>JACSVZ010000004.1:7040464-8448797 GCA_014706295.1 Lycocorax pyrrhopterus obiensis
AACAGACAGATTGGCCATTGCTATGGAGTTTGCTGTTTGGAATTTCCTCCATTATATTACAACTAAAAATAATAATAATAATATTAAAAATAATTATGATTTGTTATCTATTTGTAAGCCAGAAGGAAAACAAGTCTTGATTCCCACCAACATGAAATACAACCCTGTTAATTTACCTTTACCTTCCAATAGGAATGAAAGGACCAGGATTTCAAACAAAGGTGGTTTAAATTTTGGAAGTAGACAAGTAACGTACAGTGGTTTGGATTGGATTTCGGGTTTCTTTGTTTTGTTTTGGAGTTGGTTGGGCTCTTTCCACACAGATAAATGTGGAAAAAGGTTGAATTAAACCCTACAAAGACCATCTCTGCATCCCCTGCCCCTCAATGTCTTTTAAATCTCTCAGGAAGCCTGACATCAGGTACTCACACCCCAGTTCCACCAAAGCCAGTGCACATCCAAGGACAACGCTGGGAATGAAATGAAATGACAGGGCTGAGATGCAAAGGGATGCTTTTCAAGACACTGCCTATTCAACCCAAGTCCAAACTCCGAGTTTTCATTGCAGAAAGAGCCTTTAAAAAAAAAAATCACCCTGGTAGTTAAACATTTGGAGACAAGAACTACTTCTAAAGCAGCAGAGATAAGGTTTTATCCTTTCAGCATGTGGACACCACATTTCTCAGGCTCCGGCCCATGCTGCCATTTTTGATTTATCGCTCAGTTAATGTCTTCTCCCCCAAAGCCAAAAGCTGGAATAAGACAATCCACAAGGAAACAGACACCCAGCTTCTCCTGCCTTCCCAGAGAATGCTCCCCACTCCGATAGACCAGAGACCACCCCGTGACAGTGTGGGCACACACCCAGCTCCTCAAGCTGGAGAAGGCAGATGACACAAGTGTCTCTCCACCCATTTAGGAGCTTAATTTCAGGCAGTCGGTTTTTTTTCCTTTTGAAATCATGCCCTGCCTTTCTCCCTTTCACTGCTTCATTAAAGTTATGTCTCCAGCATAAAGAAGATATCACTGCCAGGAGGAGAGTGATTTTGTAAATGGTCTGGACTTTGCACTAAATAAGGCATCAAAAAGTATTTTAACAGTGTTTTTTCTTGTACACAGAACAAAACACCAATCCAGAGGCAACACACTGGGATCCTTTAAGTAAACTCTTTTTCCCCCCCTCTCCAGCTCCTAAGAAGTTAAAGATTTAACTCCCTCCAGTGTGGGGTAGTTTGACACCCAAATACCCAACACACAGGCATCAGTAGGTACCAATTTTCAAATATAAATGTGATGTTTTTCAATCCAATATACAGTTTCCCCTCAAACCCCAAGTTCTTCTACTAACTTTCATGCCCAGACACATGAATGTGTTTTGCCCTCAGTGATCAAACAGAAAATGATTCCCACCAAACCTTATCCATGCCCAACATCCAGGTTCTGGCTAGGGTGGCACTGCCTTCCCCTTCAAAGTCTCCCCAGATAATACTGCGAGGAGTTAACTGATGGAAGTTTTGGGGCAGAATAATGCTGCTGTATTTGGCAGCTTCTCCACTTCTAAACTGACCAGTTTGGCAAAAAAAAAAAAAAAAACAAACAAATCATGTATTAAGTTTCATCCTAAATATTAAAAATTAAAATGAAGAAGTCTTTTTAGCTATGGCATTGGTAGCTCTTTGTAATTAACCTATCCTCCTCCCCTGAGAAACTTGGGTTTAATTTAATTTTTAAGGGGATGAGGAGCATTATTTATTGGTGTCTTTCAGGAAGGCTGTGGGCAAACACACCAGCAGCAGTGGAAGGAGTCCGAAATTTATTCTCAGTTTGTGGTTTTTTCCTCATGCTGGTTTTGGAATTTGCAAGGTGGAAACTGGGATAACGAATAGAATGTAATTTAAAAACAAAGATGGGGGATGCAAAATGGGAAGATCCAGGCAACAAAAAAAAAAAAAAAAAAGCAGAAGGAGCAGACTTTGGAGGATGAAAGCAATGCCAACATTTAGATATCAGCTGAAGTACATCCCCCACGACAGGCAAAGATGTTGAACCAGACTGAACCACATCCTGAGGGAATACACTGGAGCATACAAGTTGCACACATTACTATATATCCCCCTCTGCTGAGGGCGGGACAGCTTGGGCCAAATTTTATGACCCCAGTCATGGATTATGAGGGCTCTGCAGCTCCAAGGATGAAGTCTGGTTTGGGGATTAAGCCACAGAAGGTGTAAAAGGCAGAAGATAAAGGCACGGTGTTTCTGCAGCTCTTAGCAGGGGCTGTGCTTTCCAAGATTGCAGTCCTTGGTCCTGGCAGGAGCACTACAAACTCCATTTGGGAATGAGATGCTTGTTCTGCACTACCTGACCAGGACTGAGAAGGGCACTACCACCAGCCCCAAAACACATTTACAGCAGCTTCAGGAAGCAAATGTGAGGATTATTTCAACACTTCTATTTTGATATTTCCTTACAAATAGGTGCCTATATTTGTACCACGCCGAAGGAGAACCACAGAGGATTTTTTTGCCTCTTGCAGAGCAAGATAAGAGCTGAATCGAGCAGATGTTTTGCAGGAAACCTCAATTTATGACTTAGGCAAAACCTTGCACAAGCCAACCACGATGCCTCGGGTTTGTTAAAAGGGCCGGAGCGGGGATCTCCTCTGGTTTGCAGGTTTTTATAGATGGCTCTCCTCATCAGGCCACAATATTTATAGAAGGCTTGCACCCAGAGGATGAGCCAAATGGGAAAAACAGGCTCCCTTTTTTTTTTTGCAGGTGCTATAATTGTGCCTGCAAGTGCTGCCATTGACACTTCTAACTTTAATTAGACTTACAAATCAAGCGCTGGGATGCCAACATGGTTTCCCAGCCTGGAAGAGCGGTTTCACTCACAGCATTTCGTGCTCAGACCTGTTGGGATGGGGTCATGGTGGGAAGGCAGGACATGTAGGCAGGGATTCCTGGGAAGCCAGGAGATTTATAGGGTCAGAAATGTGTTTATGGCACTACACCACCAGCAAAGCCCAGCACAAAAATTGGGGTGTCCAAGTCACCTTTCCATTGGGGAATCCACAGCCCTTGTACTACCCAAGTCAGACTACACCATCCCTGGCTCCAATATCTGAGCATCCACAGCTCCCACTGAATCCAGTGTCTGCTTGGATTCTGCAGAGCCGGGCCCGGTGATTAAACAAAAGAAAAAACATGCTCAGTCAGAAGAAGGGGAAGGTTTCAAGCAATTCTTCCTCTGGAAGTGAAAATACCCAGAAATAGACTCTTAAAACTAACACGACTTACTCAGTGTAAATATTATGTTTCCAGGGTCCATGTCTGGAACATTCAACTTTATGCTGTTTCCATATTTTATACACGCATGTTTATAAAATATTCTATATTCTCAAGCCTCCCCATCTCACCATGGTGCACAGCCACGGAGTGGTTATCAATGTCATAAATAAAAAAACACCAAACATGGTGAAATCAAAAGGTCACTTGCATAACTGTCAGGGAAAGCAGCGGTGAAATGATTTACAGACACAGGAAATATAATTCGGCAGCGAGGAATTCCTTTGGCAGTTAATGGAATTAATTCAACGCAGCCCATCGCTGGCTTAGAGAGGGAGACCTCGGTGAAAAACAACTCTTTGGGAAGACTGATTCAAGGCCATGAGCAACTTGGGAGTGCCTTTAACGGCTAACCAAAACCTCTGGCTTCAGGAATGAGGTGGAGATGTAAGCACAGAGCTTGGGGATGCCTGTGATGCTTCCAAGCATCCCTCGCTTCCCATCAGCGGCTCCCAAGAGGCAACGGGTCCCATGAATCCCATCACATCACCCAGATGCATCCACATGGCATCCCCAGCAAGGCTCTTTCTGGAATGATCCAATTGTTAAGCCATTAAAAGGCCCACGTGCAGCAGGGGAAAAAAAACCTGAGCGTTTTAAGTACTGATAGTTTAATAGTTCTTTCATTTAAAGCCGTATCTATAAGTGTGTTACAATGTGTCATTTTATGCGTGTCCTGTAGTCAAATTACAAACCCGTGTGTGAGCGCAAGCTTAAGTGGCATTTAAAAATAGCCCTGACTATTACTGCTAGCACGTAATAAATTAATGATGGAGCATTTAGCTCTGCCTACAACCCCACAACCTTGTTCCTGAGCGAGCGGGACACAAGCTGCAAAGAACGCCGGCGAGTCCCCGGGGAGGGCGGGCTCCCGAAATTGGGAGCCCGCCCCCAAAACCCCTACTTCGACCAAAGAACTAACCCCGGGAAGGCAGCGAGGGACTTCACCTGCACGCCCTCCCTCCCCGAGCCATCCTCCCGAGCAGCGACACCCATCATCTGATTTTATTTTTATTTCCCCCCCCACCTTGCTTTCAGCTTTGAATGGCAATTAGGAAAAGGTTAACCGAGTGCCTTTCTCCCAGGAATCCTCTTCCTCCTTTCAAAATAACAGCGTTAGCAAAAGAAAATCCCAGATTAGGCTAACAGGTAGGAGCGTGGTGCAGCCCTGGGAGATGCTGTTGGAAGTGGGGAGATTGGGAGAATCATCCCAGCGGGAGACTAATACTCATCATTCGGAGCTGCAGCTGAGGCCCGCTTGAGTGACAGGCAGCCGGGAGCTGAAAGAGCCGCTCATATCCCACAACTGCTGGCATGCAGACTTGAAAGAGATTTATTTCAGGATAATTAGCTGGGAGTATTAAAGGTGGCAGGAAAGATCTGCAATTACTGTTTAGCAAACAGAATGGAGGCAAAAAGAAAAAAAAAAAAAAAAGCAGGGGGGCAGAGCCGAAAATGAAATCAAAACCCCCAAATATTTCTCCACTTGAAAGTTGTTAAATAATTGGAAGAGTTCAAAGCAACTTTATTGTATTCAAAGTAGGGAAATTGGGGGGAGAGGGGGGAAGAGGAAGCTCCATCATATAAAATCAGCAAAGTCTTTTCCAAGACAATGCTTTGCAAAGGTGAAATTTCCCAACTTACGTAGCAAACAGGAGCTGCCTCCACTTTATTCCCTATTTGCACATTCCCTGGGCATCACCAAAATGTTTGCCCTGGAAATACGCATTTTTGATCTAGATTAAAAATATATATATATATATATATATATCTACATGCTCTCAACTGTGAGGAGTTTTGAAGAGGAGTTTTAAGGTTATTTTCTTCCTGCTGCTCTTTTCCAGGGCTGCCAAATTTCCCTCTTTCCAGCAAAGGAGATATGTGTTACAGTTCCTTTAAAAAGATGGGGACTGCTGGTAGCAATAAATGTCCTAAAAGAGAGGCACACCAGAGTAAGTTTTGGGAGATGAGAAGATTGAGTATGTGGAGAATTGTTATTGCAGTTTTCTATAGAATCATGGACTGCTTTGGATTGGAAGGGACCTTAAAGATCATCTGGTTCCAAAGTGCCTGCCATGGGCAGGGGGGTTATGGAAATAACAACACAGGTGCTGTCTGCTTTTTTTATGGTGGGGGGTCTGCTTCTTAAAAAAAAAAAAGAAAGGAAAAAAAAGGGATTTTCCTCGTGGAAACCAGGCTGACTTCAAAACCCAACCAAACACTTAGAAATGACCACCTCCATCCTGATTCAACATTTCCCTATATCAGGCTGGGAGAAGCTCTATTCAGCTCCATCCACGTCCCCTGGCAGCTGCTGGCATCACACATAAGCTGGTCTGTGCCAAATATAAATAAAGTTCACCCAACACACAGAGTCTCAAAGCATCCAAGATTTTCATCAGGCTTCAAGACTCATTGTTGCCGAGCCTCACGCTGCTCTTTCAAAACAAGGAGCCTTTTCTGCATTCTGCTCAATGATCTACAGTCCTCCAAAATCATCTATTTATTTATGCTCTATTCTGGGATTTGCCCTCTGCGATGAAAAAAAACCAACACTGCTTGAATTGTGTGGAAATACCAGGCTTGCTTGGCCCACTTTGGGGAGGTTAGATAAAGACTGGGAAAGGCAAAGTGATTTTTAGTTGCCCAGCACTGGGTCCACAGGGGAAGAAAAGGAAAAGCCAAATAAAGTGACGAGATGGGGCCTCGCTGCCAGATCAGTGCTTGCTGTACACAACAGCACACTTGGGCTAAGAAAAAGGGCAAAATCAGAGAATATTGGGTAAACCTGGTTGGGTTTTTTTCCTTCTATTTGATTAAAAAAAAAAAAAAAAGCCAAAAAATAGCCAAAATGCACTTTGCTAAGTACATCAATTTCAACATGACTTTCACAGGGAAAAGTTTCTCAGCTCTAGGATGAAGCTTCTGACCCAAACAAGGTAAGAAGTCATCCCAGAATAGCCAAAAGTGAGGCATTGAGGACGTTCCCCTGGGCTGTGAGAAACCCAGATTCCAGTCCCTGTTTCTCCCTGCCCGACACGGCCAAGGGCAGGGAGGGACTAACAGGGAGCTGGGATGTCCTGCCTCTCCCCAGGTCTCCTGCAAAACACATCTCACCTCTATGAGACTTCCACGGAAAGCCCTCCCAGCTCCACCTCTCCATCACACTCAAGAGCTTAAGCAAAGTCACGTGAGGTTGGGATTTGTGGAATGAACAACTTATCTGTGGTAAAGGTCCTCCCTCGGTGCTTGTAGAAAGTCTCTAATCTCTGGAAAGCTGCTCTGAACAGTTTGTGTATGATTTGTCTATAGTGCTCTGGAAAGCAAAGCCTGTACCATCCTTGCTCCCAGGCTGTGATCCCAGATCCAGCAGCTGCATCCTTCACTCCTCATGTCATTATCCCACAGGAGATCCAACCCAATTCAAACCTCCCACAGCAAAGTCAAATCACAACCCAGCCTCATCCACATCACAAGACACATTATTCCCAGTGTCCTCCTCACGGGAAAAAATGTCCATAAAGTGTCTCTCTCTCCTTGGATGGGCTTTCCAGGTGACACTGGAGGAGATGCCATGGATCTGCTTCCCTGCTCAGAGGGGCAAGGTGAGGGCACACCACCCCCCGTGTGAGTGCCGTGATCCCACCATGCAGGCACAGTGGCCAGTGGCCAAGTGGCCCCAGATGGGCACCCACTGTAATGGACCCACGTCCCCAGCACTCCCTCCCTCCCTGGCCTGGAGAAACCTTGTGGATTTCTCTGCCTGTGCTCCCCAGTGTATCAGTGGAAGGATGATTCTCTCTCTTCCATTCTCGGGCAGATTAATTATTTAATATTTGTAAAGCACTTCAAAGATGAGAAATGTTAAGCATTGTTATTGCCCACATCAGTAGGATGATGATGGCTTTATCTCATCTTTATAAACTTCCTGGGGAAAAACAAGGACTTAAAAACCATCTCCAAACACCAGAGGTGAGGAAGGTGCTGCATCCAGCACAAGTCCAGCACAGTCAAATGCAGGCAGAGTTGGCCCCTCTGCACTCAGAGTTACAAAATAATGGGAATAATCAAAGAGACCTGATGGTGCTTGAAGCATGTCCCTGTCATTTGCTTGGGAAGTGACACCCAAAGCAGCCTGTGGCACCCAAACCACCCCTAGGCACTCCACAGAGAGGAAATTTTCTGCGCAAAAGCTGGCACGTAATAAAAAAGCAAGAAAATAAGGAATGCTCCTCCAGTGTGCCGCTTCCTCCTCCTCACCAACACCCTCCACGCACACCAAAGGTTGGGGAAAACCACCTTACACTTCAAAAAGCACCTGTAAATATTCATGTGGTCTGTGTCACTTAACATCAGCACACTCATTTTCCCAGCTTGGCCCACAACCTGTTCACACGTTAAACTACTTAGAAAGCACTTTCTTTTCGCTGACAGTCTTTGAAGTAAATATAAAATATAAATATTTGATTTTAATGGGCAGAACCACAAGCACAGTTCTTCTGGAATACTTGGAGTATTACACCAGAAAAATAATGCATTTTTAATTAGGCTTGAGGTTCCCACCACTGCTTTCCCAGCTTGAGGCAATTATTGCCCTCCTCCACTGCCCAGCTTTCCCTTTGGCCTCAGTGTCCTTCACCAAATAGGAAATAATCAGTCCTTACTATTTCACCATGTTAGAGCTCACTTTTATGAAGTGCCTCTGCTGAAAGTGTTTAAAACACACATAGGAGGACGTCTCCGTGTGAGTGTGCAGAAACACACTCTCTTTCCTGGGGTGACAACCAAACACAAATCACGTGATTTTTATAATAAAAACTATTAGGAAGAGGCAGAAGCACAACACACTACAGATATCTGGGCTCTATTTGAATGTGACAAGCTTCAACTATCTTTCCTTTAAATACTTCCCAATGCCTTAAATCTCCAGAAAAGGTGGTTCTCCTCCTCTGCTGTTTTGCTCACCTATTCAGTGCCATCCTCTTCATGCTGTACTGACAAAATAACACTTTTTCAGAGTGCCAAGTCCTTCCCTGCTTCTCCAAGTTGACAAAGACACAATCATTAATCTGGGCATCGTATTTAAAACCTGCACCTGCCTGCTATAGGAAATCCATGGATGCTTCTTGATATGATGGATAATACCATGATTAGAGATAATTTCATTATGATAGATAGTATTTCCAAGGCAGAGCCTCTAGCCAGAAAAATAAACTGTTTAGCAAAGCCGCTTCTGTTCAGGAGTCCAGCTACTTGGGATTCTGGGGTCAGTGGGAAAAGCATCTCATCCTGGTGGGAGCTCACACTGCCTGGATGTCACAGCAGTGCTCATCCCAACAGGTTGCCAGCTAAGACAGAAGCTTTTTTCCACTCAGAGGGTGTCCTTGGACTGGGGATGAGCATGATGATAGAATCACAGAATGGTTTTGCTTGGAAGGGACCTAAAGGCCATCTGATTCCAACCCCACTGCCCCGGCAGGGTGATGTGTATAAATGTACATTTACATTTGTAACCCACAAAACTTGGACAGGATCATTTTATAACTAGATAAAGAGTGAAGAAGATACAAATAGAAAAAGGTAGGCTGTATTAAGAAGAAGTTATACCAGCTTCCCCTACAAAGATGCATATTTTGATTTTCTCATATCATTTGTGTCTGTGTATATATATGGGAAGACAAATATATATATATATATATATGAGATGCAGATAACTTTTGAGGTGAGGACTCATTTCCCAGGGAATCCAGGCAATATTTTCAAAAGGCTGGTGTGACCCATACCCAGATGGCCAAGCACTTACTGGGGAGAGAAAATAAAAGGGGGTTTTTAGAAAGTTAAGTACTGTCCCTGTGGCTGCACACCAGGCTCGTGCTCGCTTCCAGCCATGGCTGTTCTTCAGTGGGAGTTGTCACTCTGGTGCTAATAAAATGTGATGGTCTAATTGTATTAGCAATTTCCCATCATGTTATATTAATATGCATCATACTAGTATCCATTTTCACTAATGTGACATGAAAGGCAGTAATTTGATTACTTTTCCCTACGATTATGGGGAGGGAGCTTGGCCTTCTGGATGGACCATACTCCAGGCAGTCAGAGCATTGAGTTCGTGGTCCCGTCCCTGTCCCCAGCATCCTGCTCTGCCTTGAGGAGGGGTCACCCCACCTTTGGGTGTCTCAGTGCCACAGCTGATAAACACACAGTTCACAAAGTTTGGGGGAATCTTGAGTTAAAGCAGACACTGGACATGGGAAGGATGGGCTGGAGCATTTTCCATCCACCATGGTGTTCTCCCCCTGTATTTTCATATTTTCAGAACTCCTAACCACTATGTCCATTAAAATGGATAAAAGTTTTCATATAGGGAAGGCCTCACCTACAGCCTGACAATGAACATCAGCGATGCTCCCCTGCTCATAAATTATGCCTTTTATAATACTTCTTCCTTTTTTCATGGACAAGCTTTTTGGAGCCCTTCTGCTACCACATCCCTTCTGCTGTGCTGCTTAGAGAGGCAAATATGGATGCTCATAATGCAGAGGAAATTTGTGTCCTGCTGCTGAAGTTATTCTGCAGATTTCACTCCAGCCCCAAGCTCAGGGTTTGTTTTCTTGCAGCCTTGAGCAAACACTGCAGCACCAGTGTGCTGGGCCTTCAGCTATAAAATGGGAATGATATATTTTTTTATTCTTCTTATGCTTTACAAGGGTTTTTGTGCCTTACTGTGGCTGTTTGCTGCCACTAAGGTAACCTTGGCAGGTCCGTGGCACAACCACCTTCTCCATGCCTGCAGCCTTTAGAAAACACACCACAAACTCATAATGCAGTCACCACTTACTTTCCTGATTAACGAGCTGGTGGCACTGGGGATATTTCTTCAGGACCACTCACCAGAGCAGGTAAAGCAGGAGTAGGGCCCAGAGAAGGTAAGATGTGCACCAACCCTGAGCAGCCTCAAAGTGGCCAGAAGCTACTTTGGTGTGGCCACACACCCACCCCACAGCAAGGATTTGTGTTAAATCATGCAAGTTTGGGTAGTCCCATGCTGCTGATTTGCTTCCCTGCCCAGAAGGACAGTCAAAACTCATCCTGAAGCTCTGCTTGCTGTGGAACAATAAACCATGGGAGAGCACCATAAATCCTAGTAATGTGCTCCGAGGAAGGCAGCCGCTCCGAGGTCAGAGCCGGAGCTTCTTGGGAATTTTCAGACAAAAGATTTTTCATCAGAAATTGCTGATTCACCAAAACTGAGGCTTTGCCATACAGCAAACCAATCTCGCTGCAGCTTTCATTAGGGGAGATCTGCCTGGCCCCGGACAGAATTAATGACCACAAGAAGAGAGGCAGAAGTCTCCTCGGAAACAACCTGCAGCTTTCACCTGGCCCACAAGGGACCAGTGCCAGCAGCATCCTACAAATCCCATCGGCCCATGCACACCAGGATAAGGCTATCCCACACCTGCCTGGAGTAGCTGTGCCTCCCCTAAGGAATGAAATAGCTATTTACCCTGGGAGAGGGATGCTCTGGACCAGAGGTCTCTGCGAGAGTGAGAGCAACAGGCCAATTTCTCTAAAACAGATGCCTTCCCTGCCTTTTTCCTTTGAAAAAAATCCAAGGCCCACTGGTGATAGGTGCACAAAGGTCAGTCCACAGGCAG
Source organism: Lycocorax pyrrhopterus obiensis (assembly GCA_014706295.1). NCBI lineage: Eukaryota > Metazoa > Chordata > Aves > Passeriformes > Paradisaeidae > Lycocorax > Lycocorax pyrrhopterus. The sequence goes on from JACSVZ010000004.1 coordinate 7,051,473, forward strand.
GGGTGGATTCCAGCTCTGAGCACCTTTCTGTGCTCGAAGGAGAGGGGAAGGCAGCGGCAGAGTCAAGAACCTCTCCCAGCTCCCGCTGGGCTATCGGTTGCTGCTGGAATAAATCAAAATCAGTTATGGGAAATGTAAAATTATCATTTGGAAATCACTCTCTCTGAATAATTCAGTCATTGACTTTCACATCAAACAACCATTCCAGCCACCCACACACGCAGTTCAGTCTCCTGCTTAGTTTTAAACTCTCTTTAATTATCGGCATTAACCTATCGCATCACTATTTCATCCTCATTCCATGCCGGGGGAGGGGGCGGCCCTTTCATAAAGCACAACCAACTGGAAGACTTTGAGCTGTCCTTCTGCTCCTCCTGCCCAGCCTGGCAGGGCAAGGACACGCCAGCCACAAGTGCACCTCCAGCATCTCTCAGAACTTTCCACAGAGAGAGCAGCATGGAATCACAGAACGGTTTGGGTGGGAAAGGGTCCTGAAAGATCATCTCATTCCAACCCTCCTGCCACGGGCAGGGATGTTTTTCACTAGATCAGGTTGCTCAAATCCCACCAAGCCTTGCCTTGAACACTTCCAGGGATGGGGCAGCACACTTGCCCCAGCCCCATCACGGTGCAGCCTGGCAGGAGCTGCTGGTACCACATCTCCCCCAGCCCCAGATAAAGAGTTTCTCCAAATAACATCTGCTCCTCTTAATACCTGCAAGGCATCCCAGGATGCCCAGACATCCCCTTTTAGGCTGTTTTTCAGGAAGCCTCTCATTAAGCAGCAAACCAGACCAGCCTTGTGTCCTCACCTTCTCTCAGGGTGTTAATCACATCCAGCAAGCAGGACCCCACCACATACCTGCCTCAATTAACATCCCTCATCTAACTCCCCAAAGCGGCCAGAAATATAAAGACTATATCCAGAGAAAAAGTTTATCCCTTTTCCCTTAAAGTTCCTTACTCTCCCTGCACTTTGACAACATGTTTAAGATAGTTTCACATTTTACTTGTCTACTGAGCTCCCAAAGTTGAGAAAATTAGTATTGTGCGTGCGGTTTGATTTAATTAGTAATTGGGGAAATAGGTCTGGCATGTTTCATGGAGGCTTGGGGAAATTGTCAATTAGCATTGTGTTAATTGGTGTCTGCTGTCCTTGCTTTTTAGTTTTTAACCCCTTTTACCTTTTTCCCACTTTTGGTATATAAAAATCTGGCTGCTTATTATTCTTTAAGTAAAGGATTAATTGCTTGAATTCCTGCCTGTGCCGGGTGTCCTTTTTCCCCCCGTGTGGTGGGATTTGTGCAGCTCCTCCAGGCACTGGTTTTGGACACTGGGGTGGAGTTATCCCCTGACCTTGTGTCACCCTGCCCAGGGCCAGGATCTCTCCCCTGCCACCAGCACCAGCCCATCTACCCGGCTTTTCCTCCCAGAGCTTCCTTGCCTTTCCCCTCTCTCGTCCGTGCCATTAATCACTCGCTCCAACAGGCATCAAAATCACCACAATACAGCAAAGAAAAATTTGAGTAAAGGAAAGATGAGCAAAAAAGAGGGAGTTTGCCACAAAATTACAAAAGTAAGCTTTGACACAAGAAACACCATCCAAGGAAAGGGAAGGCTATTCCCTTTAAAAGCTCACACTGTGCTTTTTAATTTGCTATGCTAGATGTCCAGGAATAAGCCAGAGGTTTGCATATCTACCTGATGGGAATAATTAATTAATTGTTAATTGTTATTAATAACCGAGGTCCTGATCTTGCAGACAGGCACGCACACACTTAGATTTAGGACATCCATACACGGGAGGGTAAGGCACTGGCAATCACTTCCAAGAGTGATGCTCCCAGAGCCTGAGAGCATTTTAAACACACACAAATTCCCAGTCCCTGTGGAGCATCCCGTGGCAGAGGGACACCCTGGAGGAGAGCAGGATTTGTGAAGGCACAAGCACAATGCCAAGCACAAATGTTTCATTTTGGCACCTTGGCTGGAGCATCCCCATCCCGGTACAATTTTGGGTGCTCAGCCAGCTGAATCCCACCAGCCCAGGCCCGACCCCGTATCCAACGCCTCAGGAACGGCTTTAGGAAGAGGCAGCAGCAATGCCCGGGGAGGGATGTTCCCAAGGGTAGGGCAGGGGGCTGTTTATGCACCAGGCTGGCAGGGAGCCAGGGAGAGCGAGCAGGTCTCAAAAGTATTCAGAGCACAATTAAAACACACCTTTCCAGGGAGGGGCATTTGCATGGAAAACAGCGGAGGAAAACTCCCTCCTTTGGTCCCCAGTTGGAGGGAAGAGTGTGAGATGATCAGGTTAAGTCGTCTCGACTCCAAATCCACCTGGCAGTGGCCTCAGTCTTAGGCTTCCTGGTGATTTCCAGCCAATCAGGTGGGCATGGAGGAGGTGACCCAATCTTGGAGCAGGTATTTTTGGAACTGACGATGCCCAGAGTGACACAAACAGTGAAAAATTAAATCACGCTAGACACAGTCAACCAACAACAAGCAGCAGGACCCGCAACCCTGAGCAAGAAAATCTGGAGAACCACCAGCAAAAGATGCTGTTTTCCAGGGAAAACTGCTGCCAGCCACAGCAATCCACCTGAGGAATGTAATAGGGGAATTGAAGGAGCCAGCACCATGTTTGAGGGGGTAAATTCAACCAACCCGTGAGAAGGTTACAGGGGCTTTAAATGATATTTGCATAGAATTAGAAAGTAATAATTAAAGTAGTGAATCATTTGAAAGGAACTACACTAATACTGTCTTCACAATAATTATCTCACCAGAATTTCAGAGGCTGAATTATTTTCTATTGGATTTACTATTAATTTTGTAAAAAATAACAAATCCTCCCTAAGAGGGACCATGGTACTGTAATGATAGCACTTGAAAGTGCCACGCAGGCATTAACCAGCTGATCTTCCCAACACTTGTGTGAGGCAGGGAAGCACTGTTATCTCTGTTTGGGAAGCACATAGGTAAGGGAGTCGAGCTCTGCTTTTAACCCAAGCTGGGCAAAGTTTTCCCAGTCATCTCAGAGATATTAATCACCTGGAGCACCCATGACACACATTTGATCCGGTGCCTTGTTCAAGACCGTTTCAGGTCCTTGGCAAAGCAAGAATTAACATCTCTGTAACAACTGTGGCCATCGGTCCTCTCCTATCCTCAGGTGCACCTACCACAGCATCTCCATCCAGGAACAACTGCTGTCAGCAATCCATGTCCAACAGCAGCCTGGGAACCGGGGCTTGCTCGGAAATACACCTCACAGGGAAGGGAGGATGGCCACAGAGGGCAAACATAAACAGGAGGATGAACCCAGCTCCTTACGGGCTTCTCTCAGCCAGATCTTCAAACAAAAGATGAGTCTTTCTAGGGGCTTGGAATAACATATCCCAAATTAAAGCATCCCCCTCCAAGCCAGCATCCGGGACTGCAGCTGTTGGGGAACACCTCTGGTGATACCCAGAGTGTCCCACGCACTCTCCAAGCGTTGACCCTTGGGTTATTCTTGGGTAATAGCAGGGGTTTAGAAAGCTGAGCTGTGGAGGGGATCACGGATGTGCTCAGATATGTATTAATTAGAATTCCTGCACAGTTTTCTTGTGTTAATTATAGCTTAATTTGATTGCTTAATAGCTCTGGTTTTTGTAATGTTTAGCACCTGTTGTAAATTGCACAAGATAAATTGTCTTCTACCATCTACACTGTTTACTTCTGAAAATTTTCATTTCCCTTTCAGCTCCTGGCTTTGGATTTGAGCCATCAGCTTTTCTCATCTTTGGCCTTTTCACCAAAGAAATCTCTTTTCTTTCTTTTTTTCTTTTTTCTCCAGTGGGCTATTTAGCCACCAAAGGGGGTTTCTGTTAAATACTTTCCCAAAAGCAAGGATTTAAAAAAGTAATAATGGGTAAAGAGGAATGTCCCCACACCACAGGGCATGCAAATGCTGACCCATGGTATTATACAGACTTTCACTCACGGGTCATCCTTCTTCACCGTGGTTGTCCCCTTCTCCTTTTCCAAGGTGAGGGGGGGACGTTCATCCTTCTCTTACAGGATTATTAGACAGAAGTGGAGGCCCTGCATCATTAATTGATTTCTTCCATACATTGTGCTATGATACAATTTTTCAAGGCTGTGCATAATTGTGTTCCCTGTGCCACTGCTCTATGTTCTGTCCTTGTCATATTGTCATTGAAGGCTGATTCCACCCTCTGTAATTGGAGATGTTCTACTTTTGGACAAAGGTGTGGGGGCAGCTCAGGGGAACAGCGCTGACATTTACTTCATCAATTTATTTTTATTGTTCCTACATTTATTGCAGCTATAACAGCCCTTTAATAGTTATATCTCCTCCCTGTAGGGTATTCTGGTATTTGAAATTTTTTTAACTCATTTGTTCTCACAGATAACAGTAAAGTGCATTTCACGCTAACCTTTAGGTTTCAATCTTCTCTCTTTCTTTGGCTCCGAAGCAGTTGCAGCTTTAAACTTTTACTGCATTACCAGTCTAAAGGCCACCACCACCGAGTCCATTCTAGCACTGGAGTAACCACAAATTAGTGGTCCTGAAAATTTCAGGGAGGCGAGTCCTAAACCCTGAGTGCCGCTATTACCATAATTCAAACTTGGCCATCCTTTTAATAGAGGGGGAGAAAAATACAGTAAATACTAGCATCGAGTCTCCTTTTACAGTCTCCGGTCAAACAAGGGGTGATAATTGCATCTTTACGACTGCCAGCGTTACTGACTCTGCCACCTCCGAGCTCGCGCCCTTCAGCACCTGCACAGGCAGCAGAGGGGCTCAGTGATCAGACAAAACTCTGCCTCCGTTCCACAGGCTTCCCTGTGTCATCTTCCCAGATGGACTTTTCCATCTCTCTCCAGTTTTATCACGCTTGCTGCTCAAGCTACAGCTAAGCAGCACCACAGAAAACAAATTACTGCTGGTGACTGACTCGCGGGTGGGTTTCAGCGGGTGATTTTTGCTGTTCAGAGATGCCCCGGTCAAGAGGGACAGGACACTTTGCTGTAAACACCCAAATCTGTGCTGCCACCAAGGGAATGTCAGTCTTTTGTCCTTTTTTAAAATGGAAGCTCCTGGCAAAACCATTTCTAACCCCACCCAGCCAGCCCTGCTCTCATTTACTGCACAGAGATGCTCTTCTTCCTCAAAGCCTCTTCCCTTAAAGACACTGCCAAGAAACAGCTTAATTAAAGTAAATTGAGACATTTGGAGCAAAATTAGGCCAGGGAGATAAGCTAGAAATGAGACAATAAAGGAGAGGGAACAAGTACTTAAAACAGTAAAAAGCCCATGGATTTTTAATGGAACTGTGTAACTTCAACACCCACCCAACATGGCCCACTAGAGGAACAGCATTGATCACCTGGCTCAGTGTTCAACCCAGAATAGCCCAAGAATACAAATCCTTGTCTTCCAGGGCTAATTTTTCCTGATCTCTGGCTTTTTACATCCTCATTGTTCATGCACCAAGTTGGGTTCACGCACCCAAACGCGAGATGCTGCAGCCTGGAGGAGTCCCATTCACTGGCGGCAAGGGCAGGGAAGCACCCCTGCCAGTCTCCAAAATGTAAACTATATTTGAAATATTGCAAATTTTTCCTTTACAAGAACAACAACAACAAAAAAATCATGTAAAAGAAATACTTTAAAAATTCAAGTCTTCAGCCCTTCCTTCCCCAGTATTTTAATGTTGAGCTTCCAGACACAGATGAAGGTGACAACCCTGTGACTTCCCCACATGAAGCACCCTGGAAACAACACAGGGCTCTCCTAGATGCACCACTACTTGCCACTAATAGGACAAAGAGCTTCTCTCACTGTGATTAAAACTGAGTCTGGAAAGATCAAGTGCAATTTAAAGCACCAATTCAGTGCTATTGGTTGAAGCAATATTTGTGTATCTGTTTCTCAGGAACCTTAGTGACACTTATTTACAAAAAAAAAACCACAAAGGGGGAAGGTAAAAGGGAGGAAGGAGCTTTGGGAGAGGCTTGCTCATAATTTTTAGACTTTGTGTCACCTGAACACTCTCAGGAAGGCATGAAAAATAATTTCATGTGAAAAGGGAAGGAGGTTTTCCAAAAGCTCCTGAGAAACAGACAAAAGTTACATTAAATTGCTGGCATTGCAAGAGTTTATACATTCAAGTCAAAGCAAGTTTCAAATATTCAGTTTGATAATTTGAATTCAATTTGAGAACTAATTGAGAAGTAAGAAAAATTTAATTTTACTGATGATGCACTTGCACTTAACTTTGAGCAATTTTTTTTTTTTTGAAACAGCAAATTATTTTCTGAATTTGGGCAAATCTTGCTGCATACTCAAGCAAAGCAAGAAATTGAGTGTGGAATTTTCAGGCACTGGGATCTTGCAGCCATTCCCTGCAGAATGTGATATGGAGCAGGCACACACTGCAACCCCCCTTACACATCCACTCACAAATAATAATGTTATCTAAAAATGTTTGGGTTTGGTTTTTTGGGTTGGTTTTGTTTTAAGTACATCGCAGGTTCTGTTCCTCCTGAACATCCCAGTTTGATGAGAAAGGTAACAAAACTCAGAGAACTAAACAAGAAAGTGAAAGCTAAGGCAATAGGTCCCAGCCAGAAGCTGTAATGAGGGGAAAAGGTCATTATAACCACATTGAATTTGTGCTGTTACCCTTCATTTAAGGTTCTGTCATAGTTTCCATCAGGATCCTCCCAGTAGTTTGCTTCCAAAAGTTTTAAAATTAAACCACCAAAAAATTGCTGTCATTCCACATTTGCCCCCTGCTTGCAGGTAGGTCTGTGTTCACACTTCTAAAACTGACACTGATTTCAAGCTTTTATTAATTTATTTGGAGGAGATCGGAAAAAGCAATGCCACAAGCTGAAGCAAGCCAAGTTTGCATCAGGTCAAACACTTTTGTAAAGGGAAGTGTTCCAATCTGGTAGGATTTTAATTCCAAGGCTTTTCTTTTGTGGAATGAGAGCAATGGTTGGTTTGAAACAACAGTTACAAAACCAAGTTGCTTTAATGCTTGACTGACACAAAGCTCAGCACCTTGGCTGGGCAGTATTCCTGCCCTCCCAACAGGAATTTCATAGGATCATAGAATGGCTTGGGTTGGAAGGGCCCTTAAAGACCATCTAGTTCCAAACTCCTTGTCATGGACAGGGACACCTTCCACTAGACCAGGCTGCTCCAAGCCCTGTCTAAGCCAGCCTTGGTTTCTAATATCAATCTCCATCAGCAGATACTTCTGAGCTCGAGTCTCCCCTCCTTAAATTGTCCCCACCACCACTGCTCCTGGGAAGAGATTTTCCTTGAGACCAAATTTCTCCACAGTCTAACCTTAACCAAATCCACTTGCACCAACCTAGGAGAAATTCAGCCTTTTGGTTAAAACCAAACACTCCTAAAGCTCGGGATATTTCTGCTTCTAAGTTGTTTTGTTTCTTGTTGCTACCTCCTGTTTCCCTATTCTGTGGGTTAGCACTACTTGGTTTTGACTCTGCAGACTTTGTTCCCCCATCTTTTTAATTTAGTTTCCTGTTTTATCAGAAGTGATATTAAATTTCACTTTTGCAACAATAACAACAAGAAAATCATGATTAGTTTACATGCAAAAATGTGTTTACCTGTAGAAAAGTGTTTACCCGTAGAAATGACAGCATTGCTGCCCCACCACGTAGCAGTGTTGTAAAGCTCAGTTAATGCTTGTGCAGTGCTTTGAAGATGACACACCCCACAATCACTTAGAAGAATCAAAAAGTCCCCAAACAAACCCTATCTTTAAGCCTTGTTGGACCATTTCTGTTCAGAGTGGTGCTTGGCAGCACCCGACAGCTCGTGCTTCCACAGCAGATATCGACAGCAGCGAGGGCCTGGCCCCTGCTCCTGCAGGTTGGTTCCTCATCCCCAGCACGCTCCTGCCGCATCCTCTTTCTTGGAGAACTGAGCCTCCAGAGCAAAAGCTGTGGAAGCTGCTCCAAGCACGGAGCGTGCCCCTCACGCACACCAGGGATAACCGAGCCCAGCAAAGCGGGACTGGGGAGTTGTCCTCAACAGCACCGACTCTGCCGAGTTTCCCACGCGGGAACAGCCGCCACGGCACACGCTTGGAGCATGTACTGCTTAGGAACATCTCAGGCCTGTCTTTCCCTTTTGCCACACGTCCCTCTCCTGCTTTTTTTTAGTTTATAATTTATTAAAGATTTCAGTTGACGGGTGCTGATGCTGAGCTGGAACCTCCTCGTCTGAAGCACTTCCTGGGCTCTGCAGAACTCCCCTTTGATTACCATACGATTAGTTTGTTCAGCTGATGGCCTTTCTTCTCTGAGATCCTCATTGTGTCTCCTGCCTCCTATGCAGTTCTTAAGAATTTAAATGAGCCATTTTATGTCTTTCTACAAGCAGAGACCAACAAACCCAGCCCCACCCTTCTGCTTTCACTTTTAGTGTGCCTAATAAAAGTAGTGTGAGGGTTGGGTGTTGGTTTGTTGTTTTTTCTTTTCTGGGGGTCGTGGCTAATGGAGAATTTTATGCTGTTTCTGACATTGTTTGTGGTGCCTCCCACCAGACTGTGTGCTCCTGAGGATTTGAAAGACAGTGACATAAATGTCAGGGAAATGCCTCTGCTGTGTCAGGTCTAATTAGACATTTCTACTTGGGGGACAAACACCTTCCTCGTAAAATTCAGAGCTCAGCCTCCCTCAGCACATGCTCAGAGAGCCTTGCAAGGAGAAGGCATTACAAACAGCACACAGACCTATCCAAACACAACGTGATTTTTTCCAGCATTTCAAGTCAGCCCCCACAACACACACCTCCTGCCCTGAGAGACTTCCAACTCGCCAAATAAAGTTGCCTTGCTGCGTTTTACCTGACTGATTTCCAAAAATACAGAAAATCTCAAAGCTCAAGACACCAAATTAGAAAAGAATGAGCAGAACTGGTTCGTTAACACCTGCACCTGTGGGCCCCAGTTTGAGGGCATAGCACAGGGTGGTTCCCACTCTGCCATAGAGTAGAAACCCACCACCAGCTGCTTGTCTAACAATTATTCCTACAGAGGACACTCCTGCAAGCAGGGCCCTCAGGGCTCGCCACTGGGTGCACCTCTGCCACCTTTTCTTCTCCCCTTATGCTTTCCCCTTGAAATAGAAGTTTCTCTCCACATTTCAGGTTGAGATGGACACGGGCAGCCCAAGAGTATCTTAATGGTTGCCTCTGTCAACCTCAAGTCTCCAGTGCCATTAGAGACTTGGCAGGTGCTCCTATAGTACCCTGCAACGCTGACGTGTCTGATGCCAACACGAATTCAAACAGACTGCCGAAAGATCAGCTGCCCAAGACCCCACTTGGACCCGAAGCCAGCAGGTACCAGCAGCCATCTCTCTGCTAGGGCAGGTTTATGGCAAGCCATGGAGTCCTCCCTATGGACGAGTAGGTCACAGAATCATTAAGGCTGGAAAAGATCATCCAGTCCAACCATTAACCCAGCACTGCCAAGTCCACGATTAAACCACGTCCTCAGGTGCCACACACACACCTTTTGAACGCTCCCAGGTTCCCTGGGCAACCTATTCCAATACCTGAACACCCTTTCAGTGAAGACATTTTTCCTACTATGTGACATGAGGAAAAGTCTTGGCAAGAGAGAGGCACTGGGGGAGCCTCACCAGGGCACACAACTGCTCTAGAACAGAGCTTTGCCCTGTGCCTCCTGCTAAGATCCACCTGCTCTGGCCATCACTGTGTGAACATCCAGTATCCCTCAGGACAAGAGGGAGAAGCCTAGATTTGTATCTTCACAGGTCCCTGCATGCTTGTGTAGAAAAAAATAAGGTTGTGAGCTGAAAAAATGAACTCTTAAAATAGTCTCAATCTTGTTCTAAGTTTTAACTTCCCCTCCGTTGTCCACCCAAATCTGAGAGAGCAGCTCCCTCTGTGGGTTTTCCTTCCCAGCTGTTTGTTTGCTGCCTGAGGGTGTACTGGGGAAGTGGAGGGGGCACCTGGCTGGCACCCAGCATCACTCATCACCGCTCCCTCGTGAGGCAGGGAGGAAGTAAAAGAGCACCACCATCACCACCCAAAGTCCAAAAGGTTTGTGCTTCCCTGCCCCTGAGGATAAAATCCAAGAAAACTTTCGCTTTCTGGATCTTTATTTGCACAGGTAGCTCGCTCAGCTGCACTCAAACACTCCCAGGAGTGCAAGACTCAACCTCCCATGTGAATAAACCTCCGTGCCCTTAGCGAGCACGAGTGAGGCACTGCAGAGCAAGAGCAGCTCTGAGCAAACAGAACTGAGCAGTAAAATGATCTGCGATACAGCTGCAGAGTCACCGTGCTCACTGCTGCAAGTGGCTTTGTACAACAGGACTCTTGCCTGGAAGAAATTAGGATTTAGTGACAGAACTTATCACTCAGGCGATTACACGGAGAAAATCAGCAGCAGAGCAGTATTTCTCTGCCCTGCCATGAAGAGCAGGTGAATCAAAGTCAAACACACACATCCAATAAGCTTTACTATCCTGAAACCCCTGCCCCCATAAAAATCACTTTCTGATCTTTAGGTCAGATTAAAATGGTCAAAGCCCACGATCCATTCCTCAGAAAACTGACTTCTGAGGGCACAGGAGATGGAAGCAAGCACCACTCTGCCCTCAGCATCAACACAGGTCCATGCTCCAGGTGCTCTGGAACATGGAAATCTCCAGCCCCAGCCACATGGTTGGCAGAGTCAGTGTGCACATGAAAGACCCTGGGCTCTGTTTCATAAGAGACATGGTCTCAATCCTGCCTGGATTCCAGGGTGATTACCTGCCACCTACATGAGATGTCCTCTGCTGTCCTGACTGCAGGCACCACCCTCTGCTTCCAGCCAGGGGAATGAGTCCTGGCTCTCCACCTGAAATCCCAAATCTGTTTCCTTCACCCTACTGCTGCGGGGGAGCCTGCAACCAAACCTGAGCTTTGAAATTGCCCTCTACCACTCCAGCAGACCCAAAGCCCCAGACCTGGCAGGGCAGGGGATTGCACAGACACAGCTGTGTCTAGGTTGGGCAAGATCCTTTGGGATACGAGCACTGGGGATTAAAATGTAAATCTGCTCATATGTTGCCCAAAAATGTCTGAGACCTGCAATAAGGAGAAGCAGAGAAGCCCTCTGCAGTGCCAAAACCTTCAGCGCTTTAAAAGGATGAAAAAAGAGGGAAAAAGGATGTATACTCAAAAGCCAAGGGCCAGGACCACTTCTGTGCTTTGAAATTTTCGACCAAAATCCGAGGTTCCCCTTTCTATTCCGAGTACAATGAATTACCAGACCCCAGCCACCCCAATCCCACAACAGTCTGATGGCTCCCAGTTTCCCCTCTTCTCCCTGCTTTGGATTGGTCCCTCACACGCTCACACTCCATTGTGACCTCCCTGCCCGGCCCGAGGTACGTGCGCGTCAAGGGAGGGGCTGGTGTGATATTCCCAGCCTAATCCAGGAGGATGCGCATCCACAGCTCCCGGTGACTGAGACGAGAACGTGCCCTGGGGGAGTTTGCAAGGAAGATGAACCATGTTGAGACAAAGAGGTGTAGCTGTGGGAGGCACTGAGGGGAGCTGTCGAAAATGGATAGGAGTATTTAAACAACAATATTCTCCCCAAGTGGAGAGAGCTGCTCCCACCCCTCCTTTGGAGCCTGCACCACGGGGTCCAGGATGAGCTCCCACTTTGTTGCTTGTTTGGTTTGGTTTTTTTTTTTCACAGAACTAAAAATGTTTCCAAAACTATCTTTAATGAAACGAAAATGTTCATTTGAAAGCGTTCTGTGGAAAGAGTGAGGCTGGCGGAGGGAAGGAAGTGACACAGGGTTTGCTGACCGGCGGGAGGCTGCTTTCAATCCCCCCTCAGGGAAACTGAGACGAGGTGTCAGAGCCAGCCAGGAGCCCACAGCCAGGCAAGGAGTTTCAGCTGCAAGAACTGACCCTTTTTCCCCCCAAATTCTTATTTTCAGGCTGAGATGCCACCCATGCACATCCATCCTGCCTATCTGAACACTTAAGGCAATGCAAAACATAGGTACAGCAGTAGTTAGCTGCATTATTTTGGCCAAAGGATGCTCCTTCACAAGGAGGTGGGAATCAGGCAGGCTGTGTCCATTGGGATCAAGGATGAGGCAAGCTACACACACTGCTAAACCAGAGAACTGCTCCCCGTGCCTAAACTTCGACTTTTCCACTGTCCTGACCCAGCACACAGGAGCTTTCCATCTCCTAGCCCACTGAAGAAAGAGGGAGGGGGGGAGGAGAAAAAAAAGAGGAGGGAAAAAAAAGCCATTTTTTTAACTGAAGGAAAAGCCATGCCAAGTGCTACAAGTACCGCCTGGCCAGGCGCCAGGAAATGTGTAAATTTTCGTGAGCTTGGGCTATTTTGCCAGAAGTCTGCAATGTGTCTGGACACGACTGGTTCCCCTTTGTCAGCCCCGGCCTGACCGACCAGGAAGTTTAAGAGAGAGAGAGAGAGAGAGAGAGAAAAAAAAAAAAAAAAAAAGAGAGAGAGAAAAAAAAGAGAGAGAGACAGGCAGACACATTTCCCCACCCCCGGTCACACAATGACTCTCCTGTAATACCTTTCATTTCTGTACCAACAACCGCAGTGGTCCCACACTTTGGGCTGGGAGGGGAGGGGGACCAGAGCTCTTTAATTCTTCAAAACCCAACTTTTTTTTCAGTCCCGTGTTTGCTGATAACCTCGCAGCCACCCTCCCAGCTCCACAGTGGTTATTAGCTTGGCTTGTTGCTATAAATACCAGCGTTAACTCCTTGTATTCCCCGAGGACTGAGCTGGGAAGAAAAGGGGCATTTAGGCAACTTTTTCTTCTTTTGCTTTTTCTTAAAAAAAAAAAGAAAAAAGCAGACTGAGTTTCACATAACACACATTTAACAGATTTACCCAGAGTTTGAAGTGAGGTGTCAAACCTCTGCCCAACCTTCCCTCCTGGCTTCGGGCTGGGGAGGGGGGAAATGCATTTAAATGCATTTAGGAAACACAGATTTCACTGGGCTGAGAGAGCCAGGAGACCCGACTCTGCTTGCAGAAAGATCTGCTGCCATGGCGAGGAGGAGGGGAAAAGGTCACTGAGGGGACAGGGGGAGGAAAGGGCAGGGTCCACTCACACCCTTTGCTCTGCCCCGCTGGCCACGCTGGTCTAACCCAGCATCTTTCACAGCGTGGGGAACGTTCAAGTCCATTTCACAGCTGCAGGACACACCTGCAGAGGCAGCCAAGTGTGGACAGGGGGAAGTTTAAGAGTGAAAATGCTGCTGTTTCTCACCCCACAGACTTTGAGCCATCGCCCTGGTGAGACACTCAGCTACCCAGGTCCGTGGGGCCCGAGCAGAAAGTGTGAGGTGCTCTGAGCAGTGCAGAAATCGCATCTCCAGCCAGGTGGTAACGGGTGAAAACCGAAGGGTTTCGGTCCTCAGCGCCCATGACTGACATGATGAGGGTGATTAAAACTCCCCTTCCTGAGGGCGTTAATTCAGCTGATTCTGAGACAGATGCCCTTAAGTACCAAACCCAGGAATCCTAGGATGGGTTTGGTTGAAAGGCACCTTAAATATCATCTAGTTCCACTCCCCCTGCCATGGGCAGGGATGCCTTCATCTAAGAAAAGTTGCTTCAAATCCTCCCAGAAGGAAAAAAAAAAAATCCTCTTTTTAAGGATGTTCAAAATTATCCTAGAAGTTTAGTTCTAATGATTTTTGATGCTCCTAAAAAGGAACTGTAATTATTTAGACAGCCATGCAGCCTCCCCACCCATCAACAGCTGACTTAATCTAAATTAAAAAGACAAAAAAAAGCAGACTCTGGGAAAATACAGTGTGGCTCGTGTTGAGCCAAGTAAATTGACATCCAAGAACTTTTGTGTTTGCCTACACATACACAGAGGGGAGGCTTTCCAGAAATGCCAGGAAGGCAAGAAACCTGTTCAAGACAGGTAAAAAGATGCAGAAAATAAAGATGCCCAGGTGAACATATGAAAAGAATGGTACTGATAAAGACTAGTTTGAAATCTTTTTTGAAAGTGTCCCACCCCAAGAACAAGGCAAAGTGTTCAAGGGACCTCAGAGGCATCAAGGTTATATCCAAATATTCACAGGGATGAGATGCTCATGAGCAAGTTCTCAAAAGAAAAGGGTACAGATTTCTTATTTTTCACAATCAGGTGTTCTCATCACCACTTCCCACCAGCTCTCCCTGAGTGAATACATTCAGTTTAGCCAGGGAAATTAGACCCTATATCCATTAAAACCATCTTTCCCTAAGACACCTGTCCCTGCTCAGTTCAGCAGCCAGACCAGAGACCCTTCCCTACCTCAAAGGCTTTTTCAGCTCCTGCAAGCCCCTATTGCCAGAAAGCCGTGTTTATTCCACTTACCCAAATATTGCTTTATTTACTAAAACTGGAAAAAAGTGACATTACCCCAAAATCATCCTGGGCTAAGAGCATGCAAGGCACCAGATGCAGAAAACACGGGAACAGCAGCTTTCCAGCTACAGTGGCTGTAATGAGGGCATCTCATGGCACCACCCCAGCCATTTCCATCCAGGATACCGCCAGGCTTCAGGATGAGGGGACAGAAGCTGCTCTTCAACAGCCAGAGAATGCCTCAAGTAGACACAAAGGTTTAGTTTTAAACAAGAATTAAAGTGCTTGCACATAAGCTTCCACAGGTGAGGCTTGAGCAGTTTGTGAACGTATTTGGATGTTCCACCAAGAGTGACTGCAGTTATTGGCACAGGTAAAGGAAATTGAGGTGTTCCACAGGAGAAGCAAGTCCCTCACAGAAGAGAGAGAAGGGGAAGGTGAAGACAAAAAAATGCCCAGCTTTGCTCTCAGGTTTTTCTTTTAACCCCAAAAGCCACTAGTTTACACATAAAATTTTAACAAATTAATTTCTTCCCTCACTTGTGGAAACATTTTCCACTGCAGGAAGGAGGAAAAAAAAATCTATCCCAACTCTATCAAGACACAGCCTGCCTACAGCCAGTGTTTCTGGTGGCTTCCTTAGGCTGGCCCGAATCAAAGGTGCCATTCATCCACGGCCCACTCCCGCACGAGACCTGGGCGCGCTGATCCGCCATATACTCGTGGGGAAGGACACCAAAATAAAGCAGGTGCCATTAGCATTCGCAGCACACATGCACTTGCTAACCCCCCTTTCATAGCCTTGTGTATGCCTTGAATCAGAGGGCTAACGAGACAGAATGCTATGAATAAACTCGGTATGAATAAAGTATGAATTCTCGGTATGAATAAGGTCTTGGAGTAAGTGTTCAAAAACCCAGTGCCACCCCGAAGCCTCCCGACACAGACAGGGATAAAGGGAGAACAAGAGTGGCCCAGCAGTGCATCGGCCACAGCTTGGGGTCCCTCCTGCCAGGGGCAGCCCAGGAGCAGGGATCGTCCTGCCCAGCAGACACACAAGAGGTGGCGGTGGGTGACTGCCTCCCATCTCCAGCTCGCCCACTAAAAACTTTGTAAGGAGCCCGGCCTGGATGGAACATCAAACTCTGCACATCTCAGTAATTCCTCATGGGACCCATCCAGGTCTCCACAACCCATTGCACCGTCTACCACTGCTTGCAAACTCCCTCCACCTCTATTATTGATAATTACTGAAGAGAAATATAAAATTCCCTGTGTGCCAAAACACTGTTGGTGTTCTCCTTGACTCCAACCTTCTCCCAAGGCCAGGAACCTTGGAACCATCCTTGACACTCCAGCTTTCTTTCCCTCCTGTCTCCCATGCCCGTAAATCCACCTGTCACCACCTCTGGTTCACTGACAGAGCCCATCCTCACCTTGACCCTGCTGCTGCCGAAATCTCTGTCCAGACCATAATTACTTCCCATCTCTACTCCAGTAAATTCTTTCCTCCTCTTTCATTTTTATGGCCGTTCTAAAAGTAAGTAATGCAGATCCCTGCTCCTCTCCCCTCTCCAGGAGGTGAATTTCCAGCCCTAACAGAGCTGCACGAGGGCGAGGTGGCTTTTCCCCACTGGGTAAGGGCTGAGCTGCCCCATCTTGCCCAGGGAATAAGAGGTCCTATAGGAGCTGGAGTTGTGGGGGAAATGATGTGCTCCATCATCCCCTCACCCTGGCCTGCCCCATGCACTCATGGCCCTGCACCACTTGCTGCAGCACCAGCTGGAGAAGTTGGTTAACCAAATGCTAAGGGAAATAAGAACGAAAATAAAATAGGAGTAAGGTATTCAAAATCAAGTAATAAATAAATAAACTAATCAAAGCCTGATGTCAATACCCAGACTGAGCAAGGGTGACCCTTGGCAGCCTGGCTGTGTGTGACTCCAGAGGTACAAGGCAACAAGGCAAACAATGACCAAAAGGCATCCGGGGAGGATTAAAACATGGAGCTCAAGAGGATACAACTTCTGGGAGCACACCTGGCTCCTTGGAGCTGCTGTAAGAATGGAAGCTCACAAAACACTCACAGAAACAAAGCCCAAAATGAATTTGCTGACCGATAGTCCCCACGAGAAATGCCAAAGGAGCCCAACTATCAATTTCACAGGTCGGCTCAATGAGACGAGGACAGAAGGGAGGAGAGCACGGGTGAGATCCCACTGGGGTCCTGGGGGCTCCCCACGGAGGGACCCCTGTCCTTTGCTCCCCAGCTCCTGAGGCGTATGGAGTGATTAATTGCTCGTGCAGGAATCGATCCAGCTTTACAAAAAGCATGGGCTTGCCATTTCTTTGGGAGGGGCCACCTGGAGAAGCTGAAATTCAGAGGACCTGAAGTAATTGTGTTTCTCTGTCTTTTCCTGGCATTTTTAGGTACTGATTAATGCAGAGCCCAGGGAAATCAATAACATTAACCCTTAGGAAGTGTTTGCATTTATGTAGAGAATGCTGCATGTGTGATGGGCTGGGGTTTATCCTCTCCAAGCAGGATGGAAAGTTGGAGAGGTCTCCTAGTGCCACCCCTGAGGTTTTGGGAGATGTCCAGGAAGAGGAACCCACTTTTTTTTTTTTTCTCCCCATGGCAACGCCTCCAGGATTACAGGGGGAGAAAATAAGTTTCAAAAATATAAATAAAATAATGAGATAAGAAATAAAAATAGAGGCACGTGATGTTTTGGTGGTGGTGGGGTGGGGTGCTCTCCAGGAGTGCCACAAGCGCCGGTGGCACAAAGCGCCGCAGTCTGTCCCCGCCGCAGCATCTTTCACTCGGGTGCAGACAAATTGATTTGCAAAGGTTGAGGCTGGCAGCTCAGCCTGCTTTGCATAGCCAGCGCTCCCCGGCCACACAATAAAAAGTAGCCTGGCAAACAGAGGCACGCAGCGGGAACTGGCCGGTTCAAAGTCCAAACCCCACACCCCCTCACCCCAGTCTGGTTTGAAAGGTCACTGTGTGTCTGGGAAAATAGTCTCAGGATACGATCCTTTATTAAAGGTCACTATTTTTCAACGGCACTTAACACACACTTGCACACAAATTGAGGCTGGAGAAAAAAAAAAAAAAAGGAGAGAGAGAGAAAAAAAAAAAAACCTGGGGGCTGCCTCGCATTGTACATTGTGCTCGCAAGATTTATGTCTTGTGGTCACCAGCAGTAAACACACACTGCTTCAGTATTAAAGTTCACATTAATCCACCCTTCTTTCCCCCCCCCCCTCCCCTCCTCCTTTAAATCAGCCTCCCTCTTTGCAAGGCAAACAGTGGCGAGGCAGGACTTTAACTAATCACTTTTGTTTTTCCTCCCTGCTATAGGGTTTACCTTCCCATGTGGTTTTCCCCCTCTAATTTTGTTTGGATGCTGGCTTTGGTTTGATGCGTTGCTCGGAGGTTTTGGGCTGCTGATGTGAGCTTTTTGTTTTAACTCATCTCTGTGCAATACATTATTACAAACATAGCTTTTACACTATAGAAGAAATACAAAAAGATGCTATTAAACAGTTTTTTGTTGGGTTTTTTCCCCTAAGTTCTACAGTCATATATCACAATGAGACATGTAGTGATTAAAAACAGAAAGCTTTTTTCCCCCTCACAGACACATCTGTATTATATTTCTTTATGCAAATGCATTAAAAGTAAAATAATTCCTATTTTACACACACAACCCCCCATGATAAATACTTTTACTCATTAAAAAAACTTTTGAAACTCTGTGTTGAGTTAATAGGTGAACCAGTTTTAATGAAGATGCCAAATTAATTTCTACAAGAACTGGAAAAATAAAAAAAGCCCACCCAGTGAATTTCACCTGGGAAGAAAAGCATACAGTGCTTTGGATTTCCATTTTGTTCCATAATAATATATTTTCAACCTAGCAAAAGCACAATAATTTTTTTTGCTAAAAGTTTGTAAAATATCCACGTGCAACTGTGAAAACACCCCAGGCTTATTGCAACACCTCAAAACAAACAACAAAATATTTTTTCCAAGTATGGTCAGTAAAATTTAAATTACTTTGCATGGCCAGCACCAATATTTGTATAAATACTTCGATCCCTTTGTCTGCTGGGTTTCACCTTGCCAGGGTGGGAGTTGTTAAGAGTGAGCTCCTCTGCAGTGCCCTCGGAGCCCTTGGAAGTGACCACTTCCAAGCAATCCATCAGGCTGGCATTAATCCAGGCAGCCCCTAACTGGGGTGGCCAGGAAAAGTACCCAGTGGGGAGGTAAAGGGGAAATGAGAGAGAAGAGGTAGAAGTGAAACTCTGAGACAGATGAACCCAGGGGCTGGGTTTAAATTAAAAAAAAAAAAAAGTTCTTTTCAAAGGTCACTAAACACACAGGGTTTGGTCATCTTATAAATAGGTGTTTTTTAAAAGGGTTTATGGGGGTTTTTTGGTGTATATATAAATAAAAATACACAGTCAGAGGTTCAGACTCAGAGGTCCTACCTCTCATTTCTGGAGCAGCCTTTTTTCCCACAATCTCACTGACATCAAGATGCTCCTGAGGACAGGGAATAAGTCCTGCTTCCACAATCCTCCTCCCAGGACTGGAATGGGTGGGCTCAGGACCAGCACTCCTGCAGGACATGCCTTAGCACAGTATTTTGGAGGGGTGCTTTCAACTCAAATTCTCTGCCACTGCATATAGGCCTTTGGAAGGGGTTAATGCAGCAGTGAAATTAAGAGGAAAATACCAGGGGGTGCCCAAACGTGCAGGAAAAAACAGGAGCTTTGTGGCAGCATCCCCAAAATTGGCTTTTTAGCTTCAAAATGGACCCCCAAAAATTGAAGGTGAAAGAAAGAGCAATGAGGACCTTCCTGCCAGTGAGGTAGAAGGGTTTTTTAGTAGGTTGTTTTAGTTGTTTTGTTTGGTTTTGTTTGGGGGGTTTTTGTGGGTTATTGTTATTGTTTTGGTTTGGTTTTTTAATTTAGGTACACTTGGTTTGCCACAAGAATTAGGGCATTATTCCATCTCCTGAAAAGTCTGTTCCTAATTCCTAGGATGCTTCCAAGCACAAAAAGGATCCATAGGAATGCTGTTGTCCTGCTAAGGAGACCTTCCAGCACCTCTTTGCTCACAGCTTCCCCAGCCAGGGGCAAGCTGGTGGCCTCAGACATGGATTGTCCCAAACCAACCAGGCACCCAGGGGAAGTTTCCACTGATGGGATGTCTCAGAAACGCCCCCATCTCGCAAACAGCATCGCTCAGGGTGCCCGGGCATCCCACACTGGGGAGATCTTATGGACAAAGCAATGCCCAGAGCCAGCCCAAAACCCCAGAAAGAGCAGAGCAGAGGTGTTTGAAACTGCAGAGGTGCTTCCTGACAAACAAATTCCCCCACCACCACATTTGCTCCTCATTTTCCCCCACCTGAGCTCTGCCAGCACTGGCTGCAAGGGAAGGAGGGAGGGTGCAACGAGATCCCAAAGCATTCCTCCTGATGATTTTATTGGACGAAGCCACCTCTGCATGAATTACAGAAGGAGCATCAGGTTAAAAGGGTTTCTCCTGAAAATCCCCAAAATACAGTCGGCATGCCTGAGCGGGAATCTCCTGGAAGGAGACCCACACAATTTCCCACGGTTGTGAGCCCAGAACTTCAGTTTCGGTAGATTTTGATTCAGAATGAAAATGTCTTGGACAGACAGGACCTGAAAGTCCTCTCTTTACAGATCAATATTGCTTTTAACAACAAGCCAGCTCCTTGCACCCAGACCAAGGACCCACATGATCCAGCCTTCCCTTTCTTGGGCAAAGAACTCCAAGGAAATCCATAAACCCCCGTTACCATTTGCATGGCACCCCCTGCTTCTGCTGCTGCTTTGAAAAAAAATAAGATGAAAACATTCCCACGTGACTCCAACCTGAATTTAGAAAGAAAATTTGGGAAGGGAGAGTGCCTGCCTTGCCTCAGTTGCAGCCCTGTGCTAAGAAAAAGGAACTGCTGAGTCCTGCTCTCTTCTGCTCCCATCCCACACCGGGGCTGACCACAGCCCCAGGAGCCTTTCCGGGGTGCAGCCCATCCCATAGCTGCTTTGGGGAGGCTTCCCAAGATGGGGAAGGGATGCTTTGCTTAGGGTTTCATGCACATCCACACCCCCATCCACCAGCCACCCTGATTTAATTTCACAGAAACGCAGTTTTTGCTTCCAGAGGTTGGTGTTGATGTGTAGCTCCTACGAGGGTTGGTTTCCCAGACTGAGGCCAGTTACCAAAAAACCTCAGGATTCTGGACTCATCACTTCACTGCTCTGTTCCTCAGTTTCCCTTCTCCCCAGCAGGGCCGGTAATTCCTCACCCTTGCATAACAGAAATTAATAATTGCAAGTTACCTTTTAACCTAAATCCACCCTTTTGTCCAGAGATCCTGCTTGAAAGTTTTCAAACTGTTTCACGCTCTTGTTATTGTCCAGCACAACAATAATACAAAGTAGCGTGTGCTGCACTAAATTAAATTCTAAAATGAAAAGTGTTTTTTAAATAAAGTATTCAAGGACATCTTTTCATGGGCTAAGAAAGGGATGTCCCATTGGAGACCCCGAGGATTCTGGGATCTGCTTGCACTGGGTGATTCATATGAGTGCATTTGTCCACCTGCCTAAAACCAAATACAGGGAGAGGAGATCAATGCACCCAGCTCATTTCTCAGGCCAGAAAAAGGCCAGGTGGAGCTGCAACTCTCACCCAAAATAAATAAATAAATAAAGATTCTGTATGGTGCCCCTCAGCATCCAGCCTCCCAAAAAACATCACAGGCAGCTACTAAACTGACTTAAAGTTATAACAAAGTCCTGTTATAAATTACAGAAACTTAAGGTTTTCCTTGCAAATCGAGCTCCTTCTGGTTCACAAATTTCCACATACAAACTTACAAGCATTCACACGTTTGTGTTAGCTTTATTCAATAAAAGCAGTTCCCTTTAAATGGCCAGCAACTATTCACTGGCAAAGATCTGCAAGACCATCTCCAATACCGTATTGCTTTGCAGGATGGGGGAGAAGCGTTGTCTGGGGGACCTTTGAGGGCTTTTTTTCCTCTTTTGCGTCCTTTTCAGCAATACATTTCCTTGTGCCCTACTTGACTGAACACCAGATCTTGACGTGAAGCATCAGAAGCCAATCTCTGCCAGAAAGACAGATACTATAAATGGCCAGAGGTCTGATTTGGCACCGAGCAAGCCCTGAAATATTATTTTTAAATTGGCATCTATTTTCAGACATGCTTCTTAAGCTGCTGAAAGAGAATTGATGTCACGCTGTTGGTGCATTTTGTGAGCTCGAGCTCGGTGCCAGAGCCATCAAACTCTAAAGTTAATGCAAGTCTGAAGTAAATGAGCCCAGAGCCAGAGGTTCTGGTTTCTGGCAGGAAAACAAATAAATCTGCACTGCAAATCTGTTCAAATCCTAGCGTCCACCTCCCCAGCCAGAAGATGCCGGGAGAGGCTGCTGTGATCCAGGCTCAGTCCCCAGCGTTCAGACCAGCAGCAGCTCTGTGCCCCGGCTGTTGCTGAGAAAACCCAACGAGAAAAACTGCATCTCTCTGAGGAACAGGGTGAGAACCACCTGTGACTGCATCAGGGACAATGCCATCTTCATCCCAATGCTGGCTTTGGTCTGTTATCTCTGATCTGGCAGTACAAACCCCAGTTTGGAGCTCAAAATCCGCATTTTCTGAAGGCAGGATAACCTTCCCAAAGAGCTGGCTTGTAGGGACAGGACAAACCTCTTACCACCCCCAGCAGAGCCATTAAACCCTTCATTAATCTGCCAAAAGGGACCACTTGTGGCAAAAAGTTTTATGACCCGTGATCAGGCTGGGGAGGACCACAGGAGAAGGATGCTCAGTGGGTAGAGAGAGAAGTTCATTAATTAATTATCATTTTTGGTCACTAGTTCCACAAGCTGGATTTGAACTGGTGACCTCCAGCAAGAATATCAGTCCCCTGAGCCCCCCAGTTCCCCTCCATAAAGGCTCTTGTTTTAACCAGTGCCTCCACACACGTCTCAGCCCTTCCTCTCCCTGTCACTTCACGTCCCAGCATTGACATATGGTTGAACCGATATCCTTCCTGCGCTTCCTCTCTCGTTGCTAAATGTCCAGTAGAATTGCACAAAAGCACCCGACAGGAAAGGTCAAGCTGAGTTTCATGCCTGAGGTCTGGGATTACATCAAATTCTCAACGTTCGTCTGTCCTGAGCATCGGGCAAGCACTTCCCAGTTTCAGCTTACTCATAGCCAAAGGAACAGATGCGTTTCCACATGGGTTTGTCCAACTCTTGCCTTGAAAAACGCCATCAGATCATTCCCACATCCCTGTAGGGAGGAGGCTGGATCTGACCCCACCAGGGCTGCACGTGCAGAGACCTACGGAGCTGCCACAGGCAAAATTAAGATTTGCTAAAACTCTCTGCAGCTCAAGCTTGCAATTCACTACAATATTCCTGACTAAAGAAATAAGCCTGGAAAATCTTTGAACGTTCCCAAGCAGCTCCAGGACTGCCTCAGATTCTGCAAACTTGGACTTGAAATCAACATTCAACAAACAAAACAAATTAAAAAAAAAAAACACTCTTAAAAAAGCACAGGCTTTTGATGAAAATGTGTAGGAGGAGTGTTTCTTTCCAACAGAGGAGATCTGACATGAAGGGATTTAATCAAAGTCCATGCAGTAATAACACTCTAAAGTTATTGATATGCTTAAGTGGCTCCTAAGTATTCCGCAAACATTAATGAGTTTATCTGTACAATCCTCTCATGGATTGAGCTGTATCTCTGGGTTAAAACTCCAGATTAAAACTTCCAGATGTCACAAAGCCTCAGCTAGAGCCAAGAATTAAGCCCAAGTCTCCAACAAATGCCTTAGCCACAGGTAAGGTGGGCTGAGCCGAGCCAGAGACGAGATGCTTCGATCTGCACCGCTTGACTTTTCCCCAGGTGAGACCTTGCCATGCCCACATTTATCTCACTGGCTGAGGTCTCCACAAAATCCTTCTCACTGTGACTCCAAAGCAGAAATACTAAGTAATATTGCACCAGCAACACCCATTTCATTCCATTCCCACACCTGCTTCCCCAGCCATCCCCAGAGGAGGTGTTCCCTCCCTGGCTCCCGAGGGCTCGGCACCCACAGCCCCAGGTTTTAGTTAACCTGGGTTGACTTCTCACAGGAGCAATTCAAGTCTCTAAGGTCTTACCTGTGTTTCACCAAAAATCTTTTCCTTAAAAGAGTTACTCAGATGCTCCTGGGCCCAAAAGCACTGAGTTGCAAAGGAAAAAAGTGACTGCCTCATTTTTTGCTTCCATGACAAATCAGGTTTTGACCACGGCTAAAGCTACTGCTAAGGGTATTCCTGATGAAAAGAGAGTATAATCTGAGCAAGATTATCAGGATTTATAATAATTAATTCAATCTCCAATGCTGTGATCAAGCCACTTGGTTCACCAGCTTCTTCAACACAGGCTGAGCCCAAATCCCATCTCTCCTGCCCGTGGCAGAAGTTGCCCGAGCAAAGCAAATTACGACCAAGTGCTGGAAAGAACGAAATTCAGCCTGGTAAGGAAAATGTGGCTGTCACTCCACTTCCCCTTCAGCTACCTGGCAGAAAGGGGCACTTCCAGGAGCTGCAGTTTTGGGCAGAGTTCACACAGCTGAGATAGAAAAGTTCTCCCACAGGAGCAGGAAAGAAGCAGCAACACATGGAAAAATTGATTTCTGTAACAGATTTACTTGCTAATTACTGGGAACAGAGGACATACAGCATCAAATCAGAATTATGGGACTAAAGGCTGAAGCAGACACATAAAACCAGTGTCAATGTAGCATTAAAGCACCAGTGGACAAGCTTGAATAGCTTGCCAGACAAAGCAGGGACATCCAAACAGCGAGGCAGGTGCACAGGGTCTGTCAGAGAAGGACCTCCCCAAAACAAGGGTCCAGCCCCTCTGAAAGCTCCAGACCTGTCCTCAGGAAAATGTGCTGCCTACCCCCTGACTTGGGAGGGACATCACAAGTCTTACTTTCACCACCATCTCCTTGTTGTCAAAGCTGCATTGTAGCGTGAATATCATTACAGGAAGATCTAACAGCTCTACCTACAAACATCTTCAAGATTGGGAACAGGATATGAGCACCTATAGTTATTGTAAAAAATGAAATTAAATCCTACAGCTTTTAGGCCAGGCAAAGTTGGGCTTACATGTGTAACATCTAAGAGGTGACCAGCCCTTAAAAGAAGGTGTTGTCCTCACTGGACAAGGGAATAAAATAGATGATCTTTAAAGCCCCTTCCAACCCAAACCATTTTACAATTCTCCGAAATCAACGATCCACAGCCTCCTGAAGAAGTCAGGGAGGGAAAAGCAGTGGCTACAAAGCAGTGCTAGGGCTGTTCTTCCCATGGCCAGGCATTTCAAACTTGCTTCTGCAAACATGAACAGGTGGGAGTTGTTAGAAATGGTCAGCAGAGCATCACTTGTCGAGTGGCAGCAGATGCTTGTATCACTCAGGCATTGAAAGCAGGGATAGATGTATTGACAAGGCCTGAGCATCCCACAGGTGGCTGCTGAAGAACCAGTGCCATGCATCGCTTGAACTAAACAAACATTAAAGATGCAGATTTTATTTTTTTTTCTTTTTTTAGTAGTTTACTACTACCCTGGGCAGAATCCTGCTCTCTGCCACCTGAGACCAGAGGGAGAGGAGCCACATAACCCTGCACAGCAGGTTATGAAAACACCTGGAATGCAAGGACAAGGAAAGAGCTAAGGAAAAAATAAAGCCCTTACACCTTTCATGTAGAAAGACTGGATGGAAAATAAACATAAAGCTGGGCTTGTGAGATTGAGTGTTATTACCTAAACAATGGGTCTAATCCTGGAATGCACTGAGCACGTCTTGAACCTTTCCCAGCTCCTCCAGCTGGTGTCGGCGCTGTCTGGAGTCGAAGACGGTGCGCTTTGCACAAAGAGGAGACGCGGTTCAGGCTTGTCCGAGACTTCCCATTTTTAGCTCCCACCCCCCTCAACTGATAATTTGGGTTTTGATTAAAAAATGAGAGTGAGGGAAATCTCAGCCTTCCTCAAAAAGAAAGGGAGCAGGGACTCACGTAGGGACTGCCCCCAAATGGGTCAGCTTTGGCTTTTCTGCAAAAATTATGCAAAAAATAGTTTAAGAAGTTGTGTAAGAGTAATCTCCTTGCAGCCAGCTCTGAA
Source organism: Lycocorax pyrrhopterus obiensis (assembly GCA_014706295.1). Taxonomy (NCBI): domain Eukaryota; kingdom Metazoa; phylum Chordata; class Aves; order Passeriformes; family Paradisaeidae; genus Lycocorax; species Lycocorax pyrrhopterus. Next base: position 7,077,179 of record JACSVZ010000004.1, read on the forward strand.
GGCAATAAACTAACACGGGATCTGTTCTCTCAGACAACGAATACACACTGAGCTTCCACTTAAGTCACTGGAAAGAGCTACACATGATTCATGTGCTATGGATACACTGGGAAACTCGAGGCATTGAGCTTCCAGGGTTCTAGAAGATGAATCCATTCCAGGCAAACAAATGGCATTCCAACTCGGGATATTCTACGATTCCATTGCTTTATTCAGCAGACATGGATCTACTGGCCAAGAGAAAAGCAGCAGTGAGAAGGGAAGGTTGCAACATCTTTAACCCTCTAAAGACTCCAGGCAAGAAAAAGCACAGCCTTGACCCACAGCACAGCTGAGGCCAGGCAGATTCCCAGTTCAGCTGGGAAGAGTTAAATGTTTTGCCTTTACTTTGGATGAAACTTGCCGAGAAAAACCTTCCAGAAACCTTTAAAATGAGAAATAGGCATTTAAAATATTAAGATATCTCTCCCTTCCAGCCAAAGCCCACAAAATAGCCCCACAACTACATTTCCTTCACACTCTCCTTCCTGAGACTGCAACAGCTGCTAAAATTAGGAGAGTTGTAGCTGCAAAATCCACAAAGGAGTTAAGATCTCAGTTATAAGCTTCCCAACCCATTATCACCCATTGTGTGATAAACATCTTCCTAAGTAGGCACTCTCCTCTACCCTCAAGCACCTTCTTTAATTGTGTCTTCAGCTAAAAGCAAATCATCCTGCCTCTTAATATTAGGTTTGATTAAGTTAATCTTGATGTGATATCATGAAATAATATTTACTGCTCTCCAATAATTTATGTAAATAGCTTCCCCTTTCACCCCAGCCGTATGGGATGACAGGTGATTCAGTGCTGCTGCTCCACGCTCACATCTGTGGCCAAGGCGGGCGCTGCTGCAGGGCTCCTGATGGATCGAGCCAGCGTGGTAACAAAACATATGGTCCATCATGAGGATGGAGCCTACCTTCCTCTTTGGCCTCAAAGCCCCCAACCTGCTCCACAACTGAACAAAAGAAAGCTTTCAATTTTTTTCTCCCCCAGCAAGTGTTTAAGCGGGTATTATTATTGTATTTAATGTTGAGTTTTGCTGCTAGGTAAGGAAAGCCCGTCGCACACACTGATATCCAGCCACCACAAGCAGTTTCCAACAGGCTGAGACATTGCTCCTTGCTGACTTGAGCTCAAACCAAGCTCACACCACATCACCACCACAGCCACCACCGCTCCTCACAGATTTAAGGGCAGCCTGGAGTCAGTGCAGACACTGAGATAAGGAGGGAGATAGGAGGAACCGCACACACGAGTAAATAGCCACCTGCAATCACGGGTGACTCGCCAGTGAGGAAGTCCAGGCCAGATGCAAACTACTCAAGGCCTCAGACAGGAGATATGGTACAGCAAAAGGAGCTGACCCCAAACCCACTCTTAGAAGTTGAGGTCTCTGGGGATGCTCAACCCCACCACGGCAGAGCACGTGCTTCACTTTAAACAAGCTTTAGCAATCCCTGCACTCAGAGTGTGCCTTGGCTTTCAGAAAATGTGTCCCTTGGAGACCTCCGTGTGAGCAGAAGCCCCTCCACCCACACAAGCGCTTGTGTGGGGTCATGATGACCCCATGAACAGACAGACAGGGACCAGAGAGAAAAAGCAGAACAAGGGGTGTTAAAGCAGCAGTGAAAGGTCACTTCTGAGGTGGAAGACCATGACACTTCTCAGGCTGTATTTGAGCTGCATTTACTATCCCACATAATTTCCAGCCCTCTCCCTTCCATGGGAACATCCCCTGCAGCACCAATCTCCCCATCTCCACGGCTCCCAGTGCAGAACCCAACTTTGAATGATTTTGAATAACATTTCAAATATCATCAAACCAGTGCGAACCACGAACGCTTCCACCTGATCACAACTCTGAATATGCACTAGACTTTTTTTTTTTTTGAGCTGCATTTTCTGGGCATGCATTTACAAGACAGAGCACTTCGGAGCAGGCACCCATTGACTGGTGGGAGGGTTAGGAAATAAGCCAAAGGGATAGCAGTGTGTTTTTATTCCTCTTGCTTCATCTACTATAGCTCATGTCCTTTGATTCCCTCTTTAGAGAGTGTTTAAGGTTTGTATAACATTGCTAAAAACCCCAGATCCTTTCTGCACATAAAACACAAGGCAGCTGCTGGAAAGGCACTTTTCCTCCTATTACCCCACTCCTTGTGGAAAGCGCTTCCATGGCTGCTTGTAACTAAGAATTCCAATTAGTGTCCAGCACAGTGATGATGCCTGTGATCGTGAGGAAGAAAGTGAGAGGGGACAGCTGTCCCCTAGAAACTCGATGGCGATTACCCACTCATTAGTACCAGACCATCGAAACAGCCACCAGATGGTAACAACTTCCAGTCCATAATGTGACATGTTTTGCAATCACCAAATCCCTCTGCAAAAACAGGGCAGGACGTATCTTATCGCCTGAGCACTCGGGCAAACTGGTGGAAAGAGCTGGAGAAGCTTGGCAGCAGCTCCAGGCAGGGTCTGTCCGCACTTGCCCAGCCCGGCAGCGATGGGAGGGAGTCGGGCGAGCGTGAGTGGAGCTCTATCGGATTTGGGATGTTCAGACCTCAGGGAGGACTGTGGAGCAATTCTCATTCCTCCCCTCTCGCGCTGCTTTCCTCCACACCAGCAGGAGCTTAATGACAATTTCTGTGTCTTGAAGAAAGTTCTCAGGCCCATGGCTGGATTTTGGTCATTTCACAATAAATCCAGAGCATCTCTCAACTTCAGTAACTTCCACTGCGCACCAATCCAGCCCTAGCCAAGAAACTGTACATTAGGAATTCCAGCTGCAGGGAAGAGCTGGACTAGGAAAGGCAACATCCAGCTCGTGCAGAGGTTTGCAGTAAAGCATGGTGATCTGTCTTACTCCCAGCTCCAGAGTATTTCTCATCATTGTGAATGTCTCTCAGGCCAGCTGCTTTAAAGCTGCTATCCTCCCTTCCTGGTGATCAAAAATAAATTAAAGTGGATCACCTGCAAGTTAATTGTTCAGAGCAAGTGTTGTCTCCATGAAAAGTCCAGTAATACTGAAACACCATTTAAACGGTACTTGGAAATAAACAGAAGAGAAAGTTTCAGAAAGGCACTTGTATCACATTTTATTGGGTGTGGGGCTTTTATCTCTCCTCCTTTTTTTTTGTCTAGGGCTAATTTCTGACTTTCTGCATCTCACCCACACATTTTTGCAGGTTTTGACTTTTGATTTTGTTGCACTCTGTCCTTTCAGAGCTGGAGCAATGCCCAGTAAGGCCAACAGAAAGATTTTCCTCAACTTCATGTTTTTTCTTGGCTTCAGTAGACAATCTTTATACAAATACAAACAGAGAGCTACTGTCACAAGGCACAGCTATAAGAAGGCTCCCATGAGACCTTCAAGTCCACCCAAAAAGACCTCTTGGAGAAAGGCAAACATCCACTCCAAAAGGGGTTGTCCCACACTGAGCTGTGGGGACATCAAGCTCAGATTACCACTGGAGTGAATGCCAGATGTCCTCCTAGGTCTCAGCTGTGGAACTCAAGCAACGTCTTCCACCACACACAGAGCAATCTCAGATAATTTCTACACACCAAGAGACAGGGAGAGGCTCCTTGCACTGCCTAGGAAAAGGGGAGGTGCCCTTGAGGTGTAAAGCACTTCTAAAATACCAAAATATCTAAACTGTTCCGGAGCTCTCCTTCACAAAGTACCCAAGAGCAGCGACAATCCATAGAAAGCAGATAAAACTTTGCACAGAGAGAGCCTTGAAATCACCAAATCCACGGAGATGCTGCAAAGAACATGAAGCTATCAGGGAGTAGAGTCGCAGACTCAACTGACCCCCTCCCACCTGTACCTGGCTTTCAGCTTCACCCTTTGGGCCACTAAAGCTTGGGCTGCATTTTGGGTCACACAGCCAGCTCGAGGGAGGTCTAATCCCAGCTCCCTGGAGTGCAGCAGGGAGCCCCTCGGCCCTCCCTTGCAACACGAGCGGAGTTGCACCACTCAAGACCCCTGACACAGCACACGTGCCAAACCTTCTTCCAGCAGCACCTCAAGGTAAGGAAAAAGGCTCAGGTGCCCATCCTAGACACAAAGAGGTTGTGTGATTTAGTGCACAGCAAGGGCGCACACGTCTGACCCGCTGCTGCTGTGAGAGAGCAAGACCAGGCGCTGGAGGCAGAAACTGCACAGGCAAAGAAAACCCAGGGCAGGGTCAGGGAACAGCCCTGGGGAAGCCCTGGCCGTGCAGGCAGGGCTGGGATCTTGCTCCATAGCTCCAGCTGCGGGTACCTCCGCATCCATTGCGACACTCGGCAGCGCTGCCAACGCGGCCCCGTGAAGCCTCGCGCCGCCCGACTTTCACACAGCAAGCGACTGCTCGGCAAGCCATAAACCTCCCGAAAAAGCCATGGAGCTGCACAAAAGCCTTCTCCTAACAGATGATTTGGACCAGCCCTGCAGTCTCAGCAAGTGATACAGTGTCATAAAACCCATTCTCATGCTATTACAAAACTCCTCACTAACACCCGCCGCTGCCCTGCTCGGGTTTTATTTGCCACCTTACCCGAACAAGGAGGGTACGTTCCAGTTGCACAAAATGTAAATGGGGAGCCCTGGGCCATTTTGCCACCCACGCAGTTAATTACACCTTCGACAGCCAGCGAAGGGCTGGGTGTAGAGGATGCAGGCCCTCCCGTGGCTCGCAGAGACGCGAAGACCGGTTGGCACCGGGAGGCACGTCCCACCAGCACCCTGCATCATGAGCTGGGCGAGACACGAGTTAATTTTTACAGATTTGAGTGTTCATGAGCCTTAAAGGAATTCCCTGGGTTTTTTCCCCAGCTCCAAAGCTCACACACACAGGGATTGTGCTTTTTTTTGCATAGGTTACTTCGAAGCAAACTTGGCACAGGAAGTTTTCAAGCCTGTGTTGTCAAAGAGCTGAATGTCAGGGGGGTTGGAACTAGATGGTCTTTAAGGTCCTTCCCAATCCAAACCATTCCACCATTCTGTGAAAGTTATTTCAATGAGAACCATTCAGATAGTTATTACCAGGTTTTGTGATCTGACCATTCACCACATTCCTCTTCCCTTCCCAAGATTCTTCCAGATGAACTTCTTTGTTTCTCAACCCTACTAGGTTTAAAGGCAAAAGCAGTGTCTGACACAGAGAAAGAAAAATAAGCATTGGCCTGCTACTAACATAAATTTATGGCACTTCTAGGGCCTGGTTTCAGGGACCAGTTCCCTTTCACTCAAGCCCTCCTTCTCCAAGTCATTGCTCTCCCTCCCAATCATTAACTCAATCTCTGAAAAATTAGGCTTTGTGTTTTCTGTACAGAAATCTCATTCTGAAGCAAGGCCAGCATGCCTGCACAGTAGTCTTACACTGTGATTGTGGTGGGCACAGAAGAATTAAGAAAAATATAAACCTTCTAAATAAAGAAGAGCCTACTTGATTAGCTGCTAATTGAGAGCTACATAGCTCTTCCTAATGAAAATTTATTTCTAATAACATGGGGGATACAGGCACACAAAAGCCCTTGTCAGCTTGGTCTTTTTTTTTTTTTTTTTTAAATAGTATTTCAGTTGCATTCCACATACATTACTATTATACCCAAGGAAAGGAAAAGACAAGATGAAGCTATCCAGAACTTTTGTCTTGGCTCCTTGCCATGACATCCTGAGGTTGATGTGTGCTTGCTGCCACTGGGCTTGTCCTCTCTGGCAGAGGCTTGGGGAGTGGTGGGTAGAGATGATAGGAGAAGACGGTGTTGGCCACCCTAAGTCCGTAATTGACTGGCACAGCCGCTCACGGAGCGTTACTGCTCGAGGGGGAGCGCTCACAGCAAACTGGGTTACTTGGAGGAACCCAAACCACAGGTTTAGGTTCACCATTAGGATTTCCCCGTCCTCCTGGCCCCCAGCAACTTGAAGCTCCAGCAGATGGGTAAGACAACCCCTTGGGTTGTCCTATGCCACAGACACCCAAACTCTCGAGGTTTGGTGCAGCAGGAAAATTTGCCAGACAGACCTGCTGGAACCCAGCATCACCCTAAACCATCAGCAGGGGCGGCTGCTGTGGATTCCCACCCTAAAACCCCAGGCTTTACGCTCTGATACACCCTCACTGCCCCGTGATTCCAGGTGTGTTGCCTAATACAAGACATTTTGGCTGATAGCTCTCAGGTGACCACACAGTTATTTCCTGGAGTTGTAGGTCAGCATCTTAATTTCTAGGAAAAGTCCTAAGAAACAGTGAGGGGGAAGAAGGCCGTGGTCTTATAAGCCTCAGTGGGACATTTCCCAGCATGTTTCTACTCCTAGAGTTAGTGCGCCACAAAGACAAGACGGGCCAAGTACTTGAAGGTCCTCAACTTTTATGCTTGATATATTTTTAGTCCCGATCCAGCAGGAAAAGGGACTTTTCCTGGGCTGGAAATAGGCACCACAGCCTTTACCAAAACCCTTTGCATGGACTTGTACCAGCAGGCTCCCAGCACTGAAGGCAACAGGACCCTGTCACAAGCTACCTCTGTTGGTACTGAAGTCAAAGAAAGTTTTACTGTTATCAAGCAATTTTTAAGCTTCTCTTTATAAGTTACTACTCAAATAACATGGGCCTATATGGAGCAAAATTTAGGGGTTTTATTGGTTGTCTGGAAACAGGCATTCATGTACTAAGTTTCACCATCTAGTATCCAGCTTCTCTCTTCAAATCTAGGATTTACCTCAAGTGAGATCAACACTCAAAATATTATTTCAGCATATAGGTGAGCCTGATCCAGTTGCAGCAGAGGGCTTGAAATACCTGACCTACCCACATTTTGGATGTGTTAAAAACAATCTACAATAAGCATAAATCTGATGGACTGAATTTGGATTTAAATGTGAAGTTTTATGAGGTTGTTATTAAAAAAAAAAAAATCCCTGATGAAAACTTCTCTCTTGGGGTAATTCCCCCAGCTCAGCACAGCACCAAGAAAAAGTAATTCATCCCAACTGGAGTTGGGACCCAGCCACAACATCTTGAAACAGATCCAGATCTGTTCCCCCTCTTTTTGGGAGGTGAAAAAACACGGGGTTTTGCCCTGACCCAGCAGAGAAGAGGGGCAGAGGTAGCTCAGACGTGGGGTTGCATCTCAGTCCCTGTGAGAGGGATGAGCTGTTTGTGTGGGGAGTGCTGGTCCTCAGCCACTCCTGAGCTGCCTCGTGGACCTCTGTGTGCACGCTCACACCACGCATTAAAACACAAAAGTAACACTTTCTCAGACCTCTGGATATTTTACTTCGTCTCAGTGTCACTTACAGCCGCCATAAATCAAGCAGTCCGCCCCCTCTCCTGCCCTAATGTTTTATAAACTGCAGAAAGTTGGAGTATTTTTTGGCCCAACAGCCTACATATCCCATAATAAATGCCTCTCCTAATGTTGCTTTATTTTATCAATATTGCCAGACTTCTTAATGGGACTCTAAGCCCCTGACTAACAAAATATATTGTCTGTCATATTCTGTATTTACTTTTCCTGCAAGGAACAATGATGCTCTATCAGCACCAGGGCAGGGTAACGGAGGTCAGAGCCCCTTAATTGGAAAAACACATGGTCTGACCAGCCAGCCCCAGACCCCCATGGGTAACCAGCACCCTGCTCACAGCCACCCTTTTTGGGGTTGGGACATACCCCTGCAAGAGGGGCTCAGGCAGGTGATGCCCTGTTTCTCCCAGGTGGGAAACAACACCCAAAGGATATTTTACAGCCCGTCATGGATGAGTTTTGGGGGAAGGCAAAAAAAAACCCTCCAGCCAGGGTAGCACAAGGTTGGCTTGCCTTCAGGAAACGCCTGGTTGTATGCAGCAGCTGTGGTGCTAGTAGTACAACAAATTCACTTACTGAATGACAACAGCTTTATTGGCAAGCCAATTCAATTAAAGCCACTGCAACCAACAAAGTCGCAGGCAGCGCTCGCCGCATAACGAATATGGAATCATGCCTATGTTTCCCCAAGTGCCCTCAGCCCTCCCTGTCCCTCTGCATGAGAGGGAAAGGGATGAATGAATTAGGCTCAGATGATGGTAATTAATGGCTTGGCTGTCAGAGAGGCATTTTGTCGGCCCAGTGGTTGAAAGCTCCGTGTTAGAGATAAAGTCCCAGCACTGCTCAGACAGGGCAGCCCTCCTGCCGGCACGGTGGGGCAATGCTGGGCAGCATTGATCAGCCTTGCCTGCTATTGATAGGTAAATAATATGTTCATTTTTCATCTTCACAAAACACGTCCTGCGGGCTACGGTTACGGGAGCTCTGACATGAGCTTATTAAGAAAAAAGTATCCTTAATGCTGGGCTAAACACAAAACAAATATTCTTATAAAAGATACATAAGAATTCATTTTAGCCTTCAGTAAAATAGATAAAACCCGGATTTTTTTTTGTTAACACTAAAACTTTGCTTTCTAAGGCAACACTTGAGACCTCCCCTACACATGCATGCCTGAGCTGATATGATTTTCCACCATCACTGAAATTACCCAGGTTTCATTTTTTTCTGAACCATGACAAATATGTAAGTGGTGCTACCCAGCTAAAATGTCAGGGGTACTGCTTTCCCCAAAATTTCAGTAAGGGAAGAAAATGAATCTTAAGTCTCAAAATAATTTGCAAAGCTTCTCTCATTAACTCATTTATGAATAAGCTTTGAAAAAAAAGAAAGAAAGAAAGAAAAAAAAGAGGGTACTGAAAGCTTCTGGGCAAACCCCTTGAAGCCACAGAGAGTTTTGGTAACACAGCAGCAGGGGCAGAACAGACCAGCACCCAGCCCTGCACATCCATAGGCACATGTCCCACCTGGAGCAAGCCCAGCTTTGCTCCTGGCTGGTGGTACCCCCACCTCCACCCCTTCTGACATCCCCCTTGCTACAAAGGGCAAACAGGCCTCATTAATTCTAATTTTTCTTTCCATGGAAAGAAGAAACCCTATAGAGATGCCTTCCTGCTCTCTTTCCCTCCTCCTCACTTCCAAAAACCCAAAACTAGCTTGACAGCCCCAAACCCCACAACCCTTTTTAACCTGGAGCAGAGGCAAATTGAATCCAAAGCAGTGACCAGGAAGCACAGGGTGTTCTGGGCATTTCCTCAAGTTCTTTGTTATGAAATTGTTATGAAATAAAATCTCCTCTTTTCAGAGCACACCAATGTAATTGCCTGACTGCTTCCCGTGTCAAAGTGACCAATACTTTCTGCGCCTCTGGGAATGTAAAACTGAAGAAAACATCACTCATTTGGACATTCATTATGTGACTCGTTATTGTACATTAAACATTTGTATCCTTAAAATAATGGCCTCGCTATTACCAGCCACAAGATTCCCACTTCTCCCTTCAGCTCAAAGGGGAGGGCGTCGCTGCAGCTCCAGAGGGGTGACACCCAACACTTAGGGACCATCCCTCTAAGTGGAAAACATCCCTGCTTTGTTTGTGCCACAGAAAAAGAGATGCCTTTTCATTTCCAGACAGCATTTCAATATTCATTAAGCAGCAGCCTAATGGCACAATCCTTAATCGCTCAAACAAGGACTGATGAGTGCGGCTCCGGGTCCGCAGGAGTCAAGGATGATGTTTTAATGGATAAGCCTTTATCTTGCCATCCCGGCTGCTGGAGTTACTCAGAAGCTGAAGCCTGGTCCCCCGTGCCACAGATAGTAGCAGTAGAAGCAGTAGCCAAAATAATTTCTAGATGCCCTCCTATTGCTCCAAGGTAACACCACCAGCTTCACCCGGAGCTGCCACTGGCCACAGCAGGAGCACGATGGGTGAATCCAGGCTGTGGATGGCGGGATGGACACCTAACAGTGCACAGCCACGCCGGCCTGGGCAGGGACTCATTCTCTCAGAGAGGCAGCCCTGAAACAAGCTTGCACGAGGCCACAGCCACCACCAGGCATTTTCAAACCAGTCCGGCCAGTTGTGGCGTGGGCTTGCCAAGAAACGCATAAAGCTGACCTTTGCTCCCCTTCAGAGGGGAGGAGGGTGGTTTGTGAGGGAGATAGAACAGGACTTGGTGTCTTCAAGGACAAGGTGATACAACCCCACCAAGGACAGGGAGAGCCATGAAGCCTGGAGACAGCTCCTTGAGCCCCCAGAGACCTGGGTTGAGCTCTGCACCACGCAGACCCCAGACGTACCCCTGGATAAGCTTCCCCACTGCTTCTGTGAGGAGAAAAATGGATGACAAGGTGTCCCCTGGGCTGAGTGTTCTGACTGCAGCCAAGCCCATTCGGGGCAGGGGAGGTGGGGGTGTGAAGGGAATAACAGGACCAGCACCTCCTACATTTTCTTCCATCCACCACAGTCACAGGCAGCACCAGCTGTGGGCATCCCCCAGCTCCAAGCCCTCCTGCCCACCTCCCTCCAGCCCCATCCTGTGTAAGGAGGCCATTGCTACAGCAAAGTCCAGCAATTTGGCACAGCCTGATCTCCAGTCACCACATTTGCTTCTGCAACTTCCCTGCTACTTCCCCAAGGCAAAGAGGAATTAACCCGTGGTGGCAATCCCTGACTCACCAGCGAGGGAAACACCAGGCACGGCACAAAGCTGCACATCAGAGAGGCTGAGCATTCCCTCCCTCTCAGCACCTACAAGAGACACTGATGTCTCCAAGCAATATAGTTTGGCGATTTGTTTTTAGTTTATCAACACTTAGGGACCACCAATGAACTTCAAACTCCTGAGATAAACCTGCCAGAAACTTAAAATGCTCTGCCCACTGCAGCATTAAGGTACAGCCTTTCCCAAAAACAGGAATTTCAGGTACAGAGAAGAAAATAAAAGTATTTCTGCCCAGAAAAACAGAGCAACACATCTTCCCACAGCAACTAGCCCAGCACAGAGCATGCCTGCAGCTCTAGAGCTGCCTTCAAAACAGCACTGCACACTCCCAACGCCCAGAGTATTTCCCTTGCCCAGACGAAGGGCTCAGCTGAGCCCTCAGTGCCAGCGAGCTGAGAGGCTTTCCAAAAGCCTAATGCATAGCCCACACTAAGCCCTCCCCTCTGGCAAACGTGGGAGAAGGGCTGTGATATCACACATAGTGCAGATGCCATCCCGTGGGCACGGGGAGGTCCTCGAGAGATAACACCTATCTGCAAAGGGCTGGAATCTCAGAGACAGGAGCGCTTTAAAGAGCAGCAGGTACAGGAACCACTCACCTGCCTCATGGAGAGCAGCTCCCTGGTGAACCCCCTGTCCTTCCCTTCAGGAAAAATCCACGGTGGTCACGTAGATGAGGTGCCCCCTGAGGCTCAGCATGGTGCACAAGGGAAGTTCAACTGCAAGCACCTCACAAAAGTCTCCATCCTCTGTATGCTTGTCCTCTCTGCTCCCAAAGCAGCACAGCTTTGCTTCCCCACATCCAGAGCTTGCTGGATACTCACAGTAAGCTGGCACTTCTAAGCACCTTGCACAACCCCAGGGGGAGTTTGAGCCCAAAAATGTCCTTTTCTGAGCCAGTTGCAAGTGGAGACCACAGGCAGCGCCTCACAGGTCCAGGCCCAGGAGCAAAGCCAGCTGAGGCACGAGCAGGAGTCCGCACTGGGCAGAGCAGACGGGGGCAAGCCCCCAGCTGGTACCAGCACCTCAAACAGCACAGGGAACTCCCAGAACACCCACAAAGCAACAAGGCAAACCCCAAAACTTGCTGTTAGCTGTACCTTTAGGAGCTACGAGGGACCCTGAGGACATCCAGACAGCACCAAGACAAACGCCAAAACTTGCTGCTAGCCATGGCTTTATGAGGGGCTCGTAATCAGCGTAACAAGGAACACCTGTGGGCAATCAGTGAGGGGGGGCAGCACGGCCACAGCTGAAGGGCATTAACATCCCTGGCCAAGCAGGGCAGCCCTCCATGCTTCCTGAGCACACAGCACCATTAGTGGGACAGGTGTCTGAATACTAAAGGGTGTAGCCTTGTCTCTTGCACCCTCTCCATCTCTGTCCCCAGCTCTCAGCTGTTCCTATCCAGGCCCCTCGGGTGGCTCCTGGCTCCTCCCTGGAGTTGTGAGAGGAGCCTGTGACCTGCAGCCAGCTCTACCCTCACAGGTCAGCCCTTATGGGACAGTGAAGTCCCAGCCAGTGCTGGTATCACCCTTGGCTCATCCCCCATCACTGAGCAGCCTTACTGACATTCTCCTAATGGAGACAGCATTCTCCAAAAATTTCCCAGTTAAAATCATCCAGGAGTAGTTGTGTTTTGGGGACATGAACTCCCTCTTTCCTGCTGAAGGTGGCTGCATCGTCAGCATGCTGGTCCCGGTCTTCATACCCAGTAGAGATTCTTGCAGAAAAGCTTTGCAGAGCACAGACCTGAGTTAAGCAGGAGGGAGGACGGACTCCTTCAATCCAGAATTTACAGAGATCCCCAACAATTAATTTTTTTGAACCATCAGCACAGGTTTTTCAAATAAATGGGGAGCTGTGATGTGCTAGGAGCTCACAGGAGTCCCAAGGTGTAGCACCGCGTGCCGAGCATCACCACCCCGCCTCTTGTGCAACCACCAGGTTTCAACAGCACAAAATTTCGGTGGAAGGTCACCAAGAAGCCCTCAGTGCTCACCTCTAATTGAAAAGGACCTGTCCTGACCTCGGTGAAGGGAAAGGGGACATCCCACACTGGCTTGGGAGGCCTTTTCTTCATTCTCCCTGCCCATGGGTTTCTCCCCATGCCCCTGTGCAGCCCATGGGCCCAGCACCTAATTATAAATAACAATATCAACATAATATATATACACATAAATAATATACACATTCTAAGTACAATATGTTATTAAAATAATAATACAAACATATTATAAATAATAATAGAAACTAAAATCCTCTCTTCTTCTAAAAAAGAACATACACAATCTACACCTGCTTTAAGCAGAGTTTAAAGGAATTTGGGACTCTGAAATTATAGATGGTATTAAAAGAGGCATTGCCAAACTAAAACTCCCCGTCTTTTTAGCAACCCTGAAAAGAGATGCGGGGGGAAAAAGCCACGCTGAGGAAAAGGTAATGTTTTCCACCAAACTGCCAAAGTATCCCTTAGCATAAAGCCTTGAACAACGCTGGTGAGGAGGGAGCAGCTCTCCACGCTGGCTGCTCCACTCCCTGGATTTGGCAGGGGCTGCTTTCCCAGAGCCCGATGGCTACCCACAGCAGGCTGAGTGTCCACAGGGCACAGCCAAAATACCCCAGTCGTCAACTACAGGTTAATCATATTTACTGCAGCTCTGTTGTTCCAAGATTCTCAGACAAAGGCTAAATTCAAGAAAACTTAAAAAGAAAGATCTTCGGAGCTGATTTATTGTTAATGCAATTAGGATGGGGGAGAGAATCTAATTACCAAGGACTCTCACTTCTTCCCCCCCACAAGCTGATTTAAAGAGGAAGCTCCCAGTGTAGTAACTACTTTCTGGTTTACTTTACTTCTTAGCACAGCAGTTGTTGAAACAGCTTCAGTGTTTTCTCAGCTGCTTTTTTATGTCAATACTAAAGAAGGGACGAGACAATTCGGACATGTCAGAGGAGAGGGAAGAGGTGTAAAAAATAAAGACACCAGCTTGAAAAAAAACACCCCCAGAATGTTTCAGAGGAGTCAAAAATGCACCTGAGGCTGCAGTGTGGTGGAGGAGAGGCCAGAAGAACAGGCCATGCATGTGGGTGTCCCCCCACTTCCCAGAAGCACACGTAGGAAAGCACTGCTGGAGTGCCAGGATGGTTTGCCCTCGGGCCTATCCCATGCAGATAAGTAATCCTGATGGGAGCCAGTAGCAGGAATCCTTGTGGTTAGCCCGGCTTGGTGGCACGAGGTCTTTCATCTGCAGCAGGGGGCTACCAGGAGGGGCAGTGGGCAGTGGCCAGGCTTCGAGCCCAGCACTGACAGGCTGGAGCTGAGGCAATTAAAGCACATTAAATAATAATAGTAACACAAATGCAAGGCAGCTGCTGAGCTGCACACCCTCCCAGCCACCCCAAGCTCCTGCAGCGAGCACCTCGACCATCCATTGCAAACACTCCTGCAATTCCGACAGATACGGTGTGTGCATCTTTAATTACTGCTTATTACTTATCTCTTCACAAGCCTGGGACTCCACTTCTTGAAGGACTTCCCTGTGTGTTACAGAGATACTCTCATGCTGCTATTTTTATGATTCCAAGCGTGGCAATGAGTATGTAAAAGTGTGAGTTCACTCCCATCCCTTATGTAGCCCATGTGGAGGGAGGAAGAGGGGGTTGACCTCCTTGGAGAGTGGTTGTGGGGGGTCGGTGGGGAGAAGAAGAGGAAAGATGATGAGCAGAGGGCCAGGGTGGGATGCAGACGATGGATAAATGTGCATCTCCAGCAGCCCAAACTCTTCTTTGCTCATCCGTGGGACAGAGGCAGGGCAGGAGATCTTGACACTGCTTGCAGCAAAACAAAACAGATAAAAACTCCAAACATGCAACACGACACCTTAAAAGCATTCCCACCACCCTTTGCCAATCCACCTAAACCCTGACCTTGAAGAAAACACCCCACCTTGTCCCTGGCTCCGGCCAGTCGTGCCGAAACCTGCCAAGCAGCGTGGGGAGAAGGGCCCCGGCCACGGGGGCTGCCGGTGGGAGGAGCAGCACATCCCAGCCGGGGCCATCGGCAAAGATCATCCCCTTCCTGGCCGCGCCTCCCTGGCCAAGGACGACTCACCTCTGCCTTCTCACTGCAGTGCAAGAAGCAACGTTAAATTTAAAAAAACAGTAGGATCAAGTATTTCCAGGATTCCCACTGATTTTGAGGTTGCTCACCGATTTTGAGGCTTCCTCCTTAAAGCCACCTCAGTGCAACTCAGAGAGGGGTTCTCTTTCTTCCTTTAAAGAAGAAGAAGAATATAGGGATGCACGAAAGGAGAACTGAGCTGGCCCTGGTCTGCAGACAGCTCTGCTGCTCCAGCCCCAGGGCTGGGGGTTACTGGAGCAGGTGAAAAGCCAGAGCTTGCACCATGCTCATGGTAAGGTGTGAGGGAGGGAGGGATGAAGGGAAGCACCTCTGGAAAGACATCTGGCACCAAGCAGGACCTCTGCCACAGCCTTTAAACAAAACCAAACCAACAAACCAAACAAAAAACGTACCTGGAAATGTTCTCACCTCGGCTGGATGTATCCAGGAGCCCTCAGCCAGCTGATCCACTGCAGGCAGCACAGGAATGGGAAGGAGCACCTGTAACCAGGTACGAGGCAGCCACTCGTGTTGCTGCAAATCAATAATTCCGTGTTTCCCAACTCCTTATCCCCAACCACCGCAACACACAGAGTGAGTATGTTCCAGCTTCATCCAGCCCCACAGCACCTCCAGGGAGCTGCAGTCCAGCCACACCAGGAGCCATCGCTGGAGGGATGGAGAGCCAGATACTGGGCATCACTCCACTCTGGAGAAACCCTCCTTGCAGCCTTTCCAGAGCATTCCCAGTGACGGAGAATCCCAGCTCCTGGGAGAGGCCAACTCTCCACTGGTGCTAATCCCTGGGCCTTTCTGGTGGTGCAAACATCAGCCTGCAAGGGGTGTGAGACACAAACGCACCACCTGCTCCCAAAAGCTAAAGGTTTTCCAGGGACAAAACACAAGCACAAAGGGACACTGAGCTTTTTGGTTGTTTTTATTTATTTTTTTTTCCCTAAAGCAAGGTGCTGTGCGATATGAACCGCTCTTCCCAAGGTCTGCTAGAGCCACGCACGGGCACAGACCTGCCCTAAATCTCCGGGGGAGGTTTTACAATCCCTTTCCCAACCCGCTCGCCAGTTTTGTTTTCCTACACGTCGCCCCTTATCTGCGCCCGGCTGCCGGAGAGCCACTCCGGGATGCAGAAACGCGGCTGTTCCTCTCCGCTCCGTAATTGCCAACCGCAGGGAAGGACATCCTTCCCCATTTCTCAGCTCCAGAGCTGCGTAACCACAACCGCCTTCCCGGCGGCGATAGCGGCCGGCGGGAGCCACGGGAGCGGGAGGATTTCCCCCGTGCAGATGTTCATCCCCGCCGCCCACGCCGCGGTTTCGCGGGGACAACCTGGGGGACCTGATAAAGCAGCCGGGTCCGAAGGATTTATGAGGCTCCTGCTCCAAAATCGACGAGGAAGGGGAGGTTTAGGGGGTGCGAGGCGAGCTGGAAATGGCGTGGAAAAGTTATCACCGGGGTTTGTCCACGGGCTTCATATTGCTGTGATATTTATCCTTGAACTTCCCACAAAGTTCGCTTTGGAAATGACAAGTGAAAGTCTCATCACTGCACAGCCAGGTGATTTTTTGGCCACACGATGCTCCTGGTGCTCCTATGCAGATTCAGGAGGAGGTGGGGGAGAAACACTACTAAAACACCTCTTTTTATAGATCTGTGGATCAGAGTATGCCCTGCTTTGTCAGAAAAGGTTGGTCTGTTGTTATTTTTGGGGGTTTTTAATGGGTGTTTAATACTCTGTGCAACAAGTGCTGAGCCCCCTCAGTGTACCGGGCCAGCAAAGCCCCATAAATATTCCCAGGCTAACTAACCCATGGCCCCATGCAGCTGCCCAGATGGACCACTAGCCCTGTTAGCTGCTGGATTTATGATTCTTAAACAAAATAAAAGGGTACACAAGATTTATTTTCTTTTTTAAAAAAAAAGTTCCCTCAAAGCAAGGAGTCTTTTACTCGGGGCCCAGCCAGCCCGGTGCCTGACACAAGCATTACCCACCACTATTTTATGGTCTTTGCTGGCTGGGGGCACCCATGCTGCTTTAAGAAGCAGCAATATTCCTTGTAAACAGTGGTTTGGAAACAAGTATTTGATTGCCAGAAAGAGGATAAGGAGGCAGCCTTGGGATGAGAAACAAGTTTCAAAGCACGGCAGAGAGACCCTGTCCAAGCTCAGCCTTTGGGGTGCAGCTGGAGAGCAGGGTTTTCCTCAACAGATTAAAAAACCTGTTATTTCATGCCCTGAACCCCAGGCAGCAGCTGAGGTGAGGGAACAGACCCTGACCCCAAAGTCAAGCTGAAGAGCCCCCATCCCATCCCTGTTTCATGCCCACAACTGGAGAGATGCTCTCCAGTGCCACAAAACAAATAAAATCCCCGGGTTTCAAATGAACGTATTTACCTGGTCTCGCTATTTTACTCAGCCCGTGACCTCTGCACATTATACAGGAGAGCAGTACAATGCCCCTCTGAAAAGCAATCTTCCAGGGTAGGGCTTTTTGTTTCCTTTTCTACGTTTGAAAAGACAATTCCAGGCTCCGGGTGGCTCCGGTTTGCAGGCGGCGGAACCGGCCCTTTTGTCTTTAAGGATGTGAAACGAGGGTACCACGTTTTCTGTGCTTTTTTGAGCAAGTCCTGACCTTTCAACCGTGAAGCTGGATGCAGAGTGGGCCTGGCATTTGGAGGCTCTCGTTTTTATTTGTCCCAGCTGTCCCCACCTTGCATGTCGAGTCCTTCTCCTGGCTCGAGACTTTAACCTCCAGCATGTGACAAACAGCAAGGACAGAGCCAAGGGCAGCGATTACACCATCCTCCAGCTTCAGAGGGGAGGGAAAAATAAAATCACTTAAAAAGGCTCCAGGAAACAAGAAATGGCCAGGAAAACCAAAGTCAGCAGATAAGGTTAAGCCTCAAATCACTCCCATTGTGAAGAAGTGCCACAAGCAAAGCACCCAAAAGTCTCATGGTCCCTTTGCCACTAAATGCTTTCCATGAGCAGCGGCGCTGTTGGCAACATCATGGCAGCCCAGAAGGAGATGCAACACCGAGGGCAGGGAGCGGGTTGTCCAGAAAATCCCAAACACAGCACAGATGGGGCATCAACCCAGTGCTTGTCCTCGACCCACTGTCAGAGCTGAGATGCACAGGGACCCAGCCAGCTGCTCTGGAGATGAAACACTTACAGCACACCCCAGGGCAGGGTCTGACCCTGTTTTACACCACTGAAACCCCACTGCAATGCTGCTGGCTTCAACCACGGGCTCCCCATCCGAACCCAGTGTGAACACATCCTCTCCTGCCCCCCATCAGCACCAGCTCCTTCCTCCCGCACCCAAACCACCGCTCAGCATCCTCAACTCTGCCTTCAGCAGCTCCTTCATGGCCTGACTTACTTTCTTCTTTTTTATTTTAAGTACACAGCACAAAAAAACCACACACAGGCCAACTTCAGAGATATTCCCACTAGAAAAATTAAATACTCATAATGCTTTTTTAAAGTGAATTGGGCCCCTTAATTTGCATCTTATAATAAGGATGTTATCGTACTGGTTTATGGCTCAGCTCTTTAGTTTCTATCTCTCAGGGGCTAGATTTCCCCTCATGAGTTCAATAGATGTCTGTGAACTAATGTAATTTTTTAAAAGGCTTTTCTTCTGTATTAACATTACAACCTTTATGAGTTAAAGGTTTTCCTTGCCGGAGCGCGGGGTGTGTTGGAATTCCAGAGCCAGGCTCCGTACTTTCCAGAGAGGATGCTGCAGCCTGGGGTTAATCCTGGGCAGAGGGTGGGAACCTTCCTCACCTCCCCACACCGAGCCCAGCTCTCCAGTGTGCTCCAGCTCTTACATTTAGCTTAATTATAAAACATTGTCACTCGAATATTAAAATAATGTTTAATACACAGAAGGGAATAAGCCAGTCCGGAAAAATGCATAATTTCCCTGCACCTGCCCTGCTCCTCGCATGCAATGAGCTCTGTTCTTTTCCTCCCTCTCTCCTGGCTGCCTCCCGCAGCAATGCTGGGAATGCACTTCCAAGAGCTTTTCAAAAGCATTTAAAATCCAGGGGGCTTCCCCCGTCTCCGCACCTTCCAGCAGCGCCCATCCTCTCATCCCCTCGCCCTCGGGAGGCGGAGCAAGGCCAGGGTGGGATCTGTCCTCCTGTGGCCTTCCAGCCCCACATCTGAGCGGCAGCACCCGGGTCTTCAGGAGAGGGAAAACAGCAACAACTTGCCTAAATCCCAGAGGACGTTTTTAAACTTGCCCAAATTAGGGCCCAGGGGCGGATGCCTGGCGTTTCCAAACAGCCGGGCTCCGAAAGCGCTCAAACACGCCGCGAATAGGAGCGATGTCGAAAATGCCAGCCCCTGCTTTAATGCACCCCGGGATCATTCATCACCTCCACACCTTATTTTATATTGCCAGGCGCTGCTTTAAATAAGCTTTTTTTTTTTTTTGCTTTCCCCTCCCCTTTAATAACTACAGCTGCAGAAGGTGCTGTCTCTTCAGCAGGGGAGAGAGAGAAGAGGGGAAAAAAAAAAGTAAGAAAAACAGCTAAAGAGGGATTTTAGGCAACAAAAAAGGCCAACGGGAGCAGCCAGGTGCAGAGCAGCTCCCAAAAGGATATTCCTCCCCAAAGCCTCCAAATGGAAAAGCCAAAGCCCAGGGGAGACTGCCAGGCAGGCAGCAGGGAAAAGGTCTGTTGGAAGGAGACCACAAAAAATAAGTTTTATCCATGGTGGAATTAGGGGTGCAGGGGGTTTTTGGGGATAGCAGTGCAGGCAGGGACCCCACTGCCCACCAGTGAGGGGTTTCATGGGCACAAGCCATGGAGCAAGGGCTGCCAGAGGACACCCTCGGCCCACAGGGAAGGGGGACAGAAGTGTCACAGCCACCAGGCTCTGCTCAGCTATGTAGAGCTGCAGGAGGAGGTCAGGGAAAGGACAGACACTCAAAGAGAAAAAGGGTTTATTTATCCATCCCCTGCTCCCTCCCTGCCCACAGTCTCCCGGGTTTCCAAGGGCAGGGCTATATAAAGAGCGATCTGGCACCCCTGTGGGCACTACGAGCTCTGATACAGATACTCCAGAAGCAAATCCAAAGCCCCATTTTCTGCTGCCTGCAGGTGTCTGTCACGGGAGGCCCCTGGCCACCACCACCTTCACCCAACCTCTCCTGCATGGACCCAGAGAAAGCTGAAGGAAAGGGTTAAGCAGGCTGTGGATGCTCCGCCTGTGCACTCACCACCTGGAGCGGCTGTGCTCACAACTGGGAACCATTAAAGGTTTAGCGTGAGCTGGTGCAGGTGGTGGAGCTTTTGGCTGCCGGCTCTTTGATGCGCTGGGCTTGGCAAGCTCTGGGCATCATCTGCCAGACCACAGCGATGACCCAAGGCCACTCCTCTGTCAAGGGGACCCTGCCACCGGGGTCAACCCCTCATCAGCTCTGTGGGGTTGGGCAGGGGCCTTACTGCTCCGTCTAAACCTCCTCACTAAGGAAAAACTCCTGTCTGAGCCTTGGGGGGGTTAAGCTGAGCCACACCGTGCTGGGGGAGGAGGGGAGGTCCAAAGGTACCACTTTCTTGATGCCATTTAAATTGGGATGCTGTAAAATGTGAAAATAACTTGAAAGGCAGTAGCCCCGTTTTATTAATAGCAAGTATTTATTAGCCTCCTTGATTTACAGTACGTTTCTGAAAGTCATCAGTCCATCACATTCTTCAGCACAGGGGCTGAGGTGTTTTTCTTGGTCAACACAATATGGAATATAGATCCAAATATGAGAAGCCAAATACAACCTTCATTTTGCATGCACATATCCCGCCAACGGGAGGCCCGTAAATGAGTCCTGTATAGCCCTTAGACACATGCAGACATTGGGGGAGAGGTGGGAGCTTCTGTACATCACCACTGGAAACCCGGAGGGTCATGGAAATCGCCAGGGAAGAGCCATCAGGGCTGGACCAACCTTGGAAAGCGGCGCGGCGCACACACCCCAGCCACCAAAACAAGGTGGGAATCCACCTCATCTGGGTTTTGCTAAGAGAAACCACCCGCCCATCCATCCCCCTCACTGCAGGAGTTGATGCTCACACAGCACAGGCACCTCCACCCACCTGTTGCCATCCCCAGTCCCAGATTTTCCCCCTCCTCCTGCCCTCACCGTGGGGTTTTGCCTGCCCAGCCCGCAGCACTCTGCCCACGGCCACAGAGCCACAGCCGAGCCGGCATTCCCAGGGATCACGCCGTGCTCATTACGGGAGGCCAGGCAAAATTAAATTGGGGCCCACTGGTTCTGCCATCTGAACTTCATCACTGCTAAAGACGCAATAAAAGTAATGGCAACAACGAACAAGCCTCCACCAGATGTGTAACTCTATCCAGTGAGATTAAGGAGTAAGGGCCGTATTTGGGGTTTAGGGGTTTTATTTTGTTGTTGTTCTGCCCCCTGCAACTCCATCTTTCCTTAGGAATAATTGATTACTTGGACCCCTGTAGAAGACGAATGCTAAGAGGGTGATTTTTGGGGGGAGAGAATCGGGATGGAGGGGCAACAATGTTTGACTTGTAGCAGATACGACACACAACTGAATGACGCCTGAAATGGGAAAACTGGGCCGGAGGAGAAGCAGAGAGTTAGAAAAGAAGCAAATGAGGCACCACTCTCATTTTTGAGGGTCAGGGGTGTTCAGCTCACTCCTCAGTAAGACTTTATAGTGGGGTCAGGTGAAACACCACAGCAGAGCAGCGGTGACGTTCAGCAGGTCCTCCCCCTCACTGCCAAAAATCCACAGGTAAGTCCACCCCAAGTCTCACCAGCACCCAGACAGCTCAAACACGCACAAGAAGGGAGATGCAAACCCAAAGGATAGGCTAAAGATGGTAAAAATAACCTCCAGCAGCCCAAGGAGGATGGAGCTGCCCTCCACCTTCCCCCAGAGCCCACATTGCCAGCCACCAACACCACGATGCTCCCCAGATGGATGCTGCTGCTGATCCCATCATCACTTGGTGGGACCCAACACAAAGCTGGGGTTGAAACAGAACACAGGGGGTTTGGCAGTTTTGCTTGGAAACTCACTCACAAAATCTGTTTTCAGATCCCTTCTGAGGAGAGGTCTTGCATCTCATAAAAGTCCACAGCCCAGATGCATCACAAATCCAAAATTTACATTATTTTGAAAGCAAACTTTAAGCTAGACTTCACAACAGGCTTGACCTTCGCTGCATTTTAGTGTCAGGAAAAGTGTGCTTAGAAATCGAACACAGCACAGTCAGATCATCTCCAAGTCTGAAAGCAGCTTTTTAAACCCAAAACCTCAAAGCTAAGCCAGGTGATTCCCAGGAATCTTGTTCATCTCAACCCCCTGGACTGGGAAGGAGAACATTTATCTTCTGTTTATTAACAACTCCAAAACTTTAGGAGCTTTGTTTTTTTAATAAAGACCGATCAAACTTAATTTCCAATTTAGATGTGCAGACCAACACCTGGAGAATATGCTGAAATACAAAACCCCTGGGAACATTGCCCCTCTTGCACCAAAACCACAGCAACCTCCAGCTTTGAGGCTAACAGGTTCCCAGCCCTCTCCTCACAGGGAACCTCAGACCCTTACTAATTGGCAGAAACTCATTAAGCTGCTGGTGATCCCAAGCACAGACACAGCAAAGGGACTCAGCCAAGTCCTGGTCAGACAAAAAGAGGACCCCAATAACACCCTTAATTAAAGCACACAGCCCCCTCAGGTCACCCAGGGCAGTGGAAACCCTTTGGAATCTCCACCAGACCCTGTGCTGAGGCTGTCCTGGTGCTCTGCAAGGGCCACAGCAGAGCCTGGAGCAGGAGCAGGGCTGGCAGCCACGGAGAGGAGCCCCATGGATTACAAGGGGCTCAGCACAGACATTGCACCTGTGTGCAGCTTTAAGGCAACACCAATTCTGAAGATGTTTCAAAGTCCTAAGAGTGGGGGGAGAGTTTAACAACTGTATTAAAAACCAGACATTTTAAAGACTATTTCACTGCATCTTCAGCACTTAAGGTATCACTTCTGTGCTTGGCAGAACACATTCAGCCCTCCCCCCTTTGTTATTTACTGCTTTTCCTGGGAGAAACCCCTGCCCTCACACTACCTGCTGAAGGAGACAACCACAGCCGGAGAAAGCAGATCCCATCACACTTGTTCCACCAGGCAGAGCAGCAAAAGCATAACCAGCTACCCCAGAAGACATCCATGAACCAAGTTTGGCCTGTGCTCACACAAAGCAGGGGTCAGACGCCCCCAGAAGGAGCCAGCTCACTGAAACCCCTTATAAAGCAGCTTCCCAGCTGCCCTGGGCCACGCCTGCTGTAGATATGGACCAGGTGAGCCCTGATTCACAGTCTAGAGAAAGAGAAGAGCAACCCCCTTTGCAGTAAATAACTCCATTAGCCCTAATCTGACACAGCTGCCTGGAGCAGAGATCTCCAGGGCAGGAGCGGGTGTCTAACTCCCCGTCACTGGTGCACTCACAATCAACCAGGTGCTTAATCCAACAGGATTCACCCTTCCAAGGCTCAGAACCCCCTTAGGAGCAGACACAGAGGTGGCAGCACAGGCTGGGATAGGAAGAACCTTTAAAAACATCCCCTAATGATAAACAAAGCTGAGGCTGTGCGTAGATTTTTGGGTAGTTTGCCCTCAAAGACCAAATCACCTTAGAAGAAGCAGCAGTAGCTCCATTTGTGTCCCAGTGCACCAAGTCTTCCAGGCTCCCTTGGAGATGCTCCTGCTGCCCACCCCAGCCAAATTTTAAGGTACCAAAGTGTCTGTGCTTGTGCTGTGCCCAGGCCACCACGAGAACCACAGCCGGGGGTTTTAAAAAACAGAAGAGCAACCACCGCTCATGGAAAAGGCAACATCATTTTCCCTACGGCCGTTTCACCGGGAGAGAGCCACCCCAAGTGAGCGTCTCACTCAGAATGTAAGGAAGGAGATGAATAAAACAGAAGTGAGGTTGCAGTTAATACACGAAGTCAATAAATCCATTGTCCCTTTCCCCACGACTCGGCTCCATCCCGCTGATCCCAGCAGCCCGACACGGCCAGCCAGCCACTCCACTCGCTACCCAGCTGGCTTCTTTCACCAAATAAGGTCCATTCCCACTCATCAGCACAGGCATGAGCAGCTACAGCCTATAAATCCCATCAGAGACAGCACAAAGCTCACACATAACCCATCTTCTGTTCGGCAAAGTGCCTGGGCCCTGAACCAGGAGACTCCTTGGGTGTGTGCTCAGACCTGAGCAAGGGACGAGCGTCGCTGGCAAGCAGGAAAGCTCGTGCCCCTGGTGCAAAGTCTGGGAAACACTGGGACAACAACCTGACAGCAGCTCCCCCAGCTCAGGGCAGGGCTCTGCATCCCCTGGTCTGACAGCAACTCCATAGCACCGCTATCGCTCCTCCCGAAACCTGCACTGGCCTCACTTCTCCTCGCACGGACACGAGCGGACGTCACGGATCCCAGCAGCCCCAAAAGTACGTAGCTTAACAGCAGAAATGCAACACGACAGCTGGCATTCATCATGGAGGGGCGGGCGATGCAGGAGAGCTGGGAGAGCCCCCCCTTTCAGCATCACCAAAGGCCAGAGGGGGCTCAGCACCGCTCGGGGCGCCCGGCCCAAAGCCTGACTCCTGGCCCAGCTCTGTCTGACGGGGCCAGGCAGCCCCTGGTGCCAACACCATCCCCAGTGGAAACTCAGCACTTGCTTTTCTGCAGCCGGTACGGGAACACAAAGTCACACCAGCCGTCTGGCCCTTGTTAGCATTAAAAATTAAAGACAGAGCAAACAAAACCTAAAGCTCCAACATTTATTATGGCAATTTCCCACCCACCCACAGACCTACACTGTGTTTTGCTTTATTTTTAATTCATCACATCAGATGTGCCTCCAGAGGAATGGCACGTTGCGGGGATAACCAACAGGCCGGGTTGTCCACGAGAGCAAGACAGTCTTTTCCATGGGGAAAGGAGCCAGTCGAAGCCATCATTAAGCCCTTGACCTTGGTGGGTGGGTTTTTTTCGTTTGCTTGTTTTTAGAAAATGAAAAAAGAAACAAATGAACAAAAAAAACCCCCAAAAAACCAGAAAACCAACCCCGAAGAAGTGTTGTACTCTATTACAAAATATAAATACGATAGTCTTGCAGGCAGGAGGAGCCCGGGGAGCGCTGCCTTCGGCGGGTGACTCCTCAGGCTCTCCCGGGGATGCGGCGAGCCAGCAGGACAGAGGCCACCTCCGGACGCCGAGACGCCGCCGGCCGCTCGCCCCAGCTTCACCTCCTTTCAGAATTTAAGTGCTCTTGAACTTCCATCCGAAAACTGCCAGACATCCGGGGCTCCCTGGGCGCTGCGCCAGCTGGGGGGGTACGCCGAACCTACAGAGAGCATGGGGACAGAGGAGAGAACAGGTGTGACATGGCCCACGGTGTGAGTCGTTCCCTTATCCTACTTTCCTTTTTGTCTCTTTTTTGTCTCTAACAACTAGGGACACCCAACTGCCACAAAGGGATACGGCAGGATGGAGCCCTTCCTCTCTCAGGCCACGCTCTCACATCCGGCATCCTCGGCACCGCGCAGGAACCACAGGGATCATTTAGGAAGAAAAACCTCCGGATTTTACTGGGCAAGGACCAAGCCAGCCTGTCTTGCAAACCTCCTCCTACTCTTTCCCAAACCCTCATGGGCTTCCCCCAGGTGCTGAAGGCCCTCCTAAAGCCATCAGCACTGTTAACACGGCACACGGCGGGTGGTTCGCGGAGGGCTTTTCCCAACTCCCGGCACGCTGGATATCGCACGGCATGGAAGTGTGCGTCGCGGCAGCAAAGCTCAAGCTGTGCAGCCCCAGCCCACGCCCAGCAAAGCCATCGACTCCAGCAGCGTGGGATGGGGCACTGGGACAGCCATCATTCCCTGCTCCGAGCCCCTGCTCCGGGCCGATCACCCAGCACCGCGCTACCCACGCGACAGGCTAAGGGCTACACTGGTGGCAAAGCTGGCACATCATCAACACACCCCTCAAAATCCACCTTGGCAGCCCAACGGGGAGCTGGTTTCTATGGAATTTACTTAATTAATACTTAAAAGAGTGGTTAAAGGGCTACTACACGTGAGCTGCCATCAGGACTTAGCAACCAGCTCCTTCCTAGGCCAGATCTTCACTGGGTGTTAACTGGAGTGTCTCCTCTGAAGTTAAGAGCACCACGCCCGACTTCCCTCCGGGGAGGGCTTGCTGCTGCTGCTGTCTGAGCCCAACAGTTTCCAGGCTCATGTTAAAGCTGGCTGAGACTTCCACAGCAGCCAAGAGCAGCACAGCCATCCCGGCCACAAGCACAACAGCACTGCAAAGCTTAAGTCCTGCCAAGGGGCACAAAACCTTGGGGTTCCCCCACGCCTCCGGCCCCTCCTGCATCCCTGTGGCTCGTTGGAAACCAGCAGCCAAGCATCTGGGCTCGAGGAGCAGCATCTCTTCAGCAGCTCTGGCAGAGAGCCCTCTGGGCAGTATCGCTCTCTCCTAGTCAATACTACAATTTGTCCATGCATCCGCCAAAAGTGGGTTTCAACCTTTATTGGAGGAAAAAAAGAGAAGGAGGGATCTAAAAGAGCAGCTGGTATCTCTTTTCTGTTTGGTACAAACTCTGCACTTAGATAAACCCCAAAACTGTATCTCATCAGATACGCCACAGCCTCCTGAATGTCAAGCAAAGACATGGTATCGCTTACTCCCGTATTATCTCAGCCCTTGGAAACATAATAAATATGAAACATCTGTAGTCTAAATTCTGGGTACTGTTTCAGCGCCTTCATTACATTAATCATTCAATTTGGAGGAGATTAGACACGAAAGGGTCTATGCCGTAAAACCACGTTCCTCCTCAAAAGTTGACGGGGCTTGAGATTTTAAAAATAGACACGCTGTTACCCAAATCTCACTTATTCCTAGAGACATTTTTTTGCACAGAAACAGGGAAGTTTCCAGGCAGCGCAGGTCACGCGTGCACAGGATGCCAAAGCAGCTTGAGAGCACATGGTGGGGCCTGGGACATCCATGCCCCAGCCCAACAAACTTCAGTGGGTTCACCACACCATTAACTCATTGCCCCTGGCAGAAAAACACCACGTTCATGAACATCTGCTTTGGTGTCAGGGTGGGAGCGCGTTGCCATTCACAAGCTACGCTCTCGCCAGCCGGTGTTCAGACAATTCCTCCTACAGCAGGAGCTGCTTCTCCCGCAGCTCCTTCCTCCGAACCACCGCCCCTGCCCTGTGTGCCACGCGGCGCCCGCTGGGCTCGTTTAGCTCTGGGAAACCTGGAAGATTTAGCTTTGGGAAACCTGTGAATCACATGCATCACTGTGCCACTTAATAAAGAAGTCAGTTGTTTGCTTTCCACTGGTTAATCTTGTAGCAGCACAGGTCTGCCTAGCGATGCCTGTATATGGATATATGCAGATGCCTGTCCATATGCTTTTATATAGGATTATTTCGTAAGTAAAATGCAGGACAGGGAAAGGTAGCGGGACGACGACCGCCGCAGGACCAACACAGGGTACAGCGCCCACTCTGAAAGACAGCCAGGCTACGCTCAGCCCCGAGCACAGCTAACCCCAGTCCTCTAGAAAACATCTCCACCGTGGTCTCAACAACCAGCAATAAAAATAGGGACAGGGAGGGAGAGACCGGGCTCCGTACAGGTATTTCATGGCACGGGATCAAAAGATGTGTCATCAAGGCAGCTGCAAAGCACATCCCTGTGGACACCGGCCCTCCAGGGAACAGCCAGTGTCCATGCCTGTCACCTTGAGCTCCCCACGCGGGGGCTGGACTCTGCCTCCCCTACGCTGTGCAAGGGATCCCTCTGGCACAACTCCAGCTCCAGCCAGCGGGTACCCGCCTGCTGAAGGGGAGCACAGCTCGGGGGGCACTGCCGGCACCTTTCCAGCCCTCCCGCACTCTCATCCCACTAGCCCAGAAAACAAAAACTTCATTCCTCCTCTTCCAGGATTAAAATGCAGCTTTACTACTTTCTTTTCAAATCTCTCTTAGAAACAGAGTAATTTTTTTTCTTTAGATAGGTATTTCTGTCTTTTTTTAAAATTCCAAACCTCCCCTTCAGAAGGCACCGGGCAAAATACAGGCAACAAACGATGCCATCACAAGAAGACGACAGAACAACTGGAAGGTTTTACAGAAATCAAAAAAAGGAAAAGAAAAAAAAAAGTATTAAATCCATTACACTAGGAACAGCAAGAGACAGTATCACAGCGGTACGTGCTTTAATAAAGTAAAGAGATGCTGCAACATGCAGTATTTGTCAAACTGACAACATATACAGACCCCTAAGGGGGGGACAGGGGGGACCTGAACTCCGGATTTTAGAGACAATGCACAGAAATCTGCAATTCCCACCAAAAAAATATCAAAGCCCGGGGAGAAAAGAGGGGAGCTCCCAGCTCCAGGCAGGAGCGGGGCTGGGAGTCTTGGGCTGGGGTCAGTGCGATCCCGGAGCCGCGGCGGGAGACCTCGGCCCCCCGAGAGAAATCAGCTCCTGCCTACGCGCCCACACGCGCCAGTGGCTGATTTCACCCCGTCCCCAAAAGCAGCCGGGGATGGGGGAGTCCTGGGGGGCTGCAGAGCTGTTGGTGTGCTCACCTCTTCTGCCACAGATTTGCCAAACGGGGAGGGAATCCCTGCTGCAGACCAAGGGAAGGCCGGGGGGGCCGCAGGCTACCGCGGTGAGGGGCTCACAGCTCAGTCCTGATCTAGAGGGGGGAAAAACCCCAAAGCTACAGGTCCAGACTGCCAACACTTTCCACTGGCCAGAAAGCGAACTCCTTAGCCCAAAAATCCTCTTCCTGGGCAGAGGGGGCTTACTTAAGGCCAAGCTGGGTGGCAGGCGCTCCCTGGGGATCGGAGCCCCCCAAAACACCCCTGCGCGGGACCTTCCCCTACAGCCTGCTGCTGGAAGCCACCTACAGCGTGTGTCAAATGAGGACACCAGAAGCTGACACTGTGTACTTTAAGGTTTTTTTTTTATTTTTTCAATAAAGGGACAAAATGGGTGTATGAACAGGATAATGCAGACAACTGCCAAAAAAACACAGACAGTGGTTTTTCCAATAGAACTTAACAAAGACCAGAAACAAATACAATAAAAAGCCAGGTTGTAATGACCTTTGGTCATCCAAATAATAAAAAAAAAAAAAAAATTAAAAAAAATTTAAAAAAAAATCCCCCCCCAAAAAAACCCCAAAGAAAAATAAAAGATCAAATTAAGTGCCTCTGTTTTGAACAGAGCACATAAGCAATAATAAATAGTGACTCCCATAGTAAAAGATAAAATTTCAAGTTACGACAAACAGCTTTCATTACAGGAATAGAAAAGGCCAATAACAAAATATTCTGCATTGCCATTTACAAAAAAGTATTGACTCAAGCGGGCTTTCTCTTTAATATGCTTTGCATATGAAATTCTTTCCAATCTAAATATAAAGCACCATTTAGTTTTTGGCAATGAAAAAAACTGCAAAACGGTTTTTTCTTTTCTTTTTTTTTTTCCTTTTTTTTTTTAGCTTTTTTTTCTTTCTTTCTTTTCTTTCTTTTCTTTCTTTTCTTTCTTTCTTTTACTGCATATGAAGTTAAGATGCTGGAATGTCGGGTGATAGAAGGAAAGGGACATAAAGCACACTACATAACAAACCAACGTTATTAGCTTGCAGTACTGCATACAGTATGGCAGCAGGAAAAAAGAACGAAAAAAGATATGTACACCCCTCTGTGACGGCCAGCAGCGTGACATCGGAACAGGTTTCCCCCAGAGGGCCATTATATGGCCTCGGATCTGTACAATGTCACACCTTTTTTGTCTTTTTGTCTTTTTTCTTTTTTTTGAAACATACAAATAATTTGCACTATATTATCCTGCCAAATTAAAAAAATATACTGTGGCAGCCTGTGGTTTTTTTTTTTTTCCACTACCAAAAAAGGTACATCGATACCTTTTGAGAGAACAAGCAACAGTTAAAAATACAAGCTTCAATATAAATACTATAGTGCCTACACTAGATGAACATTTAATTCAAATACCATTCTAGAAATACAGAAAAAAGAGACCATAAATGTGTTTTAGCATAGGAATCAACATGAGTGTGCATTTTCCTATATTTAAGTACTATATAATCTTAAACCTTTCCCCAATGCATGTTTTTATACAACCTGAAGAGCTGTGTATATCCAAGGCATAGAATTTCCACTACCATTTTAAAATGAGTAACAAGTCTTGTACATCACCAAGACGATGAACCCTAAAATACAGTTTCCCCCTAAACATAATGAAGTGTTGTGGTTTTTTTTTTCTTTTTCTTCCTTAAAAAAATTTTCTTAACATTTATATTTAAAAAAAGGTTTTGTGGTGTTTTGTTTTTTCTTTTTTAATCCTTTTTTTCGTACAAAAAAAAAAAAATCCTTGCACTGTAGGAGCGAAAGCAATCATTCATTTTATGTGAGTGTAGAGTCTGTTTCCATTCACAGCGCTGTAATGTCGCGTCCGAGAAGATAAGCTCATTAGTCAAGTAAATGGCTGGCAAAGTTTGTGGGGTTTTGTGGTTTGGGGTTTTTTTTTTATGCTCATCAATGTGTGTTCAATTTTTATTTTTTTTATTTTTTTTTTCCTTTTCAGCATTCTTGCAACTTTTCCCTTAAAGTATAGACCTGTAAACTGGGAAAATTGTACAGTGCACTTAATTGTCCTATCTGAGCAGTCTTATTTTATACTCAACCTCTGTACCTTTGATTAAAGAAAAGATACAGGCATCACAGGCAGAGTCAAGTGCTATTTGAACACCAACCGGGGCGGGCGCTAGCTTAGGAATAAAACAAGGAATCCTCTTCCACGTCAACACAAATAGCACACAGAGGATGGGAAAAAAAAAAAATGAAGGACAACTTTTAGGGAGCACAGACAGATACTGCTACTCTTTTGCTTTTTTTCCTCTTTTTTTTTTTTTTTTTAGTTTTCTATTACTTCTTCCAAAGCGTCACATTAAAGGCAAGTCTTAAGAGTTCATAGTTAATCACCACTGTGTCGGTATTAGCTTATACACCTGTTCTAGTTTTAAATGGCAAACAGTACCACATTGTGCTAATAAATCACAATTTATTTATTTTTTTGCTCCTCTATCTGTTACACATGGTAAAATATTATTGCCAGTCTTTATTTTATTTTTTATATGGTATACAAGAGGTCTTAAAGTTTGTAATTTGATTGTCAGCTTGACAACCAAGTGGCTCCGGATTTATTTGTTTTGGTGCCAGAATCAATAAAAGATATTATTAAAAGTAAATATCTTCATAAAACGGATTTCCTTTATTGTGTGTTTAATGGTGTTGAAGGGCCTCTGCACGTTTCACAATCTATTTAATCATTGATGGGGAGGGGGAATAAAAGTTTGGGGCAAGGCGGGCAGGGAGAAGGTTCTACATCTCGTTTTAAGCTCTCTCCACGAGCCAAGCAGGTTTTTAGATTGGGATGATCAGTTTTAGAAAAAGAATAGTAATAATAATAATAATTAATAATAATAATAAAAGGCAGAGGAGAATGATGATTAACTAGGACTGAGCGGGTCATTTCTTTCTCTTCCTTAGTTTCCTCTTCCCTCTTCGTTCCTAGGTGGCCGGCGTTGTGAGGGGCACGAGGCGGCTCCCAGCGCGGCCAAGGTGGCGACGAGCTACACGTGGAGGACGAGCAGAAAGGAGCCATCGGCATCGGCCGCGACAGATCCAAGGCACTCGGATTATTTATTATCATTATTATTATTATTAGTGGGTGGGTGGGTGGGTGCATATTTGAAATCAAATGCTAAGAGAAATCTACCTCTTCCTGACTGGTGGCGGTCGGTTATTCCCAATTAAAGGCCTTTTTTTATGTTCCCAAGGGGAACTCTGTCTCCAATCGTGGGTTTATTGGTTTAAAACAGCGATCTAGGCTAACACAACGCTTCTTCGGTGCTATCGGTCCTGTCCGCAGAGGGTCACCCACAGTGAGTTTTCCTTCGCACGTCACAAAACAAAACTGTACATCGTACATGATATGTATTACAGGATGTATGCAGCATGGTCGGTTTTGTTTGCTCTCGGGTTTGGTTTTGTTTCACTTTCTTTCTTTTTTTTTTTTTTCCTCCTCCTCCTCTCCTCTTTTTTCCTCTTTTTTTTTTTCCTTTTTTTTTTTCCCGAACGGAATTGGAAACAGCGACGTGTTTGCTCAGCAACTAATCAGGGACAATTTAAAAACAGCCATAACATACCATACATGCTGTCTAATCCAAAAATTAAAAATAAAAAAAATAAACCAACCAAAATAAAAAACAACCCAAAACAAAAAAAAAAAAAACCCCAACATACACAACATGTAAATTATTGCACAAGAGAAAGGCTCAAAGTTTGCGTAAAATGCAATAGTATTGCCCCGATACAGATCATGCATTCAAACGGTGAGAACAAAAAGAAAATAAACAGGGTGTGCTGGTGACAAGCACTTTCCAAATATCCTTAGCTTCCATGACTTCCATCACAAGGGACTAGAAAACCTCTACGGGGATGCGGGATGGGTTAGGGACGGGGGTGGATGGGGAGGGGGGGTACGAATATACCTCTATTCAGTTTTTATCTCGTTATTCAAGACTCGATCACTGTGCCATTTTTTCATGTGTTTCTCCAGGGTACTGTACACGCTAAAAGGCATCTTACAAATCTCGCATTTGTAAACGTCCTTTCCCACCTGCCCGTGTGTTTTCATGTGCCGGGTGAGCTTGCTACTCTGGGCGCAGGCGTAGTTGCAAAGCTCACACTTATACGGCCTCTCGCCCGTGTGGCTCCGTCTGTGGACGGTGAGATTACTACAGTTCTTGAAGACCTTCCCACAGTACTCACAAGTGTCGCTGCGTCTGCCCTCTTTTGAGCTGGGCCTGCCAGGGCCCGGGCCACTAATATGGGGGGTGCTCCCTCCGCTTCCCGTGCCGCTGCGGCCTGAGATCCCTCCGTCCAGCTCGCCCGGCGGCGTGGAGAAGCGCAGGCTGCCGTTCTCCGAGGAGTGCTCGGAGGAGGAGGCGAAGGGCGATTGTCGGGAGTCGCCGAAGCTGAGGAAGGGGTCCTTCAGCTGCCGGGAGGCGGCGTAGCCCGCCAGCCACTGGGAGTAAACGTTCTCGGTGTTGGGCATGGCGGCGGCCGGCAGGTCGAACTCCTTCTCCAGCTTGATGCGTTTGGAGAAGGGGCTCAGGGAGCTGGGACTACCCAGCAGCAGCTTTTTGGACAGGCCTCCCGAGGCAGACTCCCCCGGGGAGCAGCCCCGGCCGTTGACGGCCCCCTCGTCGATGCGGTCGGACTCGCCGGCCACAGAGTCTTCGTCGCAAGTGTCCCTGTGCACCTCAGGCTCGGGGAGGTGGCCCCGCTTGTGTTTCTCCCCCAGGACCTGGTGGAAGGCCTCGCTGAAGTGCTGCATGGAGCTCAAGACCATGCCCTGCATGACGTCCGGCATCGACCGGCCCTCCTCGCCAGCCCGCGAGTTGTTCTCGTGGTGACGGGCCGCCTCCAGGCTCATCCCAAAGCCATAGTCCGGCCTGTCGCTCTCGTTCAAGTCCTCCTCCTCTTCCTCCTCCTCCTCCTCCTCTTCCTCCTCCTCCTCCTCCTCTTCCTCATCCCCGTTCTCAGGGATCATGTTGGGGTCATTCTCACTCTTGAACTTGGCCACCACGGACTTGAGGGCACTGCTGGCGCTGCCCACCAGGTCGCTGGTGCCCGGCTCAGGGGAGCTGGCGGTGGAGAGCCCATCGTCCGACTTCACTGTCATGGGGGAGGACTTGTGCATGTGGGTCTTCATGTGGCGCTTCAGCTTGCTGGCCTGCGTGCAGGCGTGGTCGCAGAGGTTGCACTTGTAGGGCTTCTCCCCCGTGTGGCTCCGGCGGTGGACCACCAGGTTGCTCTGAAACTTGAAGGTCTTCCCACAGAACTCGCAGGACTTGGACTTCATGGGGGGCTGGGAGGGAGGAGGAGCGGACTGCAGAGGAGGAAGGGGTGGCGTGGCCAGGAACGGGGGCTTGCTGCCGGGCTGGAAGGGCTGCAGCAACCTTTGCATAGGGCTGGGCCGGCTCGGGGACAAGGGTGGGCTGGAGGTGTTGCCGGCCAGCTCCCGCAGCCTCCGGGAGAAATCCATAGCGGGGGGCTCCATCGCCATGGGGTTCAGTCGCAGCACCCTGTCAAAGGCACTAGGGTGATGGGTGGCCAGAGCCATTTCTTCCGCACCCAGGCGCTCAATGCGATGCGGATCCAAATGGTGCCTCGGGGGAGGGCTAAAGAGGGGCGGCGTGGGTGGGAAACGCCCTTCTCCCAGCCCCGACGCCTCCCTCGAGACTGAGCCGGGTATTCTGAGCAGGTTAAAAGGGTTATTGTCTGCAATGTGAATCCCGTGGAGAGGTGGCTGGGAAGGGCACTCTGCACCTAGTCCTGTTGGGATACCAACCCGTGGCGTCAGGGGGCTGCCGTGCTCGCTTTCTAGGTAGATCCGTAAGCCGTGCGTGTTCTGTGCGTGCTGCAAGAGGAACCAGGCGCTGTTGAAAGGCTGTTTACAAGTCGTACACGTGTAGCTGCTGGGCTCGTCTTTACCTGCAAAATAACACAACAAGCAGCGTCAATCTCCGGCCGTCCAGCGGCGGGCGAGCGCTCGCCTCCCCACCTAACCTCCTCTCCTCCTCCGGGACACTCAGCTGGGAGCTGGGGAAGGGACATCCCAGCTGAGGGACATGCAGGGGGCATGGATGGGAAGAGTTAAAGGGCACAGTGGGGAGATCCAAACCCACGCACGCCAAGCACATCCACCTCCTCCCACCATGCCCAGCTCTGGGTTCAAAACTGAACCACGGCGGGTAACCGTAGCACAAAACAAGCTAAGAAAAACAAGAGATGTTAAAGTCAGTCAATGCCAGCTCCAACTCAACAGACTTTATGCTGCAAGAGGCTGCTAGCATTTAGAGTGAGGGTAAATAAATATGTAAATAAATATATAAATGGATAAATAAATATAAAATAAATAAATCCCCTTCTGAAAAGCACTCCACACAGATCACTTCAAAGCATCAAAACTGCCAGCAAGCTGGGCATCAACACGTTTTTAGTCTCCTCCTTATTTTGAGACTGACAATGTGTACAAAATTAAGCATCAATTTCTGCTCCTTAGCAGAGATTCACCTCTGGGGCAAGGAAAAAAATAAAAGTAAAAAGGGAAAGAAAAAAAAAAAATTGAGCACGGGACAGGGAAAGGGGAAGATAGAGAGAGCAGCAGCTCCGCCAGGGAAAGAGCTGGAGGGTGGCCAGGAGGCCTGGCCGAGCGCCCTGCCGGAGCCGCATTATTTCTCTCGCGCTGAAAAGAAGCTGAGGATGGTAAATGCCACTTTGGCAAGTAGCGAGCTAACTCTATTTCATGATAATTTATTTTTGGAGATAACACGGACATTATAAAAGAGCAACCAACTAATAAATAACTAAACAAAAAGCCGGCTAATAATGACAGCAGAAAGCAGCCCCTTCTAATATATGGCAAAACAAGGGGGATGAATAACTTTTTGAGGGCCGCCCACGAGGGAAGAGCGGCGTGAGATATGGTGAAGGTGAGGGTGCCTTTATTGATTACTCGGATTTTGTGAATAATTCACTTCCACCCCCATATGGATGCTTCTTGCTAAACGCTGGTAAACCAAAGCTGGAGCTAAGAGAAGGATATAAATTCATTTCCAGCCTTGTTCAGCAGTTCTCACAGAGCTGTTGTTTAGTGATATTTTAACAAGTAAGAATAACGTTGAGGTTTGCTGAGAGATAAACCAGGAGCCCTCCAAGGGCATCAGCACTTGGGGGGTACCGACCTTCACCACATATTCCTGCCCTGACCCAACACTTGCATCCCAAGGAATCTGCTCCTTAGGCATCTCTCTTGGGTAAACAGTCTGCACTGAGAGTTGCTCCCATTAGGTTTCCCCTACTTGCCTAATATAAAGAAAATCTAAAAAACCAAATAAGGCAAATTAGGAAAGGGAACATCACTTTATCTGCGCCCATCATGTTTCCCGTCTCACAGGGGAGGAGGGCAGGAAAAGCATCATGTGAGCATTTTCCTCCTGAGTGATTTGGGGATACAGGACAGAACTAGGCATCTTTAATGTCCTTTTCAACCCAGACCACTCCGTGATCCTATGAGATCCAGCACTGGCTGTACTGTTCCATCCCAGCTTCCCTCCCTGCCTCCCGGCTCTGCCGCTATTCTACGTTTGGCCTGAGAAGCTGAATCAGGCAAGCAAAGAGCCTCAATCATCTACAGCAGGCATTTAACACTTTAATCACTTTAAAAGCCCTTGGAATAATATTTAACATTTCATCCTGAAGCCGGTGTTGGAATAAAATGCACTGTGGTGTTTAGTATGTGCCAGGCATGTGAGCACAGATAAATACTTAAATCGGCTGAAATTAGAGGGAAATTCAATTGGACTTTCACATTCCTATGCTCATTTGTGAGCTCAGGGGAAAAAAAAAATTATCTTGCTTCACCATAATGAAGTGGAAGTTTTTAACACCACGGTAGGAGCTAACAACGAAACACTACCTCGCCTCTCTACCTTATAGATCAGGTCAGAGAAAATAGCATTTTATCTTATAATGAGGATACAACATCGAGCATTTGCTACCACATTTTAGTATTCCCATCAACTAGATATTCTAGATCATAAGGGCAGCTCATGTAATCATAATGTCAATGAGAAGGGCTGTTACGACGGAGACTAAAGATTACATGGAAAAAGCTGCTTTGAAACTGGTAATTATTACCAGTCCACTAATAGCAAATGATGCATTACAGTTTCACCGTATAATCTGTATTTCACTCAGCTCCTGCCAGTGCGGCCTTATTATATTACAGCGTTCACAAATTCTAAATTCCTAAGCTACAGTCATCAATAAATGTGTTACTTGCCATAATTTGCAAAATTACTTTGTTCATAACATCTTCGACTGTTATAAAGACTGGAATTGATTTCCTGCGTGGCAAAATTAGGGCTACATTGATTTAGTGGAGTGTAAAATGTAAGATTATTCTTCATGTGCTTGCCTGAAAAACAAGTTTTCAATCCACTGTCCGTGTTTGGTAATCAAGATAATAATTTACATTTAAAATCATGTTTATGTACACAACTTCCCTAAACAACCCAACATTTTCAAGGGAGCAACGTAAAACCACGCAATAAAATGAAGGAGCGAAACAGTTAAAATCCACCAGCCATTTGTCTCCACCTCCTGCTCTGAAGAGACATGATTTCTAATTTGTCTATTAGTGCTTGATTAATTATGAAGGCTATTGACTGACCATATCACCACCTAGAGATACGTTCCAGTCTGATGCAGCCTTGCCAAACTGCAAAAATTATGGCACTAATCCACAGCAACAAGACGGGTCCATAGACTGCCGCGGCAGTCCCTGGGTTTGGAAGGGACTCGCCTTTCCTTGCTCCCATCCCACCACCACCATGGGTTCTTTGGGACACCATCTGGGTCCCCTCAAGAGTCAGACTGGATTGCAGGGCCCAAAGGCCGCATCCACTGATGTCTCCTAGCTGTGGGCCAGCCCCTGTCCACACAGCCTTCCCAGCTAACATGTGGGCAAGACTCCGGGCAAGCAAGGTGGGTCTCACAGCACAGAGATGCAGTAGGCTGTGCTGGCAAAGGACAAAGCTGGAGAAGGCCCCACAGGGCTCTTTATGCCTCATCATCCACTAGGATAATGTGATGGGATATGTCATCCATTGTGATGCCACTGGGGCTTTCAGCTGATTTCCAAGAGTGAGGAGTCACTGCTGAAGCAGCCCTCCTTGGCCATCAGCAGCAGGGCTGGAGCTCACATCCTGGGGCTGGAGCTCACATCCTTGGCTACTTCTCATTCAGGAATTTGAGGCTGAAAGGGACCCCCAGCTCTCACCCTCCAACCTTCCCTGCAGTACACGTCACTCTGTGACCAACAGGGTGTCTTTCAGTAAAGCACGACCTCCTCCAGCCCGGCAAATTGTGGGGCAGAGCGCAAAATCCCAGTGAAATGTGTTCAAACCAGCTCAGCAGACAGGGAGAGCACCCACTGCTTGCCACCACAGTCAGTTCCCACAGCTAATCACTCTCACAGACGGGTACTGGGATACACCAGAACTTCTCTGGCTCTAATTCCTACCTGTTCTCTTTGTAAGTTGAGGGTTTTTGCAGTTGAAACAGGGAAAAGCTCTTGATACACAAAGGGCCCCCTCACACACACCAAGGTGTTCGTGAAATCAAGGCACACTTCAAAATCCAGTTATTTTTCCATCCTGAGGCCACCCCTTCACTACTCAAGGACCAGCCTAGCCCTTCTTATCCTGGCGTCATGCTGGGAAGGACCTGATTTTCCTCTCAGCCTCCCACAGAGCTGCTGCCTTCCAGGGTACTGCACCCAGCTCTGTAAGCACATCCCCAATTCCACTCTTCCAGCCAAGGACCACAGCAGGCTGGAGCCAATGTGTCGTACTTGGACACGAAAGAACCACGCAGGCCCAGCTTAGTTCAGGACAGAAAAGAAGCCAGGAAAAGCCCCAGGCTGTTTATTTTACTTCATATATATATATATGTTTTTAGGAATGACCGTGGATTGGAGGATGAGGTTACCACCTCTCCAACCACACTGGTTAAACGAAAAGTCCATCAAACTTCTCCGCCTCAGGAGAAGGAATGAACACAAAAAGGAACGATTAGCCAAACATAACTATGTTTACAGAAAGTGCGTGAGAAACTCCGTCACAGAAATGAAAACATCAAAAGACTGCAAATCTCAAGGCGACACCAATGTCTTCTCAACACACCCTTCCTGACAGTCTTCCCAGACCACCCCACTAACCTGCCCCTCTTGCTCTGCACCCACCTTTGCTTTACCCACAAGGATAATCAACCAGAATTGCATATTAATTTCTAAATCACCGACGAAGCACTAAGCACCACTGAGGCTCCCATCAGCACCTGCTGAGCTCTCCAGCTAAGCTCCCACATTCCCAAATTTGTTGGCCAGCTCTGCATCACCTGTGCCAGCAGTACCACCCAGTGCTTGGTCTTCCTATATGCAATGTCACAGCGCTGTGCAGAGTCTATTTCATCTACATTTATCAACCAAAGTTGTCATCTAGAAGAACGAAATCAGGTTTATTTGACAAGATCTATATTCCATAAATCTAGGCTGAGTGGCACGAATTATATCTCTATCCTTTAATTCTTTATCAATTGAATCTTATGTTGGCTCTTCCATTATTTTGCCCAGAAGAGATAAGCAAAGTGTTGCCAACTCTCCCACATTACCCTGACCAGCTCTTGACAGCATTTTCCCAGTTCATAAGCTTTTTTAGAAACCAGCATCACATGTCAACTCTTCAGGGTTCCTTGGGTGCAACTTTTCAGAGCCTTTTTATTTAAAAATATTTCTCTCCGTTAAAGGAGAAAAACTTTTTCTCTCTCCTCGTATAAAACCCTCCCTGGCTACTAATGAGCTAGAAAAAAACACCATCAGCTGACACAGGAACATAACACGGCCGCTCTACAGGTCTACAGCAGAAGTATTTATCAAGAATTTCTACCTTACTGCTTCTTCCATGTATCCATTCTCTTTCCTCCAGAATCCTGAGAAGCTCTCTCCCTCTTCCTCTCCCCACTGGTGCCAGGCACAAATTTTCCTCGGCATCTTCAGCTCCCCTGACCCGTTCTCTACCCACCATGGTTTCTCACTGCGATTGATTGCTATCCATTTTCCATTTTTTTAATTGTCATACATTGATTTTTTTAATATCTAATTGCTGTTCTCATCTCACCACTGAAGCGAGTGAAGTGGGTTTTGGACTGAGGCCAAAGTTGCCCTCTCCTTCCTGGACAGCTCATCAACTCTTTACAAATAGCCTCCAATTACCATTCGCATTTTTCTGTGTACATTTTTCCTCCCAGTCAATTTTACTGCTCATTTTCCTCCTACTTGGGAAATTACCCCTGTAGGAGAATTACATGGGGATACCATGACCCAAATACAAACCTGGGGCCAAGATGACACCTGACTGGCCTCACCCAGTAAAGCGTCCACCACCATTACATTTTTATTCCTTCTCTACATCCTGGATGGCAAAAGACCAGTGATGAGACACAGCATTTCACTACAGCACAAATGTCCAGTGTTTCTCAAGTTATTGGCTCCTGCTTAAAAAAAAAGCAGCAGAACAGCTCTTGCCTGCCATGCCCCCAGAAGAAGTGACTTAACCAGTGACACACGAGTGACAGATTTAGCTTCTGATCCGCAAAATGTTAACAAATGAGCGGGATGGATATTGGCATTTGAGTGCCTTTAAGGGCAGTTGGCACAATTACTCAGTAAAATATGAAGAGATGGCTGCTTTCATCATTAAAGGGCTTTTTTTATATTAAGGAAAAGCTGGCGCTTCTGTACTGTGCTCACAGATACACCCGGCGCGCTCCGAGTCCGAGTCGGAGCAAGCCAACACCTCCAGGCACAATAGAGCTGGCTCCAAGCAAGAACCACAGCCATGTCCACAGCCACCAGCAGCAAAGCCAGACAAGATGCTGGGGAGAAGACCAGCTGGGAGGAGAAGCTGTCAGCTAGATGCTACTGCTGGGAGGGAAAAAAAAAAAATTTAAAAAAAGCATTTCTGGAGCTAGGCATGCAAGTTCAGGCACTGCCAAGTGAGTAATGGAATAATCTGCATGCCTGTGCCAATGTGCTTTGGAAGAGCTTCCTTAGTTTCTCAAAAGTCAGGGCTGGATCCAGGAAAGCTGCTCGCTGGACACAGCACACGCAGCAACCCCTGGGTGCACCTAAGCAGGCCCGTGGCACAGGATGCTGTTTGGGGAAGGAGCCCCAGCTTAAGGAGCAGGATATTAAACACAAGGTGTGTTTTACCCCAGGGCACTGCACGGGCTGCACACAAACACGGAGCATTAGAGACACCCCAGTTTTCCCAGTGTTTTCCCAAACAAACCGGCAGCGTAAGCAGTGACTGCGCACGTGCCAATAGTGTTCGCAAGGATTTCATTCACAGCTGCAGATTTACTCCCTCAGAGAACTCCCCAAGCCAGAGAAATCTCCAAGCAGACCTGGATGTGGCCCTTGCTGCCTGGACGGCCCAGCCCCTGTTCTCAGCAGCATCCCTCCACAAACCAGCACCACAGGCCTTGGTGGCTCTGCTCCTGTGCTCTCCTTCACCTTCCCAAGAAACCTGCATGTGCAAGCAAAGCCCAGGAGTCTTTACCAGGCTTCCTGCACCTACAGGGCACATACACCCCTTTCTCTATCAAACAGCAGAGACAGAAGTTAAAACTGACTCAAACACATGCAACCTGCAGGAAGCATCCCCCTCTCTTCTGCTCGCCACCAAACAATCATGGGAGGAACAGCCTGAGCCAAACCCAGGAACTTCTTTATTCAGCTTTAATGTCAACTGACTGCTTGATTTTTGGACTGATAAATTCGGAGTTGTTATGGTATTTAAAGGGGGGAAGAAAAAAAATTGAGTTAATTGTTACCACTTGTACTTGATTCAGTTCTCCATCTGGCTTGTCAAATATCTCTTTCTTTTTTTTCCTCTCTCTCTCTTTTGGAAATCCATACTGTTGAAATTCCTTTCAACTGCAAACTAGTGAAGTGGAACAGTTGGGACACAGGAAGCGTCGCAGGGCCGGGAGATAAGCGAGTCCTGCTCCATTCCTGCAGCAGCCACTTCTCCCTTGGTAAGGAAGAGCTGCTTTGGCGTGACTCACCTTTTCCTGGTAGCGTCAGTTCAGAAGGGAAACCGTAACTGTCCAAAGGTATTTTCTCCTTCCTGCACTAATCTCTCCTCCCGATCCTCCGGATTGCAAAAGGCGCGTGATTAACCTGGTCCGTCATTAACCAGCCCTAAGTAGCTGTTGGCACTGGGAGCATCAGCACTGTCACTGCTGCTTCATAATAACTGGAATAACACTGAATAACAGCAGTAGCTGCATTTGTGTACAACAGAGTACTTCCTCTCTAACCTCTTCTCTTTATCATGAGAGGAACCAGATTCAGAAACACTGAAAAAAGAAAATATCCCCAAAAATCTGAAGGAAGTGATGTAGTATTGCTTGTAAAACAGGAAATACCATTGCTATTCTGCAAACCGAGTCCACACTGTTTATGCAAAGGCCTGGTGGAGGGTCTTGGGACCAGCTTAGTCATGAAAACATCAAAAAATCTAGAAGAGGTTTTGCTTTGCAGGACTCTCAATGCTCCATCTGCCATCTTTACCAGATTTTCTTTACTACAACTTATGGATAAAAGGTATTCCTGAAATTGATATTCAATCCTGAAATCACTACCTCAATATTGATATTTATATTCTTGAAAATAATTATTCTGCCTGCAAATTCAGACTTCCTGAAATCGTATTAATAAAACTGGGAAAACACTTTGCTAACCAACTATGAGTAACACCACTTTTTCATTACACCTCCTTTCAAAAACCCTCTTTAAGGAAGAACCAGGCCAAAACATTAATGCTGTGACTCAAACTTCAAAAAGAAACCCAAGCCCCAGCAATAATAAAACAGCAGCTGGCACTGCTTTGCCAGTCAAAGATTTAGACTGGAGTTAGGAACTCCAAGAATTCCCCATTTTCTCCCAAAGCCAAATTTTCATTGGGTTTTACAGCACTGCTCAAGTTTCCACAAAGCAGAAGTTTTTTGGGGCCAGAGGAAAGAGCGGGTGGAAAGGAATGGGACCAGGGAGACCAGTTCCTGCCTGCAGAAGAAATGGGTATTTCACGGGTAACCAGTTTGGTTGCAGCCTCAACATTACTCATTCTTCTAACCAGAACCAAAGTCCATACACTGAGATTCCCACCCCAAAAAAATACTTTGTTAGCAACAAGCAACAAAACACACAGTTTGTCGGAGCCTCAGTGGGGTGCTGGGGTCCCATGGCCTGACCTCAGCGTCTGTCACCACTTCCAAGGCGATGACGATTTGGCCACCAAGAAAA
Organism: Lycocorax pyrrhopterus obiensis; assembly: GCA_014706295.1. Taxonomy (NCBI): domain Eukaryota; kingdom Metazoa; phylum Chordata; class Aves; order Passeriformes; family Paradisaeidae; genus Lycocorax; species Lycocorax pyrrhopterus. The sequence continues at coordinate 7,120,063 of JACSVZ010000004.1, forward strand.
CCTGCTTCAAGCTCCAACTTGGCAAGTAAGGTATCAGCCTGAGACTGATTTTGTGCTTTTTTAAAACCTAAGGGGGGTGGAAATCTGTCGCGCCTTGATTAGCGAGGAACAGAGGAAACCTGTCATGGGAAAACAATGCTGTGCTTGAAATTCAGCTCTGAGTGAGTTTTAGAAGAAACCCCTCAAGCAAAGACGACCTGATCACATGCACATATGCACCCTATACATTAATGCTATGGGACGGATAAAGAGAGGCGATGCAGACCTCAGCACGACATGGGAAGCAGCTCCAGTAACTACAGACACCAGGGGTGGGACCTAAAGGCTGAACTAGGCAGTGATTTCAGCCCTGCAGGAGGAACTCTCCACTGATACCCATCACACATCTCTAAAAACATCCTTAGTGAAGTAACCAACATCCCAGGTGCCATCCCTGGCAGTGTTCAAGGCCAGGCTGGATGGGCACTGAGCAACCTGGTCTAGTGGAAAGTGATTCTGCCCATGGCAGAGAGGTTGGAACTGGATGGTCTTTAAGGTCCCTTCAACCCAAACCATTCTGTGTTTCTGTGATGCACAATCTCCCCCACCTGCCTGTCCCTGACTGCCTCTCCCCGAGCACAGGCATAGGGATTGTAAAGGATTCAAAAAGGAATGGCATCACTGGAGTGACACCTGCTACATCAGCTCCTCTGGACCTACCTGGCACCAGGTGTGTCCCCTGCTGGAAGGTCCACCTGGACCCACCAAGGACCAAGCCTCATCTAAGCCCTGCCCCAAAAACAGTATCAAAGCCCTTCCACAGCCTCACCTGATTATCCAGCAAACGGTACCTGGCTCCAACAGTCCGTAATTATGCATTTACCCAGTGGCTGCTGGGGACAATCAAGTCAATAATTCACTTTTTAAATGCAGTGCTGTAATTATACAGCTACAAAGAGCTTCCAAATCATTTCATTCACTCATACACCTACACATTGAATTGTTTCCCTTTCTCCCGTTTTCTCCCTGGCTGGTGGCATCTGAAGGAAAGGCAGAGCACACTTCACAAAGTTTCTTGCAAGGGAGAGGAAGGAGATGCTCTAGCACGACATATCGGGTCACCCCTGCTGGTGTGGGGCAGGGGGTGTTTCTCCCTGTTTGTGTTGTGGTTTTGGCACCGCTCAGTCATGCAGCCAGCAGCCGGCACAGGCGAGGGTGAGTCACGGATGCTGCTCTGCAACGCACATCGTGCACTCAGTATCTCTTACACACAGAGACTCCCAGACCAATGCCAGGACACTGCTTTCCCAGGAAGAGCTGCTAAAGCCTGCTGACCTGATTAGTGCTGCAGGACCTTGCTGGAGGACACGGCAGCTCTGCTGCACGGGGCGCTCCTGGAGGGACGAAGTGTGCTTCCAAACGGCTGAGCCCCATCCCAGGGAGAAAGTGGGGCTGGCACCTTCCCACCACTGCTCACCAGCAGGGACACTGCTGCCAGAGCATCGCTGGGCCATCAAGTCCCCTCATCACCAATGGCCTTGCTTTATTTTTGCTGATTTTTCACATCTTAGTGTCTCGATTTAACAGACGCGCCCGGCTCTGTAAAGCCATGTGCATTTAAGCCATCACCTTGAAGAGTTACGTTGGTCCCTGATAGTCCCTCCTGGCCCTTCTCATCAGCCAGGCACCACCAACATCCCCTTCCCCAGCCCACGGCACCCAGCTCCCACCCATGCCTTGGGAAGGGTGTCGGTGGAGCCAAAAATCCCCATCCCTCAGCCAAGTCAGTGGCTGAGGAACTCCTTGGAAGCCTTATTCCACAATCTCCTTCCCAGAACAGATCCTCTTCAGACTCTCCTCTTTCCCAGCCTTCTCCTTTGGCTCGCTTTCCTCTCACTTTCAAATTAATAATATTTAGCCAGCAGCAAACCATCCTGACAAAGTGGGTCAGGGGAACTGCAGGTCCCCCCGAACGACACCTCCGCCTGCAAATCATCTGCCAGGAAGGCAAAGGTTTATTCTGTCCCTGAGCAAGTTCAATGTCACCACGGAGTTGCAAGCACAGCAAGTGCTGAACCAGATCCTACAACGTTTAGTTTCATAACTTGCACAAGCAAGTATTAGTAGAATCGATAAATTATATATATTTTTTCCCCTCTCTGCTTTGCAAATAGGACCAAAAGGTGTCGTAAAGTTGTCCGGTCTTCTCTGGTTTATCCTGTCTCCTCTCCATCGCTGAGATATCCTTGAAGTTGAAAATGATATAATACTCCGAATATCTGGAGTTTGGAAGGATGTAAGACTTGCAAGAATTGCTACAGCTTTATTGCATTCTCGGGGCACAGAGAGTATTTACCACACATACATCAAGTCAAGGAATGCAAAAAGGGCATGAGGAAATTTGGCACTCCGAGCTCAGGAGCTGAAACTCCCAGAAAGGCAGATAAAGAGTGGGTTTCCTTATTTATAGATTTGCAGATGAAATCCAACAAAACGAGCCCTCCCCCCTCCAAAAAAAAAAAAACCCCACCTCCCTCTTTTATGTCAGTAAGGCTGATTCAATTTCCAGGCTTGCAAGGTCTCCTCTCGCCGAGTATTACCCGACCCCAATAACACGCGCCGTTCCAAGGTTAAGATCTGTTTCCTTACAATAATGCAGAAAGCTGTTGTTTCAGTCGCGGCTGCAGAATTCAGCTTTGAAGGACAGGTTAGTACCACACTACATTTAACTGAATTCAGTTCATCTGATTATACAGTGCCTTGCTTTCTGGAATATGTAATCATCTCTTTCTGATGACATTTTAAATATCCAACTAGACAAATAATTGCAGCAATAATTGATAGCTGAGTCAAGCTGGAAGATTATTGATTGGCACAGTACCCACTGAAACAAATGTTCATCTTTCAAACATTACAGTGAAGATGCTTAAATCTAACTTTTGCTGATAAATGATAAAAATTTGATTTACTGATAAAACCACCGGAATAGAAGATGCACTTCAGGATTTGATTACCTGGGGAAATTTTTTCAAAGAAAAATTAGGCTGTGGGATTTATATTCTATTTCACATGAATAATTGCCAAGATATGGATAAGCCGTTGGAAAATAAACACACGCGGAGGAGTCTTTAAGAGTTGCTGATTAACTCTCTACCTTCCTGAATGGAATTTATCTGTTCCCAATCACTGTTTGTGTGGGAGTTTATCCTGCTGCCTTCCCAAGGATGCATCCACGGGTCTCATTACCAGCGGCAGGAAGTACGTGTCAGAAAAGATCCCCCGGTCGTTTCCCCAGCAGCTCGAAGCCCTCAGTTTAAATGTGCATAATCTAACTCTGCTGTGAACGCAGCTCAAAGGAGGGTTCAGTCTCATGGTCCATGGTGTAAATCAGGAGCACCACCACCTCAATCTGTGGCACTACGGAACAGCAGCGAGAGGAAAGTCAAAACCAAGTGCATTTCCAAACAGGCTCCCTATCTTAAAGTTGAAATAAAACCACTTTTCAGCTGCTATTACACAGGGCCTGCTTAAACATGGGTTTCCTTCTAATTAAAAAATTCCAGACCCCGCAGCACTACCTATACATCAGGGGAGAGAGAGGGGGAATTTCTGAAACTTACTGATTAGAAAGCAGAGTGAGTGGCCACGGCAGAGAATAGCATGTGGGGAAAGGCAGGCAATGAGCTGCCTAGTTAGGGCAGAGGAGCTGTCGCAAGGCAGAAGCCTGAAATTAAGGAAGAGAGCCAGAATATTTGAGCAGGGAACAAAGAGCATAAATTCCAGAGTAAGAGATGAAAAATGCACTGAAACGTTTTGAAACGGAGCCATTAGGAGCTGATTGAGTCTCGGAGCTACTGTTAAAAATCAGCCGCTTGTTAGATGCGGCCATCAGCTGAGCCCTGACACTTAAGGCGTACGAGGGGGCTTGTCGAGTGGCTTCGCTCTAATTTAGAGATCCTCAGTTAATTAGAAAGCCCTCAGATTTTCTGCAAATGCAGGTCGCTATCGACAGCTCCTGCTTTTGATGCTTTCCGGGTGACAGCTGCCGGACTGACCTTTCCGGCGCTGGCAGGGCTGCCCAGACCCTCGCCATGCCGGGGAATTCAATCACGGCCGCCAGCGCCACCGGGAAGTTACAAGTAAGGTTACTCTGCTCCTAGATGTCGTTTCCTTCTCTGAAACAAACCCTGATGAAATCTGCATCTGCTTAATGCTATAAATAGCTCCAGTGTTGAATTATTATTATTTTCCCTCCCCGCTGAGTGGATGTCACAGCCAGTCCAGAACTTCAGGGTGGGAGCTTATCAAAGGTGGCACCAGCAGCGTTTAGGAGAAGGGAATTGGTTTATGGGGGACAACCTGCTTGCATTGAGCTCACATCCACAACTCTTTGCAGGAGAGAAACCTCCCTTTGAGATTTCATCTCCCCAATGCCTATGGCTCCAGAGGATGAAGCCCCTGCCCAGGGGACGGCACTTCCTGGGCTTCCCTGAGCACCCAGCATGCCCCATTCCATGGGGATGCCTTTCCCAGCCACAAGCAAGGTCTGGTGATGCTCTCCAGAGTGGAAACCACTGATAACACCTAATGCAGGACAAACAGCAACACAGGCAACCACTGAACAAAACAAGGCTTGTTTGGAAACGCATGGAAAAGCGTGGAAGTTACAGTGACAACCCAAAGGCAAGATGACAGACCCGCAGTCACACAGGGAGTTGGCGGCAGACGCTACAAAATTAACTCTCAGGAACTGTCTAGCATTGGCAGGGAAATGAATGAGATGATCTAAGAGATATTTTCCACCTCTAATAGGATTTGATGATGATTTTGCATAGGCTTTTGTGCTAGCCTGGCTTTTGATAAAGGCATGGTGTCTCTTTTCAACCCACATGCAAAGGAGAGATTAATAAGTTGCAAACTCGGCCCACCTCGGCTATAAATGGTTCCTGTGCCCATAGGGGGAAAAAATCGAAGCTATGACTGAAAAAAACCCCAGTGAACCGTGTGCAGTTAGTGCTTTTACACCCAAATCCTCAGTTATTAAGAGATTTGGAAAGGAGAGAAAAATTCTCCTCCAGCATCCAAAAAAACATCAATTTAGTAGCCAGACAGGCAGCAATGCACAAACCACGTCCAGCTAGGGAGCACTGGACTGAGACATTTCCAGGGAGAGCCTTCTGGGGGCTGTGGGAGGCATGGAGAGATGAGATGGCTCCAGCATATCCTGCAGGAGAAGAGGGCAGAGCTGTTGCACTCATGTGGGAAATCCTGGCATGGACATTTTTGCCCGTGCACAGCCTCAGACTAGCAGAGGGTAAGATCTGAGGACTGGCCTTGGAGGATGCATTAAGATGGCACTGATGGTAAAGAACTAAATGAAAACCAGAGTTTTTAAGCATACAAAACAGATTGTAGAGGACCCCACTTTTCAGCAAAATAAGCATTTTCTTACATGAAAATGCAATTAAATGTTGTAACTGCCAGCACTTAGATACCAATAACAGCCTCTAAAACAAACCCCTAACCTCACCTGTTCAAGCAAATAATCACCCACATAATCTACATGGTCATATTGTAATATCCTTCCTTACTCCATGGGCTGTCCCACTGCTATTTTTCAGAAGGAAAATTTGAATTCACATCCAGGATCCAGGCCCTGCTCTTTAGCATCTCTGGGACTAAACCAAGCCTTGGTGCTATCTAACCCTTGTGCTGGGCCAAATGAATGCGGCTGAATGAGCCACTCTCCTGCTCTTCACCCACGACTCTTCCTCTTCTGACTCTTCATCTCTTTAACTTTGAGGACACATTGCATAAGGAAGGTGGGATCTCCATCACCCATCTGCTGATGCTACCACGGGCAGCCCACACATTCTGCTGTACATTCAAGTGCACAGGAGGACACAGGGCACACTGTGACCTGCCAGCAGCACCTCCACATCCACACAGCCAGGACAACCCATCTGGGAGCCACATGCTGGTATCACTTCTCTTGCTGCCAGCACACAGAGCAGCTCTGCTTTTCAGGAAAACCAGCCCACAGGGCCAAAGATGGACAACCAGACCCATCTGTGCATGCCTGACCACAGACTTCAGTCTGCAGCAAGCGCTTCAGGTTCAGGGCTGCTGTTGTTCGCACTGCAGTCAGGTCCAGCGGCCACCACGGGGGACCAGAACCCCTCAGAGCGCAGCACTGCACCCAGAGATAACAAAATGACAGTTCCTGCCCCTGGAGCTGGCAGCTATCACCATCGCTATTAGAACCTGGTGAGAGGGACTGCCAGTTTAAACAGGCACTGCCTCCACGCCAACACTCCCCACTCCTCAGGCTCAAGAGCGCTGGATGTTTCAGCAGGTGAGCGGCAGAAGTCGCAATCCTCTCATTTGCTGCCACGTGTCAGAGCGCTTTTGAAAAGCCACAGAGGCCCATTCGTGGTTGGAGTAAAAGAAATTGGCCTCATGTAATTTTTTAGCAGTAACATAATAAGAGCAATAACATTAAAAAGTATTAACACCAAGATGTAGCAGTTAAGTCCGAGGAACTCCGTGTGCTTTGCAATGTCATTAATGCCATGAAGGCTGTACAGGGAGTGGAAGGGTTGCTCATTCCATCCACTGACTCTGGGTCCTCGTTTTCCTGGGGATGGGAACACTTTCCAACAAGTACCAGCAAGCACACAGGTCGTACTTGCCACCTCCAGCACCTCCAACACTCTGTCTGTGCCTGACACCCTGCACTTCCCAAAAAAGGGTGCTGGATGCGGTGAGGATGGGCAGCAGCTCCATAAAAGATGTACAAGTCCTTGAGTCATCACTTTACCGGAGCATGTTATCAGAAAACACTCCATCTGGGGGCAGGCTGGGAGATGGCCATATATACAACAGGTCTGAAATTGCCATCAGCTTCACCTCGATCCTTTTCTGATGTCCTTGGCCATCCAGTTAAGATCTGACAGCATTTAAAGATGACAGTGCTTGAGGTAATGGGACAATGCCATAACAGGATTACAGGAAATGTGAAAGAAAGGACATACGTACGTAATGTCATTTAGGTAATGTCATCTATGAACAGTTTTGCTGCAATTTTTGCTGACAAAGAAGTCAGTCTCACTTATACAATTCCTTTAAACTCTATTATTGCTGTAAATAAGTTTACTTCTTCCTGAAAGAAAGCCTTTTAGATGCACAGTCACAAATATTTTGTCCAACTTTCTGCTCTGAGGTGGGTTATCCTGGGGAGAAGTCACATAAACCAGCACGAGGCAGTGAGCAGGATGAGGCAGCAAGATCGAAGGACTCCCCGCCACTCTCCCAACTGCTGCAGAGCACCCAGACTTCATCAGATCCTCCCAATTAATTTCCACCCAGCTATTTCCTCCCCGCGCCCTTTTTTCCATCAGTATTCCCTTTCAGTCCCACCGCAGCTGCCCCCGAAACAGCTTCCTCATTGTCCCCCACCAGAAGTGGTGTATGTGTGCCAAGCAACTGACCGCAAACAAAAGCTTGTTTGACCAACGCTTGTTCCGAAACAAAACCCCGGCTGGAGAAGGAAATCCCGCAAAGGAGGGGGGATTGATGCTGGGACAATTTGGAAGGCGAGCCCAGGGCGACTCACATTCTTGCCAGACAATGGTGTCTGGCCTCTCCATTCACCGCCTGCCTCGCACCCCTCCCCAAAAAGTCCCCCCTAAAAGCCATGTTTATTATATAGTCTGATAAGCAGGGGAGATGCCGTTAAACTGAGCCCGCAACACTCTCGCGCGCTGCCCGCGGCAGCTCGGGGACACAGGGCAGACAATAGGAGAAGCCTCTAAGGGGACTTGGAGAAGGGTTTCTGGAACTGAACTTATTGCTAGGCAATACTGCAAGGAGTTGATTCCTTCTAGATGGGACGGTGAAAACTCATGGCCAAGGGGGTGTGGGTGTGAATTGCCCCCGTGCTACCCTGTATTGGGGAATATTTACTTATTCTGAGCAGTACGTTTCTTCCCACCTCCCCAGCCTTGCCTTAGGTGACTCCTTCCCCTGAGCAGCTGTTGAGAGATGGCCGAGCCTTTGCCCCCTGCACATCTGCCTGCCACTGGCATGTGAAAATACTGATTAGAGGAAACACCCTGGCTGGGCAGGCAGCCCCCTCCCTCGATAAGTACGGTTGGAAACCACAGGAGTTGCACAGGCCGGCTCGGGAGCCGTGTGCCGGCCTGACCATCTTATCCGTTAATAAACAGACACCCAGGTCCTGCTGGCGTTGAGCAACGCCGACATCTGCCCGCTGAGGCAACGCGTGGGGCAGCAGCTGGGTGTGCGGCCAGCGGGGTTTGCTGCGGGCTCCCCGTAGCCTTTTGTGGGGCAGCATCCCACCACCTGTCTGTCTGTCCACTCAGGCACATATCACTGCTAGAAGATGCTTGGAGTAAAGACAGTTACATTAAAAATCCTCACAAAGTCATAATAATCAGCCCTGGAATGGCACGTCCCAGATCGCTTGTCACCCAGCTGTCCCTAGAGTGCACCTCACCACTCCCTGCACCAGGAAGAGACTGAGAAACCAACCAAAGCAGCTCCAGTCCCTTCCCTGCACCCGCACTCCAGTCACCACCTAAGCAGAAGAAAAGCTTTTGCTGTGATTAAAGGCCGATTCCAAAGCAGATTTGCCATTTCGGTGCTGAGGCCGCCCACAGTGTTTAGTCAGTGCCTGGGCATTTGCAAGCAGGTGCACACAGCTTTGGTTTCTGCCCCGCAGAAGTGCAGGTGCAGGTGCTGTCAGATGCTATCTATGGGCCAGAGTCTGCAGGGACCTGCCACAGAACTGAGGGGCTGACTTTGGTACTGTTTAGAGAGTGCCAAAGTTACAGACCCAATCCTAAGGCAAACTGCGGGTTCCTTGCTTTTGGGTTAGGATCTTCCCCTCTGGACCCTGTATCTGCCAGTTTTGCTGTTGCTTGAGCTCTCAGCTTTACAGAGATTCCACCGCCGCTGAGCTTCCAGAGCCCTGGACAACACCAAAACGGGAGCCATGGAAGCCATCGGTCCCCTTGGTGCAGCTCCAGCAGCACTTGCAGCTCCTTGCCCCCTTCAGTAGGACATGTGGGCGATCAGGATCCGATCAGGTCACAAACAGCTGCAGTGCATGTGCCTTCCACCGCACATCCCACATTTTTAAGCTGTTTGAAGCAATTCCGCACTTACTTTCCCATCTCCTCTAAAGCTGAGCTTTTAACAGCCCTCCAAAGTGGTGTGTCGCTGCAGGCACCACTTCTGGACTCATGGTGAGGATGTCCCATGCCACTGTGTCCATCCAGAGAGCTACTGGCACTAGAGGAAACAGCAAGGGGGACAGGTGACGGCTACAAAACCGGCCTGCTCCAGCTATGCTGCCTCTGAGACACCAAACAGAATGTCCAGCTACACTATACATCGAGCAATACACTGCACAGACTTCTTTTTGGGGTTGTGACATTAATAATGCTGCCTTAAAGTTGCCCTGAGCACTTAACTGTTTCCATCTGCCTCCTCTCAAGTTGGGATGCTGCAGAGGCAGAGCACATCCCTGCTGGAAACTGAAGGAGAGGCTGCCAGGGAAACACATGCAGCCCTTCCAAGCCCAACAGGCATTTTTAAGCACAACTCTACTACTTTCAGAAAACCAGCCCTAATTGTTGTTACCCTGGTAAAGCCTCTCTGAGCACAGCGCTGCCCCACAAGAGCTCAAATAACTGCATGGAGGGAGGGGTCTACCCCATCCCACCCCCTGCAGCCAGGCTCAGCAGCAATCCAATGGCCAAATGAGATGACTGAGACGTAAGGTTTGCAGGTACAATTTCAGGAATGGGGCTATTCCTGTTAGAACACGGGCAGAAAAACAGGGTTAATGCCCTTGTTATCTGGCTAACCACATTGCTGTGCTGGGCATGGTCTGTCCAGTGATACTGGCCAAGCAGGGATGCTGCAGCACTGGAAGCTGCAGGAGCAGGGCACACAGCAGTCCCAGCGAATGAACCAGCCACCATGGAAAACCTGGCTTTATTCCTTACCACGAGCATCAGGAGGTGATTTTCCCCTCCCCAAGTCACTTGAATCCTTCCCCTGCATGCAGCTCACCTGTCCCAGCCAGTGCTGCAGCAGCAGAGGGGCTCACCATAGCCAGGGACGTGGATGGAGCAGCCTCATGGCTCTGCTCTCCCTGTATAACACCACATCCCAGGTGATGGGCTGACACAGGCTGCTGAACCTGACACTGCTCCGACACTGCTCCAGCAGGCCAGAGCTGAGGCACACGTGACTCATTTATAAATTTTATACTAAAATTATATACTACTTTTTTTTATTATTCAAATACTGTTAAGCAGAAATTTCACAGCAATTTGCTTTGTTTCTTTGATCATGGGATTGCTACTCGTCTTTCTCTGGGGAAAAACATGCCCTAAAAACAAACAAATGCTGCACTGGAAGTAAAGAGCCCACTCCTTTGAAAGCTCTGGAGAGACACTTAGAGCTGTTAGAAGACACACACTCATCCCTAAAAACCAAGGCTATTCGAAACTGTGACACTGAAGGACACCACGAGGCCCTCAGCAACCCCAGACTGTGGTTTCACAACCTTGCAAATGTTTTCCAAACTCCTAATCTTACAAATAAGTGGAACAGGACAGGCAATCACTATCAGCATGTGAAAACACAGGGCTTTCTCTGCCAGGGCTGGGGCAGCTACTGATGTATTCCAACCCTGCTCTAGGACAGCCACTGCTTTCCACTGACAGCACTTGATTTATTCCAGTCACTTTGGTGAAGCCTCCAGCTTTCCCTACCACTGACTCAAACTCTTGTTGGTTTTGCAGATCTGGAATAATCCCTTCGGCCTCATGGCAGCAAGCAGTGTGAACCCTGCCTGCATATATCCGATCTGAAGTGGAACTGAAGTCCTGTTGTCAAATTCTATTCCAGAGCGCCAGTAGGATCCCGTAATCCCATGGCTCCAAGAAAGCTCTAGGAAAAAACACAGATCTTGTGAGAATCACCATCAAACCATCAGCAATGCCTGGATACCTACCTATGCGGATATTTGGACTAACTTCCAGCAGAAAAGGCACAAGATGAATTTTCCTCTACACCTATCCAAATCCATCTACATCTGGCTCTGCACATAAACCACCAAAATCTCTTAACCTCTCCTTCTAAGTGACAATTGTCATTTTCCTGTGTGGGGCCTGATGTGACATTTGCCTCCAACCATTAGCTGCAGACTTGGAATCAGACCCTCTCTGTGAGTGACCCCGGGGAGGAGCAGCATTCCAGGATAAGGTGGGAGTTTGCAGCCTGGCACAGAAATGTGTCTCTCAAATGCAGGGGTTGCCTCTCCATCACCCTTTGCTCCGAGCTTCTTCAGCCCACAGTCTCACTCCGCGGCTGCTCTGAATCAGCCCTGTGCCACATAACTGCATGAACTCGGTGCTAAGCCTGAACTAACAGAGACAGGCTCTCACGGGGCTTATCAGCTGGGGCTGGGTGCTGCAGGGGCTCAGCACCTACCCCACTCCCGGCGGGGCCGTGGCACGGGTCCAGCCGGCTCTGAGCGGGAGCGGAGCTCGCCCGTGTCCGCTGGCAAAACGAACGCGAGCCTCGTAAGAAGTACGCCTCGGAAAGCCTGGAAATCTGACAGCTTTTTGTGCTGTAATAATGCAATTCAAAAGACTATCGGGATTGTATAAATATTTGTACAGACACTTATCGCTGGAGCAGTCAGATACTCGGGCCCCCTGCATCAGCTGATCGGCTTCAAGTCCTCGCCTCCTCTGCTAAACCAAAACCGTGCAACCCCAGCATCACCATCCACACAGCGAAACATAAAGCCTCTGTTTATATAAATAGTCTCCAGCCTCTCCCTCCCTACTTGCTGGGCGGTTGTCAGCAAAATAAAAAGTGGGATCGGATTCCCAGCCCACTAAAAAAGAACAGGAGCAGGATGTATGTTTTAGCCAAGGAATTAATTAATTATTATTAACACAATGAATGCTCGCTAGGAAATGTTTGTACTTTGCCACTGTAATTAAATATTCTCACTCATGCAGCTCTCAGCCTTCAGAAATTAGTATTGCATTTTACAGTCCAGTTCGGAGTTCTTCTAATAAGAAAATACTTTCACACTGAATTTTTCGTTTTCTGCTGGCATGGGAAGGCAGGAGAAGGTCTCTGAACACCCATGCCTATTTGCCTTTCTGAACAATTTCAAATACTTCTTTTCAGTGGCGTAGTGTTTTCAAAATGAAAAGTCCTCTGTCCTTTTTGCTCCAGTACAAGCTTCATCTTGGTGAATAAAATGGGTCCCATCACCCTGGGTGCCTCCCTCTGCACTTCCGCTGCTATTATTCGCATCCCCGTGGGCTAAACCACAGGTCTCTTCATGAGCAGGCACCTATGCAAGGCTTGTGGGGAAAACCTGTTCAAGAAAGGACTCTCCACAGCACAAGGACTGCAACACCTCACCCAAGTGAAGGGCTCGTTTCTAATCCCTTTACTCAAGGTCTGCTTGCTTCAGCCAGCTGCTCACGGAAAGCAGGCAGCAGAATCCAGCCCTCTGTCTCTGTGAAATGGGTCAAAGACACGTAGGATTACTACTAATTTGGAAAGAAAGCACCCAAGACATAATGTAATTCCACAACTAGATTTTATCGCTCTTACTCACAATGAGCAAATACCAGGGGAATCACTGAGCAGAGAGCTCAGAAGGAAACCAGACCCAGCTCCTTCCTGCCGGAGCCACCGCCGGAGCCAACCAGAGCCACCGCCAAAGCCACGCAGGCCCAGCTCCCCACCCGGGTAACTAACCACCAGACCAGGTGAGCCTCACCTGCCTCACCCTTCCCACAAAAGAAGAAAGCACTGGAGCTCAGGTTCAGGGATTTAATTTCTCCTCCTTACCCTCAGATGGACGCGCGCAATCGCTCCGTTTTACCATTGCTGATTTAGCTAATGCTCCGTTCCAGCAGGAAACATCTTAACTCTGAAGATCTGATGATTGCCCCAGCAATCAGTTGTTCAAATAGTTGAAAATTAAGACTATGGCACACAAAGTAAATTAAGTAATTTTCTACCCTCCTACGGTCTCTCAAGTCTATCAGATTTCCCACAACTAGTATGTCATGATGCCTCATTACTGTAAAGAAAATACAGATCTGTGAGCCCTTTAAGTGGCCTACTCTCAAAGACTCGGGGAAAAAATGATCTTAAAAACCAGATCCTACTGCAAATGTAACAGCAGAGCTTGTTTATCCACTCCTGTGCTCAACTCTCATGGCTTAGGCCACATAAAGCCCAAAAAAAGTGTGTTTGCAGCTGCTCTCTATCACACCAGCTCTGTTACCTGAGACAAAAACTGAGACAAAACCAACTTTGGTTTTGTTTGCAAGGATGGCAGCAGAATCGGGGCTGAAGAAGATGCCCTCCAACCCAAAATGACTGCAAACTGATCCTAAAACACGTACCACTTCAGCATCCTTAATACAGCAGTCTTACCTCTCGGTCTCCTTCCTAAAATAAGTCAACTTTTAGGCCATGACTGATTATTTTTAAATAAGCATTTTGAACTCAGCCTGCAAACCTTCCTACCGCAACGCCATGGGATGCTCTGTTAGCTTTGGTCATTAAAACAAGCCTTCAGCACGGGGATGGTGCTGCGCCGCTTCCCAGCGCTCCCTGGATCCCTTCCACCCCGGCTGCAGCATCACGGAGAGGCTTTGTTCCTAAGCCCAAACGAGCTGGAATCATTCCCAAGCATTGAGAAACCTTGAGCGCAGCAATAAGCACTCAGTGTTATGGCAATCACCTGGTGCAGGCCACTCTAACTTCAGTTTTATGTTGTGACTTTCATTGAAACCCTCTGATTTGGACTATTTTTTTTTTTTTTTTTTGAGCACAAACTCTCCCTAGTTGGTCTTAAGCCAGAGGTGAGCTTTTGTAAGATGAAAAAATATAAATCAGTCACTTATTTTCAGCTAAAAAGAGAGGAGATGGGAAAACCCCACTGATAAGAGCTTTTTAAGACAGTCACAAGTTACCAAAGGAGGGGACAAATAGCCACCCCACGTTCAGGTGCCTTTCAGGCCCTCAAAGAATCATCACTTTATAGACTGCTGGGTAAAGTAAGAGGGAGAGAAAGCAAATGCTATTAACACAGTTAAATATTTTAGTACGTGCATCAAAGCCTGTCCAGCAATCACTGTGTGCTGTGTTTTTTCAGCAGACCCTGACCCATGAGGCCAAACCCCACCACGGAGGTCCATCAAGACACACAGGGAACCCTCCTTTGATCCGAAAGACGGAGAAGAAACTGGAGCTCTTGCCAAAACACCAGCCATGACTGCCCAAAATGCCGGATTCACTGGAGGCACCTTGACTTGAGAAGCCACACTGAAGCACAATGTTACTCATGCTTTGGCAAGGGGCTGAAAGCACACATCAACCCTTCAAGACCAGGGGGAAAAAGCCCACACCTCAACTGAGCATCCCAGCCCAGATAAGGGAGGAGAGGCTTCAAGTTCCCACACACAAGTGTGTGCACAAACAAAACAGATGGAAAGATCCCTGTGCTGAGCCTGAAGCATTTTTCCTGGCTTGTATGCAATATAAAAGCCTGAGAAATGCCAGGGGCCTGCTCGCCACCAGCCTAATTCCAAACACTTCCCACTGCCTGGGTGTTTAGGTCTTGCATATCCCCCCTCTTCCTCCTCCATCCCTCCCAGCAAGCAGGCACCCAAAAGGAGATCACCCACCGTGGCACAAGAATGTTGCACAAGCTGTGACTCTCCTCTAGTTACCCCTTATCTATCCCTGAGCCCCGATAAAAATCCACCTATGACCTCCTGCTCCTTTTGATTTATATTATTTTTTGCTTTTGAAACCTCACTCAGCTCTCAGGATCCTAGAAGAGATCTGCAAAAAAGCCCAGCCCCACTAGAAATGTCATGATTTTAGCATTTTGTTTGGAAATGGGTGCATGCAAAAGGCAGTAGTGTAAGGTAAACCAACGAGTGCCAGAGCAGTTCTTCTCATCCTCTCCCAACCAAGCCTGCTATTCTTGGGCGCTGTCAAACCAAAGGAATTTTCCCTTTCCCTCTCCTGACAATACGTTATTTGTACATGTTTACGCTGAGGATTAAATCCTCATCCGGGCTGGAGAGCGTGGTTCATTCACAGCTTCTGCTCTTCAGTGGAGCTTCCCCTGAGCTGCCTTTCCAGGGCTGCTCAGCAGCCCACAGCCAGAACACACAGGTACAATCCAGTGCAGCAGCTGGCAAACTTGGGAAATTACTCAGTGCACGACCACAAGGACTTGGTTTCAGCCAGACAAACACTTTCTCCACATTGGCTAACACAGGACTCCCTGCCCTCCTGTCAAGTGCCAGCTCACCCCTTATCTCTCCATCAGGACTCCCCCTTATCTTCCCATCGGGACTCGAAGGGCCTGTTGTTTCCTGATCCCATCATTCTGGATCAGGCCACGCACCCTCCTGATCAGGTATCTTCCCACAGAAAGGAGCACCCGCAGAGGTTCCCAACAGCCGGGACAGGGCCCAAACCCCAAGCGATGGCAAGTACAGTACTCATAGTGAAATACCCCCTTTCTCCCTCAAAAACACTCAATGGAGTTTCATTTCCCTGCCAGCAGGCTTGAATAACATTTTAAATGCCAAGATTTATACGCAGACACTTATAAATGTATTCCATTATAGCCTTTGCAAAACTACATTTCAACCTAAACATTCAATTAATGTAATTAAATTGCTACCTGGCGGTATTATCTAATTTCACTTCGGATCTGTGCTATTGAAAAGCATGTGTCTTTTAGCACTCCGACTGGCAAGACATGTGATAAACAGACCTATAAACATGTTGGCTCAACCGAGCTGTTTAAAAATAAATTAGCAAACTATAAAAATAAACAGTAACATACATATGTACTCAATTATGAACTAACTCTAATTTTTGTTCTGAAATACTGTCTTTGACCTTAGTCATAAACAAGCACTATTAAAAAAACATAATATCTCAACAGACAGAAGGGCAGGGATTAAACGCTCATCGCGCGCGGCAGAATGCAAAATAAGGGATGAAAAGAAAGAAGAGAAGAAAGAAAAGGGGGGGGAAGCTCACCCTTTATTAAATGCGGCAACCTATACCCACCGCAAGCGTTTATGTTGATTAAAGCTGCTTGGATTCAAGACAAAAAAGTTAAAACCTACTCAAGTGCATATGGAGGAAAACCTTGTAAGGTTCAGCAGGAGGAAAAGATCGTTTTAGTGTGCGTGGGAGGGAGGGAGGGCAGTGTGGGTCCCACAGAGCCACCCATGGCCTTCAGCTGTCCAGGTGCAAACCCTGCTACCGTCTTGCACGAACCCAGGAACATATGGCAGAAAGGTGGGAAGCGTCCTCGCGCCCGCCGCACCACAGCCGAGGGGGAAAAACAAACAAACATTTTTGAAGGCTGTAGAGCAGTGTCCAGACCATGTTTTTGCCATTAATCCAGAGCTCCCATAAGAAAAGAACAAGGCACTGTGCTACAACTGCCAGCACTATTCTGTTTTCTCTGAGAAGGAAGGAAGGAAATGTTGATACTCAAAAGGCACATTTTGCACCCAAGGCTGAGACTTTCAAGGCTTTCAGGCTACACAGGGGGCACCAGTGTCTCTCCCCACAGCAGAACCCAAGCCCACACATGCACTCATGAGCAAAACCTCACAAGAAACCCAAAACCAACAGCAAAAGTATTTGAGCAACTACTAAGCTCACCCATGGAGAACCAACCTAAGACACCGACTGCCATCACGCTGTCTCCCCAAAAAACCTTGCATAAATAAACAACAGGAGGCAACTTGTGTTCATCGACACATGGGCCCAAGAGCAGCAGAGAGAAGCGGGGGGAAGAGAGGCCTTGCCCAAGGCCAGATCCTCGCCAGCAGCGAGACACGGAGACTCAGCCCTGCAGTCAGCAACAAAGCAGGGGCTGACATTTCCACTAACAAGAAGGGCTGCCAGTTGCTGAGACACAAACAAAACATTTGCAAGGCATGTTTCTCAAGGGATGCAACAGGAAGGGTCCATAGGAGACGGCGAGAGCATGCATTTTTTTTTTTTAATCTTTTCTTTTTATCTTTTTTTTTTCCCCAAGGAGCTCCACATTGGCAGAAGCTGGATGCCAGAGAGCTTCATGCACCAGAGGAAACATGGATGGTCAAAGAGGGTGGAAACAGAGACAAGCAGGGCTGTGATGGGTCTCAGGGTGAGTCAGGAAGACCACACAGCTGAAGTCACTTCCAGCCATCGGAGCTGGCACATGCTGCTGCTTGGTGGGATGGAGCTAACAGCCTCTCCTCCACAGTCATCAACACAATCAAAAAACCCAGAAGGATTTACCTTAATTTCTAGGGCAAATACTCCCGGTCTCTAGATATATCCCCCCCTTTTTTTTTCTTTCATATTTCTTTCTTTCTTTTTTTTTTTTGTTTTAGTTCTTCCAATAAATGTCTGCCACTCCCTTAAGCAACCTCTGGATGCTGGCACCTGGGAATGACCATGAATGATCAGTCAAATGTCAACCAGCAAAGCACCACCACAACCCAGAGCTGCTCTCAGTGTGGCGACTTTTCCATGGTTCAGCAGTGGGAACATCTCATACATCTGGACCGACCAGCTCGGGATGTTACAGTAGTGTTTCAGTCCGCACCACAGCCATCCCCTCACATCCCCTCACTCTTCTTCCAGAGCTGGGTATCTCAAACACGTTGTAAGAGCAAAATAAGAATAACAACAGGTCCCATCCAGACTATCTGGTCCTTTCCTCCTTCTCTGGCAAAAAACTTGAAACCCAGCTGTGTCCCAAGGCCACCTCCCCAGCCCAGAGCATACCTTGACCACAATGTAATGACAATAAAAAACTGCAATTAAAGCAACAAGCCAGTTTGAAAACAAATGCTATTTTTCTGCCCATCCTCCCTGCTTTGTTACCAATAAAAACCACTTAGAGCCACTATTCATGCAGACATAAAGTGCTAATGGCTACCTGTTAACATGTTTCATCATGCCAACATTTTTGCTCTGATTTTGACAGTTCCCTTTTTGTTATTTTAAGGTAAGGGAGTGCTAATCTGGGTTGGAACTGAAGGCTGTAAGAATTACAATCTACATCAACTGCACAGTTACTGACACCATTTCCTTCCACTCTGCACCATTTCACAGACACAGTCTTCTTGCAGCCAAGCTCTTTTCCAGACTATAAGAAGTTGGAAGTGCAGGAGCACAGTAGACTGGGAAGACTGTAAAATGTTGCTGAGAAGTCCTGTGAATTCCTGCCCCGGCCCTGTGCGTTTTAGGGCCAATGGGAGGGGAGAGAGCAATGTGAATACCAAAATCCATCGTACTGGAAAAGTCACTTTTAATGTCTTAAGGAGAAAAAACTAAGTGGCCAATCCTGTACGAGTTCAGGGATGAGCCTTCAGGATTAGAACAGCTGCTGGTACAAATTGGCCAGGCAAGTCCCATCTGATTTACACCTCAAGGGTTGCCCTAGGTGTGACTACAGGTGATTCACTGGCTCTTCTGGATGTGGAAAGAACAAAACTCCTCACGTATCACCCTAGCAGTCGCTGACACCAGCTGGACATCAGAACAGGTACTGGTGTCCTCCGCACACAAAGATGTGCCGGGCACCTTTGCCTGCCTCACATTGAGAATACACCTACTGACATCCTCAGAGTCACAGCAGGTGAAAATCTGCTTGTGTGAAAGGAGAGCCCGGTCCTCTGATTACCAACAGCTCAGGTCAGAGCCACGACCTGATTTTTCCACAGGGCAGGAGAGGCACAGAAGCTCTTTGGTCTCCAAAGCTGCAGCAGCCCCACCAAGATTCCCAGCGGCTTTTCGTGCACGCACAGGGACGTTTCCTTTCCCCAGCTCTGCAACTGTTTGTTAGAGCAAATTAAGAGTGCTAACAAGACTTACTGCAGCCCACTGCAAGGAGGTTAAAAAACACAACTTATCTGATGCAATCAGCATTGTAATGCAACCTCCCAAGTCCCAGTTCAGGCAAAATGCATGCAAGTAACCAGAAGGGATGGGCAGAACCTTGAGGGAAGAGTGGGGATGCTCCAGCCCAACCCACAATGCCAGAGAGGAAAGACAAGAGAGCACAGCAGGGAATAGGAAATTCCCTGCACCTGCTTTGTGTCTTCTGCTGCTTCCAAGGGCTCCCACTCTGTACAGGCCAGAAAGAGAACACCAGATCTCTGGTCTGACTCAACATGGCCAGTTTTCTATCTTTTTTTGAAAAAGATTGCTCCATCAGTACAAGAAGGTGAGGGAGACCTTTATTTGCTGGGCTGCAAGGTAAACAAGGGCTGGCTTCACCACCTAAGCCTTGCCAGCTGATTGCTGCAAGGGCAGTGTCATGACAGGTTGAGGTTGCCTCACCTGCAGACCCCGTACACTCCCAGGATCCTGACCAAGATAGGCAAGCATGGATCCCCACAGGAATCATTAGCCAGAGGGTGTTCACTCACAGCAAATCCCAGTGTGGAGCCCCAAGCCTCACTGTGCACACCTGGTGAGAGGGATGGGAGGGCAGTGTTGCCCACGCGGGGAGGTTCCCACCACAAACTGGGTTGGGAGGCTGAAAGGCAGGAGAGCAGATAGTATTTTTGACGGAGTATGAGATAAGAGGAGGTGGAGTTTCCCGATAAAGAGGATTTCCCTGCTCAAATATCAAAGGATTCACACTAAGAAAAGGGGGGAGAAGGGGAATTACATCAGTCTGAGGCACACTTTCTCTTTTAAACTCTGACCTTCTATTGTCTGTCTTCTTGACTAGGATTTAAAAGCCCTTTGTTGGGCTGTGTTACATGGTGTGATCTAGAAAGCTGTCACAGACGAGGCACCGTGGGCTTTCGGCTGCGCTGAGCTCAGGCTCCTCCCATGCCTACACCGGACTTTCAGGAGGCGTTGAGCCAGCTCAGATAAGTCAGCACTTTCTATCAACACCCCTTCGAAGCCAAGCCACAGCTTGTGACGCCTCTTCCAGCATGGCCAACACAGTCTGGTGGAGCTGGGCTTCACCCCAGCATAGCTCCCAGACAAAAGGTGGGCTGCTCATTATTCCAGCCCCACCTCCCCCCAGGTCCCCTCCAGGCTCTCCTGGCAGCGTCCTTCCCATCCCAAACACAAACAAATGGGTGAAGAGCAGATGACGGAAGCATAACAGATGCCTAAAATGGTTTAGAGTGATCTACGAGCATCTTTTGGTTATAATGCTCCATTAATGTGACATTTATGTGGGGTAATATAATACTGCTCACTTAGGAGCACCTACATCAGCCAGTCAGGTTTCCTAGTGTGCAAGGATAACCAGGAGGGTTGCAGCATGTCCAGGGACCCTACAGATGGAGTTACAGGGGACAGGAGGCACCACTGCCTAAAGGGGACGTGTCGGGTCTATCCCTGAGGGAGCAGAGGTCGGTGGATATTAGGCAGGGAGAGGCTGGAGCAATGTCTCAAGAGGCAGAACTAGAGAGCCACAAATGGGGAAAAACCTGGCTTGGGCCTATGGAGCCCTCTCTGTGGAACAGGAAACGCGATACCCGAGGAAGGTCTGACCCAGTCCCAAAGGCACAGCCTTGCTGTCATCTCCCCACAAGCTGCAGCATAGCTTGAGCATCCATCTGATTTCACAGCAGCCAGTGTTACACTCCGTAGCTAAATGCACCCTTAATGTCACCCAGGCCTAACAAGGGCTCCTGTTTTGTTCCCCTGATTTATAAACACAGTGGCAATGGGCTGGAGAAGGGACGGCCTCACAACCGCAAGCCTTCGTTATTCCCCACAAATGACTTGTTTGCAGCTTTTGAACTGCCTAATTTGTTTTGCCCCTACATTTTGGTCATTCATCTCATCTTTTCCTAATGGTGCTCTGAACACTGACACTTTGGGAAACGTCTCAAATGCTGTAACCCTTACGTGGCCCCGCGGAGGTGAAAGGACCAAGGGCAACTGCTGAATCTTCCCACAACAAGAGAGGGATCATCCATCTCCTCTTCCCTCCTCCTTGCCCGCCGCTCCACCCCGGGCGCTGTTCTCATCTCAGAGTGTTTGAGTAAAACACAAAACGAGGCCACATGAAGCCATTTCAGCACCTCTGGATGTCGAAGGCCACGGACTGTACCCAGTGACCTGGAAGGTCCTCCCCAGACATTTGCTCCTACGGCTCTGCCGCTAAGAAAAACCATCTGAGAAATCACAAGGCTGCTTGAGTTCAGACTGTGGCAATGCCACTCAGAGAAGAACGGGGAAAATCAACTGGCACAGTCTGCATTCCGGGCAAATGGGGAAGGAATTGAATCAGAATCTGGAGTCTGATCAAAAACCCAATTCAACAGAATTCCACAATTTTGGCACTCTGTTTCAACACCTAGGTGCACGCTGGGTAGAAAATGAACAATCCAACTTTTCACTTTGCATGCCTAGCAAAAGCAGTTGACAGGTTTCAGCATTTAGGAATAAATGCGGAAAGTATCAACAGTGTATTGTCACCAGCCTTTTGCCAGACACCAGGAAATCCAGAAGAGTCATCTCATGTCACAGGCAAAAAGCTGAGGACACAGAAAGTGTCACTGAGGACAGGCAGAACAAACACAGAGCAAACTCCTACCAACAGATTAAATTCATGTCACGGTGTTTTACCCACATTTTGCAGTACTCAGATACCTTGAAATACGTGCACGCAACCAGAGCCATGACACCAGACCTTTAAAGACGTGAGAGCCACAGATTAAAAACATGTTGGAACGCTTACCGTGTCCAGTGCCAAAAATGTGTCTCTAACCTGTAGGAAGAAATGGGTGTGGAGCTGCTCACGGAATGATCACTGCACTCACACAGCAGGGTACAAGGTCTCCCTCTTTGTTTCTCCCTTGTAAGAGAAACAGCAACTAAAATATGACTGAGGAGCTGTTTCGCCTCCCCAAGTTTTTTTGAGAAGTACACAGAGCCGGATGGGAAAACGAGGTGGGAATCAGAGAAATACTGTATGATTGTGAAGACTAAAGCCACTTTGCCATGAACCATCATGAACAACTGATCTTGGTGCTTAGCTGAGCATGGTGCTTGCTGCTTCTTTTTGGGGATTTCAGTCACCTCCTGAGTGGCACTGAAGCGCTGCAAGCAGATACAAAAACGTACACAAAGCCTAAAAGTATTTCCCTGGAATTGAAGCTCAATTTACAGCTCCCGAGACTGAAGGGTGTGTTTGAGCAGCCCTTTGTTGCAGGGTTTTGTCAAGTTATGTTCTGACTTGTCCCCTGCATGGTTGTGCAGTAATTCTTGATACTGATAGTCAATTACTTTGTTCACGTCACTCAAACACTGACTTTTTTACTGCTTTTTCTCCCTCTCAGCACGGCTAATCCGGGGAAGACAACACAGAGTGAAACCACCACTTCAAAAGGCATTAACTTCTGGCCAGTCCGGGCTGCCCTCCAGCCCTACCAGGCACAGGTAGGAAAGCGAACCGCAGAGCAAAGAGCCCTCCTTATCCTTATCTCTCTTAAAATACCAGTGGGCCCAGGCTCCAAAACTTCCTTCCCGACTGGATAAGCACTTACCCAGGTAATCTCATTACAGCCATTGTTCTCCGAAGGTTAATAAATACTTACCCTGATGAGTAAAGGCTCCGCAATCTGACCCCAACACAGCAGAAGTGATTGCTCAGGGCCAAATTTTCATACTCTTTATTATGCTGAACACCATATTCCTCTGCTAACAGAGCAGCGTTAGCACCAAAATAAATGTGACTGCTTGCAAATAAGGTGTTGGCCCCACTTCTGGCCTCAAGTTTTTATGTTGCCATCATTGTGATGGCTCTGAAAATAAGCAGATGCTGCCAGTTCCTAATAAATACATGACTAAATAATTCTGAAACAACAGCAAAAACAAATTATAGAAAGAATAAAATTCAAGGAGACGCCTTTCTCTCCGATTTCAACATGTAGAAGAAAATAATTACAGGCTTTTGTTAATTTAAGGAAACACTTTTTCTCCCATCAGACGTGAGGTGTGAATTATGCAAACATGATTCGAATTTGACTGGGTTGACATACTGCAGCCCCAACAACTAATTTAAATTTGAGAGTTATGGAATGGAAAACCAGGTTTCCAACAGCTTCTTAGCAAGAGCAGCAGCCACCACCTTCCCCAAGGCCAGGCCAACACCCATCAAGATGGACATCTCCATCAAGATGGAAAGCAGCAGAGTCAGCACTCCATAAAATCCGCCTCCTAACTCCCAAAATACCATGGACAAGGAGGGCTTTCCATCCCAACAACACACATTTCAAAGCAATGCTACCACTGGCTGCTCTGTTGGGATGATTAAAACACATTATCCACTTGTTGCAAAACTTTTACTGGCAAAGCATATAGGTGAAGTGTACCTACAGATGTGCCCAGAAATCCGTATGAAACCTCCACCTTGCCACAACACTAAACAAAACTCTAAATACAAGATGAGCAGATAACTCTCTTTCAATGGAGGCTGTCAAATCGCTGTGCAGTCATTAATAACTTAAACTTAATCCCCTTCACAGGAGTTCCATTTTCCTAATTAGTGAAGGATGTAAACCAGATTTTCCATTTGTTTTCCAAACAGAAGATTCAGAGGGAAAAACAGAATGGAAATGAAATAAAAGCCTTTTAGATTTCAGTTCAGTGACCAAAAGTTTTCCAAATTTCTTTTTTTAATTTCTTTTTTTTTTTGTGCCAGCCAAAGCTGTACCTAAACTCACCCAACCACACTTTCCAGCAAATATTTTACCCATCCAGAAAAGGTTCTCATTTTTCAGGTGAACACACCACCACATGGTGAAATCAAGACAGAATCCTCCCCCTGCACCACACCAAGCTGAATTATTTGTGACTCTCCCAAAGTCCCCCAGGGAATGAGGGAAAGTGCCAGGATCAAAACTTGGCTGGACTTGCTGCATGTGCCTGCCTGCAGGCTGCTCAAGGAGGTCTTCAACATGCCAAGGGCTGCAAGGGGCAACCAGCCTCCCACACCAAGGCTTGCACAGCACCCTCACCACGGCTCTGCACCTTCTCCCACCACTGCCCTGACCTCATTTTGAAAGGTGGTGAATTTAATGTGATCATCAGTCTTGTATGGATCAAACCCAAAAGCCAGGCTGGGCAGAGAAGCCCCAGAGGTGTTTCTGCTTTGCCCTTTACCCATGAAAACCTTGGTCCACACCTCCTTCCCTAGAGACGCCCATAAGCACCTGTGCATGCTCCCCTGAAATGCACCCTGCACACAAACCACAGCCGCAGAGACTCTCCCACGCCAGGAGGCAAATAAATGGGAAGAACGGTGATGCGCGGGGTGCAGGACTCAAGGGAAAGCAGCCCAGCCTGCCAGAGCTGCACACCAGTCAATGCCAAGGTACCACAGGGAAAATGGAACTTGCTTACACCAGTCACTGACCCCAAAGCCACAAGAAAAGACAGCAATGAATTTAAGATGGGGGCTGAGTTTTACTCCAGCCATTACCTTCTTTAACATCTGCTATTTCCGTGTGGAGCGGCTGCTCATCCCAGCTCTGGGCTAACCTTGTTCCCCTGCTCCACAAATCCCACCCCTCAGGTTTTTGGGGCGATGGTCCGATGCCTCATGTCAGGAGCACAAGGCGCCAGCTGCCCTGGAACCTCATCAGCTGGCTAAAGAGAAAAATATCTCCTGACACAAACAACCTTGCTGACTCCTGGCCTGCTGCTACCCTTCTCTTCTTGAGGAAGGTTATTGAGGAAGCAGTTTTGGAGCAGGGCCAGCTGTGTCTTGATCTTGAGAGGTGTCTTTGATCCCTCTCAATCTAACTTTAAAGGTAGAGTGATATTAGATCCAATGTCTAAGAATGCCTTTCAAGCAGCAGTTGAAGACCTTGGGGAGAGGTCTTCAACCAGATTTTTCCACCCGGAGCTGGCTCAGAAAAACTCGGTTTCTGACACTGACCCTGTTTTAAACTCCTTTCCCCCCACCACCTCCACTCGAAATGGCCATCCCTTGTGCCACTCACCCACAGCAACAACTGGCAATTAAGTCAGTTCCATCTCTGACTAATTTCTTGACCTGATCTGCTTTTAGGGCAGAAAAAACTTGTGCAGAATCTTCTTGAAGGCCTGCTGCTTTTTAGCCAAAAATAAGTAATACAAAAACATGCCCAGGAGCAAAAGGAATGACTTGCACCAACAGACTCATCAATAAGTAAATAATATTTATCATGAGCTCTGCACTACAGCATTTGGACAGACACAAGATAAGCACCAGTTTGGTGCCTGCACTTGCCAGCTGGTCACATCCACAAGCTCACCATTTCAACATGCTTTGACTAAAAGGGATGTGGCCCGGCACTGAGCTGGGGATGCAGGTACCCATGCTCCAAAGGATGGTGTTTTAGGCACCAAAATTATCCCCTGCATGTTGAGACCCTCCAAGCACAGGCAGAGGGGAAGCCCAGCTAGGGCTGTCCACCCTCACCAGTGCCAGATTACATTTCCACAGCAGCTGCTCCCTTTGTCTACACCCAGTAAAGCCAAACCAGCCTAAAAATTAATTTAATCTGCTGTAAACCCAAGTGTCAAGCACTTAGATGGCAGCTAAAAGCGCCACTCTCAGATAACCGAGTGACACCGGCTAATAATAGCCTGCGCATTAGGGGAGCGGGAGCGGACATTTTGTGTAACCAAAGAGGAACCTGTGCCTGGGAACAGCCCGCGCTGGCCGGTCCCAGCCCCGCCAGCAGCGCCCGAGCCCACCCGGCCTCTCCTGTGATTAGCTGCACTAATACCACCGGTGACCTCTCTTTCAAGCTCGGAGGCAACAACAGTCCTGGCTTTTGTTAGCGGGGAGAACAAAATGCCACCTTTTACAGCTCTGCAATCATAGTTGCTTCCCTTTTCATCTCCCAGAGGCTCTGCACCAGACCTTGCTCACCAGGGAGGACAGTTAACCCTTGCCGGGCAGCCCGGCCACAGCAGGAGGGAGGGAGGGAGGGGTGCCGGGGTCCCTGCAGGCTCCTCTTCTCCCACATCCCTTCATTGCACAGAAAACTCCAAACAAGCCCCTTCTGGTGGAGGATGCAGGTGTGCAACAGGGCTCTTCCCTGCCTGACATTGCCACAGGCAGGAACTACCTGGTGGCCACTTCAAGCCTCTGCGCTGCATCAGTAGGTCACCAAAATCCACACCGAGCTCTCCCCCCTCACTCTGCCCTTGAGAACTGCCTTAAACACACCCACTGAGACCAGGAAATGGTGTAACTTAGGAGACCTTCTTTTGTCCAAATGTAGGAAGAGCAGCTTAGAAACAAAGGAGAGTATGCTTTCCAGAGCAGCACTTCCCTGAGCTCAGGAACTCACCCAGGGATGTGGCACAAGGTGCTGGTGTGAATGTGTACTTGGGTTTGCACGCAAGGCTCTTGCCCAAAAAAGAGGATGGACGCTCAGAGGTGCTCGCTTCCCACTGCCCATGGGCTGGAGCAGGGCTTGCTCAGGACCTGGAAAAGACCAACCCTCATCCACTTTGGAATTCCTGAGGGAGTAGGGTACCTCATCCACCACCACACCCCTCCTTCTCTCCTTCTCAACAAGGGCTACAAGGAGCACGGAGAGCTTTCTCCCGGGGCGTGCAAGGGTCTTGGATGCACAGCTGACTGCACGTGTCAGTTATGCTCCAAATGGGTTGTCACAGGTCAAGGTTCTGCAGGCAGCAAGAGCAAATGCTATTTTTAGACAGGATAAGGTCACGGTGCTTTTAGAGACAGTGAGGTCTACAATAAAACCTATTGATCAGTCTCTGGAACTAGTGCTCCGGAGAGACGCCTAAATTGAAACAAAAATTGCCTGGCCGTTTTCTCTATAGACTCAGTGGGTAAAAGCTTGTTGGAGTCTTTCAGGAGATAAAATAAGTAAGAAGAACCTGCGTACAGACCACAGTTGTCCACTTAAGTGGATGCATGGGGGGGAAAAAAGGGAAAGTGAGACCTATGGGAGAGAACAGTGGGAAGCTCCGAGCATCCTTCTGCCATAGTGACAAGCCAGCTGCCCCAAGGGTGAAGGCCATTCTTAACCATGCCCTGACTCCAACCTCCACAGCCCAGGTGTAAAGGCACTACAGCAAACCTGACTTTTAAGAGAATTAGTGCTTTACTTGCATCTTGGAGGGTCAGGAAGCCTCTGAAGGCATTAATCACTGGGGTCCCCAACAGCACACGTGCATTCACCATCCCTGGAAGTGTTCAAGGCCACACTGAATCAGGCTCTGAGCAACCTGGTCCAGTGGAAGGTGACCCTGCCAATGGCAGGGGGTTGGAACCAGATGAGTTTTGAAGTCTCTTCCAACCCAAATCATCCAGTGATTCTCTTTGGCCGTTTGTGTTTTGGCGATGAATATCACCCAGCTGACTCGTGGAGGCCCAAAGACGAAAAACGGACCAGTATTTCAGCCAGGCAAATTATTTACCTGGATTGTTCATGCATCTCCAAGGTTTTCTCAACAAATTCCAAGTGTTTATCCAGGTCATGGATAAACCAAAATTTCACCAAAAATAACCCCAAAGCACTGGACTACCACATCTTCAAGTTCAGCTCTAAGTCCACTACTGGCACATAAATCCCTCTATATCACAAGAGGATCTTTATTGTATTGGAGACTTGGAACCACAGAGATGAGCGTGAAACCGTGGAGTATCTTCATTTTTCATCTGCCCCACTGCCATAGCCTCGCTCACAAACATAACATGCCACAGTAAACATAATCCATACATCACACCCTGACATGGGTGACCCCATTAGCAAGTCCCAGCCGGGGCACCCCACCAGACACCAGCAATGTAACAACCGATGCATTTGGAAGATATAATAATAATAATAATAATAATAATAATAATGATAATAACTACAGGTAAATACTATTAAGCCGTGAAAAGCTAGTGTGGGTGGTGGGATACGTAGTTTACCTTCTACTCCAGACAATAGCAACATGAGCAGAGATATACATTCAGCTGCTGAGGTAAAAGCAGATCGTGTGGGAATTAAAGCACTTGCAAGCCTGCGGCGTGGCTCGCTCGCCATCCGACTGCCAGGTTAGGCTGCAGTTTAAGTTTCTGCATAATAGAGATGACAAGATGCAAAATCTCAAGCAGTATTATCTGTACAGTGACTGTGCTGCAGAGGAATCATAATAAAAAACATGTTTCAAAGCAGTACAGTAATTGTGATTCTGGAAAAATAAAAAAAACCCCAACAACAACAAAAAAAAAGACAGGCTGATCTTTCCAAAAAATATACTGCTGCTAGAAAAGCCAAGGTAATTATTCTTCTATTTAGGAAATCAGGCTTGGGTTTTGTTTGGTTTCTTTCTATAAAGGTCCTTAGGCTCCTGCCAACACTTCTACGATTTTCTTCTTAGTGCCCTGTGACTCTAGGACAAAGTTTGAGATAAAACGATTATAATAAACAAGGACAAAGTTATTTGGGAATTAAGGACACTGCTGCAGCCCCTCATCTTCTTAACTGATTAAATGAATGGAGCTTTAGTGGAATATATGTCTGAGAAAATTCAAAGCTAATTTCTGTTTATAATTACTGATAGCACACGAGTATCCTTTCCAGAAAGCCTACTCTATCACCCAGAAAGCAGATGCAAATATGGGTATAAATAGGGAGTGCAATGAAGCCTGTAGCAATGCTCACATTAACTGCCGTGCAGTCAGACTCCCACCCCATATATGTGTATGGATACACACTCTCACACACACACATGCTCCTCTGGTGGCTTTTGACAGGCATCACTTGTATCCAGGCTCAACTCCATGCCTGCCACCTTCTCCAAGTTTTTCTCCTAGACTCCAGTGGCCGGTAGACGAAGCTCTCTGTTAATCTGAACATAAATAACCATACCGGGTTGAGCCCAAGCTCCTTTACACCACTGTGCCTACCAAATGACTCTCCTGACTGCAGGGAGGCCACTTAGGATCTACCCCTGGGGTAACTCTGAGCAGGATCTGCCCCCACAGACACTTTCTCTGTGTCTGTTCCTGCCCTTGGGTTTTGCATGAGTGCAGAATCAGGGAGGGGACCCCAAACATTCCCTACTGCTGCCCAAGAGGAGCTTTTGTAACCTGCCCAGCTGCTGTTGGGCATGAAACTGAGAAGTTAGAGAGGCTGGAGTGACAGAAAGTGGCTCCCCCAGTTTGGCTAACTGCAAGATGCATCTGGATTTGTGGGGCTTCCAGTACAAGGCAGCTTCAGGATCAGTACCTCCACGAGACAGAGGCCAGGGACATGATGCTGTGCTTCCCAGAGCCACCTTCATCCCTTCTCCCAGGAGGCACAAGGCACTGAAAGACCCAGCTCTTTCCACAACAGGCGGGGAAAGGAGGGAAATAAACCCCCAAACTTTTAATTTTTGTCTTTTCCATTTATTTTTGAATTAGCATTCAGCGTCTGCCGCTGTGACACGGGTAGCTAAAAATGTGTGTGCGGATATGTCATCCATGAACAAAGTGGCTCATGTTTGTTCTTTATTATTTAGGAAATGCACATTAATTACTGCAGATTTTCTCCTATACATCTACTGTATCTCAGACAGAATTGCTGAGAAGGTCTGCAGAATAAAAATGTATGGGGTAATTAAATGGATATTTATAATTAGAACTTAATAATTTGCATCAGGGACAAATGAGCTCTGATTTCAATCTGTAGTGCATTTAGATTAGCCTGAAGATAGTGTAATTTGATGTTTTATAGTCCTCCTCTCAGATTATGAAACAATACAGTGTCTTTAAAGCAGCCGTGTTTGTGTCAGGAGTGTGTTAAGAAGCAGCCGGAATGAAAATGTTTGACAACGTGAAAGCAGCCATAAATTACACGACAACTGTGTAAAAGCCGTGATGAAACAAATAAAGAGCTGACCTATAATGCATCTGATTCAGCACCGCGCCCGGACCACTCGGCGCTCATCCCGGAGCGCATCCTTGCGCGCGCGGCTACTTAGCGCCGAGAAAACTGTAAATTATCCCGAGTCAACAACATTGATTTTTAGTCGACGTTTCAATCAGTTTGAAGTAGAAATACTACACCGCTCCCCCGGCAGCCTCTCAGCCAGCCGGCTGCTCGGCCCGAGCCTCTTCGGGCGCAGCTCTGTTACAGCCCCATTGTTCCCACTGTACAATATTTATGGCGGGCTCTCCAGACACAGGTACTTGACCCAAAGGTCACCGTCTTGTCTCCTGGACATACAACCCACCTTTGCTACCACTGCCTTTTGCCCAAACACAGGGAGCCCCTGCAGATCCCGTTGCCTCCCCTGTACAGATGTACAGGTGAATCTAACCCAGGGATGTGGCATTGCACGGCCGTAGCCCAGCACGTGCCCCCAGACCAAGGGGCTGAATCTCCCCAGGGCCAGAGGTGAAGCGAGGTGGACTCCTTACCAAGGCCTTGGTAAAGAGTAGGTTGGTTTGGAGATGCGACCAAGATCTTTGCTTTTCTTCCCAGCTTTGCCGAGCCACCAGCAGGGAGGAAGAGCAGTGAGGCTGGGCTCTCATTCCCGCTCTACTGCAGCTCTCTGGCCTTACGTGTGGTGAGCCACCCCACCTGTGCCACAGCAGTTGCCTCTCTCGCCCTGGCAGTGCGAGGGTGTGTTCATTAACATCTCCGAGGCACTCAGGTCCTCAGTAATGGATGCTGCAGAGGTAAACACCTCGATCAGCAGATAACAGGGAGTCCTGTGCAGGCATTACACACACGGGAGCTGCGCACGTGCGTAGGCAAACGCCTGGGAAAAAGCACAGGGGTGCCAACTCGCTGGGAAGCTCATCGTCAAACCAGTTACAGTCTGACATGCAACATGAGGAGCGAGGGAAGAACCAGTGCAAGGAAGGAGATTTCCAGACCGAGAGCCCCGGCACTCAGTTTCATGGAGCCGTATCCCACAGCCTTTTCCCAGCCTTTGTACTTTCCTCCCACAGAGCAGAGCTCAGTGCGCCGCACATCACCAGCTGCTAGCTAAGAACGCAAAGGGGAATGAGAGGAAACAAGGCTAGGATTTTCACCCCATGGCATATTCCCAGATTCCTCAAAAACTACAACTCACAGACATGGATGCCCACATGGAGCAAGGTGGTCAGGCAAAGCTTTAACTAAGAGAGGCCATCCCTATGCATGCCCACTTTCCAAGAGGGACAGTCATGTGACATAAAGCCTCTAGTGCCAAGCAAACCTCGTAATTCTCAGCAAGGCGTGATGCTGGGAACGCATAGAAGGGACAGAGGACAGGCAGGTGACCCAACCCACTCCGACCTACCCTTCACACCTCTGAAAATGCTGCCCTTTGCAGCGGGGGGAGCCCGTGTTTTCCCAGCTATGCCCTTTCCGTGCATTTTGAAATCCACCGTCCATCAGCATGACGGGAAACAAGGCGTTGAGTTCTTCCTTTGAGGAGTTTCTTGTTTGACCAGAGTACACGTTATTCAAATCAGCCAGAGTGAAACGCAGTTAAGCTGCTGTTTGTTCCAGCACGATGAGACTGGCCTGTTAAAAAGCAAAAATGTCAGGATGTTACAGGCTCAGCCTCCTGCCAAGACTGGTAAGTAGCTGAACAACTGTCAGAAACGGCATAATCGGAAACAACCAAAAGATAAAAATACCCAAAACAACCATGAATTCAGATTGTGTTTCCAAGTCACAGGCGCTCTGGGGCCACCCACACCCCCAGCCAGGCACCCCTGGGAAGCTCTGACCCGGAGCATCCCTGCAGCCTCCTTTACTACACATCCCCACCACATCCACCTCTCACAAAGCAAGGAACTTTAAGCAAAAACACCAGTAACCCAGTAAAGATCTCGGATTTTGTCTTTATTCTCACCACCACAGCGTTTATTACACCACCACAGCATTTTGTCTATATTCTCACCACCCAATGAAGCACCTCGACATCAGGCATGGCCCAGCAACGTTCTGCGAGGGCTGCATGAAGGCTGGAAGTGCAGCCACCTTCACACCCAGTGCAGGTCTGCACTAGGGGATCAATTTGATTTTGTTTCTCATAAACTCATTTGAATGGGTGGGAGCCAGCATGAAAAGGTGCTGTCGTGCACAAGCTGTGGGCCTCCACTGGGTCTGCCCCCAGGGTTCACTCTCCCCAGCCAGGCAGGCATTGCCTTGCAGATGCTTTTCACCCCCCCAGTTTAACTCCTGCTATCTCTGAAATCTCCCAGACACACGCAAGCCCCTGCTGCTCTCGCACTCTCAAGTTTAGTTTGCCTCTCACAACAGCAACCCCCTTTTTTTTTTCCTGTCCTGGGCCCTCAGGTTACTGGCACAGCGACAACTCTTTTTTTTCCCAACAGCAAGCCAGGAAAGATGATAGAACCTGCGTGCGTGGCCAAGGGACTGGTCTCAACTGGTTCAGAGGGAAAAAATGGAGCTGTGTCTTTTTCCCCCCTCCCCTCTCCCTCTTCTTGCCTTTAGCCAAAAGACCTGGGAGCATTTGATGTACAGTCAGCAGGTATAAAAAAAAGAAAATTATTGAAAAGGCTGGCCGGCTCCAGAGCTGTGACACTCTCTCATCAAACTCTGGACTTCAGCCAAGTTCATCTGTTAATGGAGAGCCACAGCCAGGGCCTCCCCCCCGCCACCACCCCCTCGCTCCCTCCTCTACCTCTTCCTCCCTCCTAAAAAACTAGACATCGATTATGTCTGTGCTTTTCCCTTTCTATTCAAGATAAACAAAGTGCTTCAAGTTCAGGGCACACCCTGGGACCCTTGACAAAGCAATCTATCATCCTGTCTGCTAAACCAGTCTGGCCACACCACCGCCGAGGAGACTAATGCTTCCAGTGTACAATTTTCCCTTTGTGCTGCTGTCCTATTACTAGTAACCTCTTTTCTTCCCTACCTTCCCAGGAGCAGATGTGCTTGACCACTTTGCCTAAGCCCCTCCTGGCAAAGGCATTTTTTGCTGAAAGCAACCTCAAGAATTTAAAAAAAAAAAAAGGGGAAAAAAAAGAAGAGCCAAGCCCCCGCCTGCCCCCTCCTCTCCCCGACTCCCGTCTCCATCCCTATGTCCACCAAAGAAATCCAGCACAGAGCTTGATTTTCCCTTCCCCACTGAAGATTTCTTTTTAGGGAGTGAGTTCAGGTTTAAATCATATCCACTAATTCATTCTGACTTGCAATTAAATGCAAATACACTTTTATAGCCAGCATGGAGTGTATTAATTTTAACAGCAAATGACAAAATAAGAATACAGTCCCTCCAATACCAATAATGAATCGCACTATAAATCACGTTAGTGGTCACATTCATTAAAGCTTGTAAAGCTCTTGGAGATCCGCGGGCACGATGTGCCACCAACCCACAGAGCAGCATCAGCTCACATGGACCCCACTGCTGGCACCCAAGTGTCCCAGACCCCAGCTGGGGGGCACAGGGAACACCCCACCAAGTGCAGGGCACCCAAATCCACTCCCAGTCCCTCCCGGCAGTGCCACAGGGAGCTGGTGCTTCCCAGGTGAGCGCCCCTGGTGAGATTCACAGCCCACTTTTGAGGGTGGGTCTCACCACAGGGCCGAGGCATCTGGGCAACGTGGTTTAAGTCAATGGAAGGGCCAGGCTGGGTGCTCTAAAACACAGGGCAGTTACAGAAATTAATAGGAAACCACAAATCACCATTCAAGGGCACTTCCTAACAGCTAGCCTGGCCTTTTCCTAATGCTTCCGGCTGCCGACAGCGCTTACCCCTTCCCCAGGTCTACACAGCGCTCCATTTGCTTGCCAGCACTAAGATCCTCTGCACCGTTTATTAGCCAACATGGGGGAAAGTGAGGGTTTTCTGGCTCCTTTGTTTTGTTAGGACAGCTGTGTGCCATTCCCACCCCCTCCCACCCATCCTCTCCTAAAGAAATAATTAAATCCAATTAGGACCAGAAAGTAATTTACATTTTGGTTCTGTGTAAGATGGAGAGGTGGGGGAAGGAAAAAAAAATCCCATAAAACACGCTGTGATGAAATTTCATCCCTTTGCTACTTATTTGTCTGCTTTTGCTTTTGAGGACAGACCAGGCTGCACTTTCCCTCTTTAGAGGCTGTACATTTTGGTGCATGGACCAAGAGGGAGACAAGGAAGGTGGAAGAGAGAAAACCTGTTCCCATTCCCTGCTCTGTGAACAAGACAGTTCTGCTGGGCAGCCCATCCTGCTCCTGCTCCTGCTCCTGCTCCTCCCCTCGCCGTGCCGGGGGCTCCTCTGCCGCGGTTTACTGATTTACAGAACCTTGGTATGTGAATGGCAAAAATTCCTTGGCATAAGTGTATGTTTGCTGATCACATTTCAGATCATGTGTTGTTCATTATTATGACTTGCTCAAAAACAGTTTTGCTACAGTTATGTGGGTTTGCCTTGGATATTTTTTCCTCTTTTAGTACATTGAAAACATCATGGCAGGGGGGAAAGCAAATGAGAAAATGTTTTTGTGTCTACACCACCTCAAAAGTCTATTTTAAAAAATTACGGAAAGGAATACAAAATATTCCAGGACTGGGAAGCAAGGGGGAAAGGAAATAAGATTAACAAATCATTTCTTAAAGACCAATGTGATGTCAAATTTTCAAGTGGAGTATTTTCCTTTGGATGTGGATGGAATTACAGGTGGATTTGGTATTTACACACTTCTGAAATCTCTAAAAATATATCCAGCCCAACTGAGGCACTGATTTTAATTTGGTGGATTTTTTAAGCAGCCAGAAGAGAAGATCTTTTTGTCAGGCAAGACACCAGTGTCAGGACCTTCTGCAGCACAGGGCAGCAAGTCCAGGACACACTGATTTCTAAAAATACTCCCCCCTTGCCTTCTGCAGAGAACTTTTTTCTGAGTTCACATTATGGCAATTAGAAAAGCAATTAAGTCACCACTCCAGAAAAAATAAAAGTTTCCGAACGACGCCACTGTTTTGCTTTCACCTGTGTTGTAAAACTCCAGTTAATTCCAGAGAGTTTGCTCTGAACTTCTCCAGCGATCTACCTCCATCTTTGCTCGTGGGAGATGGTCCACGTGATTTTCCCCTCACCACGCAGGTCACCTGGGCACTCTCCTCTCCGCGCCCGGCGCAAAACACGAGCGTTTACTTTTTTGTCATTTTCATATAGTAAATTATCCATTAGATTTCAACATATCTTACTAAAGCAATTACATCAAGAAAATGATAGCGCGTGTGGAATCAATTATGCATGCACTTGGCCAGGGACCAAAGGCTATGAAGTCGGAGAGGGCAGAATCGTTCGACACACACAAATAAAAAGCCCCTGGATCTCGCAGATGGACCCCATCAGTTCATCTTACTGCCGAAAAAGTTCATGCACTTAATAATTTATTTGTGTTCTGGATACTGTTTCCCAGCTGAATATTAACAACTTTGAACTGAACCACGCTTTTAGCGTGGTATGGGTGGATGTCATGGAAGGGCAGCAGCAGGTCTCCACCGAGGTTAAAATTAAACTTCTGCTCCTTCCAGAATGGTCCTTTTCCCTCTCCGTTTATTTTCTTTCATTAAGCAGTTCCTTTAATCAGGGTATCCATTTCACCCCTCCGATTCATCTTCTTACCCAGTGATAAACTCTCCAAC
Organism: Lycocorax pyrrhopterus obiensis; assembly: GCA_014706295.1. NCBI lineage: Eukaryota > Metazoa > Chordata > Aves > Passeriformes > Paradisaeidae > Lycocorax > Lycocorax pyrrhopterus. The sequence goes on from JACSVZ010000004.1 coordinate 7,155,752, forward strand.
CAAAGCTGAGCATCAATTACCAAGGCTGGACAACCGAAGGGATGAAGCAAAGGCAAGGCCCCGATCCCACAGCCAGGAGCTGCGGTGCTGCCAGCGTGAGGGACAGGGGACAGGGACCAGGCCAAGCCCCGGCCAGGCAGGAGGGGTGGCGGATGGCCTCCAGTGCTGGCCGGGCACGGATGCCCGGGCAGGTTATGAGAGCTGGGCAGGCTTCCAGCCAGGCTGCTCCCAGTTTCCCCTCCCAGGGCTGGATGATTAACGCCTTGCCCTGACAGGCAGGAGGAAAAAGACCCTTCCTTGCAATGAGGCAACTGGGAGACCGGAGTGGAAGAGGAGCAGCGCCAGCAGCACGATTTGCTGCTACGAACAGGGTGCTCCCTGCCCTTTATGCAGCGTCCCCCAAAGGCAGGGCCACCACCCCAACGCCAGCAGCAGCTCTGCACCCACAGGCAGCACAGGATGGGGCCTGGGGCACGTGCTTTCAACACTGGTCACGCAAAGAAGGGTCCGGGCACCGTCACATCCTGCCCTGCTGCCACCTCTCCCTCCGGCCCTGGCATCTCCAGAGCACGGAAAATAATTCTAGTCTATCTATACATATAGAATTATTTTTTAAAGGAATGTCTCCCCCAAATGGGAACAATTTCCTTCTACACTTCCAACCAAGTGTACTTAACATTAAAAGAGAACTGATAGAACATATTTAATTACTCAAGGTTAGACTCCTAATTCCTCAATTCACTAAAGGAAACTTGGCAAGAAGATGCATCATTTTGCTGCTTTCTACTGGAGCATCTGAGGGAGAAGAGCCACTGAGGCAGCTAATACACAAAACATGATCAAAAGTGATTAACAACAGCTTCATATGCAAATTGCATTAATGAAGGAGTGCAAAGTCATCATGTAAATTAAATATGTCAAATCTCTTGGTGAACTTTCAATCTTGAGAAGAAAAAACACCGCTTTAATTTTTTTACATCATCAATTTTCCAAGATTGAAAATCTAAGAATCTTGGTGCTATAAAACAATTTTCACCTTTTTTTTCTCCTTCAGCAGCCTGACAGGCTGGCCTGATGTGTGCCGAATGCACATGTTAATAGGCCAATCAAAAATGCAAAACAATTCGCAATTACTGCAAGGACCTAATGGTCATTAGAATTTACAACTAGGTAATGAACTAAAGTCTGCCCACACCATGCATATTCATAAAGCAATTTAGCCTTTGAAGATTAAAGAAGTGCTTAAAATTCAAATGAGCTTTAGCAAATTATCAGTAAGATTCATCCAAAAAGCAAAAGGGTTTTTCTTCCTGTGATTTCCTTATTTTTTTAATGCAGAATTGTTATATCTTCCAGACGGAGCTTCAACTAAACACAGGGCTCCGAGTCAAGCCAAAGGGGCTGGAGACAAACAGAGGCAGAAAACATTGTTATGGACTTTGTTCAGAAAACTAAGCCCTTAAGAGCCAAACCTATCTCTAAACATGGTAATTTATCAAAAGCAGCACAGACTTGCTCATAGGCAGTATTGTGTGCCGCTCTCCGAGAGCAGATTAACAAGATTTCCACCACCCTCCAAAAAAGCCTTTTTCCCCTCAAGTCACATCTTCCATGTAAACAGCAAATGTATTATAAAAACATTATTTTCATCAAAGTGCAGCAGCATTAATTTTAGGGACTCGCTGCATTTAAAAGGGAGGGATGAAAAGATCTCGGCACCGGAGCGTGCCACTGAGAAAGTCGCTGTGCTCCCGGGGAGCGGAGCTGCAGCCGCCGAGCGAGCGGAGTTTGCGGGGGCACCGCTCAGCGCCGCCGGCCGCTCCCAAACTTGGCTCCGCTCTCGGCCGGCCCCGCCGGGGCCCGATCCGGCCATCCCAAAGGGTGCAGAGCAGGGCAGAGAGACACGCTTCTGCCCGAGATCCCAGGAGGAAGTTGGGGAGGGAAGCGCTTGCTGCCTCCCCAGCACCCCGACTTTGAAGGATGGATGAATGTTCAAACAATTCCTATTCCCACCCCACCAGCCTTCTCCAACCTCATGGCTTATCCTACCTGCACCCCTGCAGAGCAAAACAGAGGATGCCTGGAGCTGTGCTAATGCCCCGCTTTTTTAACATTTATTGGACAAAATAGGACCTGGTGCCGTGCAACAACCGCAACAGCAAACATCTTGATTGGCCACGAGTCCCCAGTTTTAAGCAATTCCCCCCCAACACCAACATTACTTCACACAAGAAGAGTCCAGGGAAGGCCAGTACAGGATGTGACAGCATAAATCAGAATTAGATTAAAAACAAAAGTTTAGAAACTGCTGACGGGCCGCCGAGCTGTTGAAGGCCACGTCTCCCAAACTGCCTTCAAGTCATGTCCCCCATTAGGAGATTTTTTCCCCCCACTTCTTTCTCTGTTTCCAGAGACGTAAAAACCACACTACTGGGCTCTGAGCATTCCTTAAAATAAAGCAATTAACTTATTTCCAGGCTCCAGCAAGCGATCGTGACAGCCTTCCCCCCGGCAGAAAGTGGGAGCCGTGGTCCCTGACCCCCGGCCAACACAAAAGAGGCAGCCCCAGCACAATGCCTGCTGTCAGCAACTGAATTATTTTTATACAGGAATTTTTATCTCTATGGTACAAACAAGTATGTGTCTGTGCTGACTTGTTAAGCAATCCACTTGTATGTAGAATAAGATTTTTTTTCCCTGCTACCAGTCACACAGCTCTAAGATCAGAAGAAATACATACTCTTTGAAGCTCCTCAAATGTTTTAGTTAAAAGGACAGCAGTTGTTTTCAAAGATCCAAGAGTATCTTTATCAGAATTTAATTTTTCCTTATTGATTTTTTCTAACGTAACACAAATTTAACATAGGACAGTTTATAGTTTATTACAAAATAATACAGCCTCTATCTCTTTTTCCAAATGCATCCCACTGTGTTCTAGCTCCTCAAAGAGAACAAGGCTCCCGGACTACTGTTTCTTGTTGCACAGCAGCAACTCTTCCCTAAACATGAAAATCAGCATCAGTAATAGAGGAACACGGGGAAAAGCCCCCGGCCACCCTCACACAGTAAAATGCTCCGTGCACTTGCGATGCCCTGGCTGAAGAATGACAGTTTTGCTGGTCTATTCTCCTACTCCACAAAGAATAAACTCAGTATAAAATGCAACAAAACGCAGATGATTCATTCAATGTCTGAAAAAAACCCAGCTGTGACGCTAAAGCAAAGTAATGCTGGGTGACAAATTAATTGTTGCGAATATTGGGGGGGGGGGGCAAGATACAACACAACACATTTTTATTTTCGTATTTTATATTTCCCTACCTGATAAATCAATTAAGCAAGCAATTAATGCAAAATTAAACTCCTTACTTCCTAAAGGAACAAGGAACTGTGATGCATAATTTTAAAAAGGTAATAGCTGTAGTAATAGTGGTAATAATAACAATAATAATAATAATATTATTATCCACAACAACAATAATAACACCACTAAAGGCAGGGCTCTTCTTTGAGCCTTTGTTGTTCAGCAGTAATTCCATTGTTTATTTAGGCAGAGGTTTTTCTATCTGCAGCTAAGATCAAATTGTAGGTGTAATTGTTCAGCATTTAGGCAAAGCAGGGGAGGATGGAAGCAGAAAGTCCTTGGTTCTGACTGACCAAAGCTCCCCAAGTCTCCCTCCACCAGCACACCCACTCCGGTGGGAATCCTGCACCCTCTGAAGCACCCTGACAACGCCTACCTGGAAGGGCAGAGAGGAAGCACTGCTTCTCCTGGCACCTATTTCACAGGGACAGCGAGCCTCCCTGCCTTGTCGGCAATGCAGCTATTTGGGTTTTGCTTCTTGCCCCACTCTTGGTGTCTCAGCTGTTTAGTGTGAAAAACAAAAATCGGAGCAGTAGCTGAGCTCTGTACCCACCAAACAGGGGGAAGCGGTGGGATTGTTTTTTTTAACAGCAACCTGTTCAGGTAAAAAGTTCCAGCAGAATTGCAGCAGGCAAGCGGGGAGAGGTCTCCGGGGAAAGCGGAGAGAATAAACACTTTGGTGCACTGTCTGCAAACCCAGAATTCAGCAGCTTTTTTTGGCAGCCAATTTGTTTCAAGTGTTTTGTTTCAGGGAACGTATGTATTTTTCTTTGTGCATTTTGTGGATTTACTACAACCGTTCCTGACAGCTGTTGATTCAGTTAAATGAGCACATTATTAAAAATCCTCGAACACAACCGCACTGAAAACCAGACACCTTTGGATGGAGCTGAAGATTTGAACACACAAGAAGATGCAAATGAAACCTCTGGAGGAGGATGTACAGCCTGGGCTGTGCCCAAGCCAGGGGGCAAAGGGGCTCCAGCCCTGTTTGTGGTGACTGTTTTCTTTTGTTTCGACCAGACCCAGATGCTAAAAAAAGAATGAAAAGCAATGCCAACAATCCCAAGTACAAAAAATAAATGTTTGCTAATACTTGAAAAAATTACATCCCCCAGCGGGCTGGAGTTAATGTGCTTCAAATAATTCTGCACCGTGGCCCCGTACTTTGTTTTCTTTTCTTACTTACTATCCAATTTTGCAGAGGAAGGGCACCTATTCAGAACGAGGAGGGAAAGAAGAGGATGTTTTCATTTTGCTTTAGATCAAAGGCAAACAAGAATGCAAACTGTGGCACACAGAATATTTTTTTCCACCGCTGTCATTCACACTGGGCTATCGAAGTTTTATACAATTCCCCAGCCTGGCTGCATATTAAGCTGGCTGTGTACAGCTTTATTATAGCATGGTGCTGAGGAAACATTAATATTCCTGTGCTGCATCTGACAGGACATTTACATGCGCCCATCTGAGCTCACACCTGAGAGCTGCTCCAAGGTACAGTAGCTGTGCTCCGATTGTAAAGGCAAATGAAGAACACAAATTCCCTGCTGGGATTGGGGCTGACCTCGCCACACCCCACACCGCAAACCTTTCCCTCGCCAACCCCAGGCAATGCCACCTCCGAATGAAGAATGAGCCACCAAGTTACCAGCCTGGGTGATAGAAGAGCAAAAAAAAACCTCGCTGAAATATTTTAAAGATGCACAGCGAGTGCAGCTGGCCAATAAAGGTTGGAAAACAAACTGGCTGAACCCCGTGCGGGATGCGTTGCATACTAAACCTGATTAGAGAGATGGGGAGGATGTTTATGGGCTTTAAAATGCGTCTGGCATTAACACAGGAGGGTTTGAATAATGTGAGCACTTGGTCTGCTCATCCACAGGGGTCCACAGCCACCAGTCCAGCTCCTGCAAGAGTTTGATCCGTGTCTGGCGGAGCAATGCACACCCAAGATGGGGGCCCTTCAGAGTGAACTGTGTTTCATGGAAATTCATTATCAGATCATCCCAACCGCTTGGGTGGTTTGTGGGTCCATTAATGTGCCTGCTATTTTTAAAAGTATGCCATAAATCACAGCAATCCATGTTCTGGTGTCTACCTACATGGGCCCAAACCTGCTACGCCCGACGTCACCAGGCATCAGGCTGCAGCTACTGTCTATGGACACAGTGAGACAAAATTATGTTCAGTAGCCAAAGGGAAAAGCAAAAAAAACCCACCACCCAATGGTTAATTTTAGGGCCATGCTACCAGTGTGAATATATGTATATGTAAGTCTTAATGTATTAAAATATATGGACTCGACGTGTTTTACGGACTTGTGCAATACCCCAGTAGTTGACACACAAAACCGAGCGCTCCCCGATGGAAGCTGTGTTCAAATGCCTGCCACTGGGAGAAGACAACTTCCTTGGACTCGAGACATCCCTGGCAGCATCATGACCCGAACAAAATCACAACAAGCAGAAAGGTAACAGGAGATCCTCAGCGATTAGCTAAAAAAAAAAAAACAACAAAACAGAAGTGGCACTGTGCCAGGCCATGTCCAGCTTGATGCTAAACGCCTTTTATTGCACAAAGCTGGTACTAGTGGATACAAAAACAGACCGAAGCTTGAAGGGAATTTTGTCCAAAAAAATTTCTGTAATGAGGATGCGTGCAGGCAAACAACTGGAGGCTCTGCTCCCGCTGCCTGACGGTGCCTCGCAAGCCTCTTTAATCGTCTTTATTATTTGAATGAAACAAGAAAGAGCTCGTGGGCTGAGGGTTGCATATACAAAACGGGGTGATGCTAATAGGCCTCCTCCTCTTTAAAAGAGGCATTACCAAATTATGGGAATGTTTAGGGAAGACTTTACTTCTCCCACCGGGCTAATTAGAAGGTGTTTAATTTACTCCCTGCCTCAGTTTCCATCACCCAGCATTCGTTGCTGGGACTCTGCACACAGAGCCTTGCGTTATTACGCGCATGATTTTCAGAGCTTTCGGCACGTGATGCCAACGTGCACCTTTCAAGAGCTATATGGAGCTTAACGTGTGCCAGGCTGCTTCTTGAACCACCAGCATTTTGGATGCAGTGATGCTTCTGCTCATGGACAGCTCCACAATTCAGTGTCCCATGCAATAGGAGAAAGAACAGAAAATATACTTCTCATCCTCTCAGAAGATCTGATTTGCAGGAAACAAAAAAACCCACCAGAAATATTCAGGGCACGACAACACTGGGATGCTCCCCTGGAAGGCAGAGGCAGAGGAAAACTTTCTACCCTGCTTCTGTGCTTCGAGTGAACTCCTATTTGTGTTTCTAATAAAGAGCCATTTTTACATTAACTGTCTGGAACAGCAGGGAATAGGAAAACTAACACAATCTTTACCTCGTACAAAGGATGATATTGGTGTCACGTGCTTGCTTCTTCAAAAAATGTTATTTATAAAAGGCAATGGGGAAAGCAGGGAAACTATTGACTCTTCTCTGTATCCCCGTGTGAGCAGCATTACAGCAACTTTTTGATCCCCTACATTTTTTACATTTCCCCCCCCCCGAGAAGTAAATTTCACAGCCACACAGACCACCGCCTTTAATTAAGCTTTCAAAAGTCTTCTGACAATGCCAACAATCGCAAGACACTTCTAGAGCTCAATCACGCAATCATCGTGACACTTCTATTTACAATTTGTCTTAGAAAGAGTTTCTCTGACATTGTACTTTGACAAAACAGCCAAGCTGCCGGTTCACAACCTTTCTCTGTCTTATTTACAAATACAGCTTGTACGCAGTGCTCCAAATCTCAGGAGCAGGAGCCTTTGGGTAGCACCCTCACTATTTTTTCCTGCCTGCAATATTTTACCCAGCCTGTGCTCTCTGTTCCTTTGTATGAGGAAGGCAGACAGAATTTGACTTCAAAATCTTCCCATATTCCTTCTTCCCCTCCTCTATCTTTAAGCTTTCATCTTATTGTCCAGATGCAATGCTAACTATTCAGTGCAGACAGCAGTATTTTTTTGTCTCCAGAACAAAACAAAACAAGGAATCGACATTCACAACCTACAGAATTATAATGGCAACTACTAATAACAGCCCAAGAAAATTTCTGCTTAAAGACATTACTTCCCGAGACCTGTAATAATCAAATATACTCAGCCTGAAATTTAGTACCAATGACGTTCACCTTCCCCCAACTGCAGCAGACAGAGGGATTTCTTACATTATTTTCCCACGTGTTTTATTTGAATGTCACAAGCAGCTTGAGAATATAGGATTTGAGCAGTAAAAACGACCTCCCCCCCTCCTCCTCCCCTCTTTGTACAGTAAATAGAGCATCCGCGGATACACACTCGGCATTATACAGGGGAACGAGCAGCAGCACTCCAAAGTGTTCCCCCAACTGCATCCAAGTACCGTTTAAGATCCTTCTTCACCCAAACCCCAACCTTTCGTTAATTCCCTCGGATTTATACATTCTACAAACAAACCGCCAAAACCTGACACGGGCGGCCGATAAATATTTCCTCAGCCTTTTCAATAAGTGAATAGCGATTTTACGTTCACTGATCTCCAGATACTTCAGTTAATATTTCCCCCTATTGTAAAATATGAGAGCGGATAACTAAAGCCCTGCCGTCGCCCTCACTGCAAATCACGGGCTGCCGGTATCTGGCGGTGAGGCTTTGACATACATATTGATGAAAGCTGCCTCGTTGGACCCACACAACATATCCTATTAATTTTCAGTTAAATTTATGGCATTTCAGCTCCAGTGCTGGATCAGCATCACTCAAAATTCTATAGCAAGGCAGAGCTGAGCACAGGCAGACACCCACATGGAAGAGCCAGGTACGGACACATGCCTGCACCTATACGGATCCCACGGCTGCTGCACAGGCTGCACACACACATATAAGCTCCTGTCCTCATCCCTGCCTCTGGAAAACGGCAGGATAAAGAGCAGCCTAGCAACAGTTAAAACAGACATCATTTCTCCCTGCATTTGAATGAGTTGCTGCCTCCTTCCTGGTCTGTAGATTTTTAACCATTATTTAAGATTCTCTTCTACTGTAACACCCCAACTTACTGACTACAAAACTGCAGGCAGGGAATAGACTGCACCCAGAGCTCACCCACAGCACCTCTGTATCCAGGGATAACCTGGAACACCCCCTCCAGCCTCACAACGAACAGGGGACATTTTTATATTGCTACAAAATATGTATTTTCTGGTCTCTTAACAAAAAGAATCACTTCCCCCAACTTCTGTGTATTTTTCCAAATGCACCCTCTGTCTCTTTCATTTTAATTACACACTCAAATCTTTTGCATTTTGCATTCTTGCACAGAAGTCAGATATAAATAGCTGAACTGGAAGAATTCGAGGTTCTCTGCAGGGGCCTCACTGTAGCCTGAACTCCACAGTTCAGGCTCCAAGACCCTCACTGGAAATTTTACTGCTGGACTCCACAAACTACTGGCTACAAGCAGTGGGTCACTCCAGCTATCGCCACACTTCTTTGTGACGCGAGGGAGCTGAACTCATCCAAGCAAAAAGGGAGATGAAAACACGAAGGGGAGGAACAGTGCAAGACCCCACAACTCCTGGCGCACCTTCTCCTTCTCCCAAAGCCACGTTGCATTTCCAACCAACAGGAATAACCAAGGAACCCCAGTGTCGCTCTGCTCCGGCCCAGCCAGGGAGGTGCAGAGAACCTGCATTCTTGGACCTCCCATCCGTAGGCACAGCTGGGCACCACAGCCAGAAAACTTGGGGCAGAAGAGCCCTGACAACTGCAACTCCGTCTCTACTCAGGACACGCTCACGGCTTGCTCTGTGGACCCTCCTGCATGACACCAAGCCTGCTCCCAGTGAAGCCCACCTACGAGTAAGAGAGAGCAGGATCGGGCCCTGCCACTGTGCCCCTGTCCTCAGCCACTGCCTCCGCTCAGCGAAGCATTTACAGTCAGTTAAAACCACGGCCCTTTCTGAATTAACAGCCCCGTGACGGCGCGCGAGCCCAAATCCTCCTCGCTTCGCGTCACCCGCGCCACGCGAAAGGGAGACTTGGCTCACTGAGCCTCCCGCGCCAAACGAGTGCCAGAGCAAATCCCTCAGCAGAGGAGGTTCCCCTCGTGCAGGACTTCTCGGCGTGGCCATCCCCTCAGCCCAGGGACCTATCTGGGACCACGGGGACGACAGCATGTTTAATTCTTGCTTGACAGATACTGTGTTTTGTCTTTTGAGCGGAGCGGCGCCGTACGTAAATACAGCGTTACATCATACCGCCGCTCCTCCATATTTGGTGATTTAGTATGGCTCCAGAGCTTGGAAGACTACAAATCCCTTCCGCCAGGCTCCTGCTTCATTAATCATGCCCTACACTTCTGCTGGCTTTCCGTCAGATCGCAGGCAGCACATGGAAATGGGCACTGCCCTCTACCACTCTGGGAAAAAAACCTCACCTTTAACATCCGTGTCTGGGAAATGCAATACGGGGAATTACTGGGGGTTTAAGTCTCATTCAAAATGTAGCTCAGCAGTAGCTGAGCCTCTGTTTCCTCTTAAATGTAGAGATATTCACGTTTCAAGGAAACACCGATTACTCTGCAGAAACAGCACACACTCGTTCACATGACGTCTGTGTGTGCACGCACATGGCTCTGCACACAGACACGTGCGCAGGCAGACACCCATGCACCGATATGGATGTGCTGCCACCACAAAACCTCCAAAACTGCAGCTCTCCAGCACAGTTTGGCGACCAGCTTGGAGGCCAGGGAGGCTGCGGGAGGATCCCGCTGAACCTCCCAGCGCCTACTGCCCTATTATGGTTTAACTTTGTGGCCAAAGCAAGCCCAAGACAAGCTCCAGCACATCATGTGATGATGTACTGCGCCTCCGACAACCCCGAGCAGTCCTGCAGGCTCCCCGAAGAGAGGTACCAGCAGTGCCACATCCCAAACAGCACTGGAGGGGAAGTTTGAAACTGATTCAGGCATTCGTTGGGGTTGATACGCTGCGGTCTCGCCTTTTTCGACTGGCAGTATTAGCGTGGTTTGAAGTGATTTGAAATGCTCGCTGCAAATGGGCAGTACTTCTGTTTACTAGCAGGGTTTTAAAAGCAGAGCATGCCTTGTTACACTCCCAGGGCTCTGGGATTTTCTTTCAGACGGTACGCTATTATTTTTTTAAACCTCATTTGTGAAAATATCTGCATGGCCAATGGCTCTCTGATTTTTAAAAAAAATAAAAAAATATGCTATGAAATGGAATTATTTACTCTTTTTTCTTTTTTTAAGTTACATTTCATATTGTTTGTTGCACAAAACAGAACTCTGCCTTGGACATTTGTACGGCTGACATGTGGTTGTGTAAACCGCAAACAAAATCAAGATACATCTGTCAAAACCACATCAGAGACAAGAGAGAGCACAGCGAAGCATTTATCATTTGGCTGAGGAGGCAGGCTGCAGAGAGCAGCCTTTCCTGTCAAACCAACCTTTTGAAATTTCCAACATGCCCTTAAACTTTTCGAATAAGCATGTCTGTGCGCTTCAGCAACTGCCCTCTCTACTCTGGCCTGGCCAGTCGAAAATGGCATCTTAAAGTCAAGGTCGGTGGTGTCACTTTGCCATGGGGCTGTGTTTAATTACAGTCCATACGCTGACAGCCAATATGGAACCAAGGCTGGCTGATGCTCGGTTAACTCTTTCACCCCTGACTTTGCCAAAGACTCAAAAGCTCCTCGCTTTCTCGCGCGGCAGGCTCGGAACCCTCCTCCCACAGCACTCTGCCAGGCGAGGCACCGGGAGACGGTGACTACAATGCAGGCAAATCACGAGAGTGGCCTCAAACAATACCGCCAGAAACACCGGCTGGCACGGCACGTGCCTGTTGCTCCTGCCGCTGCGCAGGCACCAGGAAGCACCGCTAACCCGAGGCAGGGAGGGCATGGACACCCCGGCCGTCACGGCGAGCAGAACACACAGACACGGTAGTGCACGACTGCCAACATGCTACGTTGCAAGTGAAACAGAAATAAACTCGCAAACGCTTCTCCTTGCTTTAATTTACCTGCTATATGTTCCTGTTTAGGGCAAATTCCTCTAGATGACGTTGATAAACAATCGTCATCCTCTGGCGTAACCTGGATGCCAACCTCCACAGGATTGGATGCTTTTTTCAGCTCACTTGGTGAGGGTGAAGGTGGCTTATCCACAGCCTTCTCTAGGCAGAGACTGCCATTGCATTGTTTCCGTTTGTGCTCAATAAAAATAAGAATGTCCCCCAACGGAAAGTTCATCTGACACTGGCCACAAGTGAGGAGGTCGTGGTCCCCTTCCGGAGCTCCCAATGTGCCATGTTCAGGTTCATCATCAGTGAGAATGGCTTCAAGAGGTTCGGCTGCAGTTTGAGAAACAAAAGGAGAATGGTTAGAGCTCTCGGGAAAGGCACCGGGCGCGGGGGGAGGAAAGCGCCGAGCCCCCTCTTCATGAATATTACACCCCGCTCCCGAGTCCGCCTGCTGCCCCCCAACCAAACCCATGCAACACGGCTGTCAGCACGGCACCGAGGACAGGGATTCATCAGTTACAGGGAAGAGATTTTGCAGGAGCAGCTGTAGCATGCAGAACTCAGAGGGCGAGCACCGCAACTGTCTCCGTGTTCCTACACGAGGGCAAATTTCTGACTCCTTGAACGACTGGGTGCTAAAATTAAATGGATAGGCTGAAAGAATACACTGCGAAACTCTTGTGGTACTACAATGAGAAGGGAATACAGTGTTTTATTGCTGGATGTATTATTTATGTACATGAATTCAAGGCTAAAAGCACTGCAAACGCTCTCACACACATGGGTGTGTATCTTCCACCAGCCAGACCAGACCCACTTTCTAAAATTCAGAAACACAGCGTAGACAGAAGATGTTTCAATACACACAGACACTGCACGTTCCCTGTTCAGGCCGTGCAGGTAACGTGTGCATGTGTGCAAAAGAGAAGAGGGGGAGAGCCAGCCTGCATGGCCACACACACCCAGGCACCGACGCGCGGGGCACATCCAGCCCTCAGAACGCACGTGCAGACGTCAACGCATGGGTTTGTGTCACTGTCCCCATCGGCCCGTTTGCGGCTTCCAATTTAAAAAAATCCTAAAGGCGGTAGTTATTCGAAAGGGGGGGAGGAGGGGGGAGGGGACGAGGCAAATAAATAAATAAATAAATATATATATGTGGCAGAAAACCAAAATGATAAAAAGCAAGTGCAGCAGAAATGCCTGTGGGGTGGGGAGAGGCACCTCTCACTTTTGAGCTGCTCCTCAGGATCCAAATAAACAGCAAATTCACCACCGAGTCCACTCAGAGATATTAGCTGGATAGGATATTTTTTAGTACTTAAGGAAATCAGGCAATCAGTCATTTTGCGTTTTTTAATCCTGAAATAAGGGAATGCTTAAATTATCTTGAACATGTTAGCACTGGTGGCCTTCAGCATCTAAAAATCAGCCTGGCCAAGCAACTGCCACATTTCCTTGCAACAGTGAGAAGCGCCTTCTTTAAACTCAAAATACCTTGCCTAATGTTGTCAAAGTTGACAAATTTTCTGAATGAGCTCCAAAAAGCTTCATTATGAGCCTATTTCTGCTCACAGAATCGTCAGTGGATGCTTTAACGAGGCAGACTCGGCTCTCTTTTCTGTTGGCTTATTTTTTTTTTACGTTAAATTTGCAGAGAAATACCTTGGCAATCTCTGTGCAGTCTCCATCACTATTGCCTTTCATGAGGGGGAAAAAAAAATAAATACCAGCAGCATGTTGGTGCTCCTCTGTCTGCGCAACACAACACGCACGCTAACAGCAGCGAGCAGGAGGAGAGGGTACTACAAATACAACCCACATCAAAACACTGCCAGGTAACGCAAGTGAGACAGAATACAACTCCTAAACAGTTAATCAGCCTGACCTTCTTTAGCTGGCTGCCAATTTCACATTTAATGAACTTAAAGCCACAGAGAATCAAAAAATAGATTTTAATTTGACTGCACAATATTGGAACTGATTTTGATAAAGTGCAAAAATCCAGTGAACTCAGGTTAAATTTATTTCAACCCTACCTAGGCTGAATATTGAGGAGGAAGATCTGGAGTAGCTCCCAGTTGTGCTGCGTAAAATAATATTGAAAGAGCACACTACCTCGCCGTACCTCAGCTCCAACTAGGACACAGGGATCCAGTCCATCATTTCTTGCCTCTAGTACTACTTCTAATTTAACGTAAGGTCAACCACAGGAATATGAAGGTTACATTCGTATTAATAAAAACAATGTCTTAATCGCTGGGGCTTTCTTCTAAACTTACAGACCGACAGGAGAGGAGGCACAACGTGCGTCTCACGCTCCTCGGGAAGCCGGCAGAGGAGCAGGCTGTTTCTGCGGGATTGCCGGGCATGGCGTTTTTCTCCCCAAGCCGTTCCTTGCGTTCGGACCGAGGGAGTAAATTATTGCAGGACTAATTCCACCGGTAGCTCGCTGCACGCCGCAGACAAAGGTATTTTGCGAATCTAACTTCGAGCTCACCGACCCTCCGCAGCAAAAAGACACAAAACCACCCGTGTTCCCCTTACAACTGGCTTAGCGAGGAGCTCTGCATAATCATTACTCAATTATAATGTTTTCCCGCGGCCTGATTCCTTTCTGACGCTGTCACTATTATTTAGCAGGGGAAGGTAACACGCTGCTTCGACACCAGACAGTTAAAAGTGGCACTGAACAAAAATAGACTTTGCTAAAAGTCTGTACGGACTGGGCTGATTTACAATCAAAACCAGGAAATGAAGTGGTAATTCAGAGGTTGCTGATTACACCTCCACATTTCACCTAATTAATTTTATAGGAGGCAAAGTTCTTGAAAATAACAAGATGATCAAATGTACAGATATAAAACCTGTAACCTCAACATTTTCTATGCTCTTAACGTAAATTATTGCTAATTAACAAGAATTATATACTAATGTATGAAATACGGCTGGCACCGTGTTCGCTGCAAAACATTTGGCTCCTGATGGAGGCAGAGGCAGCAAAAAAACATGCTTTTTATTATTACTGCTACTTTTAGAACATAATATAAAATACCGAGATTACAAAGAAAACACCAGAATACTATTCACCTGGTCTTGCCTCCGATTTGCAGGATGCATCTTTTAATTCTGGGGCAATCAAAATTCCCTGCCTGGGTCCCTAATCATCCGTCTCTATTTTTCATGCAAATTGCCCTTCCACCAACATGTCTTTTCAGCTTTCCCCCTTCGCCCTCCTACTCCCCCCTTCTTCCCCCTGTTCCCAGCCACCAAAACAACCGCACCGGCAAAAGCGGGATGGATTTTGGAGTGTCGGGAGAAAGGAGGTACTGGGGGTGATGGGGCGGGGAGGGGGGGGTGCCACAGTACGGTGCGGGGAAATGCCCGCGGGGCAATGCGGATGCGCTGCTGGGGCATTTCCCCGCACCGTACCGTGGGAAGGATGGAGAAGGGTTGTTTAATCCCAAGTTTGTGTCTTCGGATCGTGCGGTGCAAGGAAAGGGAGACTTGGGGGTACAATGGGAACCGCCAACACGTTATGGGGAGGGAGGGGAAACCCGGGGAGGGGGAAGGCGAGCATCCCCCGCTGCCTCCCGGAGCAAGCAAACTCCGCGCAAAATTAAGAACAAAGAAGAAGAAGGAGGGGGGGTCGGGGGGGTGGAGGGGAGGGAGCTGGGCGCCCTCCCCCTCCCGCCGGCCGGGAGGCAGCGGAGGAGCCGGCCAGGTTCAAGTTCGCGGGGCTGCCCGGTTGTTTGATCTCGCTGTGCCTCCTAGCGACCGAAGCGGGCACGGAGCCCGCCCGCCGCCTCCGCCGCCCCGGCCCCGGCCCCGCCGCCGCATCCCCCGGCGCGCCGCTCCCCCGGCCCGGCCTCCCCTTCCCCCCAGCTCCCGGCCCACCCACACCCCCCCTCCCCACCGCCGGGGCGGCTCTCGCCGGAGGGACCCCCCGGGCCCGTCCCGGCCGCCGCTCCCGCCCCGCACGTGCGGGAACTCCGCGCCGGCCCGCGGGTTTCTCGGCGAGAAGCAGCCGCGGGGATCCCGCCCGTCTCCGCTGCCCCGGGGGCCGAGTCGGAGCCCCCCCCCTTCCTCCGGTCCCGCCGCGATCCCCGCTTCCCGCACCCCACTTCCAGGGCTGCCCAGGAAAAGCACCCCCCGTACCCCATTTCCAGGGGGGCCCCCACCCCCATAAGCCAGTGATGCTGCACCCCATCCCCAGCCAGACAATTAAAAAAAATTAAAATTTAAAAAAAAAAAAAAAAGGCACCCCGAAAAGTAGCGGGAAGAAGAGCAGAAAAACGACTGGGGGCGGGGGGAGGGGCTCAGCCCCCGACACCCCCCGGGTTTTAGGGCAAACTTTGGGCAGGCAGAGCCCCCGGCCGGCCCTGCCCGCGGCGGAGCGGCCGCCTGCATAGAGAGAGCCAGCGCTGCTTCCTTTGCTCCATGTGCGAACCTGGCTGGAATGTCTGGGCGGCCGAGGGGGAAGAGAAATCGCGGCGGAAAGTTTGGGGGGTTTTGCGAAGGGCCGAGGGAGCCGGGGATGGTTGGCAGGAAGAACTGGCCCTGGGTTTTCTGCCATCCCTGGGAGGGAACAAAACCCGCCGGGAGAAATGGGAGAGAGAGAAAGGAAGAAATAAAGAAAAAGGGGGAAAAGGAGTGAGGGGAAGCATGCAGCATTTCCCCTTCCCCCCGGCTGACCCCGAGGAAAAGGGGATTTTTTTTTTCTCCCTTCCTTCCCACCCCCCTCGCCCCAAACCTTTCCAGCTCGAGTTGCCTTTTGTTGTGCAAAGAGCGCTCCCGCTTATCTTGCATCTAGCCCTGGTGTGTGTGGTGGCGGCTGGAGGGAGGGACGGAGGGAGCCGGAGAGTTTTTGTTGCGAACGGTGTGGTGGGGCTCGGGGTTTGTTTTTTCTCTCCCGGGGAGAGCGGATTTGGTTTGGGGTTGAAATGCGGCGGCGAGAAAGGGCCGTTCGCGGGTGTGAGGGTGCGAGTGTGTGTGTGCGTGTGTGTGTGCGCGCGTGTGTGCTCAGCCCGGGCTCGCTCTCGCCTGTGTTTGTTGGCAGGAGGCTCCCCGCACACGCGGTGCTTGTAAACATTCAGACACGAGATTTTTCCCAATCAAAATCCACTTCCACTTTTTTTTTTTTTTTGAAAATCTTCCAAAAAATAGTAAGCGAGCGGGAGAACGCGAGGCGAGGGCGAGGAGGGAATCCCAGCCGGCGCGGCGCGGCTCGGCTCGGCTCCCTCGCCGCCCGGTGCCGCCCCCCGCCCCAGCCCCAGCCGGAGCGGCGGCGGGGCGGGCGCGGGGCGAGGTCGGGGCGGCGGAGCCCCGCACGGCGCCGGCCCGGAGCGGCGGGGAGCGGCGGGACGGCCACCCCGCACCCCGCGGCGGAAACAAAAGGGAAGCGACCCGGCTCGGCTCGGCTGTGCCCCCCCCGGGAGGGCGCCGCGGGGCGAGGGGGCGAGCCCGCCGGCAGCCCGGGGGGCTCCGGCCGCCGGACTTTCTCCGCGCTCCGCTCGCCCGCACATCCCGCCCGTCCGGCCACCGCGGCGTCCGGCGTCCAGCCCGCCGCTCCCGCAGGAATTTCTTCCCACTTTCGGCCGGTTGTGCCCCCGGCAGCCCCGCACCTCGCCCGCGCCTCTCCCGGTGCCGGGGCGAGAGCTGCCGCTCTTGCCGCCAAACAGCGCGGAGAGCGGGAGGCGAGAGGCGAGCGCGGAGTGGGGCAGCGGAGTGCGCGCCGGCGGGCGAGGGGCACGGGCAGAAAGAGAAGAAAAGTCATCAAGGTGATTAAATTAGAGAGGGAGAAATTAGCCGGAATGCTGAGAATCCCGAGCCGGCGCTGAGTTAATTTTTTCCCCGACTCGCTCACTCGCTCTCACTTTTAAATTTTTTTTTCCCTGCTCTCGCTCGAATTAAAAATTAAATCCGTGAAGGGGAAATTAAATAAATTGCTCTCCGGGTTACTTACGTGAAAATTCCCGTTTGCTTAAGTGCTGGGGTTTGCCTTGCTTGCGGCGCGACATGGTGGGTTGGTGGCTTCGGTGGCTTGTGAGTCGCTCGGTTCACATCGGGAGAGACGGGTTAGAGAGGAAGGAGACTCCAGAGAAAATATCTTCATCAATGTCTTTTGACATCCAAAATAAATTAGAAATAATACAAAGATGGCGCAGGGAAGATGAATTGTGGGATAGCAGTCATGGCTTTTTTTTTTTTTTTTTTTTGTGCAAGGAAAAAAAAGAGAGAGAGGGAGAGGGAGAGAGAGAGAGGGAGAGAGAGGAGAGAGAGAGATGAAAAAAATGGCAAAAGCCCCCCTGAGCTGCAAGTTCAAGTGCGGACGTGACGTCCCTGCGAACTTGAACGTCAGGAGCCTGGATGGACAGAGACATACAAAACATGGGCAGGGCAAGCCGGGGAGAGGGGAGGAGGGAAGGCGAAGGCAACACCAATGGACACTCATCAGGGGCTGGACATGAAAAAGAGAGCAGGACAAGCCAATGGACAGTGATCGCAGGGGGGAGAGGGGAGGGGGCGCGGCGGGGGGGGGTGCACCGGCCGCCCGGCGCACGCTGCCGAATGGAGCCGGGGGGCCGGGGGCGGAGGGGGCGGCGGCCGGAGCCGCGAGTGGCCGCGGAGGAGCGGGTGCAAGAGGGGACCCGGGAGAGGGGCGAGGGGTTGAAATTAAACACGCACACGGGGAGAGAGAAGGGAGGAAAAGGAGCGGGAGAAAGCGAGCAGGCAGGCAGGCAGCGGCAGCTCTCGCACGCACACCCCCGCTGGAAAAGCAAACACATCGGTGAAGCCAGAGCCGGGCAGAGAGGGCTTCGGGGCAGGCTGGCCGCGGGCTGTGCCGAGGAGGTGGGGGAGCTGAGGGAAGCCAGGTAGGACCGGAGACCACCCAAAAAGCAAGGGGGGGGCATCCGGCTCCCGGCTTCCCCGCTCGCCCCCCCCCCATCCCCCTCGAAGCCGCCGAGTCCCCTCCTCCCGGGAGCTGCGGCCCGTCCCCGGGGGACGGCGGCGGCGGCCCCGCGGGGAGCTGGGGGGCGGCGGGGGCTCGGGCCGGGCCGCGGGAAACTTCGGCGGCGAGCGGCGGGCCTTGCCCCAGGGCGGGCGGGGGAGCAGCGAGCGCAGTTTGGCGGGCGAGGAAGCGGCAGGCACGGGAGGAGAAGCCGCAGGAGCGGGGCGGGGGGGAGCGGAGGGCGGCGGGACCTCGCAGCTTTCCCCGCGGGCTGCTCGCGGCCGCCAGCCCCGGAGCCCCCCTTCCTCCCCCGGCGGCGCTCCGAGCCCTGCCCGCAGCCACGGACTCTGAACGAAAGCGAAACGCGGGGCTGCCGGCGGCGGGGCGGCGCGGCGCGGGCAGCGGGCTGGCAACGGGGGAGGGCGGGAGAGGGGGGGAGGCGAGGCGGCAGGAGGCACCGAGAAGTGGCTGGAGTTGGGAGGATGCGGCGGCGGCGGCGGCTGCAACTTCGCCGAAAGGACCCGGAGCGAGGCGGACGCTGCCGGCACCGGGAGGGATCAGGTTGCGGTAGAAATAAGCTCTGGAGGCGAACGGGTGTGCGGAGCAAAGTGCGGCTGCGAAGGGAGTGCGAGGGGGTAACAGTGCCCGGGACGGCGGCGGACAGCCGGAGCGGAGCGCCGGCCGAGAGCCCGGGGGGACGAGGAGCTGCCCGCCGCCGTAAGGGAGACCTTGCCAGGCAGAGCCGCGGCCGCCCGGGGGAGCGAGGGGGCGGCGGGGGCCGGGGCTCGGCGCGGACCTGTTGGCGGGGCGAGCCCGAGCGCGCACCGGCGGAGCTGTCAGGGGCCGGGCCGAGCCGCTCCACCGTGGGATGGTTTCAGCTTCGCGCCAGCCGCCCCCCGGCTCCGCCCGCCGCCGCTCGGCCCCCCCTCGGCCCCCGCTCCCCTCCTTTATCCACAGGCACGGGGATGCGCCCCGCGGCTGCGGGGCAGGGTGCGAGAGCAGATGCGGGACGTGGCGGGGGGACCCAGCCGCAGGTAACAACAGCGGCGGCTCCCGGGCTCACGCCGCTCGCAGGGCTGGCTGTGCCAGGCGTGCACATGTCCCTGCGCGAAACGCGGGCGTGTGTGTCTGTGCCGGAGATGTAGATATATATATGGGGCTTGATTTATATCTAATGGCACGTATAAAGCTTTTGAAGGTGGCTGCAATGTAAAAAGTAATGACTTTATTACCCCTGAAAGGTTCTGCGGTTCGCAGTTAACACTCCTCTGAATTACAATTCATTACGCTCTCTAAAGCCAACCTGCATCAGAACACCTACCTGTGCTTATTCCCAGTCACAGGCATCGTTTCATTGATTTTCTTTTTTAAAAATCTTAGCAAATTAAGCACTTGGTGACAACTAAATCTGTTTCATTATCGTGCCGTGTTTGAGATTCCAGAGGTGACTTCCCAGACCGCATCTCAAAACCTACAGTCAGGAGCTAATTTTACAGATGCTTTCATGAATGGCAGCGAGGATGTTCTTACCATCAGCATGCCCTTAATTCCAGCACCGTAAAAATGCCTCGAATTAAATGGAAACTCGCTGCCTTAAAAATAATATTTCATCCTGGCTGGATAATTATTAATATTAGCATTTGATCGCAATAGTGCTGGGTTCCCCCTCGTTCCTGTACCACCCCCCCCCCCAGCGCTTCGCATTGTCATGTGATTGGAGGGAGATAACAAACCTCAAGAAAGAAAAGGAGTGAGAAGACATTTTTAACACGGCATGACCGCAGATTAATAATGCAGGTGGGTTTTTATTTCATTGTATTTTTAGGGGAAGGGAACGAGGCTGTTTAACGAGCAGTCGTGGACACAAAGTGACTGTATTTACAATCCTTGATGTGGCTTTCGGTGGGCAATAAATTATGACAATATTAAAATTATTTTCTGGCAGCCCAGCTAACTGCGCTGGGGACTGTAAAGCTCCTACTGATTCCATTTATGCCTTGTAATTGCGGTCCACGGTCTCGCTCTAAACCTTTTGGTGTATATTGTGTGTAAACTTTTAGCTAATAGACTTTTTTTGAATGGAGGGACTTTTCTCGGTACTTCCTGCCGTATACATTTTGTCTCTGATCTCTGTATTTAATGGCCAAGTCCTGGTTTATGCTTTATAATGTGTTGACAAGTTTTCTAACAGACTTTCTGAAATAATGCACATATATTCACGTCGGTTAGAAACTCCACAGTATTTTTAGAGTCGAGTAGATCTATATCCTAATGCACTGAGAGGGAGTGTAAATCATAGAGGATTTCATAGCCCTTTCAGTAGTTTTCTGTATGAAGTATGAGCAGCGTGGCCTCCAGACGTAACCTTTTAGAAAAAAAGACAGTGCTTTTATTTTATGGTGTAAAGTGCTTTTAGCTCCAGGGCTCTGAACGTGAATGTGGTCAACAAACAGCTCTTGCGAGGGAGTTTGCTACAGCCTCAGCCCAGCGCCGGGCGCTGCCTTCGCTATGGGGAGAGATGCGGGGCCGCCCCCGGCCGCAGGACCGGGCTGAGCCCCCCGAGACACGGTACCCCCCGCCGGGTCCCCCCGTCAGTGTCCTGGGCTCGGGCGCCCCGCCGAAAGGAGGGGTCGGATGGCCCCCGGCGCTGCCGGAGAGGCGGATGGTGGCAGCAGGGTCAGCCCCACGGGGACGGTCCCCGGCGCGTCCGGGCGCAGCGGGGTGAGCTGCCTCTGAGCTGGCCCCGGCACCGGCGGCAGAGGCAGGGCCGGGGGCACAGCTGGGGCTGGGAGCACCCCAGGAGAGCTGTGGAGCAAGAGCGCTGCACCCCATCGCTGCCCCGCTGCACCCCACAAGCTACACCTCCTGCATCTCTGCTTCCACCCTCACGGCACCTCTGCGACACACCGAGCATCTCTAGCCCTGTCTGTACCTCTTGCACACGGGCATCCCTTGCTGGGTTGTACCAACAAACCCAGTGCAAGTGGCAGGTAAACACAGTGAGAAATGCCCTGCTGCTGACTGCTAACACCCAGAAACGCTGGCAGATTGGAAGGGCAGGTGAAAACAAACCCAGGCCAGCACAGAAGATGACCCAGTGATCATGTTCTGTGGATTGAAACACACTTGTGTCACCTCCTGCTCCTCCGCAACCATTCTTTGCCCAAGCTGCAGGGGATTCCTCGCGGTCCTGCTGCAGCTTTTGGAGCTGCTGTCACCCTGGCCATGTTATCAGCTGCTCTTTGGCTACGGACTCCTAGCCCCAGAGCAAAGTCAGCTGGAGGAAATGTGGCCCTACACCTCAGCAAACTGAGGTACACACTGAAATCAGAGCCATGGTGGGTTTCAGGCTGCCTCCAAGGGGAAGCTAACCTTAGAGAAGGGTCTGTCACATTGACTGAGTGCCCATCCCACCTCAACCTGTCCCATGTGAACCAGAGCCCTGAGACACCAGCTCGTGCACTGGAGCAGCTGAGAGCAAAGGTGAGAACCCATCCCTGTCCCACAACGATGGCAGTAACCTGCAGCAGCAGGACAGAGTGCCCAGGTGAGAACATTCACACTGTAAAAATTAGTCTAAGATTTAAATCTACCAGAATGTGTCTGTCCCTTTCCTCATACCTCAGCTCTCTGCCTGAGAAACAGCGTAGTCCTCCCTACATTCAAGCATGTGAGATACTTAGAGGTTGCTGTAGAAAGGGACGTAAACATTGAGAAGTGTGGCCTTCCTCCATCTCACAGGCAGGCACACAGGACTGGGACCCGAAGGTGCAAAGGAGCGTGACACAGTTCATGCCACATACTGCTGTCCCTGCCTATCTGCTAATTCAGTGACAGACTTGGCAGTGGGTGAGTTCAGCAACTTTGGTGGGCAAATGTTCCTGCTTCAAAGCTCCAACTGTCACTCACTCAGAGCAGGAATCTCACTTGCCAACATTACAGAACATTAGGACCAAACACAAATTCCAAAACTCTGCCAGTTCCCCGGAGCTGGGCTGCATTATGTAACGGCAGATCGCACGGGGTGCTTTCCGACACTGTCTTGATAGTCTCAATCAGGCGGAGGCGACGTGGGTGGAACTCTTATCACACCAGGCTGACTCCCGTGAATGAGCAGAGGACTTGCACGTTCTAGAAATAGTACGTGCATTAGTATTCCCGCAGGAGAAACTTGGGTGCGCTGCTTTGCCTTTTCTCCTTTTTTTTTCCCCCCTTTTTAATAAAGGCTCAAAATAAACTCCACTTTTGCAAGCTCTTACTAGCAAGCGCAGCACACACAGCAGCGAGTCCGTGCAGGATCACAGACATCTGAGCGCCAGGTGACAGAAAGATTTCGTTATCGGCTCGCCCTAGGCAGGACCTGGAATAAAACCCTGAACTTGGGGAGACTTTTTTCCATGGGTTTCAGCAAGGTCTGGGATTTCAGCCTGCCTCTGCTTGCACAGCACCTAGCACGATGGAGCCCTGAACCCTGACTGGGCTTTCTGGGGATGACTATAAAATAAATGGCACAAAGTGCTCAGGGAACCAACTTTGAAATGGCAAAAACCCTCCCTTGAAGCACACAAAGAGTTTTGCTTGTGTGTGGGCAGGTAGAGGAAGGCATTACTAAAAATCTCATTTTTAATCAAATGTTTTATTTCAGCCAAACTGGGTTTAGTTTGCACTACTTAGTTATTTGTCATATTGTAGGTTTAATATTTATAAATCTTTTTATAAGTAAACACGTAACCTGCCCCTGAGCGTTTCTATACTACATTTCAAGCCAACATGATTTAAACTATGTGCATTTAAAACCTCCCAGAACCTGACCTATAATGCAAATCCATACAGTCTTAATTATTGCAGCACCAGCAGCCACGGCACGAGTGAGGTAGTTGAGCTTTTGTTACTGAAGAGGCACAGTAGTTATGGTCTGTCAGTGCTCCTGTTACAATCCCCACCTTGAAGAGGTTATAACTTGGGCTGTGTAAATTTGATTGAGCTGAAACTTGGGACTCCGACTGTCAGTCCATATAGGGAATTATCTTATGAATAATTGGCTAACCCATTGCTTGATTCACAGACTTTTATACACTGATTTTTAATGGGTTTTAATGTTTTTTTCTTTTACTGACATCTAGGGTATGAATTTGGTACTTCTAGCTCTTCTGAAGCTCCATACTCAGTGGAATATATGTAGATACCCAAGGTAAAGCTACAGCTACCCAGAGGATTTCTGGTGCACACCTGGCACCCTGACCCACCTGCATGTTCCTATACACTGAGAAGAGGCCAGGAACAAGAAATGACACTTTAGTTATCTCCAAAGAGGGTCCTAAATGTGTAAGATAAAGAGAACATAAATAAATATCTTTGCTACCAGTTTCTCGGAATCTTTTAATTTTCCTGGGCTTTGTCTTCTCCCCAGAAATATGTGGAAATGGGTCCTACCTGTGTGCTGGCATCACTTAGAAAGGGATGAGCCATTCAGATTTGAGTACTGAGCCTGAGTTTAAATATTGCTTTGTGTCACAAAGGATTTTGCTGATAAATGCTCCCTACTTTTCTCTAGCCTTTAACTTCCAAAAGGTAGTTTTTATCACCTCAAATCACACAAAGACAAAGAGTGCGTGTCTGGTTTAGACGCAGACTTGAGATTTTCCTTGACCCTACAGCAAACAAAGCCCAGCCCAGGGCCAGAAAGATGAGCCACAAGCTGTGAATGGATTGCTCTCATAGAGCTGGATCCCACAGTTTCCACGCCCACCTCCTCACACAGTTACACCTGAACTCAAGAACAGCATGTCCATCTGTTTCAGAAGAGTTTTGACCAAGCCAGGCTGCAGCCTGGGGCTCTCTCACTGCAGGGTTATGTCGTGTGCAAGCCATTCCAAAACAAAGCACTGTGAGAAGCCAGGTTCTCCTCGGCAGGATGTTCCACACATCCAAATCCCCCATTCATCAGGACTACTCTGTCTTGCCTCACAGGAACCCATTATGGCAACAAGTTGGTCCTTTTGAGTCACTGGTGCGATCCCAAGCCATGCATCTAAGCAGGTCACTGTGTCCAAGCCTATGAGCAGTAGGAAGACAGGTCATTGACACAAACAGCTTTTTAAATTCCTGTTCTGACTTGAGCTGAAAAGTGCACTTCTGTGCAAGATTAGATCCAAGGGGATCAAACTCTCCCCATGAGGAAATCTGGGATGCCCTACTCTGGATGTGGCAAGCAGGGAAAGGCAAACATTTTGTTTTGAAAAATAAATCCAGCTACACCTCAAACAAATTTTAAAAAGTAGAATAACAAAAATAACTCACTAATCTGAGAAACCAAACATCAGCAATCAAAAAGAAATTATTTCCATGGAGAAATTAGTTTTGCTAAACAAGATGAAGAAAGATTTAGTTGTTTACTTGTCTGCTGCTGAACACAGTCCCTCCTTCTAGCATGCTTGGTGTGAGGGATAGTAGAAAGGACAGTGCAATAAAAAAGGATTTTCCTCCTCTAACTCTGCTTGATATAACCCCTGCCAGAGGAATCTACTTGGCCTTGGGTACTGCAAAATTCTTAAGCACGTATTTATCTTTGGGCACATCAGCTGTACTTACATGCTTAAAGTAAGCATGTACTCAAGCATGCTGTTAGATTGGTGCCTTAACATCTTCTGTAAATAACTCACATTGCTTTTTAGAGCTTCAACTTTTAGTCGCTTAGAATGCATTGAACTGAAATTTAACATACACAATCATCATTCTCTATATTCATTTTATATTACTATTTCAGGTTTAGCTTTTAGCTTCAGCCAAGAAGAAATGCGCCTGCTTTGCAGAACATGACATAGTTTGTGTGAGGATCTAGATGAAAAATAATTAATAGATGAGAGAGCAGAGTCCTTTCTCTGTGCTTAAAAATAAGGACAGCTTTACTGTGGGTTTTCTCCTTTGCCATATTTATTCCATGCAAAAATTCAGCTTAATCGTTAAAATGCTTACAATAATATTTTAATGCAACTCTCTGTAGTCAGTAGAATAAATTATTATATAGCCCAAAGCTGCACAGAAAGACACAGCGCTGGGGGGGAGCAGGAGTGGTGGTGAATAACCTGTGATAAGAGCCCACCTCTTTGAGCAGTTTGGATAGTTTTGCCACCATTTGTTATTGTCAGCACATATAATTCTGTCAGTGCAGTATGAATCCTGGCTGCAGTGAAAAGAACGCTTTCTCCCACCAGAATGAATAAGATTTCACTCAATTAAAATAACATGCAAGTATATTGTATGGCATTACATAGAAAGCTGATGTGCATTAAGTATGAATGCTGGGGTTGGGGAGAGTTATTGTACTAATGCTATTGTTCACTGAGCAACTATTCCCCAGCATTTAAAAAAGCAGGGGAAATTAAATACAGAAATCAGAAATAAGTACAATGTTTGATATTACCATACTGAAATTAATGTATTCACAATTTAGACTGTAATTTGCCCTATCATATTTAGTTTCACAGCATCTGAGAGCCCAGAGAGAGAGAAATGGATGTAAACACATGGAGAGAGAGAGCTCCATGGACTGTCTGTGCTGAGACACACCTCCCTCAGACGTTTGGGTGCTACAGATATCCACAGGGTAAATCCAGGCCATAGCAGAACACCAGTCTGTAAGTGCTATCCCCCACAGGCAGCAGGGACAAGTTTGGTCTAGATGTGGCTGGAGCAATGTGATCCACAGCCATCTCCTCCTGAACAGCCCCTCAGCACGGGGGTGAGATGAGCTACAGGCTCCTGGCACCCTGGTTGGTGCTGCCCAGAACTGAAGGGATCTGAACACTTGGGGATGTCCAAGGACACAGCGTGGCCCTTCCTACGAGGAAGGCCAAAAGTGCCTCACAATAGGTGTGGCTTAGGCAGCCACTGTACTCAGAGCCAATAAAAGTGAAACTATTCTCTATTAATAGAGCCCAAATTAGCTCTTATATTCAATGCCATACTGCACATCTGTACATTGCTTATGAGTGGGACTAAAAAATATATGTACCATGACACTGTACTTTTAAAGTGTCTGTTCAATGCCTTTCTCAATCTCCAAGGATTGCCTCCTCCTTAGACTTACACATTCAGTGAATATGACGAGGCTAATTATTTTTCCCTGAAGTGATCAGTGCTCATCTCTAGCACGGATCTCACATTTTCAGCCTCAGAACTCAAAGAAAAGAAACACAAAACTACTTCCAAATTCTAAGACAAAAATCAGTTTGGCAAACAAATTCCCTGCCATGGGCTTTACCAGGCTTTACTCTTCTATCAGAGCCCCCGTGCACGTAGGAGCCTCTTTGCCATTTTTGAGAGGGGGTTCTATATTTTCCTGTTACCTTTCCTTCCTGTAAAGCAATCAGGGAGAACGGCAGGAGGCACTATCAATATGCAAATTGCTGCCAGATAACTGGTTTCGCTGGTTCCGCCTTGGGAAGCGGCACCGCCGCCGCGGGGGCATCCGGGGGGCCCGGCGGCCCCTCCGCGCCCGAGTCCCCCCGGCCCCGCGGGGCCCCCGGAGCAGGGCTCGGCGGCAAGGACAGCGCTACTCCTGGTTCCACGGCTTCCCTGGCTCCTCTCAGCCTTCACGCTGGCTCGCACGGCCTTCTTCAGTGTGTTCATGGGCTCTTCTGCTTGGGCGTTTCTTTTGCGAGGGATTTCTGAGTGCTCTTCCTTCGCCCTGAGAAGTGCTGGCAGTTGGATATCGCCTCTCTCTAATTACAAGATGAAGATTTTTGTGCCTCTGTCAGCCCACCTGAGAGGTGCTCCTAGGCATGGAGTAGGAAAAAGACTGGCTCATCCCTGTGTGGCGTCGCAGACCTGCTCAGGAAAAACTGTGGATGCTCACATGCAGATCTGTATCCAAAGCAGACACCCAGGCCCTCTCTTTTCTAACTCAGCATTTGAGGGATGGAAAGGGAGCCACTGGTTTCTAAATTAAAATGAAACTGCAATTTACAGGTAAGCGTTTGCAAAAGTACATGAGCCCAATTTTAAAAATCACAAAGAAACAGAGATCTCAGGTGGGTTCTGGGTTTGCTCTGCTGGCAGATTCAAAGCAGCACTACTCATCACACCAGCCTTCTGCAGGGCATTCATCAAAACCATGGGAGTATTTTAAAACCCCACCAAAGTAAACAATACAGCTAATTTATAAGCATTCAGATGTGCAGTAACTTTAGCACAAATATCCCTATCAGTATGGTGGTGGCCCCATATAATACAATAAGACACAATTCAGACCTGTGACGGTCTATTGAATACATAATATGCGTTTTTAAAATTGCCTGGAAACATATTCATATTGTAAAATCTAATGGTTCAGGTGGAGCTTTTACTCTTGATCAAATAATAAAATTGTTAGAGACCACTCTGTCATCCCATTGCTCACCAGCCTCCATGAGGACTGTTTTACATTCCCGTTTAAATAGGACAGGAGAGCAAAAAAGGAAAACATAAACCACAGAAGAGTTACTACAGACATTAACTTTTAAGCCAGAAAAGCAAAAGAGCTGAGAAAGAAGCTCCATTCTGGGGGAATTGTCTTTGTCACTCTGCATCCATTGAGGTTTCCTGCAGCCAAAGCCTCTGG
Source organism: Lycocorax pyrrhopterus obiensis (assembly GCA_014706295.1). NCBI lineage: Eukaryota > Metazoa > Chordata > Aves > Passeriformes > Paradisaeidae > Lycocorax > Lycocorax pyrrhopterus. Next base: position 7,183,735 of record JACSVZ010000004.1, read on the forward strand.
ACGGCGAATCACATTAGGATAAGGCTGCACTTACTAAGTCCCAGGAGCTGTCTGGGGCAAGGTGTCCTTGTTCGGCCTGCAAAATAGCTTCTTCCTGTGGATTTAGGTCTGCCAGGGAAGGGGGCTGGTGTGGACAGACACACAGAGCCTGTGGACAGCTGACACTCCCTGTGGGATGGAGTGGGTGGCGATGGCCTTGTCCGTGGAAAAGGAATCTGAAGTGCAGACTAGCGATAGTAATGGTGATTACTATTAAAGCATGGAGCTTTTCATTACTGAAAACTTCAAATAACTCTCCTGAACTATATTTGAGACATTTTTTTTTTCATGTTAACTCCAGGTTTGATTGCTGAAAAAGGTTGACTGCTAGAAAAGGAAAACCAGTACAGTGCACAGCAGTGGGGAATCGAAGCCCTTCTTTACCAGAACCCCTGCCATATACGTACTGTCACTCACCTTCCAGACACTCAGTACAACCATTCAATCTATTGAATCAAGAGACTGTTTGATCTTATCTGCATCTGTGAGCTGACTGTCAACCTGCTTAGGCTGCATATTAAATCATCTATAGTAGCTGTATCAAGCTGGGATGATCTGTTAATTCTAAATTTATTAACCCTTAGAGTGCAGTCATCATGTTTAATCTAGTGTAGCCAGCATTTATTTTACAAGACTAAATCCTTCTTTAAGATATGGCTGTGCTGTAGGTTAAGGAATTGGTAACGTGGAGGAGCTGGTAACTGGGAAGAGCCTCACTTTGATCTCTGTAAGCCAGCTGACAGCACCGCTGCTCCAAACACGGATGTGTGTGCTCACGTCGCACTCCTGTGTCTGAGATGTGGGGTGTCTGCACATGTATGTGGACCTAATGTCATCTCCTCAGAGTTTTGCCTGAGATGAGCCAGAAAATGAGCGGCCTTGAACAATGTCTGAGCCCTGTGCCTCCAGGAAGACTTAAAACCAAAAATCAAAGTGACGGCAACCACCGCAACACGAGTCGGGTCCTGCAAGGAGCCACCACCAAACCTCTCCTCCAAGCTGGCTCCCGCTTCTCGGCCCATAGCTGCGATCCAAATCGACTAACAAACGTCCTGGGAGTGCCGAGGACCACGGCCACCGCAGGACACGCAGCAATCCGAGCGCTCCTCTCTGCGTACGTACAAACACACCCCGGCGCAGACACGGCGACGCACACGGATAATTTTATACGGATACATACATCCGCATCAATATGTTAATCTGTTCGTTACACACACGCGTCTCTCCCTGCCCCTCTCTCCTGTTATCTATTATCTTTGCACATCGCCGATGGTATCAACATATTCACAGCTTTTATTTCAGTCGCAAACTGCTAGGCATGCTTCCTTTTTTGGTAATCATGTGCCCGGTATCTCTCTAATGTAGCCTAATAACAATTTTAGCATTCAGATGAAGCGATTTCATTCTGTGACTGCCTTTTCTATTAGATTTGATTCTGAGAAGCCCCAGTGGGTGCCTCGGAGGCAGAGATCTATCTGTGAGGCTGCAACCGATTCAATAGCAGCCTGAGCTAACCTTGACCTTTCCCTAGACCCTGCTCCATCTGGTGCCAGCCTGGTCCCCCCCTTCTCCTCCTCCTTGCTTCACAGTCAGCATTGATCAAGGCAGAATCGAGCGTCTCTCTCCCTCCAAGGGCTGGGCAGTCGCGGAAAGGACAGCACATTTCAATATATGGAAATGATTGAGCCTCTTATGCAATCATAAATCTACATACAGCCTCGTGATTTGATATTTCATTCACCTCCAAAGATTCTCACCCTCCCTCCCACCAGCAGGGATTTATAAACTATAAGACAACAGCTTTCCCCAACACCTGGATATTATAAAGCTTGCTGTTTATCGGGAGTGAACGCCTGGCGATTTCATCTGATTCACTTTGTGGTTTATTTATCACTCCGTTGTTTTTCCCTGCGTGCCTGGGTTATTTTATCTTTTTTCGGGGGCTTCCCCCGCACACCCCCGGCCCCTTCGGGCGGCGGCAGCGGCTCGGGCAGGGGCTGTTGGATGCCGCTGTCGTAGCCCCGGAGGGAAGGGGCGGACAGGCTCGGCTCGATCCGCGGCTCGCAGCGGACCCGAGCCCGCGGCCCCAGCTCCGCATCCCGCTCCTCTCCGGGAGCGTTTCAGTAGCTGGGAACGAGCACAGGCTCGTACAATAAATCGGCGCTCGCCACTTTGTCACCTTCCCACTTCTTTTTCTTTTCCTCTTCCCCGCTCCCTCGGCCCCCCCACCGGAGCCCCCTGGAAGCGCCGGGCTGCCCCTGCTCGCTCCTGGAGGGCGAGAGCCGGCGTGGATTTCACCGCCGAGATTTTCCGTGCTGCACCATCCCTCTGCGCTCCTTCCTCGCTAGGACGTGCACTTACAATCAATAATTTTATTTTTCTTCCCAAGAATTCTGACGTAACCACAGTTTCTCACCGCATACCAGCCTTGAGATTACATAACCGATTATGTAAAATTATAATTGCAAGATAATATATGCAGACTCTAATTATTACCTAGAGTTTCCCGTGTAGCTGTAGCCAGGCACACAGCACATATGTTACGAGTCGGTTCTGCAATATTTGCATAGCCAACACTTCTGGCTGGAGACGCGGTGTGGAAAAGGGATGGATAGATATTTGACAGTACATATGTATGAGAGAGATATATTACTTAATAGGAAAAGGTATCTGGAAATATATTCCTCTCTGTTTTGAGGAATTTGTTTTGCTTTATCTCCATGGGTAGTAAAAAATAATAGGAAGAAACTGTGAATTACATTGAAAAAAATAGATATATTCAATTTGCCAGTTTAATATTACACTTCCTCTCTGCAATGCTACAAAGACTTAGGACATTTCCTAAACTTTCAGCTCTAATCTGTGCCTCGGGTTTGTTTGGAGGACCTGCCACCACATGCCGGCTAAAAATGAGTGTCAATTAATAATAAAACCCACTCTTCCTTATTTCTGCACTCATATAATTTAACAGGTTTTGAGAAAACCACGGATGTAATGGTGAGAATTTTCCAATGTGTGCAATATTAACAGCTTTCATTCTAAAGCACCAAAACTTCCTGGAACAGAACTGCTCAATGTTTTCTCGCTTTTCCCAATGGCCATCTCCACCTATTATTATACACTTAAAATATAAAGAATACTCAGCTCCTTAAAAAGCGTGGTTTGTTCTACCAGGAACACAGTTGGTAGAAACAATCTCAGACCGAGGCAGCTCAGGTAAGCACACTATTATTTGTGGCCTGCAAAATTAGAAACAATTTGAAACAAGAAGTGGGAGAGGTTTCAGCTTGTGTTTTCCACCACGTGAGACATGACCAGAAAATCCTTGCCACTACAGTGCAACAGGATTCATAAACTCTCTGATTTCTGAGCTACCTGAGCAACCACATAACCTCTGCAGAAGTGCCTGAGCACGGCTTGTTGTTGAAAAGCACATTGTACTTATTAGTAAAATGTGAAATGGCTTTAAAAACAGTTTGAGCTATGAATTGCCATCTGCTCAATGGGGAGAAACAGAAAGTAACTGAATATATTTTCTCACCTTTTTTTATAGTAACATAAACAACACTCCAGAACACTATAAACTTGTAGCTGTACCCAAAGGCGTTGGTGCAGTTCATCGCGCTTCAGGTCAGGACTTTGTCCACACTGTTACACGCTGTTTCTTTTAACTCTCTGCAAATGTCCCAAGGTATTTTTTTTCCCCTATTAGGTAAGATGGCCTTTTTAATTTCAGGGATTAAAAGTTTGATGCCGCTGCCCACATGGAAGCTGTCCCCAGTACAGAGCCAGCCTGAGGTCTGTGCGTGCCTTGAGACATCAAAATACAGGTAAAGCAGCATACGCAACTTGTTCTGGTTCCCTGTGTGGGAGGGGAAGAGGGAAAGGTTTATGTTACCCTGCTTTCATGTAGAGCTTTGCATCACTCGTGTCCATCGCAAGAAAAATTTGTCTTTGTCCTCTCTCCGCCCCTGCCCCCTTTTTGCAGGGAAAACCTGAGGAAGCACTTGGGACTGCTTCCTCTGGTGTTGAGCTCTCCCAGCGCCAAAAGCACATTCCTCCAGCGCCTGCAAACACAGTGACCTTCCCCAGAGCTGTGGGGGCAAGGCCGTGAACTCGGCTCAGAGCACGGGGAGGCCTCTGCCTGTCCCAGGAGAAAGGCCCTGCAGCAGGGCGGTGCCTGCCCTGGTCTCTGCCGGGAGCAGGACTCCCTGCGAGCACTTAGGGAACCATCCGTGCTGGCAGCTGCTGCTCCACACAAACGCTACAGCAGAAAGGACAAAATAACGTCTTTTTGTTTCCTGCTCAGCTGGGGTGATTTCTTTGCTCTCCTTCAACTTTATCCACCTGGGAACACAGACTTTTTTTAACCTGTTTGTCCCGTTTCTTGCCTAACAGCAGCTCAGCTATCCTGCCCCCAACACTGCTCCTACCACCTGTGGATTGGAGGGGAGAGAGTTCCTGGAGTCAGGGAGCCATTCAAACCAAATGGAGGCAAACTGGAAGATCTCGGCTTGGAGTGAGTTTCGCAAGGAGCACGAGGACAGGAGAGGTCTGAATTGTTAAGTTCCATCCCACAGGACAAGCACATGCAAGACAGTAACTCTGCAATGCAGAAATTGTCTTCACTTGCCTGCCTGATGCTTTCTCCTCTCTGAAAGCCTGACTTGTCAAAAGCATCACTTAATAATAATAAAAGGAGCAGCTTTTCTGCTCCCTTGGAACTTGGCAGGAGTATAAATACACAGTAAGGGAAAAGAGGAATCAAAAACTTAACAATAGGAAAGGGAAATACAATGGTGTAAAGTGGCCTGCACCCCTCATATTTTAATTTCCACCAAATGCTGGGCACAGCAAAAGCCTCGAGATTGATATGCAAAGCATGTGAGCTGGTTGCAATAGCGGCACCAGAGCGCACGCCTAGGTGTTCTACACCTCACACACACATCACCCCCTAGGATTAAGATTCAAATCACCTGTCCTCCATCGCTAATAAAAATGAAATATATTAGAGGAAGTTTGAATACGGTGGCTTGACAGAGCATGTCATGTCTCACACGTGAAAAAATGCACCGAGCGCACAATCAAAAAGCTGCTGCCCGTTTTTGTGGTACTGGATTTTTCTGTTTCAGAGGACAAAATGTGTGCTTGGAGACCAGGTGAGCCTGAACCCTTAAACTCCTGCAGCCCCTGAGAGTGCAGTGTGAGGTCAGATTAGCACTCACTGCTTTGAGGAGGAAAATCAGATATTTTTATGAGACTTCCAGATTTGCTGTTTGCGTTCCTTTTTGAGTGTGCAGAACGTAAGCAAAGCACAAGAAGCAGTGCTGTACTTTGAGTAGTCCATCCCTGGTGAAGAAGTTGCCACAGCAGAACACTGCCCTAGGGTGGAAGTTGTCAATACTGTCACATTAAGGGTTTCCACTGTAAGTCTAAGCCATCCTAGCCTAAGAGCCAGATTGTACAAAGGCTTTCTGGAAAACAGTGTTAGCCAAGTAGATGAGCACATCTCCAGAGCACTGACAGGGTTGGCGGCTTTTTCAGCCCATCCCAGGCTCAGTTTTTCAGGAAAACAAGAAGCCAGACAGATTTTAGGGTGGAAAGTGATAACAAAGGACAGGGACTTGCATTAAGGAACCACCAGGCACAACAAGTTATTTTGTTCTGTAACAATGGCTTCCATTATTGACACAAGGATGGACATTACCAGTTCAATTCCTGTTGGTAACTATGTCCCTTCCCTAATTGTGGGGATAAAACCGATTGAAAAAGGTACATCACAGCTCCAGGTGCTGGAGATAGAAATATGGTAAAGCCTGCTCAGTATGGATTCATGCAACAGATAGCAACTGCTTCAAAAATTGCCCCGGCTTCCAGGAAGGATGCTTTAAGAGGCTGTAAACAGCCAGATCCCCAGGAGCCTCTGGGAAAGGCCCCACACAGGTGCACAAATGTGTCTCAAATCTGCCACCTCAACAGGTGGGCCTGATGTTGGTTTCTGTGGAGAGGCACCACAGCCTCTGGGGTGCCCTTTTCCTCCTGAATTGTCAGGCCGGTGGTGGAGGAAGACAGAAGAGGAAGAACTTAATGTGCCACTGCTTGTGCCGTGACCTGCAGATAGCGTGAGGACTTTGCTCCTCAGGACTGTCCATCTGGCGCCATTCCTGAGCAATAAAAGCTCACCCACAAAGTATTTTAAAGCAAACAGTTGGTGTAATGAATACCTTAATACTCCTAATACAATACCACAAATAGTAACAACTATAAAAATACCAACTCAGTGAAAAGAGCCCAAGTTCAGAGCCCAGCTCCTTCAGAGAGCACAAGTTAGGACCCACAGAAGCTGTGAGTTTATATCACAGGAGGGTGACTTCCTCTACCACTCACTCTCCAATGATTCCCTGTGGCTAATCCAAGCACACCTGCATACCTTCCAGCAGAAGAGGTGTTCCAGCAACCCTTGGACCGAGTGAAAAGGTGAGCTAGCCAACAGAAATGGGAGTGTGTGCATGGGGACATGGGGTCAGACATCACATGTTCTAAAAAAAACCTAAAAAAAGGATTCTACAATTTACCACCTTTTTTTTTTTTTTTTGGTGATCTCTGCACAGATTCTCTCTCTGCCTTCTTCGAACTTAGAAAAGCAGGGCCACTGAAACAGCCTCAAGAGCCAAATACTATCTCTGATTCATCAGCACGCATCATGCACAAGAGCAAGAACTGATTTCGTAAGATATCTGGAACAAAAAGTCTTTTATCATTTAAGATCAGAATTTGTTTACCATGGAACATTATTTAACCTGAGGAGGACAGGCAGAAATCTGAAAATCTGCCTTTAATTTACTCTGTTATGATCTGTATTATTGGTCTTGCAGTTGTCTTTTTAGGTGACTTTACAGTAGGCAGGCTTGAGCAACACAGGACAAGATACTTTGTGGAGAGTTGGATCTTAAGGTCCAAATTCCTGATTTTAATTTTGGTGGTTCCCAACCAGATTCACCCACTTTTTTCCTTTTGAAACTGTTTACTGTACAAATGTAAAATAAGCACTGAAACCAGATGCACATAAGTATTGTACCCAAGGAATACTTACGGTACCTGAAAAAGAGCACTGTGTGGAGGGGTTTTTTTGTTCCGTTTGGTTGTTGGCATAGTACATCAATTATTTCATGCCATTTTATATCATTTTACCTTTCTGCTTTGGCCTACAATGAAAGCAGTATCTGTTCATATCCTCCTTATAGTCCAAATCATACAGGTAAAAATAAGGTCTCTTACATTTTAAAATTAAGTGTACCTTCCATTAATCTTACATATCTTCTTTTTTTTTTTTTTGTCATGAAAGTAAGTGTTGTTTGCTGTGTGTGACTATTTCCGTGAGCTAAATATCTACTGAAAACTCAAATCATTCACTGGCCTCATTTTCTCTAGTTGTTGCATTCAGATTAATAAACCTGTTTCCTACTTAAAACGAAAAGAGAATTCAGAAACGTTTAGCATCAAGTGAAAAAAGCGGCAAGAAAATGACTAACAGGTACTGGGACATGGCATATTTATTTTGTCCTGTCAATTATTTTTAAAGAATCCCTTGCTTATGGAGGAAGATTTTTTAAAAACCCGGACTATTAAATAAAGATGTCCACAAACACCGGTTTCTTCATTTTTCCTCATTTTGGAGACAGTGAATACCGGAATGGTTTGGAGTTTTTTACTTTATATTATTATACTTTTGCCAGTGCTGAAAAGAACTCACGTTTCAAGGGTCATAGAATAAACCTGCATAAAGCGTTTATAGCGCTGCGGTAACACATTTATGAAGCCGAATACTCAGGGCACTTACAACATTAGGAAAACACCAATATCAGATGTTCTCCTCAACACTTCAAAGCTGCAGCCGAGTGCAAAGTTCCAGAGGTACCAGCTACTCCAGGGTCAGCGGTGGCTCCGAGTAAACGCGTTTGGAGGCCTGGACCTGGAGGTAATTTCAATGTGTTCTCATCCAGTCACAAGCACACAATCACCTATTGAAAGTGTCTGGCTTGGAGTGCAGACAGATGGAGAGCACAGGGGTTAGTACAGCCAGGCCTTGGACTGACCTTTGCAGAGAGAATTAAATCAGTCTGACCTTGTTGTGAAGCCTAAATTATATCCATAGACCCCCAAATAATGCATCTTTAATGCATCGCTGCCCTCTTTTTATCAGCCTCTTTACCTCGAGGGTATCTTGTTTGCTAACTACTGATGTTAAATTGCAGCTATTTATGCTTACATTCGTGACCTCGGTGGACATCTTGTCACATTTTTCATGAGCACTTGAAAAAGTAGAGAAATATTTATATAGAGAGAATATATAAAACTGAGTTCTCGTTTCACTTAGACATAAAATAAACATTAAGAGGAAAAGAAACCTGGTTCAACTGTGGGGCGCTGTATTCATTGTATAAGTCTAACACAATAGTCATTGTATGAATCTGAGCTTCAATATCATCCATAACCTATCATCTGGACAGCCTGGAAAACAGAACGGTGCCACGTAATAGGATTTCCAGTATCTTACAAACACCTTTTCTTCTCAGATATTTTTAATATTTCAGGATTTTTTAAAATTCAAAATAGTGCTAAGAACAGAATAACCCCTGTGACACCTGTCAGTTTTGGTAATACAGACCTCTGGACAGAAACAATACCGAGTCCACAGGCTGGAATCTCGACTGGAAACCAGCTCGGTTCAGACCAGGAAGCGTTTAATTGGTGCTTCTGTTGACTGTAACAGCAGAGGAGCCCAGTGGAAGTTCAGGAGAACTGCATCCTTTCCCACCGCCTAAAAGGCTCCGTTTTGTGGTTTTCTGCTGTACCTTAACCCGAACAAAAGGTGCTTCGACAAAAAAGATTTTAGTCCAGGATGTTGTTTTCCAAGTACCATTATTCTAAAGTGCATCGAGTTCCCTTTTAGCTTCTATTAATCAAAATAAAACTCTGATTTAAACTACAAAAGGAGCAAGGTTTTGTTCCTCTGCTGTTAGTTTGGGATCTTGGCTCTGCCACCGGCTGTCTTTGCAATTTGGGCGAGTCACCGAGGCCTGTCACCGGGAGTCCTCCGGGAATCGCCACATGGAAAGCTGAGACTTCGCAGGCCGGTGTGGTCCATCATCCGCAGGTTTGACACCACAGCACTTGTGTGTAGGAACGCTCTTCCCAGCAGCAGTGAGCTGTTAGGGTGGCTCACCCAATTCGTGGAATCACTCCAGGGCTGGCCCTGCCACCTTGCTGACCTCATCATCCAGCTCGCTAAGCCAACACAAAAATATTTGCTCCCTTTTGCCGAGAGGGTTTTTGCTGGTTTAGCAAAGTGCGTGGAACGAGCGAGGGGAGAGGAGCAGCAGCAGCAGCAGCAGAACAGAGCACGCAGCTGCAGGGCGGAGAAGAGCAACCCAGTGCAGCGCTGATTTAAATCAGCTGCACAACCACACCATTAGATTAAACTGCTGATGAAGGTTAAGTTTGGTCTAATCCTTGGCACCGAAGCAGCTGAAACGCTGGAAGACGATGCTTGCTCCCAGCTTTATTCCTTACACTGAGAAAAGCCCAAACCATCAGAACTCTATTTGCATCACTAAAGAGCCGCCCTCCAGGGTGGGCTACAGCGATAACGCTCCTCAGATACACTGGTATGAGCAGCGTTTGCATGCTGAAATAAAAATTAGTATTTCACCTCTTCCCTATGAGATTAGACTGTTTATTTTTGAAATAGATAAAACAGGGCACACTTCATCCCAAACTGCCCACTATTACCTCCTCAAGAAGCTCATTCCTTATCCCAAAAGCGAGCTTTGGGATCAAGTCAGGCACTCAGCATCCTGCAGATCCCTCACTGCCGATGCAGGCAGCAACCATCCCTGAGTGCTCTGCCTGTGCTGAGGGAAACCTGTCCACAGACAGTAAAACTGTTGGTCAGAAGCGCCAGCCCTGGGCACAGGAAGAGCCACAGCTGCATGCAATGCAAACTACGTGGTGTTATTTTAATTGGGTTTCTTTGGCTCACAAGCCCACAGGTGCTGCTGAGAACCACGTAGGGATAATCTACTTGAAAAGCAGAGGTCAGTGCAGCCCACGGAGCTGGGCTGTTGGCATTTTCTGCCTACAAACATGCTAGAAATCCCTGAAAAATGGAAGTTTCGCATTGCCAAAAGCACACAAGCAGAGCACAAGCACCACGCTCAACTGTATAGCTGCAGATCTTTCCTGATATTTTAAGGGTCTTCCAGATAAATCAAGGTTCCTGTATTTCAAGGGACAGAAACAGCAGCTGACTACAACAACAACAACCAGTCAGGGTCTGTCAAGTCCCCCGAACCCAGGGCCACTGGTGCAGCCCAGGCTGGAAAAGCAGCTCCCTTCTGGCAGCTGCAATCTTCCCCCACCTCCTAACCTCTGATAGTTCCAAGGTCGCCGAGCCTGATCCCAAGCTCTCACAGCTGAGGCAGCAAAATTCAGTCTTGCTCCAGCTCTGACCCCAGTACTCTTAGTTCTTCTTCCTCTTATATGTGGTTCCCATGTGCTTCCCTACAAGGTGTGTGGAGCAAGGAATAGAGCCCCCAGGAGTTACAGATGCCTGTGTTTGTCCAGTCATGGAAGATACAATCACAGGATGGGATGGACATAGGGGAGAAACAGACCAAACAAAAAGGCTCGTATCTCCAAAATAATTTAATCCTCCAAGGCTGCAAACTCCAAAAAATCAAGTGTGATCTAAACAGTCATATAGAATACAATGAGTACAAACTACTACCTACTTGTTTTGTCTACACGAAGCAAAAAAGGCAGTGATAATCACTCTATTTGATTCCATGATCTGATTCCTGTGTTACCTTATTTCTCAGAGACTACAGCTCTGCGTACCACAACATGCCTGTCAAGATGTGGATTTACAGGTTACATTGTAGTAGAACCTGCTGGTTTTCAGCTCCAATCGACATCTGCTTGTCGGTACATGCCTGACAGAGTTGCAGTCCAGATTAGGAAACATTTGTTTATGCCCCAAAATCCCCAACATATTTTTCCAGCTATGTTCCCAGTGCTGAGCTTCATGCCACTCCAGCTCTCTGGTAGTCAGCTCTCACACTGCTTCCTGGTATAAAATTGATTAGAAGCAGCGTGAAATGTTATCAAGCTGACCCTTGGGAGGCTGGGCCCAAAAATAACAGATGGGAAAAGTGGCCTTTTGATTAAACTTTCAATTGCCAAAAACTGTGCGTTTCCCCTCACCGTGCATGTGCACACACGTTGTAACTCAAGAGAAGTCTATGCGAGCTGCAGAGACAACAGCGAGCTTAGAACAGGCCTATTCTTAACACCACTGGTGCTGCTGAAGTCAGCAGGACACTGGCCATCGGCTTCAGCAGTGGCAGGAAAAGGGTCCTTTGTTCCACTTTTTATTTCACATCTCTCTCTTCCTGGTGTCGCTCAGCTGATCCCGGGGAGAGGATGCGAAAGTAACCAGAGCAGGCCCAGGCTGGCTGCCCGTGACACAAGAGCTGCTGGAGGGGGTGGTGGCAGCTGCTTGCCTGAAAATCTGCATGGCTTTCCCATTCTCTAAAGCCCAGGCCAAGATGCTTTCAGGGTGGTGCTAGGTAAGTGCAGTTTGTACCTTTCCAAGGTCAAAAAAATACCAAAAACTCTTCTGGTAAAATCCCGAGAGACCCAGGTTCCACTGCAAGGAGACAAAGAAGCCACAAAGGATTCTGGTGGGAAGAAAAACGACAAAGAAAGCAGCACATCTTCATGTACGCCTATACTGATATGAACCTCTGATAATACAAATCTGATTTACATATTCATATATTTATATGCCTGACTGTTCCCATTTCAAAGAGTCTTATTGCCTAAATTGCTGCAGAATAGCCAGATGTAAAGGAATGAGGGAAGGACTGAATAGCAGACCTTGGAACCTGAATTTCCAGGCCTCGGTAGCTTTGCCACAGTCTCGTTTGCATAGGTTTTTCACTCTATTCTAGAAGTGCCAGCTTACTTTGAGCCACTCATACATGGAGCATCTATGGTAGAGATTAGTAACAGAGCAGCTTGACTAGGGATTAAAACATAAATGTTTGTGTCTTCAGGCCCAACATTTAGAGCTCACCCCTCATCCATGTAAAATTGGCCATATCTAGTGACAGGCCATGAGCTGCTGCCGTTTTGAGAACAACATATATCAAAACTGATCACTGCTTTCCTGGGCAGTTCAGTGCTGTCCAGACCAGGACCTGCCTCTGTGGGGCTGGGCCTGGGCCACAGCAGGACCCCGTGGTTGCTTTTTTGCATGTCAACAGAGCCAGAATCAGTTTAAAACTGGTTTTGAGGCCCACAGATGAATGACAAGAGCCAGGCATTGTAACAACTAATGATTACTATTATCCTGAAAACATGGCTTGAGAGGAGCTGGCAAGAGCTAACACGATGAAGAACACACACATTCATCCTACCTCCTCTCATTCACACTTCTCTTTCTCTCTTTTCAGAGGATTCAAGGACCTTTATGTCCCAACCCCAGCTGTAGTTCCTCAAAATTTGAGGAGGGCAACTCCACTGCAGCACCATCCCATCTTTCTACACTCATTTTCTCTTTCCCCACCATGTTCAACTACTGAGTTTGCAACGTGTACAACTAAAAAAAAAAAAAGTTTCCAAAAGACTTATTTAGTAATTCTCAAGGATTACCAAGTCCATTATGGTGAGGGTATTTGGGAAGCAATGGAAAGAAAGAAGAAAAGTCACATGTGCTTGGTGGGGCACGTCTGTCTTGAGCAGGGAGTCGGGATTCAGTCAGGGCAGCAGGGTACACCTATGTGGAACCTGCACACCTACGGCAATTTAAGGTAATATTTTGGTCACCAGGTGGAGACCCCAAGTACACACTGGTTTAAGATCAGATTTGTGAGAGGCAGAAATTGGAATCGCATTCTAGGCCTGTTGTTTAACATTCTACGTATGCGAGACAGAGAAAGAAAGAATAAGAATTATCTTTAAATCCCTGCTAAATCATGCCCTGCTTTCTCAAGGCAACCTCGAGCTTTAGTAGTTCAGACAGATTCTCTAGCTGACAATTAATATTAATGGGTAGATTTCACAATGTGGCATTATCACACTGTGCGATGGGTGGGCATACCATCTGGGTTTTGGCAGGTATTAGATGTAATCAAAGGGATTACTTGGCTCAGGAAGAAATAGAAAACCTTGGGTTTGTTTAGGCTTTTTCTTCTTTTGTTTGGATGCAGCGCTAGGTGCACTTAGCTGTTTTCGCCTTGTCCTTTGTTTCTTGAGATGAACGCTTCCGAGTTTACACGGGGAACGAGAGCCAGATAACCAGCACATTGTGTTAGTGGGAGCGAGGACCGATTTGCTTGAGAGCTCCCTCTTTCTCATGCATTGTTGTTTTGGGATCGATTGGCACCTCGTTTAGGGGTCCACTGCTGCCTTTTAGAAGGTTAAGCCGAGAATTTAAACAGTGAAGGAATTAAAGGCAAAATATATTTAGATAATCAACCAATCGGACCCTTTTCAAGATAAAAGCTGAAGAAATCAGGTGTATGAACAGATGCACGCAGAGGACTTTGTCCTCATCTTCCCACAAAGCAAATACTAAGTGCCAACTTTCCGGGGGGAGGGGGGAAAGAAATTCCCCTCCTTCCCTTTTCCTCCTCCCAACCTAGCCGCAAACAAGCCCCCGAGCATCAGCAACACTAAAGGGAGGAGATTAAGTTTTAAACTTTGGGAAAGCTATTGATTTGGCAGCCTTTCTCCTCTCCTGTCTGTGCCCCAGCTGATTGTAACTAAGTAATCCTCATCAATCTGTGGTAATGCAGGACCATGTTTATTGCTGTAGTAGTTAAGTTGTTGTTAATTTTACACTAAACGGTTGTTATGATGATGAATGAGTAGCTCGGGCTGCCACCCAGGGGACTTCAGCCCGTACAACCGACAAAAGGGAGATCGTAGAGGGAAGATCAGGAAAAAGCCAGAGCGCCCACCCGAGAAGTTTTTCCGGGACCTTAAGGAAAAAAAAAAAAAAAAAAAAAAGAAAAAAGAAAAAGGCAGAAGCTGATCTTCAGGTTTATATTTGAATTTGGACGCTGTGGGGTAAAAGGTGCTGCTTAAGTGTAATTGCAATTCTTTTACATACTGGCTGGGATCAAAGAGGGGAACGAAAGTACAAGTGATTTCCCTTCCCGGCCCGGCAAAGCAACTGATGGGATCCTGCCCAAAAGCATCGCGCTCATTAGCTCTTGGGAAGAAAACCCACATATATAAATTCACTCCCTCCCGGGGTTTTCCTGCGACGGGAAGGTTCGATAATGTAAACTGCAGGCGTGAATCAGCGGGCAGCCTCCTTCACCAGTAGCCCTTTCCGGGCCCGCAGTCCCGTGTACCCTTCTCAGCCCGGTCCCTGCCCGGGGCCCCAGGTCCCTGCCTAGCCCGGTCCCAGCCCGGAGTGCCGCGTCCCCCTGCCCAGCCGGGGTCCCGTGTGCCGGTCCCTGCCGGTGCCAGCCCAGAGTCCCGTGGCCCCCTCTCCAGCCCGGGGTGCCGTGCTCCGCTCCGTGCCGGGGCCAGCCCGGGGTGCCGTGTCCCCCTCTCCAGCCCGGGGTGCCGTGCCCCGCTCCGTGCCGGGGCCAGCCCGGGGTGCCGTGGCCCGCTCCGTGCCGGGGCCAGCCCGGGGCGGTGCCGGGCGGCAGCGCTGCCTTTGTCCCGCCGCCACAGCCGCGTCCGCGGGCGGGCGGCGCCCCCGTGCGGCCTCAGCGCGGCTCTGCCGGCCCCGCTCCCGCCGTGTCCCGGGATGCTGACCCGGCCCCGGAGCGCCGGGAGCGCCTGCCCGAAATCAACGCATCCAGTTGGGTTTTTCTCGCCCGGAGATGCTTCCCAGCCTCAGCGGTGCTGGGAAGAAGTGCCTAAAGTCATAAGCGGCCGACGGAAGATGGGCATGGAACTGTCGGAGCAAGTCCAGAGGAGGACAACAAGATGATCAGAGGACTGGAGTGTATCTCTAACAAGGAAAAGCTAATGGAGTTGGGCCTGTTCAGCCTCAAAGAGACCATTTGAGGGGATGTCATCAATATGTATAAATATCTAAAGGGAGGGAGCTGAGAAGATGGAGCCAGACTCTTCTCGGTTGTGCCAACCAATAGGACAAGAGGCAACAGGCAGAAACTGATGCCCGGGAAGGTCCTAAACCTAAAAATGAGGAAAAACTTTACTGTGTGGATGACCGAGCACTGGAACAGATTGGCCAGAGAGGGTGTGGAGTCCCCCTCACTGGAGATACTCCAGAACTGTCTGGACACAATCCTGTGCCACATGCTCTGGGATAACCCTCCTTGAGAAGGGAAGCTGGACCAGATGCCTCACTGTGGTCCCTCCCAACCTGACCAGTTCTGTGATTCTGTGCCTCCCTCCGTCATTCACCAAAGGCCTGCAGGAGGAGAGGCTCCAACAGGCCACAGAAGAG
This sequence comes from Lycocorax pyrrhopterus obiensis, assembly GCA_014706295.1. Lineage (NCBI taxonomy): Eukaryota > Metazoa > Chordata > Aves > Passeriformes > Paradisaeidae > Lycocorax > Lycocorax pyrrhopterus. Next base: position 7,199,273 of record JACSVZ010000004.1, read on the forward strand.
TTACAAATGAATGCAGCCACATCTCTGGGTCAGAGCTCAGTGTGTCAGTGGAACAGCAGAGGAGCCTCACTCAGGAATGAAGAATTAGACCTTGTTCTCCCAGACAAGAAAATAGTTGTAATCCAGGCTGCTACTTCCAAACAACAGCCAAACATGGGAATGATTAAGGATGTAATCAGAGGGTAGTAATCAGTACTGTCTTCCATCCCCACACTCTAGAGACAGAAAAATATAATAACCAGACCTCCCAAGCTCAACAAGAGCAGACCTGAAGGCCTAAAGCTCAACAGAGACTTCAGCTATTTTCAGCTTATTCTAAGAAGTTCTCACAAAGCCAGTAAAGGATAAAATACCATCTATATATCTACTGCAAAAAATACTGTGTCCACTTTGCCGAAATGGTGCTCTTGCCTGCCATGACAGCACCTCCATAGCTCAGATTCAGCATGTGCAGGAGTCCCCCAGTTCTGAGGGGCGTCCCATACCAGTCTGGGACTGCTGGGATCACAGTAAATAGCTCTATTGCCAGGTGACATCCAGTGTTCAGACACCAGAAAAGCAGGTCAAGTCCATGAGAGTCAGAGAGGACCAAAAGGCAGCATTTTAACTTGCTCTGGCCTTGGCCCAACTCCAGGCAATCCTAGGCTTGCTCAGTAAAGCTCCTTTGGCTTTTCTGAGAGATCAGAGCTGGGCAGCGAATGGTTCAGGTTACACTTCAACATGGACGCCGAGAGCCTGACTTACCTGGATGAAGGCCAGATGTGGGTGAGTCACCTAACGAGTCCTCAAGAGCCATTCTCAAGATGTTAAAGTCTTTCTTTCCCTGTCACACGAAGTAACACGTGAAGCACAAGCACCGCTGGCACGTTAAACAATAGCACCATTAATTGTGAGAACCTTTGGTCATGCCACTCATCCTTACTTTTCCATGGTCATTAGCACCTCCAGACTCTAAGCCTAGTAGAACAATCCCTCTCCAGCCTCTTCGCAACTCAAACAGGACTATTACATGAGTGCTCCAAGGGCTGGGAGACTCCTTAAGCCATATCTGGTTATCAGATACTTTCCATACCTATAAGTTAACACTAATTTTGGCATAGAATTCAAAGCGTCACATGGTAACCCTCTCTAGATGCTGAGACATAACCATGACAGACAGGATTCTCTCAAGAAAGCCAACACAAAAAAATTCTAGATAGCTCTGGAAGTTCAACAGCCCATCACTAATCCCTTGCACATCTAACTAGTATCCATGCTGAGTAGGTCAGATCCATCCACGTGAGATTCAGAGATGCCCGTTACATCATCACAAGTATCAGAGTATAACACTCCATCTCAACTTCAACAGCACAGTCCAACAAAACTTCACCATAAATTTGGATTGCAAACAGCAGATTACCTTGCATCCTCTTATAATTTACATAAAACAACAGAATGTGCCATTCTCCAGGAGAACAGCAAGAAATATTGTGATTATGTTGTTTCAGACACTTAGTTCTTCCTGGACCTCCCCGTTGTGCTCAGAGTACCTCACAAATGGCAGCAGCTCACCCTTGGGCCCTGCCATACGGTCTCGGCCACCTGCCTGGCTCTACCTGCCAGCTTTATCTCGGAGCAGGAGAAGACATGTGACAGGCAACCTTCGAACTCTTGCTCCCCAGACAGAAATATGGCCTCATCTCATCAAGTGCCGAGCAAAAAGACTACTTCTGCCACAAACCGCTTGTGATCCAATGTGTTCCCAAGGCAGTGGCCAATATTTACTTCCTGTTATGATTAGCGGCAATTGGACTATTGAAAACAGACAAGTGTATCAGCACCCCTTAAAATTAACAGGCAATAAACAAAATTAATGAATGCCAGTTCTTCCTTATTGACATGGCTGTACCTGTTCCGTGCATGCTGTTCCTGCCTTCCGTTCCAAGGGGAATGCAGCTCCTGTGCCACATCAGATTTTGTGGTACCCTAAACCATAAGGGGACGCACAGAACAATAATCTCTGAATATATTCAGCCATCCAGCAATGGTGTCATTGCAAGCAGCATGGGCTGGAGCACGCAATATCCGAGTCTTTCCACAGATCTGCCACTGCCTTTCAGCATTGCTTTGAGCAATTCACTCAGCCAACTGCATTATTCCCCCCCCTCCCCCCAAGAGACATGTTCCATGTATGAAGCCAAAGGACCTAATTCATGGCTATCCTTGTGTAGGATAGGGCTCTCTGCAGGATTATCCTCTGTGCATATGGATACACGTTCCCACATGAGACTGAGCCTTTTGCCAAGGTCTCATGTCAGTGACTGGCAAGAAGAAGAGGCTGCTGGGTGGTCCTACCCCTAAATTATTTGCTGCTTCCCTAGGGACCATGGCAACTGTGGCACAGACAAGAGAATCCCTAAGGACAGCACTGAACTGGGTCACAGCCAGCCACTTGCAGAAGAAAAAGGGAGATGTCCTTGTGTTGGCATGGGGATGAGGTGCCATCCCTCTTCTGTAGGGGCCAGAACCATCTCCAGTCTCAACAATCTACACTCTAAATTAAGGGCTACTATCCATGAGAAGAAAGGAAAATAAAAGGAAGCACCAGCAATGCGAAGAGACTAGGCATTTATTCCTGGCTCACTTGCTCTTAATGGAGATAACAATACCTCACTCCTTGACAGCAAAGCAGGGAGACTTAATGCGTGGAAGTTTGCCAAGTAAATTGAGATCTTTGTACAATAGGCACTTTCGACATGCACAACTCCTGGCTTATTAAAGCAAAACAAAAGCCGCTCACCTTGAGGAGTGTTTAGAAATTAGGAGCCACAGTTCCCCATGGCACAACACTCCACAGGATTATTTAAGCTTGTGCACATCCCAACAGCAATGCTTGACTAGTTAAATATCTAACACCAAGGTGGAAAACAGTGAGGAAGACACGGGATTGCTCTGTCTATTCCACACAATTTCCCAGGCATTCTCCAGGACCCCACTCTGCTCCCTTTGAGCAACATCTGAGTTTCAGACAAGGCACTGAATAGTGACCATATCATATCCTTACATCCAGTATAAATGTACGTATGAGAGAAGAAGGGTTGCACAAAAGTGGCCTACTTAGAAAGGTCCCAGAATATTTTTTGTGCAATTTTCTCCTCAGTTCCCCATCCATCCCTCCCTGCTGAAGTAGCAGGTAACCTGAGCAAGAGCAGCGTGTGAATTGATTTGGAGGCGATCAGCGCATCGGTGTTCAGCTCTGGCCAGCTGCCGTGTCTTTGATTGCCTCGGGATCGATTTGCACACCATTCCCACTCACCTGCCAAGTCAGATGGAGAGGGAACAATGAAGTGAAAAGAAAATTATGTATTTGTAGTAGACACCTTCACCTCTCTCCACATTCTCCCTCGGGAGCAGTTAAGGGACCTGGACTGATTTCAGTGCTACTTTTAGCAAGTGTTAGGAGAGAAGTCAGTACAAAAAAGGGGACAGCAGGGATGACCCTCTTCCCCCATTCCCTTTGACAAGAACCACCTACAGAGTAAAAGAAACTAATATTTGTGCCTATAACAGGGGCAGAGATACAGCAGAACAGAGTTTTGGCTGAAAAATAAATATTTTACTGTACTATGGTCTTGTGCACCAGCCATAGACGATACAGTTTTCTATTTGCTTATACCTCATCTAAAAAGAGGACTAGATCATTTCAATATACAAGTATTTCAGATATCTACTCTACCAGTGGCAATGATATTTCTCTTGTGTCACATGTAAAATTCTCTAATACTGGGTAGCTCCAACTTAAACATAACCTATTTCTATTGTCCTTTTTTTTCTCCCCTTTCTTCTTCAAACACAAAATAGCATTTAACTGATTCACTACCTTCATTCCCAAAACCCTACACAGATTCTGACAACATTTTTCCAAAAATCACTCCAGAAAACTTGCTTTACGGGCAATAGTCAGTGACTCTCAGAAGACCTGGTTTCATATATCCCTTGTGAAAATGGGTGTTAGGTTCCTAAATCAACTGGAATGCACTACATGTGACACCGAGCTGGACAGGAAGACCCGAGGCCAGGGGACAGAAGCAATCAAAGCATAAATGAGGGAAACCACCATTTTGGGCTATTACACAAGATGCTTTGAAAGCAAGCTCAGACTCAGAAAATTCTGCAGACTGCTGCAAGTAGGAAATTATAATCCAGTCAGTGTCACACTCTACTTGTCACATATTTTCTTTTCTCCCTTATGCATCTGCTATTGGTCACCATCAGAGACAAAAACATTGTGTTAGAAGGGAGTTTGGTTTGACATTGCAGAGACATTCCTACACTCCTTGTCTATTGGGAAATTTAACTTTCACAACATGTGTCAAATAGGTGTTATTTTTCCTTCCTAAAGAGTTTGCAGAAACAGGCAGAGTAATTAAAGGTTACACTTGCAGATACCATCACTATTATAGTTATTACACAATACAGTGGTACTATTACAGTCACCGCAGCGTTGTACTCCTCTGGTTCTGGTTTTATCAGCTGGAGATACTTGCTTTCTAATTTCAGGTACAGCACAGGCTTCTAGTGAATCTGGGTCTAAATGGCCATCTAAGAGCGATGGGTAACCTTTGCTTTGTTATCCTATTTTCAGAAGAAATCAGCTTACATTTAAGCACTGCCAAAAGAACCAACCTGGCACCATAAATTGACCAGCAATTTACAAGGCCTTTTGGGTGACAGAACCTGCAGAATGAAGAGAAACTTGAAAAACTGCAGAGCTATTCAGGGTTCTGTAAAGGCCCTGCCTTCAGGAACCCAATCCATTTGTGAATATTTTTCTCTCCCATGTACAGAGATTTAGATAATATAGAGAACTTAGGCAGCAAGCTGAGGTATCAATATCTACACACAAGTGCCCAGATTTAGTCAAGTGACTCCCATCCTTTTGTGCTCTTCTAAAGTAACTGGTTCCAGAGAATAAAACATTCATCATCTATCTCCAAGGAACATGTCACAGTAACCCTTCTCTCTGCCCACTTTCTCCCTTTAGGCACTTCCTGATCCCTTCCTCCCCATGCAGATTATGAAAGTAATGTTCCTTTTGCCTGGGCCTTTTGCCCCAGCCATTTTACTCCATGCTCTGAATTCCTCTGACATCCTCCTCTGTGTCATCACATCAACTTCAGATGCCTTGTTCTGAGCTTCTCCCCTCTGCTTAGTCATCCTCATTTCCTACTACTGAGCCCCAGCACTCCCAGTTCTGCTACTAAACCTCCATCAGCCTCACACGCAGAATACTGCACATGCCCAAGGGTCCCCTCTCACCTTTGCCCCCTCCATAAACTCATCCTGAAGGCCCTGTTCTTCCTCCACAGCATAATACAGGACTCATTGCTTTCGTGACATCCGTGAGAAACTGATAACGAAGCTGATAATGGAAATGTTATTGACTATTTAGGTATAATCAGTCCATATTACAAAGTTTATTAACTGCAGGTAAAATAAAGAGCAACTGGACACAGTGATAAGTGATTCCCAAGGTTTAATTTTTCAGAGCTAAGAAACAAAACTGTGCTAAGTATCTATGGTCTGAAAAATTAAGCTTTTTAAGAAAAATACACCTGGATATCAAAGATATCTGAGATGACCCCACAATGATACAAGTGATTTTGAAAGTCTGTTACAGAAACAATTTTTAAAAGGGGAAAAAAATAAAAGAAAAATTCACTTCAGGTACAACCTTTACTCCATTGATTATGTGTCATTTATGCCTACTGGATTGAGTTGCAGACACATGCAGTAGAAATGAATAAATCCTGAAAGTCAGCTTATCAAAAATAGATTGCCAAGTCATGACTTCAGCTTTCCTCAGTTCCAGTGGACTGTCAAGTATCCCCTGGGTTTTTACAGAAATTTGGAGAAGAACCTTGTGAAGAATAACTGACCTGAAGACAAAGAAGACTTTAGAGGAGGCTGGAAGATAAGGAGCATTTTGAAGATGGATTCTGATAGAAAATCCCTGAAGACAGCTGGCTCAAAAGGTGAAGTGTGGTCAGCACTTTTCTCCACAACAGGATGCTGCTGCATGCACCCACTGGCACACAACTTCCTTTACCCTGACAGCTGCTGGATGCTGATATAGATACATATTTAACGTTTTCCTCAGTCCAGCATACTAACACTAGGCCTTACTCCACCTTTTGCTAGCGGTTCAGCAGAGGTACATACCTAGAAATGTTAAAACTCCTCTCTGAATCCAGGCTCAGAAGTACAACCCCAGTCCCGCTGCGGACACAGCGATGTGAAGACCGTGCAGTCACACCACGCTTGCAGTTGTGGGGCTTCTCCACTGACACGCTGTGGAGCGGAGCGGCACATCAAGCACTGACGCAAGTGTCAAGTTAGTAAGTAGCTGCATAAACTTCCTCCATGGCTCATACTAGGCCAGGTATTTTGGTGTATTTTAGGTGCTCTACAGAGCAGTTATTTAAAGAGTCAAGGTTCCAACAAATGCTCTGTACCATAAGCCTTTGTTTCCTGCCTGAGAAAAGAGATAGTCCTTCCCAAATGAAAAAGTAACTATGACATTCTGAGCTTGACCTCTGGAACAGAAAATAGTTCATTTACAAAGAATCAATCCCTTCACACGCAGTTGCTTTGAACTCTGTTCATAATACAGCTCTGTAAAATACATCAATTCTATCAAACAGAAAAAAGCAAACATGGCTGTGTGAATCATGATGGGTTGTGAAACTAGGGGAGCTCACACTGTCCCTCGGGATAAATAAATATTCCTCGATTTCCCCCTTCTGGTCATCTCCAGAGGGAAGCAGATTGTGATGTGCTAAGAACCTCCAAAAGCAGGAGCTTCTTGCATACTCCTTGTCTTGAGAAGGGAAAAGAGTTTTAGAAATCTTGTCTCCTCACTCATAGTAAAGACACATAGCCTGGTGGCCACCTCTGTGTATCTTGTATCAAGCCGACTTGGAACACACCAGTACATCAGAAAGAAATTCCCAAGTCCTTCTACTGCTTCTATGCTGGCTTGTTTCTCAATGCTTCTTGTAAAACTACTCTGCAGATAATCTAGTGGAAAAACAGCTTGGAGCAGATGATTGCAGGGGCTGGGAAGGAAGGGATGGCTTTGCAGGGAGAGGAAGTGAGCTCTGCCTTTTTTCCTTACAGTACAACTGGCCCACACAGCAATATCTCTCTCCCTACTGATGTGGCTATGACTGATGCAGATCCATTCCTCTGTGTTCAGCCGTGTCCACACACAACAGGCAGTGCCTTAACTGTAGCACAAAAGATCCTGTGAAGACAATTGGGCCATTGACAGATTCTTCACAGTCCAACTGAGGACAGTGCTGCTGTGAACTCTTCTCCCCATCCACTCCTCTGCCAGCAGAGGAGCTCAGATGTTCACTTCCTAACACATGACAGACAAAATCAGCTGGGTAACTTCAAACCAGCTGCTTGAACTGGTTGAACTAGACTGGTACTTTTGCGTGACACAGAAGAGAGACTCTTGCTGCTGGTGTTGATCAGCAGCTGGGGCATTATTGCCCTTGGCCTGCAGAGAGGGAGCCCAAAGAGGGCACCTCACCATGGCTCTGCATTACTGAGGGACATTAATCCCTTTCAGCTATTCCTGTGAAGGAATAAGGATGGGCAACGTGGAAACAGGGCACTTTTTGTAGCAATGTTTCTACCTCCACAGGTTATATCTTTAAATTATTTGGTTTAAAAATCATACTACATTTAAACTTCTAAGCTCTCTCACATTTATGCACACACACCAGCCTTTGAGATGAGCTAATAGAAATTACAAAATCTTGCTTTAACAGCCTATTTTATGCTGTAGATAATTAGCATTCACTAGTCTTTTTGGATTACAACTTCAAATACAATTTCTTTGTATCTTCTTCAGTTTAAGGTAAACTTCTCTGGGGTTTGGGCCAATTCAATAGAGGTTCAGTGCAAATACTGAGTATTTCATGCACAGGGAAGAGGCCACAGAGTATTTGTGCACTGCTCTACCTCTTAAGGTCCACATAACATTAATTATGAATTATGCAGTTTGTGAAATCTGTGTCACAGAAGTTACATGCTGTTGCTTCTTAAATTGATTGGTGCAACCCTGACAAGGATCTAATTGAAATCAGTCTGTTGCTTAAGGTTATCAGGATGTTTTGTGTGCTGTGCCAAACCATGGCTTGTGATACATACCAATCCTGTTAATAAACCTAGCCTTGCATCTTAAACCTATGATCCAAACCCATATTCTTCATCTGCGAATCCAAGCAACAAAAGTCAGATATACATACTACTCATCATTCTGTTTTTTAAATATTCTTTGAGAAGAATCAAGGTTTTCAAACTGGACACCAGAAATGGGTATTCAGATTTATCACAAGGCAACTGACATAGAAAACTTATTTCTTGGATGTAAGCAAAAGTTTAAGCCAAAGATTTTGGTAGTTGATTTAGAAGTCCTGCATGGGGAAGCAGCTCTGGAAGCAAATGAAAAGCATTCAACTCCTCACAAATCTCCCTTTTTTCCATTTACCTTCCACTGTCTTCTAAATCACAGTCAGGGAATGGGTTGAGATCTTAGAATAGACAGGGCTGTAAATGCCCCAAAATTCTGGGTAATTATTGACTGAAAGGGAGCAACTGCTCAGATTACAGAAGCAGACACAGGTTTGTCTTTGCTGAACACAGTAGTTTGATCTCAGAGACTGGAGGTCAGTAGACTCAAATATATGGAGCCAGGAGAAGGATGAAGAAAAAGAAGACAAACCTAATCTCTAATCTAATCTAGGAATGGCACTGGCAGAGGTAAAAGTCACATGTGACTAAACCTCAAGGTCTCCTATCAATAAGATCAAAAAAGCAGTGATGACCACCACTGAAAAGTGCAGGAGAATAAAAAGGCTGAGACATCATAAATTTAAGTCCACACACCACTGATGTGCTAAATTCAAAGCCAGGAGCTCCATTCTTCCTACTTGGTATATTTTGTGAGCCTGAACAGCATATTCCAATTCTATGGTGCCAGGACTTTTTTCCCTTGTTTGTCTGTGAAAGAGAATCTTCAGTTCATGCCCAGAGTTTTAACCAAGGCAGTGAAACCTACCCAAGTTAGAATTTCAAATAACAGCCAAGAAATGAAAACTCTGTCACCTACCTTGGGATGTTGGTACTAAAGCGTAACAATGGCACGTAGGAGGTCAGCATCAGCTGTTCTGCTGACAGCATTGTAACAGATAAAATGGGACAGTGGTGAATAGCAAGGAGTACATTTGGAGCTGCAGCAGAGAAAGAAACAGAAGGAAGGAAGGGAAATATGCCCTTTTAGCACCACTGTGTATTTTCCTACAGAACGGGGCTATAATGAGGCTCTAAACAGAGAGGAAATGGGTCTATCACTAAAACAGCAAGTGCACTAAGATGTCTTTGCAAACTCCTTCCACCAACAGCAGCAGCAGCGCCCTTGCAGACTGAAGGATTGTTTCACATGTACACGCTAATATACAGATCAAAACAAAAACCCACAACTAGATCTTCTCCACCAGATTCCTTTTAACTCCCTAATTTAGGCAGATCCCTGCATTGCTAAGCCCTTGATACTCTCAGAAGCCAAGAAAAACAAACACCATTTCAGAAAAACAAAACAAAAATACTGTCTTGGGGTGACTACATTTTGAAGTCTGAGTTTGAGGCTTGTTTGGTGAAAATTGTAACATAGATTTGCTGTTAATGACACTTGTGACTGGACTGAGGTATGTGCATCACACAAATTCCATCGTGCTCTGCCACTGAGAGGTCTGTACATGCTCAGACCAAGGGAGGAATGTTTCACATCTGCATAGCTGAGCAGAAAAAACTCAAGGAACTCTACAACTGTTTGAAGCAAATAAGGAAGTAGGCTGATACTGACTTCTGCAGGTTGGTTTCTTTTTTAAAGTTTGAGATTCTCGGCAAACACATCAAGAAAAATAGAAAGACACTGCATTAAACTTAGTTCTGTTTTCTGTTGTTAGAATTCAAACCTAAAAAGTACTGGTAAAAACAGAGAGCGGATCTCAGCACTCAAAAAATTCAGAGTGGGGGAAAGGAGTGCAGGAAGGGGTGAAGTGTAGGTCAGAGGATGGTGTCAGAAAAGCACTTGGGAAAAGCAGAAGTTTCAGACTGTTTATAACCCACAAGCTGAAAGTGAGGCCTGTAACAAAAGCTCTAAGAGCAGATGATCTGTGAAACCAAACCTGCAGATAACAAGATAACTCCTAAATCACAATCTAACAACTGTGGAACTTAAAATACATATTAAGGCTGTCTTTACAGAAGGTGTTTTACTGTAGATTGACAGTGATGAAGACACTGGTGCTCACCACACTCCCTCTTCACCCAAACCTCATAAGGTCTCAGCCCAAGAGCCTCTGGCTACCAGTCCATTAGTGCTCTTCCCCCATGGAATCTATAGCCAGGATGTAACCTCAATCCAGAGTAAAACAGAGTGAAATATCAGCTTGTTGAAAACTCTTCTCAGTGCTCAGCCATCCATCAGCAAGTCTGTCTGCCTTCAGCCACAAGTGCAAAACCTCCTATTTTCTCCCTTATCTTTCCATCTTGTGGTATTTATTTGCCAAGGCAACTTGGCACATTGCAGTACCGTGTCCTCGTGTCCCTGACCTCCTCCTGTTTGCTGCTTCTGTGACACCATTTCTGATCACCCTCTGGTTTCCCCTGTCATTAAGGACAGTCTCCACAGCACCACTCCAGTGGCACCAGCAGAGATAAGCTGTATCAGCAAATATAACCAAGAATGGATAACAGTAGGATAGTTTTATGGCTGGGAGTTCTATAAACAGCATATGTCATAACTGCATTATAGAGATGGACTTGAATGGGCTCACCTTCACCCCATATAACTGCTCGATTACATCACTGGTAACAGCAAGATAACCATTATGGCATGGTCATAACAGCCCAGTTTAGGTTTTTTTTTTTTTTTTAACAGATACACAGGAATAATTCATTTGCAAAACAGGACTTTGAATTTGATTCGTGAAAGGTAGTAACAGGGCTCAAATCAAAGTATAGTTTATGTTTGCCAGTGTCCTCTATAACCAGAGAGCACTATTACTGTGCTTCTGGAAAACTTGTCTTTTACCTCCCATTTCCAGGTGTAACTGTCACTTAAAGAACATTAATTAAGATAGATCCATTGTGATTTCAGAGTACTTTTTGTCTAAGCTTGATAAATTTATCACAGACAGCCTTAACAATACATAACGAGTTATATCTGCACTTTCTGCAAGTCTATGCAATTAATTTTCTATTTGTGAAAGGAAATGGAAAATGAAATATTGTGCCCTTTCTAATGCAGAGGCAGATGTAATGAATGGCTTTGGCAAACAGTTGTCAAAGTATGTTAACTAACATCTACAAATCTTTTCCTTCCCCAACAATGATTTTAGGGCCCAGGATAATTCACTTCCCTTTTCTGTCATACTGATATGACGTACTGAATCCACTGTATCTACATAAAAGAAACATAATTGAATTCAAGTTGCAAACCAATTGTCTTCTTTTAGCCACTAGCTTGAGAGATCCCAAATGCAGATTAAAATCCACAGAGCTGATCTTTTCAGTATTCCCACTGGAGAACAGAAATCTGGTAGGCAAACACTTGAACAGAAGACTCCCCAGTTTTGGAAGAGGCTGCTGACGCACACTGATCACTCTGCTTCCAAAGGGAACAACCACTGTATCCTGCACCTCTTGTCAGCACCCTTTCTTTGTGTGGGGATGGGAGTATTCACACTCTTTGCATATGGGCTTTAGAATTGGTTTCAATACCTTTAAATCCTTACGTGTACTATTGGAAAATATCTATAATACTCTTGCAAGCAGAGCATCCCACCCTGCTTCCAGACCGTCACACAATTTGCTGCAGCTCTCCATTATCCCATTAATATAAATAGTGATATCTGTAGGACAGGCCTAAAGAGCTTCTCTTCAAAACATGGAGAATTATTCACCAAAACCTACATGAGTTTAATCTTTTAGTTTGCCAGCTTTAGGCTTCAAAAGGTTAAGAAGCCCTAGGATGAAGATTACCAGTAATTCCTTGAGTTGGGCCCTTTGGGGCACTCAAGGAGTCTTTAATGGCATGCCCACACACCATTCTACTCCTACTATCAGATTCCTCTTTTATTTGTGAACTGGGGAAGCAGAGCATGGTTTTGAAAATTCAGGTTCTTTCATACTTTTACACGACAAAGTGCAGCTAAGTTCTCCAAGCAGCTTTGACTCTGGCTTTTCCTACCCTTGGAAACCTTGCAACTTTCCTAATACTCTTAAAACTACTGCTTTTAACTTTTGGACATATGTGATATTAGTGTGATGCAAACCAGCCAAAGTTAAGTGTTTGGTAAAGCCTGAAATAGTTTAGCAGTCACAGATCACAACAATGCACGGAAAAAAAGCAACACCAAATTGCTTGTAGGTCATCAGTGACAGCACTAAGCTACAAGAAGCTCCCCAGCATTACACAAAAGAAGAAAGCAACACTGCACCCACAAAAGCAAAATTGAAATGCCCCAGCAGTACAACAACCATAGCATTCAATCTGCAAGTAGACTAAGGAGAAAGAACACCTGGTTGAAAAACTCCTGGCACAGAAGCCACTGTTTCACCTGAAGTCATGAATGCAACAGCACTCACCACAGGAGAAGTTTATCCTCTCATGGATTCCTCAAAGCCTTCTGATTTTGCAATGCTCAGCCTTGCACTACCCCGAGACATGGCACTGCCTGGATACAAGTGGTTCCACAGGCACAGAGGCACTCCTCAATAGGGAAGGCTCCAGAACTGATCAGGCATGAAATGTACAGGCACTGGTGACATTTCAGCATCCTGCCTGTCTTTCCCACAATCAGTAGCATCCAGCAAGGATACTTCTAGCATCAGAGCAATGCAGCATTCACATCCATTTCCTCAAGCAAGGAAACAAGAAGTGAGGGAGAGCCCCTGGAGTAATCAGCCACCTACTGTTTCAAGTACTCCCTTAGGAAATTCAGATTCCTCATCTGCTCAGTTTGAGCAGACACACAAACTTCATTCCTCCATACTTCAGGTGACACCTTAACCACCTCAGCATCCCCTCTGAAGTCCCACTTCCACATTGTGTAAGTAAGGTCAACAGTAGGGGCCTCTAGAGATCAAGGTTTGGGTCCTGAAAAAGTTTAGGGAGCAAATCAGCCATGTTTTTGCAGATGCAAGTGGAATACAAGCATCTTCAAAGACATCACCAGCCATACACATGCACACACCCAAAGCCCCAAGCCCAGAAAGGACTGACATCTCTGATACTACCAAAATGTTTCTGAAGTAGTTGATGTTTCCCAGGCATGTTACACCTGAAAAGTAGAACAGCCTAGCCAATAGAGCACTTGCTTCACCAAGCACCCATCACATGAAAGAAAAACTATGGGAGCAGTAAAATAAATGCCGAAGGCATCACTGCTAAAGCCACAGAACCCACAAGCTGGATAAGCAGTATAAAGCTGCTGAAAAGGTAGGTAATTGTTTTGCATCCTCCTGGCCTCTGTACCCACCTGATTCCTTCTGAGAGCCAGGTAACAGCACTTCTGCACAGACACAGAAGTTGTGCAAAGCCTTTGAAAAAACACTCATCAGGAAATACTACCTGACTTGGCCAGAGCAGTCTCAATACTCACTGCCAAAGGCACAGGCACAAGGCATTGTGGAAGGACAACAGTTACCTCACAGCCCTGTGAGCACCAGCAGATGCCAAGGAATGCCATGTGGGAACCAGCCTGCCACAAAGGAATATTAATGTCATCAGCAAAAGCAACCAGCAGGATTTCTGAAACTCAGAATCAAAACTCGGGGTATGGGCACAGGAGACAGGATGGCAGAAGAGGTGGCAGAGCACAGCTGTATCTTCAGGCATTTGCTAGAAAGCACAAATATGGGAAAAAGTTACACACACTGAAGCTGGAAAGAGCTACAAAACTACACACAGCCCGTCCTTGCTTTTACCACAGGAGCTACAAGCTGAATCTGTAAAGCAACTCAGAAGATACCACTCTTAGAAACGCAGCTGAGCCCAGAGATTATTAGGGTTTGTTGACACCATCTTTTGAGCCCTTCAGATGCAGACAAACTACTGGCCAAAACAGCAGTATGGACACTGTTAATTCAAGGCAGCATAGCCTTCACAGGGAACTGGTGAACAAGGACACCAACCACAGGATGCTGCCACATGAAAAAGGGTGTTCAGCGAAACAGAATGTGGGCTCGATCCCAGTGACCTACACAGCACTGATGTCAGAAAATGCATCCACCCAAATTGACTTTCCTAAGTGTTTGTATCCATCTTTCTTCTCAGCTACACAAAAAGACAGCGACTCAGAATGTGAATGGAGCAGAGATGAAGTCACATATAAGACAATCAAATCATGAGGCACAGATCATTAAAAAGAAGGAATCCTTTCCACACTTGCAGGGTAGTGGCCTGAGTGTGGAAAATAACAGATGCTGTATGCTGGCCAGGCATGTCAAGTGATATCAACGTCACGATGAGTAAAGATGAGACACATGAGGAAGTGCAAGCAACGAAAATGTAGCCGTGAACGTAGATAAAGCTCCTAAGAGACCCTGAAGTAAAACAGGAATGAACCTACTGGCCTTGTATTAAAATGTCTTCATTATTGTAAGTAACTCTTTTGACTGCTGAGAACTCGCCAGGTAGTCTTTCATTACCACAATAATCACCATAAACATGTTTCTGTACATACAGTGTCCCAAACCATGCAGCTTCAGAAAATACATTTTTGGTTACCAAGAAAAGAGAATTCAGCTCCACCACACATCAAGAGGTCAAACCAAATTGGCAAGTTATGAACAGCAATGACAGGCGAGTCATTTCCGACTGGAGAACATCTGGGAAGGCACTGAGCAGTGAGAGACCTGTGTTAGAAAGAACAATGGATGAAAGAGAGGGAAACAAAAATGTGCAACAGCCAAAAGCTGTCTAGTCTGAAAAGACAGCAGCCAGAACTAAAGCCAGACACCACTTATTAAGAAATTGTTTCTATTGCCAAATCATGCACTCCTGAGTAGTGCTTTGAACAGATAAACTCTTATTCACATAACATGACTATGGTTGCATCTTTATCACTGAAATAGCACATATGTTCACACATACCATACATATCAGATGCACACATGAATGTGGAAATTAGTGAAAAATAATTAGTGAATTAGTGGGAAAACCACCATAAGCCAATAAGCTCATAGCATCTGGACACTCTTTCAAGATCCCCTGGAGAATAAAGTCAGGACAATGTCAAATTCATAGGGAAATATCTGATTTACCAATCAAACAAGCAGATGCTTTAAAAGTTGAGCTCACTTTATGGGTTTGTGCATTCAGATGTGCACACACGTGATGTTACAAGCAGGACGGAAACATGGTAAGTTCCATAAGCATGTTTACTTTTTATCTCTGATAAATACAAAGGAAGTGATTCAGACTTGCCCAGAAGGCAGGGATTCGCCTGACATTATAGATGTCTGTGGTTATGTCTAGGAGCCTTCAGACAGGTACTACTTGTGAAAGAAATATTGAAGTCAGCTTTAAAGTATTGAATTCAGGCATAGGTACCAGACTAGCTGTGGCAGCCTGGAGCTCAGCAGGGGCTGATTCATCCTGCTGGAAAGTAATCATGGTGTAATTAATGGAAACATCAGTCTTTATTTTAGGGGGTGGATGGTAAATCTACCGCACAATTTGTTAACTAAACTATATGTATGTTTGTTAAATACTTATACTTTTTGCACCAACACAAAAGGATGGTTTATTCTATTTGCAGAAACATTTTTCAGGGGAAAAAGTGACTAACAGACCATTCTTACGTGACAGGTCACAAGAAGCAGGTTTCATATGCTGAGACAAGAGGGGAACTCCACCCTGCACCCTGAGCTTCCAATCTTGGGTCTTAACCTAATGGCAAAAGTCCTCAGAGACCTTCCCAGAATTACTTCCTCTTCTCCGGTAAAATAAAGCTTCTGCTTCTCTTGGTTGCTCTATCCTTCTTTTGGGACACAGTAAGTATAAACAACAAACGTCTTTAAAGTGCTTCATCTTCTGCACAGGGAAGGATTAATCCCTGAAATTAATTTTACCAGCAGCATCTCAAATGAAAACCGGGGGCACTGTCTCCACCAGCACTGCATTCAGAGCAGCATAGCTATTGATTTAGCTCAATTATGTTTTAATGTAACATTTGCTTTGTTAAACAAAGCTCAGAATCTTGCAGTTAATGGCACTGGCCAAACGACCTCAGTCCAAAGATGCCACTATCTGAGGTGAAAGTACAGCTGCACTGTCCCATGCTGCTTCTCACCCAGCGCCTGTCCGCTGAGGAGCCAACACAGGTCACCTTCTGATGGCTACATGACATACTCCAAGTTAGCTCAACTCTTTCTACAAGGCACTGAACCGAGCCACGTAGTCCCATCCAAGGCTGCTCTCCGGTGTTCCAACCAGCAGATTTTGAATTGGCTCTTGCTCCCCACAGAGCTGTGCTCCTGTGTGTTCTGGCACAGGACAGCTCAGCAGCTGGGCATCACCAGTGTTGCAAGCAGACTATCAGGCTAATGCCCAGGAGATTTCAATGAGGTGGGCCACAGCCAGCTACTCCCAGCCTTTCTCAGGGCACCCCTACTCAACAGGCACAATTGCTTTTATTTTTGAAGTTGACATTCACCACCACAGATGTTAAGACAGAAACACAAATGCAGCATAAAAACCGTGCCTATACAACACCAAACAGCCAAAATATCAACAACATGCTGCCTTTTTATCTAGACATCAGTCATTTTAATTGCCTTACACAGTGAAGTTCTGGCTACCCACTTAAGCTTCTGGACACCTTGGTTAAGTACTTAACGACACCAGTAGCTCTAACAGGTGAGCCTATCCTTCAGTATTTTCCTTCCTATCATGAGGGCTCAATGTCCTTCTCCCCTCAGCCCACTGCAAGGCATTTCTTTAATTTCTTTGGGTCTTTACAGAACAAGATGCACTTTCAGATAATGATTCTGAAGGAGCAGGAGAACCAGAGTAAAACAAGTGCAAAAGCACATCAGCAAATAAAGTATGAAAGTTTTAGTATTCATTCAAAGCCATAAGGGTATAAAGGATTTGGGGAATTAAGACATATCCTTCACACCAAAGATCGTCAATTTAATGCAGACAAGTTATAGCAAGAGTTGACATTAGAGAAAGGCAAGATGACACTGCAGTGAGATCATCAAGGACTAATGCTGCCTTTACACTGGGGCAGATGGAAGACTGGGATGTTTAAAATCCCTTCAAAATACTTTCAAGTCAAGCTGCTACATGAGATGGAAACAGTGCAGGTAGGAATATACTACGTGGGGTTTTTTTCAGGTACATATACATTTTGGACTGAACTTCAACAAATAGGAGGTTGCAGTGAAGAGACTGACAGACTTAATAGCAACACAAAACCCAGCGCTAGATTTCTTGGTCAGGTTGGATGGGTGCCAGGGAAAGTAGGGCAAAATATTCCATTAACTTTCACTTTCACAATTCCAGGGTTATTCATCTTTGAGAAATGTAATAAGTTACACAAATGTATACAGGTGTCCACCTAAAATGACTTGTTTTGAAACTCCCATACCTTAATATTACAACTACATATACAAACAAATGCTACATGGCCGATACAGGATCTTCGGACCCACAAGGAGGAGGACAGTAGTCAAAGTGTTTACATGAATTGAACAAAGGGTCAAAGGAAAAAAAAAAGGCAATTTCATTTCAAATACATTTAGGGCTTTCTCATTAGGCCATGAAACTCACAGGTATTAATCATGAAAATAAATGTTCCTTGCCCCTAGGTGCGACACAGTTCTTACACAAGAGAAATGACCAATACAACTCTTTCTCTGATCAAATTACTGAAGATGAAATGAATTTTAAAACAATATCCCGGGTGGATTATGCATTTAGCTACTTAAGAAGAGACTTTGTAAGGACCCCCATTTATTACTTTGAAAAGCCAAGCTAGTTGCTGCCAATAATTAAGGCACAGTCTTGTTCACATCTCACCTTACAGGCTTTGGAGCTGAAGAGCCCATGGATAATAGCCAGCTGCCTTATTGGACCTCACACTTTGCTTTGAAAAGTTTTGAAACAAAAGTAAAACCAGGTAAAGTAGATGGTGTCATTCATCAGCACTTTATTATGGGGACTTGTTACAGGAAAACAATAAATCTTTACTACATTGCCTTTAAAAAAAAAGATAGAAAGAATCCTATACACGTGTACTTACCTATACATTATATGTAATCTCATGAAAATAAAAAAAAAAATATCACTGAAAGGCAGATGTTTAATTAGCTCTAGACCCACAATTTAATAGGATTTCATTTAGGCTGGGCTTCTCACGAGTATAAAATGGAGCGTGTGATGTATATTTGCAGGATTAGGGCTCGTGGGCTGATTGCCAGACCTACCCTACAGCTCCACTGGGGTTGCGTGCAGACAGCATCTCACACACTGCACCCTGCACGAGCAGCTCCGACACCCAGACAAGGCTTTGTGCCACTCAGCTACCTCTGAGGCTGCTTCCTTTACTGTACTCAGCCAGCCCAGGACACTGAGAAAAATCCAACAACCACAACTCACATTCCAAAAATGCCAGGGGTTTGGTTATAAACCATGATAAGAGCAGCCAGTTAAGAAAAGAGAGTATCTTTTCTACTTGAACTGTACCTCTTGAGCTCTTCAAGCCTTAGTCATTGAAGTCTCATTATGTTTAGGACAGATTTTTCAAGCTTTCCTTCATAAAATGAGAGCTAGAAAGTGTAGAATGAAAGCTCTATTTTCAGAAAACTCACTGAACTTCAGTATGAAAAAAACCCAGACAAACAAAAAACCCACACATGGTTGGAAATAAGATCATGAGCAAAAGCACTACTGTTCTTTAGCTCAGAGTACGGCTCTGTACCCTTTCCAGCTCCTCTCAGCACTGCTCCTGCCCTGCCTTTCTCCTCTCCATGTTGTACATCCCTGACCTCCTCCTTGCACCTAGAACTGGCATTTGTCAAATCTCACAGTAAGACATCCCAGGATGAGTTCAGCTGGCAATATGAAAGCTTTTCTGCAGGTTTAGGTTCTTGAACCTACCTGTGTTAGCATGAGACAAGCTCCTGTGCCCGTGTACAGGAGGCAGGGGGGAACTTCAACAGCACCAACTAGAGAGGCTTCAACTGGTCTAGAATCACAATTACATTTAGCCACAGCCCAGCAAATCCAAAGCCACCAGTATTCAAGTGTCCAGCAGAGTAATTATCCACCTAGAAGAACATTTTCAATTTCTAAAAGGTATAGAACCAAGCTCCTCTTTCAGATGTGCCAGTGTAAATCAACAGCAGAGCCCATGACAGCAGCAATCTGTTCAGATCTACCTCAGAGTAATTGACAATAGCTTTTGGCACAGCTGACAAATTCAAGCGGGACAGGGTTTTAAAACCACATCTGAAGTTCCTACTGCAAGTGCTGTTACGTGAACTTCTCAGCAATTACACCACCACCTCAGTAATTACAACAACTTATGTTTTAATTCAAGCCAGTCTCAATTAAGTGGAAATTCTGTGGTAACATGATTAATACCCAACAATCAAGTAAATAGTTTCTTACTAATCTATGTCCACATAGCAAAGCCATGAGCTAACCAGTGTTGGGTGAACTCCGAGCTTTGACAGAAGATTTTCAGGGCACTGAGAACCTGACCTGTTTCTCCCAGAAATCTTAAATCTATTCTTTCAAAACACTGACCCAGGGAAAGCACTGCAGGAGCCGTAACCAAGTTCAGCATGTGGCTCTTCCCGGGATAGAAGCGACAACACAACAGCAAGAAATTCTCAAAGCAAGATGTATCACTGGGAATATTCAGCTGGGCTTCCAAGCAGTATCAAAGATTCACAAGTAACAGCAATACAAAAATGATGGAAATTCACGGGGCACTTCAGAGTTGGGATAATTCATGCAAATTCCAGTTTGAAGAATTAAGACTGTACTGATTCCAAATAACCACTAATCAAATGTGTTTCATTCCTTCTGAAGTGTGGTAGAGCCTCACAGCACCATCAACCAGCTGCATGTTTGGGTGTTAGGTGACATAATCAATCTACCCCATTTTCAGAGTGTTACAAGATTAAAAAGCATTATATTAATGAAGAAATTTTCACTTAAAGGGAGTAGCGGTGACAGCACAGAGGGGAATGTTTGTGTGTGGTCTTCTCATCAATGTTTCCTTGCCCTTTACGACAAGGCAAGCCTTAAAATTAAAAGAGTGAAGAGGAAAGCACAGAGGAGTTACTATGCTGAAGTATTCCAAATAAAAGGAAAAAATGGAAAATGGTACCAAAAGGAGTACATGAAATTAAACAGTGAACTTTTATAGACAACCTATAAGAGAAACTATATGAGGATCTACAGAATAATTAGTTCTAAAGTTAATTCATATGCTTATACAGCACTAAAATATAACGTGGCTATTCCTGGGGGTTTTCCATTTTTGTTAACTTTTTAACTAAGGACAAAAATTTTAAAGGCACATTAAAATTATCATCTATCACTAAATTACATATTATACAAATGTAAATGTGATCACACCACACTTAAATTCTTATAACAATAAACTATTCTGTTTTCTTCCCCCTGACATTTACAAAATTCATTTGGAGGAGTAGGATATACCTTACAGAGATTAGTGATAAATCATGTATTTTTAATGAATATCAATAGGAGAAACCCCAGGACATAACCCACCATCTAATTTGATTAAACTGTGCTTAAGGCAACACCACCTTTCTGGCTGGGGAATAGCACTATAATGACTTTGTGAGCATTATTGCAGGCTGTTTTAATGATTTAATGAACTGACTCTATATTTAGTTCAATAGCCTTAAAATGATTAGTGTTTAAGAAAAATTAGCTCACTTTGATCTGATTCTATTTGATAGTAAGTTTAAATAACCTAACCCTTCAAAACACAGTGGAAAAAAATTCCTAGAATCACAGCCAGCTAACTGCTAGAAAACATTATGGCAATCATTAATAACAGTTCATTTATGTTTAGCTACAGCATATGGAATGACATACTCATCCCCCAAGATGGAACACAGCAGCATATATTAAGTTGTATCATATTATTTTCCTGTGGTTTTTTTAATGTGAAAAACGAACCAAGAAAAAAAACTCCCTCCTGTATGCTCATGTAATGCAAAAAATTTTTCCTTCATCAATGGTTCCACTTAAGAATTTTAACTTGTGGGTCCAGTGTATGGTTCTGTCTCATCTAGAGACTGGAAAACTGTGTTGGGATTCTGGAGGCACAAGCTATGCTTGATGGCATTAGTCAGTGCCGGCAAGTTACCTGAAGTGCTCAAGCCATGAATGCAACACAGTCGTGCTGCTGAGAAAGGGAAACAAAAATACGCCATAGTGCTAAAAATAACACTTCCAATAGGAAGCTTACAAAATATAGAACTAAATTGGAGCTGAGTTTCTGCAAGGATGAAGGCAGAAACATCCACTCTACAGGGTTCTCTGCACTTCACCTGTGCAGACACTGTGATCCTTTTGTGATCCAAACCATCCCTGGTATGTCACATGAGCACACTCCCTATACCAACCTGCTAGAAGCAAGACCACAAACATCCAAAATTATAACCCACTGTGCAAATTCAAAAGCAGGCACCCAATTCAAGCAAGAATCAAACCTAGATGTCAAATTCTTCTCAAGAAGCAGCCCTAGCAAGGAGATCCTTCGCTGGTTGTAACAAACACAAAAGGGGAAATGCCAAGTACAAGCTAAAATTAGAGACTAGTGCAAGACACCCTCAGACCTTGTGTTATGATTTTCCACTTTCCTTTCCTAACACTATAATCATGAACTGGTCCTTGGGTTTTCAGTCTTAAGCAGTTCACCTAGCCTTTAAAGTGAGCTCCAAATTGATGGGCAGCAAACACCTTCCTCTCCCCAGCGAAGAAGTGCAAATGAATTTGTTGCCAGTTGAACCACTGTCGTAGCCAGCAAGTTGCAACAGAAATCCAGGAGCTGATCCCATCACCCCAATGAACATTCTTCCCATGTCCTTTTACAACTTGCCTGATCGTGTCCCTTGCAAAGTACAAGAGTTCAATTTGTTCAAAAGGAATTACTCGGTGGTGTTTATCTATACAAAAAATGTTTGGGTACATCCAGAACACTCATACTGCTTTTCCTTATGGTTATTCCTCCATGTCTCAATGCTCCTGATTTCCAGCCATCCATCAGAAACTGCATGCCAGGTTCTCCCTGAGGTTGGCTTTCCACATTATTTTATATAATCTGTGTTCCTACAGTATTTTTTCCCAGACCTCTGATTTTTACTGTGTTGGTCACCCTTTACGTTCAGTGAGTACTTTCCAATGTTTTATGTTTCCTGTAGAAAAATATGAGACCACCACTTCCATTTGAGACTCACAGGACTGGTCAAAATCTTCATCATCAATAGATTTGATTTATATCAGGATTTGGGTTTTTTATTCTGCCAACTCTTCCTCAAGCTGAGGACAACTTCCAAGAAGTTCCAGCCTTTCAAATTTTTATTAGAATCTAATCTAGAACCTAATTTTTATTTTATTAGAATAAAGTAATAAATAACATCCTGCGGCAGTGACACTCAGTAAAAGTTGTGTCTACCCGCATGTTCCACTTTAATAGGATTTATCATCAACAAGTTATTGAATAGAAGATAATAGTTATCATATATGCAAACTGGTATCTTGGTAAGAGTACAATTACTCTAATTCTGCTCTGAGTTCCAACATGAAACATGTCAAATAGTTCAATAAGGCACACGTTGTCCAAATGACACACTTGTATTACTAAAGCACTGACAAATTGAGTTAATTTTCCCTTTCTGTCAAAAGCTACGATCAGATTGACATAGTCCCATGGAACACTCCAATTTCCACTAAACTGCATTTTCTAACAGAAAACTGTTCCATAAAAAAAAAAAAAAAAAAAAATCAGTCAGCTCTAATGTGCCTGAAGTCTATGCAATTAAAAAAGTTTCTAAATATAGCTTTAATCATGGCCGACCCCAATCTTCTCAGAAGTCCTTGCCCTCTAGGCCATCCCAAAGGGATGGGAACATCCAGTAACAAGCCAAAAGTCTCATGACAGTGTATTGACCCCATTTGATATTTATCTCTAGCCATTTGTGAGAGCTTCCCATGAGCTTAATTAAGCTCATTCATTTCCACAAATTGTGGCATCCTAGAAAATATCAGACTTTCCTTTGATAGATGAGATTCAGATGTGGAAGTCTTATGGGAGGCAAGGTGTCTCTCAGGCTATTTGACAGAGTAGCTCATGAAACAACTTATCTCATCCCTCCCCTCCACAACGTGGAAGTGGAATGCACGTAGGATTGTGCCCTGTCCAATGCAGACCACAGCAAAGAGCCACTTGCTACAAACTGGGAAAAACTCCCCACATTGTGGAGAAGCTGAGCCCTTTAACTACAGATGCAGAATTGCAAAGCCACAAAACAATTTCTGTCCTTCAAGGCGATAATTAGAATGAAAAACTCTTGCAACAAGAAGCAAAGATCTGAGAAGCAAACAGGGTGAGTGTTTCTACACGTGGCATTTGGGTTTGGCTTCAAGTGTCATCCTTGTCTTTCCTACATTATATTTTACTATTTCTGCTATATTTGACTGCCCTTAGGGAATTTGTTTGGTGTAACAAAGCCCATTTGAGGGCACACTGTAACAGCCTTCCGCTGTGCAAAAGGCTGCTGCAAAAACTCACTAGTTATTCCACATAGATAAGACAAAATACCAGGTAAAGATAATCAAACATGAACAGAGGAAAGCAGGAAGACTCAGTCTTTATCATAATGGCTTTAAAGAGAAGTCAGACAAACTTCTGTCTCGAATAACAGGTAAAATTGATCCCGCCTCAGGGCAAAATAATAAGCTAGCAAATCCCTCAGAGTTGCTTCAAGTTGGGATTTTTTTGTTGTTTGGTTGTGGGTTTTTTTAATTTAAGAAAATCCATGATAACTGCAGGCTGGAAAAAGTGTACCTTAGTATCCTGTAAAAACCATTTCTTAATATCAAACATAAGTAGAAAAAAAAAAAACCTATTTCCCTAACGCAGCAAAAGATTTTTTTCAAAAAATCTACCTTTCATTTATTTCCCACTAAAACATTCAATCACAAAGTACAAGCCTAAACTTTGTTGTTACATACTTTTCTCCCACAAGTGTTTTCCTTTACAAAGCTGCTTCAATCTAGTATGTGGTCAGCTGAAGACCAGTGCTAATATAACAATATTTTCATTTCTTGAGTATATTTAAGCACTTTGTTTACTTTGGAATTTTGGTTCATAATTCCTGTGATATCCTAATTGCTCCATTTACCTTTAACATATGTGCACAGAGTCCATACCAAGGAGTTCAGGCACTTCATGGAAAGGAAGAGCATTTGGTCACCACTCTGCTACCATCATTCCTAATTTTTCCAGCTCATTTAACACCTTTTCTACTGTTTTATGCACATTGAGCACCAGTCTCATCTCAGCTGTGCTACCACCATTATACCTCATCTAACCCGAAAAACATTTTCATCTTGGGGTCCTTCAGTTCATCCAACACCTCAAAGAAAAGCTTTTTTTCCACCCTTCATATCTGGATCATGAACTATCTTACTACTGTAGCACAAATAGAGATCTGGTTTCTCCAGTGCACAGACGTTCAGGATTTCCAGTGCTTTTGTCATTCTGAGGTTACAGTGCAATCTATTTACCAAGTTGTGTCCCTGGAACAGGACATCACCAGTGGCACCAAACACCAAATGACACCCACGTGAAGGCTCTTTCCCCACAGGAGTTAATTAAGTCATTTGTAGCCAAAACAGCCTTTTTTCTTTAATGTTTCCTTTTTCTAGATATAGCTTACCTGGAAAAGTGCAACAGATGTAAAGCATCCCGATTTTATACTTTGCTTTTTTATTATTTGACTCAGACAAACTCCAAGTGGCAAGATAAAACATTTCACGCAGATGAAGGTACTTGAGGAAGCTACCTAAAAATAGTAATGTTTAATGTATATAGTGACTAAAAATAGTCCCAGAGTCAGCAGGTATTGAACAGCTACAGAAAATCTCAGCCATAAGGATCTGTTTACACAGATACTTCTGTCCCAAGACTGAACAGTATTTAAAAAAAAAAAAAACAAACCACCATACAAAACACATCTGTTTGAGGGCTTTTGTATTGTTTTTTTCCCCAATTACTAATATATTTCAGGACACAACATGGGTGCGACAGATGAAACCATGACTGAAGGGGAGGGTGTGAGAAATAGAGCAAGAGAAGCAATTTTGCTGCTCCATATCTTGGCCTCATACCTACAAAAATAAATGGCTTGTGGACAGCTAACCTCAGGTCAGCAAAGCTTCCACTATTAAGTCATTCCAGCTGGTAGGGATTTCCCAATTCCCCACTTACAGGAGCCTCTCAAATTACCGTTTCAAATTCATGCAGATCCGGGATTCCAGATACCGATTTTAGAACAGCAAACAAAAAAATACTGTACCATTACACCAAAAAAATCCTAACCCGAGCTGTAAGTGCAATTACAACAGCAATATCTCCAGAAAACTACACGCTTCCTATATGAAGCTTTCAGGTACGAGGGGCACACAAAGAAGTCAAAATCTGAAGAAAAGTGAGAGCCAACCTTATTCTGTCAACATTGACCTATTTTGTTCAGGTCTAACAGCTCAAAAAGCTACAAATATGGTGAAACCTGGATTGTAAAACCATAACACTCCTCAATTACTTTTCGTTGGCCAGACAGGCAAACCTGTCATTTGACAACACATCATGATCCAAGATAGTAAACTTTATCACTCAGGGGTCATGAGAAAATGGCCACAGGTACAGCTTGCTAACCTTCCCTAGGTAATTTTTCACAGTTATCATCCAAAAAGCGTAAAATCATAAAAGACATGTTATCTTTGAGCTCCGTTTATTGTAACATGGGTGAGATTCCCTATAAAACCACTTACTAAGTAACTGCTGTGTGTTTTTCAACACAGAGAGTCAAATCAGTAAAACATCTTCTTGACAGTGTGTCAGGAACAAGACGACACCTCTCCTCTCAGAGACCAACACATTATTTATCATTCTGCTCTGACTTACCTTTTCTTCCCGCCCAGCACTAGCTCCAAAAGCACGTCCCTGCTTGGTTTCTTAATACAATATTTGAAGACAAAGCTAAGCCAGGAGTTCCAGAACTTGCTTCACATTTTCCCAAATGCCAAGAATCCATCGGAGTTTTGCTCTTACCTTTAAGTAGACGCTTGATCACAAAATTTTCACTTACGTTCATCTTCTTGTGAAATCAATTGAGCAGTTTCTGTGGGGGAGTTTGAAGAACAAATCAACTTAATTTCTCAGTTCCCCGAATAAAGTTTTGTCTTCATAAAGTTTTGCACTACGTTCACTGTAGGGACAAGTTCAAAGACCAGTTTCAGGGCTCCCTGGATTACCCTCTCAAGGATTTTGGTTTTTTCCTTCCCCTTTAAATGAAATCAAAGTCTACAGAACCATGGTTTCAAATGAAGGATGTCCAGCAGCCCATGTGGAAATTCACAGCCAAATTAACATGCAAATATTGACACTTTTGATACCAAATTTGAACTCTGTACAGAATCAAGTTCTAATTTAGTATTGAAACCTCTCATGCTGACTCTTTACTTAAACTGAAGTCCATCACACTGCTGAGAAAAGTTAACCCTTGTATTCCAAAGATGTATTAAGAGGTAATAAGAACCATGCATCTGACACTTCTTTTGGAAAAAAAATTACCACAAGCTGAAAAGTGCCTTAACCAGTTCATCACTGGCTCAAGTTAAAACAGGAAAGTGTTGGAGTGGTGTGTATTCAGTCTCCTCTAGAACTGGACAGACACAGAACTCATTAATATTATTAGAGGAACCATAATTGTGTCCCTCATGTGGATTAGCCAGAGCCCGGTGTTGACGTAACACAAGAACAATTGTCATCCTGACACAGCCTCACTCTGCAGTCAGTTAAAGGACTGCTCATGTGCAACACCAAGTTCTCACAAATCCATTTTTTAAACATGAGCTGGGCAGGCTTGGCCTCTAACTGAACCATTTTAGTGGGTCAGGCTGGTGAAATAGAAAGTCCTTTGATTATTTCATGCCCACTCAAGTTTGTTCCTCTCGGGAATTTCAATCCCTGCATTTATGCAACACCCCATTGCTGTTACATCCTTCTTAGTGCTGTGAAGTAGCAGAACTTTTAGATAATTTTCAGGTTCCTGATCACCAGGTTTCTGCTGGGGTTTTGTTTCATTGAGTTTTTCTTCCCCAGCAAATTGAGGAATGTTAGGAAGAATATAAATATTTCATTGTGTAATAATAGTATTATCAAAATAACTTTGGTTGCTTGAATTGATCATTGCTAGCAGAGCTCCAGGATTAAGAATTTACTCCATGCTATTCCACAAATGACTATTCCTGGCTGTTTGTATGGCCCTTTACCCTCATAGCTTGTGGCCTTCTTTACCTGATACCTCCCTACAGTCACTGCAAGCTCCTTCTCTCCTCTTCCGCATTTTGAAATCAGGTCTGACTTGCAATAGCAAGTCTTTTGTTTGAGAATACTTTCATTTATTCTCACAAACACATTTTTGGGGTAGCTTACGAGTAATCCATCACCTGCTTTCTACTTCATGGCATGTGAAGATCATTTATAGTTGTTTTTGTTTGGTTGTCTGAGAGTTTTTAATAGCTACGTGTCTTACACTCCCTCACACCTGCACAAACACACCAATAAACAAAACCACAGCATTTTGTCTTCCACAAGGACACTAATAATGGATTCCTAATAAAAAAATTATGGTAATAACCTATCATTTATCTTAGGAGACCTACTAACTTGCAGTGGAGTAAAACCATGCTCAAAGCACACACCTGGGCATTATCTCAGCCAAATCAGAATGGCAATCTGCATTTTTACATCCTGCTGCAGTCGACCCTCAGGAGCTGCACTTGGTGCAAAGTAGTACAAAACAGGATGAAATGGAAGAGTTATACAGACACACAGAGCAATCCTAAAACTGGTCACAGGGCATGTGGGGGAAGAATATCTTTGCAGGCACAATCCCAAAAAACATATATTCAGCCACTTAATCAAGGAGCAGACTGACCATCTTGCCTGTTTTCTGTTCACCTTTTAACCTTTTTATTTTATTGTCTGGCATAGTGGATTACTTGAAATTCTTTGCTTGTGTGTTATTTTTGATTTGATGATGAGTACAGATTACATTTAGATTTCTTCCTTATACCTACAACTGCTTTTCTGTCAGCGCTTTGTTCTGTATCTCCAGCTCATTTCAACTTAATCTTTTCCAAATACCCAGGTCCCTGTAAGAGGATGTCTACATTAGCAGTTTAAAGCGTAACAAACTGGAGTATTTGGCGCAGTTAACTCCAAATTAACCTCCCACCCCGGCTAAGCAGAGATATGAGGAGCTCAGAATCAAGTGCTTGGGGCCAGTGCTTTTCTTCCATTACCAGGAGAAAACTGTCAGTGTAAACACTGCCTGTTCCTCTGCAGCTTAGTGATTGCTTATATATCTGAGTGAGGAGTATCTGGTAGTGCCTTGCACCCACTTTCCTCAAGTATAAATGACTGCAGGAGGTGAAGGGTAGTATAGAAAGATCATTGAAATTTTCTGTTTGTTTTAAAATGAAACTATTTTATGGCCCTCTCTACAGCTATGTACTTTTAACCTCCTTGTTGTGCTGGTGTTTTCTGATTATACCTCTTAGCATGAGAAACATCTTTATTCCAGTCCTAACATTCCACTACACTTAAATTAGATGCTGAGGTGTGAAAAACAGCATCTTCGTGGAAAAGTAGCATCTTTTTAAAATACAGTGACTAAAATATTCTACAATCTTAGGGCAGAAATAATTTTTATTTGCATTAGCTAGATAAACTGAATCACAAAGAAAATTATTCCTTAGGCAAGAGGAAAAAAAATATCTTCAGATGTGACTTTTTTATTGCAGGTCATATGTTGGCTTTGCCCTAGTTGATCCAGAATATTAAAGGTACAGCATATTAATTACCATGCATATGAAGACTCTACCTAATCATAAGGACCATAACACTAGAGCAGATAAAAACCTTAGAAATACCTAAGAGCAGAGTAAAATTTGGTTATAAACAGGAATTATCAGCACCAGTGTGAACATGTTTGTTAACAGGTTTAATCCATAAATGCTCAGGCAAACTTAGAAGTAAATATCTTTGATGACATCTCTTAACACAGAAGCTTAAAACCAAAAGCACTCTCTATTTGCAGTCAGTTTTGGATTTGCTTTTGTTTCCATGAGC
This sequence comes from Lycocorax pyrrhopterus obiensis, assembly GCA_014706295.1. Classification (NCBI taxonomy): domain Eukaryota; kingdom Metazoa; phylum Chordata; class Aves; order Passeriformes; family Paradisaeidae; genus Lycocorax; species Lycocorax pyrrhopterus. The sequence continues at coordinate 7,228,813 of JACSVZ010000004.1, forward strand.
AAGGACTACCCAGGGCATCAGTACCTTCTCAGTTTCCAGAGCTACTTCCAGATTAATTATACATAAGGATTTGCCCTTTCAAGAGATTTTTAGAAGAATACACAGTTTGTTCAACTACTGCTTGGCAACTCTACACATACCAGATCAAAGTGCAAAATCAGTTGTAGAAAATCCTTACACAGACCTGCAGGACCTTGTCAGATTTGTATTTTCACAGATACAGAGAATTATCCTCTGAGAGTTAAATACCAATGGGAGGGGATATGTATTTTTAGACACAGACGGTGCATGTGTAACTGCAGTGGGCATTTCCATCAATTAACAAAAGCTTTGGGTAAACCTTAGGTGAAATAGATAAAACCTCTGTCCACAAAGTAAGGGATTAAATTAGTCTGCAAATCACTTCTGATATTTAATATTCCATCTGTTATATTTGCTTTGGCTAAAGACTTTCAGCTAGAGCAATTTCTGCTCCATCTAAATGACAGGTCTAACTACACACTTATTTTATGACTTATTTTTCATTTGCCTGAAAAAGCAAGAATGCCCCCTTTTGACAATTCCATATATTTCCCCTATGAGGCCAGGAGAGGGAGTAGTAGCTTGTATTTTTCCCCAGGAAAATCAACACTCTGGACGCCAAGTATCGTATTCAGTTCCCCGCAGACAACGATCATATCGTTTGTTCATTACTTTTTATGAAGATCATGGAGAGATTTTTTTGGGGGTGGGGCGAGAGGGGCAGAAAAAAGCACTTTGGGAGCAGAACATCTGCCACCAGGAAGTTTCAGACGAGAACTAATACACACTTTGTAAAAGCTAAGTCCCTTACACGTTGATGGATGGAAAGCCACGCAGGTGTCTGCCCGGGTTATTCTGCGCAAGCTCTGTGCTCACTTGCCCTGCTGAAGGCACAGCACAAATCCAGATCACCTGCAATCATGTAACTGAGCAGATGCTGGCCAAAGCATGATATTAAGGTCAATTAAAAATAGACTCTGCCATTCTTCTGCCTCTAGTTATACAAATTCTAATTAAAAAAACCTAAAATACATGTTTCTCTAGATTCTCACCCAAAATCTCACGGCTTTTGTATGGATGCTGACAGAAAGCAAAGACTGTTTGAAAGCACTTTTGCTTCAAGTTCGTCTGCAGTGAAACCTGAAAGATGACTTGAAATTCTTCCAAGATTCTGAAAAACTCACCACCTGATCTTAAACAATTTAAATTCCAGTGTTAGGAATTCAGTCTGAGCTCTCTAGACAGAGAGTGGCAAATGACATGGTCTTCCAAAAGATGACTCAGAGGAGGAAGAAAAAAAACCCAAAAAACTAGAAACTTACTTGTGTATTTTCCAGCTCTTCCAGAGGGCTGTTACCTCAGCCTGAAAAACAAAAGGGAAAAAGTCCACAAATGAAATCATACAATGTATCAAGTAAGGCATTTCCAAGAGAAAAAATAACATGGTAGAAGGCACCAGGCAGATACCCGTTCAGGGTTTCTCTCGCCCACATCCCAGGCAGCAGCAGAACTGGAAGCAGCACAGCTGCACTGCCTTGCACCAGAGACGGTCTCCCCTGACCTCAGAGACTGTCTGGGGGACTGACAGGCTTAGAGAGAGATATATTAGACACCTGCAGAGAGCAGTGCCAGCCTCAGTCTCTCACCGAGAGTCAGCACTGACTAAAGGGTGCTGTGTTACCCATCTCGGTTGATATCAATCTTTGTTTCTGTAGTTCAGGCAAGAGGCACATCCTTGCACCTGTGTGATCCTGGAAACCAGAGATGAGCACACTCTCCTTGATACTCACCCTATGTAATAACCATTAATTGAAACTGTAGCCTCCTTCTCTCAGAGACAGATGTGCTTATGGCATTTAATTAACAATACACAACAGTCATGACAATTGCAAGATACCTTATTCAGCTGAAATAGCACAAGTGTTAAGCCAGCAGCATGGAATGGCAACTGAAATTACAGCATGGGGAGAAATCTCAGGTCAAATCTAGGAGACATTTTTATACCTGACCCAATAAGAAGTTAAAAAAAAAAATAAACCAAAGTTAACTTACAGCTGTCAAAGTAAGAATATCAAAAATCCTGCTGTGTACACCTGAAAAATAGAAGTGTCTCTCTCTCTCATGAAAGAAAGCTTCTTTCTGCATCAGTGAAAAATAATTTGACTGATTTCAAATTTCAGGTTTTGCACTACTGGTTAAGTTTCCCCTCACAGCACTGAGTTACTGGGTTTAAAGTGCTCATTGGGGTCACCATGGCTTGTTACAATCCAACTACCATATTTCTCAAGACCTGCATGGATATTTAGCCACATATCTCCTAAATAAAGCTATTAAAGCTAAATCATCTTAAATAAAAGAATCATTGTGTGTCTAACTACCCATGCAGCTGCTTGAGAAATTTTAAGGAACTACATTCATGTTATATTCTCTTTGGTGCAGTAGTGGAGAGAGGAATCATTGTTCTCAAGCAATATTGCTTGCAAACAAAGTTTTGCATTGGATCAGCGGCGTTCACTAGTGGCAGCGGCCTTACCCATGTCAAAACTACAGCTTTCACAGAGGTGCTTGAGGTGGCTGCAGATAAACTATGCAAGTTGGATTACTTACGCAGATTTTCTCCAGCTCTTCCTTTTTCAGCGACAAGATCTACAAAATCAGCAACATGAAGAATAGGAAACTGTTCGTAAAGCATGGCTTTGAATATACTATTTGGGAACAGCCACTCTGAATACCTTGTGCTTTGTCACTAATTATTTACTTCACCGTGATATGACTTAGCACACATTGGAATTTTTTTAACTCTGTTTTGCTCCCTAAATTCCTTCACAAACATTCTGAAGCATGTTACCTACAGGAGGGAGTCTTCCAAATAAAGATCTCCTTACAACAAAAGCACCTTCGAGGAAGTCTTTCCCACTGCTCTGTTGCTTTTCCTTCCCATTTGACAACAGCTAAAGGAAAAGCAACAAGTTTTCTACCAGAATTGCAGAACCAGTTCAGGTTCAGGATGGAGCCCTTCCACCTGAATTTGGCTCCATATCAAATTCTGTTCAAACTTAAGTAGGGCGCTCACTTTCTTAGTGACTTGCACTCTTATCTTTAAAGTTACAGATTTTAAGTAGCCTTTCATCTTCCTCATATTACACAGATTTTAGTTGTCTCCATAGCAGTAAGTATTGCTGCCATTGCTGTTCAGTGTTACCAACAGTTTTGTGTTCTTCTTTAAGTGCAAAAAAAGTACAGTTGGGTTTGATTCCAATTTTATAAAATGGGGCTGTGAGCAGAGATAATTTTCTGAAAGATTCAGAAAATTAATTTACATTGCTTCAGCCTTTTTCTCTCAACTCCAAGGACATTCACCACTACATTCCTCTGACCACCTTTTTCATTATTAAGCAGCTTCGTAAGGATATTACTCTGATTTAGAGAATGTTTTACTGGAAGCAAGTTCCAAAGAGCCTCTTTCCTACTACATTCAATGTGTTAAGCATTCACTATCAGCTCTGGGATTTACCGAGAACTCAGCAAAGTCTGTTCTCACTCTCCATCAAAGATTAGAAAATTTAGGTGTTTCTATAGTTACAAAGAACTAGTTTCTGGAAAGCCCTTTATCAAGAATGAACTCTGCCTCGCTGAAATGAGATTCTCCTTACTGTTATTTTAAATATTCTCAAGATCACCTAGCCAGTATTAAAGGGATTCCACTAGTGGCTATGCAACCAGCTTTTTCTGCGCTCTGGTTCTCTCCCAGGAAACTGAAGGCTTTTATCTGTTGCCAGCTAAGAAATATCCACTAGACTGGAAATCCACTGTATACTTTTTGGAAAGCTGCAGGCCTGAAGGTAAAAGCTGAACAGCACTGAGGTTTCTTTTCTAATCTGTTTCAAGTTCTGCACTCTTGGATGCTGTTAATTATAGTACAGTATGAAACTAGCAATAAGAAAACCTATTTATTCTCAGTCTTAGTAGTTGAAGGTAATTAATACTTTTATCTTCCTACGTGCTTCATTGATGGGGCACATGAAAGGACAAATGAAATGAATCCACACGTAGTTTAAAGAAAAAAAAAATCAATTTATAAAGCAACAGTCCCAGGAAAGAGGTAGGGCAGTCTATGCATGTCTCTTGCTAGTGAAAAATACAGATGATTTCTACCTGAGTAAAAATAAACACCAAGATGCTGAGCTGCAGGGTAACAGTTCCAGATCTGTGTCTGTTACCACGTTAGACCCAGCCTTTAGGAGAGACCTACACCCAGAACTTACATTCTGCCTCATACTATTACATGACAACATGATTTACACAGCACAGTTATGAATCAAGTATTTGGCAAGTAGGGCCTTCCACAGCCATGACTAACGAGGGGTGGAGAACACATACCACACAAACACCTAAACGCCTCACCACTTTATTTATGCTTCAAAAAATTAATTTTACTTCCTGATTTTTGCCTCAAGAATTTGTGTGCATTGAAGGAAATCCTAAAGCAAAACCAGACAACCCAAAGATTCAGTTGCACTCATGTCGATGCCACATTGAGGACAATTCTCTCACAGCAAGATCGCTGTAGTTTCATTGCTAGAAGCTCTCAGCCCTGAGTTTCAGAGCCCAGCCCTTCCCTTACCATGCTCCTCACTCACAGCAGAGTCCACACCGTATGAAACACGTAGAAGAATCATATACCAAACAAAAACCCCTACAGGAGACTTAAGTTTCTACTTAAGTATTAAGAAGATGATTCCAAAAAGTGCAGCTTAACAGTAACTCATTGCTTTCTAGAATTGCAATTAATTGTATTTATCCAGGCATAGAGCATAGCCAGTGCTATTATCCACATGCATTGTACAACAGCACACACAAATATTAAGAACCTGCTGGTCATCCATCAGGGAAGGAACCAGCAACTTAACAAAAAGGATACTTGCACAAATGTGGACTACCTGGAAAACTCACAAACACATGAAACCAGTTATTCCCTCCACTTTTCCAACAGTTCTGATGGCACATTTCTTCCCCCTGCCAAGTTTTCAGCAGTCCACATGGCACACTATTTTTGTGGCTATGCTGATGTGACCAGAATTAGTTTATTTATCAATATGTGTATGATTTTAGCTGTGTAATGAATTCTTAGCTTTACTTTCCTGTATCACCTCTGCAAACAACCAGCACATTGCAAAGATTAAAGTATGACTCCAAGATCACACTTGTCCCTGTTTTCACATTATGGTAAAATAGTCCCGAAGGCTGGCAGATGTGAGCATAATTAAAAGCAACCTTGCACAAGTTAGCATTATTTCTTAAATATCTGGAATAATTAAATACTCCTGTGCAAAATAGCAAAGAACACCTGGAGACTTCTCCTTGAAGAGTGAACTCAGCCATCCCAGAAAGGAGTTACTATATCTAGTTAACTAGATAAATTAGTTAACAATTAAATAAGGGCTCCCCAGGGAAAACAGAGTGCTTCAAAGATGGAAAACTTAGCTGGCAACAAATTGCTGGTGAATCAATTTTCAGTAATCTCAGAAAACAATAATCCTGTGCATCTGAAATCTTTCCAATCTTCCCTGTAAGTACCTCCCCTTTATTCCACTGATTCAAACAGCAAGCAAAAGAAAAAGGGAAACTTTCAGACTAAAACAAAATTTGTTAATAAAAAAAGGACCAAATATATATTATTTAGGAGAAAGCATGTGGATGAAAGTACAATAAAGACAGAGTGACTGCTAGATAACCAGTAAGAATTTGTGAGCTCACATAGACTGAGAGCTTATTTCCACAACTGCCATTTTCTTCTTTTAGTACAGCATAAAGAAAACCTAAATCAGGAGTAAGTTATATTTATACCAGGTAGAAACCCTTTATATTTTAGTAGAGTTGATGCGCCCAAGAATGAACCCCGTATTCAGGAGCTCAAAGCATTTCACCCACACACTGGAACACCCATCCCAGGCACTGTATTCCTGAGGCAGACCTTGGACTGCCTTATTTAAAAGCAGTTGTCATGAGCATCATTGCACATCTAATCCACTGCTCACTTGTTTGTCTCTTGCTTTCTATTCTCTCACTCAATTTTTACCTGTAGCTAAGAGAATACATAATACACGTGTTAAAAATTTGAACCTATCAGGAAACACTTGCATATTTGTATGCAATATTGATTTTGCCCTAAGTTTGCTTGCCAGTCATCAGGGCAGAAGTAATTGAATGTGCATATCCACCTACACACACACAGACAGGCAAGAAGTCCTAAAGGATATGCACATCAACTACATAATTGTAGTGACTTTGTTCTATAATGTTCCTCTTGCTTTTCCCTAATTTTTCAGCCCATTACTTGTCACTCTGCTTCATCTCCTCGTCTTTTTCAGTTAATTTTTGTTTATTTAAAGACTTCTAAGAAAGCATCACTTCCATGCTTACCTTGCACATAAATTCCCTGACCAGACAATGGTTTAAAAAGAAATTATTATCAATTATCTACGGTTTACTTCATCAACTACAACAAAGAAAACCTGTGAACAATGCACCAGACTGGATACAAGTGCCAAAACCACAAAACCCTCTAAAAGAAGCTGAACTCTACCTTATGCCCTCTTTTCCTGTTTCTGCATGAAGTTGAACATAACACCATCACATAAAAAGGTGAGGGGGGGAAAAAACCCTTCAAGAGAGTTTTACTACAAGGTCAATGGATATGAAAATTTCTCCCCACTCGCACATACAATTGAGGTGCTTCGGTAATTATCAGTATCCATTCCCCTCTCTAAAGTTTCCCTGCAAGCAGCAATCAGAATTATATACGATCTCTGCATGAAACTAATGAATTCATGACAAAGAAGACTCCTCAACATAAGAGATGGTGCATCAGGGGTATTAGCACCAGGCTCTAATGCTCAAAAACAGGCTCACAGCCACGTTCACACTATAATGGAACTGGAACGGTACCAGTGTCACACACCATCAGCTGTCCAAGGACTTGGGTCCCCATCAGAGGAGTAAAGAAAAATGCAAAAATTAAACAGGTTTGTTCTCTTCATATATCAAGAAAATAAAAAAAATACACTTGTCTGCCCTCCACGTAAAGCTTTTCATAAAGATACTCATCTGTAGAAACTTCTGTTCAGGTCAGAGGAAATACTTTCTCAACAATAACAAGTAACACCTCTCCAGTACTCCTGTAAAATAAATATTACCTGCAAAATGAAGGTAAAGAAAAAAGTACAAGAGCCATATCCTGTTAAATTTGGGCAATACCTTCCTGGAAACTATTTCTGACCCAAGAGACTTTCTGAACCTATACCTACCACATAAGATTTTTTCCTTCTTCAGGTGCAGCTAGCAGAGACCACTGTTCTTTTTATAGAGAAGTAATCTTAAATTACAAGTGCACTTTTCACTCAATTTTCCACCCCAAAAGGAAGCACATTAAAGGAAAACTGAAAGGTAAGGAATTTTATGCATATATCTTTGGAGGGTACCAGAGATCAAATCAAATCTTTACAGAATCACAATAGCCAGGTTCTCTATAGGACACGCAAGCACTTCACCACACAAGCTTCCTCCTAAGAGTGAAACCCCAGGAAACTGAAGAAACCTACAATTCCCTATGCCAGCTGCTTATCCAAATGCTATCATCCTTAAACCTTGTTAAGCAGACCCTTTGCTCATGCTTAACTGTTGAGCATCACGGGTCCCATCCACACTTCCCCACAAATTAATATCCCAAATAAACTGTCTCCACATCTGATGCATGCTGGTGGAATAAAAAAAAAAGATTGATTTATGGGAAAAAATGAGTGAAGAAGAATGGGAGAAGGTGGATTTGGACACGGTTGCAACAAATACACAGCTCAGGAAACAGCTGGAAAAGCAAAAAATCCTCAACACCCTCCACTCTCATCTTGCTGGTTCCCAGACATTGAAAGCTGTACCCCACTATCAGATGGCAGAACAGCAGCATCCTTTAGATGACCGGCTCAGGTAATCAAAGCAGAAAACAGCCAGAAATAATACTGCCAAGTGATTAGAAGAGAACTGGTTGTAAATTTAAACACCCTTTTGATTCATTAATCTCCAACAGCTAAAGACAAACCTAAAGCGAAATTAACGTGATTGTAAACCGAGCACTCCTGTCCTGTGGCTATTTTTCGGCCTGCTGAGAGAGAATGAGCTGATCAAAGACAGACACTTGAGCGAGATTAGTGCTGCTTCAGTGCGCTCACAGTTAGCTCCCGCTAACTAACCTGTTTCAGGAGCTGGTAACGCCGGCATTAATCTCTGCTCCAATTTGGAGTGAAACCAGGGAGTGACCCGTCCATCTCCTGGTGACATTTGCACCCGCCCTGCGAGCCTGTGCAGGTCCAGTGAAGCCTTTTGCTGCTGACGGGCAGGGAAGAGCGCTACTAATTCCACATCAGGGGCACGAGCATTCAAAACTTCCTTGGGAAAGCAAAGCAGAGGTTCCATTTTGCTGGCTCATCACCAGTGGCACGTTGAAATCCTACCAAGTGACTGCAGCGAAGGGAGGGATCCCCTGGAATGGCCCCTATGAGGAGCTAACAACCATTAGGAAGAAGCCATCCTGGAAGGACAAGTGGCAGTGTAACAGTACAGTCCCAAAGGGATACCCTCCAAGGCAAGCTTGGTGTTTCAGCAGCAGCTAGGACTGGCTTAAAAAATAAGTGCTTTATGCATTCACAATTCTCAGAAGCTTGTACAGTTATAACTCCACAGAATTGCATCTCTTAAGTAAATCGGTGGAATTAAAAAACAAAGGGAAAAAAACCAAATCCACAACAATCTACTCAAACCTTGCAGCCACCACTTGTTTAAATCCATCCATCTAAGACCTGTCTACAGCAACCCCACCTTCTGCTGTTCAGTGTTATCTCTCAAAACAGATCTTCCATGTGATAGATCAGTGAATCCTGGGAACACTTATTACAAAATGCAGCTTTCCAGATTTGAATTTCATATTTTAGCTGATATTCATCAGAGCCTAAATGTATATATACAAATTATTGCTAACAAAAATCTCTCTAGTGAAATATAGTACATTACACAGATAAGATCCTGTGCACAAATACAAAGGGTGAATAAACTATTTTTTCTGATAAATTTCTGTGATGTGGACAATATTTTAATACCACACAAATATTTCCTCTGCAGCAGTCTCCCTCTCAGATTTCACATGTTGAAGCAGAGAGACTCAGGTGCAGTAGCTGGTACATAACTTTTCATGCATAAACCCTAAATTCCTCCAGAGCTGCCTTAAAAAAATCTGTTTAGGCTCACTCATCTTTAATCATTAAAATTTTATAACATTTAAATATTATAAGAATCATGAAGCACTTTATCAAATAAAATAGTAACGGCTAACTAGCTCACTTGGGATAGACAAAAATAGTTTTTAAAGAAGGAAAATGGACAAGGTTGCCACTTCCCACTGAAAAGGGACAGGCATTTACAAGCAAAATTCCTTATGGCATACAGGGTGGTGCCTGAATAGACCCAAGTGGAAGAGGGATAAGAAACAACAACAACAAGATTATAAGGAATATGCAGACAACTTCTTTTATCCAGGAATAAGAAGACTGCAAACTTCACAAGCCTATCAAACACGTGGTCTCCCACAAGTGCTTTATAAACCACATCACGCTATCATTAACTTCATGGATTAGACTAAAACAATATATACGCACTATGACATATGAAAATGCATAGCCTAGGTGTTTATAAAGCACCTCTCCATAATTCAGTAATACCCTCTAACAGATTAAAAGTACTCAGATATCACCTCATTTTTACTACAGAGAAGGATATTTACTCCTTGGCAAGGCAGCAGCAATTTAAAAAATAAATTAGAACAAATAAACCCAAGCATCTCTCCCCACATCATATCACTCTGAAGTAATGCTCTCTGATGACACAGACACCCATCAAGAAACAACCCCAACTGCAATATTTAGTCAGTTTTTAGGCATTTCTATAACCTGGGTGCTACACAAAAGTATTTTCAAGGTAATGTAATACACCCAGCGAAGAAAAGCACTACCTCGAAACAAACTGTCCTCGTACTCCACACATGCTGAAACATGAGATAGTTTAGTCACTGCTACATACAAAACTGGGGAAATTATGTGGGCAGAAGGCAGCAATTATACATTAGAAACAAACAACTAAGAGTAACCAATATTAGAATAAATAAATGGCAAACAACAGAAGACCCTTATTTTCTGTGAAAAGAAAAAAAAGCCAAACTACTCACAGAAGAGCTAACCCAGTCACCTCAGGTAACACTGGAAACTAAAATCCATAAGCTCCAAGACAATAAGATGAATGCCATTCAGTTATTGTCCTCAAAACTGTCCCCTTTCCAGGAAAAGCAAATTACTTGCAAATCCAAGCTCCAGCCATGTAAGAGCTCACCCGGCCACCTCACCCCAACTTTACCACTCTCTGTTTCTCAAACACCTCCTGCCTTTTCTCTTTAACAGCTGAGCATTGAAGATGGTTAAGCTTAATTAGTCTTCACTTCCAATTAACATTAGAGTTGCACCTGTAGAAGAACTTTTGTGCTTGATGAGCTGTTAATTTTTTCCTAAATATTCCAGGTGATTTAAAGGAAAGTATCACTTCTCCATTAAAAACCTCCCATCACACCTGTAGGCAAGTGCAGCTCCTGTTGAGGTCCTAAAGCACACAGCAGAAACAGGTTTAAAAAAAAATAAACTTGGGTAATTGGCCTTGTAAACTCGGGAAAAATAAAGGCAGGTGTTTTCCTCACACTAAATAGATGGTATAAATCTGAGAGAAAAGAACAGGAAGCAGTGTACAAGTTTTCCTGATTGTAGGATCATGCTATCGTTGTGAGAACCATAAAATATTAAAGACAACTCTGATGAATTTCTGAGAATAAAAAGCGCTTGACTAGAGGTTTAACTAAAACTCTCAATAAATCTGCTTGTTTTTTTTTTCTTCTTTACCAATACAACCCCTTGCAGAGGCATTGACCATATCAAAGACTTTGAAATGCTAGCACGAACACTTACCATGCAAATATTCAATAGGTAAAATAATTTTCATCTCCCCATTAAGTTATTTGAGCAGGGTGGGTAAGACTGTCCTGCTAAAGGTACATTTGTTTTGTTAATTTGTTAAGATTTCAGGACAAAAGTTAAGTTTGTGTTTCTTCAAAGCATCTTGGAAGATAATATGTATTTTACCTCAAAAAAGATGCTACGGACAACTCAGAAAAGTACAGAAATCATGTGCTAATCTCAGAGAAAGGCTGTGATGTGGCAAGACATCAGGGCAGCAGGAAGGAGAAGTTTTTCCAAAGATTTATTCAACTTTACGGAAACATTATGCTTTTTGGTTTTTTAACTTTTTGCAGACTCGAATGTGAGTGGGGAATTGTCATCTAAATGCCATCGGCTCAGGGTAGCTTGGTTGGTTTAATATTCGGTTTGTAACACACTGTGTTGGCCCAAAACTATTGTAATAATTGTAGCCTGAATGGAACTTCAAGGAAAGATTAGCCAAGACTATTTACAAGAGCATGTAGCGAGAGGAGAACAGGGAATGGGTTCAAACTGAGAGTAGGTTTTGACTAGGTATTAGAAAAAAAATCCTCCCTCTGAGGGTGGGGAGGCCCTGGCACAGGGTGCCCAGAGAAGCTGTGGCTGCCCCTGGATCCCTGGAAGTGTCCAAGGCCAGGTTGGACAGGGCTTGGAGCAACCTGGGATACTGGGAAGTGTCCCTGCCCATGGCAGGGGGTGGGATGAGATGAGCTTCACGGCCCCTTCCAACCCAAACCACTCTGTGTTTCTATGGTAATTATATACAGTAATTCCGTTGTGGTGAGTACTCAAAGCTATTTGCTGACATTAGCAATGTGTGTTAAATCCTCCCGATACCAGCTGTAGTGAAGGGATGCTGGGCTGGCACTTACTGGATGAGAATAAACTAACACAAGAGCGATTCCTGGGGTCTTTTTTCACTCGTCCTCTCTGCAAGGGGATGTCAGGAGGCTGTCAGGAGCCTAATACCAGAGCGAGTCCTTGTTCTTCTACCCCTCCTCTCTGGAAGCGGGATTGTCAGGAGCGGGAACGTCCTGTGGGAGCTGAGGGGCGGGCAGGTGCGATGCGGGACCCCCTCATGCCGGGGGCCAGCCCAGCCCGGGCGGCCCTGTCAGCGCCACGGGGAAGGAACATCCTGCTCGGGGCAGGAATACAGGCCACGGGCAAGGAACATCCTGCTCGGGGCAGGAATACACGCCACGGGCAACGAACGCGGTCCCCGGGGCGCGCTGCGCGCCCTGGCGGCGCTCTGAGGGAACGGCGGCGGCGCCGTGAGGGGGCACGGCCCCGCCGTAGCCGCCAGGGGGCGCCGGGCGGGCGGCGCGGGGGCCGCCGGGAAGGGGGCGGCGGCGTAGAAGGGCGGGAAGCGCGGGCGGCGGCGCGGGCTGTGCGCGCGCGCCATGAAGGAGACGCGCGGGTGAGGCGGCGGCGCCTTCCCGCCCTGCCCTGAGGGGAGAGCGGAGGGGGCCCGCCGGAGCGGCCCCGCGACGGGGCCCCGGCGGGCCGCGGGGGCCGAGCCTGCCCTCGCCCGAGGGGGGGAATTCTCGGTTGAAATAAATGGTGGAGTGCGGGTGGCGGGGCTGCCTCGCCCGGGTCTCGCCGCGTGTGGTGGCGACGCCGTCGCCAAGCAACGGCAATGGCGGGCGAGGAACGGCGGTAACGGGGCTGCGCCTTGGTCCGGGGCTGCGCGTCCTGCGGAACCCTGCGGAGAAGTGACTCTGCCTGAGCCTCGGGGACGGGGACAGGGAGGCTTGAGCTGGCAGCAGCTGCCCGCGGGCTCCGCGCAGCATGAGCTGGTGCGGCAGCGGTGAAGGGTGGAGTTGGGCTCCCTTCGGTGAAGGTCCCAGGTGGTCGGGTTTTTCGTGCTTCCTTGTTTTTCCTGGTTGCTGCTGTTGGTTTTGGTGGCTCAGGAGCTGATTTCTGGTCGTTCTGCCCCGCACGGATGGCTGAAAGCAGCGCCCTGAGCCACATAGTGTGAACGTAGCCTTCGACTCCTGGTGTGTGGGGGAGACACGCCTTTTGGAAGCTGTAAAGGAAGGGCAAAACCTGGAATAAATCCCTTTAGGTTGGCTTTTTGTGTAAAAGTATGTTTTACTAGAACAGACACGTCTTGGAGGTGTTTGCTGTGGTGCACAGGTTGTAGGAAGATTTGGCAAAATATTAAACTGCAGCACAATTCTCGTTTAATCAGAAGGCTGATGGGTGAATAGGTAGTGTGCCATATATGTTAGGATCCATAAGACCCCTTAATTGTATATGCTTGAGAGAGCAAAGTAAGACTTTACTTATTTTTTATTCCAAAAGGGTAACAAATCCTATGGAGTTTCACTCAGTGAAACTTGCCAGGTGCTGTTTCCCTTGCCTCTTAAGTTGTGAGGTCAAACTATCAGTAATATGTGTAAGCAACTGGAAAATATCTACTGTTGGCTAGAAGAATTTTATATGAATAATAATTAATTAATAATAAATATATTTGTTGTTAATAATATTAGGTTTATCTAATTGATATTGTGCTTTACGTCAATCTCCAGTTACATTATCTGTAGGCAGAGTGAGGCAATGAAAGGCAGGTGGTGCCTTATTGTACCTTGGAAAGCTCTCAAATGCTGGTGTAGTCTGAATCCTGTTCTTGTTTTGTGCAAACTTTATGAAGTGCAAGTCGTGCAATGCAAGCAATGCATAAAACATGGAAGCAGTCGCTGCTGTAGGTGTTTTAATTTCGTTGTAATGCACAGCAGCTAAGTACAGGCTTTCCGCCTGTATTTGTTATGAAAATGATATCATAGGAAAGAAAATACTCATTATGGACATTTTTATTTATGAAGTGGAAATTGTCAATGTCTATAAACAAGGCAAATTAGGTCAAGACCTACTTATGCCTGTAAGTAAACAGATGTTCTGACTGGGGACATGAGTTGATAGTACTACAGTCCTAATACCTGCCCCCAGCTTTTTGGAAAGCACAGAGAAGAAGGTTTGAAAAATGGGCTTGGAGAGAGGACGAGGGGGAAAAAAAAACCCTAGGTGACTACAAGCTCTGCGTGTAGTTTGCTTAAAGATACTTAAAGAGAAGGAAATCTCTTTAAGAGAGGGAGTAAAGGCAACAATTAGAAATAAGGAGCTATGTAAAAAGCTGTCTTTTTTAGAATCAAGTGGTGAAGCTGACCTTTGAGCATTTCCTAATCTTGTTCCAGCCAGAATGGGTCAGGTACCTTAAATAGGTATAAACATCCCTTGTTTTACCTAACCCAGCTAATCTTTGAAGCTGTACATGTGTGAAGGAAGAAAATACCCAGCTTAAATAATGGCACAATCAATCCCTTGAGCCTTACAGTCTGGGTCTGGACCCTGACAAGCATGATGAGACCTTCTGGGGTGTCTCCCCTTTTTGCTACTGGTGTTTCTGTAGAGACCTTTGATGCATTAAGCACCATTCTTACCTCCCATCCCACTCCTTTCTCTCTTCTGGTTTCAGCTGATAATGCCAAATAAGGTGCTTTTTCTCCATTTTCCCCTTTCTAAAACAAGGGGTTTATGGAATAATATATTGAATTTAGTGCATCAACTCTGTTTAACAGACCTATATGCCTTTACAATAAACTATAATGCCCTTCCTGAATCCATATAAACCTAACAAAAACATTTAATTAAAAGAAGTTTAATTGTTGTGTTTGGTGCTAGCAGGAAACTGTTGGGAGTATCCTTAAATTGAAACTGAAATGTCCAAAACTTCTGCTGTCTATAGGGTTGTTCTTGGTGGGTTTCAAACCTTTTCGTTTCCCAGTGATTAGTTTTGATGGGCTAGAGCAATGCAAATAAATTGTGTTAAGATGGCAGCACCTTGGATCATTTCTTACATCCATAAATGCTTTTTTTTTAAAAGTAGTTGTGACTTTTAAGTGAGGCCAAGTCATCTAAAAATGATAAGTAAGATTTTTTTTCTCCTTTGTGTTAACATTGGGTAAAAAAGCAGAGATGGATTTGTAAAGTGTAAGCTAAAGGGTTTTTACCTAATAAGGTTTTTTTCTCATATGTACTCATTCCTTTATTTTCTCCCAGTACTTCCAGGCAGCAGAACCAGCCTCAAGGGCACTATGGACTTACCTCTCCAATTAGCTTGGCTCCTCCTAGCGATAAAGACCACATTCACACTCAGAAGCTGATTGAAGCAATGAAGCCATTTGGGGTGTTTGAGGATCAGGAAGAACTCTATCACAGGTATAACAAGACTGAAATTTCTTCACCTCTTGGGGTTTTTTTGGTTCAGTTTTTTCTTTTAAAGCAAACTTAGCAGGGGTTTTCTTTACAGGACAACTGTTCTTGGTAAACTGAATAACTTTGTCAGAGAATGGATTTCAGAACTTGCTGAGAGCAAGGTAAGACTTTTTTTTGTTTTTATCAAAACAGCTGAAGCCTTTTGATTTAAAAGCTCTGCTACTGGGATCTATGCTGAAGTTCAACTTTTAACTTCTTAAATATCAAGTAGAGCTGTAGTAACTGCCATTGGAATAAGTTATAAAAGATACTTCAAGATCTGAGAGTCTTTGGGGAACTGAATAAATTCCTGCTTTGGCGCAATCAGTTTACTTGCAGCTGTTAACAAAGCCGAAACAAGGCATTGTGGATGAGAAAGATGGTAAGATTGGCACTAATCTTGCCCCAAACAGCCTAGAGCACTCAGTCTAGTTTGAAATTATTACTCCAGACATGCCTTTTGAATGGCTCTTAGGTTGTGTTAATTTATGTGCCTCTGCTGCAGGGAAGGCTAATAATAGGTCTTAATTTGTATAAATTAATAAAAGTACTGCTACATCACCTATAATTTTTTTTTGGAGTTGCAAGCTCAACTTATTTCAGAAAAACAGTATCAACCCAGTAAACTAAGATGTATGGGAGTGAGAAGATGTTGCTTATGCAGGCTGCTACAGTTTTCCTAAATAACTCACATGCAACTTAAACTTGCACAGAGGACAATGCGCATCTTAAACTCTCTCTTTTACCCACAGAATCTTCCCCCTTCAATAACAGAACAAGTTGGTGGCAAAATATTTACATTTGGTTCCTACAGGCTTGGAGTACACACCAAAGGTAGTACTTTCAGTGTCTGGTCATAGTTCTTATGGTGGAAAGTGACTTCCAAGAGTAAGAGGAGAAATGGGATCTCTTTGCAGGTTCTGACATAGATGCCCTTTGTGTTGCTCCCAGTCATGTGGAAAGGTCGGATTTTTTTCAGTCATTCTTTGAAAAGCTGAAGAATCTAGAGGAAGTAAAAAACCTAAGAGTGAGTAAACTCTCTGCTTGATAGATGTGTAAATTTTACAGTAGGAATATTCATGTTAAAGACTTGAATTGGTAGTGAATGTCTTACAAGCCAAAATTAAATCAGTTCTGAGAACCCTCTAAAATACTGGTTTATGCAGCATGAAAATGTTGATGTCCAGCTCTCGGTTCCTTTCCCCAGTGACTACATCACATAAGAGTTTTTGTGGTCCCTCTCCCCCCGCTGTGGTTTCAGAATGAGTCAGCTGTATCAAAAAGCAAGATTTTCCCTGGAAGCTTGGATGTAGTAGGGGGCTTACAACCACTGAGACTGGTGGTTTGTTGTGCACTGACTGTTGGTTGCAATACACAATTCTTGCCTAAATAACTTTTTAACAAAATCTAGTCTTAGTACCATAATTCTGCTTGAGAGTTATTAGCATTTTTTTGTGTTTGGAAGTAACTCAGTCTTTATATTGAGTAGTTTAGTGTAAATTCTGTATTTTATCGTAGTATAGGAAAAACTTTGAAGTAGCAAAAGGATGTCTTATTACAGATATCCTCTCCTTCACAGGCCATTGAGGATGCGTATGTACCAGTTATCAAGTTTGAGTTTGATGGCATTGAGGTAAGAATTTTAATTTCTATTTGGGTTTTCTTTCCCTTTAAGTGAGATTTTTTTTTTTCTTGCTTTGGAGTCGGATTAACTTTTTCGGGGACTTATGATCATGCTCTTTTATGAGGTTATTGGTATGTTGCAGCATATTTAGGAAACTGAAATTAAACAGCCTGACCACAACCTATCCTAGAAGAAGTAAAATGGGATCTTCTAGGAGAATAAGCCCCTAGGTAGCCTGGCAAGCATGGGAACATGAGGGGCATCTTTTTTTAAAGCCATGCTGCAGACCAAGGTAGCCTGCTTGGATAGCATTTATCTCCCAAGGATGTGCAGAGTGGGAGTAGAGGCAGTGTCCTTGCTGACTCCCCTGAGCTCTGACAAGAGCTCCCTTTCTGCAGGGGGTGTTCATGTTGTGGCTCACTGCATGAATCGCCTGATGTTTTGTTGCAAATCAAAAATGAAGTGCTTGTGAGACAAACAACATGGAAAATGAAAAGTAAAAGTACTCATTTGACTCCTACCTCAGTGTGTCAGCTGCAGGAATCCTTCTATCTGGAATACATCTCATGTAGAGAACAAATACCTACTTGCTGTAATGCCTGAGCAAGTTACTGCTTGGTATTGCTATCATGGAGACACTTATTCAATGACCTCCTTGTGGCCTTTATCTGCTACAGACTTTCACAGAATAATTTTCTTGCCTCACACTGTACCAAAAACCAGATGCTTAAGGCCTTAAGAAAATGCTTTCTCATTTGCTGAAGTATTGTTGAGGTGATTTGAATTTGTCTTAATTTTATGGTTAATTTAAAATTTCCTTTTAATAGGAATTCTAAGTTTAGAGTAATCTTTCCAACTTTCAAAAAAACCCCCTTCCTTTCCCTAGCTTAAAAAAAAAGAGGTGGTTTTGTAAATAAATAGGGAACTTAGAGCAATTTTCGTGTTTTCTGGCAAATAAATATAATCATAATTCACATAATTCTAAATACAAATGTTAACCACTCTTTTTAGAGATGAATGACTAAATGTCCCTCGCTAGTGTCCTGTTTGCAAACAGTGCTGCATTCTAAGTCATGGTTGAAACTTCTTTCTCTTGAAGATTGATCTCGTGTTTGCAAAGCTGTCTTTGCCGACGGTTTCCGATGATCTCGATCTCAGGGATGACTCGTGCCTCAAAAGCCTGGATATAAGATGCATACGGAGCTTAAATGGTGAGCATGTTCTGCACACCTTTAAAAAGACATTGAAATTGGCATAGAATGCACATTACACAGCCCACATTTCTGTACAAGATGCAGAAACTGATCTCCTGTGTATTTCAGTTCTGAGGAGGCGACCAGAGGGCCTAAATTTAGATATTTCAAGGAGTTGTGTGTTTACACAGACTTGTGTTTCATGTTTGTTTGATTGCTTTGTGAGCAGTGCTCCAGCTTGCCCCAGAAACTCTGATGACTAAGTAGGGCACTTGATAAGAATGTATGAATGATAAAGAAGGTAGTTCATTAAAAAAAAAAGTAATTAAAATACCTGACATCTGACTGGCTCGCTGTTTAACACCAATTGGTTTAATGGATGTCAAAAGAAACATAGCTTTTGGAATCACAGAATATTTAGTGTTGGAAGGGAAATGATCCAGTTCAGCCCCCAGCTAAGGCAAGGTCATCTGGAGCAGCTGACTCAGGAATGTGTCCAGGTGGGTTTTGAACCCCTCCAGACATTTCACAGCCTCCCATGGCAACCTGTTCCAGTGCTCTGCCACCCTTCGATGGAAAGTTCTTCTTCATGCTGAGGTGGAACTCGTGGTGTTTTTGTTAATGGCCAACACATCCTGTAGAGAGGCTTTATTTAAAAGTTGTTAGTTGTAGTCTAAACTGTGAAAAGGCTGTTGAGGGCACCAGCTACCTAAAGTGATGCTGAATGTTATGTGTAGTCTATAATTTTCAAGGTAATACAAAGCAAGTAATCCAAACTTGTTTTCCTAGACTTGAGCCATAAGCTGTAAGCTGTTGATCCTGTATAGGAACAGCTGACTTGTACCTGTTACTGGGAACTTCTGTACTTTACCTTTTGTCTCGCAGGCAGCAGGGTTACAGATGAAATACTGCGCCTGGTGCCCAATCTGGAGAACTTCCGGCTCACGCTCCGAGCCGTTAAACTGTGGGCAAAACGTGAGTGACGGGATGGTTTGGGATCTTTACACTTTTCAGAGGCACCTCATGCTCACTGTTGGATGTACTGCAGCTTTGGATTGCTATTTAAATGGCAGTTGTTATATCAAATCCCTTTTAGTTTAAGTTCATGGTCTGTCCATCTGCTAAATTCCATGTGTTTTTTAGTGGGGGTGGCGTTCTGAGAAGAGAGGAGTGCTCTTGAGACAGGGTGCTGCATTGTTTATCAGGAACCTGACTACAAATGATAAAAATTCCCAATTATGTGTAAAAGGAATAAGAAAATCCCATTTGCCCATGTGGCCAGAGCAAGTACTAGAAGAATGGCAGAATGTTTCTCTTAAGGGGAATTGGAGTGAAGCAGTAGGTGTAGCAGCACAAGCAAGTTTCACAGTAGCAATATTTTGGGAAGTGGTGTTGTACTGATTCTTTTTCTCATCACTGTAAGGACCAGCAGTTCTGGCCTCACTGCACCACAAAAATAAATGACATTGAGGCTGAAATAAATTAAGTATCCTATAGATAGTGCAGCTGGTGCTGTAAATTTGAAAGACCACAGACTAACTGCATGGTATCCATTGTAGGACGTGGTGTTTACTCCAACATCATGGGGTTTCTTGGTGGAGTCTCCTGGGCAATGCTGGTAGCAAGAATATGTCAACTCTACCCGAATGCTTTGGCCTCCACTCTCGTTAACAAGTTCTTCTTGATTTTTTTTTCAAAATGGTAAGAGCTGTTTATTTTAATTTTCAAAAAAGAAATAACACTTGTAGTTATTTATATAAAGATGTCCATTGACAGCATCCCGCACAGCCCTGAATTGCAGAGCAGAGCTTAAAATGGACACTTAATTACTGCCTTGTCTTCTACAGGGATTGGCCAAAGCCAGTATTGCTGAAACGTCTTGAAGAGAGCTTTCTTAACTTACCAGTCTGGGACCCTAGGGTAGGTAGCCATTGAATTCAGAAGCCTTAAAACTTTCTTCTGACCTAAACTGGTGCTAAACAAAGCTGTTGTGACCTCGTAGGTGAACCCATCAGACCGGTACCACGTGATGCCCATCATCACCCCGGCCTATCCACAGCAGAACTCCACATACAACGTGTCTGTATCAACACGAGCAGTCATGGTAGAGGAGTTCCAACGTGGTAAAGTACATTCTGTGCTTATTAACTGATTAAACAGTGTAATTCTTGCTCTATGGAACCACGTTATCTGAATTAGTTTTGTGCAGTGAGGTGTTCTAGTAATAAGATTTCCCTGGGAAATATGCCTGTTGCAGGCAATAAGGGACCGGTTTTCCAATAAGCTGTTGTAGATCTGCATTGTGTCAAGGGAATTCCTGCTTTTTGTTCTGTCAGTTACTGCTAAAATCTTCTAAAGTTTGTCATGGTAATTTAAAAAGTAGTAATAAGATTTTCAACCATATTTGTAGGTCTTGAAGTTACTGATGAGATTCTCAAAGGAAAATCAGACTGGTCAAAGCTCTTTGAACCACTGAACTTCTTTCAGAAGTACAAGTATGTATGAAATCTGTTGTCTGAACTTGAAATTATTTACTTAGTGGTTAGCATAATGAGTTTTAACTTGGGGTCTAAATAGAAGATTATATTGATATATTTCAGTTTGGGGTTTTTTCTAAAGAAACTGGAGGGGGTCATAGAAATTTTGGTACATATCAGCATAGGGAAGATAGGAAAAACTGTCTTACGCCCCTCACACCATTTTTCCTACCAAAAAAAAAAATCATCTGAAATTTAGAATGTAAAATAAAGTCTTGAGCTAGTGTATTCATTTTCCTTTCTTCTTCTAGACATTACATTGTGCTGACTGCCAGTGCCTTTACAGAGGAGCACCACTTAAACTGGTAAGCCTTGCTTTAAACGTGGGTCCAGTGCAAAACTGAAACTCAGTTCAATGTTGTACCGTATTTTTGTTTTAATTGTGTTAACAGATAGTCTGTGACTATGCAACTAGGCACGAAATATACCCCCTTCCCTCCCTGCTTTAAAGACCACTGTTCTAGAGCCTTAGACTTGATTTCATAAAGAGTTTAACTGTAATATTTAAGGATTAGGTTGCACTCCGTGCTAGATTGCACTGGTGTGTAGTCAGCCTATTCCAGACCTACTTTTCTTCAATGAAGGGAGATATGCCAATAATTACTTATTTAACCTATGTAAATGTGCTGGCTCACTGTGAATTTTGAAGTAAGGGGAAATGATCAGGAATTAAGGCACTGTAATGTGTGTTTATTGACTTTCCAGTGGGTTTCTTTGATGACAAATGAGTACTTTGCTTGCTTTGCTCAAGTAAGCAAACTCTCTGTAACAGACCCCCATTCTGAGGGCACCTTAGTTTTACTTCAAAGTTTGGCTTGTGCTTTAACTTAGATAATTCTTGTGCCATCTATAAAAGATAGCTTAATGTTTAAAAATAGTTTTAAGAGGTAACACCTTTTATCTGAACTTTCTAATATATTCACTTAAAAATCTTATCAGCTACAGCTTGATATCATTCACAGTTGTGTACAACAAGGTGCGTGGGCAGAGGGCCAAATAATTTTTAATGTTAAATGTTCCTGAGTGAATAAACCTGACTGTACCTCACAATAAAGACAAGGGAAATTCTGGCTCTCGTAAGAGCTGATGTTTTTGTAGTGACAGAAATAGAGGCAAATTTTCCAGTTTTGCAGCTGGGGAAAACAATAAAGCAGCAGATAAATTTGCTTCAGTTTATTATAAGAAAAAGTTTAGTTCACCAGTTCTTGGGTGGATTTGGGAATAGATAGCACATCTCTATTATTCGTCAACATAAGATGCTTTTGAAGAACATACAGATCTCTGACCGCTTTTAAAGTTAGCGGAGTTTTAGGTAGGAGGATGAAATGCCAGTACTTTATTGAAATTAACGCTCTCGTAGTGATGATTCATTTCGTAGGGAAGTTTCTGATGGGACTGTTGACTAGATCATTTGTTTATTAAAATAATTCTATTTTTCCATTTTCACTGATCAATCTACAGGAAAAATTGCATCTTGGTGTGCTTGAGCCTTTTCGAAACCAGTCTTCTCCTTGATCCTTGTGGCAAAAAGGAGTTTTGCTGCACCCCAGAGGTGCTGGGATCTGCTCATAGGTTATAGGTGGAAGTGTTGTATCTGAGCTGTTCAGAGTATATGTAAAACTTATCTCTGTCTTTAGAAACAAAAGCACAAATGTCACTGGAAACATCTCAAGTCACTGTGTGTGTGTGTGATATAAAGATCTAGTGTCTGCTCAGCTGTATGAAACTTGGTGCTTATTGATTGGTTAACACTATTACAAAAAGACATCTAACTGATGTGCTGGATACAGTTAAAAATGAATAAAATACCTCTTGTTCTTATTAGGATTGGCCTCGTTGAGTCTAAAATCCGTGTGCTGGTTGGAAACTTGGAAAGGAATGAATTTATAACTATTGCACACGTACAGCCACAGTCTTTCCCTGGCAACAAAGATCTCTATAAACAGTGAGTTTTGTTACTTTTTCTGAAGTACAGTAGGTGCTCTAACAGGCAGGGTCCTGAGCATGGAAGATCCTTTTAAAGAAGGGAGAATGTCAGGAAGAAGTACTCTGGGAATTTAAGTCTGGGATGGCTCTAAACTAAACAACTAAAATGTACTAGAATCCAGATCACTGGTATCTGTGCCTAACTTAAGGTTTGTGAATCTGTCTTTTTTTTAGGAGTGGATATGTATCAATGTGGTTTCTTGGGCTTGTGTTTAAGAAAGCAGAAAGTGCAGTA
This sequence comes from Lycocorax pyrrhopterus obiensis, assembly GCA_014706295.1. NCBI lineage: Eukaryota > Metazoa > Chordata > Aves > Passeriformes > Paradisaeidae > Lycocorax > Lycocorax pyrrhopterus. The sequence continues at coordinate 7,251,747 of JACSVZ010000004.1, forward strand.
AAGACTAACGTTGATCTAACACATGGGATACAGTCATTCACAGATACAGGTAAGGCTCTATTTTTGCTCTAGACTTGTGTGGTTTAGTTCTTTTTATTCCAGTGGAAATTGCTTCACAAAGTGAATCGCGCTTCCTTCTGTTATTAGATATCCCTGTAGATAGCAACATACAAAAGATTAGCTTGAAAAGCAGGTTGTATTGACACTTTGTCAAAGTAAGGCCATCTTGAAACACAAGTGTTACAGTCATACACCATGTACCATACATGAAATAACAGTTCTGTAGATCATAGTGTAAAGACTCCCAAAGGAACTGCATTTTCTGTAGGGGACAGTCAGATGTGAAGCCCATTTGCCGAGATAGCTATTCTTGTCAAACAGTAGTCAGCTGCTGAACTTTGAAAGTGGGAATTGACTGTGTCAAGCTCTGAAATGAGTTGTTGATGGTATTTTTCCAAGACAGTTTGTGTATAATACGATCCCAGAACTGTGAAAGTCACTGGGTTGTCACATTGTAATCACATGCAGTCTTGCATGTAAATTTTCATGTTCATAGTCTGTTACTACTTTTGTTAGATGTAGACATAAATTAATATTGCAAGTGTTGTTAGAGGATGCTAGAATAATAAGGAAACCAGGCTATTCTTCTGAAGTGACAAGTGTGTTGGGACAAAGAGTTTAAACAGTGAAGTCCTCTGAATGTTTGTTGGAGTTTATCCATATTACCAGCATGATGACCTGTGTGTTGTCTTGCTCAAACAACAAGTAAATGCAGTAAAACCCGGCCTTCTAAGTTCGTGCTTGGGATATGAGGAAAGCGCAGAAAAATGCATCAAAACTCTCGTCTGAGTTACAAGCTCAAGGTGGGGTGATTTCCTCAGACTTGCACTGTTATCTGTGCTTGCACATTACATCCAGTGGCAAATGTAAATTATGTTAATGAGATTTACATGCTGCTAAGAGGCCAGAACTAATGGTAAATCCTTTATGCACAAACATTGTTAGTATGGCTGTGTGCTCTTACTTTAGTGAAGCACAGCCTATGGTATGGGTTGGATAGAGGACTTGAATCCAGAGAGAATTGAACAGAAAAGCTATTCCTTGAGAGGTGTGAAATCCTTTCTCAGCTGTGGGGATGACCAGTAGCTCTGTGCTACAGAGCTGTTATCATGTGCCTTGACTTTGAGAGAATAATTTTAGAGGGCAAAGACCAATTTCAAGTTGATGAGCTCAAGGATAGAAGGCTCAGTTTGGAGGGCTTTTGTATGGTGAACTTTATTTCCCTTTTATGTACAAACTTTATTGAATTTCCTTAGAAGTAACTGTCCATATTGGTGTGTATGTTCATGTCTGTGCTTTTATTTCATGTCTGGTCTCCTGTAGAAAGCCTTTTAGTTGCATGTCCTTGCTTTGATTCCCACTCTGGATGTTAGTAAGCTGACTTTCCAGTTATGCTCATGATAGGCCAGTTAGATAAGCTTATCTAAATGTGACTTAATTCTGTAGTGACTGTTGTGCTGCTATCGCATTTTTCAGTTGCATAAAAGGCTGTTTGCAGGCAGTTGAGAAAAACCTGTTTAAATTGTAGTGAGTGTGTTAAAGCAGATGTCCCTAAAATCCAGTCTTGCTTCCTCGGACAGAGAGAATTTATAAATGCATATTTGAACTCAAATAGCTGTTGTGGCTGGTCTGTAGTGAATGTGAAAGGGGCATCACAGGTCACATTCATCCTCTTGTGATTATTGGGAGTCCTTGGGCAGCATTTTGTGTTCACTTAGGCTGGGAATTCTTCATGTGGGCTGGGTAGACATGTTCCTAAAGAAACCATATGTAACTTTGACAAGTACTGATGCAAACATCCCCACTGAGCTACAGCGCTGTGTTTGATGTCAGTTTACAGGCAGGCCAGTGCCCTCAACATCCTAAAGGAAGGTATGAAGATTGAGGCAACTTACGTGAAGAGAAAGCAACTCCATTATTTTTTGCCAGCAGGAACCTTACAGAAAAGAAAGAAGGTATAATAAAAATTCGGCTCTTCTGGTAATTTTTAATAAAATCTTTAATAATTACTTGAAGACTTTATTTTTTCACTGTCGTTTCAGCAAAGGGTGTCAGATATTAGTCAAAATAATAGTGGACTTCAGTGCAAAAGGTCTTCTTTAGGTGAAAGCTGTTTGGATGGTTCCAAAGACAGAGATTCCAGAACACCCTCTAATTCCTCTTCGTTAAATAAGATATCTAAGTTGGACATCTCTACAGCAGAGACAGAAAGGTTAGTGCCATAACCTTGGAACTGTGGAGAAGCTGCTCTTAACTGACTCACAATGTAAATGAGGTCTAGGATTTCTTGTTTGAATCTATGTGGATCATAAGCATGTGGAGGGCTCTAAGAGCTTCAGGAACAAAGCTGGAATCTCCATTAGGCACATGGTGGGAGACCAGGCTAAAGGAATCCTTGAAAAAACTAAATAATGTCCATGAACACATAGATAGGAAGAACTTGACACCAGGGAAATTATTTAGTCTTGAACATAAATCTTCATAGGTTAGTGTGTAACTTGAAGCTGGAGTATTTTATGTGCAAGTAACTTTTCTTTCTAACAAAAAGTACTGTTGATGCCAAGTAGATTGAGTTCTAATGAAGTACTGATCTTGGTCACAGAAACACTAGAGCTGCTGATGACTTAGCAGAGTGGTATGAGAACTCAGGCAGTAAAAGTGTCTGTCACTTCCTGGGAAGTCTGTTTATCCGTAAGCACAGGAAGAATACGTAATCTTGAGAGTAATTGCCCAATCCTACCAAATGTGTGATACCTGCCATGTTCAGACTGTTTGATACTGTAGGAGTCACATGAAAAATAAAAATAAACAAAATGTGTGCACATCTGGGTAGAGCAGAACAATGGTTCAAAGCAGCACAGTGTGCTGGGTAGAGTAATCTGGGAAAATATATCAGGACATAAAGACTCAGTAAAGAAAATGCTTGAGTTTAAATCTGCAGTCTGAAATTCAGCAAAATGATGGTCTGGTGCTACATTGCCTGGGAGGTTGTGTTGTTTAATAGAGCTCTGACAGTGAGCTAAGGAGGTCGATGTTTGTCTTGCATGCACTTTCTGGAAATGACATATACAGTATTTTACAAACTAGCATTTTATAACTCTAGTGTTTGACTTTTATAGAAATGTTGAATGTCAGAGTTGTAGTGGTGCCAACAGTGTAGCTGAGCCATCAACGTCTAAGGGACTTTGCATTCCTGTGACTGATCCAAGTATGTATTTGAAGTGGTAGGTGGAATGTGGTTTTAAATTTCGTGGCCAAACTCTAAAAGCCAGGTGTCTCCTACAGAAATGGAGGCTACAGTTGCACTAAGAACATCGGGACCTCCAATTGGTTGCACCATTCCTGGATATAACACGGTTTGTCAACTCAGAACGTGTTTTGTGCAAGGACAGCATAAATTAAGTGGGACTCTAATCACGGATCCTAGGAGTGCTTCACCTAAGCAACATTATTCACCAACCTCTAAAGTATCTCGTCCACCTACATCGGGAGAATGCCTCCAAAAAGCCATAGATGGAGACAAGGCAAGAAGGGGGGACTAGGCCAAGGAGGGTTTGAAGTAGTACTAATTACTGATGTAGAACAAATGAAATGACTGAAAATAAATGCATTTATACATCCCCAAAGGATTTGGGAATCTAAATTTAAGCATAGCTAGTTGTACTAGGATGTAGATGTGAGAAATTGTAATGAATATAATGTATAACTATGAAACAACATATTTTCAGGATCTGGCACTTAGTGACTGCTTCTCATCTGGTGCCAAGGTCTCTAAATACCGCTGTACTTATCTGTCACTGCAATGACCAATTGCTGAATGAACTGTCTCATCTGGAAGCAGTTCTTAATTCAGAAAAAAATCATATTCAAATGAAGAAGATATGAATCTTATAACTGTAAAAGTATGAGCTAATCTGTTTCTGGCAGATGCTTTTTGAAAGCCTATTGATAGTTTTGCTGCTTTAAAAGTCAGCAGCCGACTCAATAGGTCATTACTTCTGAAATGATAGTGTGGAGTTGCTTGTTAAATCTTGGTTTTGTGGAACTTTTAGATTAATATTTCATTTGTTTTATTGCTGTATGTAAATCTCCTTAAATAGCTGTTCTTGGAGCTTGACCTGTGATTTGAGGAACAAGCAAAGAACAACTAGAAAAAGAACCCTCAGTTTTGACACTTGTAAAGAATCATCTTGTAGAACTGTTATCTAGTACTGAATATTGCAAGTACAGATTTCAAGGTTTGGGTAGTAGGACTTTTCCAGAGGCTTGAAATTCCTGTGGGGTAATGGTGGACTTGTATAAATATTCTTTTAAGAATGGCCCCTAATAAATCTAATGTGTTGACTGGAAGCTGTACCCAAATAAGAAGGGAATTTTAGCACAGCAATTATTTTGAGTGTGTATTTTGTTCCTGCAGCTAAACGTGTGGGACTCCGATTTCACAGAAAGTGAATACCCTCAAGATGGGAGGAAGAGAGCCACAAAAAATGTAATTTTGAAGTGATTTTTCTCAGCAGACTAACTGAAAAGCAGAATAGTTTAGTGCCTAGACTGCCTCACATAAATACTCTGCATGTTTACTGATGGAAAAAAAAAAATACACTTTTTAGTTTAGCTTATTTCAGTCCTCATTCCCCAAATATTACACTTGTATGACCTGTCTTTTAAACGTTTGATTTGGTAGTGACTAATTCCTTGCCATGCTTGAAAAAATACTGAATTTTCTTTTTAAAACTACTGGATTCACTGATGTAAATTAAAACTGCTGTAAAGACCAAAGCATTTGGCCTCTCAAAGGGAAGATAAAGAGCTTTGCTATTCATGTAGCTTGTTACTGAGGCATAAACTCCTGAGGGCACACCCTCAAATCAAGATGAGATCTTGTTGGTGAAGGTTGAAATACCTGAACCACTGTCTGTGTGGTTTTAGGGCTTCAGGATACCTAAACCCACCCCCCACAGGGTGGAGGTTGTTAATGCATGTATGATTTTAAGGTATCCTAGCTGCCAGAACTTGCTGCCTCTCAGTCAGGAACCTGGCAATACTGCCTAACAAATTCCTTCTGGCTTTTTTAGGGTGTCCTTGATGGAAAATCCATGCAGATTCCAGTGATCACATCAAGATCACAGGTATTTATTGTGCTTTTGTATTCATAGGTAAAGCAGAGCTAGCATTTTCATTTTATGTACAAAGATTTACGTACCATTAAACTTGGTGGTTTGAAGAACAGTACTGTTTTGCCTGTTGTGCTTCCAACAAATAAATAACTACTGAACAATGACCTTCACAACAGTGAAGCCAAAGTTTCCAAGTTTTGAACTTGAAAAAACATCTTTCTATGGCCTCAGACACTGACAGTTTGTGTCCTGCTTTGGTTTTCTTGTACTGTTATCAGTACTTGTATACTGGTTTCTGTGATGAGACTTGGAAGCTTTGAAGTCTATAGGTGACTTTAATTGCTGTGTGTCATGTAAAATGTTGTGAAGTTGAGGGCTGTAAGACTGGAAGTGATCCAGACAGTAGAGACTCTGTTTTCCTGATCTATGGATCTGAAAAAAAATCTTCCTTTACTGTGCTGTTGAGCAACTCACAGCTAATTTCTGCCCCCCATCAGGGAGATACTTGTCTCAGGTCATGCAAGGGAAGAATTGTGCAGAGGGGAAAATGCTCTTCCTCTGCATATGGTGGTAATTAAACAAGTGGTGTGGTGAAAAAAAAAATCTTCTCTGAAAATGGGTTTGGGCCATACTGGTTTGGTACATAAAGGATGTTATATTCAGCTAGGAAAGGGTTTATCTGCTGCTACTTTTGAATGAATGAATTTAAATTAATTCATTAATTAATTAAAAATTCCTTTTTTTTTCTTTTTTTCTGTGGCATGTTTGTGTGTTATAGAGGCTTTCCAGTAAAGAACTGCCAGATTCTTCATCTCCTGTTCCAACAAATAGCATTCGTATTATTAAAAGATCCATCAAACTTACCCTTAATGGGTAAGTGGTTGATCTCCAGGTGAAGAGGATAATCACTTGTTACCAGTCCTTATTCTGAATGTGTGTTGTAGTTACTAACAGAGGTAGAAGGTTACTGTGGCCGTACTGTAACTGACCAGTTGAAATCATGGTCTTATTTTTATACTGTTGTTAGATGCTTGCTTCCTTTTGAACTACTCTTTGCATGGGCTTGTAACAGTTACCTTTATGAGTTTTTAGGAAGTCTAAATTGCCACCAGCTGAAGCAGCTACAAAAACCAACCTGTCCTGTGCCTTGGATTCAGAATGTTTGTCACCGGGGTTAATTAGTCGCTGCAACCACATTCTGTTTTCAAGTGTTTATGAATGTGCTTGTATTCATCTGTGCTTGCCTAATTCATGTGCATATATTGTTCTTATCTCCAATTACTTTCCCATTTGGCACACGCACTCCTGTGCATCTCTCACAATGGTGCTCAGCTTCCTTGGCTCGCAGCTTTCCACTGTCTTGCACAGCCATGCACTGCACACAGGTATTGCCTCCCATGGAGGCCCATAAATGGTTTCAGTATTGAAGGAAATGCAGCAGAGGATGCTACCAAGGTATGGAGATGATAGACATGTCCCGTGCTGTGTTGTCTGATATTTTTTTTGTCTCAAGACTGCTCCAGCATGAGACTTAAGAGGTTTTTTGTGTCACTGGGTAGTAAAGCCCAACTCTGAACACACAGCTGAAGATGCACTGAAACACTGCAACAGCTGAGGCTGTCCTGACACTACTGCCCACCTGCAAGCTGTGTGCAGAGAGGGGTTTCAGATAAACTCTGAGAGCTGTTCTAAATGCTTACATGAAAACCTGTAGTGGTCTTGAGTCTGGTTCTGTAAACTGATAACACTGCTTACCCAGCTAAGTGCATTAGGGGTTTTGGGGGGTGGGGAGAAATTCTGATTATATGAAACAAGTATTATGCAATTTCTCTATTGTAATTTCTTCATCATTTGGTGGTTTCATAAGTGAACTTGTAAGTTGTTTTTCCAGAGTATTTTTGTATGTACTGTAAAAAACTATCTTCAAAGTGAAATTTAAAATCTTTAGTCTCTTTTTCTTTTTTTTTTTGTAGTGCAGATGGGATCTGCTTAAAAAATCTAAACAACTAAACCAACTCTAAGGGATGGGAGGAAGGCAGTGCCAGAAAAAAGTGTTCTACAAAATGATAATGTCATAGAATCATTTAGGTTGGAAAAAACCTTTAAGTTAGAGTCCAGCTGTAAACCTAACACTGCCAAGTCCACCACTAAACTGCCATGCTAGAGTAAACCTGAGGAGACCAGGAACACTGCTTTGCTTTCCTGCTTCTGGTAGATCTGGGGTTTGATTTTATGCCCTCTGAATTTTGCAGTTTGCAAACTGCATGATTCAGCTGAAGTCCCAGTTTGATATGTGGACAGAGATAGCCCTGAATTGTTTTAAAATGAGTTGCTTGTCTTAAAGAGGAAATCTGAGCTCTAAACATCTTTAGTATCTGCCTTAGTGACAAGATTGAAGGACTGTAAAGAAATAAGAGGTGGTATCTATCTTGTCACGTCTTAACTCTTTAGCATTCCCTCTGCTGCTACTATCCCAAACCTGTGGAGAAAGCATGCCTATATTTATCACAATCTGCTTGTTTTTTCCCTCATTCTCTGGTTTCCAGCTTGCTTCAGGTGCAATTTATCCCTTAGAAATTGACCTTAGTGGGTTTGAGAGGCCTTATTCTTCCTTCTACCCTCCAAAACCCCCAAAACTAAAGACTGCAAGGCTTTGATATAGTCACAGGTTAAAATTAAGAAACAGTACCCATATTGCTTAAGTAGCTTTTAGCAGAACTACACCTTGGGGTTATAAAATGGTTGCCTCAGTTTTGTGACCTGTTCTAAAACAGTGGTACCCAAATATTGTCACTTCTGTGTACCAGTTACAGTAGGTATTCAACTTCAGCACCTGTGTAAATACAAATCTGTCAGGAATTTGAAGGAACTAAAGCTGAAGTAGTGATAAGATAAACAGCAAAAACGAATATGGGAAGTGTTTTGTAGTAGACTACAATCCTGTAATATTCCCATGCTTTTAAATTCTTCCACATGAGTATTCCAAGACTGCTTAAGGGATGATTTTCCCATAGGCTTAATGTCAGCACATGCACTTCTGCAACTATTCTCAAACCAAACTAACCTATTTAATGCATATACCTTTACACAGATCATTTTATTTTACTCTTGCTTTGTGGTTATCTTCTAATTGCTCTTTTTTAAAACTTTTTTATTTTCCTCCTCACTCTTAGGGTTTTAAGAAGAATGTTCAGGGTTTTGAGAAGAACATTCAGGAAGAATTTAGGTTACTAGTTTCTCAGACTTGATCCATTGGTGAATTGCACATCTTATCTTAATGTATCTTGACATATAAGATGTCAAGTGTGATGTTAAGTGATGTCAGTGTTCTGGAGTTTCCCTGGATGTTACAGAAGCTCGATGCTGCTCCAGGACTCTGCAGATTAGAATTCAGCTGTTTGTAAATAAAGTTCAAACTTACTCAACTTCAGTGTTCTCCTCTGTTAAAGTGATTGAAAGGGAAGTTACTCCTGCATAAGGACTCAGCGAGGGAGGCTCTTTGATATCAGACTCCCTCCAAATGTTGCTCTTTTCTCTCTGCTTTCTTAGCTGGTTGCTGGGTGTGTGGCTTGAGATGAGGGACTCATCCTCAATCTCTTCCACTATGAGCAGCTCTGTACTGAAATTGTGTCTGATTAGTAACTTTGAGCAAGAAACTCCCTTGCAGGAATTAACATCTGTGGTTTTACTCATTAGGTACAAGCAAAGAAGCAGTTAATGTGAAGTCACCTACATTTTGGCTGTAGCCATTGATTTTCCTGTAGAAACTGAGAGAAAGTAACAGAATACTTACTTTTTGCCTTAATGAGGAAAAAGCAAAGAAGAAAAAAGGTATCTAGAAATTTGTTACTTGCCTGTGGGAGAGAGGGGGCTTACTAACCTTGTCTTATGTAATGCTTAGTGACATAAACTGTTGAGCCTAAAAAGACCAGCAAAAACTCCTGGCTGTATTTCTGTAATTACCTCATCACACTTCTTACAAAGAGCGTGATCCTGTGCACTATTCCAGTAAATGAGGAGCCGTGGTTGTAGGGTGCAGGCGAGGGGCTCATACCCACCCCGGCGCTGGAGGCAGCCCGTGCCCCGTCCCAAAGGAAACCAAATGGCCGCGAGCAGGATCTCGGTCCTATGGGAAAATCCTCTTCCCCTGGAGAACCCAGCGCGCTGCTGCCTTCTCCCCCCTCGGCCTGCAGCGGGCTGGCTGCGGGGGCTGCGTGCCCTTTCCCCGGGGCTCGCAGGGAGCTGTGGCCGTCCCACGCAGGGGCGGGTTCCCGGCCCGCAGGCGGGGGCGGGCGGGGGCCGCGGGCCGGCCCTGTGCCGCGGCAGTGCCGCGGGTGGCCGCCTGGGGCCGGGGCTCGGCCACCTCGGAACGTCACTGCTGCCCCGGGCTGCTGCCGCCGCGGCCGCCGGCCGGGGGGGACACCCACAGCCCCCCGCTTCCTGCCCAGCCCTGCTGCGCCCTGCCCTGCCCTGCCTTGAGCCCTGCGGGACTCAGCACAGTGCCGGGGGGGGTTGGCCAGCCTGGAGCGGGTGCTGGGCACTCCTTGCTGCCTCCATCGTGTTGGTCAGTGTGGACTGCCCCGTGGATGAGGGTTTCTTCAACCATCATCTACCTCAGGCTGCCAAGCCCTAAGCGTGGCCCAAGGGCTCAGGGCTCCGAGCTGTTGGACCTTGGGTGTTTTTATGGGAGGATCTTGGCAAAGCAGTTGCCTGGGGGCTGATTTTTCTCTCATTCTGGAAAATACAGCCTGTTAAACTCTCAGCTGTCTGACCTTCAAGAAATTGATACGAACTGCTCATCCTTGGGCAGTTCCTCTTTCTTGGGAAGACACTCTGAATCCTCCTGCTGTCTTCTCCCAACCTTGTTTCTTATTTGCACCTCATCTTTTTTTCATTTCTTCTGATCTCAGTCTCTTGCCTGTTTTCCTTTTCTCTCTGATAATTCACATTTCCCTTTCTCACCTGAGTCTCTCTTTCTGAATTTGAACTGGGTAGTACATTATTCGATGGTGGTGAGTAAAACTCCCATGAGTCCTGAAACCAGAGGAGAAATAACCTTACTCTGTTTCAGTTTCAGCCTGTGGCAGCCTGCCAATCAGCTGCCTACTGCGGGCACCATCCAGCTCACTCTCTGCATATGTGTGCAATGGAGAGAGAGCTGAAAATTTTGGCTACTAAAAGCAGGTCTGGCAAGCATGTGCAAGGTCAGTCTTTTCCAAGGAAGAGCAAAAAATCCCAGTAGTGACACCAACACGGCCTCCTTGCTAGATTTCATGCCCGTGTTTCTGAAATGCAAAGAAGTTTCTTAGAAGTTTTAAGAATTCTTTGAATATAGTTAAAGCATATGTTCCCCATGGTCATTCGTGGAAATGACTGAGTCATATGTGTTCTGTTTTTCTTAAAAAATCATCTCAAGGGGCAGTGCATGTGATCATGTGAAGAAAAGGTGTTGGCAAACTGGGAGTAACTGAAAATGTGGCCTTAAAATAGGAAGTGTTGACTAGCCATAACCAGCAATGTGTTGGTGATAATATGATAAAAATAAAACAGAGTTCAGGCTGTAGTAAGTAGATGCTAAAACTAGAACATGCTAGAATTTCTTTTATCCCTGCAGTTTTAATTCTGCTCTGTTTTTCCAGTGTGGTCACTTGGCCAGAACAGAATGTTATCACACCTACTCTGAGTGCATGCACACAAGGAAGAAAAGCTGAGGTTGAATTACACTTGATGTCTAATTCTTGGCTAAATGCTTTCAGCACTGCTTTGGAATGATGTTTGTTGTGATTTTGTTAGATTGTTTTCCCCTTTTTTATTTATTTGATACTGAATTTTCATTTTATTATGTACAGCCTTAAGCAGAAAGGCATAAACCTGTCATAATGAGCAATCCAACAGAGATTTCTAATAACTAAGCTGAAGAAGTATCAGCTATTTTAAGTTTATGCATTTTCTGCTCTGAAACGAAACAGGCATTAGACTATCAGGAAACTGAAAGCTCGTGCTGGGTCTGAATTGTATTTCTGAAACTGAAGTCTCCGTTTCTTGCAAGACTTGTAACTGGTCGTAACATTCACTTTTGGTTTTGTCTAGATGGTATGGCATATGTCAATTTTCTCCTCTCATTTTGAAAGTTTTTACAGGTGTTTAATTAATATTGTCCCTTTTTTGCTATGTAGGATAACATGTTGGGAGAGTCTGTAAAGCAACCTGGTGTAGCTTTTGTTCAGCGCATTTACCAAATTTGCCAAATCGTGAACAACTGGAAAATCATGGAAACAGTATTTGCTGTAGAGTGATTAGTTGCAGTAATTTAGTTAAAACAAAATGAGACAAAAATATGCCCCTGGGAATCGTATTTTGAGGAAAATGACGGTGATGCAAGCAGTGAAGTACTAGCAATGAGAAGGCCAGGGAATCCCCTGTTTCTGTTCCTCTATTCACCCACCAAATAAATCCTGCCTTACACCAAATGGTAAGTTGTGCAAGTACAGAGATGTTCACTTTGCTGTAATTCAGGGCAAATGTTTGGTACGTGCCTGTAAAATTATCAATCAGTTTACTAAATACTATTCCTCTTACAGAAATGAGTAATCAGCAGCATGTTAATTTTCTCTCTCATTCATGCATGTTGTGACTTCAAGTGGGGAAAATTCAGTAAAGGTAATATCTCAATTTTCTCTAGACTTTGGTAATTTAAAGTTGGTGTGAGTTCACCTTTCAGTAACAAGCTGAGATGGATTGTCCAGCAGCCCAACTATGGAGCTCAAACAGAGGTTTGTATGTTCAAACTCAAATCTTATGTGTCTTGAGCCTTAAAGGTCACTCCTGATGTCAGTGGGGAAACCCTGCTGTACTTTGTCTGTCCTTATGCAAAGGTCCAAAAATATCAAAGCAAAGCAGTTACTTAGAAATGTGTAAGGCTAAGTATTGAAACTAACTTCTAAGCAACACGACATTATTTCATCAGCTCCTGCTTGTATGTGAACTTGGTCTGTTCTCAGTCACTGTTCCTTTAGCTTAGATTGTTTTGGTTTTCAGCTACTTACTGAGAAGATGTTTTGTTGACAAACATGGGACGATCTATTTGTTAAGTAATGGATACCACTAACACCAATGTTTAAGATGACTTCTTATCTGGAATAATTGGACAGAGTGCCCACCAAAAGTTCCTTATTTGTATTAAGTTTTGGAATTAAGGATCATGCATTGTTTTCCAAGGCTTTCCTTCTGCTGTAACAGATGAATCTAAGGCCTAGAGATTAACCGTTTATGAAGGGTCAGACAGAAACTTTGTGGCTAAGACCAGAAACTAAAGCCAAGTTCCCTGAATGTGTGAGACCCTTTTTCTTTAGAGTCAGGTTGCCTGTGCCTGCAGTGAGGATTCCCAGTGCATAAGTTACTGACTGTATCTGGCTAAGGACTGTTGTAAGGGCTCTGGTAGCTATTTCTAGAGACTACTGACACCAGCTACTGATTTTTAAGCCACTACTTACATGATAGCCCACTACTCTTTCCCGTTGCTTCTTTATAAGTTTGCAAATTAAACAACTTTTCCTTTCAGACTATATTCCTAACAACAAAAAAAGTCACAAATTTGTTTCCTGCTTATTTTTGTTTCTCCATAAAAAAAGTCTCACTAAGAATTTTAGCACAACACAGTGCCACAGGACTGCCAGATGCAAGTTAACACCGTATTAAGTGCTCATAGGTGAGTCCTTATGTCCTACTATCGTGGAGGTGAGTGAGGGTGGTAAGGAGGAATCCCAATAATTCTTGATAGTCAAACTGTAAAAAAAATCGGGTGACTTATTTTCTAAGGAGTGTCTCCAGAAAAGGAATGGATGCTAAGTGTACATATTTATTTAAAAATATGATTAAAATTACATATGTGAACTGGTATATTGTTATAGCTTTCTGAAAGAATGACAGAGTTTACAGCAAGTTTCTGGAATCCACCTCCCTTACAATACTTCAATACTTACATGAATGTTCTGTTTGCAGGGCTGTGGACTTCTATCGCTCAAAATTTCAGTCAGCTCAAGTGGAAGCGTTGTGTGAAAGTGAGGTGTGTGATTGGGTTCTTGACTTTTAACTGTACTGTATTGCTGTGAATGTGTTATTGCCTGGCCCCAAACTGAGTGAACTTATTCCTGGAATCAAAGCTTGTTCAATGCAGTGAACATGCACAACAAGCATGTCTCCAGCACCAAGAATGTGCTATTGCTTCATGAGTTTCTTAAAGCCCCTCAAACAAAGCTGGAAAAACACTCCTTTGAGAGAAGCTGACATACCCCTTCCCTCTTCCAGCTTTAGGAGTGTGAATTTTCTGAAATTCCCAAATAATGCTGTTGAGCAGTCTCTGCTTGAGCATGTTATGAGCCAAGATGGAGCTGCTCTTGTAAAGGGAACCACAGAGAATTGTGGCTCCCCGCCATCTTACTGAGCCAGGACAGGAGTTTATGAAGATACCAAACATCTGTTCATAAAGCAGTGCTGTGCACATGGCATTGGGAAGCTCTGGTTTGGAAGACAGCCAGTAACTTTTGCAAAAGTTGAAAGAATGGTGGGTTAAAGGCTTGTGAAGGGGAGGATATTGCAAAAGAGAAGTGGACAGGGTTGCTAGAGCACAGAATAGCTGTTAAGGAGAGGAAAAAACCCCTTTAGTAACATATAATTAAGCAGTAGCTACTTTGCTATGTATTGTTTTTATAAACCACAATCAATTGGGTTTTTATCATTTTAGGAGGTTCTTGCTGCTGCCTTCATCCCCGGCACACTTGAGTCCTTCTCTTCTTTCCTGGCTGGAGAGTTCTGCTTCATCAGCTGCAGTGAATGGACTGCCTGTGTGTAGGTAAGGAGCCAAACTGTTAAAGAGAGCAAAAAGAACACCATGTTTATTTACCCCTGGTTTTTGTTATTTCAAATTAATTACAGGGATGTTTATGAGGCAGGGTTGTTGACCACACAAATATAAGCTGTTCATAATACATATAGTCTGGGAGAAACTGTAATTGCTATGCTAAGTGTAATTTATTCTGTGGTTCCATTCAGCTATATATTTAATTTTATTTTTCCATTCTTCTTCTAGGGGCACTGGTAAACATTCTTCTAAGCAGGGATGGTAATGATGAGACAGTAATTGTCTGAGTAAATTATCCAAGTGGCCGCCTTTCTTTTTTTTCACTTCCTACATTTCTGGTGTCCTCTGGCATCAGAACAGAAGTATATGCTAGTCCTAGGCTATGTAAATTAAAAGTTCTGTCTGCATTGCAATTAAAAACATGTCAGGTCACATGGTTTCCACTTGACCAGTTACAGCAGTGCTGTTTTGCAAATAAGGTTTTAACTGTGTTGCAAGTGTGAAGTCCTGAACTGACCAAGTCTGTAGTAACTGGGTCACCTGCCAGAGTTTTTTGTGATGTAGGTCATGGGAATATTTGCAGAAGCAAAAGTGCTGTAATTGCATAGCTGTACCAGTATTTATGGTGACATTAAAACTTAAAGATGCATATTCAGGAGGCAGAAACAATACCGTGTGTAATTAAGATACGTAAAAGGAATATAAATTGTAATTTTAAACAATCCAGCAGCTAAACAACGTGGATTTTTGAATTAATGTCATTATTTCAGATCTGTTTCCTAATGGGCTTTTTGCACCCCAAGAGCACAGACATTGCCCACTATTAGGCAAAGAGAATTAGGAGCAGTAACAAAAGAGAGCTCAGGAACCCAAAAATAAATCAGTGCATTACATGTCAGAGTTGAGTTGCCACGCAGCCGAGGAGCTGTAGTCTTAGACCACCCTGGTGTGCTGTGGAGTCAGGATGAAAAATCCCCCCAATTGTCCCAAAGACCTGGCAGTCTCAAAATAAACAGGTGAAAATGGTGAAACAGGGTAGCACCAGCAATTTACAAGACAGCATCTGTCATGGAATGGAATACTGTCTTGGAAAGGAACCTCAGGATCATCTGGTTCAACCTTCCTTGGCAAAAGCACGATCTAGACAAGATGGCCCAGTGCCCTTTCCAGCTGAATCTCAGAAGTGTCTAACATTGGCGAAAAGAAAGCTGAGATTTAAGGAGGAGTTAAGGAAAGGTGGAATTAAATCTTGCCTTGCAGCAGGAGCTTTCTCCTGGGAGCCACACGAAGTCTCACTTGGTGGGTCAGGTAAGTTTGAAAGACTCGGGGCAGTAAAAGTGTCCGGATGTGAATCAGGTCTCACTGCCGATCTCACAATTGCAACAGTCTCTCTGCAGGCTTTTTATAGGGGGTGTGGAGCATAATGAATGTTAATTAAGTGTGGTAGCCAGTTTTACTTTAGGCAAGTATCTCTGCTATTACCATGTCTGAATCTCCTGGAGTCAGCCAGCTACAGATTTACTTCTCTACAGCATCCATGCCTTTGGGACCAGATTTGGTATCTCTCTTACTGAACTATGCGTCTCTAGTCTCTCTAAAGCTTTGAAGTGGTATTAAATCTGGATTGGTTTACTCACAGGATTTTGCTTTTACAGGGTAAGAGAAGCTGGTAAGAAAAACTGAAATAGCTGTATTATTTTTAAAAAGTAACAAACTTCTTTAGACCTACAGATTTGGCTTTTTGTCTGTTTTTTTTAAGCAAATGATTATGTATATGGACAGAAATACTTTTCAAATTCAAGTGGGAACTTTGGTCTCAGTTTAATTTCAGTTACACAGATGTTTATTTATGCAGGTTTCCTTTTAATGGAAACTCCTGGAAAAGGCACGGTCAGCTCTCTTTGGCTACTTTACTTGGAGATGAGAGCTCAAGATAGTGCACAGAGACACAGTTGTCTGCTTTGCATATGGAAATTTTTACCTTCGTGTTCTGGGAGAAGCAGACAACCACAGCAGTGAGGGAAGCAGGATTTGTATCCCTGTGAGGAAATCGTGGTGGTCACCACGAGGGGGCATTTTATTGAGATACCACAAACCCAAGGATGTTACTCAATTGCTGAGGCAATGGTATCAAGGCCCTTGAGGGACAAGCTGCTGTGACAACCAGGAGTAAGAGCAGTGGAACTGTAATCAGAGACTTTATTCCAAATGCCCTCCATTCCTTACTTTCTACTCTTTGGATACTGGAGCCTGTAATGCTTGTCTTAGAATCCGTGGAGCTGGTGCAATGGAAAAGTTTAGGTAGCAGGTACCTGTCTCAGCCTTTGAGAAACAGAGAACTGAACAGGTTGACTTTCAGCACTGCTGACTTGGCTTGCACCCCAGGGTCTCATTGGAGACTAATCAGAAGGGGAACTGGGACATCAGTGGCTTTAAAAATTTGTCTTTTTTACATCTGCCTGTTAAGGAACCCTTCCATAAAGCAGTTGCCTTTTCTTTATATTCAGCTTTATATGTGACATTGCCCTTGTAGCCAACACTAGCCCTTGTCCTAATTAATCCTTCTTGCCACTGGCTCCTTTCTGTCAGCTGTTTCTTGGGTTAGGCCTTCTCCTTCCTCTGGTTCCTGCACGTACTTGCCAGAAGCAGCTTGTGGTGTCTGTTGCGTTTACATTCAACAGCCTGAGTCTAGAGCTGTTATTTCCGCTGCACAGAGCAAAAAATCAGTTCAGTTCCTTTTTTTATTATTTTTATTGCACAAGAGATCTCTTGAAGAATTAGTCGTCTTCTTGGCTTATTGTTCTTTTTAATTAAAAAAAAAAGTCAGATTGATATCTGTATTCTTTACTTGCATACAGTGGGTAGGGTACGTAGAGTATTTTTTTCAGGCATCTGAAAATGTTCTGAGTCTCATGGTGCCTGACACATTTACTGTACCTAAGGCACAGTATTTCAGATTGAACCCAGAGGTTGTTTTTGGATTTCACCTCTTTTCAGCAATATTAAGGCTCAGAAGTGGAAATCCTGTGCAGATGAATGAGTATTTATCAAACTCATTGTTATATGAGAAGTTAACCACAACATTGATTACAAAAACGATGTCAAACTTTCCCCAAATGTCCTAAAACCAAAATTGGCAAGTCATGTAGTAACTGCCAAATGAACAAGACCACGAAATAGCAAAACTCATCACTGTTCTGGGTGAGAAATGAAGGGCTTTCAACCCTGTAATTCAGAAAGCTCAGACTAATAAATGGTAGCCTTACTAAGATGTAGGCCTTGTTACTAAATCTAAATGATTTTATTGCAGCATGGCAGTGAACTCGAATGCATAGGCACAAAGCCCAGGCAGCAGCGAGGTGAGCAGCCTGCCGGTGGCTTGCTCAGAGTTGATTGTGGCCAACTGCTGCCGGTAAGACAGCGGCACCTGTGACACACAGCCCCGAGCAACCTGTAAGAAAGGGCTAATGCAGGGCCAGATAAGACACGTAGTGGCCAATTTACAAACTGGAGGTTTGCTTTGCATATGTAGGAGGACTGGATGTGTAACCTTGTCCGAGAAGGTGCTAGGTGTTTACCTTTGGCCTGAAGAGGGTGTCACTCTGTCATTCCTGGGTGTAATCCTTTAACTGTACAAATCAGAACTGCAAGAGTCATTGGGCTAGAGGTTGAAAATTAAGGTGTGAGACTCCAAATTAAGAGGAGATGTATCTGATGGGGCTGTACTGAAACAAGGTACCTTTTTCACCTCTTTAAGGTGGCCTTGTCACTCTCTGCAGCTCCCTGAAAGGAGGTTGTGGCTGGGTGGGGGTCAGGCTCTTCTCCCAGGCAGCCAGCGATAGGAAAGGAGGACACAGTCTTAAGTAGCACCAGGGAGTGTTTATGTTGGACATTATGAAGAATTTCTTCACAGAAGGGGTGATTCGATACAGGATTGGGCTGCCCAGGGAGGTGGTGGATTCACCAGCCCTGGAGGTGTTTAAGGAAAGACTGGATGTGGCACTCACTGCCATGGTCTGCTTGACAAGGTGGTGTTCAGTCAAAGATTGGATTCTGATGTCAAAGATCTTTTCCAACTTAATTAATTCTGATTACTGACTGTAGATACAGTCTTTTGAGATTCTTGAAGCTCAGGGTGATGTTAAGTAGCTTAAACTCCTTGTGAGCCCTGAGGAAAAAGGGAAGCCTTGTAATGAAAAGCTGGATGAGCGACTGTTAACACTCTGTAGCAGATCCAGTGCACAGTGACTGGCTGGTATGTGCTGGGATTTTGGGGAGCAGCAGAATTACTTTAGACACCTATTGCCTATATATTTTTTGTATGCAATTTTCACGATAAACTTCATACTCTAACAGCTTGCTGTTGCCAAAGGGACAAGTCCCATCATTCCTTCTGCCTCCTTATATTTGTTTTGTGGCTGCAGATAGAGCAATTCTATTGCTTCCCTTTGAAAGCAGCAACAGTGATCTGGCTTATAGGGGTAATCTATTTTGAAAAAAATCATTCTGGGCAGAAAAGGGTTGTTTTCTGCTGACTTAGCTCCTTCTGCTCAGCTTGAGCTCATCTCTTCCCTAAGTCCTCTCCCTACAGCTCTACTGCATCAGATGAATCTTGATTGTGGCATGAGGAAGGTGTTTACAGTTTTAGTGACCACTTCAGAGGTCACTAATCAGCTTCACTGTAATGAGAGGCTTTTATGTACCACAGTGGAAAATTAAAACACTGCTCCATCTTTTTCTTTGCCTGCCAAAAAACATTTAAAGTTTTCCTCTGTTAAATAATGCAACTCCCAAACTGTGGTATGTGTTTATAGCACTGGGATGAGGAGAAGGGAATAGGAAGCACTTGAGAGGTCTGGGGGAGAAAGTGCCCGAGAAGTTCTGCTCTGAATACTAACTCTGGGAAGGAAGGAGTGTGAATTAGAAATTTCAGGAAGGTTTATCAATTTCTCAGGCTAAAAATACAGTGTTATGCTACAGTTCCATGACGTTAGCACTCTGTCAGCAAGCAGGCACCTCTGCCCAAATTTGTCTTCCAGAAACTTGTTCTGGCCTTGGTGCCACCACATTCCTTCCTGCTGGCAGAGTCATTTCTGTGATTGTACGTGGAACTGGCTCAGTAAAAACTGAGCCAGCAGAAAAAGACAATACTCGTGTTTCCACCAGGTTACTTTTAAGCACGCTCCTGTGTCTCCAAAGGAGTGCTTGGAACAGTGTAGGAACACACAGGAGTGAGTTACCTGGATGGAAGGAGACAGAGAGGGGACACTGTCTTTTTCTGACACTACCCCAGTGTTCATGAAGCTGTCATCATTTTGTGCTTGGCACTTTCATGTAACGAGTGGTTCATCCCCTGAAGAAGTTGCATCATCAGTGAATAAGAAGTGTGGGAGCAAGGAAGTATCTTCTCTGATTTCTGGTGGGGAAATTGAGGCTTAGAGAATTAAACGACTTGCCTAAGAGTAGAAAGGCTGACTGGCCAAGAGCCAAATACCAGTCTCCTGAATCACAGCCTTGTGCCTTATCCACAAGACCAACCTTTCTCTATTAGCATTTCCTTTCTCTCCACCCTGTTTTGAGGGAGGCACAGTAGCATTGTTCTATGTTAAACAAACTCAAAGCGAGGCACAGGAACACTTCCAGCAGAATGACTTGAACAACCTTTGAGTTTATCATTATTCTGGAAGCCATGACTTTTTGAGAATGGCTTCTGCATTAGAACCTTCCTCAGGACCAATAACCACAAAAGCTTTAACCACCAAAAGGTCTGACAGTGTTTAAGTAAGATGCCTTTGAGATTAAAAAACATACTTCAAACAGCAAAAGGTTTCTTAAGGCATAGAGGATTGGAAATTTCTAATCTGGCAGTAGGTGAGGCTTGAGATACAGTGGGCAAGAAAACAGGACTTAACTTTATTCCATAAGGAGAGAAGGGAATGATTTTATTAACATTATTTTTACTCCTAGTATGATGTACCTTATTAGGAGAGCCATATGCTGAAAGTACCTTAGTGTCTGCCTAACCAGGCCGGTGACAAGGGCCTTACCTTTGATCGAAGTCAGATAGCTGGGAACAGGAAATAAAGACTTAGCAGTTTGCCTGTGGTGCTCTCCTATCACAGCCAGCTTCATTGGGCAATGCCTGTGCTAAGCACCACTAAAGAGCCATCGTCCTAGGCTTGACAAATACCGTGTCAAACACTCACTCCTCTTCTATAGAAGGTTTTAGTTCTGGCTGTTTATCCCTCTGCTCACGACATTCCCTGCTCGAACAGGGAGCTTTATTCCTTATAGCGACATAGGTGTTAACTGTGCTAGTGCAGCAGCCAGTGAAAAGCAGGAGGTGAGGACTTGTCTTTGGACTTGATAAGTGGAGAGAAACGGGATCTTAAAACATCTGCTTTAACTGGAAGACAGGAAGTGAAGCACTGGATCAGACTGGCCTAAGAATTCTGGTATCTCGCCTCTGGCTGTAGCCAAAGTCAGCTGACAAAAATAATAGTGAAGCACCTGGCTTTTGTTATGCAATGCTGCAGGAGGGGAATTCCGTCTGCTTTTTGCAGAGATCTGCATATACCCAAAGCTATGACATGTTCTTACACTTCATGTCAGTTGCTGACGAGGTTTCTGTGATTGCCAAAGCTATACTGCAATCCTCTAGTTCACCACGCTCTCCCGGGATAATCGCTGTGCCAGGGATTCCGATCGCAGCAGAGCAGAATTGCATACAGGGTAGTCAGGAGTAGAGGAATATCCTCCTGCTTGCACGACTTTGAGTAAGGCCTCTTTCATTTGCTTAGGTTTTTCCCTTTTTCTTGAGAAGGCTTCTTGGTTTCCATAGAGTTTAGGAACATGAATGTTTTATAAAACAGCTACAGTGGTCTTAGACTAAAAGCTCCTTTTGTCCCCCTGTTTTGCTTTTCCCTGGCCATCGGCTTATGGCTACTGCTAGAGAAAAACCATCAAGAAAACATCTCCTTTTCATGCTGTCCTTCCTCCAATCACTTTGTTCAGTCTGTGTATTCTGATGATTGGAGCACACAGATCTTACACAATGAAACTCTTCCTATGGTTGGTTGTCCTCTTATCACAAGTTGTTTTCATTTGAAGGAAGGGATAGAGGTAGAGTTAAAGTTTTTGGGATGCTCTAAGAAGTGCAATCCATTCATATTTTTCCTTAAAAATAATATCAAGGAGCAGTTTGTACCAAAGACACTGGTGTGTATGTGAGATACCACCTCAATTTTGAACGTGCAATCTTAAGGATTATCTTTGAGTAGCCTGTTCCTGCAAGCCCTAAGAGTTAGAGTTCAAAAGAGCTGGGGAAAAGTAGGGAATGTTTATTATGTTTTAGTCATAACATGGTATTTGTATTGCCTGGAATGCTGCCCTTAATTTCACATCGGTTTAGATTGTGTACTCTACAATAACACTCTCCTTCTGAAGAAATGAGTAGATACTTCTGTTTTGAGCCACAGTCTCCCTGGTCTGTGTTTACTCTGTAGTGTAATGGGCTGGGAAAATAGGTGGGAACCAGGTATGATATAAACTGTATTTAGGGAAGCACCTAAATTCATTCTTTCTGAAATGTCACAGTTTTTACTATCAGAGATTTGGCAAACCAGCCTGAAGATAAGTAAGGAAAAGTATTTAGTCACTTCATACATCTGTACTGACAACTTGCTTTACATCCAAACTCAAAACTCACATCTACAGCTTCAGCTATCCCAGAGGAATTGCACCCCTTTTCCTTTTAACAGTCCTGTCCAGGTCACTCCTGTGATCTGCAGAGATGCCCTCAAATTGGGGGCATTTCTCTGGCTGTTCAGCCCTGAGAAGACAGGCTTCTACAAAACTTGAACCACCAGGTTATCAATTAAAAACCTGAAGTATCTTCTAATATGAGATGTTGACGAGCTGATTGTTTGGATGGGGCACTTAGCAGAGAGAATTCAGGTTGTGTGTTTTCCAATTTGCTGCCTTTATTGTACAGCAGCACAATTTTATTTGTGATCTCTTTTTCAGTTCGTGCTTTGGGGTCACGTGTGCTCATGTAGGTAAAGTCCAAGTTTGATTTAGAATATTAGACCCACTTGCCTGCTTTATTGTACATCATCAATCATAGGGAATCCAAGAAATCCCTGAAGACGTAAAAATCTGGTCTGAATGTCTCATACTTTTAGGGCACTGCTGGTTTATATCTTTTGTGTTGTTTTGTTTTGGCTTTTTTGTGGGAGAGAAAAAATTATGTTCTTCTGGCAAGAAACTAACCCACAGCCATAGAATTATTTTATTATAACATCTGAATAATGTAGTTTTTCTTTTCTTTAATCATCTAAGGCTAATGTAAGACATTTTGATTATCCTGTGTGCTCCCTAGGATTCTTCTACTCCAATTTCAGTTATAAGTTTGACAGGGGTGCAACCATGTGATGAACCATGAATCTTAAATAAGGAAAGTTTTGCTTGTGGGGTGAAGACAGATAATTTCAGTTTATAGGAAATATGCTGATAGTTGAGCAAAATTAAGGTTACAAAGAGAAGTCCTGTTAATATGAGATGGACTACAGAGCAGGAAAAATAATAAGCATTTGGCAGCCTCTTCTGCTTAGTTACATGGGTTGGTATATGGATTTGCAGATCATAGAACAGCATTTTCAGCTGTGCTTCATTTCTGGACATCTCGATAACCTTAGCTTTATAAATAGGACAGTGAAAAAAATTAAAAATCTATCAGTTTTGTACCTTACTTGAGTGTTCTTTCAGGCTTTTCTTGTTATTTTATTAATCTTTCTTTTTCAGGGATACTAATTGATTTAACTGCATTTTCACATGGGACAGTTTATTCCACTCCCGGAGTAAAGATGTAAGAAAAAAATTTAAATTTTGTTGCTAACTAAACAGTCTTAACACCACAGCTAGGTGTGGCCTTCCTGTTTCTATGTGTTCCTCTTTTCTCAGGTGTTTTTTAATTTCCCCTCATATTTGTTTGTTTGTTACTGACCTCTCCACCTGATCCAAACATGGGGCTGTGGGGTTATTCCAGGTGTCCAACTCCTTCGCTTCATCTTGCTGTGTCAGGGCCAAGCTGTGAGATTGAGGATCTGGGATGCTCTGAAGGTTTGGTAGATTTAAAACTGATCATTGTGACTTAATCAGCTTGTTGGTGATTAGTTTTAACCTCACCTGCAATGTTGGTCTATCCCTAGTTACGTACAGCTTAGTTATTGAATCACAGAATGGGTTGGAAGGGGCATTCAAAGCCCATCTCGTTCCAACCCCCTGCTTTGGGGAGCAACTGCTCCAAGCTCCCTCCCGCCTGGCCTTGAACACCTCCTAGGATGGGGCATCCCCAGCTTCTCGGGGTAGGCTTGTTCCAGTGCCTCACCACCCTCACAGTAAAGAATTCCTTAAGAGTATCTAATGTAACCCTGCCCTCTGTCATTTAAAGCCATTCCTCCTTGTCCTGTCACTACAGGCCTTGGTAAAAAGTCTATCCATGTCCTTCCTATAAACCCCAAAAGGGGCTTAGACAGGCACTGGATGGCTGCAGTACAGTCTTCCCTGGAGCTTTCCCTTCTCCGGGCTGACCACCAGGCTCCATGCAACCGAGAAGAAGATGGATAACGAGAGCGCTTGGTGTGTCGAGGCCGACAGGGCGGGAGAGCGGGGTGTACGAGTGATGCTCTGAAAGCGTGAGGGTATGGAAGGCAACAGGCTCTCGGTGTCTCTGCCCTGCTCTGAAATCAGAGGAGTTGAACTTTTTCCTTTGTACTTTTGGCTCCCGGGCAGGGCAGCACGGCAGGACGGACTGCTGCCTGCCTTCCCGGGGTCTCAGTGCCGCGGGGGAGCCGCTCCCGCGGGTGCCGGGAGGGCGGGGCGGGGGCGGGCGGGGCGGCGGCCCCGCACCGCCTCGCAGTTCAGCGCGCACGTCCGCCCGCCCAACGGGAAATTACCCGTGAAAAGGGCGGCGAGCCCGGCAGCCGCGGCCGTCCGTGCGTCCCTGCGAGGTTTGTGCGGCCGGGCCGGAGCCCCGCGGCGCAGAGGCCGGAGCGGAGCTGTCAGCATGGCCGGTGAGCGGCGGGGCGGGGCGGGCGGCGCGGGCAGCGGCCCGGGGGGCTCCGAGCGCTCTCCGCCCTCCCGCGCTGGTCGCGTTCGGCGTTTATGCTGCGAGGCTAAAGCAGCGATGGGTTGTTCGGCTGAGTCGCGATGAGATCTTACAAGGCTGTTCCATTTCAAATGGATCTCTTAAGTCTTAAAATTGCGGCGTTAAAACCCTTAGGTGTTAAATACGCTCGCGGGTCTCGTATCTGGGCTGGAGACAACAGGCTGAAGGTTGGATGATGCTCATCAGGACCCCGTTCACATCGGGACTCGGCTGTGAGAATGCAAATGAATGAGAAACAGCGGTGGCACAAGTGCGAAGTAACGCAGATAAGGGATCGTGCTTTGAGTAATTACAACAAAAAGCACAATTAAGTTTCTTCAGGCTAAATTAAACCGAGTTTGTCATCCTTTCGGGAGGAGTCTCTCTGGTATCTTTCTTAGGGTTAAAAAAAATCCCTACATTTAACATTTGGCTATACTAATTAGAATAGTATTTCTAGGGAAAGCTGCTTTTCAAAACCTGTACGTTCTGTTCCCACTTAGCAAGGTATGAACTTTCACTCCTGATAAATATATAGGTGTGCTAGCTATCAACATAGAGGGAAAACAGCTGGGCTTGTCCTTTAAATGTTATGATGTATTTTAGAGTGGCAACACTGAGGCAAGAGAGAGCAGTTTCGGGGTTTTTTTAAATTCGTGTCTTTATGTGTTTTCAGTGTAATTAGGAACCAGATAAGGAATTTTTCAGCGGGGGAAGTTTATAACTTCCTGGTACTAGCTAGCTTTTGTCGTTGTTTTTTTTCCTAGTTGCCATTTTATAATGTAACACGATAGTAAAGAGGAAGTTCATGAGAGTTTCTCGGTCTCTGTTAGAATTTGTGTGCAGTTTATGGAGCTGTAGGTAGATTACTGCTTTTTCAAATCAAGTCATGTTTGTGTTTCCAGTTGCTTTGGCTTAAACTGGAGTGTGCTGCAACAAAGCTTTCACCATCCTCCCTCTTTGCCTGAGGTGTTGGAGAAGGTTATAAGTGGATAGATTCTTGCTTTTTAGAAATGACAGACTTAGGGCCACCAGGGATTTGTACAGAGCAGTGACATCAGAGTTAAAGGGCGACGCTTCTCCCATCTGTGTCTCACTGCAGTCACCTGTTTCGGTGATACTTTCACATCTTCTACAAAGACCCACAGCTGCTCTGCTTTCACACGCAGATGTCGATGGAGAGTCTGTTCACCGGACAGTCCTGGCTGTGCAAGAAAATTGGGTACAAATGACAAATTGGGCAGTTCCTCCAGAGCCTGCTTGCCTGGAGCAAAGGAATGAGACAGAACCCTTGATTGTGTGTCACTCTGCTTGGTGGCAGCATGTCACACTTCCTCCCTCATGGCACAGACTATGTTAAACTTTAAGCCATCCCGGGTTTCTTGTCATGGAGAGGTCTGATGGAATTTTGTTCTGAGTTTTAGGGATTGATTGTCCTTTTGTTCCTCTTTGTGTTGCTCAAAATGTGAGAATAAAACACCCTTCAGTTCTGAATGAGCATAAACTGGCTGAACTCTCGGAGCTGTCACTGCTTTTACCTCTTCTTGCTGAACTCTCGGAGCTGTCACTGCTTTTACCTGTTTCCTTGCGTATATAATTGGGACACTTGATCTCCTATATTCTCTTTAAAATTATTCAGTGTTGTATTCGGGGCAAGAGGGGGGGGAAAAGCAATTTAATAACAAAAAGAATGACAGGCAGGTTATAATATGTAGCACAATGTTCCTATTGCTAGCATGTCTATAGGCAATTAGAATTAATTACAAAGACAAATTAAACTCTTAAGAACTTAGATGAAGGATTAGCTAGATTTTTTTCTTTTCTTCCATTTCAAATCCTTTATGGAGTAGTTGTGGGCAGGCAGGTAATACGAGTAGCTGTGCATTTCTCTTCCAGAATTAGTGAGAGTTTGGGTTTTGGCGTATCTCACATTTGTTGGACAAACAAAGCGAGACCTGAGGAGGACAGGTCTGTAGTGACTGTGTGGGAAGTAACAGACCTCTGTGTGTGTGTGTGAGAGCAGATTGTGAAACAGTTAAGCTGTGCCACTTCGCAAGCACATTGCTGATTTACAGAAATGGGGAACACTGGACACTCGGCTGCAGAGTGCTGGTAATGCCACCAGTTCACACAAACACTTCTGTGTGTTTCCTCTCTACGCAAAACATTATGACACTGATAAGCACAGCAGAGATGAGAACGTGATTCTTAAATAGAGAGAGAGGCAGCCAAGACAAAATGAAGTTTAATGGTTAATCTCTGGAGGCTGCTGCGTCACTGAGCTTTACTTTCCCACAAACACACCTGCTGCTGAGCGGTGGCTTTACCTTCAATGAGATTTGTTTCGACCATAGCCCTGTAAAGATCACTGAGCCCACGGTTTTAAAATAAAGGGCTCTCAATAGGTGAGAAAATAGCCCTCTCAAGCGAGTATTAATAGGATTTAAAGGGAAATTGTTGGTTAAAGCAGCAAGAGTTAAAGACCTCAAGTGATTGCGCTCTTGTAGTTTCGAACGGTGAGGCTCTGGCTAATTTGGACAAATACGTAATGTCTGTGAGTGTCCTACACATCTGGTTAGCAGCTATGTAAGCATGAGAATCTCCAAGTGTAGTGATTAGTAGGCACTTTGCCGAAATTTTGTCATTTTAACTTGTAAAACAGATTTTTAATTTAATATATGGACGTGTGTCTGTATTTGTGTTGATCAATGCAATGGCATAAGTAAATTGAAGTGTGAAAGTTAAAACAGCCATACACAGATGTTTGAGCGTGGTTTTGTGAGAAACTCAGACTTCTGCTCTCTCTGAAACCAGCTTTACATCATTTGTAGGCTTTTTTGTTATCAGTGCCTGTCTTCCCCTTCCCTTTTGCTGGACTTGCTTGTTTTCCAGGAAGAGAAAATATGCAAAGCACATCTAAGGGAGAGTTAGGTAAAGAGCTGGGAAGTATCTAGAAAAGGGACTTCTGAGTAACTGGACCTAGACTAGTGGCTAATGTGTATTTAATGTGACAGATCATGGCTGGTGATCAGAAAGTTATTTAAAATCTACATTATGGGAGGTGGTCGGCTTAGAAACTGCATTTTGACTGATTGTTAGAAAGGTCTATAAAGAGTCCTGGACCACAGTTCCCAAAGGTTTTGGCCCCAAACACAGCCTGGAGTAGAAGTGCATTGTGGTTTTGAAGAGGCATTCAGGTTTTGCAGAGGCTCGGGTTGTTGAAGACAATCCCAGCACAGGAGCTGCTCTCACACTGTGGCAGATGCAGTTCCACCACTGGCTGTAGGTGTGTGACAGATAAATGTGCATTCAGGTCAGACTGAGGTGACGTCTCAGATGTCGTTCTTTCCATCCATCCATCCCTTCTCTGCTGCTCTTGATTACTTTATCTCATAGGTTATAATATTTTCCTACTTGGGGTATGACCTGCTGCAGCACTGGAAATGTTTTGCGGTCAACAAATCCCAGGCATAAAGTTCAAGCTTTGTGTTGGCAGGGGTACCTAAACCATTGTAGGTGCAGCAAAAGAGAAGCCTTTATTAGGGAGTTAGGGTTGGAATCCACCTCTTTGCCAAAACTCATGTGCTGTGGACTCTCAGGCAGCATAGACCTTGGGCAAAAGGAAGTAGGGGTTCTTTTACCCTTTCAGCACTTTCAATATATTTAATAACTGTTTTGCTTATTATGTTGAAGTCCAAGCACTTTTTCTTCAGTGCTGTGCCACAGGATATTGTCTGTCCTGTTTGTTTGTGATGCTCAGCCTCGCTTGAGGAGGATGCTATTATATGAAGATGACAGAGAGCTCAGTAGACATTTCCATAAGCTACGTTCTTCTGATCGTGTAGCACTGTGATGATTCAACTTCAACAATATTTACTTAGCCTCTGTTGTTTGTTTTTCACATGCCATCCCACTGTTGTCACTGTTTGATTGACTGTCCTGTTTGATGTTCTCAGTGAGATATATTAAATAGCTTGTTACTGTCTGGCAATAAAACATCACTTGAAAAGTACTTAGGCTCTTGCTAAGTTAATGTCTTTCTAACCCCCCCATTTAAGAGTTCTGCTGTCTCTTATTCTCATCTGTCACTCTGTGTTTCCTGAAAACCTCCCTTCTGACAACTGCCCAATAGCTTTTCTGAGGTTTCATTGTCTGGGGAGATACTGCAGCTAGAAACCAGCCCCGTGGGAGATAGGCAGCTCAAAATGTAGAATTCAGTACGAGCAATCAGGTATTTTCTGAGCTCACGGCGACAGTATTCAACCCAAAAGGGTGGGGGGTTTTTGCAGAATTTGAATAGTTTCTGCTGCACTGTGATAGGAACTAAATCAATCAATTCTGAGCAAACATCTTCACTTTCAGAGGACGCCTAAGAGATCACGGCAGTTGACAGTACCAGTGCTCGGAGAGGACAGCTGTTCTTAAAACCGTATTATTCCTAAAAATGTCAACCACTCCCTCAAAATAATGATTTGGGTTTTGTTGTATAAAATCTTCTTTCATCAGACATGTCTTCTATGATGGTTGAAAGAAGCTAAGTTCTAGATGAGATGGAGGGAAGGGTGTCTTTTTTGCTGGTTACTTCCATGGCATTGATACCGTGGGTGTTTCATGCAAATCTGTCCTCTTCCCTTGTACCCCAACTTCAGCATGTGCATGTATATAAAGAGTAGATTTTTCTGATAAGGTAGACCAAGTGGAAAGATGGTAATGTAAATCAAAAGTCCAGAAATTCTAATTCTTGCATCTTCTGCTTCTTTTTAAGCTCTACTGTGTCCTAACATTGAAAATATTTTATTTTTAAGGTGGCCCCGAGCCCTACATTGAAATATTTGAGCAACCCAGGCAAAGGGGCATGCGTTTCAGATACAAATGTGAGGGAAGATCAGCAGGCAGCATTCCAGGAGAACACAGTACTGAAAACAATAAGACCTTCCCTTCCATCCAGGTAAATACCGCTTTTATCCGGGAATTACCATTGCCCACAGTACCGTGATGCTCGTAGCTATGTGTTGGACTCTGCACAGTAAATACAGCGCTTTTCATCTCATGTTCTGTGATTCTTTCCTTGGCATGCAAATGGAGTTGCAGCAGAGTGGGAAAAGAGTTACTTGCTCCTGGTCACGAAAAGATTTGGTTTGCAGAAAGAGGAGAAGGTGCAGAGGTGGTTTATAAAGTGCTGCTAGAGGGGACTCAGTGAAGACTCAAGCTCTGGGAGCCATTCATTAGTAGCTTTCTCTGTATGCACGTTCGCTCTGCTTTCTTAGTTAGGTGACGTGGGTTTGGTTTTACGGTTTGGACTGCAGCATGAATTTTGGGAGAGCGTTGAAGGAATTTGCCTACAAAATGTGGAAAGGCTTTGAAACGTTGCTGGGCACAACATGAAAGAAGGCGCTTTGTACGAGCGAACAATCGCCCATGGTGCGGCGAATGGGCTCTGCAGAAGACACCAGTGTGAGGTGTGTGAAGTCAGAAGGGCGTACAGAACTTAAAAATGAGCTGAGAAAGGGGAACTGTGTCCTCAGAGCATCTGCAATGGTGATGAGTTGGGTGGTTGCACCATGGATGGGTTGGGAAATCCAGAATGAAGGGATTCAGAGGAGCCCTGGCAGCTGTGATCGAAGCAGGGACAAAGATAGAGACAGTAGAGCTGGAATGGAACCACTTGGGCAGTAGCTTTCATTGGTTGGACAAAGGAGACCTTAGACAGATAGGGTAGGAGAAAAGAATTTCTGGTCCCCTGTCTGATGTTTAAGTTGCTTTTGTTTCCTTGATCTATTTCAGTTTGGAGAAAGTCTGTCAGAGCTGAGATTAGAGTAGAAACCTCACATGTAAATGGGAAGTTAAGAGCACTTGCCATCTTGCAGTCCATTGCAGTGCCCCAGAACAGAGGCTGTGTATCTGTGTTTGCAGGGTGTGCAAGTACAAAAAAACCAATGTGGAGCCAAAAATGGGGTCTCTGGAATCACAGCAGAAAAACAACAGATAGAGAGGTGGTGAAATGTGAAAAATATGAGATGTTTTATGCTGAGACATAAAAGCTCTTTAAGAAGGAGGATTTGAGAAAGAGAGTGTTGGCAGTCATGTGTTGAGCGGCAGAGTGAGTCTCTATTGCATAAAGCAACTGTGGAAGCTGGTCCAGCCCTGGAGCCAGAATTACTAAGGGAAGAAGCAAAGAAGGTTTCCCTTTGACTATCACAGTGCCAGATTTGGTTAGGGAATGCAGGAAATGGAGATGGTGCCAGACTCATTTTTTCAGCACTCTGCCAATTGAACAAGGAACTGTGGGGGCTGTTGGCAAGAGCAGAAGCTTGCACAGACTCTCAGCTGAAGTCTGTGTCAGGGCACAAGCTGAATGGGCTGAATCAAGCCTTGATTCCTCTTTTCTTGGACTGTGCTGCACATGAAGGCCAGGCAGAACCCAGAGGGGAGATGGGACATAGGTAGGTGACCACGCAAGCCTGGCCAAGTTTGTTCTTTTGAGAGGTGACTATTGATGACAGAGCTGATTGTACTGATAGCAGGTGATTTCTAGGTGAATTCCTGCCTCCCTGAAGCCCGTAGGAGGCTTTAGTGCTGATTAGGTGCCAGGGGAGTCCCCTCTAGAGATGGAAACGTGAATGAGGATGAGAAGAGAGGGGCCAGGAAGAGATTAAATTTCATGGTGTGGTTATGAAGATGAACATCAAGGAGGAACTAGAGAACCAAAAGCAGCTAGATCAGCCTCAAGTTCATGGGGCTGGGTGTGAAATGAGGGAGAAATAATGTAATGGGTGAAGAAAGTGAAGGAGTAGTGAGGTATCATTTTAAGGGTAAAAAGTAACAGTGACTTGTATGGAGACTGAATGGAGCCAAACTGAAGACTGAAGAAGCGAACACATGATGACAGGTAGAAGAGCACAGGTCAAAGTCAAAGGTTTGAGGTGTTGACTAAAAAGGATACATGATGGATCCTTGGAGTCTCAGGAGGATGAAAGGAAGGGAAGGAAAGGAACTCAAAGGGCAGGGGAAGTGGAGGAGGCGAGCTCACCTCTGCACAAACGTGTGCCTGAGCAAGTCTTGTATTTGCTTTCAAGTTTTTATGCGTCGAACACTTTAGGCCAAACTGTTTTTCCTCCTTTTTTTTTTTCTTTTACACTCCCCCACACTCGGTGACTTCACTGGTAGCCGTCATCTCGAGGTTGCTTTTATGCACCTGGGAAAGGAGCACTGAATTAGGCTGATGACTGCTGTGAAAGCCCTGGCAGGAGAGCTTGAGAATTTGGTACTCCCCAGCTTGAATGTAAAATTGAATACTCATCTGAGAATTAGTTGGGAAAAAAACCCAACAACTTCAGAGGGGATTGTGTCATGCTGTATCTGCTAAGATCCTCTTTCAGTACTTAGTGTTCCATGCACAGGTAATATCATCATCCCCGAGGCTTTATGAGTTTTTTCCTAAAATCTTTGGAGGCAGACTTGTTCTTCGAGCAACATTTCTGTGTGGTCACCTACGTAGCTCTGGTGTTTCTTCTGTAGAGTATTTCAGGATAAAATTTATTTTCTGTAACAGGTGGGGACTGATACCTAAAATATCTTGCATTTTTTTGTAGATTCTGAACTATTTTGGAAAAGTCAAAATAAGAACTACGTTGGTAACGAAGAATGAACCCTACAAGCCACACCCTCATGATCTGGTTGGAAAAGACTGCAGAGATGGCTACTACGAAGCTGAGTTTGGGCCAGAACGGCGAGTCCTGTCGTGAGTAATGGTGTTCCTTGGGAGTTTGATTAATTATGCAAGTGATTTGCTAATCTTGTGTTTTAAAACTCACACTAACGATTATAAGAGCAATTAGAATGCTGTCTTTGCTGTAGCTTACTAATCCATCTCGGGGAACTTCCCTTTGGAGTATTTCCTTCTTTTTTCAATACTACACTTGCACTTTTTCTTTCCTGTCACCCTTTTCTTTCCTTTATCCATTCTCCCAATGTCTGTCTTCCTTTCTCACACTTACTTTTTTTAGTCTTGTTCATTAATACATCTTGCTCTTGAGCATGACTCTTTGGTACATGTGAAAATGGTGAGGAATAGAATGGGTAACAGCTACTTCATGGTGATGAGGGAAGTTCACATCTTCCATGGAAATTATATTTGGACTTTCTGGAGAAAGTTTGTAGTGGCTGAGTATCATGTAATCTAGAAGACAGTGGTTGTGACACATCTAGAAATGTGTTAGTAGCTGTCACTCTTGTTGCTTGTTTTTTGAGTTGGGGTTTTTTGAGTGAAAATACAGATTCTGCTCAGGCCCAGCTCTGAAGAGTAAATGTGCCAGGGAAGGATCTGCTTGTGGATGCAGTGAGAAAAACTCAGGATACGTACAAGACATTTCTCAGTGCTATTAAGAATGTCTCAAATACAGTTGTATTTGATGGCATTTCCTCTAAGTTTACCAAGTCTTGTATAATAAAATAGAAGCAGAATAAGCTGCAGCAAACATGGAGTGATTATTGCTGGAGAGGGGAATTTAGAACAGGCAAGCTGTTTGTGGCTCACAGTTTGCAATGTAGGGAATATGGAAGTAGGCTATTGCTCTGGGGTAAGCATAACTGAGCTGGGAAGAAAATCAGGTAAATATTTCAGTGTATAAGTAGCTCTTACACACAGCTCTCAGGCCAATGGGATTCTGTTGGTGTTAGTGAAATTACTCCATGTTTACATGGGTTTAGTCAGTAGGACACTATTAAAGGAGAGAGCTGAAGACACATCTGTTTTGAAGGTGGTGATTGCCTGATGGTGAAATAAACAGTGGAGATGCTTCTTCAGCATCCAGCCCAGGCTCAAGGGATCATGAATGTGCTGCAGCGTGTTCCGGTGGCACGGGGCACGCTGACCTGCAAACATCCTAAACTGTTACGGGACCTTGCACCTTCCTCTGACCATCCATTCACCAGCTTCCCCTTAGTCTTCTCAGAGCAAGCTTCCTCAGCCAAGGTCAAAGGAAGTCTGCTGCTCTGGCCCATCCCACTTCCTCTCAGCTCTGTGCCTGCTGATCCGAAGCAAAAAAGCCCGATTGCTTAACACCTTTTCTGGCCCTGTGTTCCCATTACTGAGTGCAGGAAGACACTGATGATTGTTTCTCCTCTTGGCATTTTGTTGCACAAGGTTCAGTGTGTAGGCACGAGACGAGCCTGGTAGAGAGGCCATTACAGGATGTCACGCCAAGAAACGCTGGGATGCTCTGCAAATATTTATTTGCAGATTGTGATTTCATCTCCATTATATGTTTGCATCAAATCCTGTCCTTTGGCATAGTGCTATGCCTCTGCTTCACTTCAGGCACTGGTGCTTGTTTGCTCCATCCATGAATTCTTCTCAATATTTTTAGGAAACGAGCCTCTCAGTTTCTTACAGAATAGTAAGTGGGCTGCTTTCATTTTATTGATAATGCGAAACTGTGAGCTTTGTGTTTGACACTGGAGATCCTGATGGGAGGAGGCTCGACACATTCCCTTTGAAATGTTTCCAGCATCGGTACACTCATTTTTTTTTAACAAATCATTGGTTGCTTTAAGATGAAAGAACAGTGTGATCCATAATTGGATCTGGATGTTTAAAGTAATTTTCCTTTTTGTGGCTGGTGACTCAATCTTCACATTCTTCTCTTCGAGTCCGTGTTGGAGAAAAGCCTCATCCAGTACTAGTGAGCAGGAGATGTCCTCTGTCAATAGTGTTTCTGGCTCTTTGCTCTTGCTGAGCATCCCAAATTGAGCAAAAATCCATTTTTTTTTCACAGTAGAAGTGGAATTATTAATCACAGATTTTGGGCTGCTCTGAGTAATTACTCTGCTTTCTGCCGTTCGAAGTTCCCCATGGTCTAAAGTTCCCAAGCATTTTGTTCTGCCTGTGCTATAATGATTCTTGTACTGCTGCCCAAACTTGATCAGAGCCCTCCCTGGCCGAGACATCAAGGCAAAAGTATGAAAGTCAGAGCTTGTGGGGCTGCCTGTGTACTCAGATTTTTACTTCCTAGTTTCCTCTCTGTATGATATCATAGTTTTTTTAGATGTTTTTAATTTTTTCTCTCTCTCTTCCTACTTCTCCCTCTCTCTTCTCGTTATCTCACTTGCTTCCTGTCAGTGCGCATTGACGTGAAACCCCACAGCCCTGCTGGGGCTCTCGGCACTTCCTCCTCTCACCCAGCCTCTGCCTAGCCATGGTTAAACGCACACTTTCACTGTGACAGCCCAGCCTTAGAAAACATTGATAATCTGAGAATTTTGGGGTGCTGAAAAGCCTCCTGTCCACGAGAGGTTTTGTTTGGGGGTATAATACGAAACCGGGCTTGTTGGTGGGCTTTGAAGTGTGCTTCAGACAATCTGTGGAATACAGTGGGTATTCTGGGGGATGGGGCGAAGTACTGTGTGCTGTGATCAAGCCCTGAAGAAAGTACTTCCTCCAGGAGCAGGTGGAAATAGGATTGCTCATCAAGGTACAGTCCCAATCTGAATATCAGTAGCCATGATATGAAGGCACAATGCTTTAGTGAATGATGAGATGCTGCTGTGTTTTATTTTCCCCTAGGTCACGTCATGTTCAGTTTGCAAAGGAAGCCTGTGCCTTCCTCTAGTGAACAGAGGTTCTGAAAGTGGAGCCTGATGGCAGAGGGTTTGGGAACCTCTGAACACAGCATGTGGGGCGCAGACAAGGGAGTTTAGAGAAATTAAACTCAACATCATGCTAGGATAGTCTTGTTCAGAAGTGTAGAACCACTCTTGGCAGGAATAAGGAGTATCTTTAGGTGCAATAAGATGCTCTTTTGGTAAAGCAAAGAAGGTTTGTAGAGTTTCAAAGGAAGGGAAATGCCTGGTACTTCTGGAGAAAGATGCCTGCTGGCACAACCCATCTTCAGAGCTTATTGTAACATCATGAAGCACAGATTATTTCTTTTTTTTTTTTTTTTTTTTTTTTTTAACTTCCTGCTTTACATCCACTCAGCTTTGATGATGTCATGGTTTTTCCATGTGGGAAAGAGTCACCCTGCCTGGGACTCCCCCCACCTCCTGCATCGGGTTGACCTGCACTTTTATGCAAATCAGGAGGAGCTGCAGCTCTTCAGAACTGTTCCATAACTATGTGAAATTTAAAAACCTGTTTTGACCTGTTTAAAAAAAACCCTTTAAAATGGTGTTCAAGATTTACATTCCCTGATAAAAGCAGGAGAGCAAATCCTTTAACTAATACAAATTACTAGGTTTATTGATTACAAAAATGATTGTCACTATAAATCACCCAAGACTGAGTATCTTAACTTTTTAATCACTGTAGGTTTACTGCAGAGTAATAATTTTCAATATAGAAATATATATTCTTAATAATATAAATGATTTAGGATGTTATTTTGGTATTTTTTTGCTTCTGTGGCTGCCCTTACTTTAGGAAAAACAGCATCTCTGCTCTTCAGGTCTTGTACACCCTTCTCAAAAGAAGCTTTTTTTAATTTCTTACACTGGATGTTATCACACTAATTAACATGAATATTTTATTTAATAGTCTACGCTGAAGATGTTATTAGTTGCTGAAATCTTGCCACATGTGCTTCAGCTTTCAGAACTTGGGCATTCAGTGTGTGAAGAAGAAGGACCTGAAGGAATCCATTTCTTTACGAATCTCAAAGAAAATTAACCCTTTCAATGGTGAGTGGAGATCAGCTGGTTCTCTTGGCACGGTGATGGGGTTTTGTTTGTCCTGTCCTGCCTTTGCTTTTGTGTTGGAACTTTTTTTTTTTTCCAAAAAATCCTCTTTCTGAGAAACTGTCTTCCCGTTCTGTGTCCCTCCCAGTCTTTTTTCCCAGTCATCACATGATGAATCTATTTGGATAGCTGCCCTTTTTTTTTGAGTTTATTTAATTCCCGGCAGCAGTCTGAGTTGCTGCTTGGACAGAATGAATGGGATAGCAGCAGAAACCTTTCCTGGAAACTTCTCCAAGTGTCTTGGGAATTGGATTCCCCAGTTTTGGCAGTGATGAGAGTAAAAGACTGAATTAGCATAACTCTGCAACAACTTCAGCCAATACAAATCTCAGTTGCCACTTTCTCATCTCTTCTCTTGCTGTGTTTTTTGTGACCAGGTCAGGGGGCTGATAGACCCCTGGGAACTGCCCCTCACTTGATTTCACAGCTCACATACCCACAGCAGGATTGCAATATCAAGGCTGGGATGGACAGGGCTTGGAGCAGCCTGGTCTGGTGGGAGGTGTCCCTGCCCATGGCAGGGGTCGGAACAAGATGATCTTTAAATTCCCTTTCCACCCCAGACCATCCTGTGATGCTGTGGTTGGTCTCAGCAAGTCAGAGGCAGGACCTGCTGCTGCAGAACCACACCTGTGAGGGGTTGCCCACAGGGTTTTGTTTGATGTGACGACTGATCTGTGGGCTGCTCTCAGAAGGAGTCATCCTGTTCTTCCCTCCATCCCTGCTCACACACTCCCACCCTTTTCCTCACACCACACACAGGGGCTGCGTGGCCACGTGGCAAACGAAAGCAGCGAGTTGCTCCAATGGAAAACCAACCTGAAAACAAAAAAACAAAAAAGGAGAGTGGTTTCCCTTCAGATCAACTTGCTAAACCAACTCCTCTCACAGCAATTTAACTGCCAAGTTCACTGCACAGAGAGGGTTGGGGACACACTGCGAAGTTTTGGGCCAACTGGAGTCAGACTAACACATGCAGAATGCAGGCACAACTGG
Organism: Lycocorax pyrrhopterus obiensis; assembly: GCA_014706295.1. NCBI lineage: Eukaryota > Metazoa > Chordata > Aves > Passeriformes > Paradisaeidae > Lycocorax > Lycocorax pyrrhopterus. The sequence continues at coordinate 7,288,660 of JACSVZ010000004.1, forward strand.
GGGAATTAGATGACAGGCATAAATACCCCCAAATTATTAGCTAAGCAGTGTCAATGTAGTCATGTATTCCCCTAAGTGTGGCAGGAGCTCGGAGACTTTCCAGACACTTTGGTGGGTTTTTTAATACCCACAGAATTCTTGCTATATTCAGGTAAGATCCTTTATAGAGAATTGAGAGCTGGATTGCTGCCTGGCTTTAAAATACATGTCCCTGATGTTGAAGGATGTTGAATTTTTCACAGAATAAGAAATGTCTTAGATATTTTTCTTAATTTTAGAACAGCTGTTTGGAGTCAGGTTGATGGCCCTGATGACCCATCTGAACAATTACCCTAGTTACGATAATGTATGCACACAGTATTTCGACAAGAGTTTAGTTCATCAGCACAATTTAAACAGTTTAAGGGTTTGAATTATGTTGCCTTGACTCAGCCAGCTCTACCTTGATTCCAAGCAATAAAAAGGGAACTTTTCTGTAGAAGGAAGTAGGTTTTTACAGTTGTTGGCACTTAACTCCACATTCACTAATAAATTTTGGGCGATTACGGAAGGTCGTGCTTGGTTAGCATCCAGGCAGATCCTGGGCTGCTTCCTGCCAGTTCAGCAGTGGAGGAGGCCACATTCCTGCCCTGGCAGCAGAGGAGAGGCTGCCTGGGTGACACACAGGGCAGCACCCTGCTCTGGGCAGGGGCCGTGCTGAGAAGGGGCCGCTGGCAATCCCCACCTGCGTCATTGCCCTTTGGCGCATGTTAACGTGTCAGCACAAAGCAGAGCCACTTGAGAACGGCCTCCAGGGCAGTCCCACGCTGAGCAGAGCCTAGAAAGGCCTGGGACCGAGGTCTAATAAAACAGGATTAGTGACAGGAATATTTTTATATGTTTATTTAGTTGATCAGAACAGGGTTTTGTGAGCAGCAGTCACTGCAGTGTTTGCTGCTTGATAAGGTTGAAAGTTTTATGTATGGATTTAGTTTGTTTTTTAAGGTCAGAAGAGTACTGGTACATTTTCCAGGATTGTGCAGGCTGTGCTGAATCCATCCTGCACTGTGCTTTACCTCTGTGTCTTCAGAAAGGCATCTCACTTCCCTGTTTAGAGACATTCCGGAGCTGTGCATCCTCTAAGCAGGTCGCAGGTTGGTGTTACTCATTTCTTGTATGACATCATCAAAGAAACTTCATGGAAAACGAGCCTTCAGGGTGCTTGTGTGTTGGCTGGCTTTTCTTTTTCTTTCCCACTTTCTTCTGGAACAAACATCCCCTGTCCTGAGCCTCCTTTTGGGGCAGAGAGGTTCGGTATTGACCCTAAACAATTGATGCCTACCTCAGAATCCCTGGGTCATTGGAATTTGTTTGCAGATCACTGCCGTGTGCCCAGCTAGAGGTGTCTATCAGAGTCGCTCTGCAAGTGTACCTGTGTAAGGCTGTCTCCCTGTGAATTCCCAGTGTTGGCTAGCAGCATTTATCCCTTGTGGAGCACAGCTCAGGCTGTAGGAACTGAGTGCATTCACTAGGATGACTTGCAAGCAGATTGTTCCTTGTGTTAGTCTTGTTTGAGAGAGAGGGAATTGCTCGTTCCACACCGTGTTCGTGATCCGTTGTGTTCCCAAAGCACATCCCAGGTATTTTTGTCCTCTAACAATCTAAGCAATTCTATAAAATCCCTTTTGTCTCTCATCCCTGAGCACTCCAGGGAAATGGGGCACAGTATCAGCCTAACATGTAACTAGGACTCCTTGGCATGGTGATGATGGTGAGGATGATGATATAAAATAGCACAGCATCGAAGGAGCAGAGTTACTCCTCCAGGGGAGCTAGTCCATGTCTGCTTTCTATGGTGTTTGTTTTCTTTTAGTAGCTGCTGAGTTGTGCCATATCCTTGTCTTCCCATGCACTGTCTGATGTACAGCCAACTCAAATTAAAAGAAGAGCCAGTTTTCAGTTAAGAGCTTTTGTGAGTGGGTGTGACTTGACATAGAGACAACAAGTGAGTTAATAACAACTCGAGTTAATTATCAATGAGGAAAAGCCCTAAGTGTTTTCTTTAAATTAGGGAAAAACTCTACTCAGTGCCGTGTTACAGAGGACTGACCTTTTTCCAGCCAAATGCATGGCGGCACGAAAACCCCGGACTCATCTTGGAGCGAGAACCCAGAGAATCGCCAAATTCCAGGCAGTTTTTATCCGAGGGGATAAACTGGCTTTCCCTGGAGCTTCCCACAGCCTTAAGCTGCCCGCTCCTTTGCGACTGCTTTTGCGTACGAGCGTGTGCAGTTCATTTTTAGGCTCTCCCCCGCGCCCCACGCACCTCAGCAGCGCGTCTGCATGCGCCTCCGCAGCGTTTCTTTCCTTTGCGTTCCCCTTTCCGCCCGCGGCCGCTGACCCCGCGGCCGCTCCGCGCTCGTCACCATCTCCGCCGCGCCCCCGCCGCGCTCGCTTCCTGCCCACGCGCGCTCCCGTCCTCGCAGCTTCCTCCGGCGCCGCACCCACGAGAAGCCCCCCTCGCCTCTGACGCCGCTCGCCCACGGCGTCCCCAGGATCCCCCTCTGCACCTGCGCCGGCTCTGCAGCGAGTTCTGTGCGGCCGTGGACTACACGAGCGGCTCGTGGCGAGAATCCTTGGGTTGGGAAGGGGTTGAAAGTGTCCACTGTAACCATCGCCTCGGACATCACAAGAAACTTTAAGCTTCTTTTCTTGTATTAAAACAAATGTGCAACCCTCCAGCTAAATTCTGAAGTATGAAATCTTGGTAGTGGGAGTCATCAGCTTTTGAAGAGGCGCGGAGCAAACCCACTCGAGGGAAGCTGCGTGTCCTGATCGTGGCATGACTTCAGCACTTAGCTTTGGAAGGCCCTTTGTTCTTCTGTTCTCATGCAAATGCTCCTTGCTGCTTATGCCAAAATATGTATGTTAATCTAAAGGACAGCCCCCTTCCAAATTGTTTAAAAAGGAAAATTACCAAGTAGCGAGACAAAAATGCTGACTTTTTTATTTTTTTTATGATAGAAACTGCTAAAGAAAGGTATTAGGAATGTACAGAGGCTGATAGATACACTTGTTTAAATCTGTTTGAACTTTACCTTTCTCATATTGAATTTGAAACAGGAAAAGAAGCCAGAGAAACACTGTCTAGGCAAAACAAGGACTGAGTTTTGAAAGTTTTAATTTGTAAGAATTTCCAGTTCTTCCCTTGGCCAGGCTATTCGCCTTCCTTGCGTTTCTTTGTTCTGTAAACCAGGGAAATGCATCCATAGAAGTTTGGGCATTTACTGCCTGTAGATTGGCATCTGAATTTCAGTTGTTCGCACTCATCAACTTCCTGAGTTTTTGCTTTTTAAAAAATGAGTGTTGCTGATGCACATTCTGTTTCAAGGTATGTGTAAAAGTTCATTTTTTTCCTGCTGAATTGATTGAAAATTACCTTTTTGTGGATCTCAGTGGAATAAAACAGGTGTGGGTGTATCAGAAGAAGCACAGTGCTGCCAAAGTCCTTCCCTCCCCTTGTTCCCAGCTTCACCAGGACTCTTCATCAGGGACTGTAGTGATAGGACAAGGAGTAATGGGTTCAAACAGAAAGAGGGGAAATTTAGGTTGGATATACAGAGGAAATTCTTTACTCTAATGGTGGTGAGGCATTGGCACAGGTTGCCCAGAGAAGCTGTGGCTGCCCTGTCCCTGGAAGTGTCTGAGGCCAGGCTGGATGGGGCTTGGAGCAACCTGGGATAGTGGATGGTGTCCCTGCCCATGGCAAGGGGGGTTGGATCTGGATGATCTTTAAGGTCCCTTCCAAGCCAGACCATTCCATGATTCCATGAACCTCTCTGGAAGTGCTAGTAGAAGGCTACACCAGCTGTGGCTGCAGCTTGGACATAGGCTGGGTCTGAAATGGACCTCCTGGGCACCAAGAGGGACCTGTGACTTGCACCCCATTTCCCTGCCTGGTTGAACCTGGTGTAAATCAGCAGCAGCTCTGGAAGAGGCTCTGCTTCCACTGATTCCCTCGCACCAGGGCTACCTGTCGTGGGAACCAGCTGGCTGAAAACAAGCCTTTTCCTCTTACCTTCTGGCAAGATTGTTCTGAGCCAGACCAGTTCCTTGATCTGATTCACCACATGAGAGCTAAGCCAGCCTGAGCAGTGCTGGAAAGGTTGGGCAGAGCCACCTTTTGCAGCAAAACCTCTGGCAAGGACCGAGTTAGACTGCCCAGTTGGTATCAGGGCCAAGGGGGGTATCTTTGTACTCCAGGAGCAAAACCCTGGAGGCAAACCACCTCTGTGTCATCCCTTAAATGAAACTGAGCTCCCAGCATATCCCTAAATTAAAAACCCTCATCTGCGTAAGAGAGAAACAACTCATGATGATTATTAATGATGTGTGTTCCCCACACATGTGGGGAGTGATGTGTGATGATTATTAATGATGTGTGATCTCTGGGGTGTTTTAGCTTGTGGAAGGTCATTCTCTTTGACATCTCATGTGGGTCATGTGCCCCTGCAGCCCCTCAGTGAGAGGGGAAGGTCACAGTATGTCCCTTTGTAGGGTGAGCTGCTGCTCTCCACAGAGCCCTCTCTGACTGTGTCACACCACGCTTGCCCTGGAAGTTTCCATGCAGGTTAAGTTGAGATGCTCAAGTGCCTCCAGCTCTGCCCACTCCAGAAGGCTGACATCATTAGCTGGGTGATGGGCTCTGTGTGAGGGATCTGCTGTTTGATCAGGTGTCCCATTATCAGTCAAAAAACCAAACCCTTGATCATTTCTCTTCAGTATTCAGAATAAACCTTCACTTTCCCTGAAGCATCGCCTTATGAGTGAACATCAGAGCCTTTAATCCCCCATTTATTTAATCAGATAAAAGGCATTTTATTGGCCTTGCTGGCTGTTGAAAGCTGTTGAAATACTAAAAAAACTATAAAACTATAATTAGAAATTAATAAACAGGAGACCCGATATTATCAGCATCTTTAATTTTGTGTCCGAACTCGGGCTTGCACATTGGTGTGTTGAACCTAGAAAGTCTCCAGTTTTGTGTCACAGAAGCAAATCCAGCAGGTTCTCAGTGGAATTCAGTGGAATCCCAGTGGGGCATCTCTGGATTTTAGAGACACAATCTTGGAGACAGGGACAACCCAAACCTAGTGCCTGTGGGCTGCCGGATTAGCCAGCTCAGGCTCGAAGGAGTTCACGATTTAGCTCATGTGGAGGGTTTTGCCCACACTGGGACTGTATTGGTCTCTTCCCATGTTATTAGACAATGGATAAGGGAATTATTTCCAAGATAATTATTTATTAAAGTTGGGCAATCAGCATTTTGTTCAGAGGAGTTGTAAACGGATTTATAATGAAATTATTTACTAGTTATTGTAACCCCTTTCCAGACGAACAGCAAATCCTCCCCAGATTTGACTGTAACTCCAGGTACTCCTTTCGAAACCCTGTTGCCAGAATCTTGGTGAGTGGGGTTGGATTTCTTTTATCATGGTGCTGCTGGTATTTTTATGGATTTTTTGACATCCTATTCCATATTTACCTTAGAGTTTTAGTTATTTTTAAATATTATTTTAATTTCTCTGTATTATTTCTGTGAGTTACTTCTGAAAGCTCCTTGTAAAGCTTACGAATAGTCCTTCATGTGCTCCTGTGTGCAGAGATAACTACAGTCAGAGGATTTCTGCCAGGTTAAGGCTATTTTTCGTTATTAGATTGGGCCATCACAGGAACATAGCCAGGCTTTTGCTTGGGTTCCAGCTCTTTTGGCTGGATTCAGATGAAGACACTAAGGTGTGGTACCACACAGCGAGCAGCAGAAGAGGAAGTTGAACCCCTGCCAGAACCAGAGAACTTCTTCCCTTTTTGGTTTTTTGGTTCATGTGTTGTGTTGGAGCCTTTTTTTACCACACCTGCCCCCAAGGTGCCACGTTGGGTGACGTTTGTGCTTCACGTGTGGGATGCTCCCGGTTTCAGTCGAGCTGCTTGTGCGGAGCTCGTGGGGCTTGGTGCAGTGGCTGCTCCTCCTCTCCAGTACTTAGCGTTCCCAAAATCTTCGACGGCGTTTCCTAACTTTAATAACTTCAGGTTTGTCAGGTTTAACCCTGCCTGTTGTCCTCCTGCACAGAAGTTGTTGGAATAACATGGAATGACACGACCATCCTCCATCCGGCCGTGCTCCCGGCATTACTCAGGGTGTTTGTCTGCCTCGGCTTTGTTTGCTTTTAATATTCCCAAGGTGTAAGCCAGCATCCATTCCAAGTTGGTGGCTGCTCTCAAATTGACTTCAGAGGGAGCAGAATTAGATGTTTGTTAAAAATAACAACATTTTATTTTGTTTGGATGATTGTCTTTTGTGTTTTGAAATCGGTGAAAGCTGTGTGCTTCTTCATATGCGCATGGAATCTGGTCTCTTTTTTTTTTTTAAAGCATGTAATCACAAGATGGAGTTGCAGCTGTCTTGTTCTCCTTTTTTTTGCTCTGTTATGTTCTTCTTGTCTGGTTAAAAATAGCTCAAGAGGAATCATTCTTGACTGAACACTTCCTCTTTCAAACTACAGATTTTTTTAAAATTCTATTAAATCGTTTATACAAACATGCAAATCAGGAGCAGTGGGTTTTGCTGCAATGGAATGAGCTGTACACAGTGATTCTGTCCCCTGCCATTCTTGGCACACCACTCCTGTGTCAGGTGTTAAACAGATTTATTGGGAATTTGCGCAAGTTTGTAGCATAGGAAATGATGTCATTGAACATTAACATTGCTAATTTTCTCCATATCTAGAGTATTTTTGCTTTTATAAAGTACTCTTAGGCTTTAGTCTGCTGTTACTTGTTTCTGAGGAAGAGCCGCATTTCCGTGTGGAAAACACAGAGCAGGACTGAGGCTCCTTTAGCGTGAGAGACAGACCTGGTTGCACAACTACAGAGTCCTCACTTCTGGTTCAGGGTCAAAAGCCAGATCCAGATTTCGTGCTCAGCTTCCATCTGCAGATAGCTTACTCAGGCAAAGGTATTGAATCTCTGTGCTCAGTTTAATTGTGAAGAGTTTTGAGGTTTGACCACCCCTTGGGTCTCTGGAAGGATCGTCGTGGTCACCAATGGCTAACACAGCACAGGAACGTAAGCCCTGAGGTCAGGGCATGGATTAGAGCTGCTCTCCTGGTAGCCCTTCTGCATGGTGCACTTTGGAAAATGCACTTTCCGTTCTGTGTCCTCTGAATCAGGTTGTATCAAGAGTTGGGCTGCAGAGTTGGCCAGATCCAAGTCAGGCTGAGGAGCTGTCTGTTCCAAACCTGTTTCCTAAAGATCCTATTTCAGGTTAGCAGGTGAACTGATGAAGTGCATTAAAGCATAAAACTTTGTGGTGACACAGTCTGCACCAGCCTGCAAAGTGCTCATGGGCAGAACTCCCCTGGGCCTCACCACTTCTGAAGCTCACACAGTTGTTGCTTAGTTTTGTACTCGCTGCTGTATTTGTCTTGAAATATTGCAGATCACAGGCTTGTAAAGGGGAAAGGTGACTTGATTTCCCTTTGCAGCAGAGACCAGGAGAAACTGATATTGAGAGCACCAGAAGGACTCAAAATGCCAGTGGAAAGTATTCTGAGCTCATCACACTTACTATTTCACACTATCAAAAGGTAAAAGGAAGAAGTCGCTCAAGTGGGCATTGTGGAATCCCACTCGTGGCAAGGTGGAGACCCGAGCCAGTGATAAATGCTAAAGGTCAGAGCAGGCAATCTAATCAGTACAGTGTGGTCCCCAGACTTCTTATCACAGCCCTGTTTAATCTTCTGTTCTTGCAAGAGGCCTTTGAGAGGGAGGGGAGGGAGTGAATGGGGAGCTGGTGATCTGGTGACTTGGCACATGTTGGCTTTGGGTAATTGTGAGGAGTGTGGAACTGCTGAACTGCTGCTTGGAGGGGTTTGGGGAAACAGAAACACTCGCAGTCATTTTAATTATCGGTACTTCTACTTAAGTGAAATTAAATCAGTTTCTCATTTTTGCTAGCACTGAGTGTCGACATAATGGTTTAGTGTCAGACCTGAAAGGAAAGTGTCGAATTCAGAGGGGGCCACTCTTCCTGGAGTTGTCCATTTAGGTGGGAATACGTGAAATTTTCAGTAATGATATCCCAGGTCCTGTGTTTTGTAATTAAAATAAGGAGTGAACAAAATTGAAATGCTGAGTTCAGGTTATGCATTGCTGGGTTTTACACTGGGAGGAATATGCAAGGAAATGGATCCTTTCCAACAAGGGTTTCCTTCTTGTGTTACAAATCTGTATCCTAATGGATAGTGGAGACTTCGTAGTCTCCACTAATCCCTGCTCTGAAAGGTACAGCGGTGACACTGGTGGTGATGGGGGGGGAGGTAGTTTCTGTTGTTTCAGCTTCATTCTTGCCCGAGGAGTTGCCTTCTGACTCTTTTTTCATTTCAGTTTCTAGAGGAAAATAATGATACCATGTCATGATACCATGTAGCCAAAGTCTGTCACTGCTGCAGAAATTCTTTCATGGGATCCTAGGATCCCTTTGTACCAAAATATTTCTCTTGGACAACAGCGTTAATTTTGTAAATTTTATCATGCACAAAGAAGAATAAAAAATGACTTTTAACTATGGATACATGAAACTGTTGTGGCAGGCAAGGTCAGGAAACCAGGCACAAGAAACAGCTGGAGAACTCGGACAGTTGAGCCCTGTTGAGTGCAGGGAGAGCGTTAAAGGCTTCAGTACGTTTGTTGTGAACGAGGAGTTAATTCATGCAGCCCCTGTCCAGCTGCCAGGGGCTACGGGCACGTGTGCCTGGGCAACACCATCTCTTTTACTGGTGAGGATTCATCCCCAGTTTGGTAAAGAACTCCTGCTGGTTCTGTGACTGATCCGCAGTGTTGTCTGTCCTCCAGTGCCCGAGGAGCAGCTGCACAACATCGACGAGTACGACCTCAACGTCGTCCGACTCTGCTTCCAAGCCTTCCTTCCTGACGAGCACGGCAACTACACGATAGCCCTTCCTCCTTTGATCTCCAACCCCATCTATGACAACAGTGAGTACCAGCTCAGCCACATGTCTTCTTTTTCTTCTCCCTTTTGTTTTTCTCTTTAGCTTGGGGTGAGAAATGCCAGGTTTCTGCGATCTGTGCCAGTTCTGGGTCACTTCTGCATGACTGACACGTGGCAACTCACAGTGAGCATACATTCAAATATGGTCCCAGGGTGAAATGTTGGCCAGCCAGAGTAAGGATTGTCCATGGCATTCATGGACTCACACACAGGTGTGTTTCCAGCCCTTGTTCACACACAGCAGCAGTGATTGCAAGGAAAGGCCCATTCCTGATGTGCCAAGTGATTAAAGTGGTAGTAGTGAGATGGCTGATAGAGTAGTGAGATGGATGGCTGCCTCAAGGTTGATCTGTTTTCCAATGGAGTCCTCTGGAGCTTGTTTGTGCCCTTGAGGAATCTTGCCTTTGCCTTGTGAGGGCTCTGGAATGGGACTTGGAAGAGAGGTTTATCCCAGTGGGAAGCTGTCTTAAGGCCTTTCGTGTCCTGGTTGGTGGCTGCTTCACTGTGTAGGAGGGTAATGGGAGAGTCCTTGATCATGCTCCAGGAGGGTGCAGAAGTACATGAAATCCTTCTTGGCACTGTTTTCCACATTCCACAAAACTGGGTGTCTCTAGGGCATCGGCAGCTGAGGATTTTAGCCCTCAAGTGTGTGCTGGACTCCTCTCTGGGAGCAGAGTAGCAAAAGAACTCTTAATCCTGGAAAACTTTCCTGCAGTGTTTTTCATTTCTGCAGCCTGAGTGTTTCTATGCTAAATGTTTGAGGTCCTTATTTTAGCAGAAACTACTGGATAAAATGAGATCTGCATTTCCTAAAGTTGTTAGGATTGTGTTGATGTGGGCCCAGCCATTGTGAAAATGCTGAGTATGAACTCAGATGGCTCTGATATATTTAGAGTCCCCTCTAGAATGATCTAGAAGCTGGAACTGCGAGCTTTGTTACTGAGAACCCTTGCACTGAAATAATCAGGGCTGAGATAAAAACTGATGTACCAGATTTGCAGCTCTGCCTCAGATGCCATTTAGAAATGTGCCAAATCATGATTACTCGTCCTCGTGGACTGACGTCAGTCCCGGCACAGCCGCGAGAGGCCGGGGCTGAGGGCGGTGGGGGAAGCAGGGGCGGGTGCTGGGGGTGTCTGTGGGCAGCACTGGAGGCACCCAAAACCCTCCCTGTAACGTAGCAGCCATGTAAATAAACCCGTGCAGAGCTGCGACCACAAATCGTAAAAAAAGGGCCTCGCTCAGTCTCAGGTCCCAGTTGCTTTTGGAGACATCAGCCTGGTTAGAGCTGCTCTGAGCTACAGCTGGGTTGTACCCTCAGGTGACAGGGACTGCAGGTTGGGCAGCCCTGAGCTCTGAGCCTTCACGGATCTGCTCGGATTAGGAGCAAAGAGATGCTCTGAAAATCAGCTTGGACGCTTCAAGTGTTTTCTTCACTTTCTCATCCTTTGTAATCTCCCCTTGCTTTGCGTAGTGTGACACAGAAGAATCAAACTGACATCACACAGGCAACCCCATTAGCAGAGGCTGCAAGGGTCTCAAATTCAGCACCTTCTGTTTCCAGATGCTTCTAAAGTTAACTGGTTTGGGACAGAAATTTCCCAAGTTGCATATCAAAAACTCTTGGGAAGAGTCAGATGAAGCAGCTCACCATTTCTGAGAAATGGGGTTGGGTAGAACATGTTGTCCTGCCCTTGTTGAAAACAATGTGATTTTCGGTGAGGAGCTCGTTTCTCTGGGGATTTGTCACCAGGGACAAGTGGTGCAGGGGAGCGAGGAACAGGAATTGGGCAGGAGTTGAGGTGACAGGAGGTGAGGAACATCTCCCTCTGAGGCGGGTGCCGGGCTCAGCGCTCCTGCTGACAGCACGGTGGTGCATCCACATCTGCTGGCATTTGTGTGTGTTGATTTCCCTCATGAATTCCTTGTCTAAGGACAAAACAACAAACTCCAGTGAAGGAGACCGTCCCAAAAATCTGTTACAAGGACCTAAAGGGAACTGCAAGAGAGCTGGAGAGGGACTTTTCACAAGGGCATGCAGTGACAGGACAGGGGGTGATGGCTTCAAACCGACAGGGGGAAGGGTTAGATTGGGTATTAGGAAGGAATTCTTTCCTGTGAGGGTGGTGGGGTCCTGGCACAGGTTGCCCAGAGAAGCTGTGGCTGCCCCATCCCTGGAAGTGTCTGAGGCCAGGTTGGACGGGGCTTGGAGCAACCTGGGACAGTGGAAGGTGTCCCTGCCCATGGCAGGGGGATTGGAACTGGATGATCTTTAAGGTCCCTTCCAAGCCAAACCACTCTGATTCTCTGCTATTGAGTGCCATTCAAGCACACAGAAGTGAAACAATGGTAAAATTAGGCTTTTCCTCACAATTCTTAATTTACCCTTCCTGTGAAAAGCGCGCCATGACGCTGTCAGTCACATGGCCCTGTGCTGTTTCTGGGTTTGTTTTGTTTCCCCTCCCTTGAAGGGTTCTGATTCATTCAGCAAATGAAGTGGTGTGTGTCATGCAGTACATGAGGCTGTAGCTCCCACTTACAATAATGACAGTAATAACTGCAGATGGTAACTACGTAATTGGGGTCTGGTGAGAGGTTACCAGGAACTCTGCTCTAGGTGTAGTCTGTGCTGTGCTGTACCTGTACTTGGGCAGGAATTGGTTCAAACTGAGAGTCTAAAGCAGGTTTGTTTGGTTTTTGAGGTTTTTTTTTTTGAGGGTGACACTGTGAGCTTTGGTTTGTATCTCTTCTCTGTGTCTGGAACAGGGAGCCCGTGGTGGTGGAGCCTCATGGAGGATCAGTTTCATGGTGTCAAAGCAGCACCAGCTGGATCGTTCCAGGCATTTTAAATGTGTTTGGAGCTGCTGGTCCAGAATGGAGCCAGACACCACCAGGCAGAGCGTGGCTCCATCCAATTGGAGTGTCCCTTAGCCATGAGATTGTTTGGAATGCAGTGTGCAGCCTTCAGTGGGGGCTAATTCATGGTGAGAGACAGCTCTCCACCCACAGCTATCCTGAGGGCTGTTCACGTACAGCCACAGTCTGGAGTTTGAAATTTGAGTGGTTTGGGGTGCAACCTGCTGCCCTCAGTGAAGGTACGAAATTGTGGTCCCAGAGCTGTTCTTGGACACCTGCAGAGGGGAACAGAGGAGAGGCTGGATGGCCAAGTACCTCTGAGAATAGAACTAGATAGAATGGAATTAAAGCCAGATCCTCAGAGAGGGGAATTCTCCTGACTTGCTAGCCCCGCTCTTTCCAGAGAAGTGTGACTGTACCAGGTCACTCACAGAGCTGCTTTGAATTCTGCAGCTTGAAGGGCAGCAGGGCTGAGCACAACCACATCAGTGGGGGAAGTATCTGAGACTGTTCTGCAATAGCTAGGGAGCGAGTGGCACAGCAGTGCTGGTGTCTTGTGTTTGGAGATAAGCTGTGGGATCATGGAATATTAGGTCCTGCTGCTGAATTTCCTGTATGGAGCGACTTGCTTTGTGTGGATTTCACGGTGTCACGCTCCTCCAGCTGTTGCCTTCCCTTCACATGCCTGAACTCCCAGCACCTCCCATCCAATAGTGACAAAGCCACAGTAATTCTATGTCAGTAAATTTGCCTGTTTGCTTCCAGGAGCTCCCAACACCGCGGAATTGAGAATCTGTCGTGTGAACAAGAACTGTGGAAGCGTCAAAGGAGGAGACGAAATATTTCTGCTGTGTGACAAAGTTCAGAAAGGTAACCTGGACTAGGTGCTTTCTCTCCCTTTTTGCCAAATGAACACATTCCATAACCATTTTCCTGCTGGGGGGCAGGACCCTTCACCACACACCTCAGAGTGGTTTGGTTTTGTAGCTGGGTGGAACAGCTTTCAGGTTCATGGGGTCTTTTGCCTTTAAAGTTTATCCATTTACTTCGCATCTGAATTCTGAGTCAGGCTCCTCACTTTGCTCCCCTTTTTTCTGCTCCAAGTTCTCCGTTTCCCAGCTTAACAGGCATCTTCTGTTTCTCATGGCCCAGATGACATAGAAGTCAGGTTTGTCCTGGACAACTGGGAGGCCAAAGGTTCCTTCTCCCAAGCCGACGTTCACCGCCAGGTCGCAATCGTGTTCAGGACGCCGCCGTTCCTCAAAGACATCACCGAGCCCGTCACGGTGAAGATGCAGCTGCGGAGGCCCTCTGACCAGGAAGTCAGTGAACCCATGGATTTCAGATACCTGCCAGATGAAAAGGGTATGGTTCCAATGAGATGAGCTTCTGAACAGCCATGATCAATGCAGGACTCGTGGTAGTGGCTTAAGTAGTAAAAGATCTGCAACACTGCTTCTGCAAAGTAGAGTTTTGGGTTTTAAAAGTTACAGCAGTCAGTCTGTTCCCTCTTTCAGTGAAAATACCGATAATTTCCATTGGGTAACACTGGCATGGTTTGTTAGTGCTGCCATGCCTGCAATATTCTCCTTTAAATAAATCCTACTACAACTTGGTGCCACTAGGAAGTTCGTTTAGGCATTTATTAAAGAGAAATGCAACACTCCTCCTTCCACTCCTTTCTCTGTAGATCCATATGGCAACAAAGCAAAAAGGCAAAGATCAACGTTGGCTTGGCAGAAACTCATACAGGACTGTGGTAAGGAAAATAATTGTCTTTTTCTTCTGTTTGAGTGAACTTACTTTTAGATGGAGCTGTTTTCTCTAAATGCTGCAGACTCATGTTTTGTTCCTTTGCAGGATCAAACACCACAGAGAGGCCCAAAGTAACCTCGTTCCCTGTTGTCACCCCTGAAGGGAAGCTGATTAAGAAAGGTAGGTTTTCACCTGCAATCTGACAGTTGTTGAAGCAGATAGTACCCTCCTCTTTGCTTGAAGTTCTAATCTCTTGAGGGTTTCTTCCTGTAAGATACTGATACTTCTGACTGTACAAACTTAAAACTATCAGTTTTCTGTGTCACCCTCAGTATGAGCCATAGAGAGATGAGGTAGAGCAGCTCTCTTGCTGCTGTCCAGAACTCTGGGGTCCATCCTGGAGAGCAGTGAACCAAGTAGACAGTGGAAATGCACGTACAGTCTTACAAAGATTGTGCTGTCTTTTCTTTGCTTTTTGCCATTTGCAATTTGAAAGAAAACCCCTAAAAAGTGGCATTCTCTCCGTAGAACCAAACATGTTCCCATCCACGCTGATGATGTCAGGGTTAGGCGCCCTGGCCAACACGAGCCAGCTGTACCCCGGCTGCTCGCAGCTGGCGCACACGCCGGCGGTGGGGCCGGGGAAGCAGGACGTGCTGTCCCCGTGCTGGCTGCACGGCTCCGCGGCCCCGGCCGGGCTGCTCGGCACCCACCCGCCCAACAGCTTCTCCGCGGAGCCCCCGCCGGCCGCGCCGGGCGGCAGCTCCCTCCCGGCCTTCCACGACGGCGCCCTGGCCTGGCCCGACGAGAAGGACTCGGGCTTCTTCCGGACCTACGGCAGCACGAACGGGCTGGGGGCGGTGGTGTCGGCCGCCGAGCTGCAGAGCCTCCCCGGCGGCGGCGCCTCCAGCGCCGGCATGCTCGGCATGGACACGGACGACATGAACTGCACCAGCATCAGCCTGGAGAAGTTCAGCGCCGTGCTGGGCGCGGGCAGCCACCGGCAGCAGCTGCAGCTGCCCCCGGCCGCCCCGGGCAGCGGCGCCGCGGCTTTCGCGTCGCAGCCCGGCCTGGCCGACCCCGTTTACAGCTTCATCGACCAGGACGTGCTGAGCGAACCCAGACTGTCCAGCAGCCACCAGGGCAGCCTGGCAGACGGCCAGTTCTATGACACCGACGGTGTCCACACTGATGAGCTCTATCAGTCCTTCCCCTTTGATAACATTTTACAGAGCTATAACCCGTGAGCCAGCGCTGGGTACGTAGAGCTCCCCGGGTGCCGCTGCGTGGAGAGGAGTAATTTACCCTTCTGGAGTCCCTGCTTTTGTCTTTCAGAATGTTGCTGTGCAAGTTTCGTGGTGTAACTTAAAGGTTATTTATTGCAGCCCATAGTGGTGCCCATAAAGAGGGAGGTGGGAGTAGGGTTTGGGGTTCTGTACCTTAAAAGTACCTTGTAGACATATTTTTGCGCTGTTGGAAGTGGGAACTGTTAACACTTAAAGCTTCCTTACCTTTGGGGACTGTAAAAGCTGGCATCTTCAGAAGGGTTAAAATTTCAAATATTTCACAGGGTTAAAGTTGTTTTGAAATAGCCATTTTTGCTATAGAAATTAAATTTTGATAGGACAGAAATTAGGAAAAAAAAACCTGCACGTGAGCACTCTAGTTCTAATGACGTCCGAGTTCTGCTCAACTTACTTGAAAGGTTTAGGTTTTTTAACCCCCTTTCTATAAATATTCTTCTCCTAAAATGAGAACATGTATTGATTTTCCACGCTGTCACCACACTCCATTTGCTTTGAAGGCAAATATACTCGTAAATTTTTTTTAATGACTATGTCATTGTTAGATATATTTAAAAAGACCGGAAGGTTTGAGTTTTTAAATAGTCCAGCTCTGTTGTAAAGGAAATCACTGCACAAGAGGAGGAACAGAAAGTGAGGACTTGCCTGCACTTCATCCAGAGTGCACTATTTTACAAGCCATGCCCCTGTTGCTTTAGGAATGAAGCTGTTACTGCTCCGCAAGTCGTGTGTGTCTGTGTGTAGCTGCGATGTGAGTGAGATTTGGAAAGGCAGAAGTCTCTGGAGCCGAAGTATCCACTTACTCTTTCCTCAGGTATCCCGGCAGTTTCCTGCTATGCAAGTGACTGCTTAAAGAAGGCTCAGATCCTGCCTCCCCAGCACCACCCCCTCCCAGGAGGGCAAAGCCAGAGGCTGCCTTGGTGCAGCCTCACCTCTATTAACAACTTTTAAAGCCATTTCAGTCAGTACTAATTAAAAACACTCCTCTATCCTCTGTATCAGAAACCAGAAATTCTTCCCTCCCACTTGATTCCCAGTCTTCGCTCTGAGCCTGAGCCGGAGCTGTTCCTGGCACCAGCTGGAGGTAACTGGCTGGGTAAGACACTCTGGCCTTGGCTACTTCATTATACTGTTATTTTTTAAGAAGCAACACAGAGAAATGTCTGAGTATTTCTTAAGTGACACAGCTGCTCTTTAGGGCAGATAAGGCTTAAGGGTCTCGATACCTTTCGGTGACATAAAACTGCACAATGAGAGCAGCAATAAAAAAAGCAAAAAAAAGTCCCAAACCCACCCCCATATCAAAAAAGTTGCTTGAGATGTAGAATTGTACACAAGGAAAGGTGCTCCAGAAGCCCTTTGTGGCTTAGAGGAACGCAGGGATGCCTTCCCTGCAGGAATCCACTGCACTGGGAGCACTCCGGTGGTGCTGCTGGAATTCCATCACACAGACCTGACAGGCAGGTGAAGTTTGGAAACTGCTTCCCCAAACTCCAGGTGCACAATGAAATGAATTGACTCTCCCTGTTTCAAAGCAGTTTTTCCTCACTTCTGCACCTCTCCTCCACACTCTTAAGCAATAGAAAGACCAAAGAAATACACAGAAAGTTTGAAATGTGTTGTTTATTCAGCTCTATATTTTTGAAGTTCTCAGTTTTAAGTATATTAAATGTAAACATTTTACTCACTTCATAGAAAGCTCTTTATAGGACAATTTGTTTTTACTGTATAATTAAATATTTTTCAAAGTTCTATTTTCCTTTGTAAACGAGTTGGTTTGGTAATTAAAAAAACTGGTTATACCAAGTGCTCAGCTTCTGCAACCTCCTCGGCTTCGTGACATCCCTCACCACGGGAAAGGCAGGGAAGAGGGAGAAGGTAGGTTATTGGTTGCTTATCCTGGGGTTTTTTAGGGTATTTTCTGCTCCCTGCTGCTGGTGGCCACTATAAAACCTCAAGGCACGTGAGGGCTCATCTGCCTCAGCGGGTTTTGTGGCAGAGCTGTTGAGTTTTTGGGCAGAGGGGACAAGGGCACAGATGCTTTTGGCTGAGCTGTGCTGCTGGTACAGCTTTCTCCAGGCCCAGCTGAGCTGATGCAAAACCAAAATGCAGGGGGGAGGCATTAGTGGTGTCCAGCTGGGGAAATACAAGATGAAGTCTCACTCTCACAAAACACCCAGTTTGAGCACTCCCAGAAGTACCCCTAAAAATCAGGTGAAGGCCCAAGTACAACATGAATATTATTGCTGCAATATTCAGTACATGATGGTTCAGAAACTGGACTGGAAACAAAGTTCAGACCCCCAGATTGCATCTCTCAGTTTCATATTTGCATGTGATGGGTGCCCAGGAACTGCCTCAAGAGCTCAGGGATTTTTGCATATCAGCTTCCACCCCCATATTTGGATATTTCAGATTTACCGTAAAAATAAACAGCTTGGGAGTTTTGGGAGGAGCTCTCTGCCTTGCCCAGAGAAGAGCTCAGACTCAGCACACTGAGGGTCATCTTTATGGCCTTGTTTATCCTGGATTCTGCCTGGGATCCCCACGTGCAGCAGGAGCTGCAGAGGGAAGCGCCTCATGTGTCCTTGGCACTAGGGCAGCAGCCCTTTCCCTCTCCCCCTTTTGGCTCCATTTCCCCTTGGAACAGCTCTTCCCATGCCTGTTGTGTCCAGAGTGCACAGTCTTGTTTACATTTTTTTTCCCTTGTAGCTTATGGAATTTATAAATCACACTTTATCTCACTTTGAGTTTTAAGAAATCACACAGATATGAAATTCTCTTTTGTTTTCTGAATTCAGTTTCTTTAGTTTTCCATCATTAATGACACTTCCTTCCTAGCTGCAGATCATTATCTGAGAACTGCTCATGGAATCTGTTGCTCATAAGAGCTTTAGTATTAAAACCAAAAATAATATTGCTGTCTGAATCAAATTTTTGTGTTAGAAAAACAGGAGCTTCTGAATTACTTATGTTACAGACAAGTTTTGACAGCCCAGCACAGGCAGAGCCTTAAAGGAGCTCCTTAAAAATGTATTTATTAACACTTTTAGAGCCTCCATCTCAAGCTCTCATGGAGCTGTTCTAGCATGAGGTCCTGGCATCACTGAATTTAAGGGAAGACATCCCAGTCATCCTCCCTGTCCCCAGACAGTGGTTTGTCTTGGCAAACATTCCCCTCTTTATTCCCAAAATGTTAACAAAGAGCTCTGAAATTCCAAACCTTAGTTTCTTGTTGATAGTTTCACTCTCTTCTGTACTTCAGGGAAGCACCTCCCTAATGGATTAACATGATACAAGTATAAAAAATGACTTCCTAAAGATGTTGGTGGTGCTGAGTGTGAAACATTTAAAATAAGCAAGGAGAAAACCTCCGATCTTCCCTGTTCCAGGCAAGCTCCTAGGCTGTGTTCAACTCTTCCAGGCATCCATCCAAGGTGAGGTACAAGAAAAAATGTATTATGCTACTAAATGACAGCTTTTTATCTCTCTCTCTCGATACCAGCATCCTGTGGTACCTTTTGTTTCTGCCTGCACTTCGACATTCTTGATATTCCTGTTTTTCTTTAGATTTCCATCATGCACCACTGCCAGGAGTTCCCAATCTTCTTATATAGTGTGACTCACTGGGGAATTCCTACTCCTCAAGAGGGCTGATGAGGCCACAACTCTTGTTTCTAGGAAGCATCCCCAATGTTTTTAAATGAGAAAAACTTGGTTTTAAGTGCAAAGTTTTCCTCTGAAAGCTTTTTTTTCCCTTTGAAAAGTACTTTGAGAGACAAATTTGCTCATCTCTACTGCCACTGGCCATAAAGCAGTCAGTGTCTCAGGGAGCCTTGCTCCAGGTGCTGGTCCTGCTGGCTGCAGTCTCCCTGCCTTTTGGGAATTTCCTGCATGAACTGCTCAGAAGAAGTTGGGAGTGGGTTTCAGGTAACGCAGTGCTGCCTGCATCCACACAAGGAACGCTGTAGTATCCCATATAAAAAGAGTTTAAAATAAAATCTGGCTTGGTGGAGGGTTATATACACTGGCTTCCCAAAACCTTTTTTTGTACAGAAGAAATAAAAGTAAGGCTAAGAGCTTGAACCAACACTACCTGGTCCAGAGTGTGTAAAGTAGAGTCCAAGAGTATCCTTTGGCAGATCAACATGATCCAAATGTTGCAGGGACACCCTTGGCACGAGGCTGTAACACTGCACAGTATCTGGTCACCAGCTGCTGCCAAGGAGCTGCTGCTTCCTCGTCCCAACTCCAGAAGTTAATCAGCCAGGCTTGGAGGCCAGTCAACATCAACAGACTAGAAAAGCAGAGGGGGGGAAAAAAGGCAGCAGAGTTGGTGTTTTACAGATACCAAAAGAATCACAACTCCTTTTGCTACTTCTTGGCAGCATCACTCACTGTTGGGCTGCATTTACAAAGGAGAGTAGCAGTAGGAAATGTGTCCTGTCGTAAGGAATGTTGATCCACTTAGAGCAATTCCGTGGAAAGCATCTCACAAGGGCAACTCCCTTAGTAATTTCCAGGAAAGACAAACAGCAAACAACTTACTTCTACATCCAGCTCCAGAATGTCAGCAGTTCTGTTCAGAAGGGACCCAATGTTGGGCTTTGTTCTCCCAAAGTCTCCGTGCACAAACTCTTTAATGTAGCTGGAAATACTGGCTAAGGAGAGGTGGATTCCACACCAAAGAAATCAAAAGGGGGGAAATAAAGTGGTTTTTTCTACTCCTAATTAATTTCTCAGTTAATGTCCTCTTAAGCCCATACTTACCTTTAGAGCTCCTAATTCCTGGCTTCTGACTCTGGTGCCTGCTGCACTGCTGACCTTTATTTTATTTCATTCCAAAATGCGTGGTGACTTCAGGACAAAACTGTAACTTGTAAGTAGCAGTGATCTCCAGTGTGCACTGAAGTGCATTAAATGTTGTGGAAAAGCTTGTTTTTGGAGGTGAAAAGTTCTCAGTTAAATTAGAAAAAGCTGAAGTGTATTTTTAAGCAGCACCATTTTTATATCTGTCACATACTTTATGAAAACTCCAATGTGAAATTGTGAGCTAAAAGCAAATACTGTGCAGCAACACCACTGCGGGAGAGCAGGGATTTTGAAACACTGCAGCCACCAGAGCAGGAAACTTCCCATTATCCCAATCACTCCCCCCAGGAGGCTGTTTGGCACCTGCCTTGTGTCAGGGCACCCAAGGATACGTTCCTGCCTGAGTCTTCAGGTGCAGGCGGAAGTGGTGCTCGTCGATGTACTCGGCTCTCATGGTGTGGATGAGCCGGCACCGCACAGCCAGAGGCCGCCGGTGCAGCACCCGGAGCGGGGTCTTCTGGTCCAGCTTCAACTCCTGGTACAAGAAGTAACCAAAAACATGAGGAAGGGGAAGTGCAAAGGCTGCATAGAGGGTAGGAATCGTGTGTTGTTAACCAGTCCCATCTTTTTTATCTTGTGTTCTGGTAGCTGAGTAATCTCAAGGCGAGACCCGTTTTTTCCAAGTTTATCAAAGGAAAAAGGGCAGCCCTCTCAGAGGCCAAACAAGGCCTCACATGAACACAAACTAATGGAATCACAAATACAGAGGAATAACCTTGAAATCTCCATAGCCCTTTGCTGGAATGACTCCAGGATTTCACAGCTCACTCAGAGCCTCAGGGCAATCAGGAAAAAAAAAAATCCCACCCACAAAATGCTTTGTCTAAACTACAGCCAACCCCCTGGAAATAAAAGTGAGGGGGAAAAGCCTTAAATGAGATTAGATCTCAGAACAGTTTTTTCAAAAGTTCATTCCCAACTCCCTTTCCCAAAGGAGATGCAGCAGTTTAAAAGGCAACTTCTCAGGAGCAAGGGAAGCTAAAGGAAGAGCTTCCCAACAGTTGTCTGCCTGAGCTGTAACTGCTCAAGCCCTCATTTTGAAAATGAACTCGTGGCCAAGTCCTGTAGGAAATGGTGCAACACACCAAAAACTGAACCCACTTCTCCATCAGGCCAACATCTGGAGAAAGTTCTCGTTCCTGCACATGCTGAGCCTTCCTGAGGCCTCTTTGCACTCTGTCATAGACACTTCCACCTCCAAAATGTTGCAGCTGTGGCAGAACAGCTTTAGAGCAGAACAAAAGAGCTTCTCTGCCCCTCTCACTTATACAGGACACTATTTAAGGTAAAGAAAGGGGTGCAGGTGCCAGGTTTCCTCCTCTCCCATCCACTGATTTTGATGATTTGGTCTCCTGGGAGGTGAACATTACACAAGGGTTTGTTGTCTCTGCTAACAGCCATCCCCCTATCCTGCTGGAGTGACTGGGGAAGGAAGGAAGGGTGGGACTGAAGTCCCTACAGCAAGAGAAACCCTGATTTAAAAAAAACCAACAAAAACCAAGCACAGAGCAGGAGATATGCCCATGAGTGCATGTATTTAACTCTTCCCTAGGGCACCAGGACAGGTACTATTTAAATCAGCAACAAGAGCTCCTGCTACCTTGATATCATCTAGAAACGCGATGTCTTCTCTCTGTATTGCTTTGTCTGTCCATATTAAGGCACTGTAGGTCTTTGTCTTCTCCTCTTCACCTTCCTTCATACGACCAATCGCCTCTCTAAACAAAAGAAATTAATTACTCACTTAACATAAGCATAATTATACAAGGCTGTGAGCAAGAACACTTCCCAGCTCCCCCCCGAGCGTCGCTCTGAAATCCCTCGCCAGCAACGATGAACACTGACCTGGTGACAAGCTGCAAATCTCGGACCTGTATTTTGTCTGAAGAGTCATTAATTGCCTGTGATATTTAAAAAAGAAATCAGTTAGCAAAGCTGCTGGGTTGGAGAGGCAGCACGTGCTTTACGAGTTCCGCGAGGTGCCAGTGATTTACCTGCTGCAGCCTCTTCATCTCCTCCGCGGTGAAATGGATCCTGCGAGGATTCACCAGCTCCATTGCAAAGGGCCTTCCTGGCAACAGGCACAGGCATAAAACACAAAACCATGTTGTTCTAAATTAATGCTGGAGTTTACACAGGAAGGCTGCAAGGTGTGAAGACGCTCTGCTGTTACACAAACAGGGAGAGCACTGGCGGGCTGAGGGATGGAGCATCAGATGGAAGGGAAGAAACAAGGGACCTTTTTTTGGCTACTAAACCCCAGTATCAGCAATAAGTGCAAATTATGACTTCCCAGAAGACATCTTGTACAAGTCTGTGCTAATTAAAAAATAAAATAAGAAAAAAAGCTAATTAGCTTATTTTCTGTCACCTACAGCAATGCCCAGGTGCACGGCGATGTTAAATCCCACTCCCTCAGCTCAACATCTGTTGCCAGAGTTGTAACTCTGTGCTCAGGGCCTGGACAATCCCCAGCACAAGCAATGCCAAGAATCACACTACAAATCAGACAGCAACTGAAACACAGAATTGTTCCTTTTTACTTTTTCCTTCCCTCCTCCCTTGGCTACAGCAGCTTCAGCACGCTGGAAAGCAGCTGACCTTTATAAGGGACTCGAGTTCATAAAGAAAACAAGGCTGCCCCACTCCGCAGTCACAGTGAGGGAATTAGAAGGATCCAACAGGAAACAAGAGAGAAATCAGTCTGACATAAAGGGCTTAAAAGTAGGGAGTGAATAAAATAAAATACTTGTAACTAACTATGCCTTTCCATGCAGCCAAGGCCACTGAAAAAGGGCTCCTGTTTCAAGCTGGTTTTATGAAGCTGTTTGGTCTTTGGGAATAAGTATGTAAGTTTCACTAAATTGCTTCTGAGATAAAATTCCAAAGCATGCCGAGTCACACATGTGGCATTCAGCAGGATCTGTCAGAGGAGCTCCACACACCCATTTCATCTCTGTGTTTCACAAGGGGTCTTCCAAGCCTTACCATTGCCTAGTGTCCTTACATCCACATCTTCTCTTCCAGAGGAACTAAAATTAAAGCCTGTAACAGATTTGAACAAGGCAGGTGAGCTTTAATTTTACATTTTTAATATTCTCTACAGCTTTTAAAATGCGAAATATTTTCCTTCTAAACTTGTTTGCAAAATCCACTTCAAATCTATTTTATAAACCGAAGCCTGCACTACACAAACTGTGAGAGTTCCTGTTTATTCCCAAGTTTCTTGAAGAGCACTCCCAATTCCTTGGCCTGAATGAGGCTGCTACAACCAGACTAACATATCCACTGGGAGGAGAGGAGGGGGAAGTAGCAGGTTTTTTTCCAAACTAATATTTAATGCAGTTTTTCCTTGGGCCTTCTATGTCTCTAATTCCACATCTGTTAGGTGGCAAATGATGGGCAGTGATTATTTCATCTGGATAATCCCTGGATAAGCATTTAGCTTGTGGAACTTTATACACTGAGGAAAATAAATGAATCGAGGTAAGAAACATGAAGGGGTCAAAAGCCAGGCAGATATTGTGAAATACCTGTGGCAAAATCCTTCTTGGTACAAGTAATTTATGAATTACCAGCTGTTAAGGAGTTTGGTTAGGCAAAAACACTACCAACATGAAACCAACATATTTGCATCATCAGATCCACTGAAAAGCTACTTTAGCAGGATAAAAGGATCTAATTACTCCCAGATCACAGCTAAATAAAGTTTACAAGCTTTGACTTGGAAGGATAAGAGAGGGATAAAGAAATATAGTTTTTTCCATTATACTCCCATATTAAGTGGGTAGCTGCCAAGAAAAAATCTTCTAGTAATGATGAAAAATATGTATGGTAGGAGATCTCCTAAATACTTACTGTCTGCCTTGAATTCTGCCATTAGATGCTCTGAAATCAATTCTTCCACTGAAGACTCCAGCTTCCGCTCCCCATCGATAATCCAGGGAGTCTGAGGTAAATTCCTGGAATATTTGTTGTATCTTCCTGGAAAAAAACAACCACAGTACTTCAAATCATTCTACAACCATGAGCAAAAGCTGCACTCTTGCACAGCACATTTAACTTTCACGGGAGCTTTGTGAAAATAAACTGACAGGCTCGAGCTCGTTTTATGGCAGGAGCATTACACCAGCACTATGGAACACACGTGGCTTGGTTTTTGATTTGGATTCAGAGAGTCCAGGAGAGTGGCAGTAGCCAGGATGGCCACTTAGGATGGACTCGGGGAGCCTGTGCCTGCAGTCCTGCCTTCAGGAATATCCCTCCTGTTTGAAATAATCCAGGTTCCAAGCCAGTTCTACCATTGTCTGAAGGCTTAAGAAAAGAAACCCAAACTAAAATGCTTTGGTTCACTACAAGGAACACCGTGCAAGGAGCAAAAAGTCCCAATAATAAATGAGGAGGAATGGCAGGAGTCTTGAGAAGGTGCCATGTAAAGAGATTGGCATCCTTGGATGATTCCAGGGATGTTTTCATGGCACCTCCATGACAGGCTACAACCAAAGAACAAGCCTGACATGGATGACCAACATGAGCTTTTTTATAGACAGGTTTGATAAGAACTGAAAATATTCCCAAAGCAAGGAAATAATTCATAAAGGCCAAAGAGCAACCCCTTGCTTAAACCACTTTCAAGCTGAAACCTCGCATAGAGAAAATAACAGAGTTCGGAGTAGCTCGGCTCTGTGCATTTCTCTGTACCTCTGACATCCCCCGGGGTTTGGAGTTTTGTATCATATTTTCCTATACTGAACAATGTTTCCTTCGTGCAGTTCAAGCTGCAGAAAAAGCCAGACAAACAAATGGGGAAACTGAGTAACCCAGTTTCACTGGGGCAAATAATGAAAGTAGGATGACTCATCATTCAGATGCAGCCTCACACTGCTAAATTCTCTTTCCATAAAATGAAAAAAGAAGAAGGTGGTTTGCTTTTTTTCTTTTTTTTTTTTCTCAGCTCCCCGTTCTAATAATTTTAACTTTTGATCTGAACAAGAGGAGGTTTAAAAAAACAGAAGGTGTTTCTCGCTTTGACAGCCCCTGAATCCTCAAAAAAAAGTTGGGGTGGGAAGTGATCACTAAACATCAAAGGTAAGGTCAAGAGGACAATGTTGTGCTTACAAATTAAGATCCCATCTCATTTATTAAACGCAAAATATCTGCACTGCACTCAATAAATTCTATTCTGGATTTAGTTCTTCAAAAATGAAACACCTGCCTGGGTTTTTGTTTGTTGGAGCAAGATATAAACTATAAATGACAAGAGCAGTATTAAATGACAGGCAGAAAGCAAGCCCTCTGTTTTGCTGTTCATACTGTTGAATTCTGATAAAACTATCCAAAAAAAGCACCCTAAAATAAAACTGTGTGTTTGGAAAGGCCTAAAAGGAGCTGGATATCTTGGATTCACAAAAATGTACATCTAGCTGTCTAATCAGTAATTAAAAATAAGGAATGGTTATATGCAGAACATCAGCTACGCCGCCATTCACCTTTGCACTTTTTCATTTTCCATTTCTCTATATTCAGGATTTTTATCATCACAGTAGGTTGGATTTAAACTGCAGGTTGGGTTCTTTTTAATTATAATCAGTTTGCATGTATTTAAATAAGTTGTTCATACAAAGGACTAGAAGAAGGGCAGATACTCTGGCAGGCAGATGATAAAAAAAGTCAGAACATCTCAACGCAGGGACACCCAAGTGTTGCTGCACTACCTGTCTCACCCAAACCTCTATAAATCCCATTAAGATTTGCAGTTTTGGATGGGACAATATGCAGAGAAACCCAGATGGTGGAAACCCCTGAATCCAAATCAAAACCCAAGGAAGTGAACAGCACTGCTGGGAGCTTGTTGGTGTGGAGGTGCCTTTCCCAAACCATTATTCCGAGGGGATCTGTAATGTCTAACTTTTGACAAAATAATATCTTTAGCAGAGGTCAAATATAATTTCTTTCCCTTTCACACCACTCTTGGATAGAGCTGGATTTGTTTCTTTGCCCCCTACACTTCATTACAGGAATTAACAAACAGCAAGAATCCTCTGGGTCTCAGGGCAGTGTTACAAAGTTCTCTTCAAGACAACACAGCAGCAAATAAATGGATCGCTTTACCAGCCACAAAAACTGCACCATTATTGCACTGAATTTCCAGAGCATCACAGAGCTTCTTTGGTGAACTTGGAGGACATGGAAAATGCCTGCATTAAAAATAAAAACAGTGTAAAATATATTATCACTACCAGAACATGATGGAGCATCACCAGAGCAGTAAAAAGTGTCAATTTTTGGCTTCCCACCATGTGTGATTTTTACCATATTAACAGCACTTGGTGTTTTCCTAAAACTCACCTCCTAACATTTTGGAAATATGGGAATATTTCTTGTAAAGGGAAGTTTACCTTACAAACTCTAAAGTTCAAAATAATCATTTTAATTAAAAGGTCAGGAGTGATTTTCTATTGCCAGAAAGAAAACATGTTTTAACCAGTAAACCAACAGAATTTAAACAATCAAAAGTTCTTTTAAAGCCACCCTACCACTACTTACCCACTGACTATTTTCCTGCCCTCCCTAATTCTATGCAAAAGCACAGTACTAAGAAATAGTTTCAGTGTATACTTACTTGAGAAAATCCTCTTCTTTTATCTTTTCCAGGGCTTTTATAACTGCCATTCTGGTGAAAACAGACTGCACAGTGAAATAAAAAAATGAGTCAAGAACTAAGAAAAGCGAAGAAAGGATATGCCTAAGGAAGAAAAAAGCACTGAAACTGACACTGTGCAGTTTTGTCACTGCTCACTTGGGAGCCCAGGTCCAAATTTGCAAAATAGTTTAAAAACAGAATCCTAAATCCATGAACAGAAACCTAAACCAGCTTCATTTTCAGGAGTTAAAAATACCTGAGCCCCACCTTTTATGTCAGTGACAGCAGGCAGGTAGTTCAGCTGAAAATGAGCCTGTTGAGTAGGAATCTGTTTCTGAAGTTCAAAAGTTGCTTGATTCTCAGAACTAAGGGCTCTGAACGGTGGGGCTGGGCAGTTCCTCCTGTGCAAAGCAAGCAGCTTCCCACTCCCAGGCTGCAGCAAAAGCAGCAGTGACAGTGCAGCAGGAGCAGGAGCCACGACTGCCAAGCTCTGTGCACAGCCAGGTGCTGCTGGGGGAACTCCAGTGAGAATTTATGTTCCTAGGACAGGAGAAACAAGTGTTGTTACAGCTGAGCTGAAATCCTGCTCTGGAGGACAGGAGAAGGTCTCTAAATGAAGCTCCTAATCAAAGCATGGTCAGGTCTTGAAATCTACCCAGCCTGCACCCGCTCTCTCCACAGCCTGCTCCACTCTCAGTTCCCTCAAGGTAAAATGTTCTTTCTTGCATCTCCTCTGAACTTCTCATTTCAGCGTATTCCTGCTGTGTCTCATCCTTCCACCACGCTCTGTGAAGACCAGCCTGGCTCCCTGCTCTCGACCATCTCTTTTGGCACTGGCAGGAGATTCAGCTGGATCCTCCCCAAAGCCTTCACCAAGAACCTTGGAGAAGTCCAGGTTCCTCAGCCTCTCCTCCCAGGCATGTGCTCCAGTCCCGGGACTGCCCTGATGGCTGGCTGCTGAATTTCCAATTTAATGGTGTCTTTTTTGCAAACTGGATTGGGGATTTGGGGAAGAAAAACACCAGGTCACTGTTTGAGACAATTCAAGTCTTGGCTCTAAACAGAGTTCCAGGGTGTCTTCAGGAAAGCTGCTCTTTGTCCTTCTAAGCATAAATTAGAGATAATAACACTTCCCTTCCTCACAGAACAGATGAGCTGGAAAGCCCTGCAAGCAGCAGCAGGTTTAAATAACTATCTACACAGACAGCACAGAAATTTTCCCTCAGAAGCCAGTTTTTACACCACTTCTCTGATTAACACAGCCCTTGAAGCCCAGCTTCTTTGTGAGGACGGACCTCTGACAGCTCTTCAGAGCTGGTCTTTTTCTTTAGATTCCCCTACATTTTGTTGCCTGTGTGGCTTTAACAGCCAGGCCCTGCTGGTTTAGCTCCTTATGTGGGATTTCCCCCTTTTAAAGGACAGCAATGCAGCAAGCAGCGAGTTACAACAATACAGCCCTGCAAAAAAAAGAGTGGCGTTTATTGGTCAGGTGGAGTAGAGTCAGCAGAATTCCTAGGCCAGACTCTGCCTCTGCCAAACGTTGGCAGACTCTTCACCAGAAAGAATTAAAGGCCTTGCAATGGCTTCTGACAGAAGTTACTTATTCTGCCTCTGATCACATCAACTTGTATCAGTTTCCCTCCGACCGGTTTTTTATCCTCGCATGTCCCCTTTCCCGCCAATGGTTGTGTGCGTGCTCAGGGTCTGCAACAAGTGGCAAGGTGCCTTTCCTTTCCCCCCCTCCTCCAGAGGCAGACAGGATAAAACCATCCTGTATGTATCCCGGCTTTCATTCAGATCAGAGGACATGAAAACTGCAGTGTGATCATTTCCCTTTTGGCTGCAGAGTCTCATCTTCACAATGTGACTTATCTGAACTGCTTCACCCACAGAGAGCTTGAGGATCATCTTTTATGCTACTTTTAATGCATGACAATCAAATTCCTAGGTCTTAAGGGAGGTATTTACAGAGAATATTCCTAAAATTATGGCCTTTAGACAGCCTGGAAAATGAACGACCTAAAGAAAAGCACCAAGCTCTTGGTTTTCCTCAGCTGAGAATTGTGAAGTGAATAAAGGAGACAACTTTATTTTCAGACAATTGAAAACTGGAGAGCTTTTTGATGAAGGAAAACCAGACACTGAGCACTGACTGAATACCCAGATAAGTTGTAGCTACTGCTGTGAAATTCTGAATGTCAGAACAG
Source organism: Lycocorax pyrrhopterus obiensis (assembly GCA_014706295.1). NCBI lineage: Eukaryota > Metazoa > Chordata > Aves > Passeriformes > Paradisaeidae > Lycocorax > Lycocorax pyrrhopterus. Next base: position 7,317,346 of record JACSVZ010000004.1, read on the forward strand.
AAATACAGTGATGGAGATCTTACCTGTTTGTTCTTCGCTGGTTTGAAACAGTCTGGGCAGGCTGTGGCTCTAAACAGAGAAATGAAAATTAGCTGCTCCTCTTGCAGAGAAAGAAACAAACAGACACACTCACAAGCACAGCATGTAAATGGTTTTTGTACCCATACATCCAGTGTCTCACTTCCACAGCTTAGCTCAGAGCAGATTTTCAAATTCCCTTTATCCTAAACCACAAATGGTGCAAGGTGTGCCTTGCTTGATCCAGAGAAACCATGGACAAAGCTCTCTTCTTCTGCTCTGGCCAACACCACCGTGTCTCAGCTTTGAGATGGGCTGGAAAAGCACACAGCAAATTTAGCTTTCAGTCCTTTCCAATCCTTCTCAATAAAGGCCATGTTTAATGTTTTAAGTTCTAGGCAAGATTTGCTGACACCTTGAAACCTGTACTTGCTGCTCTTAGATAATGCCCACTGCAAACCTGAGATTCAAACTGTCCCTTCTGGAGAGGAAAATCCAATTTCCTACTGAAAAAGTAGCACCACTTGTGCTTTGCCTGTTCAAAAGGAAACTATTGGCTGTTTCACGAAAGTGAAAGCGAAGTCAGTGAAACACTTTCTGAGTAGTGTAGAGGAAGTTGCTCTTCCTACTAGTGGTTTTCCATGTATGCAGAGATGATTTCTGGATTTCTGTGTATGCAGTCAGAAATATTTCTGACCTCCAACCCAATTTACCATTTCTTGCTGGTGCTTTTCAACACCTCTGTATCTATTTTCAGACTCTAAGGAAGCAGGTTTTGCAGTTTCTATACAAACAACTTCCCTGGCCAGTCTGCGACACAAAGCAGCGCCAACTCCCCTCTTGCAGAATTTCAGTATCACCTCACCCTTAAATATCTCCAAATATGAATTGGAGAGAGCCAATCCAATCTTCCATGTCAAACCATGGGTCATTTCTGCACAGCTACCTCCACACAACTGTGTAAGAACAGGAGAGAAACCGCAGATGCCATGCTTGGAAATCCAATCCAAAAGTTCTCCAGGTTGAGACAAAGTCCTACTTTGCTTCCATAAAAATCATGACTGTCACTATTCATGTGACAATTGCCAAATTGATCATATTCACATTGAAACCAAAGCACTGCCTCAGAATGTGCCCAGAGCCAGCCACTCACACAAGCAGAATGCCTTGGCACCTCAGGAACCACCGTGTAATTAAATTAGGTAAGGTGCTGTTACTTCACAAAGTGTCTCAAACCTTAATTGCTGCTTAAGTGTGCTACAAAGAGAAGGCAAATAAAGGGATATTGTCAGGTCACATGGAATAAACCTGAGTAATTGGAATGTGGAATGGAACTTCTTTACAGCTTTCACCTCTACAACTGCTCTGCTTGGAGCACTAACACTGGCACCATAGCATGTTCAACATCAATATTCCTGAAATGCCAGAAAAGGGATGGAAGGATGAGCTGAAAATACCAGGGAATAGGTTTCAGATGAAGGAAGTAAAATTACATAAATGAGAACAAAAGGGTGCAGGATCCAGAAACACTTCAGTTCTTACAGGATTGAAGGTACCATTATTTAGAACTGTAGTTTGGCCCTACAATTTTCTCCCTCTTTTGCCCAGTCTTGAAGAAGCTGGAAAGGAAAGATGTTCAGCAAACACTGATTAGCATTGTTCCTAATACCTGCTCCTTCCCAAGCGTCCATTCCCTCATCCCCCACCTCAATACAAAGGAAAGATGCAGTTGTGGAAAACCAAGAAGGTGGTGGATTGAGCACTCAAAGATCACAAATTGCCAGAAGAGAAATCAGGAAATAAATAAAAGCGGCGAGAGAAATCTCCAGTCTCAAGAAGTGAATTCACGATTCAGCAGAGACATCTCTGCTGAGCCTCTTTCTGTGCTAAGATTGAACTTGCAGTAGGTGCAAATTAACAGAGTGAAACTTTAAGTTTTCCAGGAAGCACCAACAAACAGGAAGAGTGACCTTAATTATCCAGAATATACTACAGCTAGATTTTGAGAAATCAGATCAAATGGCAGCTAAATTCACAGAACTGTTTTGCTTCTTTGTGTACAGCAGGTGCCCTACTGGCCTAGAGGCTGTGTGAGGTGGCCGGGGAATTTCTGTTTGTTTTCATCAACCAGCTACATTGGATTTGATACTTTAGGTTTTAACTTTTAACTCACTTCTAAGCCCTCCCTCCTGTCCATGTGTCTTACAAGAGCAGGATGACCTCAAAAGATTCCCCACCTGCAGTTACATGGTTTGAATTTTTAAAAATGATACAGGGAATGACTTTGAGAAGGGCTGAAATTGAACAACTCATCTCCTTCCAGCTCAAATCAGAATTCTGGATGATATTTTTTTTATTGGCATCAAAGAGCAGAATTAACCAGAGATGGTGTAATTTCAAGCTCTGCAACTTTATGTGGATAGGAGGAAATCCAGATGCAGGCCACATTCTAGTTTATAAACACTGCATATTGTCCTCTGTAACAAATCCAAACCAACAATATTGCACAACATTTAGATAAAGATCTTTTGTTACTTGTAGAAAAACTTACAGGAAATGGCACTCCTCGTCTGTTTCTGGGTGAGCAAAGACCACGCTGACTTCAAACAAACTCTAAATTAAAAAAAAGAAAAAATAACAAGAGAGTGGTAATAGTTTTTTAAACAACCAGGCAGGATATTCTCAAGCACTCATATTGCAGTTTCAGGAAAACAGTAGAGACAACAGAGACAGTAACCCATTTATTTCTGTTTAAAGACATTAAAAGGTGTGCCAGAGCAGCACTTGCCTTTCTGAAGTCACTGAAGATGATGTGAGAGCACTTCACAGCCATGAGTGACCTGCAGTGGTCCCACCCTGTGCAGGGCCGAGGCAGAGGCAGCCAAGGCTCAAAGCCTATTACGGTCACTAAGCCCCAGAGCCCTCCCGGGAGTGCAATACAGATAAAAACCCTGCAGTAGTCACCACTGTAACATTTTGTCAGGGGCTTCCTTTGCAATGCCTGCATGGCCTTGGGGCAAAGAAAGGCAACACATCCTCGTGGATTGACAGCTAGCCCAGGAACTCCAGCGTAATCTCAATTCTACCCCCAATTCCCTCTCTGGCCTTGGGCAAACAACACTCATTACTTGTGTTACTCAGATACCAGAACACCTCAGGAGGGCTATTGAAAAGATTGGCTAATATTCAAGTGCCTTGTAGATAAAGGGCACGAGAAACACAACTTTTATGGTACAGGGATGTCTGGAGTGGCTCAGTGCCTAAGTGGTGTAGAGCTTTTGCTAACTTGGTGTGTAAGAAGTTTGTTTCTTCCTGCATCATCTTCAGAGTAACTGAGTGGGTTTTTTCTTCACTAAGACAAAAGGGATGCTTTCAATTAGCACTCCTGGGAAAACACAGCCTGTAATTATTATGGAAGCTGACAAATCAACATAAAGAGTCAATGAATCTACTCCTGGGGTCAGTGCTATGGCTGGTGACAAGTAAAAACTACACACAGCCACGACGGCAGAAATTTTACATTCAAGATGATGCAAGGTGCTTCTGAGTTAGGCAACACCTGATGGCCATGTGCAGTCAATGCCTTTCAGAAAGATTTTAAGGATATTAGTCAGAATCTGCAAGTTGAAAACAGTTTGAAAGAAGCATTTCTGTTGCCTACTTTGGGGTATTGCAGGTCCCAACAAGCCCATTTCTAGTGCTCATTAAAGTGAACAAGGGCCAGTCTCTCCTCTTTCAGTTCATTTCAGAAATATATTTTACCCACAGAACCTGAACAACTGAGCTCCCAGAGCAGTAGCAAGCATTGGCAGTGACAGGAGAGCAAGGAAGGAATGTGTGAGCATTCCTTAGCCTCTGCAGAACAGGGATCCTGGAACAGGAGACAACTGGAAAAGTCTCATTAACAGAAGGAGGATGGCAGCACAAGAGATTTAGCACAAGCCTGTGGTGGTTTCAGAAGATGCAATGATCTGTGTGTACAAAAATGAAGATTGGGCCCCTCAGGACTCACACTTGGAGATCTCTGGTTAAAAGAATTTCCCCCGTGCTCTTCCCTACAGTGAATTTAGGAGCCACTCAACTTGTTTCTCTCTTAATAAGGAAAACAGGATAGATTTTTATTTCCCCACCATGTGTGTAAGTGTATAAATATACACACACAAACACATATGAGAAAAGAATTAAAAAAACAAAGAAAAAAGCGTTCTGCTATTTATACAAGACCTTTCCATCAGCAGGAACACCCAACTCTTCTGACAACTGGGGATGAATAATCCACTTATAAGCTTCTTTCAGCTGAACAATGTCATCCTTTGGCAAGGGAAGGCCCAGATTTCTGAATCACAAAGAAATAATAACTTGCACAGGGGTCTGTCAAAAATAGATACATGACATACAATATTTCAAGACGAACTTAAGTAACTACTGCCAAGTAAAACAGATGCATTTTTTTTCTGTGCACTGAGGAAACTGATGCCAGAGCTTCCTGGGAGATCAAAAGTTGCAAAAGTCTTTACAGAGGCTGCCCAGAGAAAAGCTGAGAAAGAGAGAGATGCATTTCAAACCACTTGTTTGGGAGCTTAGAGAGCAAAAGAAACCCCAAGTAAGGTCGAACCAGGGAAAAAAGAAAAAACCAAACACACAAAACCCAGCTGCCACCTTATTCTTTGTAAGCATCAGGTAAACTGGGCTATAAAATCAACATTTTTATAGACAAATGGTGTCTGTATGAAGCGTTCTTGTGAGACAGACAGACAGACAGACATTACTCACCTCATCTCCTTCTTCACCCCCAGCCAAGCAGCACGCTGCAGGTCACCAGCCATGCCCAGGGAAAAGAGCAAAAAACAAAAGCGAGTGAAATTAAGGCTCAGAACTCCCAACAATGTGAGAGACTCCTTGCGAAAGGAGAAGTGTTTTAAAAACTCATGACTAAAAGGAGGGGCAAAATCAGGAATTTAGCTTTTGCTTCAGAAGTGGAAAAATGGAATTGGTGTTTGTTTTTATTTCTAAGACATCACTTTGCTCTTCACCTCAAATCCTATCTGGCTTTAAAAAAAACAAACAAGAGGCTTCATTAAACACTTTGGAACTTGCTATTAATACTGTAACTACAAAAAGACTCTAAATCATCAGTTCTCTTCCATACAGAGAAATGAAAAAAAAAGTGTCTAAATGAATGGTAAATGAAAGCTGATTGACATAAATTAATAAAACCCCAAATTCAGCTATCTTCCATTATAAAAAAGAAAGAAATTAAAAATATACTTGGTCTTATGGTAATCCCAGAATTACCCCCTTATTTAAAGCACACCTCTTAGTTTAGGAGAATAGGCTAAATATGGAAAAGGTGAGGAACAGAGGGAATAATTCTAGAAATCAGAGGGAGCTTTTAGTACAAATGCTCGAGTTCACTAACAATTAGTACAAAGAGAAAAACTCCCCTCAAAACTTCCTACAATGAAGCACAGCAACATTTTCAGTTCTCCTCTACTAACAACAACTACAAAATACATTAGGACTGGCAGGAAACCACTGAAGTAATTGAGCCTGTGTCGCCATCCTCACTGAAGATGAATTCCAAAAATCAAGTTGTTTGATTTGAAACAACCACAGTGAAACAGTTTTCAGTCTGTAGGCTGCAGACTTTTAAATCCCTTCCCTGTCTTTCATTCCTCATATATAGTGCTTAAAGAATAACCTCCCCCAAACGCTGCTGGAAGAATCACTGTCCATTGTCAAGGAAATAATTCTAAGGAAGAGGTTTGAGAACAGGTCTCAAACTTCAGGAAGCAGGGCCAGGATCACATGGATATCAGAAGGAGCCCCATCATAGATCCCTTTTCCATGCTGTTAAGGAGCTCAATCAAAAAAAAAAAGTCTATTATCCTTCCTTTGGTACACCTAAAAGAATGAGGGAACCCTAAAAACAGTGCTAGAAATTAAGAGGGAAGAGGGATGGTGGAGAGAGGACATGGACTTTGTTAGATCCATGATACACAAACCCCCACACTGCTGAACAAAACAGATGCAGTTGTAGTGATGAAACGCTGTTTGCTCAAATCCACCGTGATTCATTATCCTGCATTTGTAGACAGTATGAGTAAGGCTGCTTCACTTGAAGTATATTGTAATCCTGTTTGCATAATAACCCAGATAAAATCATAAATAAAAATAGCTTCAATTGAAATTCCTTGAACGTAGCTTTGAACCAGAGGATATGACAACCACAGAACTGGGCCTAGGAATCTGCATTTGACAAATGCCAATTGACAAAGAAACCTCTCCCATGCCTTGATTTGGAGCACATGCAGGGCTGGGGCTCAGTGGGGTGGCTAATCTCACTCCTCTTCCCTGTTTTCTGGGGATAAAACTACAAAATAGGCAAAACTTCTGCATGGGAGCAGCTATGCTAAAATGAGACCACAGGTCAAATTTCATCTCCTCTCTCTCTTGACTTCCAAGCTGAAAGAGAATTAAAGAAATTACTTTCCCCCTTCAATTAAGGGGAAACAATAGAGGGGGGCACTGCAAGCACAGAAGCCAAAAGATCCCAAATTCCAAATCGCATTCAACCACCAAGCCAGCCAAACCCCTCCACTCTCTCCCAGCTGTACGTGGAGCAGGGGATCAAATCCCTCTACTTCATAATTGCTTCATGTTGGCGAAGTGGTTTGAAAATGAAAAATGCTCATTACAGAGCTGAAGCCTGCAGGGCAATGCTGAGCAGCAAACACATGTCTGGAATACAGCAGCTCAGGCGCTGTATTGATTACGAGCTGCAGGATATTATTCTGGTGCTATCTGAGGGAGCACAGTGGCAACAGTTGAAATACCATGTGCAGTCCCAGCCACAGCGTTGTTTGAGTGCATTAGAAAAGAGCCTGGAGATGGGGAATTCCAGGATGAGGCACAGGCAGCCCTACAGGGAGTAATGACTACAGATGTTATTTGCATCAATGTCCTTGCAGCAAGCACCAGGATGATGGATCACGACTGAGACCACAGACAGAGCCAACAGTCACCCTTCTGAAGGGCACGACTCACTTCATATTCCAATAGAGTTGTCTGACATAAACTTGGGACTCCCGTGTTTATGATTTATTTCAATCAAATCTCCTGCTTGTGGAAGGAGGCAATTGCTTCCTTGCATCACAGATACAAATACTATGCAAATGTAGATTTTATGTCCCGCTCTTCTCCAGCTCCTCTCGTACATTTTAGGCTTGGCAGGATGACAACTGTCATAACTAAATGAGTCGAAGGTAATACTGAAAGGCAGTTTCTGATTTTTTTTGTTAAAAAGATGATGGAGAAAATCCATGTGTCACACCGGAGGGCAGTGGGAGAGAGGCTGCCTTTGGGTGTCCTTTGATGATAGGATTACACATGTTCTTGTACAGAGCAGGTCAAAGAATTAAAAGCAGAATTTAACAAACGGCCTCTTTTCAGCACAAAGCATTTTGAGATATTCTGATATCTGATTTTGATATTTTCAGACATTTTTACATATTGTATTGCTGCTTTTCTGTGGCTGTAAAACAGGTTCTCACTGATTTTTTTTTTAAGTGATAAAGGGATAGGAGGTAAATAAACCCCTGTGATTTTGAAAGTTCTTCCTCCACCATCACCCCTTTTCACCCCTGCAGTCGGAGCACACAGCTGCTGTAGCATTTGGCAAGACTGGGGGCATGGAATAGAAGGGACAGCAGGAACTTCTTAATCCAAACCTTCTCCCAGTCGAACCAAAACTGCTTCCAAAGGGAACAGATCCGGTTTTGGAGCTTCCTACTCGCTCATTTCATTCCATCTATTGATTTGTGGGCCCACAGCACAACTCTTACTCCCTTGGCTGTCCCCAGCACTGCTGCTTTGCTGGAACACAAGGCCCAGGCAGTGAGGACATCCCTCACCTGAACTGCAACGCAACACCACCCTCTACCGAGGCTTCCTGCAAACACCAGGTGCTCTTCGAACAGCTTACACCAGGCTTAAAGCTGGAGTAAAACTTGGTGAAGTCTGACCTACGTTTGGGGTTTCCCACAGCACCACAGGCATCCCAATACTCCCCTAGCCTGAAAGTGCTTTTTGACACGTCTCACTTTATAGAGGCATCAAAAACCAAAATGGGAATCAGGGCAGTTCACCCAGCCAGAAAGAACAAAGCAAACACACCAATTATCAATTTAAGATGGGAAGTAGAGAATCTTATGTTCCAGAAGATTTAGGAGTAGAATATTTGCCAGCTGTTAGAGTGGCATTTGCCCAGGATGCCACAACTAACAGCACAAATCAGCACTGCACGTGCAGTAGATTACTTAACAACCTGTGTGGGAGCAGAGGAGGCCCCACCACAGCTTTACATATAAATCCAACACCATCCTCGCTTCTTTCTGCCATGTTCACTGAAGCTTCCACCACTCTTAACTGCAGCAGGCACCTCTTGCACAGATTCACACGCAGCTCTTTAAAACATCACTTTCGCATCAATTTTAGAACGGTACTTTTGCATCATGTTATATCGGAAAGCAGGGGAAGATTGCAAAATATCTCACAAGTAAGTGTCTCTTCCCATCACTTAAAATGCTGAACACTTCAGGAGTTCATCCTCAAATTCCTTCATTTGCATTCTGCACCACCAATTTTCATTTATCCCTGGAAAGGCACCAGCTGTGTCTCCGAGAAGATGCCCAAAGCAGGGCTGGCATCTGCACCAAAGGGAACAATTCACTGAGGGTTTAAACAAACTCCTTGTGGGTTTTCAGATGGAAAGTCACTCCTGGGCTAACTGAACACTGAAGTGACTCAGGCCCTTTATTAATTACAATAATACTCACCCACAAGGAAGGGGAGAGCAGACTCCACTGCCAGCATGTGCTTTTGGTTTTTTTAAGCAGTAACAATTAAAAATTAAACCACCTCCAGCTCGTGCATTCCACAGTTACTTTCTTAAATTTGTATTTAATTATTGAAGTTACTTACCTCCCTGACAGACAGCTGTGGGGGTAGTGACACAGAAAATACAAAACTGGTGAACTGGTAGTCAGCAGAATTAACTTTTTGGCACACCTGTAAGAGAAGGAGCTTAATATTAATCTTTATAATTTTATAAACTTGATAATCTTTATTCTACATAATCACTGTGAATTCATGCATGCTATCACACATCCAGAGAGATGCTCAACATACAAACCAGAGTAATCACTAACAACTTATTGAAATATAAGCTTTTTTTTGGCCTGTTAAAAAAAAATTTACTAACAAACTGTATCCTTAGTGCTATGAAACAACCAAATTCACTATTTTAAGGCCAGGACCAATTGTATATTGAAATTTTAGGTGAATTCAGCATCTCAGATAAGGACATTTATGTATCAAATATTTAGGTTTTGTGGTGCCTTAACAAGTGCTGTCAGATTTCCATTGCTACCGAAGAGAGTAACTCTGAAACAAACATTAGCAGTGGATTCTGTAAAAAGATACATATTCTGCCAATGGAAACAAAAAAGAAACAATTATGTTCTGCAACAACAGAAACTACATACCATGCTTTCTGCCTAGTCCCATTTTTGACACATTCCTGCTATTAAACCAAATCCTTTTCTATCAAAACTCTGTTAAACATCTCAGATGCCAGTGTGAGTTTTCCAGCTGATATTTCAGTTTGTCACATGAGCACTTTGATTGCTCAGAGATGGTGTTTGCAACACTCTGTGCCCACATTCTCTCCTAACTCACATTTTCCCTATTATCCACAACCTGTTGTACCACCAAAACATTTTCTTCCCCTGTGGTACTTCCTAAAGACAGGTTTGTGCTGTATTAGAAACAGGTAGTTCAGAGAACAGCACATGAGGACTCCTCATTTTCCTGCCACATAAAAAAGTGAAGAGAGGTCGCCAGTTCCACTGAGGTTTTCCTTGAAAGCAGCTGAACCTCAGGTCATCTCCTAAATTCACGTAACCACATATCTGTTAGCCCTTTTCTTAGGCAAGTGTGCTCCCTGCAGTCATTCCATTGCACCTGCACCGCTGTTTTTTAAAAAGTGCCTCTGTGACAAAGTCTGGGCAAAATTCAGTCCCACCACAGATGCAACTTCCCAGCTGCACAGGTGTGCAAACACTGCCCAGGAGCAGGATTCAGTAGAATTCTGCCATCTACATTTCAAATATTCCAAATAGGCAAATGTTTTGGTTTGGTTTTTGGTCTCTTTCTTTCAAAAGAAAAGAGAAAATACCTCTTTTGAAAAAACAACAAAAAGACTGCACAATGTTTTCAGTCAGCAGCTGTATCCTGTAGGCCCCAACATACACAAGCTCCACAAAAGTAGCCCAAAAGGCTAAGAATTTACCTTTTTAACAAAGTCAGCCTCGCAGAACTCCTGGAGAATTCCCAAACACACGTTGCAAACCTTCACAGCCGAGCTCTCCATTGCAGCATTCCCATCCTCAGCCTCGGGAATCTGCGGGACGGCTCCGTTGTGCTTCACATCATCAGCACCTTCCTCCCTGTGTTCGAGTCTGATCCTCTTACAAGGGGGGTCAGCCACATCCAAAAAGACTGTGTCTTCTTTTTCCTGGCTGCTTTTCAGAAATTCCCGTAAATCCTTCATCAAATCCTAACACAAACAGAGGAATCACACTGTGGTTGTTTCTTCCTCCTTAACAAACACAATTCCATGAGGCACTACTATTCCAGTTGAGGCTCAGTGTGTGTAATTAACAACTTGGACTTTATACCCAAAGACATCTTTAGGACACCATTCAACACCTCCAAGCTGCATTTCTCTCAAAATAGAAATTTCCAGAGAAAATATTGCTGAACAACTCGTTTATCATCCAAGAACAAAAACATTTTCCAGACTTGCACAAACACATTTATCTTTGCCCCATCATTATTCAATGAAAAGAGACATTTAGTGCTTTCCTGTCATTTAGACTATGTTGGAATTGAATTCCTCCAACTCCACTAGCCCAGGAAGAGAGCTGGCCACTATAATAAAAAGAAAAGGGAGCAGACACGGGTGGGGGTGAAATTAAACACACAGAGTAAGAACTTTGTGTCAGGAGAGAAGCCTTCAAAAATTAAGATTTACCTCCATGTCTCTGATTCCTGGAAGGATGAGAGACAAGACACAGTTCAGGAAGAAGGGTTCATTAAAAGGTTTTCAGTGAGGAAGACAGCAGTCACTGTGTTGTTGCAACTCAGAGGAAAATCAGGTAGAGACGCAAAAGAACAAAAAAGGGCAAAATGAACAAACACTCCTCAAATAATTGATAAAAAATGGAAAAGGATAGGGAAGAAAGATGTTAAAAATGAATTCTGGAGAGTCTAAACTTGAACAAAGGTGAAACAACCAAGACAGACACCAGCAGACACAAGCATGAAGACAGGGGATTAGAGCAAGCAAAAAAGGATGTCTGATAACACCGTGTTTCTCTGATTTATCCTTAACCTGTGCTCTCAATTCTTCAGTTGCATCCTCCTACCAATTCTGGAATTTAATGTAAATTTCCTCTCCATTAAAGGAAAAAGCCCAGTTTTTCATGACTCCTTTTCCTCTCAGGCAAAGAGCCCAAGAACACAACGAAGGACAAACCTTGTGTGGATGCCTGTAAAGCATCTGTGATCCCACGCAGCAGAACCTCAAAATACATCGTGGGCAAGTGCCAGCGTTGAGTAACAGCTGAACAATTGGTCTGTCCTTCTCTGTTAGTGAAGACATGCTGGGTAAATCTAAAATTCAACACAGAAAAGTAAAGAGAAAAAAGCTTAGAACAAACACAGCTCAGCAATTCAACAATAAAAAGGCTCAGCTGAGACTTGACTGCACCATATTTAGAGTAACTGGAATTTTTTTTGTCCTCTACAGAAAATTTAGGATACATGTTTGTTTTAAATCACAGGCACAAGAGAAGTGCCTCAAGCCATCAACTTCTGTCACACAAAGCCCCTCCAATTTTTTTATTTCCCTTCTCAATAAAGGACTCCTGTTTTTTGTGAGAAATCTCATAATGCTTTTTTCCCCCCCGCAAAAAAATATCATGGCTAATTTGGTTTCCTGTCGTTCTCTCTGCCCAGAACTTTAGGACAGACTGATTTTTTTTGGCTGAAATTTCGTGATGGGATAGAACTCATCTTTTTTTTTTTTTCAGAAGAAGAGAGATTCCTGGTGAGGTGTTCACCTTTACTAGACATGTAGGAAATTTCAGGAGGCACGTAAGGATAACCACAATTGTTCAGACCAAAGGATTAATGAATCCATTGTCACCCAAAGTGGGAATAAATGCAGCAAGGAATTCCACAATACCTATAGACTAATGAACCATCTGATTCTGGTTTGGGCTTAGCTCCTGCAAGCGACATTTGATGCTCTCCTAGTTCTTGTGTCCCAAGAGATGGGATATATCCACGTTCTCCATGCCAGCCACAGACTGTTACACCTGCAAGATCCAATCCTGCTCAGGAGCACCCTGCACAGAAATACTGCAGCCGTGGAAAGCCTCCACAGCACGGAAAAGTTATTAATTTAATTAATTTCGTTTGTCCTGGGTTTGGATGCTTTGTGGTAAGCTGTAAAACCAAGAGCTACCTGGAAAACTTCAAAGCTGCTTCTCAAGAGGAAAGAGCAAACACAAACCCGCTTTTAGGTAACTATAACCTCAATTTATCTTCATGAGACTTAAATACTGGCAGTGGGTGACGCCTGAGGGCAAATGTGGCAATATTCGTGACATTTTGTGGCAGTGTGTGGGGAGGGATCGGGGCCCCCGCTCCGGCCCAGCACCTCAGGGCTGCGCTCAGCACCCCTCGTGTGTGAGTGAGGGACTGAGGGGCAGCTCAGGACCCGGTGCCGGCCCGAGCCTCAGGGCTGCGGGGGCTCGGCACCCCATGTCTGGCGGGACGGCCCATTGCTCCCACGCCGCGAGCTGAGCCGCAGGGCTGCGGAGGAACGGGGCCCGCTCAGCACATTCCCATTCCCATTCCCCATTCCCCATTCCCGATTCCCGGTCCCACTCACCCCTCGCTCGGCGGCCCACGGAGCCGGCACAGGCTCGCTCAGCAGAGCGGCAGAGCGCATCGCTCAGCCGGCGCGGCTCGGCGCCGTGCCCGCAGGGCGGCTGGTGGAATAGCTCGGCACTCCCGCGTGGCGCCTGCCAATGGGCGGGGCCGAGCGAGGCCGAGCCCGAACCGAGCGGGGCCGAGTGAGGCCGAGCCGGGGTCGAGCCTGAGCCGAGCGGTGCCGAAGCGGAGCCGATCGAGGCCGAAGCGGAGCCGAGCGGGGCCGAGGGGGCGCGATGGCGGCGACGCCGCCGCCCAAGCCCTGGGAGTCCCGGCGGCTGCCGGGCACCGCGCCCTCCTTCCAGTGAGTGCGGGCGTCCCTCCCCGGGTGTCCCCGCCGTGGCGGCCGTGGGTGTTCGCCCCCTCGGGCCGGCCGGGCCCGCTCCCCTGGGGCGGGCTCAAAGGTCGGGCCCGGCCGGGGCTGTGCGCGGCTCCGGGGGTCGGTCGGGGCGGGCGGCCCGGGGCGGCCCCGCGGCGTGAGGGGCTTGTGCCGCGCGGGGAGGGGCGGACTCGGGGTGCGGGGCTTCGAGCTCAAACCCCGCTGGCGTCTGAGGGAAGCTGCGTGTGCGGTGTGGGGAAGGGAGAGCTGTGTTGTCACCGGTGTGAATTCACGGTCCGTTCCTGGGGGCATTCACAGCCCATTCCTGGCGGCTTGGAAAACGTTCCTGGGGGCATTCACAGGCCATTCCTGGTGGCATTCACAGGCCATTCCTAGGGCATTCACAGGCCATTCCTGGGGCATTTAGAGTCCGTTCCTGGCGGCATTCACAGGCCATTCCTGGTGGCATTCACAGGCCATTCCTGGTGGCATTCACAGTCCATTCCTGGGGGCATTCACAGGCCATTCCTGGGGGCATTCACAGTCCGTTCCGGGGGCATTCACAGGCCATTCCTGGCGGCTGTGCAGCTCTGTGAGCCCCCGAGCCTCTGCAGCACTGGAGGAGCTGCGTGTCACCCCCAGCGCTTGGAAAACATTCCTGTGTGTTGTCAGTCCCGTGTGTGTTCCCATCTTCTGGGAGCTCTCCCAGAAAACCCAAGCGGCTCGTGGAGAAGGATGCACAGAACATGTTTGTAAACTCCTTCCTTTTTATGAGAAGTCAAGGAAAGCTCCCTCGGTGGCTGAATACTCGTCTTGTTTTTCTTTTGGTGCTGGTGATTGCAACTGGAGGGATCTGAAACTGGGCAAAAGGTTGGCCCAACACTAAACATTGAGCAGAAACTTCACTACGTTCTCTGCAGCCTGCAGCGTGCTGAGCCGGCAGTTTGGTGTTAGTTTTCCATTCTGGGTTTATTTACCCCATTTTAAATGGCTGCAAGCAGCTTTAAAGTGGGGTGTCCCAAGCTGGCTACTGGGGAGAGGACTGTAGTTTGACTTACTGAGTTACAGTATCTCTGTTTGCTGGGATAATAACTTATTTTTCCTCCTGTTTTCAATGGCTGAGGGAGTTACAGTCTGTGATGGAAAAACAGCAGTGTAAAGATACAAATATTATTCTTTGCTGTGGAAACCTGTAAGTTTTGCTGGGAGGAAGCTGTTCCCTACCTTGTATGGAAATAGTACAGCAAGCAGCAGCTCCATAGCCATTCCAGCTTGACTTTCTTCTTTTTTTTTCTGGACTGCAGAACTGGGAAGTCATGGGATGAGGCAGTAAGCACGGGAAATAAAATGTTTCACTTTTAGGGTGATAATATGTGGATGAAACACATATATTTTTATTGAAATGGCAGAAGTTGGACAAAAAGCTGCTTGACAGAATTCAAATGCCGGTCAAATACTTGCAGAGTTTTATTTCAAAGGGTGTTGGTAAAATGATTTAAACTTATGGGCATACAAAGGAAAACAGAAATTACTAAATTAAGTACAAATAATAGAGTCATAATACCTCTTTCTGCCAACACTTACCAGCAGTACATTCAACCCCTTGACAATCTGCACGAAGGTAAACAGGTAGTTTGGGTAGAGAGGGAAACTGGGGACCCCAAAGCCCTTGCACGCATTGTTGCATAATTACTTAGATTCTCAATTAGGTCATGCCACCCTTTAAGAATGGATCCAGAGGAGCTCTCAAACGTCCTTCCTGCTGTATCATTGGCTCATTGTATAGAAGAGCTGGGAACAAGTGTTGGAAATAAAGCTTTCAGATTGGAAAGTTCCTAAAAATTCCTCTTAGGGCCTATGAGAGGCTTTCATGTGCAGAAGAATGACCTGGGTGTTAGAGCAGCAGGTTTGATGGCTCTGGGTTGTGTATTTCATGTGTTGATACATTAAATACACGATAAATGATACAATAAGTAGACAAAGTTTTTCCATGTTTACATTCCAGTTCCATGTTTACACTGAATATCTCATTATGGGGGTTTTATTCCTCTGAAAGTCTCTGTTTCCTGACCAGATTTTTTACTTCCAGCAAACGCTGTACAATATACCAAGTGTTTGGCTCCCAGGTTCCCTATCCCAGCACTGCTGAAACTCACCATGGTATTTATGTAGTTAGCCAAGGGCTCTGTGGAAATGAAAACTTAAACTTTGGGTGCTGATCTTGGTTATCTGAATTCATTTAGGTCTGCTGACTTGGGTGACAACCTGCTGACCAGGCCCGGACAACCCACGGTGGCACGAATCCCTCCACCCATTTTGCCAAGACCATCCCAGCAAACGGGAAGCAGCAGCCTGAGCACTTTCAGGCCAGCCTATAGCAGTTCTTTTTCTCCAGCCTATGGCTCATACGGCACCTCTTTCTATGGAAGCTATAGTCCCTACAGCTATGGCTACGGAGGTCTGGGCTATAACCGCTTCTGTGCCGATGGCATTCCTCCCAGCAGGTTTGTCCAGCAGGCTGAGGAGAGCAGCAGAGGTGCCTTTCAGTCCATCGAAAGCATCGTGCATGCCTTTGCCTCGGTCAGCATGATGATGGATGCAACCTTCTCAGCTGTCTACAACAGCTTCAGAGCTGTGTTGGATGTGGCCAACCACTTCTCCCGCCTCAAAATTCACTTCACCAAGGTGTTCTCGGCTTTTGCTCTAGTGAGAACTATAAGGTACCTCTACCAACGCCTGCAGCGCTTGCTGGGTCTGCGGCAGAGCTCTGAGAACGAGGATTTGTGGGCCGAGAGTGAGGGCAAAGTAGCTCGTGCTGGCCTTGAAGACAAGATGGCTAACTCTGCAAAATCCTGGCCCATTTTCTTGTTCTTTGCTGTTATAATGGGAGGCCCCTACCTGATTTGGAAGCTGCTTTCTACATACAGTGATGAAGAAACAGGTAAAGACGACCTGCAGCACCAGAGAAGTGCAGCATGTATTGTTCCTTTTGTTGTTGCCTGTATAGTGATTAATCTCACACTACAGCAGTGGTAATTAATAGATACTGGGGCATGGTACTGAATTTTAGGCATGTGAAGCAAGTGACAGCCTGCCTGTTGAGTTAGGATGTGGTTTCATGCTGAGGCTTTCTGTGATTCCAGAATCATGGTTCCTCTCTATTTCTGGTTCCTTCCTATTAGGTGTGGCAGTTTGGGTTGGGTGGGAGAGTTGTTGGTTGGATTTACTCAACAAATCTTGCTTTTCATGTCATTTCTCTATTGGAGAAGTTTTAGCAAGGAAGTTAAAGTGTTTTCTTCATTTTCCTTTGAAAAACGAACCAAACTTTGTAGCTCAAAGCAGATAAACTTGTGATTTGTGTTTGAAAACAGTGTCTAGTAACTGGGCAAGTGGAGAAGATGACCATGTGGTTGGAAGAGCAGAATATGATTTCAATGCTCTCTCAGAAGAAGAAATTTCTTTCCGTGCTGGTGACATGCTAAGATTAGCACCCAAAGGTAAACTTTTAATTTTGTGTTTATTTCCTAATCACATGGGAAGTGAGTAATACTGTAAGAGTTTGAAAATTAAAACAAAAAACCCTAAACCACTTTATTTGACCAAATTCCTCACCCACAGATTTTTCCTCACCATTAAGTGATTACTTGTGTTCTCATAAAAACTTCCTGAGTAGTTTTGTTCAGTTTTGTTGAATTGTTTTGTAACCTGATGCTTTTGCATTCTCTTCTTCAGAACAACAACCCAAGATCCGTGGTTGGCTTCTGGCTAGTTATGATGGCCAAACAACGGGACTTGTGCCAGCTAATTACATCAAAGTCCTGGGCAAAAGAAGAGGTAGGAGAACGGCGGACCCGGAAAGGATTACGGAGCAGCGGGCAGCCTTTCCCAGCACAGCTGTCAGAGGAGCCCCTGCTGCTGTGACTTTAGAGGAGCAGGAGGCTGCTTTTGAAACTGTTTTTGCTGGAAGTAGCAAAGTTCCCGTTGCGTCGGACTCGGCTGTGGCTGGTGGAGAGAAGCAGGAACTCTGATGCACTTTGATCAACAAAGCAACTGAACTGTGCTTTATTGATACCACTTAGGGTTTGTTGAAAATCTGGTTTGTAGTGGGACACTGGTGGGTCTGTACCAGTTATTGCTGCTACTGGCTGGTGAAGGGATGGAGAAATGATTGCTCAAATTTGTGGTATTTATTTTTGACTCACCTAAGGCTGTACGTCAGTGATTCTATCCACCCACCTGGCAGCAACTCTGAGATCTTGAGATAGGAGAAGTGAGGCATTTCTAAAAAAGCAAACAAAGAAAAAAAATAGGGACTGCCATTCTTGTTTAGGAGACAAATTAACACCCAGTCTTCGTAGGAATATTTGCTGGACAAGAAGCCTCTTCAATAGATGTGCAAAGGGAAGATTGATTTCTCTAAGATGTCCTCCAAAACTGCTCAGAACCATAAAGGAGTAATAGCACATTGTCTCCCTCTGAAAGGAGGGAGAATTGCAGGAGATTTACACAGTTGAATAGTTAGAAGGTTTAAGTTGCTTTTCGTAAGAAGTAGGGTTCTGTCATAAAGAACTGAGCTCTTAGAAAAAAGGGACTTGGGAGGAAGGGAGGAGAAAGAGAGTTTACAAAGGGATAGCAGTGAGGCATCACCAGTAAGTTCCACTCATTCTCTTTTGATTATTGAGACATCAGAATAAAGGGTATTCTGCAGTCAGGCACTCATTAGCTGTTACTCCCTTAACTAAGTTTGCATCACTCTTAGCCATTTTGTGTTGTAGCCTGTTAGCTGCCTATCCACAGTCTATCAGCAGCCATCTCAGCTTATTTCTGTTCTGTATTGGTTTTATGTGAGTGTCAAAATATCTCTCCTGCGTTTTTGAGCAGTAGGAAAGCCTTGAGTAAGGGGAAGTTGAAATTAATTGGAGCACCAAAGAAAAAGTAACATTTCTTGCTTAATTGTCACAGTTAGAGAAGGTCTTGGAGTTGGACAAACTTTTTATGCTGCCTTTCAAGTGGTAAATTTTGCATCTGCCCATAAAATTTGAGGGCTCCAGTTTATCAAAAGCCATAAAAATATTAAGACTGTTCAGAGTATTTTCTTCAAATGGGTGTTTGAGAATTCTGTCTTGAAATACTGTTTTGGTTTTTTGTTAAATGAAGCAACGATAATTAAAACTTTTTTTTTTCCTTGCAGTATGTATGTATAACGTGTTGAACTTCTGAAGGTTACACCAGTGGATTAAATAACTAAGTTTGTCTTAATCATTAAAATAGCTGTTTTATTTTAAAGGTACTTGAAAATATAAGTAGGGCACAGGCCTTTGCTTAGTTGATTGAGTAGTTTTGGTTTGACCATTCCTACAGGGATCTTCAACACCCATTATGTGGTAACAAAGCTTTCAGTATTTATATTTTAATTGCATTTGCTGGCCTTGGGTTCTTACAAGTCTGTTCAACACAACAGAACTCTAAAAAAACCTGAAATGAGCACAATTTTATCAAGGTAGGCTGGCTGAAAAGACAGATATTATGCTGGAACCTTGATTTTAAAGTAATCTCTGAATGCCTGTTGTTAATAAATAGAACATGCATTGAAGTGGTTGTGCTCAGGTGTTGGGAGATGGTGATTAGAATAATTTATAGTAAATTGTTAGATTTTCAAGTGCAGATGTAAAGGAAAGAGTAGTTAAAGGGCAGATGAGAAACTTGAAATAGGTTTAGTAGGTTTAAAACAGAACCTGAAACAAACTGTTCCTGAGACGTTGCCCTGTGTGCCAGGGCATAGAAGAAAATTATCTGTATTTGAAAATTATATCTGTTGTTGAAATGAAAATAGCTAAAAAAAAAAAAATTGAAATCTAAAGTACAGGGAGGCAAAAGGGGGAAGGGGGGTATCAAGTGTACAGTTCTGTGTGCAGAGTGTGTCCCTGGAGGGAATTAATTTACTGTCCTGAGATGTAATTAATGGACTGTCAGCCTCTCTTGTGTCAGTGAAAGATTTCAATCAGAGGAAGGGTCTTTAAATGAATGAATAAATAAACCCCAAACTTTGTGGGTTTGGGTAGAGTATCCATTCAGGTAGATTTTTTGGTTCTCTGGCTGGTTTTTTCCTGTTTTCTGTTTTCTGGCCCAGAACAAGTTGAGAAGGCAGTGCCATGATGTTTGTTGGAATGTTTTAAGTCTCATTTTTAGAAAGACAAGTTTAATTTCACTTTCAGGTCATACTATTTTGATAACAATTCTTTTAGAGGAAGATAGGTTGTTCTTACCTTTATATTTGTTTGACTTAGCCTACAAGTCGCTGTCATCATTGTATCTATTAAATCTCGACAAGAATTTTGATCCTTTCAATCTTGCAATAACTTTAATTGGAAAAGAAGGCTCTGAGGAAATTTAGTTAGTTATTTAACTCACAATTAATTGTACTGATTGCAAGAGGGTATTAAAGTTCATTGAAGTAAAACATACACTGCAATTCACTGTCTGTTTCTGTCCATGTGTCAGGCTTCAGAAAAAAGACCTGAATGAACACTGGGTGAAAAGGAGGGCTGGTGGACAGGCTGCTCAAGACTTGCACAACTTTAGGAAGGGGAGAAGACCAAAAGGAGCAGGTGTGGCTGCAACAGGAGAGTGTAGAAGAGGAGATCAGAAAACAGAGGTTGTTGGAATATTGCTTAATTTAAGCATTAGGCAATCAGCTCTTATTTTGAGGTCTGTACGTGCTGAGTTACCTTTATGTTATTATTTGGAATTATTTATATACCTGTAGCAGTCCTGGAAGTCTGTAACAGAGCTTTGAGATCTGTTTATATAAGGTTTTAGTTTATTCTTACTTAAATCTTACTGATCCTGTTTAGTAGATCAACCGTTTTCTGCTTGGATATGTGAGCTACTGACAAATGCCACGTCTGAGCGGTTCTCTGGGTGCAAACAGAACATGAACATGCACAGGGTCAAAGCTTTGTTCAGCTGTCTGAATAATAAATTTAAAATACTCAGTTTGTCTAGTAAAACCCAATAAATTGGCCACTTTTGCATAGGTTCAAAAACTCCTCCTTATGTGGAGTTAGACTCTATGTGGGATTTTAAGGTTGTTCTGACTCACTTGGCGGTCTCGGTGAAATTTGCTAGTGAGGTAAATACAAAGCAAATGCAGTTTCTTACAAATCTGATCTGTTTGCAATTAAAGTCTTCCAGAAGAGGTGCAGACCTGGAAACCAGCTGACGGATTTCTTGATGCACCAGTGTAGAAATACTCCTGTCTGCAATCATGGCAGAACTGTACTTGTTTTGCAAAACATAACACAAAAAGTTGTGTTCTTGCGTAACTCCTTCCGGATGTTTATCCATGCAGGTGTGGCCCAGGTGTTGGGATTGGTGAACATTTGGGGGCTGTAAAGGCAAGCAGTAATTGTGTGGGTCCACAGGTGGTGAGACACATCCTTTTCCCTTCTCCTTGTATCTTGGACTGGTTCCTCTGCAGAGCAATTTGAAGCAGCTGTGGGCTGATAAATCTGTCCCCGGGTTCTGTGGCCACGCGGAGCTCAGCCTTTAAGCAGCTGGATAATCTCTCCTTGGAACAAGTGTACTGGTGTAACTGGTTTGACTGGTAACAGAGGCATGATGTCAGTGCAGGGCACCCCTGCATCTTTCTTACCTGCTTTGAGCTATTGAAGTTCCCTGAATTTCACAGTAGTCACAAAACTATCAGACTCGAGCAAATGACAGGGATTATTTATGCTGTCAGAGTATAAACACAGGTTTTTGGTTTTAGAAATGAAAAATACAAAAAGATAGTTCCAGTACCTTTGAATGATTGTAACTGATCAAGCAGTCTCTAGAACAGCAAATGAGTAAAATTTAAGATACTGATTTTGTTTGTTCTCAAATACTGATTTTTATTTTCCTCATTTAAAAAAATGAACTGAGGGTGACTGAACTTCTGCCTAACAGCACAGGTTGATTAAAAAACTGTGTTCCAGTTCTCTGACATGCCATCCAGTTTCCATTCATCATGAAATAACTGGATGTCATCATAATACAGCAATATTCCAGCATTAGCTTCTTCTGTGGATGGCTGTGGGGTGGTATGAAATCAGTGGGATTTGCTTTCTCTGAGACCTAAGGGAACCTTTCAGACTGACTTAGAGAATTGAGATTTCAGACACTTCTCTAGATTGGTGGAATCAATTTTCCTGTGCTTTTCTTGCATTCTCTGTCCTCATTGTGTTATTCCAGAATTTATAAGTGGGGTTTTAGAAAAGAAAATTATTCGTATCCCTGTTTTTTGCCAAATTACCACGAAGGAACAGAAATTACGTGGCATGATTGGGAAGGGTTGTTATGTGGGAAATGGGGATTTGGGGTGGTCTTTATCAGGCTTGGGTGGCTTCTCACAGGAAGTAATTTTAAAATGTTTGGGAATACTTGATGCAGTAGTAGACATGCAGTAGGAATCAAACTGTGTGGATGAAATAACAGGATTGGGACTGTCTGAGCCTTTGCAGAGTAACTCTGGTGAGCCACTCCCAGTGGTTGGGCTGTTCTGTGTAATTATCTCTAATTCCAGTTTTCTGATACTGTTTTTTATAGTTGACAGTGGATCAAATAGTTATATCAGCTGAAAACCTGGGAAAGCTTAAACCGAGGCTTCTTCTCTTTGGTGGGAGTGTGGAGTGCATTAACACGTTCCTGCTTAATTAATTAGCTGTGCTTATATCACGAGACTGATTCTAGTGTCTGCTGCATTATTTTGGCAGGCGGTAAGGACTTCCCGTGGCCAGGCTTTTCCTTCCCTGTAGGGTTCCGGCAGGTGGGAATGCGGCGGCGAACTTTGACTGCGAGACGCAGAGTTACTGCCGTGGGGTTCTGCTCGGAAAGCGGAGCTGGGCGGGATCGGGGTGCAGCAGCGGAGGGAGAGGGGCGGTGTGACGTCACACGGCGCGAGGGCGAGCCCGCCGTGACGTCACCCGTGGCACGGAGCGGTGTCCCCGTCCCCTTGCCCGCCGCAGTGACCGGCACCTAAGCGGGGCCGCCTCACTTGGCCCACGCGCGCCGTGACGTCGCCGTGACGCCGCGCGGGGCGGGGCGGCGCGTTGCCGCGGCGACCGGACGCCGCGCGCGGGGCGGGAGGGGGCACCGCCGCCGCCGCCGCTGCACTGCGGCAAGGCGGGGCCGCCGCGCGCCCGGGGCGGGAGCGCTCCGCGCCGCCCCATTGGCTGTGCCCGGCGCGAGGGGGCGGGGCCTCGTCAGCCGCCCCGCGCCCATTGGCGGGGGCCGCCCCCCTCACGGAGCTCCCGCCCGTCCCCCTGAGGGCGGGGCCGGGCGGCGCCGGCAGATGAGGGCGCGGCGCGGCGGGTGCGGACGGGGCGTCTGCGGGTCCCGCTCGTCCCTCGGTGGAGCCGGGTCCCCGTCCCGCTGCTACCCCCGCACGTCCCGAGGAGGAGCCGCTGCCTGTCCTGTCCCGTCCCGCTGACCCTGCGCCTGGGAACCGCCAGGTAAACCCAGGACAGCGCCCGGGAGGGGTCCCGGCGGAGAGCGACCGGGGGGGCCGTCGGGGTCCCCGCTCTGAGGGCGTCACTCGAGGAGGCTGCTGCACTTGCAGGGTGTCTGAGACCGGTTTTTATTTTTTTAATTTAAACGCGTTATAATTTTTAGTGTTGGCTGGTACGTGGGCAAGCTACAAAGTTGCTGTTGTTCCTCTCCCCCGCCTCATTCTGCACCATCACTTCCTTGCGTTTCAGGGCTGTGGATGGAAACCTCGTGCCCATCCCACCATCTTCACCTTCCCTCAGGT
Organism: Lycocorax pyrrhopterus obiensis; assembly: GCA_014706295.1. Lineage (NCBI taxonomy): Eukaryota > Metazoa > Chordata > Aves > Passeriformes > Paradisaeidae > Lycocorax > Lycocorax pyrrhopterus. Next base: position 7,340,538 of record JACSVZ010000004.1, read on the forward strand.
TGTGCGCCTGCAAGGGATAGTAATTCGTCATTTCTACATTAAGTATTTGCTTTAAATGATACAAAACTAGAATCAGATTGTGTGTTTCCATGATGAATTAACTCTTAGGAATCCTTTGCACCACTTAATTTGGAATTCTGAGTATTTATAGAAATTTCTGTTCTCACGTGTCTTTCTATGCTGTGCATCTCAAATGAGTTGGTCGGAGTTAAATAATTTGGAAACTTTTTTCTTCTCCAATTTTCATAGTTGAGGAAAGGGTTAACCTGAGCTTTCCTTGCAATAACATAGCAGTGAGAATGTGTAGAAGTTGCTTTTTCTCTTGAGAATATGATTTATTACAGGCTTAATGCTGCTGCTTTTAGAGAGTTCTTGCATGAGACAGAATCTTGCATGTGTCTGTATTACCAACAGGGTTTCCTAAAGGACAAAAAAAGCAAATATTGAATGTCATGTATAAAGCTGCAAAGAGGAGTCCCATGCTCTTTCCAGAATATAAATAAAAACACTTAACTTCTGTATGCCTGTGATTAAGTCTGTTCCTTCATTTGTCCTTGCAGTAATAAGCACATACAGAACTGTATTTTAATGTGCAGAATAAGCAAATAAAGAAACATGTATGAGAGACAAAGACTTGATTCTCTCTGACCCTATCATCACGTTTTAGAGCACCTGTCATCCCTTCATGCTCGGGCTGCTTCATGGTCCACAGAGTTGATGTGTAGTAAACTAGTTACCAGTGAAGCACTCAGAATTTTTCCCTGTGAATTACGAACTCAGAGATGTTGCAAAAAAAAAATGGTTTTCCTCCTTTCTTCCTTTCTTTCTTCGATTGCCCAGTGTAATCATCCCATAGCACTAGCCCGCAAAATGGTGATTTATGGAATATTGACATTGCTGGCAATTTTACTTGCATTAAGCCTATTTTATGGTGCGAGACCAGGGGATTATAATACTCCATCATTTACTTATCTCATCCAAACATATTTTTAAACCAGCTGCTCCATGTGTATGAACTAGCACGAGAAGTCAGCTCTGTATTTCGTAACCACTGAGGTTTGCCACTGGTGCTGACCTGTTCCGGCCCGGTTATTTCTCCTCCAAACAGCAGAAATGGGAGATGTTCAGGGGCTGAAATGTGATTGGTACCGACATCTGTCTGCACACTGACAGAGAGAAGTCTCCACCACAGAATCACCGCAGTGACACTGCTTGAAAGTGCTCCCAGGGTGAGGGATAAGGACACAGTGGCTTCAGGGACTGATCCACTTTTACCTGATAGTGGAATCTATTTTACTCGGGAATTTTGGACTCGTGTAATCTGCGAGGACCTTTCTCCTTTAGAACTGGCTATCTGGCGTATTTTACAGCAGATTTCATTTAGAGAGAACTGCTAAAATGGTATGAAATTTTCTATAGGACTTGTCTTCTGCTTTGTGGCTTTTTTTTCTTCTTTTTAAATCTCATGACTTTGGGAAACCAAAGAATTTTCTCGGTGGGTTCTGGGCTTTTTCCTTCTGATTTAATTCAGCTGCTCTTTTGAGAGGATGAAATTTACAGTTACCTGCTGCTGTGATTTCTGTTTCTACCAGCAAAACAAGCAGAAAAAAGGGCTGGAACAGCTTCTGAAGGGAGAAAAAAATCAGGGTGATTTTGTGTATTTTAAGTATCTTTTCTTTTAGAAAGAGGGTGGTGCGAAAGAAATGTCTACATATAGTATGCTTTTAGTAACAAGTTACCAGGTGTTATCTGGGTGTATTTTCTCTCAAATTCTCTATCATTCTTGCATTATAAGTCCAGAATTTGTGTGTGGCTTTTAAGTTCTATTATTTATGGGATCTGTTTAAGGTACTTCAGAAGAGGTCCAAGTTGCTTTCCAAGCGGGAGTCCCTCCTGAGCTTTTTGGCTATGCGTTACTTGAACATGAAACTCTTGATTAATGCCTGCAGTTCTTTCCCAGCATATGCTAAAACAGTACTTTGAACTTTTACTCTGTTCCCTGGTGCTATATATAAAATCCATTTGGGAAAAGAAAAAAACTCAAAACTAAATATAATCCTGGTTTTTAAGGTGTTTACTGCTGTCCTTATATGCATTGTTCTGGTGTTCAGCTTGAAGCTGAGGGATAAGAGGTTTTTGGAACAGCTCATCCTGACTCATAAGGAGTTAGGAATGTCAGGTGTTCGGGATCAGAGTTGAACGAGATTCAGGTGTTGTTTCCTGGCTCCGAAATATTGATTGCCCTTAAATAGGTATCCTGGCTTGGCTTCTTAATGATGGCAATCAGGTGTGCTGAACAGAGGGGCAGAGCAACAGAGAGCAAAGCTGAGAGTAGAAGGTTTGTGGGAACACATACCTGTATTTGAATGTGAGTAAATTTACATTAAAATGCTCCTCTGTAACTTAGGCTGTTTATTCTGAGATTGTGGGAAGCCCTTCTGTTGTATTAGAGCACTCAGAGGTGTGATTTTCCCTCTGTAAAGAGGCACCTCAGAGGAATGGTGGATAATACCTGCTGCTCTTGGATTGGGTTTGGTGTGTTTTGTGCATCTGCTTCTCCCTCAGGGTTTTGAGAATATGTAAATTTTGTCAAAAAAGCCTCAGTACTTGACTTTAATGCTGTGGTAAACACGTCCCCCAGTAATTTATGGAGTGCTGCAGGTAAAGTAGATCAAGCTTTAGCAAACCATGCAGTGAGACTTGCTAAAACCTCTTTCTCTTCTAGGCTTAAGTAGCCAAAGATGAGTCGTGGATTCTCAGAAAACAATAACTTTCCCTATGACAACAACCAAATGGTTTTGGATATGATCCTGTGTTCCCTAATTGGTGTTCCTCAGCCTATCAACTGGGACAGTGTGGCAAGGCTGGTGCCAGGATATACATCCAAAGAAGTGAGTTTACTAATGAAAGCATTTGTATGCTTTAAGCAGTGTTTTATGGAGAAGAATACATTTTTGGGGGGAGGGAGGGAAACTGAAGTTAAGGAGTTTTTTTTCCTAAAGTAATTTACACCTAATTGAAAAAGTTAAATGAGCAGTAGATTGAAAAGAGGTGGAGTGTTTTGTTTTGTTTTGTTTCTACAGAACCTGAACATTGAAATTAAGGAATGTATTCTGCATTTTATTTCATTAGAACTTAAACAGAATAAGAATGAAAATTACCATAAAGGAAAAATTACAAAGTGTAATTAAAAAAGGGAGCTGTGCTACTGTATTCCAAACCCCGTAGCTAAGACTTGGGTGGAAAGGATGCCAGTACCCATTAACCTCATGTAGGTTGTAGTATCCTGACTAGGAAACCTAATAACTCTCTATGCCTGTTGTTACAATCCTAAACAAGGAGGATTTACAGGTCTCTATTAGGTGAAGAGTGCAGTTGTTTCTTTTTTTGATCCTCCAAGATGTGGATTTTTCTTTCTTTGGTTGGAGTAGAGTTGGAAGAACCTCTGTATACTTCTCTTTCTGGATTGCTGAATTTCCTGGTGAAACGCTTATTTTTTTTTTTTAAATAATAATTTTGACTTTTTCATTTCTGAGAGGGTCTAAGCTAAGAAAAGAAAATGTCTTTTTGCCCTTGTGAATCAGCAAAGCTGAAAGAAAACAAGCCAGTGGTCTTGACTTTCTTGCAAACCTAATCAAGTGTGTCAGCTCACATTTATAGCAGTGCTATTGGGCGTTGCTGTAACCTTGTGTTTAGAACATAAAAATGAAGGATTGGGTGTAGAAGCTTCTATGGAATGTTACTGCCTTTCAAGTGCTTGGCAAAGTGCTTGGGGACGTCTCTACTGTTCACCTTTCAATGTGCAGACAGCACTGTGCACATTAAGCAAATAAAATAACAATATCAGTGAGCTCTCTCCTCATATTAATGAATATGATTGATTAGTATGTGTCTGATTACTCTGTTTTTGAAGAACTAAATGTCTCAAATATGTGGAGTCCTTGTTTAAGGCAGTTACATAAAAGCACGGATATTCCTTTATTTGTCTCTTGTATGTAGTAGACTGGCATCCCAAATTTGAGACACTGTGAATATCAGACGGATGTCCCAGTGTTCCCCTGGCCCAAAGGGGTACTGGCATGGAGCCATGTCTGTTAAGTCAACCCTAAATAAGTAAATAAAACCAGCTGCTGATGGAGCCCAACACCTGTGTCACAGGAGGATCACCTGTAGAATTAAGTAGATTTACTTGTATGTGCAAGTTACCTCTGTGTAGGACTTTGCTGAACCAAACCTATAATTATGACTGTGTTGGTACAAATTTACAGAATGGAAGGACTTTCTAGTTCATCAAAAACAGGGAATGGGAAGTTTATAGAACTGCAGTGGGAATGAAAAATTAATAGAACTGCAGTGGGAAGCACCAGTCCCTTTTGTCCAAATTGGAATGGAGGTCATAAAGTAAAAGAATAATAATTGTGAATCAATTTCTGTAGCCACTCTTAATAACATTTGACCATATTTATGGTAAGAGAATTAGTTTCGAAATGAGAACTCAAACTCTCCCCGTAACTTTCTCTGCTGAAAATGGGACTTAAAATCATGGGGTTTAAGGAAATGAAAGTTGAAACAGGTTCTATCTAATTTTTTTCTCTTTCTGTTAGAGCATTTAATTATGGTAGCTATTATTTTACTGTGTTTTTATATACTTTCCTGATACCACTAACTAAATAGGAAGCATTTTAAGTTTGATATCAGTAACTGTTTATGTGCAAAAGATGTGCAGTATCCATCTCAAATCATAATTATTAAAAATGTACTGAAAGCTACTGCTTCATTGTCCTATCGTTTAATCTTGTGACAGTGTGCAAAAAGGTTTGATGAACTAAAAAGCAGTGGAAGTTCACCTGTTGACAACCAATATAATCCCCTGATGGCTGCTGGTGGGAGTCCTGTGGAAACTTTAGCTACGTACATCAAATCCTCCTTGCTCGATACACAGACAGAGTTTCAGGAGCCTGCTATTGGGCAGGATTCCATTACTATAACTGGTATGTCTTTAGTCATTCTGAAATATATTGGCTTTGATAATCAGTATGTGCATGCTTCTGTCCTGAGTGGTTAAGTCCACCCAGGAATAATAGTCATTCATCTTGGGGAAGTTTAGTATAAATATCATGCATACAACAAGGCGCTTGCCATTAGTTTAGTTTAAGAATCAATGTTTGCTTGGGTGTTTTTGATAACTTGTCCTTCCAAGAGGCATAAATCCTTCTGCTGAATCCTCTGTTTAGGAGTTTTGGTGGTGTGCTGTTAACCCTACAGCCATCTGAAGTCCCATTAAGCAGCATTATTAAAATAACTGGAGAGTATTGTGAAGAAAAGCTGCAGGAAGCTGAGGAGGTGATCCCTCGAGGGCAAACCTTCCTCTCCCAGATAGAAGCCCTGTGTTTGCCAAGGATGAGTACAGAGGAGTTGGAGCAAAATGTAGCTAATTTTTGCTTCAAGACAGTCTTGTGATGACATAAAATGTGTCTTAGTCAATTATGTCCCAGTAATTATTGGGCAGAAGAGGACCAAACGCAATAGTTGTAAATTCAATCACAGCACAATTAAATGTTGTTAACAATTCCTTAAGTACAACTTCAGTCAGAAGTTGTAATTAAATGTGTGAGTGTTATTCTCTGATTTTCAGTATAAACTGAGATGTTCCAGTGACTATAGGACTTGGTAAATGCATTGCATGAGAAATTTGCTTCAGTGATGAATAAATAATTTCTATGTTAAAAATTAAGATGACAGTGAAATGTTTAAACCATGTGTTCTCTATTAAAATGTCCTTCACTGCAGCTTTCACTGTCCTCTTTGCAGCAGAAAAACAGCTGTTTGAATAAAGTGTTTTTATTAACTCTAATCAAGGGATGCTATTGGAAAACTGTATGTGGAGTGTCAAGACTGAAAGTGCTTCCCATCAGTTTTCAATTATGTGGTTCCACACATGATGTGGGATAGATGCTGCTGGCACCCACAGGTCCCTGTTTACAGGATTAGTAGCTTCCCAGTAGGCAGTTAACGAGCTAACTCTGCTTCTAGAACTCCTTAGACAATTAGTGCATGTTTTCTTTCTAACAGTGTAATACATGTCATGACTTTTAATGCAGTTAAGTCCACTAATGTACTGTTTCCTGTGACAAGATCCTAGCCTGAGATTGTTCTCTGTTTTCATTGCGACTTTGGATAAATCATTTGCCCTGTTTTATGTGTAATTTGTTGATATTAAATTAGGGTAATCAATCTTTTTTTCTCACAGGCTTGGGTGAACTCACCTTCTTAGTATTTGTGAGGTACTCCTATATTTCAGAATTTGGAATTTGAGAAAACCCTATTTGTAAATTTGTTTTTTGTTTAATTAATTGCTTCCTAGTGGTTTTATTCACATTAGCTTATTGTTAGGATCAAGAATTTTGGGCCTGTTTGCATTTGTTGGTAGTCATGAGTAACAGCAAGAAAAAGCAAATCAGACCATACTCATTCTGAGCTGCATTCTGGTTTTGGCTGAGTTATAAAAGCTCATTTAATACTTGCTAATTATAAGGCAAACTGCTGGTAAGTCCCTCTGATTGCATCTCATGGCAGTAAACAACCACATAGGATAGCCTTTTACCCAAGGTATTTGTTACAAAGTTTCAAAAGTTAATCAATCTGTAAGCTTTGGGGGAGAGGAGAAAAAGATATGAAGAAATGTATGGTGAAGTTCAGATGTAGCCATTAATTTGGCTGTGTTGCATATTCTTGTCAGCATTATTGCCTTCAATAAATCACTTCACGGTGTTCACAAGGAACTTGTTAATATTTGCAGACAGAACTCTTTCATACCATGTATTTCCATAGTCCCTTCTTTTAAAACTCGCACCTTTGATTCCAAACCCAGGGCTCCCACCTCACCTGCCTGCAGTGGGATGGCTGCCCAGAAAGCTGTGGCTTCACCAGCCCTTTCCAAGGTTTTACTGGGAGTGAATCTGTTGAGTGAATCTTACCCTTCTCTTAAGTGTGCTCCCTCTGTTAAGGCCTTGCTCAGGCTTAACTGTGCAAGGCCTTAGGCTGCACCTTCGGAGAGTTTTGTTTTTTCTGCCTCCAGTGCAGTAATTTTGCCTTCCTGAAGGGTGTAACTGCTGTGTTCTGAACCGTATCCTTTTTGTTGTCAGTTCTGCTGTAGTTGTTTAGCCATAAGATGAAGAGGTCTGTCTTAATCTTCTTCAGAAGAGTACAGCCTCTTACATTACACAACGGGGGAAAAGATGCTTCTGAACTCCCAAAATCTGAGAGAATGGCGTAATCATGGAAAATCACCGCCTTATGGGTTTTCAGTGGAAGACAGATGTGTGCCCTTCCATTGTTTAAAAAACACAATGATCTTTCTGACTTTTAAGGAAGATCACTGAAGTTTCAGATTGCAGTAATCCGTTCACAGTTGGAAAAGACATTCATTGTTTTAACCCTTGATCCAGAACTCAGTGGATTTGGTGGCTGAGCTCCTGGACTTCACAAGGTTGTTGTGTCCACTTTCCACTGCTTGTAGTGCCTTTGTGAAGATCAGCTATTTGAAGTGCATCTGTCCTTTATCCCTGGAATAACCTCCATGATGTAGCTCTAGGACCAGGCAAATTTCATGGTCTGCTCTCTTTGACCATTGTTTTACATGATCAGCAGGTTTAAGCCATGGGTGTGAGAAATTTGGCAGAAACAAACACATCCTAAGAGTCTTCTGCGCTTCTTTTTGGAAGCTGCTGATTTCCAAAGCTGGCACATGATGGGTAAGGAGTGGGATAGGTCTCAAGTTATGGCCTGGCAGAAGCTTTGATGTGGCACATGCCACAAAGCAGACAAGAAGAGCTAAAGGGATGGCTCGCATTCCCAGGAGGAAGTGCTGAAGGCTGTAAGTCTTAAGCTCTGTGTTGAGCCAGGAGTGATCTGGGTTTGTAGCCAAGTGTCTGGGCAACCCAGCAATGCTGCTGCTGTGAGTTCCCAGTGCATGGCACCCAGAGCAGGAATCTGGATTGTTTAGTAGCCCTTATGGAAACAGTTTTGTTGCTAGCTGTGTGCCATTACTCCACCATGACAGCCGTATTTCAGTTGCATTTCCAAGATGCTGAAGAGCAAAAGTTCAGGAATTTTTGTTCTAATGCAGCCTTTTTTCCTTACATTGAAGGAAGGCCCAGTGCAGCCTCCACAAGGAGTTGTTCTTCAGAATCTGAGAAAGGTCCTGTACATAACAGTGGAGAAAGCACTGACGAAACCCAGGGGTAAGAAAAGCTTTATTGTTTGTTATCTAGGGGATTGTAGAACTGATACGAAGATGTCTGGATTGCTCATATTTTTCTATTACCAGAAAGAAAATAGCTGGAAACATCCTAATAAATGCTGTAAGAAGTTTGGAAACCTTCCATTGCTACAGAAATACAAGGAGTTGGTTTGAGAATGTGTTGTGTGCAATAAGTTGTAAATCTGTGTGTAGCGTTCCTCTGGGTGATTGATCACTGCTGGGGCAGGAATGGGAAACATACCTGATTTTAAAAATGAATTAAACAAGATTGATGCTCAATTACACTTAAAAAAACATTCTGTGAGCACAGATTTGTCCTGTATAAAAGCAGGAAAAGAAAGTTGTAAATGAAGAATTTTCCCATGAATTCAAATAGCCATCCAGGTCACTTTCATTCCATCACATCCCTGTTTTTCGTACTGTGTAAGTACACATAGAATAATGTTTGTTTGAAACCTAAGTATCTTTGTGTAAAGATGGCATTTACTGATTCTAGCATCGAGCTTTTCTTAAGAAATAGACATTTTAATGTACAATAAACCAATCTTAATTTCCACATATGAAAATTGCTGTTGTTGTCCTTGGTGCCTCAGTGACTTAGGCATCTATATCTAGTTACTCTTTTAAGGAAAATTAAGAAGGGAGAACAAATAAGTTCTCCTTATAATTCAGGTTGTATCCAGTAACAGACGTGACAAAATTGTGGCATGGAGCTAGAAATTTTCTAATTCTGCTCCCTGAATTAAATCACTCTCATTATCTGTAGGGCGATATGCATCTGTCTTCTTCACCTACCAACAATAGTTTCTATTAATAGTTAATAACTGCAATTTGTTTTCCCTCTGTTAATGAAACCCTGCTGGTGACATCAGTGTTGCAATGCATGATCCAGAGTTGGAGATGAGTGCCCTAATTGGCTTAGGCTCCTAATTTGCTTTGTGGCTTTTTTTTCTTTTGAGGCCGAATATGGTGATCCATGTGTGTGATGAGGCCAAAAACCTCAAAGAAGATTTTGTGTGTCCTCGAGACCTTTTGGTTTCAGAGATGAAATACTTTGCTGAGTACCTATCAGTGGATGCCCAGCGCTGGGAGGAGGTGGACATTTCCGTGCACTGTGATGTTCACATCTTTGACTGGCTGATAAGATATGTCAAAAGGAACTCTAAGGAGTCTGAAGCTAATGAAATGCCCACTTTAGGTAAAAGTAGATAATTTCTTGTAGCTTCGTTATGTTCTGTACTAATTGAAGATGAATGGTTTTGGTGCAGTTCAGCCCCAGTTCGGTTTGTTTCTATCTGTTGTCATTTGTTAGGGAAGTGTTGCAACAGAGATCTTGTGGTCATTTCAGCAGATGTCTGCTTTGCCAGCACTGACAGCTTTGAGGAAACATGTTGGAAGTTGAAGCAATAAAAAAGCCCTAATATATTTTGGGATGTGATGTTTTTAATTAAGACTCTTCAGACCTCTTCTGACCGAGGACAGGGTGGTAGATTTAAAATGCTGATGATTGGTTTGTTTGTTTCTCCTCTGCTCCCTGTTGGTACAATTGCAATGTTTTCTGCAATTTCAATGTAATCCAATACCATGATAGAAGAGCCTTTGCCTTTATGGATTTTGAGGCAAGTTTTAAATTTTTAAATGAGCCTTTGCTACCATTTTTAAAAATATAACTTTCTTCTCTTGGTTTGTTTATAACTTGCAATGCAAAGGTTATGTTGAGAAAAATCTCAGCTGGGTGTGATGGCTACAGATGGAAGTTAATCTTGTGTAATTGTTTAGTCATTGTATCCCTATGAAGCCTCCTTTTCCAATTCTAATAAATTCCAGATTGTTATAATTGTACTCTGGCCACTGAAATGGTAAACCAAAAGTTTGTTTCTTAAGGTGGTTAAAAGGTTCTGGATACTAGAAGATGGAATGACAGGTTGATTGCTAAAATAATCACTAACACATACGTTAAATATGAAGAGGGAGGGATGTGATACGAAATTACAAAAAACAAATCATGTAAATAACCCCACCTTTTTTTGTTTCCTTTTAGAACCATCAAATGTCATATCAATCCTTATTTCTTCTGAGTTTTTGAAGATGGATTCATTAGTAAGTACTAAGGAAGATTGATTTTTCTGGCATGAAGGCACAGTTAATTACCAGGTGTCTTAACAGCTTGTTTGTTGTGCTTTGGCTGTTACATAAACAGGTGCTGCAATGACAACACTTTGAGATTTTTACCACCTTTCCTATTCAGTGCAGTAATCAAATATTTGCAGAATCTCAGTGCAATAAAACTTAGAGTAAGTTACTTCTAAATGTGATGGTGTGATCTAGAGTGCTTGTTTTATATCCTTTTTACATCAATGACACTTCTGCAATTTAGGACCTGATTTTCCAGATCTGTATAAGGAGTATCTGCTGACTTTGTTAAAATGTTTGTCAAAAGTTCTGTCATTGGGGTGACCCACAGCAAAGCACAGCTGTTGAAGTTGAGATCCATGTGTTTCGTGGTTCTATTTTAACAAGCAATTGGAAGGTTACTGAAATTTTTGGAGGAGAGCATAAACTAAGTCATGGTAATTCAGCATCCCCTTTAGGCAAATCTGAGGCTTGCTTTTTATTTTTAAGTCAAACTGAAATAGTTCTCCAAAACACCACACTTTAAAAAAATAAAAATCTTGAAGTGATTAGTATGAGGGTTTTTTGTCTAGAATTCCTTAACATTCGTATTTCTATTTTTCCTAGGTAGAAAAATGTATTCATTATTGTCACAAAAATATGAATGCTATTGTAGCCACGCCGTGTAACATGAACTGTATCAACGCTAATCTTGTTACACACATTGCTGATCTCTTCGGGCACAACGAAGTGGAAGAGCTGAAGGACAAAAGAGACAAATTTAAGAGGTAACTTTCTTTGCCCTGTAATACACTACTGAAGTGCTGTTGAGTTTTGGGATAATATTTCATAACTGCTAAGGCTGTGGAGTTTGAAATTATGTATTATATATATTCTCATGTAATGTATTTTTAACACAGAATATAATGGTGTGACTCCAGAATTTGATACTTAAAATTATGAGCAAAAGGAAAGAGCTTTTATAGGAAATGAGCAAAAGGAAAGGCCACACTAGGAGCATGGCATGGGCGAATTATTCATGAACTCTCACATGGGAGTCAGGATTAGGGTCAGAAACCTTTTATGAGATGACATGCTCCTAATTGGTAGAGAATGGCTTCAGCATCCTGTGAACTCAGATGTTTAGACTTAGAATTCAGGATGGCTGGGAGGCTGAATAGTTGTGCTGGAATGCTCTTTCATACATCAGGACTCCAGCTTAGTATCGAGATAAGGGCCAATTATTGGAGTGCAGACTGACAGACAAGCAAGGTGAAAGTAAGGGAGGACTGTAGTCAGTAGGGATGAAGGCTTAATTTTAGAATGAAGTGCAATTTCACAGCAATATTCACTTACAAAAGGTCTTTTAGTCGAGGTAGAAGCTGGCAGTTTATATTGGCAAGCAATATAATAAAGGGGCAAAAATCAAAGGATCTCTTTTGTCACGCATGTGTAAAGATGAGGTGAATAGGATAATTTAAAGGAAAATTATATTAAAAGCTAGATTCTGAGAGGGACTTTGCTTATCAGAATGTAGTTGTTAATCTCACTATACGTAAAGCAATTTTCAGTTTTTTTCTAATGGGTGAGCTGTGTTGCTGTCATTAATAGTAAACTTTTCTGCAAGAAGATTGAGAGATTGTTTGATCCGGAGTATGTAAATCCAGATTCTAGAGGAAATGCAGCAACATTATACAGGTATGGTGTTTTTATATTCCTATTTCAATAGCAAGGACAGGCCCTGTGTTTAGAGGTCCTGCTCTTACTCCAGTGCTTTCTTTCCTTCTTTCTCTTTTCTTTTTTCTTTTTTTTAATCTAGGTGTTGTTTGTGTAAAAAGCTGCTAACTAAAGAAACTGAAAGGAGAATTCCCTGTGTACCAGGAAAAATCAACATAGACCAACATGGGAATATTGTCTATGTTCATATAAGGTAGTGAATATATACATATATATTTTATACATAAAATGTTTCTTCAACTCTACGATTTTGGGTGATTTTAGAAGTACTGCATACTCAGATACATTTCAAAATTAAGTCATAGATATGTGAAGAGTGTATGAAACAGCTCAACTCCATGTATTACCTAGGAAAAATTAAAACAGGTATGATTATGAGGACGTACTAATGAAATTCATTCAGCAGTGCTGCTGCTGAATGGAAATGGGAAAACTGCAGCCACGATTACTGGGAGGGCTATTTTGGGTTGCACTACTTTAAATAGAAAATAGTCAGCTAATTCTTTCAGATGGTTTTAAGATGTGTGTAGTTGATGACAGATTGAATTAAATGCTGCATTTCTGCAAGGTTTGTTAGTGAAGGATAGACCCCACCACGCCAGTAAAGAAAGGCTAAAGAGTATTTTCTAGACTGACTTTATACTGTCAAATCAAATGCTCAACCTGCTTAAAGACTGCTATAAATAAACTTTACCAGTTGATTTTCTGTTCCTGGAGTTTTTGTCAGAGGAGCTTGCAGGACCTGTTCTCTGTGTAAGCCTGATTCATTTGGCACAAATGTGTAATTGAATTCCGTCTGTCTGATCCATGACTGTGAACAGCTGGATTCTCCTGTTAGTGAAGATCAGTCCCTGATCAGCTGCTGTTCCCTCCCTCCCTCCCCACGTGCCCCTTTCAAGGAGGATGGTGGGAGATTAATGACAGGAGACCTTTCTCATCAGATTCATTTTGTTCAGAACAACCCAAACAGTTCTGTGTCAGCTCCCACCAGTTATTCCAAGGTGTGGGATAAGTTTTGTCTCACAGTCTAAATAGAATCAAATATTGTGCCCCTGTCCTGACCTATTTAAGATCATTGCTGATTAGTCACGTAAAATTCATTAATTGTGTTACTTCACTTAAGCTGAGTGTATGTAGCTGCTCTGCAATTCTCAGTGGATAAATGTGCAGGGCTTTAAAGTTACTCGGAGGATTATCTAGATTCTAATTATCTGCCTTGTGCTGCTTGTGATGCTTTGCTACACAGAATATGTTTACTGAGAAGTGATGCTGGCCACTAATGAATTCAGGCTCAGGAGCTAATACAATTCTATCTTTAATGATTTAAAAATAGGTTTCTATTTATTGGTCCTCCGGTGGTGCCTAGAACTAACTTCCAACTGGAAGTACTGCTTGCTTAGTCTAGGCTAGGCACACATATAACAAAAATTATTCAGGCCAGGGCTTAAAATTGGGGGGAAATTTTATCTGCTCTTTCTGAAGATAACATGCCCCACTGCAAGTTGCATATTCTCTTTTGAATTCTGAAGAGGTGTGTCTTATTTGATCACAAGGAAGAAACAAAGTCCTGTATTTTTTAGATTAGGATTGCCAGGTATGTACCTTCATCAAAAGGGCACGAGCTTGTGTTTTCAAACTGTGTTTCTTACCTAAGTAATTATTGCTGTGGTGCAGATACATAGAAGATGTTTATCTTAGCTTATAAATTTGCAGTATATGGATCTTGAGATGAATCAAGCTGTAATTCTTTATTATGAGTGAGTTTAGGATGTTGTGAAAGAACAAAGGCTCTTTGCCTTTGTTCTGCTCTGAATTTAATAATCATTGTCTCACATTGTATCCTTCTGGTTGTAACTCTGCTGTAGGCTTTTCACCAGTGTGTTTTCTGCTCTTTCTCCACCTCACAGTTCTGGTGGCAGGATCAAAATACAGTCATGACTCTGATGCTTTGCTTTTTCAGAGACAAAACCTGGGAAGTGCATGAGTATTTAATTGGCCTTCACGAGGAATTGAAATCCTGGCGGGATGTTTACTGGCGTCTTTGGGGGACTGTCAATTGGTTGACCTGCTCAAGATGTAAGCAGGTTAGTGTAATTTCACTTTGCCTTGTGGTGGGCGACTTTTGGAGGGTGAAGCAGGGATTAAAGCAGTTTGGAAAATCTGTGGTAATAAAGCTCGGTGTATATTCTTTACAGTGCGAAATTTTTACTTCCATTGGTCATCTCGCCTCTCTCTCTCTCTTTTTTTCTACTGTAGTCTTTCCTGTGCACTGAATTCTCCCACTGCCAGTACCATTCGCAGCCAGTTCTTTATCCAGGTGTAGCAAGTGCTCTGGGCTCGACTGGCACAGGAGTGTATCCCTGTTGTAACCAAAAAGTTCTTCGGTTTGACCCTACAACCCTCCCAAAGGTACTGCAATACCAGCTCTCTTTTAAAAGAGCATAGCACATAGTGGAGGGGGAAAAAATGTGTGTTAGGAAAATGGATCTTCTTCCAAAATAAGGATTGTAATTCAAAACTTGAACTTTTGTTGTTATACTTGCTGAAATTAGTTCTTCCCATTAACCCCAATATGTGATCTTCTGTCTCTGTGTACTGCAGGGCTGCAAAGTGAGGGATCACATGGTGGAGTTACCTCCAGAAAGTGAAGAGGGGGATGCTTTGCCATCTCAAAGTGAAGATGGAGACACTTTGCCATCTCAGACGACTCAGATCTTGAATGATCTGCTGCATCATAGAGATGTTATCGTTGTTCCTTTCACTAAGGATGAGAATAGGTAAGAACATTGTATTGTGTTACTGAAATAACTTAGCCTTCAACAGTGAACACATGTGCTCGTTATATTTGAGTTCTCTCCCGTTTCAAAATGAGTCATAGGACTTTCTAAGGGTAACTTATTTTTGGTTGTTTACTTGGAAGTTGGGAAGTGAAGAACAAGTACTTCTTCCTTTTACTTTTCAAGCAGGCCTTTAGTCATTTAACCTCCATCAGCATTCACTCATATCTTTATATTTTAATGTATTGCTATTAAAATGCTATGTGGCTGACTGATACATGTTGAGTAAATTGAGGCTGATTCTGAAATAGCGAAATAGAAATATTTCTTTTTGGTTTATGTATTTCTCTCTAAGTGATTCTGGTATTGGGCTCGGTGATGACAAAGGCCTTGAATGTGATGTGCTTGTAGAACCAAATACACCGTGGGGCCCCAAAACTGGAGAAATCAATGCTGTGAGTGCTGATGCTTTTCCTTCCTTTTTTCTAATAATGAGGACTCTTTGAAGAAGTTGTTGAACAAGTTTTAATAAAAATAAACCCCATACATTGTTGGAGGGAGAAGCACACTGCCGAGCATTGCAGGATGACATAGGTACAAAATACCTGGTTGGTGAAAAGGCAAACCTCTTCCCATGTCTGCTGGAAATATTTCAGTATATAAGAGGGGATTTTCCTTATGTCTGGTGCTTTCCCCACCCCATTCTCAAACTGATGATATTTAAGGATCCAGTCAAGCTGTAAAATACATCATGTGGCAAATATATAAGTAACTGCTGTCTTGGTTTTGTCTGCTGATGTATCTGAGGTTCTCCACGTGACTGCTGCAAGTCCACAAAAGATGAACAGCAGCTTGGGTTGTGTTTTGGTTGAGGTTGGTTGGTTTGGGGGTCTTTTCCCTTTCAAGATGTGCAAGATTTTACTTTCCACAGCAGGTCAACAGAGATACTTTCTAAGGCAGATTTAAGGAGACTGATATGATAATGCCTCTGGTTTAAAGACAACGTTCATAAAGTGATAAGTTTCTGAAGTTCTGGAACTTCTGATAACTTAGTGATACTGATGGTAGCACAATGCTGCTGACTCCATGAAAATTTCAATCAGAGTATCAGAAGTTCTCCCACTATTAAATTTAATCTCTGTAACAACAGGGTACATAACTTCCCTCTTGTCCTGGACTGATTTTCCATCAAAAAATCAGCTGTAAATATTTTTAATGCTAAGCTTAGGCCCACTAAAACATGAACTGGCTGCACTTAATTGGCTGCACTGGTTTGCATCCTGCTTGGGTTTAGTCATTCCACCAAAATTTAGACTTTAAGATGGGAGGAGGCCTGGGAGTTACCAGTGTAGAGTGCTGTACTATAACATACCACTCCTATTTTTAGAATTCCTCTCACTTTTTTTATTCTAATTATTTTTAGCTCTTTAACTTACATGCCTTTCTCTCTCTTTGTGACTACAGTTTTTGTCTCTGAAGAACTGGACTTTGCAGCTGGTTAGTAAAATACTTATTATTTTAAATATTTGTTCTTCTGTGCTAGCAGAGAGCTACCTTTGATTATTATTTGCTAACTAATGAGACAGAAGATGTATTTCCTTGCTTTGGCTTTAATTTGGACGTTGCAGTATAGCAACAGTTTTTACCAGAAGTGTGAAGTATTACTTTGGCCTTAATAGAAATTAAAAACTCCTTTAAATGTTTTTATAAGTGACAACACTACCGCTGCATGCATCAGCTATTAATAGTTTTTTAGGCTGACAAAAACATAAATCAAAATCCAAGGTTTTGAGTATCTGTCTCTGTTGGCTGGTCTGAGGTGCTTCATGTCGTCATTGTTAAGCTTCCTCATTTCTCATTACTAGGCACTCATTATCACTTAATTTAGATACATGTGTATATTCAAACAATGCAAACATCACATCCCTGAACACTTCCATAATTCTGTGCTGATCTGTTAGGAATTGTTCACTGTTACATCACTGAGACTCTGACATCCACTCTGTTGGATGTCAGCTCCTGCAAGAGAGATTTAATATATGTCATTTAATAGAAACCCAGCCTCACTTTTAATCTCTGGCTTCTCCTGGTGCTGATTAGAAACAGCAATCACTGTTATCTGAAGAGGAGGAGTACACCACTGGCTCAGAGGTCACTGAGGATGAAGTGGGGGATGAAGAAGAAGTGTGCAAGAAACCAGGTACAGCAAGTCTTTACAGTCCTCCTCTCTGGAGTTACCACCTAGGGATTTGAGGCAGCAGAAGTCCTCTGTAAGCAGATTTTGAACATTAGCTGTTTTGAAATTAAAAACCGGTGTTACTTGAGTTTTATTTCTAGTTTTTCTGTGGTTAGGTACAAATTACTCCACTGCTCAGTGCCATCAAAAATCACTGGCAAACAAGGAAATCTGTGACTATTCATGTCTGAGAAGTCCTTGGAATTATCAAGTACTTACTTTGCAGGAAACTATGAAATTAATGAAATTTCATGTAATAAATGTTGGAAGAAAAGGCAGCAATTACATGACTGCTTTTACATGCAAAAAAAAATTTGCAGAATATTCTTTTGATTGCATAGAGGAATTACTGGTTAATGTGGCTGAAATTGTGTCTGCATTGAAGCTAAATTTTTTATGATCTAAAAAGATTTTTATTCTTTTTTTTAACATGATAATGATTTTAGGAACATGGAAAGCCAAAAAGCAACTTCTCCTTTTCACCCTGCTAATGATTTATTCACACAGAGGCAGTTCTTTGTTCTTTTTGTCTTTACTCAAAAGCATTGGAATTGTACCACTTTGTTAAAAAAAATACCAATTTTGAAAGAAAATTTTTGTCATTTAAATTTAAAGTTGTTTGATCTGATATTGTTTAGAATTTATTCATTGAATTATTATGGTCAAAAATGTAGCTTGTATGTGCACTTATTTTTAAATGTAAAAAATTTATGCTGTTATGTGTAACCACTCTGCATTTGAAATACATCCTTGAGATTCTGTATACTTCTCATAGAAAAGCATTTGTGTAATGTGTGTTAGCATGCCTGCAGCACTAATAAAAGGAAAACAGCCTGTTAATTTACACTATTTGTTAAGAAACAGAGGGAAAAATACTTTAGTAGCTCTGTAGTTGAGAAATTCCACGTATCTGAGGGTATGAATAGATATTTCTTCCATTAGCAGGGAGAAAGGAGAAATTAAAGAAATCCTACAGGCACCCAAAGAAAGTGGTTTCTTCACCCAGTGTTCAGAAAAAGGAGAAGCCATCTGACAAGGTAAAATCACAGCTGTGAATCCAGGCTCTCTGGTTGGGTTAAATAATGAGGAATTCTCTCTAAGTTTTGGGCTTGACCTTGAAACACGTTTAATGTGGTTTTCTTTTTTCAACAGTCAAGTTCCCGAGATGCATCTCCGTTCATGTAAGTCATTTTCAAAGCCCTTGAGAACACATTTGAGTATCTCCCTCTTTGTAAGCTGTTATGATAAGGGGGTGTGCACCTTTCTCTTCCAGTGTGAGCATGCAGCAGAACAAATGGGATGCCTCCAGGTCCCTGAGATTCAACCAAGATGCTCAAAGAGAAGATGGTCTGTTCCTGCATGAGTTTAGCTTTCATAAAATTAGAATTATGCAAAGAAAAGGATTCAGCTAATTTCTTTAAAATGTAGCCAGTTACACCCCTTTAGGGTGAATTTAATCTCAGATCCAGCAATGGGGTTTGGGGTGTTTGTGTGATTTATGTGCTTTGTTTGGAATATCAGCACATAACCTACAGAGATTATAGTTGTGTCATCTCATGATTATAAAAGTATGCAGGTATTTTTTCCTGCATCCCTGTGGCATTTGTTGTCTGTGCAGATAAACAGAGAAACATGCACTTCTATCTCTTTCCCAGTCTCTCTGACTAAAAATATTCAGAATTGTATTAATTTGTTCCGCCTTTTTTTAATCTGTCCTGACACTCTTGTGCAATTTTGCTGTTTGGAAAACCTCTGCCTGAAAATCATTTCCAGAGATTTTGATCTCAGTGTAGTGCCTCAGGCTGATTCTGCTATCTGCCAAGGCTGCTGAGGATACATCGTGCATCAGGATTTAGGATCTTGGGTGTTCAAGATTTTTATATGAACTGAAAAAAATTACAGATCCAGTATCACTAAAGTCTGTGTCTAATCCTCCTTGTATTCAGTAGCAAGGAACACTGCTGTTCTAAATATCCTTCCTTATTTCTGGCAGATCAGAGAAGAATGTCTGAGATCACAGGGCACTTAATAAAAATGAGACTGGGAGACCTTGATCGAGTCAAGTCCAAAGACAGCAAAGAAGTAAGATATGTCCTGGCAAAATGTAGTGATTACAGAGCTGAAGTGAGCCTCGATTAACAAAAATATTAAACACAAATCAAAATAACATCTATTCAATACTTAAGCTAAGGAATGAATTTTATCCATCTTCATTTTGTTCCAAGCATGATTTTTTGATTTTAAAATAATATTTAAAATTTACTGCCTTTAAAAACTGCTCATGGGAAATACAATGGGGTTAAAAAATTCAGTACTGGGCTGTGGTAATGGACAAAAGTATGCCATAAGTTCTGCTGAATATTAGTGATTTTTATGGAAAGTCACTGATTGCATCAAAATCATGTCAAAACTTGATTCTTTCTTTCTGGATTCCAGTATGCAGGAGGCATTTATTCTAGACTTGAAGCTCAGATAAAAGCCTCAGCACAGGTCAGTGCACGACAAAGCAATGCTGAGAAGAATCCCAGGTAAGATTTTAAAATAAAAGCAAGAAAAACTCATGGATTTGGGGGGTGTGGGGTGGTGGGTGTTTAAAGGAAAACACGCCTCATTTCACACACTTCTTATGGATCAGCTTCCACCAGGTTAAGCCGTATGAGGTGTGAAAGCTTCCCTTTGTCTCCCAGTAGAGCTGGGAGAAGGAAACTCTTGGAGCCATGCTGGGGGGAGGTTCACTGCAGCTCCAACGTCATTTTCTTTTTGTGAAATTATGGAAAACTGGAAAAGTCTTAGCCAAGATTTTTAGCCTGTTCTTTGTCCACCTTGTCAAACAAAACCAAAAAAAATCCCACACCTCAAAAACCTGCATTAATAATGTAAAAAACCCTACATTAATAATGTAAATATGTTTCTTGTGTGTTTTTAACTCAGGTCAAAAGCCCGTTTTGGTCCAGGCCGTCCAACATAAGGAGTCATGGACATACTTTAGCCTGAACTCATTACTGCTTCCTGAAACTCCACTGCACTCTGCCATATGGAGAATGCACATCTCTGAAAGCTTTCCAGTGACTTATTTATTACTTTAATCCTTGTAAATTATTTTGTGCTATAAATGAATGCAAACTCAATAAGGTCTGTACTTATTTTAATTGTAAATATACTATTTCTTAAATTTAAATTTAATTGCTTTTTTTAGGCTACTGCGTTAAGTTGCATAGAAAATAATATTTTATAAATCTACAAAATTAAATTATCAGACTAACTTTATTTATGGGGGAAGACACAAATATGCCTTTTGGTATGCTAGAAATACTGAAAAGGCAAGACTACTGAATTCTGAATGCAGTCAGCAGCATTAACCCAAGTCTCCTCGTGTATTTATATTGTGTTGTATTTAATGGTACATTTTAGGTCAGTCTTCTGGGGATTTGCATTTAAAGTCTATGACAATACCTGTGACTTAGACTAGTTTAAGCAAAATTTTCATGCAGTTCTGAGGCTTTCTTGTGTACATCACACAACTCCCACTCCTCTGAAGGTGGGTAGCAGGTAGGGACTAGACCTCCAAAGATGCTCCCAGTGCCATGATGGTGCAGCATTGCATCTTGCATGTGAACCACTTGCTTTTTTTGTGCATGAAATCCATACCCATCCCCATTCCTGACCCCTCCTGCACAGGACAGTGCTTCGTTCCCTTCTAAAACCCAAAGCTTAGGTTGCAAAGCAGTTCTAATTGATGCTATGCCACTAAATTTCTGAGCAGATCCGTTACTGACTCTGCATCTTTCAACAGAGATGTATCATTACAAAGGCTTGTGCACGTAGATCTTTTGGGTCTAGTTACTCCCTGAAACCTGCCTGATTAATACTGTTTAGAAGTCAGATGCACTTTCAAGTTCTGTATTTGGAGCAATAGAATACAAATCCAGGGCTGCCAAAATGAAATAACTTGCCTAGAAAATGTGTTGCATATTAGCAAAGAAAATGGCAATAATAATAATAATAATGGCTGAATTCAAGGAAACACGTTCTGACTTTTTGAAACAGGTAGAAAGAGCGCTCAGGGAAAGCTTATTCCATCTCCTGGCTGTACAATAAATTGTGAGTTTGGAATTAAGTCAGCAAGATCCTGGGTGGGAGGGCAGGGTGAGGTAAGGAGAGGGAGATTTGTTCAAATGCTCTTCTCTCCATTTGGGCTTTTTGGTTTGTCTTGTTTCTTGATGATTTTTGGTAAGTGTTAGAAGACTAGGATAGCAATACTTGAAAATACTGCTGTCAAGGTGGAAGATTTTTACTGAAACAATTAAAAAATCAGTGTTACTTGTGTGTTTTGTCCAATGCTGTAGCAAATTTGGAGCCCAGTGAAAGCAACAAGCAAAATTGGTTTTCAGTGGCTTTGATTTTGGGCAGGAGCGGTAACTTTGCCACGAGTGCTTTAATCTGTATCAAATAAATAAGGTTTTGTGAATGCCTCAGACCTGTTTGCAAGTACTGAGGCAGTTTGAAGCACTTGTAGTCAATATTGGAAAACTGATTGTTGTTGGTTGAAAGTATTATAAAATCCATCAGGTATGAAAATGCAGTAGAAAACGTGGTTTGCTACCATTATGTGACTTCTGATAGAGGGTTGTTCCAAATTCCCATGGTAAACCTGGCTATGAAAGTTGCAGGCTGCATGTGTGTGTTTGGTTTTCATACAACTACTGACTAGAAGAGAAAAGAAAATTCTGGTTTTGTTCTGTGGGAAAGTGCCAGTTCTACGTGCCAGTATTGTTTTACTCAAAAATATTTTTGAGCATATACAAATAATATCCAAGATGTGCAGTCTTATCTTTTTTCCCCATGCCAACCACCTTGAGTTTTTATCTTGTATTAATTTTGAAAATTTGTCTTGGTTTAATGGAAATAAATATTATTAATTTAAGAAGTGTGTGAGTTTTTTATAGATGCTTTTAAGAACTAAGTATGTGCGTAAATGTTTTGGATGGTCTCAATCATGCATGTGTATTTGTGATTAAATTGCAGCATCCTCATACAGACTTTTTATCTGTCAAGAACAGGATATCATTAAATGCAGAGCTACTCCAAATCTACAAGAACTTAAAAGAATTTTTATCTGCATCAAGGTTTGAAGCTGGATTAAAAATTCCTGAGTGAGCTGCCCTACAACTGACCCAAGTATGCAAAATGTCAGACTAAGCTATGTTTAAAAAAACATTTAACTTTGCTTTGCACTGCCACAGTGCAGATTGTTTAAATGGTGCAGTCTGTTAAATCTGTGAATACGATTAGTTTCCATGATTCTGTTTCTAGGAATTGCTATATGGATGTCTTGGATGTCCTGTATTTGTGCAGTTGGTATATTGGGAAGGCTGCAGTGTACATCCTGCTGTCACACGTGGGTATAAATGAACTTACTGCACTCTGGAGCTGTGCCTGTTTCCTGAATGCCCAGAAATCTTGGAGAAAGGGACAGAACTTTAAATTCAGTGATGGCTTCAAGGGAAAAAGATGCCGTGTTAGGAGAAGTGTGGACATATGGTTGCCCCATTCTAAGAATAGCGTAGGCATGTTTGATGTGACTGAGTAACACCTTCTCTTGGCCAGAAGGGAATCAATTTTTTAAAAATCATTGTTTTCTGTTCTTGTTGGGTGCTCAGACATATGGGATTGTGTTGGGAAACTGCTCCTGTGCATCAGATGCTTGCTTGAGCCTCTATATGAAGTTTCTGCTTCCATTTAGGCACCTCCCTCCCCACTCTAGGCCAATGTAACACCTTAAGTTATTACTGATGTCCAAGAGAGCAGCACGCACAGACCCTGCGGACATTCCTCCTGCAGCTCAGTGAAATTTAACCTTCATGAACTGTATCTCTGTGTTCTGAGCTTCTTTCTCTATTTCTTAATAATTGCAGTCACAGAATCCTTTAGGTTGGAAAAGACCTCCAAGATCGAGTCCCATTTTTGAGGAGGTAAAGAAGACTTGACTTGTGCTAAATTTGTCTTATGATAGGAATAGATTCACTGCTGAATCCCCTCCTGGCTGTATCTATAAATAAAAGCAGCCAAAGGCTTTTCCAGGCTTGAGACCAAGTGACAGCACAGAATGGCGGTGTCCCTGAGGTCAGTGTCTCATCCTGTCTTTGAGCAGCACAATGGTGGAGGCTGAAGGATCCATCAGCTTGTTGGAAGGCTACAGCAACTGGCAAAGCTTAACAGGACTGTGAGCTCCTCTACTTTGGGAATCATAGGGGCATTGAATGCTAGTTTTTGGGAGGTGCTGCTGTTGTTCTGGACTAAGACCCTCACAGCAAAACCAGTGTTGCAGCTTTCAAAGAGAGGATTAGCAGAGTTGTGCTCCATGTCAGAGCAGTTTTCATTCTACAGCTGCCTGTAGGGGTTTGTGTACACTAGAGGCCTTCTTCCTTCGGCTTTTGGGCTGCTTCCCCATGGATAACGTGGGAGGTCTTGCTGGAGTTTGATCCTCTAAGGTCTCGTGCCACCTCTCATGGCTGAGCTTCCAGCTCTCTGGGAGGCCTCTTGCTAACAGAGCTCCCAGAGCACACTGTGAGGCTGCATTGCCTTCCCTCTGGTTTGGGATATCCAAAAGTAGGTCTTCTTTCATGGATTAAAGCTTCCAGCACATGAATATTTCCAGTGGTCAAGAGGCTTGGTGGCTAGAACTTTTTGGTACAAATATCAGATTCTGTAGGCTCTGGCCTGGCTGCGATAGCCCGAAGGTGTCTGGTGAATGAGGTAAGGGAAATTCTTTTCCTTTTTCTTCTTCACAGGAGGCATTTTGTGCACAAACCTGCCTTCCTATTTTGTCTATAAACTTGCAAAGGCTTGGTCATCATGGACATGGGGAACAATCAGCTCAGGGAGGAAAATTACCTATGTGAGATTGGCACCAGGAATAAATAACACCACTGAAGGCATAATCACTGCTGCATGCAGCCTTTGTTCAAAAATCATGGTGCCCATGCTTGAACTTCTTTTAATATTTCTTTAATTGCTTCTGCTTGAGTTGCTCCCACATTTCAATTATTCAAGGCTAGGACAGCACAATGGTAATTTTATTTTTAGTTGTTACATGCAATTTTATTGTATTTTGTGTTCTTGTTCAGCCTACAGTAATTACTTTAGTATCCACGGTGACTAAACACGCTGGCACAATCACAAAAAGACCTTGGGCTGGCAGCAGTTTCCTTGCTGTGTAATCAGTTGCTCCTTCCAATTAAAGGTGTATTTACCTACAAGTGATACATTCAATCATGTAGTTTGTTTCCATTGTTTGTAATCTTTGAAGTTCTCTATGAGCTTAAAATATTGGTGGTTTGGGGATTTTTTTTTTAGGTAACTTCATTGAAGTAAAATGTTTTAGCTGCCTGCTAAACTTATTTTCAGTGTATAGTATCTGTAAAATACTGGACATGCTTCAGAGGTGTCTGCTTTTGTCACATCAGATAGTAACCAGTTTTCAAACAGGAATTCTGTATTTATTCCTTGTGGAACAGAATTATGTGAAGATACTCTGCCATCATTATGAGATCAAAAGGGGCAATGCTGTTCCCTTTGGCTTTTAACACCCTATTAATTTTCTTTCCCAGAGAATATGTACATTTCTCTCACATTGGCCAGGACATCTTGCTAGTTTATTCTCATGTCTAGTTGGACATGTTAAAATAAAAATGCACTTGTCACATTTGTGTTACAGCAGAAATGTGAATTTCCTTGTTGGTTTATTTTTTTATTGCCCAAAAGGACTTTGATCTCACAAGCTGAAAATGATAAGCATGTTATATAATTCGTGGGTTGCTCTCAGAGGCTTATTCCATTCTTTTGCCTTCTTCTCGGTGAAGCACTTGTCAGGATAATAACTAACCTATGATATGGCAAATGAAATGATTGTTTGCAAGTATTCTAGATGAGAAACAACCATCTGGTTTTGCCTTGAGTTGGATATTTTTCCTGCAGTGCTCATGGCTCTTTCCAGAGCTCTGGTTTTTGCTTTGGTCGGCTGGGTTACGTTCCTCTGTCTCGATGCACAAAGTGAGTATTGCTACGTTTATAAATACCTGAGTATTTTACTGTTTTTATTGAAATGGAACAAAATTAAATTTATTAAATTCACATGAATCACAAACCTAGACATTTCAAATACATTGATTTATTGCCTGGTAAAATAATATCTAAACAAGCAATCTTTGTGCCCTTAGAAGTGGACCGTGGGCTTTCAGGGATTGAGTAATGGAAAGCTGAAAACCATGCTCTTGTATATACAAGGGTTTTTATGAGTTTTCTTTAACTTTTGGAGGCTTGGTTGTTTTGTATCTGCAGCAGTTATTAAATAAAATATCTAGGCTGAAGCTGAGTCTGAGGATGGATAGTTTTAAAGTTGGAATCAGTTGAATTCCTTGCTGCTGCTCAGCCAAATTAGGTTGGAGTAGTTACCATTGTTACTTCTGCTATTCACAGTGATAAGTACTCCACCAAAAGTTCTGTTTGATGTATTGAAGCTTCCAGAAAGAGAAAATTATGAATTTTTTTTCTTTTTCACTAGTCCAGAGCCCAGGCTTTTGCATACTCAGAGATGCAGGTAGTGAATTAGACCCATAACCAGCAGCTGCTGACTAGAAATAGTCATTAGGATTCTATTCAATGACTTGTGTAGAAATTTGTCCACTGCTTGCTTATAAATGAGATCCTGTGGACTAATGCACATATGAAGGCACCTACCTAGCCAGGAAAAAATAGCCCACTACTTGTTTATACCAAATGTCCCTTTGAACATACATAAGGATGGCAAGGACAGGAGTGGGGACGTTCTTAGCATTGGTGCAAACCACACAGGACCACAAAAGTTGCACAAGTATCCATAAGAGCATAGATTGCACTCTGGCAGATTTGCTGATGAATTCTAGTCAGGGAAGGAGGAATAATTTTGGTAGACGTCTGGATTCCTGTTTGTATAGTTTGCAGGTCTTAAAGATAAAAAAACCAAAACTCTGTCACTTCTGTCACACAGAGAAAATACAGAGAGGTGACTGAGGTACGAGAAACCACTTAGGAAAGCTACTTCTCATGAAAAGAAAATATACTCCCAAAGGGCTACTTCTCTAAAAGTTTAAGGAGAGTAAATTTCAGGTAAATCTGCCAATGTGCCTTCACCCTAAGCTCCTGGATTCTTGCTAGAGTTTCTGTGGGGAATAGCTTTGTGTTTATAGCTGTCTTGGGAGCAGAAAACAATCTCAAGGCCAAGGTACAAGAGTAGTTTCGGGTATGATTTCCACAAACAGTTGATCAGGATACTATTGAGCAGTGACTCATTCTTGTCAGGCAGTAAAGCCCTCGACTGGGTCCAGGAAACCAATGTTTGCCTACTCCATGTCATGTATTGCTTCAAACCCTTCAAGGTGCCACCATGATAAACGTCTTGGAGCTTAATTTGAGCTATTGTGTGCATCTAGGTTTACATAGCGTAAGCTTATTCACCTCGTACTATTTCTGGACATAGTCCCTCTCTGTTCTTGTACATGACTTTTCTGTTCCTTTTTAGAAATCACAACTATCAGCTGTGATGTACCACCCAGGCCACTGGTGATCTCAAGCTTTTTGGATGGATATACAGGTAAAATCAGGATTCTAAGCTAGAATTGTCTGACCTCCTCCCAAATGTACACAGTACTTTATTGCCTCACGAAGTCAGTGTATTTTATAATGAGTATTATTAATTGATTTACAATAGTCTTCATGGCTGGATGCAGCAGCTGACTGCATGACATACTGCTTAGTGGAATAAATAAATAGAAACCCCAAATTCCCTGATCCCAGGATCTCGTTGTCTGAATAGACACATCAGGCAATGGGAAAGAAACGAGTACAGAAAATGTTCTCAATTCACCTTGTCCAGCCAGTGTTTGATGTCCCTAATGGATATCCAGCAGTTTTACAAGTCAAGGTGTTAAGTTATAGCTAAAGCCTTCCCTTTGGGACATGTCATAATCCTTAGGATCTCATGCTGACTGTCCACAGGCAATCTTCATTGCTTCTGGCTTTCAACAACATACGGAACACAGGTATTTTCTTACAGTCACTGTTGAAACCTTTCTTTTGGAGCTGTGAAAACATAGCTGCTGTGTTTGACTCTTGCATGGAGTTAGAAAGGAAAATAACTACCTTTCACTCTGATTCCACTTAATTTTTAATCAGCCAGCAGGAACTCTGGCCCTCTGTGTGCATTATATGTGTGAATGAACCTGCTGACATATCTGATGAATAAGCAAGAGGGACAGCCAGCTTTCATTTTTCCCCATTACTTCTTTTTATTGGGCTTTCTCCTCTGGAGGGAATGCCATTTCCTAGGCAGCTGCTTGATACTTCTTGTCTGAATGTATCCAGCTCTGCATGGAGGACCGGACAGCCTATGGCAGGCAAAGCTGGGTTTGGTTTTCCGGGAGGGTTTTCAGCACTGCACCCAGCAGGGTGATACCACACAAAGCTGTGCCCCTGAGCCCCAGCCCTGCGGTTCTGTGCTTGCTGTCAGCTCACTGGACTTTCTCCTCACACACAATTAAGTGTCTCTAGGCTGGTAGCTGACAGCATTCCAGACACTCCCTGCTGCTGGAAGAAGATAAGGTTATATTCCTGAAACTCTTGGAGACTAAGAGCACAGGACTGTGCATGGAGATTAGAGATGGGAGTGTTACAGAAAGCATTTACTAACCTAAATTAGTAGTGAGGGGAGTACAAAACCAGTGCATAAGGAAGAAACACAGCTTGCAAGTTTCCTGAAGATCATGGAAAATATTTGGGCTGTTCAGGAAAGACTTTGGAAAGGAGAGGGGATCATGGGTTTGCAATCCAGATAATGCGTTCCATGAGAAGATAAGTATGATTACATAAACACAAACGTCTTGACACGAGTAAAGTAACTTTATTTAATAAAATTGCCAGTAACACCACGCTGGGTGGTTTAAAAGGACATATTTTAATGCCATTTCAAATAGATTTGGTGTTTAACCAAGCAAGTAGTACACTCACTACTGAAATGACAGTCAGTCTAACAGGAATCCTGATAATTACAAATAACAAGTCTTCATATTTTCAGGAGGATAGTTCCCAAATGCGTGGTTGTAGAAAATCACGTCAGAATTGGTTCGAAGGTTGCAGTGTTTTGTGTTTGTGTCCTGTACAAACAGGAACACATTAAGGGAAAGGCCGCACGCTTTCCACCTGAATCCAGATTCACACTGGATTCTACTGCCTGATAGATTAGGCTAAAATACATGAAAGGCCCTTGTGTTTGGAAAATACTGAAACTCATCCCATGCAGCCTCTTGATGAGTTTGATTACACTGGCCGACTTTGATTACATTTTCACAGTAAATGTGGAAAAAAAAGTTGTGCAGCATAAAGCTATTTTCAAAAAAAAGGTGCAAATTTAGGTGTAAATTATGCCAACCTTTTTAATTTTGGATATATTGTGTGCATAAATTGGAAAAAGTGGCTTTATGTGGTTTTAAAAACACATCAATACACTTGTGCTGGGTATTTAAGGGGACTTTAACAGATCTTAGAGTTGAGCTGAAAATGCCAGAATAATATAAAATGTAACCAAAGGTCAACAGTAATCAAGTTGTCAATACATACGAAATGAACCCATGGATTTCTTTTCCATGAGGCAATCTAATTTGGTTACATTTTCTCTTACAGGTGACATAGAATGGATTACAGATATCCCACCCAATGTGAATCTGAAATTACAAGAGTTTGTATTCCCTGAACACAGGGATTATGTAGAACTGGTCTATCCTTCTGGATCTAGCAATGCAACTGTGAGGACTCTTAAGGCACTGGATGTTGAGGCTCTCGAGGTATTATTTTTTCTGCATATAAAGGCTAGAGATAAAGGTTTTCTTGACAAGTGAAAAAAAATAGCATTAAGATAATGCATTTTAATTGTTCATTCTCTCACAATGCAGGTTGGTATTTCAAAGAAGTGATTTGAATAGAATTCAGTATCTGCCTCTCACTAATATCTGTTAAGTGTCTTCAGTTTCCTGTAGCTAAACTTTCCTGCTATCTGACAGCCAGACAGGTTCTTTCCTAGTCATGTATTGTACTGAGGGCTGTAAATATGCATTGTGACAGGTGCCACTTGCCTTGCAACTCACCCCTCAGGATCATGAATTATTTCATCAAAGTGAGACTGAGCAGATATAATTTGGTAGAAGATAATCCTTAATCATAAGCACTTTGCACACATGGATTTATGGGCCTCTGTTGCTTGATGCACAAAAGGATGGATCCTTCTTCCTCGGCAGTTCTTGCTCTGGAGCACTACTAGGAATTTGGAAAGCAATATCAGTGTTTTTCCTGGCTGAAGTTGTCTCTGAATATGAAAATGGTGTAGTACTGCAGAGTAAATAGAGACAATTTATTATACAAGTGCTACTTCAGACTAGCACTGGATTTGTGTTTTGGACACTGCCATCTCAGAGTAGCACTGTACTCGACAGACCTGGACCAGGCATATTGTAAAAAACACTGTTACAATCAATGTTTGAAATGGATGAAAATGTACTTGTGATTTTTTTACATTTGTATTTCTCATTTGGATATTTCCCCAATGGATTAAAACACTTTTTATGCTTCTTGCACATGTTCTCCTCTATTCTCTATCAGCTTTTTGTTGGGGAGAGTAGTCAGGTACAGGGGGATGGTGGGATCTGGGTGGGTGGGTATCAGCAGTAGATGAATGGCAACCAAATAAACTTTATAATATAGAGCACAGTAATTACAGTGTGTTAATTTTAAGCAGAACGTTTTGGTACAGCACACCTGAGGATTCAAGTACTAGAAGGAATTTTGTATAATTTTGGCAAAAATTACCTTTGATTATTATTTGATTATTAGTTCATTGATTATATTATTTATTGGCTTGTTCATTCAATTTTAGGGTAAAATGGTCTGGTATGCTGTTGTTTGCCAAAGGATTGGAGCAGTAAGTACAAACCGTGCTTCATCAACTGTATTAATTGCCTAATTTAATGCAAATGATTATTTTCTGCAATACTATTTAATTGAAAGCTATGATGCAGGGAGTTCAGAGTACCTTGTAAAAGATAATTCGTTGAAATCTGCTGACTGAAAGGAGTGTTTTTGTTCACAGAAAACTACGGTAAATTTTTAAAAGTTAATTTTAGGAATGGCAGTCTCATTCCCTCTATTCCCTAATTCTAAATGATAGTTTAATGAAAGGGTGTCTCTTTGAGGATCTCATTTTATACGAAATTAAATGTTAGCAGAATGCTGCCACCTCACTGTTGTCATTTCTTCCCCTGCAAAGACTGATGAGGTAGAGAATGGACGGAACGTAGAATTAATAGATGTAAACGACAATGCTCCAGAATTTCAACAAGCTAATTACAGTGCTTCAGTATCAGAGGTGGGTTATGGCAAATGCTGATACTTTTTTCCTGGGATATTTTTAAATTACTTTTTGGGGAGGTTCTAATGTGGCCACACTGAGATTAGTTCATTACATGCACCCTTATGGGACTTATCTGCTCCTTCCCTTGGGTGTGGAAAAGAAAGGCTGGGCTGCACATACAGGTGGGGGAGTGGGGTGATGGAGAAACATTCCCAGCCAGAAACAGCAATGGGAAGTGATTTGCTAAGCAGGTGGCACAACTTTCCTGCCCCAAGTTAGGAAGGATATGGAAAGGGGCTTGTGACTGAGCATTTGATGATCTTTATTTCCTCTTAGGTAGCTGAAATTAATTCCACGGTTATAAAAGTGGAAGCTGAGGATAAGGACTATTCACCAGAATTCAGCCTCCTTACCTACAGTCTGTGGGTGAGTGCCCTTTGTTAGTTGGGAACTGTGAACACCAGTTTGAATTTCATAGATCCATAGCCCAGGACCTGATCCCAGCGTGCTCCCTTGCACTGTGAAGATTAAAAATCTGCAAAACATCCAAGAGATCTTTTAAGTCATACCACAGGATCAGCCTGGCATGCACTGAGGCCTGAATCTTGTTTCTTAACATTTGTGGAATGATTTATGGCACTCTTCAGCTGCAGTTAAGGAACTCAGTGGTCCTTTGTAGTAGCAGGAGGGAGAGCTGTTCCCCCTCTTTTTAAAGGTTATATTTGATTTGCTGTTGGTCTCCAGTCCTCAAGCCAATTGAAGTAAGATTATTTCAACTACATTTAGGTATCTGCAGTGGAAATCTTCACATCTGAGCTTGCTGTCTCTGCTCCTTTTATAGTTGGTGAAGGGAAGCTGATGCCATTCCCCTGTGTGCCACAGGATAAGATAAATCAGATAGAAATTCTATTGGCACTGACAGGGGAGGCAATAGAATGTGTGGAGGAGGATCAGCCTTTTTCTTTCCATTGGTAGTGATTGAGACATTCCTGCACCTTTATGAAAAATAGCCCAATAATAAAGGTGAAAAAAAGAGAAAAGAAAATGTATTTCATCATCAATCATATAAAATATTTGATTTATTCATTTAATAGGGCCCAAACTCTGATTACTTTTCTATAAGGGAAGGAGATGGAAACATCATGGTGAAAAAACCACTGGATTACAACGAGGTCAACTTTTTCAATTTAACAGTCCAAGCAAAGGTATGATGTAAATGAAAAGAAGAATGAGACCCACAATAGTTCTACAATGATAGTTCCTTTGTTTTATAGCATCCCAGTTTGTACAAATTTACAGCTTTAGGAGTTCCCAACCCAAAAGTTGTGTCTGCAACTTTGTTTATACTGGAGACAAAGTAGCACATTGTTAATATTTGAGCCATTGTTTGTTTCCTCTCAAACACCAGCCCAAGTTTCTTTCTGTATTTCTCTAAGTATTAATATTGAACATATTCATTCTCCACTATTGTAACACATACTCACCTATTTATTCTGGCAGATCTCTCATATTTTTGCTGAGTCTTACCAGGTTTTTTGTTTGTCTTTTTTGAGATTTGAAGATGTCTTTGCCTTCATTTCCTTTTAGAACTAAAAAGAAGTCGTTTTGCTGGGATTATTGTGGTATCTAGCAAATAGTACAGATGTAGCAAATATTCTGTTACTATATTCTACGTGCCTGATAAAAAATGAGTAACTAAAGAAAGATTACCTGTTGATAGTTTTATTCCTAGAACTGGATTTCCAGAAATGGAACAATCTGGCAGGCTGAGAGTTCTCAGGTTAAAAGTGCTACAAAATATATGTAATAATAATATTCTGCTGTATTTTCCACCGAGATACAGTTTTTTCACAACAGTGGTTCTTATTTTCTTCTTTCCCTTGGGACGCAGGAAAAATTTGGAAACCAGAGCGACACTGCATCATTAATAATTAATGTGCAAGATTATGATACATTGAACCCCTATTTCAGTCAATCCATGTACACTGGAAATATCAATGAAAACCAGGTAAAAGCTCTTCACTGAATGCTGCTGTAAATAGTTATCCCTATCCATAGTGCTTTTCTTCCAAGGATTCTTCCTCCCTGAGCAGCTTAAGATGGATGGAGCTGCTTTCCTCTGTGCTGACCAAAGAAAAAGGTATCAGCTGTAGACCTCCAACTACCAGATAAGCAGGCCATGTATTAGATGAAGCATAGAATTTTCTGTGATAGAAACAGATTATTTTGTGTTTTGGGGGAAAAAAATTTAAAAAAAAGAAAGAAAGTAAAGGAAAAAACCCCGAAATTCCTGTTCCAACAGGGATTTTTCGGTAAAATTCAAAGGGCAACTGGCTGTCCATCAATCCTGAAATTAATTCGTTTTAAGTAGTGTAATTCCTTCATACTGCACTACAATCAGGTAAGCAAAAATAAGGATCTGAATCGCAATCCATGGTCTATATTACTTTTGTAACATTTTTTTCTGTACAGAGATTTCTTGGGGGAATGTATTTGTTTGACTCGGGTTTCTGTATGTATTAAGAAAAAACAGTAACAGTATAGTATTATCAGAGTAATCCACTAAAATTAAAAAGGTTAACTATTATCTCTATTTCTGTGTCATTATCTTCATGTTAACGTATTTTAAACCACATTTACTTTTAGAGTTACACCTCCGGTGTCCCTTTTGTTAGAACTTAATCTTTAATTCTAGAGAAAGGAATCATTTTAGCTCTTCTAAAATGTTTTTGTCTTTTAAATTACTGTTTTTATTAGGGCTGCAGTATAGACTCATGTGTTGTCTTCTAGGAGAGGAATGGAACTGAAATATTCAATGTTCTTAACATAAATTCCATCTGTGGCTGCAGCTTAAACACAGTGAATCCCTCAAGTATCTTGGTCACAATTTTCCTCTGTAAAGCACATATGACAAAGAAAGAATTTTTTTCCTGATTACATTGATTAAATACATGTTTCTTTAATCAAAACTGTGACTTATCTCATGAATGATTTTAAGTTAATGTGTGGTTTTTTATCAAGTTAATCAGGTTAATGCATGTTTTCTAGGTGGGTCCTCTGGCTATTCTCCCAGAGAAGATCTTGGCTCAAGATGGAGACAAAGGTATAAATGAAAACATAATTTACAGCATCAAACTAGGTAAGAGCCTTTATTTTCTTCTAGACATTGACTCAGTAATTTGTGATGATTCATTTACCTGTCACTGGAGACAATGATAAGGAAGTGCAGGGTTCATTCAGATGTCTTGAAGTGCACACAGTTTCACTGCAGTGCTGCTCCGTGAGCTAAATCAGCCTAATCTCAGCCATTGTCGCAGGGTCCAGCTACTTCTAAAATGTTTACGTGTTCTCACCCTCCTCCCAGTGAACAAAAATCAATTCCTGATTTCATGTGTAAGCCAGTCTAGAGGCTTCAATTTGATCAAAGAATTTCCATTCAGGACCATCTAGAGAGAGAATTCCATCAGGAGCTTTTCCTCCTCCTGAAGGAATTGCCAAAAGTTTATTAAATGCTTCATTTGAGACCCTTGAAGTGTGAGTGAATTTCCTATGAATTGTTCTGAGAATGGAGTGTTTGAAAACCAGTCTTTTATGTGGAATGTCTGTTCCTTTTTGCTATGGCTGAGACGTTACCACTCATACAAAGGACAGATCAGACTTACTGTTGTGATTCATTCTCATTAACCCTTCCCAATTTGTTGCTTTTCAGTGAACCCCCCAGCCTATAACGACAGCTTTTCAATCGATGACACTGGAGTGCTGGAAGTCAAGACCTCAATTGACAGAGAAATATGTCCAAATCTTGTGGTGGGCATTCAGGTAGAGATTGTTTTGGCATTTTAGTCTCAATTTCAGAAAATTATATGTAAATCCCAGTTGCTGTTGATAGTATTTCTCATAGTAATTGGTATCAGGGCTCCATCCTGCCATTTAAAAATCAAAATAAAGGAAAAAATAGTTATAAGTATGTAGTTGTCATGTCCTTGTGTTAAGCTCGTTGTTATCAGGGCATGGAATTTCCAGCTATAAACTTTGTATTCTAGGCCACTCAGCAAGACAAGGTTTTCAAAACAGCTGATGCAGTAGTTCTGGTTACTATTGGAGATGAGAATGACAACTCTCCAGTACTGTCACAAGCAAGTTACAATGTCTCACTTCTAGAAAATTCCCCAAATGGGATGGAAGTTCTTCAAATAACAGCTACTGACCAAGATGAGGTAAAAAGACAGTGTTTTTATGGCTGCTAAAAATACTGAAATATAATATAAAATGTGTTTGTGTTCTACAGCTATTGTGAATAGAATTAATTTTTTTCTGACTACCTAAATATGCAAAGCAAACTTAATTTAACTTCTTTAAGGGGTAGAGTACTGCAGACAAAGAAAAAATTTTGGCTGTCTTTGGAACTCTTCTGTTTTGCAAAAAGTCCCAAATCTGGAAGTGCAGAAGTGCAAAATGAACACAAAGCAGCAAGGAATTCTCAGCCTGCATGTTATTTCTTCCATGTTGTTTGCTTCTCTCTCTTTTTTAATTTTGGTTTTTTGGAACTGTATTCTCAGTTAAACAAGAAAATTTTACTTTCTCCACGAGGAAAAGAAGAAGAAAGCATCCTAAGGGAGTAGCTCAGTGATTGCCCTATTTAATAACAATTATCTTCCCTGTTTGCAGGGAGGCTTCCAGGGAACACTCACTCTCACTCCAGATGACAGTCCCTTCCAGCTAAGTCCAGCTGGCATCCTAACTGTGAGGAATTCCACGCTGCTGGACAGGGAGAGAGTACCTTCTATTCACCTCCAGGTATTAAAAATAACCCTGCTCCTCTCCGAGATAACCTGAGCCGACAGGTGAGACCTGGTCTGTCCTGGCAGGAGGCCGAACCTTGAGTATGGATCAGCAGCTTAATTGAAGAATCAAATCCAAACTTTGACATCAAAGTTATCTGGAGGGAAATACCACTGCTGATACAGTTTACTCAGCTTGTAGTTCTCATTCATCCTTTTTACTACTTACAGAATGTGCATTTGAACAACACAGTCTTTTCACTGCATCGTTTTTGCAGGTCACTGCTACAGATCATTTGCCACCTCAGGAAGCAGTGAACTCTCCTATCAACATAGTGCTGCTGGATGAAAATGACAACAGCCCAACCTTTAGAGACACATCATATCGACAAGAGATCTTCCTCAACATGACTGCAGGAATGGCCATTCTTCAGGTACTAGAAATACTAAGCAAAAATGACATTTTTGTGTTGAATGCGTGCATGAGTCCTTGCTTAAACTTGTGTAGCAGTTCTGTTGAGTAGGGGATCATTTTTGAACTCCTCTCAGCTCAGAAACAATCCACCTTTCATTTCAAAGCTATTGATATTCCATAATCACAGTGTCCTGGATAATTTAATCATATCCCAGATCAGGGAATAAATTATAAAGGATTTTTATTCTGGTACTGTGCACCAGCCTGAATTCCACAAATACATGACAGAAAATAAGATTCTTGCATTTAGTTGTTGTAAAGTGTTTAATAAAACCTGAATGTTGTCAGAGTCCAGGAACTCAAATAATGGCACAACATCTTTGAAAGGCTGCTGAATGCTGGAGCATTGGGGATAATTTTTAGATACAATATACTTTTCCTAACATAGTAAACCAGTTAACCAAATAAAACAGGAAATAGGAGTTGAGATCTATAGGGAGTTGCTATCAAAGCTCATACCCAGATGTGCAGATTTCATGGCTCCTGACGAAATCTCTTGAACAATCTGCCTCCAGTGCCGTTTGAATTGTTATGAAACCAGTTCTCTGACATACAAACTGGGTGTAATTCACATGAGTTCCACAGGAGCAGGATTTTGCTGGTGCTGCTGGAATGATATTGTGTGTGCATCCAAGAGCAAACTTTGTTCCTGAGGTTTAACCCAGCAATTATATAGGAAGTGGACAGTGAAAGGTACAACCAAATTTAACTGCAGCTATATTTACCTGATTTTTATGTATATCTAAAATGGGAGAAAATTTGACAAAAAGCACAGAAACTAGAGTAAAATATTTTTTTTCCTCCAGGTTGCTGCTGATGATCCGGATGATGGTATAAATGGAGAGATAAGCTTCATCTTAGCTGGTGGCAATGAAGATGGACACTTTGAATTGGACACATCCACAGGACAAATCAGTTTAAAAACAGTAATCCCATTAGAAATCAACCAGCTTAAGAAGTTTGTCTTGTGGATAACAGCTACTGATGGTAAGACAGGATTTCAGTACCGGTCAACACAGCTATTCCTGGTGATGAGTTTTGGTTTTGTTTGGTTTTTTACTTGAAGGAATGCTGTCAAATAGGTTCACAGGCTTTGCTTGAATAATAGCATTTATTTTATCTGCTCTTGTTTGTTGAAGCTAAGAAGGAACTCTCTTATTTATCCAAAGTAATTGCTGCATCTCTGGTAAAACTGTTTCTGCTGATGGTGTTATATCAAACCTGTTTTCTTTATGGCTGTGGGAAGAACATGTGAAATAACATATATATAATAAATAATCATATAAATAACATATATATATAATCACATCTTCCTTTAATTTACTGACTGCTGTTGCACAGCATAGAAAACAAAAATTCAGGCAGAAGTCAGAAATTCATAACTCACTCATCAGTCAATAAGGACTAAAAGGAAAGTAAAATGTGCTGAGTAATTTGGTCTTTATTTGCACATCCATGTGGGTAAACTGGAGATGCCAAATCCATTTTTAGGATGACCAGCATAAACAGCATTTCCTTAGCCATAGTTATTGGGGGTTTCTTTGATTTAAAAGAGTAACAGAGAACTCAGTGAACATTCATGACCTGCATAAGGGCAGAAATAAATGTAACCTTGGAATGTCATCCCACTCCTGGTATAATAAGAATACAAAGTGGTTTTCAGCCCTGTGATTTTTCCATTATTTGGTCAATATGAGCTCTGTGTCTTCAAATTTAGGGTCACATGGATAAAATGGGTACTGGGGGGGAAATAAGGGTACAAAAGGGGTTCCTCAGTCCATCCTTTGTCTGTGGTCTTGGTGAGGACCTCTGAGGCAGTACTGTAACATTAGCACCAAGGATTAAAAATAAGAAAAAGGCAGTACCCACAGAAAAGTGTATTTTTGGGGGGTATTTTGTGCATCTGCTGGGAAATTGTTTCCTTTTGCTTGCAGGTGGGACAGTTCCAAGAAGTTCATCAGTGCCAGCAGAAATCTTTGCAGTTGGAGACTCCAGACCTCGGTTTGTTCAGAAAACATACAACGTGTCTGTGGAAGAAGAGCTGGTTCCTCCTGTGGAAGTAGCACAAGTAAGAAGAACTTTATCTCTATATAGGACAGGGCACCTCTAAGAAAATCCTGTAATAGATGTGCTCTAAATATCCATGTCTCCCTGAGCTATGGAGAACTAGATAATGCTGTGTGCTCTACATAGCAAGCTTTGCATGCACTACTGAGTACATCCCTCAGATGAAGCTTATCACCAAGGCAGGTTTGCTTCCAGTTAAACCTTTGCAAACATTTAAACAGCATCTGCTACCATTTAACATTAAAAAGAAAACAAACCCAACCCCTCAAATTAAACAAAATGAACCCCAGAACTGCTTGAGAAAGTAGTTTTGTGTGTAGCCCTCTGTTGACTTTGGACACCCTCCAAAGGGTTTAGTGGCTCAAAGCTTGGGATAGGCAATATTCGCTTATCTCTTGGTGATAAATCTAAAGCCCTGTGACATGAGATGAGAATTCCCATCAGAGAAATGTCATAAAGGCATTTTCAAAGAAGGCCCTAGAACTTGCTCTTCATTTTGATCAAAAAAATGCTCGGACGAGCAGAGCACCAGAATGCACCATGATAGCTCCTTCTTGGATGAAGATCTGAACACATGTGGGAGGCCTCATAGCAAAGCACTGAGAATACAATGTGTTTTAGTGTTTTGATTTATAGACATAATGAGTTAATTTTCCCCCTTTTTTCATATAAAGAAAGGCAGAACCAAAGGTTAAAGTGCAGTCTGTTATTTTATTATGTGTTATGTATATTCACATTTCAATAAAAGGCAGTCCTCTCTGCATTTTTATGTATATTGAGGCTTGATTTTTACTTCTTTTAAAGAATCTGTGAAGTTAACCAGTATCTGAATGAAAATTCCTGAAAAGAAGTAAAAATCAAGACACAGTATCAACCATAAGTTGATATCAACCCACAATATCAACCATAAAATGAGTCTGGACACAGTTAAAACTGCTATTCTTTTTCAGACAGTGCTTTGTGTTTTAATTCATTTATTGATAATATGCTGTATCTTACACAGGTGGAGTATGAGGCTTTAAATCCCCACATACCAGTTGAGTTTCGAGTGCTGACGGATTCCGCTCCATTCGCCATCGATGACAAGGGAATCATCTCAACAAAAACCAAACTGGACTACGAATCCCAGAGAAATTACACTTTCAATATTTCCTTGTCAGATGGAAACACTACCGACTATGCCACGGTGTTTATCAGAGTTACAGATGTCAATGATAACAGCCCCGTGTTTGGTACGACCAACACCACCATTGCCATTCCAGAGAACGAGCC
The DNA here is from genome assembly GCA_014706295.1 of Lycocorax pyrrhopterus obiensis. Classification (NCBI taxonomy): domain Eukaryota; kingdom Metazoa; phylum Chordata; class Aves; order Passeriformes; family Paradisaeidae; genus Lycocorax; species Lycocorax pyrrhopterus. The sequence goes on from JACSVZ010000004.1 coordinate 7,379,693, forward strand.
GGTGGGAACCAAGGTCACCAGCGTGTCAGCCACGGATGCGGATGAGGGCTTTAATGGATTAGTGGTTTTCACTCTGAAGGGTGGAGAAGGGAAAATGGATATTGACAGCTCAGGATTCATTTTGCTGGAAAAGGTGCTGGACAGAGAAGAGCAAGGCTTCTATAACTTAATAGTGATTGCCAGTGACCAAGGCCAACCCGCGAGATCTACAGCGCTCAACCTGACCATCGTCATCGATGATGTGAACGACAACTCCCCGGTCTTCTCATCGAGCAGGTATGAAGTGAAGGTCCCTGAAGACCAAGAGCTGGGAAGTGCCCTGCTGACACTGTCTGCTACTGATCGGGACGCTGGGGCCAACGCCCTTGTGACGTATCGAATTGTTGACCAGCGACCTCAAACCTACTCCCCGGTGTTCCTTGTCAACTCAAGCACAGGCCAGCTCAGCCTGAACCAGCAGCTGGATTATGAAACCATAAATGAATTTGAAGTGCAAGTGGAGGCATCAGATGGAGGTCAGCCAAGTCTCAGCAATGAAGCACTTGTAGTTGTTCGTGTAGAAGATGTCAATGATAACCCACCAGAATTCAGTCAGGCAGCTTATGATGTGTTTGTGTTTGAAAACCATCAGAAGGGGAGTCCTGTCTACACATTCAGTGTCTCTGACAAGGATGAGGTAGGTACCAAATTAATCTCATCCTGATAAATCAAAATTACATGTTTTTCTCTGTTAATCTGCAAAAAAGCATAGTAGTAGATGGGCAAAAGGAGATTTCTTAAATGGTTGGTGCTAAGTATGTTTTGGGTCATGAAAAGTCTTGCTTTCTCTGGAGCCAGCAGTAAAACTTCCCTAACCACGTAAGTTAAGATCTTGTACAAAATAGTTTACCAGCTAGATCAGGGAAGATGAGGAGAGATTCTCTCCCACTGAATATGTGACCCAGGACAGGAAGTGTTGTTTGCTTCTGTGCATGTGAGATGAATGCATCAAACCAGAGAGATAACAGATTTTTTTTTTTTTTAATTCTGTCTTATTGCTTCTTATGTCAAAATAATAGTTTCTGATTGAATGTTGCTCAGTAAACTAAACTTGGTAAACTTACCTTTAGTCTCATCTTAGTCAGAGGGAGAGGCAATTTGTAGCCCTGATGGAGTTGTTTCTTCTGTAATAGGAAATTACAAAATTTCCCTCTTCTTTATAACAAGTGGTTTCTTTCTCCCCTTGTTTTATAAAGACACTTCATATGTAGTTGTGGCACTGGGGGGATGCTTTGGAGGAAGAGATTTCTGATTTGCAACATTATTCTTGCTCATGTCAGTTTTAAAGCAGCATAAACGCTCGGTTCAGACTCCACTGAACTCTGTTTTGCTGCCCTTTGCATCATGGGGATAAGTCTTGGAGAGCTTTAGGGAGAGAGAATGTGTAGGACCCAAATAGGGAAGCCCATAAGTGCTTCCACATACCCCAGTTTGCCAAAGAAGTCTATTATTCCAATAGCTCAGGGTGCAGGATTTCATTTATTAAACCTGGCAAATCACTTGTACTTCTGTAACGAGAAGTCTTATAAAAATGTCAGGTGTTAGTATTAATAAGATTATTTTTTGAACTTAAATCTTAATAATTTTAAACTTACATGAACAATGTTTTCTTTTTAGGCTGGCTTTTCTCAGGGATACTTTATTCACAACAGCACTTCATTTACTGTGGATATCCCTGGAACACTTTCATTAAGGAATGACACAGAACTGGACAGGGAGACTACATCTGGATTCACTTTACAAGTAAATTTGGAGAGAGACTCTGCAGCTTTGGCTCATCTCTGCTTCGTTCCCTTGAATGCCTTTTTATATCTTTATCAGAGGTTAAAATAATAATGCAGTCAACTAAAATTCAATTTTTTTTTCTTACTTTGTCAGGTATGGGCTGTTGATAATGTAATAAATGGGCTTAATTCAAGTGCCTTGTTCCACATCACTGTTCTGGATGTCAACGACAACAACCCTGAGTTTCAGAATCAGCCATACAGTTTTGAAGCTCTGGAAGGGGAATACAGGTTGGATAATCCCACTAGAGTTGGACATGTGACTGCCACCGATTTGGATGAGGCAGAGAATGCACGAATTACTTATTACTTGTCAGCTGAGGATGGGGATAATCCATACAGCATCCAGCAGGTAAGGGTTTGGGTGTGCTGAAAACAGCATTTAGATACTGCTGTTCATGACGTGACTTGGCATAGTAAGATCCATCAGGTAAAAAAGAGTAGGCAGTACCACTCTGGTACACATCCAGACCAGCACGTGCCCTGTAGGTTGGAAATACATGTTGATATCCAAAAACTAAGACATTCCTGCTCAGGTGTTGCTTGGAATGTGAACTAGTCCAAAGGAGAACAGACTATTTCAATCCCTTGTCCCTTTTGAGAGCTCAGTGTACAAGAGTTCTCAAAATGAACTGTGCATTGAACCACTGCCTTCTCTAGGATGGAACCATTGTGGTTACTGGCTCTGTAGACCGAGAAAGTAAAGACAAGTATGAGCTGCTCCTGGTGGCATCTGATAACGGAGTGCCTCCAAGGCAGGTAAGGAGTAGCAAGTTATGCTTCATCTGCACTCCCTTCCATTTGTACACTCAAGTGCCTGTGCACTTTCTGACTCATGGTTTTCTCCTGTCGCACCCCAGAACTTCACACACGTCAGCATTCAGGTGTTAGACGTGAATGACAACCCTCCTCAGTTCACAAGGGCACAGTACTCAGCCAGCGTCCGTGTGGCAACAGCAAAGGAAGGAGAGTTTGTCCTGTCAGTGTCTGCCACTGACCTCGACCTTGGGAACAATGCTGTCATTTCATACAGGTACATTTCTGTGAGGTTAATGAGCCCCTGTTGTGAGAGAAACAGAGAGGTATTTTCATTGATCTTAAGGAGGACAAGGTCTCTTCAAAAATATTTTACAAGTGCTATAATCAGTTATGATTTTTAAACTTAGGAAGAAGGACAGTCATTACTGGGTGTTTTAGAGCTTATCAAATCCTGTTTATGTCATAAGAGAAGGCACGACCAAATGATAAACTGGTAACAAAAACCCACAGCCAAGATTTGTCTGAATTTCTGAAATTCTGAATAATACGTTGGAGTTTCTGGGTAGGAAGTAAATGAATCTGTGACTCTTTGTACATATCTTCTGTTTGCTGGGAGGAGGAAATAAGAAATTGACTTCTTTAATGCACTGTGCATAGAAAAATCAGTGGAGAAATATCTTTCTATGAGCCCTAAATCATGGAAAATACCAGGATACCTTGATATGAAAAGCATCAATTGAGAAGGACAGGTGAATGAGCAGTAAACTTGTGGATGTTTAAAACTACTGCCTCGAAAGAGGTTCTTTCTGAGATGGCATTCTACCTAAAACACATTACTTGTGAGCAATCTAGGTATCTGTGAGAGTTCACAGAACACCAGGAATTAGCAGGTCTTCAGATGAATGTCACTTGGGTTTCTCCTGCTGCTGAATATGCAGCTGAGTGTGCAAGATCCGCCTTCTCCTATTGGGAACATCAAAGCCTTGGGGAATAATGGGAGCTGAAGGCATGAATGCTGTACATTTTCACAATGGAAGACTTACTTGGAAGTAAAAGGCCAATATATTTTAGGCTAAAGACAGCAATTAGAAGCTGTTCTTTATAAACAGGCAAATATTATCTGTTGAGTGCTTCTTACAGAGGTAGCACTAAGTAGATGGCACTTCCAAGGCCATTAATATGAATGCTCTCCTGATTGCTCTTTAATCAGCCTCATGAACCATTCTGATGATTTCCGTATAAATAATGGCACTGGAGAAATCACCCTCAGCAGTAACCTGCACCACATCACAGCTGACACAGTTGTTACACTGACAGTTGTTGCTACTGATCATGGAGTTCCTCAGCTTACATCAAATGGTAAACCACCTTTCACCCTTTTTTCTTTTCTTCTCCCACATAACATAACCCTTGCACCCATTTAAATTTGAAATTAATCCCATTGCTGTCAAGTCAAGCTGAATTTAGGGCAAAAAAAACCATGTTACATTTCAACATGATGGATATTTGCTCTTTACCTTTTGATCTCCTCCAGGCCAATCATATTAACAGAAAACTTGGTTTTAGTAACCCCGGTTAGAAATAATTTTTTTAAAAATTCATTTATTGCAGTTGTACTTATGGTACAAAAACCAGGACTCCATAGTTGTAGTCACTCCTAAAAGCTGTATTCAAATAATATTGATGACGTGTTTCTCTTTCAGTTTTATCTTCTTAGAATTAGAAACATTTAAACAAACTAAAGGTGGCAAATCACCCTCAACTGAGTTTCTGTTCTTTCAAAAAATATTCAATCACGTAGTATTTTTTGTAACTTTTTCATGAGTTTTTTTGAGGTTAACTTTGATTTATCCCGAACAGGAGAAACAACTGATTTTCTTAAAATAGAATGAGTGGTCACAACAGAAATTGCACTAGGGGGTTTATGTATATCTCTCCTCTCTTTTTACAAAGCAATTAAGGGTCAGGTTTTTAAGGTGTGTGAAACACCTGCACATCCCATTAGCTTCAGATTGGTGATCCTTGCTCTCCTGCTACCCTGAAGCAACACTTCTGTCATCAGGGAAGTGAGGTTATTCTGGAAAATCAATCAGGTATAAAAAGCATCACGTTTTGTGTTACATATTAATCCTTATTTCTATTGAGTTCTTTTTTCTTATCATTCCTCTTTCCTATGTGATATTTTCTATCATTTTCTACTGGTTCCTCAAGAGCTTAAGGAAACAGAGCATAGATCATGATGATTTTAGCAGTGATTTCACTATTTTAATTTCTTTCTTCAGTCTCTGTTACGCTCTACTTGCTGGTAAATGACATCAGCTTTGGACTGATTTTTGAGAGCTCCAGCTACGAGTTCAGCATTGAGGAAAACAAACCCCCAGGGACTGCAGTGGGCTCTGTGAAAGCTCTGACTGGAAGCATAGCTGTGCAAGTTGGGTACTCCCTGAAATCCCACTGGGACAAGTTCTCCATCGGTGCCCAAGGAGACATCGTGGCTCTTGCCAGGCTGGATCGGGAAGAAAGAGACCTGTACAGCATCCTTGTGGAAGCTGTGGATTCTCTGGAGCCACCCAACACAGCTGTTGCTTTGGTATGGAAGATGCATTTCAAAATAGTTTTTATCAAGGACTATGAAATATCTTTTTAAAATATTACCAATGGAGCAAAGTCCAGATAAGTGTCTTCTGTCATGCAAATGTGAAGCTTTGAGAGCCTTCTATTTAATTTCCCTTTTTTTATATCCTCAGGAGATATTACCATCTGGGGATATTGTCAGCTTCACAGATTGTGTCACTCCCTGAGAGTTCCTTATGAACAGCCCATAGCCAGAGAAACTGATTAACACCAAAACTGGTTCTGTGCATAGTTCTGTCAAATGCATGAGGTAGATGAGCCAAAAAGCCCCAGGTTATTAGTTCTGCTCATCTCTTCCAGTTAGAGTGTGCTATCTCACATATATGTTATCTTGCAGCTGAGAATAAAAAAGATAAAAAATGCAGAGGCTGTGAAAATGCTCAAATGCTGAAAAATGCTGAAGTTATGTATCCCTTTGGGTTTTGTTCCTTGGTTTTTTTGTTGTTTTTTTTTCCTATAGGCTTCCATGGACTAAAATGAATCAAAATTCTCCTTTGGACACCATTTCTACAGCTCAAATTTGTGTCTCTTTTCCCTTTTGTTTCTTTTTTTTTTTGGTTTTTTATTTTAAATATAGGTAACTGTGAGAGTTGAAGACATCAATGACAACCCTCCAGTCTTCTCACCATGGATCCAAACTAATTTATCAGCTCCTGAGAATGCACCTGATCTAGACTTGGGCACGTTTTCTGCTACTGATCTGGATATAGGAAATAATGCGCTTATAAGCTACTCTCTGCAAGATGATTTTGCTGGAACCTTCCATATTAACAGTTCTACTGGCAAGCTGATGATCAAAAAATCCTTAGACAGAGAAGTGATGGACAGTTATGAATTGAAAATAATGGTAAGTTGACAAATTTGATGCAAGTTCACAGAATTCTTAACGTTTAGACAAGAGAAAATACAGAATCATCACAAGAAAACAGCTTAATCTTAGAGAATTCCATTAGAATTCATGAATTTTGACTGTTCCTTATGTTTTGTATGCAGAGCTCTGTTTTCTGCTCTGTAAATTGATATTAGTGAATAAATGACTTAGAAACCCTAAATTTTAAAGGTCACAGTCACACAGCAGCTGACTGTGACATCTGCAAAGCACCATACAGCTGCCTTGCCAATCCATGTTATTTGTCCCTTTCCCTTATGTTTTTCATTTTCCAAAATATATCTCCTTAGATCTTTTAAAAAAGCATCTGAAATTAGATTTTTCAACTAAAAAAAAAAAGAAAAAGCATAAACTTTCATTCAATATCCATGAAGGCACCTATTTATTCTAGATGACTTCATTGATTTTTACTGCTACTAATCAGATCAATTATTGTGCATACAAAGGAATGTTCCAGCACTGGCCATCAAGTACAAATATATTTGAAGGACATTTTTACAGGTCAAAGAACTTGTGGAAGATATAGAGGAAACATACTAAAAATGGAGCAGTGTCTTCTGAAAAATTTCAAGTTAATAAAAGTGGACACTTTTCAAGACAAATTGAAAATTCTGTGTATGTACCTACAGATTAGAATTTTCGATGGCAGATGGTTGTGCAGTGTAAAACTGACTGTGAATTTGCCACATACTGGATGCTCTTCACAACTTGCTTTGTAGGCACTTTAAACCCTCAAAATGCAAGGGATTTCCTCATTCTTTCAACTGCCACAGCACAGACATCTGTACATCACAGCTTTGTGTTGATTAGTGCCACATCTGATCACATGACATGTTTGATCTGCATCCAGGCTCGAGCTTTTGATTAATTGTTAATGAAATGAGGCAGAGCATGTGATGGGGTGAGGATACCAGCTGCAGGAAGATGTGGCAACTAATCAAGTACAGGGCTAGAGAAGTGTCACTGGGGGATAACTGGTCCAGCAGAAAGACTTCAGAGGCAAAAGTTCACAATTTTTGGAGCAAAACTGAACTAGCAAAGTAAGTTTTGTCAAAGCAGTGCTGTTTTTAATGACAAGTTGTTCCTTCACAGGCCACTGATTCTGGCAAACCACCACAATCTGCAAGCTTAGTTCTGCGCATCGCTGTGGAAGATGTGAATGACAACCCACCAGTGTTCCCCCAGAAATCCTACTCCGTGACTGTGAGGGAGAATGAGCCTCCGCACGTGGTGTGTGGCACTAAGAACAAACAGGCTGTCGTGCACTTGTTATCTCTCTGTGCACTTGGAAGGGGCAGTGATCTCTCATGGCTGTGCACTGGTGAACATCATTTGTTGCTTTGTGGGGCCTGTACAATCACACAGCACGTTTGGTTTGTATGAGACAGTGGAGTACCTGTCCCACTGATTCTTCCTAAAACTCTCACAAAGAGTGAGAGCTGCTCCCCCTTTCCCTCCTGTACCCAGCAGTGATGCCACACTGCACAGATGGAGTTTCCACAAGATCTATGGGCAACATGTTTTAAAAATGTTTAGTGCTGTAGTTGTTGTGCATCTATTCACATCCCTCTGTCCTTAGGCTTTTCTGTCCTAGAATCATGGAATGGTTTGGATTGGAAGGGACCTTAAAGATCATCTTGTTCCCAACCCTCCAGCCATGGGCAGGGACACCTTTCTCTAGACCAGGTTGCTCAGAGCTCCATCCAGCCTGGCCTTGAACACTTCCAGGAACGAGGCATCACAACTTCCCTGGGCAACCTCCCAGTGTATCCATTTCTGGCTCCATATCTGCCTTGCAGATGTGACCTAATGGTTTACAGGAATCAAGGGAAGAGGTATCACCTGACAATCCCTAACTGCCCTGCCACAAGCTGTGCCAGAATTCCAGCAGTGCAATTAATCAATTAATGTGTAATTCAGTCAGTGAACACTCTATGGGTCAATACCAGTCTTGAGTGCATGTTTTGCCACTCTCTTTGTTCTGCTCTAAACTTTTTTGTTTCTGACTTTTTTTTCCTTTCATTTTAGATTTTGAGTGCAGTAGCCACAGATGAAGATATAGGGTACAATGCCATCATTTATTACACCATAACTGGAGAGACGACTTCATTTCTTGTTGGAGAACTTTCTGGAGATATTGCAACCCTTCAACCTCTGGACTATGAGAGTCATCCCCAGTATATGTTTGTTCTGAAAGCTTTCAATCCTGGAGAGCCACTTCTCCAGGACACAGCAAACATTACAGGTAGCTCTACTTCACCACAGAAAATGAACTTTCATTACCCTTAGGGAATATTTCAGCATGTGTAATTATGAGGCATAAACCAATACCAATGCAGTCTGCTAGAGGAAATTATCAGAAATGATGATGTGATCTTTCCACTATAGCCAGATGAAATTTTTCTAAAAAAAAGTTTGCCATGTCAAAAATGAAGATTTTTCACACAAACTGGCATTACTTCCTTCAATATGTTCACAATTTTTTTCTATTTTCTGAGAACCTATTGACATTTTGATTGAAAAGGTTTCCAAAAACATAATGCAGGTTTTTTTCTGCTTTTATACGGAAGGGCAGTTTTTAGGGTGATATAAACAGTGTTGACAGTGATTTTTAGTGTTGTGAAAATAACAGTGCTTGATTTGCTGGCTTTTTTCCTTAAAAAAAAATTAAATAAATTTGTTCTGTTGGGGAAAAAAGACATAAAAATTTCTGTGAAATTGGTATCCTAGCTTTTGGCCAGCCCTACTTTTGATCAGCATGACTGGATATATTCTCATTCAGAGGGGCTGTGTTGGTTTATATTAGCTGAAAAAAACCAAAACAACTTGTACCCATTTAGGTAAAACTCACCAAATGTGATGATTCCTTCTCAGTTACTGTGGAAGATGTCAATGAAGAAGGACCCGTGTTTGACCAGTCCTCATATTACAAGATCCTTCCAGACAATTCTGCAGCTGGCACACTGGTAGTAGATATCAATGCAAGAGATGAAGGCAAGGGTTATGATGAAGGCATTTTCTACAATATTTCAGGTATGTTAGAAAAAAATCTTAGGGCTCTTTATTACTGGGATACTTGATCCTGCTAAACCAAGCTGCATGACACCAGAATGAGAGAGAATGGTCATCAATTGAACTGGCAGGCTCTGACTGGATAGAAGGGGTAAAAAATCCTCTGTGAGGATCAGTAATTACTGCACAGGCTGCTCAGAGAGGCTGTCCTTGGAGGTTCTCACCTGATGGATCAAAACCTTGGACAACCTGTGCTGAATTCACTCCTGGCCATGTTTTGAGCCAAGAGGTTGGACTAGAGGGGGTGTCTTGCTCCAAATCACATGTTCAAATTAGGATTTCAACCTGTCTCTCTTCTGTCCTGGGCATACACTTCGGTCACCTGTCTCTGCTGGTTGCAGGGAACATCTCCAACACTTCTTTTTCTGTTTTCAGGTGGAAACTCAGAAGGCCTCTTCAGTCTTTCCAATGCCACAGGAGAACTCAGGTTAACAAGAGACTTATCCAAACAAACTGATCCCCTGTATTACTCCTTGAACGTCACCGCTACGGATTCGGGTCTGCCGCCTCTTTCAACCTCTGTAAAGGTACTAAAATTTCTGCCTTGCACTGTTTGCTGCACAGTTCATTCCCCAGATTGTTTTATTCTAAACTGAGCATAACTACACCAGGAACGGGGTGTTAATGAGGCAAAACTATGCAAACCAGGAATCAGAATGTCAGGGATTCACTTCTGTTTCAGGCTACAAGGTAACAGTTACCAAGTTATGCTGCCCTAGCAATTGCTGGCACACCACCCAAAATGGCTGTGATCATTCCATTTCAGAAAAGACAGACACAAGCTCCAGGCTGTGAGGGAGGAGGATTAGAGCAGGGGAGACTTCTGTGCAAGGTCAAAGAGTGAGGCAGCCAGAAAGGATGTAATGGAAGTACGTGATAAATAAACAGGCGACGGCAAATAAAGTGTTCCTGTTTATTTTCCTACAATGTAAGAAAAAATAATTTCTAAATTGAAGAAATGTAAATATGATTAAAAAAATTATTTTTACACCGTGCTTATAACTTGCTGGTGATCTTTTGCCACTAAATATCACAACAGAATTAAAAAAAGAACTAGAAATCTATATGGATAAAGACGTAGAAAATTACCTTCAACAACCTTAAAATGTAGACTTACAAGCCATCATTCTTCAGCGGACTGGACAGCAGCTGTCTGGTAAGAGTTAGAAATAAATTATCTTTACTTTTGTGAAGCAGTAGGCATTATTTATTCACCACCTATCACCTTTTTTAAACCTAAAAATCGGTTATAATAGTTCTAAAATACTGTATGTGCAAGCTCCTGCTCTGGTTATACCCTCTCCAGTGGAAGACTGGAGCTGAGTGCATCTCTCTGAGAGCTGCTAGGTTTAAAAAGTCCTTTGAAATGTGCTGTATGTGAGGAACTGGAATCCCCCTCTGCATTTAGCAAAGCATCCAGGTGAACCTAAGCTGATGAGGCTGCTGGCCTTTTCCACCAAGATTTGCTGCCCTCAGGGCAGTGTCAAACTCAGCAATCCCAGGCGTTTCCTCACTGGCCTGGACTTGTGCTGTCTCACACCTCAGTAGGAAAGTTTTTGCTAAAGCTGAGAACATAACACCCATGGCCGTGTCCTTTTCTCTGCAGGTGTCAGTCATGGTAGCTCCCATGGATGTCTCCTTCCCGGTGTTCGTGGAAGAAGCCTATCACCCTGCCCCTCTGTCAGAGAAGGCACCCCCAGATACGTTTGTTGTAGAGATCAGTGCCTTGTACAAGCTCCCTGTGAACTACAGCATTGCCTCTGGAGATGAGAAGGGTGAGCCCTTGATGTGGAATAACGGGAAGAGGGGGTGTGAAACAACGAGCACAGCACCGGGTGTTGGGATTGTTCCTTCTCTCTCCTTTTGCTCTCATCTCAGTTCCACAGCCATTGACACTGGATGTGAATGAACCCAATGTACCACTTTGATCTGCATCAGCTGCACATGATTGAATTTCTGTCAGAGCAGCACAAGCCACGTGATCCAGGGCTGGCTTCACCAGCTGTGTGCTGTGTCTGCCGCAGGGAGATCAGGTGGTACCTGGTCAGGAATAAAGTTACTCTGGCTGGAGGAAAAATAACTAATAGCACAAAAGCTTCTAGTAGAAAAACTAACTCAGCAACGTTTTCTTAACAAATGTGAGTGCCTAGAATAAGTTTACATGTGGTCAAGTGCATCAGTGCTTTGTCACATGTCTTTTTTTACTAAATATAGAGCTGATTTTAATCTATCATCAAAGAGCCAATCTGTATTTCAGTTTTGTAAAGTGTTTTGTATGAAGTTGTAATCTTGAAGTTAGTTGCAAAATTCCTCGTCTTCATTAAGAACAGGACTTCTTAGGAAATATAAAAATTTGTACCTGAAACAGGGGCAAATAATCTCTCAGTGTTTCAGAGGAAGGTGAAGACCTGACTGGAGAGTGGTGGACTGAATTTTCTCCCCTTTGGTTCCCATCTGACCTTCTGAATTATTTCTTTTTGTTAATTACAGACCTGGATATATCTGATGTTCTTGAAAATATTGTAAAAATGTTGAATTTCATTTTGTTCTTTGAAGAAAACCGTAACATACAATATTAATATAAATAATGTATACTTTTCACTGGAGGATTCATATCTTCAGTTTCAACTGATAAAATCATAACCAGAATAATTTCTGGTTGGTTTTTTTTTTAAAAACAGGATATTTCATTATCCATTCATCCAGTGGTATCATAAGAACAAGTAAGACTCTAGAAGTGGAAGATTTTCCAGTAAATTTCAAGGTACGAGCAACAGACTCATCTAGTGCTACCATATTTAATGAAGTTGAAGTGAAGGTGGAAGTTATCGATGAAAACAATTTCTCTCCAGTTTTCCCATCTTCTCTACTAGAAGAGAGATTGGCAGAGGTAAGAAAATGTCATCCAAACTGAATCACAAAAATAAGTCTTCAAAATAATAATAATAATAATAAAAATCATCTTTTGTCAAGTATACAAGTAAACCTTCTGGAACTGGGCAGACCACATGATGTTGTGAGGTTTATTTCAAGCTGAAAATCCCAATACACAACAGGAATGATCTAGAAATGTGGACTAATTGAAGGGAAAGTGAATCTTTTCTAATAAGGGGCTCCATGAAGGAAGAACTACCACTCCATTTTGAATATTTTTACACAGAGAATATTCAGGTGCATTCAAAATCTATTGGGTGTGCTGGGCACCTCACAGGCTCTCACTCAGCCTTTTTTAAGGGAGCTCCACGCAGAGAAGTAGCAGGGAAAAGTCTCTAATTTAACAATACTTCTCCTCTTGCTTATGTACAATCTGTTGTGATTTTGCTGCCACTAGTGATCAGCAGCAGAGAACAAGCCAGATTTCAGTCAGATTTTCAGACATTGTGGCTCTCTACAGAAGAAGCCACAGCATTTAAATATGCAAAAGTATCTTGCCCAACATTTCACTCTTCAATTTTCAAGCAACACTTTCCACACTTTAATCTGCTGGTTGCTTTTTTAAAAAAAGCAGCACATTGATCATGTTCATATTTTATAGAGCACATCTCTTGCCTTTGAGATCCCCAGCTGATGCACACACGTTCTCAATGGCAGCCACAACTGACTTAAAATCGAATCCATTTCTACCACTGAGTTAAATATGGGTTCATTTATTACACCTAATTTTAATGTTCCTGGTTAGTTTAATGGAGGAGAACTAGAATCACATTTCCCAAGCTTGAAAAATTGATTTCCATGTGAAATATTTACACAGTGGGAATTGCTGGATGCCCTGTTGGATCAAATAACTTGAGATCAGGTCTCAAATGGCCCTGCAAGTGAAACACTGATATCTTCTGTCAATCCTGGTGCAAATAACATTGTCAGAGAGGAAGAATTAGATTATTTATTTTGATAATTACTAGCCAAATAGTGTTCAGAAAGAAACATGATTTTGGAGTTGAGAACACCCACTGAGTTTCATAGGAGAAGAGGCTGTTAAACAGAAATAACAGCAAGTCAGATGCTTGAGGTTAACATTTGGGCTGTTTGAAATCATTTTTCTTCCTGAAAATTGCAGCTATGGGTAGAGACATGGGGGGAGGAAAACAGTTATTTTCTGTAAATTAGAGAAAGCAAGAGACTCTCTTACTGTGCTGAAGAAGTTTTGTAATTTTGATTTTAAAGTGTCTATGCTACTGTAAGTGGATGCAATATCTGTAACTTTCCCCCCCTACACACATAATTCAAGCAGTTGCAGCAAAGGAGTCTCTGACAGCCTCAATCTTTCTTCCTCCACAGAATTTACCTGCTACTCAGATTGTGCAGCTGCAAGCTCAGGACAATGACACAGGTAGAAATGGTTTCCTAACATATGGCATTCTCAATGGACACGGACTGAAATTCAGGATAAATGAAACAACCGGAATCCTTTATTCCACTGCCCCCTTTGATTATGAAGAGGAACCTACAGAGTATCAGGTTTGCTTTAGATTTCTTAAATCTTCTTTATTCAGAACTCTCTATCTTTCTCTTGGAAAACAAGGGACACTTGTGCTTTTGTTTAGCTGGATAATGCTTGAACATTTTCTGCACTGGTTTAGAATAGGAGCATCTCAAGGTGTGAGGCATTATTAAAACAAGCCACTGCCTTTTGACAATAATGAAATTCAAGCACAGCTCATCGTTCACCTGCCCTGCAAACGCTTCAACACGTGAATAACTAATTTCACAATGCCAGCTCATGTATTCAGTGCTGTCTGTTGCTTGAATCTGTGCTGGACCAAGATCTTGCAGAGATGATTCTCAGTTAATCTTTTTGTTGTTGCCACTGCTGGATATTTTTTTATGATCTTATTTTGCTTCAAGCAAAAATACTGGTGAATTTGTTGGTTCTACATAGAAAGACTTTTTAAATTGACCCGAATACTCCTTAAGTTTTCAATAATTATTTTGAGGTGGATTCAGAACTGGACTTTACAGTTCTAAGAATATTTCAAAGTTCAAAATTCACCAAGATTTTTTTAATCCTTATGCAAGAACCTCTTTGTATGATTTCTCATTACCACTAACTGTGTAACTTACAGGTTGTGGTCTATGCTGAAGATGATGGAATCCCTGAGAAGAAGAGGGGTTACTGCACAGTTGTGATAAAGATCACTGATGTTAATGACTGGCCACCTGTGTTTGATCCCGTGCCTGACTTCAGAGTCGATGAAAACGTGCCTGTGGGATTCATAGTTGGAAAAATCACAGCATCAGACAGAGACACAGGAGACAATGCCTTTGTTCTATACAACCTCACAGGTAACAAGGAATTCTGTCACTGCACTGGCACTTTGTTGTCTATACAATTACGAGCATAAATAGTATTATCCTTGTTATTTCCTAACCTCTCTCCACAAAATCCAAGAAGGTTTCACTTTCACCTGGTTTGGAATGTTACTGATTTATGCTCATACAATTTTCAAACCAACTGAGTAGGAACTTTGCAGATACTACAGATTTTTGTGCTTTTAATTGTATTCTTAATCTTGTTAAAAATCAGCTTTATAAAAAAATCTTTAGCTACTTGACAGCCATAGCCGCAATCAACAGGAGTAATTTTGATGAAGAAAAGATAGTTTTCTGAATGAGGAATAAGGGCCTAATCCATCCCTGCCTTGTAGAACACAACAGAGATGGAAATTTAGATTCCTTTGGGCCAAAGCCTGCGGGAGCTGAAATAGTTGGTTTAGTTGTAAGGACCACCAAAAGCAATGTGAATACAGTTTATATGGTTTGAGTCCTTTATTTCCAATATGCACACGACCTTTGAGGCTGAGCAAAACCAGCAGAAGTCACTGCCATGTGTGGTGGCAGCCACATCGATTTCTCTTTACGTCTCTGGGTCACTCAGTCCACCTCCATTGGAGACAAAATAAAGTCAGACAACTCCCGAGAGGTCTTGGCAGAGCACTGTGTTCATAACTACTGCAACCAGCAAACATGAAAGTGAACTTCCCAAAGGTCAGAACACTGCAAAAGTGCCTCGAAAAGTTGCACAGACCTGGAGGAACTTGTTCAACAGACTGACCCCAGAATGCCAACTATCCATCACCAGGGTGGCAGATGTACCTGCAAAATTCATTAACCCGTTCTCTTGGCTCATGTTTCAAATGCCCATCCACTCAAAATATTTCTGCTCTTCTTCTACATTATCTATCTGATATTTTAAAAATTTGTTTTAATGAGTTCAGGACACAAGTAAACATATAATTTAAGAGTGTAGTTAATTATGTGCTTCTATGATGTATTAATGGATGATGCTTGTTTAAATCTATCTCAGGTGATGGAGAAAATATATTTGAAATAGATGAAATACAGGGCATCATTAAGATAAGGAACTCTCCAGACTATGAAACCATGAATAAATACAACCTTACAGTGACTGCAGTCAACAATAAATCTGCCCCTTTCTATCAGGTAAGAGACCATTACTGTAATGAACAGCGACCCTTCAGAGTGGATTTTGAATTATTGGGAGGGAGATCTATCCCAGGCATTTACTGTGTGGAATAAATGAGTCACCTCATCATGTTTAGAGTCAGACTTCTACAGCCTTTAGCCACACTGAGTAGCAGTATACTTGAATTATGTGAAATACTTCAAAATTATGCATGGTAGGCTTTGACCCTGAATTGTTTGCTGACTGACCTGTGCTGGGGAACAGGAGTTTGCCCGCTGCTGTTACAACTGTAAGTGATGTGATAATTTTTCGTGGGAGAAAAATAATTTTCAACAGATTGTTCTAGTTCTCCTGTATTTCTTTTATTTGAAAAAATATTAGAGACTTATTTAACAGAACCAGAACAGGTGGCGCTTCCTGAACTGCGTGGAGGACATGCTGGTCTCCTAAACATCCCGTTCTTACTCATTCAGACACCTTTCAAGAAGTAGAATCCTACTGCAACACTGAATTCCTGCCTCTCCTGTTAAAATCCTGCAGTAATCTCTAATGTTGAGTTCACAAAATTAAACCCAAACAACATTTCACTGCAGCGCTTTCAAAGACTGATTTATACTTTCTGTTGTATGTGCCAGTAAGGAAAAAACAATGCTAAATAAGAGATTCCAAACACTCTAAAATGCACGACACCATTTTGTTTTCTAGACAACTACCCATGTCAGTGTTGCAGTGATTGATGTGAATGACAATGCCCCCGTGTTTGCCCAGAGCTCCTATTCCGCTTCCACAAACATGGTGAATCCTGTGGGTGCTCCTGTCATCACCGTGAGCGCCACCGACCGCGACCAGGTAACTCCTCCCGTTGGACCTGACACTGCTCTGGGCTGCAGCACAAACACGTCCTGCTCCACTCTCTAGGCATGAAGCACCACATGTAGCAGAAAGTGAATCCTGGTTAACTACCAGCTCTGGGAATTGGAAATTAGGAGTTTTGCTGGCAATGACAATGACGTACTCCCTGGCTTTGGGCATGTTTCCTCAGCTGTATTTCCTTTAATTTTTTCCTTTACTACACAGAGCTGCACCAGTTCTTCAGAAGTATACAAGGACTGAAGCAATTTAGTGTCTCCGAAGTAATTTGAACTTTTGAGATAGAAGAATCTGTAAAAACTAAACATCAGCTGCTCAAGCAAGGAAATGTCTGCTTGCCAAACTCCTCTGAAGTGTGGCACCCCAGCTAATTCTCTCTGTTCCCATCTTTACATGTAATTTTGCTTGATATATCCGTACTACACCCATCAAATAGTATCCAGGCACTGGCAGGGATCTCCAGTAGTCAACCACATCGCCATGACAACATCACTAGTAATTATATCATTTGCAAGATGAAACATCTCAAAGTGACAACAAAATAGGTGTAGCAGGTGCCTTCCTGTTTCTTCACGCGTAATTTTGGTTAGAATAGCTGCAGCTGTGGTGCATTGCTGCAAATCATCTAACAGCCCTTTTTTAATCAGCCTTTTCAATGATCTTGTATAAAAAGTGAAATTGCCTTTGAAAATTGCTGAACTGTGGGAGGTCTGCATTGAGACCCCCATGAAACTCCTCCTTCAGCTGTGCAGAATGGCACTTGTCCTCCCTGTGCCACCCTCACTACTCTGACTGTCCCCCTCTACACATCTAACTTATTTTCATTAGAGACCTTTTCGCCATGTTTTTACTGTCTAAATGACCAATTCATTGTGTATTTTCTTCTGCTTTGTGTTTGGGGTTTTTTTAAATTGGCACCCATCCTACCATAGCTAACCCCAAGTTTTCATTCTTAAAAGAAAACCACTATTTTCAAAATAATTTCACTAGATGTGTTTTGGATCTCCTGTTTCAGTGTTTACCCTACCCTTCCAAATGTACTCCCAGTTCCATGAAATCGTGTTCCTTTCATGGCAGGGGCAAAATGGCCTCATTGAGTATTACATCCTCCCGGATCCCAACGTGAGCCCGTTCTTCCTGATAGAGGATGTCAGTGAGGGGAAGATAATTACAACTGGAAACCTGTCTAGATCTGGAGAGATGCATTTAACAGTGATGGCAAAGGACAAAGGTTCTCCTCCTTTAAATGGCACTGCTGTGGTTACTCTGAACGTGTTTGACAACCGTCCATTCGTTCCTCGCTTTAACAAAAGTGAGATCAGGTGAGGCTTTCATATCAAGTTATAGAACTGGGATATGTTCACCAGGTACTGCAGAACATAGCAAAGTTGAAGGTCATTTTCATATTTTTCCATGCAGAAGAAAGGACATCAGTTTTGGGGTTTATTTAAGCAAAATATAGGAAATTCTGCTACGCTGGGGGTTCTGTGAGTGTGAATTAAGGCATTGCCTTTTAGTTCTCTACTTTGCAGCTTTTATAAGCCAGACACTTTGTTCCTTTCCCCTTGAACACTAAAAACCATTTTTCCTTAGGTTTTATTCAGGGATGACCCAAAATCTGGCTGGAAAACCAGGGTTTGCACTGCACTCTGAAAGTTGGGCAGATTCAGCAAACAGCTGGGGGGTGGGGGCAAGATCTTCTACAGAGAACTCTCTTTAAAAGAGCTAAATTTCAGAGTCTGCCTGGGCAACAACTGTTGGCAAATTTAACATTATGATTTATCATTTATTTCCTGCATTAGCATCTCTGTTTCGGAAAACACAGGAGTGGATTATTTAATTTATGATTTTGCTGTGGTGGATACTTCAGGAAAACCTATTGATTACACTGTTGTATCTGGCAATGAAAGAGGTGAGTACTATTCCCCTAATGAGTTAAAATAGCCAGGAGAACACCATAACCTGTCTTTTGCATGGCAGGTGCTGCTGTGCAAAAGTGAGGAGATGGAGAGCATGGATAAACTTTTTTTTTTACAAAAAGGGGTACACAGAGAATTTCTTTCAGAGCTTTTCAGCATTGACTTTGCTGATCTTTGGCTTTAGAAAGGGTGGTAACTTGCTAAGAAATGGGCTCCTTTAGTCTTAAACTATGAAAATTTAGAGAGTGGGGGAGCCAAAATAGAAAGTGTTGGAAACAAGCAGCTTCCTCCCTGCCAGTCACTTTTAGTCCATCATTTCCTTGCGCTTATGTTAAGGCATCTGCCCTCCTGCAGTTCTTGCAGCTGTGTCCAGGCTCCACTTGGCCCACAACAAGGAAGTGTGTAGAAACTGAGAGAAAACTTGGAAATATATAAAAAAATTGAGTTGTGCAAGAAGAAGCTGCAATTCTCCTTATTTGTGAAATAATGTGAAATTATTTTTCACATATACTGTTTCTTTACATGTTTAAGAGCTGTTTGGTGTGGGATAGGCACCCAGCTGTGATGCCTTTGCTGCTTGGCCAGTGGAAGGGTTGAATTTCACATTGTTCAGAGCAGAGGATCCATGGAAACATCCCAGGAGCAACTAAGACACGAGAGGTAGGAGGGGTACAAGTGAAATGGCAGCTGCAACAGCAAAAGTACATGTTTTTCCTTTCAGGTCACTTTAGACTGGATCCTGAAAGTGGTGAGCTGAGAACAGCAGTTAATTTGGACTATGAGGAAGTTTCTCAGTATGTGATTTTAATTCAAGCAAACCAAAAAGTCTCCTCTGCTGCAGGAGTCCAGCGTTCAGGTAACTTTTTGCTTTGAACGACATTCCACAATGGCCACATGTTTTGAGTTTGCAACCCACACAGGAGTTGTGACTCTCTTTAACTTGTGAAGTTTGATATGAAAAGTGAAAAGCTGACGGTCAAGGTTGTTCACTTGTGTTTTTTCCAGGCCTGTTTGCTGAGAACGTGGCCATGCTGACGATCTCCGTGCAGGATGTGAACGAAGAGCCCGTGTTTTCCAGCAGCTCCTACTCTGCCCGCATTCCCAACTCTGTGCCCTACAAATACCCTGTCATTACAGTCCAGGTAGAGTATTTCCTGTGCTCTTCACGAGGACAGAAATCCTGTGAAAGGTCTGGGTTTCTTTCACTGGATTAAAGGAGCTCTTAAATCTGCTCTTGAGAGCTGGGTTTACTGGTTGAAGAGCAATGTGCAGCCCAAAAGCCACAAGCAGAGTGTCACAAATCACTTTTTTTAAACCCAGGCCACAGATCCAGACTCGGGAGACAATGGACTTCTGCTGTACAGCTTAGTGAGAGGTCAAACCGACGAATTTGACATCAATGAAAACACAGGGCAGATTTTTACAGTTTCTGTAGCAGGAAAGACTGGAACATTTAATCTGGAAGTCCAAGCTGCAGACCAAGGCACAAGAAGACTCACAGCCCGGACAACAGTCAGTGTAAGGAAGATTTTTCTGTATAATCCTGATTTATTTCCATGTCAAAATTGTAAACAAGAAGGGCTAAGTTTGGTAATGGCAAAACCAAAAAATTACTTAACACAGTCAATAGGGCTGTCAGCTACATGAATATTTACATACTAGAATTAAGATGTTGCCATTTTCATTGGCATATAAAAATATGCTGGCACAAAAACTGCTTTTTGGAGGACAGTTATTTTATATCAGAGGGTTTTTGTTATTGTTTAGTGGGTTGTTTGTTTGAGGGTTTTTTGATCAATCTACGAGAGGTACAAATGCTTTAGAAAATCTTACATGTGATTCTTTATTAGGTAACTGTTGATTCCAGTTCCAGCAGCAACATCGTGATGCTGGTGCTTAATCAGAAGATCAACGTGGTGGAAAGAAAAAGCGCTGAAGTACAAAGGTATTTTTGAAGCCATGAAGCTTATTCTGGTATAATTTCTAATGATACGTTTACAGTGCCTTTGGGATAGGGGTCTGACATCCTACAGGGAGCTGATAGAGCCAGTGCCCAGGAAAAGCCAGGCCTTCAATCTGATGTAGCTCAGAATAGTTTGAGGGAATTCACAGGAATCCACCAATTTTTGCCTCGTAAGTTTTTGGCCTGAGCTGACAAATCCCCAAGAGGTCATTGGACTAGACAATTTCAAGAGGTCTCTTCCCACCTCAATGTTTGTGTCATTTTTAAGTGCCTAGGGTAAGGGTTCTCATGGATAGCAAGATAAAAATGTGGAGACACAGGACAGACACCACAAACCAAACCCACCATTGCTACAGGTGAAAATTTCCCCTCATGGCACAGCAGCAGAGCTTCTCCAGGACACCCCAGCCCTGCAGGAACAGGGGATTAGCCAGTGCTGTGTGATGGCCACCCTACAATTAAAACCATAATTGGGCCTTTTTGGCATGTTAACAAAGATGGAAGATCTGTTGTTTGGCTATACATAAACATCTATTTACATTGGAAAGATGGAGTCCTGTGCTTATGGAGGGAAATCACTCTGAAGGTGGGAAAAATGAGTTTGTGATGTTGCTGCTATTATGGGCCAGTTTCTTGCTGGTAAAAATTAAATGGAAAACTTTCTTGGAAGCAGCTGGTGCTGATTGCTATCAGAATGATGGATTCACTGGGCCACTGGTCCAATCCAGCATGAAAATCTCTCTGGAAAAAGAGGAGAAAATGAGGATTATGAGACTAAATTTCCCTCCTCCCCACCCTTACTGCTTATAGTAATCTATAGATATTGTTTTCCTCTGCTACTCAATCACCCAACAATTTTGAGCAAATAGCTTAATTCCTTTGCTGATGATAAACCTGCATTTTTACATGCTTAGGTTAAAATACCTGCCAAGGTATTTTTATTAGTATCAATTAATATCTGCCAAATGTTGTATTAAATAATACTTTAATTAATTTCCAGAGTAAAAGAATCTGTCATTGCCCAGTTAATTAAAAATGTTTTCTTCATATGATGTCAGGGTCCTGGAAGACAAACTTGGATGGAATGTATACATTGTTGATATTTATTCCAAGGAGACTGAAAGAAAAGCAAGGAGCAGCACTGATGAAACCCAAGTAAAAATCATTGCTTTTGATGAGGCCCACCAGGAAGTACCTGCAGAAGATGTAAAAAGGTCTGTGAGGCACAGTCTGCCCTCTGGGTGGCAGGGCTTATGCAGATAGGGTTTTTTAGAATTCAGAAAGCTTTTTCAGTATTTACTGAAAGCTAATTTTCAGACTTTGCCAAAAACATGAATAAGGCTGCTTCATTGTGCGAAACAGATATAAAAGTCAGTTTAAGAAAAAAAAGCTGAAGCAGAAAGAATATAATTAAAATATATATTGACTTCAGAGTGGCAGAATGTTGGTTAAAAACTCACACTTTGGGCATATTTTACATTTCTTTGGTAACCTGGCAGTGATGTGGTTCTAGTTCAACTGTCCAAGCTTTGCAGCATTTTAGGTCACAAGCACCAGGTCTGGTCGCTGGAAAACAGAGCTCTTCCTGAATGAAAGACATGGCAAGTCTGAATCCTCGGAAAAGTTCTTGGCAGACCAGGGAGGGATATTCTGTATTTTCTTCACTACTCCTCCAGCCAAAGTGAGGGTCTGCTAAATCATGCACATTTTACCCTTCTATCCCCAGAAAACTGAGGGAGCAGAAGGGTGACATCGAGGAGGAGCTGGAGCAGGTGTTCTCAGCGTCTGTCAGTGCTGCCATCGGGGAGGCTCCCGGAGCCCCGGCGTCCCCGGAGCTCGTGGCTGCCATCGTGCTCGGGGTCCTGCTCGCCGGCACCTTCATCGCCTTCCTGGCCTACGTCCTGCTGGATCTGAGAAGGAAAAGGTACAGAGGGTTTGCCTCAACGACGTCATTTAGATTTACAGCTGATTGGTTTAATTAAATGTCAGCTCAAAAAACATTTGTCTGATGAATTACTGGCATTTGCAGGGAGCATTGCCCAAGATTCGCTATGCTGGGCGCACCACACACAGCTGAAAGTTGTTTATTCTTGTGTTTGTCACACAGCAAAAGCAGAAATAAATACTTTTAAATCAGAGAAATGTGAACAGCAGGAATTTTAACTGGGAAGGGAGGCACATGAGTCTCTTCCAACCTCATAAATGATGAAATCAAGGGAGGTTTTGCTGCTTAACTTCAGTGGCAGCAGGGCCACGTAGTAAAGGAAAACAAATAATTTCCAGAAGGGAAGCAAACATTTACACTGCTACCATTATGGAAAAATAGGAAATACTCCAAACTAATCCCCAGAATAATACTGAAAATAAATGCTGTGTAAAATAATGTGTATCAAATGTGTATTAAACTTATGACAGAAAAAATTCATCCTCTGTTTCTAAAACAACTAGAAAACCAATCTTCAAAAAGAATTAATTATTTTAATATATTATTATTATTTTAATGTATTATTTTCAGGAAGTATGAGAAAAAGGATTTGGTTAAGAAAGTTGAAATTATGGAAGGCTTTGATAACCCGTGGGCAGTTGACAAAAATGGAAGTCTGAAAAGCTTGGAGAAACCAGAGTACCTGAATAATGGGTAAGTAGACTGCTGCTATCAAAAATTTATAGAAAATTGCATATAAAAAACGTGGTTCTAGTTTATTCTGGTACCATAGGATTTTCCTTGGATCTCTCACTAGGCTGTAGGTCCATTTTTAAGGACCCTTAAAATGAGAAGTTAAAAATCTCTACACTTGAAGGAAGTTAATACCCTTTAATCTTGTATCAAAGGCAAATTCCTCCTTACTCTTTAGCAAATTGTTAATCCTAATGCAGAGAAGAACTTTCAGGATACAAGCAGCTACTTAACATTCCCCTGGGTAAAATCCCCCTGATTTTGAGATCAGTGTACACACTACTCTTGGTTGTAGAGAGGCTGAGTTTTGTCTCAGCTCAAGGTGCTGTGAATTCTCTTAACTCTCTCAGGAGAACTGAGATGATGTCATTTGACAACCTGGAAGGCACCAGAGGAGATGATGCTGAAAAAGATGAAATTCAGGCCCTTGAAAAAGACAATTACCTGGACACAGTGCTGCGGGATTACAAGAGTGAAAGTGAGCAAAATGGAGCACCTGAAAAAGCTGCTGAAAGTAGAAATGTGGAGGCCCAGCCCACTGTAGGATTCACAACAAAACAGGTAATGAGCTTTTTGACTGCAAAGCATGGAGTGAAAAGTATTTTATTGTTATTCATCAAATAACTGAAGGAATTATCAAAAAAGTAAATCTGATGGAACTAAAAAAAAAAATCTTGTGAAGTAATCTCTGGAAGTGTTCAAGGCCAGGCTGGACAGGGCTTGGAGCAACCTGATGTAGTGCAAGGTGTCCCTGCCCATGGCAGGGGTGTTGGAGCTGGAAAATCTCCTAAGGTCCCTTCCACCCCAAACCATTCTATGATTCTGTAAAGAAATCATAGAGGAGGGGCTGTTTGTCCCTGCGTAGCAGAAGGAGCAGGACTTCGATCCAGAAGTGATGACTTTCTTCTATCTTTGCAGAATGTGTACAGTGAAGGGCTCACAATGTTATGACTTCTACTGCTTATAATTTGTCCACACTCAACCACTTGTAGCTTTCTGCCTCACCTGCGCTACGCTTTTTTGCAGGATTCCTTCGTGACAGACACATACCAGAAGCCAGCTCTTTCCTTAACACCTCATCCCACATTGGCTGCCCCTGAGAAGGAACTGAAAGGAGTAAAATTTTCAGAGGTGGCAGTGATTTTGGACGCAGAGCCAGATGATGAACTTGGAGATGATGAGCCTGAAGATGATGATTCTGAAGATGACAAGTCTGGTGATGATGTATCTCTCTGATAAGAACACTCGATGAAGAAAATTTTTAGAAAAACCACAATGAGACTCATGGGAACAGCTCAGAATTAAATGAGCAATAAGAATATGGGAATGTTATCCAGATTTTAATTCTGCTACTGTTGTATGAATGGATAAGGACGAGAACAAGCAATATGAGGGAAGGGCTGCAGTGCTGTACTGCAGGGTTGCTTCCCCAGCAGCAGCGCTGCCTCACAGTGTATTTAATTTCTTTTGGCACGTGTTAAATGGGCAAGACAATAAACCCGATTCCAGGGCGTTGCATTGTCATTGCTTCAGATGGAGTAACTTCGGGACATCAATTATTCTGTTCTTTTGCGCAGAAGTGTCCGTCGCAGTGTTTGAAAACGAAAGTCTGTTTTCTAATTTTCCTGTTTTCCTTTTTTTATTTTTTTCTCTCCTCTCTTCCAGTTAGGCGGTGCCTTCCCCCGGAGCCGGGAGCAGCCCCGGAGGAGCGGCTTTTCCCGTGCACAGGAGCGGAGGAGCGGCCGGTGAGACCCAGAGCGCTGCGAGGGCTCGGGGCGCCGCGGCCGCGGTCCCTCCGCCCTCCGCGCCGGGAGGAAGGGCAGGGCAGAGCCTCGCCTTCCTCCTCCTCCTCCTCCTCCGGCGGGGCGGGGAAGTTTCTGGCACCTTCTGGCGGTGCCGGCGGAAGCGGCTGGGAGGGAGCGGGGGGAGGCGGCGGAGGCGGCGCCGCGGCGGGGCCGGGACAGCGCCATGGCCAAGTGGGGCCAGGGGGACCCGCGCTGGATCGTGGAGGAGCGCGCGGACGCCACCAACGTGAACAACTGGCACTGGTGAGGGCCGGGATGCGGCGGGAGCGGGCGCGGGGAAGGGCTGGGGGGCAGCGGGGCGGCCGGCGCTGACCCCGCCGCTCCCGGGGCAGGACGGAGCGGGACGCGACCAGCTGGTCCAAGAGGAAGCTGAAGGAGGTGCTGGAGGGGCTGGTGGTGGAGGGCGAGGCCGGGCGCTGCGAGATCGGCGACCTCAAACACGTGGAGGGCGAAGCGTCCTGCAACAGCCGCAAAGGGAAACTCATCTTCTTCTACGAGTGGAACCTGCGCCTCAGCTGGAAAGGTACGGGGGAAAGGGGGATGCGAGGGGCTCCGCGGGGACTGCCGGGCCATGGCAGCGTGTCCCGGGGACCGGGCCCGGGGAGGCGGCATTGGCACGGCTGCCGTGGGGTCTGTGCTGGTCCCTGCTGCCAGCGGGAGCCATCCCTGTGCGGAGGAACCTGTCCCCTCCGGGCTGGGAAAACGCGAAAGTCTCGGTGAACTGCAGTGACTCCGAGTCGTGGGGAGGTTGCGGGAGCCACGTGGGCCTGGACTGGATAAATGCGTGTTCTTAAATAACCTTGAAACCCGAGCTTGGCTCTTGCCCCTTCAGCCGGGCTTTTTCCACCACATATTCCTTAGCACTGCGTGCCCCTTGTATCAGCGCGGGGTTACTCACTTGGCTGTGCAAGGAGTAAATGCCTGCAGTGTGGCGGTATTGACAGCAGAGTGCCGGGGCTGGTTTAGTTCCACTGTGCCCAGATTACAGCTCCGAATTTCAGCTGTGTGCTCCGTGCCTGTGGTGAGCATGAACACCTAGGAAACGTCAGATTACAGCGGGTTCCAAAAACTAACTGTAGTTTACATTGAGGATTACGAATTACATGAGGATAAAAGTCTTTAGTGGGCAATAGAAATAATTGTTAATTATTTGGGATACCGGGGGCTGTGCCCGTGCAATTTTTTTTTGTGCCGTATCCGTTTGCAATCCCAGCTCTTGGAGTTGCCATCTGCTGTGCTTGTCCCTTGACAAGCTCTTTGTTTGCAGTTCGGCTTTTGGTGGTACCAAGGAATTCTTTCCATTTATTAGATGCCTAAAATGTGACAGCAAATTGTGGCCCGTGTCTTGCAGTGGAGTAAGAATGAGGGGCAGCTGATGGAATGTCCCTGGATATTGCAGTGCCAAGTGACAGGCTGTGCTTCCCCAAACACTTATTTCTTAGGTCTCGGGTGTGGAGGTTTGCCTGACTGGAATATTGCTGAGACCAGATCTGGAATTGAAATCTGCTCTTACTATAAGAGGGGACTTTAAACTAAGTGCTGTTGTTTGTTTTAGATAGTTTTAAATGTTCCAGGTGTGTTCTAAAGTAAGAACATACTTAGAGTTATGATGTCAGTGTTAACAGAGAACAAGGCAAATATTGTAGTTTTGTGCAGTTGAAATCAGTGTAGATAAAATAATTGTAATCAGCTTTTTGACTTTTTTAAGTTCAGCTAAAATGACCTTAAGCTTTAAACACAGGTTAGTTTGGCTTTGTGTGTCTTATTTCAGTATAAAGCTAGAAGCAGGCAGATAGTATTTTGTTTGTATTGCTATGTAAGTTCTTTCTAAACTGTTTCTCTGCAAGGTCTTTGTGCTGCTCAGTGTTTAGAGACAGCACTGACTTGTGCTGGGTGCTTTGCTACACTGCGTGAATTGTGGCTTTGAGAGCTTAATTTTAAAGGAGTTGGCTACTACACAGGAAATTCTAAAAAAACCTGGAGGCTGATGATTTTTTTTTGTGATAGCCACCGTGTTGTGTGTTTCGAGAGCTCTAAATTAGAAGTGAGAGTTCAGACTGAACTGCTAAAAATTGTAATTGCTGTAATTAGTTCTACAAGTCTTCAAGGATAACTAGGACTTCAAGCTATGATTAAAATGTGGCTATGTAAGGACAATGATAAAAATCCTGAGATTTGCAGCTGGTTTGGAAAGTCCAGTGTTGGAAAAACTGCTTAGGAATTCAGGAATTGTGCTTAGGAATTTAGATAAGGGAGAAACAAGAAAGTGAGGAACTTAAGTACTTAATGGCACTAAAACTGAGCAAAATGGCTGTTCTATCATTTGTTAGAGGATGTAATGGGGATTTTAATGGCTCACATTGTGATGGAAACTGTGAAAACGTTTGTCCTTTTAAAGCAGGTATTTCAACAGTGTGCTCTAGGTGGGTCTTTCTGAGATGTGTGCTTCACACTGGACTGGCAGGAAACCAAAAAGAATTTATTCTCAGGTCTGCTATTGAGTTCCAGTGGAATTCCAACACATAATTTGATTGTTTGATAAAAAGGTAGTAAAGCTTTGTTTACATTACAGTGGTACTGAAAATGCAGAGCTGCACCTATGTCTCGTTGAACCACCAGCTCTGTTTGTTCACTGGTTGGACTTTGCTTCCCAGCACAGACACTGTCACTGTTCTTTGTGAAACTCTATTTTAAGAGTTGTGAAAATTGCTAATAGGATTAGCTGAAGTCAGGTTTGTGTTTTGCTCCCCAAAACTCCTTCCTGCATGCCTGCACTTCTTTTCTGTGGAGAGCAGCCAAAACTAAGATTGGCTTCATTGTCTTCAAAGGCCACGTTGTGTGGTTTTCCTGTACTGATCCTGGTGCTGGAAGGGAGCAGGGAAGAGCACACAGAGGTGGCTGCGTGGGCCCAGGAGTGTTTCAAGGATGGCATTAACCAGTTCCCATGGCTTTACTGAGTGACAGGTTCTCCTGGGAGACTCCGAGGTCCAGTTCAGCTGTCCCTGTGTGGATGTGGTTGTGTAGTTGTGGATTAACAGACTTTGCATGTTGTGCAATCCCTCATTGCCTCAGACCCGAGTGGGGAGGGATCTTTGCACTTGGTGTTACCAACAGCCCTTCACCTTCTCCGTGCCAGGAAGCACCTGGGCATTTGTTTGAGTCCCTCACTGGGATCTTGCCCAGTTGGGTTCTGTCGGTGCCCCACGATCGCATGGGGGCTCAGGGAAATAATTTAAATAATGAGAGTGATGTTAAGGAGCAGTGGGATCCAGGTGGCTCCTGTGACAGTGAGAATCCCCAGAAATAATGCATCTGCCTTCATGATAATTCCCCTTCTGCAGTCGTGCTCAGCCCAGGGCTGTTGGAATTGAGAGTTTTGCTGATGAAGCATCTTGTTGGATTTTTTTGTGTTCTGACATTGAGCTGACAGACCTGCATGTTTCTCTTGTTGCTTTCTGAAGAGATTTTATCGTGATCCAATTAGTGAGTTAATTTAAATAACAAAACGCTTTAGCAAGGCAAAGGGGGAGAGTCTTCTGTGTAATGAAAAAAGCCTCAGACCTTAAATTCAATTTTTGCAGTGGGGCTCTGAGGTAGAGCAGCACAGGGGCAGCTCAGTGGGGTGGGCCTTGGCCCTGAAGGATGCAGAACTGGAGCATAATTCCTGTCCTTGCTCAGTCTTTCTGCAGTGTACAGTGACTGTAAAGTGGTTAAAAGTAATACCAAGTGCTCTAAATGTGCATGTGAATTTCCTATTTTAAAAAATGTCAATTGTGTATGTCTCCATTATACACGTCTGTTTCCTGGTGACACGCCTGCGTGGTGGGAGCTTTCACACAATTAAAGAGGCCATAGTCGGCATTCCAGGGAGCTTCTGCATCCAGAGCGGACACGTTCAGGGGTGAAGGAGATGATTTTCCCCTGCCCACCCTTAGATGCACATTCAGTGTTGGTGACAGGCTGTAAAGGTGTCAGAGCAGGTGACAACTGCAGGGGAGAGCAGTGCAGGGAGCAGGTGGGTCCGTGTCCATCCCTTGGTGCACCTGGATAGGGAACCCAGCTCCCAGGAAAGGCTCAGGTTGCTGTTCAGTTCCTTTAAATCAGCCTCGAGGCAACTCCCTTCAGGTAACACCTTTGTACAACTGAGTTCCAAGTGTAAAACTCTTGCTGTGGGGGAAATAGTTTTTAATGATGCATTTAAGAATTCATTATGTTAATACAGGTACAGTGAAAGAGTCTGGTGAGAAACATAAGGGATCTGTTGAAATTCCTAACCTGTCAGAAGAAAATGAGGTAGATGATACAGAGGTAGGTGTGCAACACTGGTATGACTGTATAGGTCCGCAATCCTTAAATAAAGCATTAATCAACATCTAGGCATCATCTTTTGATATATCCCGTTATTAAATGGCATGATTACATGTGCATAGTTTATTTCATGCTTTTGTTTATTATACTTGGAATAGTGCCGCCTTCTGTTCTCAAATTTACCAGTGAGGAATGTGCACAGTTTGCTTTGCTAATTATTGTGATGATATTTTAACTACAAATTTGAGAAGAACTCTGCTTTGTAGTCTTAAAAAAAACCCAAACCAACACAGCAAACCACTTGCAGCCTGAAGCCCTTAAGGAGTCCCTGTGTTGGTTGGGTCGTGGTTGAAACGGGGCTTCCACACATCCTTCAGCCTCTGCTGAAAAGCAGCTCTTGGCTATACTTGATGAACTGGACTGAGTGGAGGTACTACATTTATTTATGTCTTAAGAGGACTTATTTTTAGCAAAGATTGGCTAACCCAGGATCCTGGATTTGAAATTGCAGCTGTCCTCTGAGCATAGTAAACAAAGCCCAAATGTTTTCCTTTGTTGCCAGAACC
This sequence comes from Lycocorax pyrrhopterus obiensis, assembly GCA_014706295.1. Lineage (NCBI taxonomy): Eukaryota > Metazoa > Chordata > Aves > Passeriformes > Paradisaeidae > Lycocorax > Lycocorax pyrrhopterus. The sequence continues at coordinate 7,409,402 of JACSVZ010000004.1, forward strand.
CAAAAGGCTCATGACTGGGGTCTCTCAGATGCTGTAATTTTTCTGTTTCTAGATAAATGTTAGCAAGAAGAAAGGGGAAGGTGATGTTCTGAAGGACCTGATGAGAACTGAAGGAACCACCAAAGTGAGAGAGGCCCTGAGGGACTACCTGAAAGCACTTAAAACAGGTAAATTAAACCAGGTGAATTAATCAGCTCCTTGGGAGTGTTCCTGTGCAGCTGCCTCTCCTGAACAGCGTGGTCAGATACTGACACATCCCTGGGTTTGTACTGCTTTTATTTTTAAGTGTCACCAGCTGAGGTGAAATAAGAGAGTCCTGACACTCAGGATCTTTCTTGCTCTCAAATGTGGCCGTGTCCAGAAGGTTCTGCAGTGACTGAGGCTGTGCTGGGTCACACAGGCCCTGCCAGGGCTCAGCTTGGCCTTACTAGGATTGGCCACTATTAGGATTTATTTTTGTTACCTAATTTTAAAAAACTGCCTTCCTTGCCTGAACTGCTGCCTTATTTTTGTGTCCCTTTGTTTTAGTTATTAATTAAATTAGTTATTTCCTAGAATTTCTGAAATGCTGTCTTTATTTCTGTTTTTCACTCTACAGATATTCTCTGCTCATCCTTAAGCTTGCCATAATTGTTTGAGAATCTAAGGTTTTATTATCCCAAACTATTACTAAATTTATAATGTTTCACTTGTTCTTCTAAACCAAAGGTGAACCAAATTTAAATTTCCCTTTCTATTTTTTGAACCGTGGCATTTTTGTGAATTACAGCTCGCAAAGTGTGCTCAAAAAATTCCCAAACATAATTCCTATTTTCTAGGCAGATGTTTGCTCTCAACTGATTTGAATCCTTGTTGCTTTCATTCCTGTGAAGCTGTCCCTTTAAAATGAGGAAGGATGTGTGTGTGTATATGTATACAATTTTGATGTGATGCATTTGCAACTTGTAATCAAATGGTTATCAGGTGCATCTCTGTGATTGTGAACTACTTTGTTAAACTATTACCTCTTTTTTTTTTTTTTTTTGTCAAATGCTGTATAATTTTCCCAAGTTGGATCCAGCAATTTTTGGCTTGAGAAATGACTGTGTATGATTTTTAGGGCATCCAAAGATTGTTTAACACTGGAAACTCAAAGGGAAGCAGCCTCTGACAGAGATGGCTCACACTCTGTATTTAGTTTCCTTCCAGTTTTCTGCCAAGCTTAGAAGAATTTCTTTGGGTATTATTGCTCTTTGATCTGAACATCTGCTGTGTTGCCAGAAGTCTGTGCAGATGTTACTGATTTGGGGTCAGGTAACTTGGAAAAGCCTTTTTAAGGGAAATTGCTCTTAGGTCTGTTCCTGATGGAAACATAATGGGAAACTGGAGTTGTATTCAGTGCTCCTGCAGTTTTACCCATTCCCCAGTGTTTTGGTGATCTTCACTGTGTATGTGAATGTCAGGGGGGTCGAACAGCTCAATTTCACACTGAAAAGTGCTTTTCTTCATTGCAGAGTTCACCTTGGGAATGATTCTGCCAACAAAAGCTCCCGTTGGTCAGGAACTGGCCACAGAGCGAAAACCAAGTGGGAGCACGATGCAGGTATGTTGGCTTCAGGTTTCTTCACTGAATTTAGAGACTCCTGACCAGTAATACTGCTGAGTAAATACAGAAATACGGTATAATACTGTATAATAATGCATAATTACCATGTATTCACACTCTGTGTTTGAGAATGTGCAGGTGACAGCAGTCCTGCCCCACCAGAACATTTTAAGTGTTAAGATACCGCCCTCATTCCTGTGAATTATTTTTTTTTCTTTGCAGGACTCTGTTACACCACAGTCTCTGGATATGGTTGGAGTCAAAATTCCAACAGTGAGGATACATATGAGGGAAGTCTTCAGCTCTCCAGCTGATGAACTTTACAGCATCTTCACAAAGAAGGAAGTAAGTGATACTTTCAGGAGGCATTTTAACTGAATGTTAAATGGACGTTGATGCAGCTGAAGGGTTGTGTAAATAATAAACATCACAGTCACAGTGTCAAGTACAGATTCCATTTGATGAGAGTTTATTAGGTTGCCTTAGAGCTGTTTTTGCCAGTTGTTACCTTAACAAAGCCAAGTACTCAAAGTGAAGCTGCATCTTTATGTGGTTTGGGTGCAGCTTTCTTGTGCTGTCCTTAACAAAAGCTTTGCTGTTTGATGTAGGTGTTGCTCAGGAGCCTGAAGGGCTCAGTAATGGCAGTGCTGTTACCCACAGCTTGAAGGTTAATTAGATTAATTACTGGCACTGATGATACTGTTGCTGATAGGGTATGAAATACACAATCATTAATTTTGGATTTGTGTCCTTCAAAAGAGTCTGGGCTGGTGTTGGAGAACTTTAAATTACAATGCCAGGGCTACCTCTGGGAAACAGAAATGGCTCTTGGCAGCTCTTCTGCACCTTCCTAAAGCTGCTGCTGCATTTCCCTCCTGTCCCAGTCTGGGACCAGCCAGTTGTGTGTGTGCCTGTGTGTGTGCTGGGGGCAGAGTCTGTGCTGGCCTGTGTTCACCAGTGCAAGTTCCTCAGCATTTACAGTCTCACTGTGGCACCTCACTGGCCCCTGCCACCACCCCAGCAGTGCTGTGTAAAATCAAAAGCATGATGAGTGTTTCCAGGTGTATCAGAGTTAATTCCTTCAGCACCCCTCCCTTGTCTCCCAGCACGGTGCATTTTGTGCTCTGTTCTTTTTTTGCTAGTTGGTACAGAAGTTCTCCAAGTGCCCAGCTGTGATTGAAGCAGAGAAAGGAGGCAAACTTCAGATGTTTGAGGGCTGCGTCAGCGGTGAATACACAGAACTGGTAAAAAGCTCCTACTCTGCTTTAAAAATGGGCAGGGGGTGGTGGCTTCTTCTCTGAGCTAAAAAGCAGCGTAAATTTGTGAATTTCAGTTTCTCTACTGTGTATTTCAGTTCCTCTGTTTCAAAGCCAAACAGTTGCTCTTTTGTTGTGTGGTTTTTCTGTCCCATCAACAGCACAGGGGCTGACCACACCTAAGGACGTGCATGGGGAAGAGAAAACCCAGCACCATCCTTTGTAACGAGGAGGAGGGAGAAAGCAGGTTTAAGGTTTATCTCCCAAATCTGTATCCCTTTTTAACTGGGGAAATGAGCTCTGTTCTATTCAGGGCAAATATTACCCTGTCCCAACTGAATGCTGGTGCAAATAGAAGGGAAAACGTGGTAATTAGAGCTCAGCTGCATTTTTGAAATGTCCTAAAAATCATTTTCATCTGCAGGAGTGCCCGACTTGTGCATTGGGCCAGGCTGGATTGTGTAACACAATCACTTGGTCACACTTCAAAATTTCAGTGGGGAAAACTGGGCTTGTCCTTGTTTCAAAGTCTGCAAGAAAATCAGTGTTTTATGTGCAGTAACCAATGAGTCCTCATCTTTTCCCACAGCAAAAACAGAACAGTAGAATGCAGCACGCTGAGACCTCCATGAAAAGAGTTTATTTCAAAAACAAACCCCAACCTTGGTCTTGTTTACATGCCTGTGTCCCATATTCCATAAGACAATGCTCCTCTCCCTGTATTTCAGGGAGAACTGTAATGGGAGTTCTCTCCTGTGCTAACGAGGAGAACCGTGTTATCTTCCCACAGGTCCCAAGCCAAAGAATTGTCCTGAAGTGGCGGTGTAGGAGCTGGCCTGACGGTGAGTTTTTCCAAGGATCTCTCATATTGGAGGGCTCCTTTGCAGGGAGAAGGACCAAAGTGGGCAGGGAACAGCCTTAGCTGGACACTCCCTTGGTCTGTGTCCTTGGGAGAACAGCCCAGCCCAGAGAGCTGTGGAAAGAGGCTGTGCTCAGACAGGCAGAGCAGAGAGGGAATCAGCAACACCACCACCACCAAGAGTCATTCTTTAAAAAGCACTTCACTGAAGGGTCCTGTTTTCTTCCCTCAGAACATTATGCAACAGTGGCCTTGAACTTCCAGGACCTGGCGGCTCAGTCGGAACTGGAGCTGGAATGCAAAGGGGTTCCCGTCTCCCATGAAGAGAGTACAAGACAATGTTGGAAGAAGCAATATTTTGAAGAAATACATATTTTACTGCAGCAGTCTAAAGACAACATGGAATGATAACAGCACTGTAGTTTTGTTAGGGCATTACTTTTTATACTTTGTTAACATTTGGTTTTCTAAAAAAATATATATAATTTATTTGTGGGAAGAATAAAGACCCACTTCTATGAGACTGTACATAGTTTAAGCACTATTTATGGGTTTTTAGGGAATGAGAGGCAAGTCAGACTGTGTATATAAACAGCTTACTTGGGGACAGTGATCTCTGTTCTGCTTGCCTGCAACTTCAGTGACAATGATTCAGCTGCAGTGAGTCCTGCCCTCAGAGGCAGGTGAGCTACACCAATCAATAGGAAGCCTTTCCAGTTCCTTAATACTCAGTGTACCAAGTGGCAAAATTAAATCCATGTAGGAGACGGAGTTCCCAGCAGAGGTGAGCTGAAAGGGATTGCAAAACTGCTGCTCCATTTCAAGAAATGGGGGGGGTATCATTTACAGCCTCTTGCTAGATGCTTTTCACTGCAGACTCTTTTCAACTGCAGTTTTAGGAAAGATAATTAACAATGTCATGTAATTATTAGGTGTGCATGCACTGTACTCCCTTACTTGACCTCAGTGTGACATTTATTTAGGAAGAAACAAACAGTAATAGTGCTTTCTTTCTGCAGCTCTGTAAAACCTTCCACTGAAATGATTTACAGCCCTCTGCAATGCTGTACCTCAAAGAGAACAACTGTTAAGAGAATTTTGACAGGAACAAATTGTAATTCCTAATTAAACCATCTTGAGGTGAGCAAGGATAACTTAGTTCTCAAATGCTTCATAAATAAAGTGTACAAATGAAGTACGCAATCTGAAACAAACTGGCCACAACAGGGCAGGCTGCCTTTGGAAAAACATGCTTGGCTCAATAAAAATGTGACTTTACATCAAGCTGCTTTTCTCCATAAACTGATACTGCCACACTAAATAAGTTTCCTAGAAGTTAAGTCCTATATATTTTATTTTTACAGAATGCCAGCACATGGCAACCTTACCACCAGAAAGCTGCTCTCATCCAGAGGAGACAGAGGTGCTGCTCCTTGCTCCAGGCCAGGGGCTCCTGGAAAGTTTGCAGTCAGTTATTAACAAGCCCTGTGAACTGAGGTGAGGTCTGTGGTAGTAACCAGAACGAAGCCCCACAGGGCCAGGAGAGGCACAGAGCAGTTACTGGGTGCTGCTTTAGGTGTGCAGGTGGTGGGTGGGGAACAACCTCTTCAGTAATGTAAGGTGCATTAGAACCGAACATTAGAAAATGTTCACTATTTTAGGATCTGTTTCTGACTGCTCAGAATTTAGTTACCTTTTTTCCCCCCCAATACTTAAGGAAGAAAAGCCTGATGTTTTGAATACAAAAATGATTGAGGGTAATGGTTGACAAAGGGAAATTAAGGTTTAAGACAGTTCAGGCTTCAACAGGTTTGTGGGTAGATGGTTGAAGAGATTTTGCAACAATTTAATACTTAAGAGTAGGTGGTTCTACAAACAGTGAAATTGCAGCCCCAGTACTCTGGGAATTGTGCCTCACCCATTTTCCCTCGTGACTGAAATCTCCTTCCATCTGTGGGTCACAGGCAGGTTTGCTCCTCTGAATTTTCCTGTCTCCCTGCCCTCACTGGAATGGAGCAGTTGCCAATCACTGGTATTAAAAGAGACAGGACTGACTTGTGCTTCCAGCATTGCAGTCCCTGCTCCAGGTGTGGGGCTGCCAAAACCCCTGGAAAACGAGGAGGAACAGCCCCACAGCCCTCCAAGATTGGTGCTAAAATTTTTCCCAGACTTTCCAATAAAAAGTAAAAAATGTTAGATGATTAATTAGCTGAGAAAGGCAAAGGAGAAAATAATTCAATGGGAAAAACATGATTTGTAAGATTATAGCCAAAATTCTTTACAGATCTCAGCAGTTTGAGTGCCAGAGGAGAGGCTGACTGTGCATGGAGAAGGTATTTAAAAGCTTAATTCTGAAGGGGTTAAATGGAAGGTGGAACTTCCAGGAGGAAGTACGTGATCAGAAATGAGAAGTGGGATAAAGTCTGGAAGAAAATCAAAGCTGTAAGAGACTGAGGAAGCCAGTGGAAGAGTAAAGGGTTTAGGGTTAAAGGGTTTTCCAAGGTGGGATAAGGGAACATTTTTGAAGGCAAAAAAATACAAACCAGAAAACTGATTTAAAGTGAGAGAAGGGGAATAGAATGGAAGAAATACTGACTTACAGAGCATGGAAAGTGAGGGAGACAGGACAAACACCTGCAAACAGGCTCTGGAAAAGCAAGACACATTTGTGCAGGTGCTGCTTGATTTTGTTCAAAAAATTCTACTGTGAAAAAAAAAGCTCTAAAAATTGCAGGAATACTCAAGAGGGAAATTAGGAGGTATGGTAAGGGAGGGGCAGTAGGGGTAATCATATTTCTGGTAATCCTGACATGATCAGTGGTGCAGTGATTTGTGTATCCTTTATGAAATAATTATCAAAAACTGTTAATAGTTGGTCTGCTTGAAAATGAGCTAAAAAAACCACCCCAAAGGCCAGAATGGCACAACTCTGGGGTGATCCCATCCTGCAGGAGATGCTAAAGCCAGCAAAGGGCACCAGCTCAGACAACAGCCCAACAATCAGCTGCACAGTTCTAAAAAGGGTAATTAATTAACAAAAGTACTCACCCAAAGGGTTCCAACAGCTGCTGCATCCCAGGTTTTGATCCATAGGCCAATGTTTTCCTTGACAGACGAATTCTGATTGTAGGTTTTGACTAGAAGCTCTTGATGATTTCTCTGGAGTTACAATCTGGGGAAGGCTAATCAGAAAAGAGAATAAAATTATTCCCAAAGAGAACAAAACCATAATAATTTAATGTGTGAATAATGAGGAGACCACCATAAGCACTTACCAGAGTTGGCACTGTCTGTAAATGCAGGATAAAAATGCTAAACAAACAGGAATAGAAATTGTAAACTTGAAACACAAATTAATTACAGAACGTTAAAACCAAATTCAAAGGCAGCAAGAGTACCACAGACTCGAGGAGAAGCAAGTGATGCAAAACTGCAGTGAATGGTACATGGAATAAATTTTGAAGAAAAAAGACCAAGGTAGATGACGACAAGAGAAAAACAAATGAGCTGAGCAACGGGAAAATGAAGCTGAAAATGGAGTTTAATCAGATACTAAAACCAGTAGCATTGACAGTCCAAGAAGTCACATAGGAAACTGGTATTACTCAGAAATAACAGGAGGAAATACGATGGGAGAGATGGTAAAGTCATTCCAGGGGTGCAGAAGCTGTCAAAAAGTGAGGGAGCAGAGCCAGATAGAGCAGAGGGAAAAAAGAAAGGAAGTCTGCAATTGGTGCAGGAGAAAAGTGACATAAGAGATGTTAAAATAAGGGAAAAGAGGTGCCAAGTTGCACTGGCTTTTGACAGCACTTCATGTTCCAACACCAGCCACCAGTCCCCCTCCACCGTGTGGCTGGACATTCATGCACAGTAAACAAGCACCAAAATTTACATCAAATCTGAACCTCTGACCATCATTTCTCTCTGCTGCTGTTTCACTTACGAAGTTCTTTGCTGAGAAATCCAAAGACTGAAGCAACATATTATAAACAAATGAAAAGTCATCACAATCAGTTTAATGAAGTGCACAGAATAGCAATTGATCATGTCAATAAAAATAAAACAATTAATTTTACATCAAGTGTGCTTTATTTCCTCCACAGGTATTCTGTTAAATAAAGCACCATATATATACTGCCAGGCCACAGCTAAAGAGGATTCTTTACAGAATCAAATTTCTTGTGGTTGTTTAGTATACAAGTAAACTTAATTTTGATAATAAGAACCACAGCGATCTGAGGCAATCTGCCTCGATTATAAGGTACAAAACTGGCACAGAGGACACCATATTATACACAGTAAAAATGCCATAAGTTTAAATTACATCATACAGGGCCAGGAGGCCCTGTCTCCCAGACAGCCATATTAAATGAAAGCCACTACAGTGAACTCTTAATTACATAAAACATAGCCATTATCTGATTGCCCTTTAAGAAAGTGTACGGTAGATGCAAAATAAAATAAAATTAAAAACAAAAATAATCTTGAGTTCTGCCTGACCAAGAATTAAGCATATAAATCTATCTTGCCATTCAAGCAGAGAGCACTGGACAAACTGAAGCACAAAACAGAAATAAGCAAAACTTATACAAACAGCATTTTTGGGGGGGAAGAAGGATTTAAAAAAAAAAAAAAAAAAGACTTAAAAGCAGACATGCTCCATCTAATGTCAAGAAGCAGCTTGGTTTCCTTTCCCGGATATCCGTGTGACCACGTGAATCGTAGACTCAATGGTCCTGCACAGGATGTCTAAAATGTCATGCTGCTGCATGTGACTAAAAAGTCCTCTGGAATGGCCACAACTGATTGATAAATTAGTTTCGGGGTCCTGGGATGGTAAGGCTTGGCCATCGCAGCTCCGCAAGTCTGCGAGGTCGGATAAAACCGCTGAAATCGACGTGGAAGGAAACTCCGAGTCCTCCTCGGCTCCCATGGAATCCTTGGAAGTCTGCAGGTCTTTGAACTCTTTGCATTCTTCAAATTTCCCATTCCCCGGCTGCTCCTCCGTGTGCTGCGAGCGCGTGGCCAACATTACGTCTTCAGAAAACGAAGAGGGCACTTCCATCCTGTACTCCTTGACAGAACTGTTCTCGGGGGAGGGCGGGTCCTGCTCCGTGCCCGGGTCGATGATGGAGGAGTCCCTGGTCTCGTTGTCCGAGGTGCTGGTGGGGGTCAGCGCCTCGCGGGGCTCGGCTTTGATGTCGCCGATGTCCACGGTGTGCTCCTCGTCGCTGCTCACCCGCCGCCTCTTCACCGGAGTGGCTCCTTCATCGTCTGCAGGGACAGGGCAACTGGCTCAGGGAACAGGCACACTGCTCACATTCCCACCCTTCTCCACACTAAACACAGCCCTTCAATTAATACTCATTTCCTTGCAGAGAATTCATGCCATTCATGAATTTTAGCTCCATAATAAAAGGATATTTTTGTGTGCTATTGGGAAGTGGAGCCAAGGAATGGCCCACCCTGCAGGGATAAAATATTACATTAATTTGATACAAGTTTGTAAAAGGTTCATTAGAGTGACACCAAACCTTTAGTTTTTCTTTCTTTGGCTTCTTGCTCTTGTAATGAGTTCCTCTGTTGTTGACAAGCTCTACATTTGTTTAAAAGCTCTTGTAAAGTTGGAATCAGGGCCGAGTTAAGCTGTTTGGGAGTGTGCACCGAAAGCAGCAAGGCAAGCGCTCGGAGGTCCTGGAAACAGAAAAACAAACTTCAGCCTTATTGTGAACTGGTGTTTGATGAATCCTGCACACAGACATTGTGCACTGAGGTGGTGCTGTTCACGTTCTGAGCAGCCCAAAGATCCCATTCTAGAGCTGCTCACAGCACTGAAATTCCCCACTCTCTATCTGCTGCCCTTACACAGCTCTGTCCTTGGGGTGACAATACTGTGCTGAGACACAAAACCTTGCTGGGTTACAACACTCCTGCCATTAATGCTCCTGCACTTGAATTACTTTGCTCCCCACAGTCAGGTTCATATTGCCAGCTTCCCATGCCCTCCCCAGGAACCCAGCTGAGGCACAGAGTGCCTGACACCTGGCACAGGGCACTGAATAGTTTCTGTAGGAAATGAGCTGCCTCCTGAACGCTGCTCGTGTTTGTTAGAAAAGACTCACCCCATTTAACGTAGAGCTTGCTTTGGAAATTTCGACTCTCTGGTTGCTGAAGTCAGATTCTAGGCTTTGATACTGATTTATTAGATTTGTAATTAGAGTGTTGATTAAGTTGGCACAGTTTGCTTCAGAAAATACCTGCCCTTGCACCTGTGGAAACAAAGTATTTTTTTAAAAGCCACAAAAATTTGGGACCGTGAAAACAGCATCCCAAAATGAAGCAGCATCAGCGCGTGCATTCCTTGGAACAGTAATTATTGCTAAAAGACCATGTACCTTGAGAAGAAAATGGGTCAGAAAGGTGTAGACAATGTTGTTGTTAAGAAAGGTCCTTTCATCCATCAGAATACATTTGATATATTCTGCAAAAACTGGATCTTCACAGAGGAGCTTCACACAGTTCTTGGACATGGCAGACTGGCAAGGAGAAAGAAGATGGCAGAGTCAGCACTGCATGTGCAGGCCAGCCCCACCGAGAAATAGTTCAGGTCTATCAGGTGTCAGTAAATTGTACAAATCAATTACTGCCAATTCTTGTTTCCCATTTTCCTGTGATGAAACTCCTTCCCCAGGAAGGCCACCAGTGTTTATCCCCATCAGTGTGTACGGGAAGGGACAGAGCCTCCTCATCTGTGAGCCAACCACAGGGTCCTCTGCAATGAGAGCCAGACTTTGACATCTCCTCATTTTTCCTTCATCATCCCAGTGTATGGGCTACATAAAAAGCTGGAATTTCAGAGGCAGGATGAGGTGCTTTCTGCACACCCACCATCCCACCAGTGTTACTGGGGGGAGTTGCTGTGTTCAGCTTTTGCAGGATGTACAGGGAGCAAATACAATGTACCAGATTTTTGTATTTGAAATATAAAAGGTTTTCTCAGACAGCAACACAGGCAGAGGTATTTTATTAACCACCACCCAGCAGTTACAATTGTGGGCTCTTTTTTCCACATTCAGTGTGTTTTGCCTGTGTTTCCATATTGTTCGTTCTGAAGCTGACTCTTACCTGAGTCTGGCAAAGCTCAGTCCAGAGTTTGGGGAAGAGCGCAAGGTGAAGTGGCAAACCTTCGTAAGCAACCAGGACACCTGCAAAGGCACAAGGGAAGAAGTCAGTGTGGGAGAACCTCGTGGGAGACAGGGAAATTCCTCAGAAAAGCAGTGCCAAGGTGCCTTTTATAGGATCACCTTGCAAGCATTTTCTGTGATCAGAAAGCTGTAGTGTCTGTCAGGTTTTTACAGTCCATTTAATAAATACATTGGAAAAGCGTGACAAACAACAAGCAGATGGGTGATTTAGGGGATAAGAGGACATTCTGTCATTGCTCTTTGGACAAGATTACTGGTGTGACACTGAGGTCTGTGCACACCGAGGAACTCACCCTCGGGTTTGTGTGGGAACACAAAAATGTAAATATTGTCAATTAATTGCCATTGCTGAGATGCTGAGGATCCAGAATCAGATCCAAAACCATTTTAACTGCCAATCACCCAAAAATAGTCTTAGTGAGTCCTGTATTAAACTCTAAATGTACAATAAGACTGAATTCTCGGTGGTTACCTGAGCTCTGTTCTGGAGAGGCCCGAAACGTGCCAGTCACGTGGGCAAGGTTGCACTATCTTATACACAGGTAACAGTTTTGTGGATAAAAATAACACCCAAACACAACAAGCTTCTCAAGCTCTGCTTTTTCTTAAAAACTCTGAATATAACACTTAGTGGAGAAGTACTCAAAGTTATGGCAGAAAAAACATCCTTTGGCTGTTTCACCTTGATACTTACTCATTTTAACTAAAGTTTCAGTAAACTTTTCACAGTTGATTGCAACTCGACACAGGAGGTGGATGAACTGGTGGTAGGAGAAGAAATAGTCCAGCAGCATCCGGTCGTAAACATCGTCTTTGCCCTGAAGATTTAAGAGAGCATCATTTAACCTACAAAGCCACAGGACAGCTCCCAGATTCCCTGAGCATTGCCCTTCCTGTCACTTGCCCTGCAATGTTTCATCCTGGACTACAGGAAAATGGTGGGAATCTCCAGGTGCCTCCTCACCCAGCCCTTGGCAACCACCAGGCTGTGACAGGAGGATGGATGGCAAATGCAATTCCCTGCCAGTAAAATCTTTTACTGGAGAGTTCTGAGCCAACACCGAGAAGGTGCAAAGCTGTGCAAATACCATGGCTTGAAGAGGACAGGAAAAGAATGCAGTAACTTTATATCACATACAGACACCTAAATATATACACACTACTGCTTTTTAAATCGTAACTTGCCAGTTGTGATCTGTAGAAATCACAGTTTTCTCAAGACTGAGCTTCAGAGAGAATTTTCAGGAATGTCTCAAACTCAATGATACAAATATGTCAATATTTTAATATTTTGGACGTGTATAAGCTTAAAATGGCATCAGAGTGCCAAGAGGAAACCTCTAAAACTCAAGCAAACAAATGCAACCTTATACAAAGCAACTGAATGAAAAACAAGCATGCAAAACCACAGGGCAATGTGACTTTGGATGTGGTTCTAGAGGTTTAAAAATATTCTGCTTCCCAATGTATCAGGAATTCGATATAAAGGGTGAAATACCGTGTCATGTAATATGACAACTTTTTAAGTCCAAATATTTACATTATGTAGTGTCACTTCTGGATGCATGATTGGGAAACCCACTAGAGACAGTTTCTGGCTCTCTAACATCTTTTCAAACACTTGGATTACACAGTCAATTTGATGGTGCACAAATAGACACAGCATCATTCTGAAAGCTTTAAAAAAGAAGGGTTACTTACCCTACAGTAACCGTGCTTCTTCGAAATGTGTTGCCCACACAGATTCCCATCTACGTGCACATAGGCCCCATGTGCAGGAGATTGGATTCTTTCTGAATAGCTGTGTCCACTGGGGCTGTGCCTGCACCCAGTGTGTCCTTGCGACCACTGTACCTGAGGGCACAAGGGGTATGGCGGCTTCAACCACCACTCAATTCCTTCACCCGTAAGAATCCCCTAGGACAGGACTCGGAATTAGCACAGCAGGAGGAGCACAGAATCTGTGTGGACAAAGCATCTTGAAGAACCCCAGTTACCGGACAGCAAGTAACCAGTTCTCCTGCTTCAAATGATTGTCCATACATATTCCTTTTCGGGTGGGATTCACCTGACCTGACTTTAGCTATCCAAAATCTAGTCACTGATGTTCCCTGCACTCCGTGGAGAGGGAGTCGCCTCATCCACGCTCAGGTGCCTGGGACAGGAAGGAGGGGAACTCTTTCTCTCCTTCCCAGGGTAACTATGGCCATGAGCCCCAGGAAGAGCTGGATGCTGACCTTTTAGATAGGCAAAGTGACGTGAGCTGAATCCCACCGTTGCTGCAGCTGTAACAACGGGACGTGGCAAGTCACTATGGAGTAGCCCCACCAAAGCTGGCATCCCATCAGGAAGCCCACAGAAGGGAAAATGGGAAGTGAAAAGACTTAAAAAGCCCTGTATGACATTTCAGGCACTGGATTTTACCCAAACAAATAGGAGATTACGCCTCAGTCCCAGCTGAATGGACTCTAAGGGAACCTGCGGGGTCTACGTGGCTGTCTGGCAATAAACCTTAACACAGTGTGAAACCCATCTGGACAGTCCCTGGGTGGTGCCTCAATTTCCTTTATAAATGCCACAGACAGACTGGGAAATTACCAAAATGTGTGCTATGGGGTTTTTTTCCTACCACAAGGCCCAAACCCTTATGGTGTCTGCAATATGAAGCTGTGTATCACCAAGGGCAGGGAAATGGTGCTTCTGGAGTGCACATCTAGAATGGAGTATATGAGGACAACACATCTTGAAGAAGAATTATGCTTTGCTTACAAAGAAAAGGTAAATGCATTGAGCTACTGGATTCTTTGAATACTTTTATAAAAATGGGAAAACAACAGAGAAACAATTCTTTACAGGACCACTTGTTTACATACCTTGCTGGCTTCCACCATGGTGGGCAAGAGGCACATGTTGAGCTCGGGACGCGGAGGACGAATATTGCTTTTCCCCCCTATTAATTTCAAATTTTCACGACATGGAAAATAAGGTCCAAGAGACACTGTAGTGTAAGTTCGGATAAAATAGGGATATATTAAAAAGGTCAATATTTGACATCAGCAAGGAACACGATAGAGTAATAATAGTGTAAGAGAACTTCAAAATACAATCACTGAAATACCTACTTGGGATATTACTGTGGTGGTATGTACAATGATTGTGCTGTAGAAATGGAACCAGAGTATGTAGGAAATCATGAGGACTTAAAAGTACAAGCTCCTTGAGGACATCTACAAACAAAAAGTTGTTTTTGCTATTACAAATTGTTATTTCTTAACAGCAAACAGTTCAACTTAAGGCTCATGCATTTGCAAACTCTCTCTCGTATCCCTTTTGCCGCAGCTCCGCCATGAGCAACACCTGAGTGACACCCCTGACTCCATCCCAATTCCCTTCACCTCTGCCACTGGGAGACACCCTGCTCAGTGGTGCAGCACCCACCAGGGAGGGGCCAGCCTGCAGAATGAGAACCTCAGTAAAATTACCCTCTGAGCTTCTTCTTTAACAGAGCAGGTCTGACGCCTGGAAAATGGCAACCAGCAGCAGTCAGGAGGACAACGAGAAAATACTCAAAATAGGGGGAAATGCATACAAATCACACAAAAAAAGGTACTTTGGACACAGTGTTAGGCCTTTATCAGCAATCCATTAAATAATATTTAAAAAGCCTGAACTAGAAAAAACCTGGACCTTCCTGAAATAGCTGAAATAATGCAAGAGACACATTTGTATATAATAGCTGTGTTTACACTTTAAAAAGCAAATCCATTCCTTTCTACAAGCTATTTAAGCTTTGCTTCCACTATTACACTTCACAGTACTGGATCATAAAAATGAACAGGAGAAGCTGTTTCTCAGAGTAACTTGGTCTCCACGCTCCCTTCTGAGGGGAGCTTTAGTTCATGTTTGAACTTTAATGTCAGATTTGGGATTTGATTCTAAACTCTCTGACACCTGAACTGAGGAATTACTCCTCAGTCATGCCCCTTATCAGGTGGCAGGTTGGTCTCACGAAGTGACAGGTGACTTTTTGTGCCCCCGGTCTGCGTGCCTTAACTGAGTACAGGAATATTCAGTGAAATCTGCCAAACCCAGAACTCTCTGGAATAAGAACACCAGTACTGGTGCACTGACAGTATCACACAAACAATCCCGACCTCCAGAGTTCCTAGCAGAGCACGTGCACTTGCATAAGTGGCATTTCCATCTCACAGCAGGTCCCTGTGAAGGACAGGTCCTGCATGGCCAGGACTTACCAATGCAGGCGTTTCTAAGCTCGGGAGGACTGTAGGAATTGAGCAGAGTTAAGAGCTTGTGGGCAAATTCAATCCGCTCCTGCCACTGAATGAGAGCTTGCTTCACATCTGCAAATGCAAACATCCCAGGAGGCTGCTTAGCTCATGGCTCAAAAGCTCGTTAAATAAAGCACAGAATTTCACTGCTGAGGAATCTCTTTTTCTTCTACTGTGATCTTAATCACATCTAGGAATCTGTTAAATCTCACTGGTCTACTGCTATGAAATTGATGAAATCTAGTTTCATATTAAGTCAATAAGTAATTTAATAACTAACAATTATACATCCATTAACAGCCACATATCCTACTGTACAGCAAGTTTTTAAACACAGCCATTAACCAAGACAAAAAAACTAGGGTTTGGGTGAGGACACTTAATTTAGAGACAAGAGGCATAAACCTTTCAAGAGTTATAATCAAACCTTTTCTCTGCAGGTATGGACGTGTGGACTTTAGGACCGAAAGGAAAATGGACAGAAGCTCTACCAGGTCTCCAGTCACATGGCAAGCTGTGGCCTCGTGGTACATCATGTGCAACGTGTTGAAGGACTGGGAAGAAGAAAAAAAATGCCAAAACTTGATGTTGCCAAACTAAGGTACTTGGTAGTATTCCTCTTGTTATCCTGCAGACACGTGTACATTTATTTTATGCTCAAACAAGGTATTTTATGCTCAAAGAATAGAAGGTGTTGGATATAATCACAAAGTTCTTCATTTGTTTTCAAGGTAAAAGCTTTGTGTTACCAGCTCAAAACAATTACCAAGTTTTCACACCTTTATCTACAACCCAATGAACAAAGTGTCATTTCAAACACAGTATTTTTATATCCCTGTAATCCCAAACTTTCTGTGCCAGCAGAAAAAGTCATACAAGAGGTGCACAAAGACAGACACAGATGTATGAATTTGGGGAAATAAAGGTAGGACTAAGATAAATGCCAGTCATTTTTCAAAATGCTGCTGAAGGACATATGGTTGTACATCAGATGAATTACTTCTCCTTTTATACCTTCTGGGCATCTGTGATTTATAGAAATATTGGGAAGGAAAAGCAACTCATTTCCGAACTGCAAAAATTCTAGCACGGGATGTAAGAAAAGGTACTTAATCTGCTGGGGTATTTGAAAGATAAAGAAACAGCCTCAGTCCCTAGAATGCAAACCCTTGCCAGGCACTTTTTATATTACAGTCAAGATAAAAGACACACAGCCACCCCTAAGTGGGAAACTTTTCGGGATGTGACAACTCCTTAACGCAGTTTTTTGTCACCAGGCAAAACACTTCAAGCCAACAAGTGACAATATAAGGCCAGCTAACCTCAAGCTGTAAAGTAACACCAGTTTAATCTAATTTCTAGCAATGTTTTACACAGGAAAAATTCATTTTATATTACACACTCTTCATAAACTTCATTGTCCATTGCTGGTAAGGATGAGGGCTAACTAAGGTAAACAAATTCTTTTTATACATCTCTATGTATGTACCTTAATCTACTCACATCTCATGTATGGATAACCTTGTAGCCCAGTTCCTGACTTTTTACACCCAGTTTATTGGATGGAGGCATTTTCGTAACAAAAAGGAACAGATATTCTGCAGTAATTAACTACAATTAATTAATCTATAGGCTTATATTTATAACAAGCTCCTGAAATTCAATTTTCAAATAGCACTGCACTGTTCCTGTAATTCCAGCTCCTTCTACCACACTTTATCCCAGAAAATGCAAACTAGTGACATAAAAAGAGTTAAGAGAATTATTATATAATAATGGGACTGGAATCAGCCTCAAAGCATCATCCAGTCCAGCCACGTGCCTAAAGGCAGACTAAATATCCTTGACAGATGTTTGCTCCAAGGCCTCCTGACGACTTCCAGCTGTGCTGGCTGCCCCCTCCTGCAGAAACCTATTCCAAAATCTCATTTTCTGTACAGCCACAATTACCTCTGAGCCACTTGTCCTGCACCATGGATTTTCCCAGTTTAATATCTCTCCTGAATACACCGTTCTGCCTGTGCCAAGAATGAACTGAATCTTGTTTTTAGGCTTTCTCCAACACATCCAGATTTTTATTCTTCTTCTCAGAGAGCTCCTTCCCCCCCATGGAGCACTGCCAGTGCTTTTAATGAACACAGGTTCTCATCCATCACCTCAGTAATGGAAGTGCTGAATGGAATCCAGGATATTCCACTCATCAGGACATGAGGATCTGTAGAGTGAAACTGTTGGGGGCAGGGGTTTGACATTCCAACTGTATCCATTTCAGAGGTGCATTATTTAATTTTTTTTCTTTCCGATTTTGAACTAATTCTGGTCAGGTCTCATGGACCAAATCCCCACTTACAACTTGAATATATTAGATGTGCTCCCGAAATGCATTTTAGGTGTAGTTCCATCAGAAAGAAATCGAGTTTATGTGGTTTCAGACCACTCCTTGCAAACAAAGGCAAAACAGGTAAGAAAGAAAAGGAGAACTGCCTCAGGAGGGCCTCAAAGGAGGGTCAGGAATATTAACCACAACTGCAGCTGAGCACCCTTTAAGTTATTTCTGATTTTTAACCTGTTGCCTCAACGCTGTTTAACCAATAACAATTGTGTGACTGCACTCAGCCATTCATTCCCAATTACCTGTAATAAAGGGAATGACACCAAAAAAAGCATGAATTTATTCCTCTCAGCATAATCTGTTGGTGGTTTTCCCTCTGTCCTGAGAAGCAGACAAAATTTCCTGATCTTTTTAGTACTAAAAAGAAATCTTATTAAAGCTGACAGGGAAAGTACCAGGGTGAGATGTTTGCTATAATTAAATAAAGAAGTAATTACCTCAGTCATCAGAATCAATCCTCTGTTGAACACAACAAGAAGTCTGTCTTCATCAGATTCTAATAATATTCTGAAGGCACTAGGAAAAAAATCCAAACATTGAGAACACTGAAAGTCGCATCCCAAGCTTAAAATTGTTACACTCATGCTGTTATTTTGGAAAATAATCACAAAAGAACAAAGAAGCCCCAAAAGAACATAATTCCTCTCATCATTATCCCGCTACTTTTTAATTTAAAAATGCCTCTGCCATCAACCTCCTTTGTGTTATGGAAAGTAATTTATAAATAACCTTTACAGCAATATTTCCTATACAACCCCTGCAAAGATGTGGAAAATAATGTACTTCCATAGACAGAAGTTTATGCTTCCTAAATGATACATTTAAATAGATTAAGTCATGCATATGTTTGGCCTTTTAAATGTCTGTGAACATTTTAATCAGAATATTTTATGCTTACAGCAGAACAGAAAGGACAGGATTATGCTAAGGAATGTTTTCTCCCAACATAAATATCATTTGGTACAACGTGGCTGTGCTCTGTGACAGGTGAGTGCTTGTAGCCCCTCCAGGTAACAGTTTGTCCTTTCCACAAGGGTTTCAGTGCACCAACAGTTCCATTTAAAACCCCAGAGCTGACCTACATGCACAGGCAATTTTTAGCTCTGCTAGAATGCCCAGGCAGCACTTTCAGCTGTACTTCCTATGAGCAGAAATGAAAAACTCTTTGAAGACACGATACAATAAAACTGTCCCACAGGCACAATTTCTACACATTTCTGCTCCCAAGTAACAACTGCCAACAAGAGCAGCTGGAACTACAGCTCTGCTCATGGGGGGAGGCTGAGGATGGAATTCCAGCTGAGATGCTGGATGAGCACAGCCTTGTACCTTATGAGAGTCGTCCAACAAGACCGTCCGTCCAAGCAGCGCAGGTAACAGCTTATGGTGGTTTTCTTAAATTGCTTTATGTCCTCTATCTCTTCCTCCCTCATGTCTGGCCTCTGAGCTACAAACAGCTGCATGAGGTTGAACAGCTCTTCTACTGCCTAAAACACAGAAAGACTTGGTTAGAGTCAGCTCTCTCAGTATGGTATGGTTCAGATTTTATCCCAAAGTTATAAAATTCGATGTTTTGATGCTTCCTAAGAGCACAGCTCACAGCCACATTTATATGTACATCAGTGTATGTACAGAGAAACCTGAAATCCCCATCCCTGGGACCAAACATTCAGAAAGCTGCTTGTGCCAAAACCCTGCTGCAGTCCCATGCCTGGCAAACACTAAACACAGTGGAGGAACTCAGGTCTCTTGCAAGACTAAGTGAGACTTCTGAGGGGAGATGCCAACAAGAAGAGCAACAGGACTGTCAGGGTGTAATATTTCCCTGTGAGCTGAGCTAGGAGAAGTTCAACATGGAGGACTCCATGCATCTTCCTCTCCCACAGCGATGGGAAGCTTTGTATTCTTTCTGTCCTGCACACCCCTGAAGGAGCCCAAAGCAATATTCACTGCGTGACCATGCAAACCCAAGCCCTTTGTCTCTTCCAGCCTTTGGAAGCCTGCTGTTTGACCATCACACATGGCCTACTTTAACCAGCACCTGCTCTCTGCTGCAGGTGTCACTGTGCTGTAGTGACAGCACAACTCCCAGTCCTGTCAAAGGTATGTGGGTGTTCCCAAGGGGAACACTAGGCTGTCCTCCACTGGAATGCAGCAGGCTAACTCTTGACCCTATCCCAGAAACTGAAAGCAAAGAAGAAACTGGGGAATTCCCCCAACTTTGTGTGTTATAATGCAACCCCCTTTCTACAGACCACCATCCAAGGTTATTCCTTGTTTCTTAACACTAGGTTGGAATACTGAACAGTGGTAACACCAGTGTCTGCTCCCAGAAAACAACAACTGCTCTCCAGCTGCTACACAGCAAGGAAAACCCAAACCAAACCCCCACAGAGTCCAGCAAATGGATCTAAACACATGAATTACTTCCACCAGGAAACCCACACGTAATACTTTTGCCGCTGGATATGTTAAGTTACAAGAGACACTGGTGAGAGGGGAACAATGGACTGGTGCATTTTGGTGTCGGTCACTTACTCCTGGGTACTGACTGGCGTGAGGGGTGAGGTTCTTGAAGGCCCACTGGATGTTCTGGTGAGAAGCCAGCTGCCTGGTGAAGGCAGGGGACTGCTCGCAGCACAGGCGCAGGATGCCGTAGTAGGCCGGCAGCATCCCGCGGTTGAAGAGCACCACATCCTGGTCGTCGTGGTCCGCGAGGATGTAATTGAAGGCAATGTTCTTGGTCACCACGGGGTTCTGCACGATAAGGCGCACGTTCTCGGGACAGTCCACGCACACGTTGTACCAGAAGGACAGCAGGGCCTGCTTGTTGTGGTTGGTGGCGATGGCCGGCTCCGAGAGCTTCGGCTGGAAGAGGTTCCACAAGTCCATGAAGTAGGTGGAGAACATGAGCTTCTCGGTTTTGGAGATCAAACAGTACGTCATGAAACTGAAGTAGGGCACCAGTTTGGTGGTGCCGTGAACAGCAGCGTCAACGTAGAGCTTGGCTCGTGAGAGCAGGCCAAGGAGCACGTTGTAGACCTGGTGCAGAACTACTGTGGTGTCTGGGCTGAGGGGCAGGTCCCGTGTGGGGATGTGCAAGGAGCGGGTCGATCGGAACATCTGACGGAAGGAATTGCTTGGAATAAGCGACACCAAGAGATAGGCTGCAGCTTCAAATAAAAACAGATTTGTTACACCTTTGACAGTGACATACCTGCTTAACAGCCATGTAAACAGCAATTAAATTGCACTGCATGTTCCATTTACAGATTCCAAAGCATTTTACACAACCTGGTATTACTATATTCACACTAGAAAAACAATCCAAGTGGATAAGAGTAGTACAAAGCTTGTTAAAGTGGTGCTGGGATGTGCGTTCAGGCCTCTTCACCTACATCCCTGTCTGCTGCCTGGTTCTCCTTGTGCTAACACAATGCACCCCACCATAGAATGTGATCCCAGATCCCATCACACAACACATCCCAGAGGTTTTCCATGACTGAACTGTCCACTGCTCAATCACGAGGTCATTACCTCCTCAGAGATGTTTACAACTGAAGCCTGTTGGAAAGCTGTAGCTCCAGTTTTCACATCTCCCTCAGCCACAAAAATGTCTTAAAGGTCAGTGGCCTGTACCTGTGGAGTCTCCTTTGTAAAAAAACAATTGACACAGGGAAGGCCGAAAATGTTCTCTGGCAATGTGACAGTGTGATTCCTGGCAGAACAAACCAGAGAGCCAGGATACCCTGGAATATGGGAGAAAGCACAGGTGGCTTCTCCTTGATCCACAAGTTCAAAGGACTCAGCTGCAGATTACTGTGAAAGAACAACATGTACTACTCCCACCTATTGTACAGCCATGTGATGGACACAATAGAAAACCTCTGGAATTACCTCTTTTCCTTCTTTAGGTTTTCCTGGACCTTGTAGATTTATCACTTAAGATAAAGAACCTACCAATGTATCATTCAAGGCAGCAAATGAAACCACAGTGTTCCTCAAAACTGCTAACACCTCTGCACGAGGCACCACAGTTAGCCTAAGATTTTAAAACCCAGCAATTCTAAAACAACTGGAAAAGGAAGAAAAGACAAACACAGGAGCATGCAACTCACTGCAACAGGTGACAAATTTCCTTCAATTAAAATTCACTTACAAGTTCTCACTCGAGGGTAGTTGTGTGCCAGGAGGAAACGTTCAACCCAGTTTTCCATGTTCTGCAGGACCCAGCTGTGAGCGAGTTTGTTCCGAGGTGTTTGCACAGCCAGCCAATCCAGGCACTGCGACGGGTTGTACTCAATGACCTAAAGGAGAGGGGAAACATCAAAAGGAATACATTCATCTTCCTACTATGTACTGATTGCATAAAAACCCCTAAAATCACTTTCAACATTTCTTTTTAAAATCACTTAGGGCTATGAAAGCACCTGCAAGACTGAGCTGCTCTGCACACAAAGAAAACCCTTATTAAATTTCACTGGTTGGTGCTTCTGAACCTTGTTCACAGGTTTGGAAGTTCAGTCTAAGCCCAGGCAATTACTCTGCCTATTCTTTCTGCATATTATGAGATATTTAGGACTTGAAATATTAAAATGGAACATCCTTGTCTTTATAAACAAGTATCTTTTAAAAATATCTAACACAAAACCTTAACACTGAATCAGTATTTTTATAAGTTACATCAGAAGAACATAAATGGTATGCAAAGATTTCCACATAGCTTCATGCTGAGGGTAACTATTACATTTTTTATTGAATATACAATTTCAAGGAATAAATTCATCCAGCACTTTCCAAAGGCAATGAGTGCTGTTGTGCAGTCAGCACAACCTTCAGAGAATAAGGAGAAAACTTCCCGTGCTTTTCTGGCACTGTGTAGTTGGAAATCTGTTGACATGAGGCCAATAAATGTAGTTTGTTCTTTTGTTAGTTTTTTAAAAACTACTTTTTTTTTACCTCAAGGCCCAGGTGCCCAGCCAAGAAAAAATTCTACCCTATCTAAGTAATCAGAGGTAATAACTGGGTTGCTGAAGCTGTTCCCAGTTCCTCTGCTCCACCTGAAGAATACGAGCAGCTGACACGACCATAACTCTTGCTTATAAAATTTTAATCTCAATTTAAAAATAAACACCTTAAGAACATTCTCCTCCCTTTATTTAGAAATGACAAATTGCTCTGTCAGGTTTCCTGGATAATGGCTGGAGGGAATGTCCAAGAAAGAGACAATCATTGCTCAGTGTCTGCAGAGCTCAATCACTTCTTAATGACTTCTAGAAGCTGGAGTGGCTGTAAAAGTAGGTTCTCCACCCCAAGTCCGGGCATTCACTGCTGGGTCTCACATCCCTGCCTGCACCATTTAGATCCCTGGACCTGTGTCACCAGCTGGGTGTCACTGTGGACCTTGAGATGTGCTGCTTGAACTGCCTTCACCTGAGGTGCAGCAGCTACAGCTCATCCATCACATCACCTGCAACACTTGGGATCCTACAGCTGCTCCTGACCACGAGGAAAACCCTTTGGAACAGCAATCCATGTCCTATCCCACAGTGCTCCAGTGGGTAAGGAAGGGTTGTGTTTAACCAGAGGTCTCAATGCTGCACAGTAAAAACCTTTCACAAAACTCCAGCCCTGTTTTTTAAGGGGTATTAAAGGGAATGAGCTTGTCCTCAGCAGTCTCCAGGCTGGACATGCTGTCCTCAGCCAGGAATAAAGACAGGAAATTGTACTGGGAACTCAAAGAGCAGGTAGGAGAAGAGAAAGCTTCAATTCCTCATCTATGGCTCAGATCAAGGAATTCATCCCTGTGCTAACTTGGTTAAGAAGTCTCTCTCTCACTTTAGAAACACAAGCAAGGTTGGTCCTGCACACAGCAATTTGCCACCAGACTCACTCAGCACTGTTTTAAGGGTTGAAAGTGTTAATGGATGTTTTACAGAGAACCAAACATGTCAAATGAATATATTCAAGGAATCTGTACATAAAGGCCAAAAAAACCCACAAAGAAATGATGGGTCTTGAAACATTTTACAGGCTTTGCAAAAGGGTAACTGAGAAAACTATGTGGAATTTGTCTAGAAAAAGCATTCTCAGCCCTTATTATGAATCAATTAATTTCTCATTAAACTAAAATTTGAAGTTAAACTGAAAGAGCCATTAACCCAAATGCTGCTAAAATACATTAAAAGTAACAATAGAACTTTTTAATGTCTATTGGCTGTTGCTGTTTATTCTGAAGAAGAATGGTAATAAAAAATATCATGGACTGATGCAGGAAGGATGACAACAAAATGCAAAACAGACATGAAAGAACCAGCAAGAGAAAGACAATTTAGCTTGTGTTTTATTTTACATATTGTACCTCCCATATCCTCTGCAGGATGTAAGAAGCAAAGGGTGGCATTCCTGGAGGTCCACCAGCAAATTCCATGAGCATGGTGAGCAATTTGAAAAAAGGATTGGCTGCCTGTAATGCAGAAAAGGGAAAAAATATCCAATTTGATCTATTTAATTTCATCCACATTTTTTAGAGTATTTTTTGAAAACCCCAATGTCTGTAAGATTTCTATGAACTTCAGACATGAACATTTATAACACTTTAATCCCTCACTATTTAATCTGTATGTAATCCATACATATCTATATCCACACATGGATACAGCAGAATTAAGCCACTAGTTACAGCTACTGCAAAGCAACAGGATCAGTCTAGAAGAAGTTATAGGAAATACAGATATTTTATATATTTATATAATATATATCTTATAGGAAATATATAGGAAATAACAGTAACATCTTAAGTCAGACATTATTCTGGAAAAAGGAAAGGAACCAAGCTGTCCACTGCTGAAGCATTCACCAATTTATCCTGGTTTATATTTACAGAAGAGTTCACTAGCTCAGATAAGTTATTATTTTCATGTATTTACATAACATGGAGTATGGATCCTGGAAAGTTTATCCAAAAGCATCCCATTTTGAGGTTTTACACTGCCAACACTCACCCAGCTTTTAACAGCATTTCAACAAAGTGCTTACAACTATAATTACATATTTTGCATCTGGAATCCATTTGGAACTCTCAGTATTTCTGTTATTACAAGTGCAGGAATTTACTCTGAATGAGAAATTTGTTTGCCTGCACAGAACTGCAAAATAGTGCCCCAAATCTCGAACAGCCAGATAATAATTACTTATCTCCACTTATTCTTGCACACATACTTTAATGTTACAATTTTTTAAAAGAAATTCATACTGGTGGAGAATCTAGAAATATTATTTGATTTGAATAAAACTCTCATTTCTAAGTGGCACAGCAAATTTCTGTTTTAGAAAACTTCACAGACATGAAGTTAGATTTCATTTAATGGCACAAAAACTTCCACGGGATCATCTTTCATACAAGATTTTTGATGAGCAAAGGATTATTTCTGTGGTTTAAACCAGGAAAATACGAATACAGATTATTTACTAGACAGGGAGTGTGTTTACATACCTCAGGAGTCAGCTTTGCTATAGATGTGAACAGCATGGACACAATCTGGAAAAGAAAACAAACAGAACTCATTAGACTTGTGCTTATTCAGCTAAAATAATAATACCAGTTACCCTGTGACAGTTATTAATTAGAGAAGATTTCAATAAATAGCCACAGGTCCCTGACACTCACGTGCTCTGCAAGGCGATTGTTGTACCGGCACAAGCTGAAAATGAGGTTGCAGGTTTGCCTGATGTTGATCCCATCACGGATATGTTGAAATAAAAAAGGGAAACCCTGCAACAAATAAGCAGATGCAGTGCACTGCCTACAACTACACACACACAGAGGGGTTTTGGAGGCCGAAGCAGTCATTTTTAACTTGATTACCTTTCCTCCTGTCAGTGCTGCCATGTCGTTCTGTGACAAGGTCAAATGCCTAAAACACAAAAGAAAATGATCATTTGACTTCAGCCACGGTTATGGTTAGGGAGACATTCAGGACTGAGTGGTGGTTCATATTCTTCAGTTTCACAACATACAAGAGACAGTAAAGGTGTTGATGCAAAACTGAACCAAAACCCCCAAATTTTGTACTTAGACCAGATTAAAAAAAGGAATCAAATATGGGCAATTGAATGTGTTCAAGTATTTAACCCGTGTCTTATATTTGGTCAACACCTTTTTTCTTTTAAATGGTTAAAAATATAATGGGCTTATATACCAGCTCATTTATGCTGTTAAAAAAGCCCCCAATAAAACCCTCAGACAGACCCATAAAATCTCAGACTCCTTTCTGAACCATCAATTCGAAATTTTTTTTGGTTTTTCAGGAGCTCTTGCCTTTCTGAGCGAGACTGTTCCACCAGAAGAGCAATCAGGGCAATCATCTTTTCCAGTGCAGCAGGCCTGTATTTCTCTTCTGCTAAAGAAAGTATATCTTCCTCTTCCTCCTCTTCCTCCCCTTCTTCCTCAGAAAGCACTTCAACCTGGGGCTAAGGGAAAAAAGAGAACTTCAGTGTGGACATTCTGAGCCGTCATTTCAAAGAGCCTTTGCATATATGCTGTCCTTTATTCCCAACAACTTCATCAGCTTGCATGAATCAAAGCAGGTAAATATCTAATCAATTTTCACATTGATACATTCATTTTGCATAAGCTAAAGTGTATTTACAAATGCAGGAAGTAGGCTGGCTGAAGATATGGTCTATTTAACAAAAAAACCAGGTAAATTTAAGAACCTAAGTTGTACAACAGGAGTAAATAACCTACACTGTTAACAGCATTACCATTAGTATCAAGTTAAGGGCAACTTTAATTGCTTTTCCTCAGTACTTATTTCTATACTAAACAAATAGAGTAACTTCAACGTATTTTAAAAAATATTCTATTCACGTAAACATTGAAAAAATTGTATAAGTGAAGCAATTTTAATTGAACAGCTGAAAGATGATTCAAGACACACAGCACCAATGATCTCAGATGTAGAACAGGAAAGATGAGTTCTTGTTATGTAAAATCCTCAGACTTACATTCTCAGGCCCTTTGGTTCCCATGTAGAAATGGACCATTGTGGATATGGCTTGCAGAGAGAGCAGGAACTGGCTCTGAAAAACGCGGCGACGGAATTACTTGAAAATACGTTCGTGCACAGACACCCCCAACTCCCCAAATACAAGGCTATACTCACTTCCTCTTCTCCCATTTTGGCAAATTCGTAAAGAAAGGCAAAATACTCGGTGAGGTGCTTGCTGTGGGGTTTGACGCCGTGCTCCATGATGGACAGCAGCGTCTTCACGAAGCGCGTGACGCACGAGCGGCTCCCGATGTCCTCCACGGGCCCGTCCATGTCATCCGAACTGCCAGCAACAACAAGAGCCAGCATGGGTATTTCACACAGCACCAAGTCATCCTGAGACAGTCCCAACACAGAAATTCACCAAAAATTCCTGTTTGCTGCTCTGTCCTGCTTTCAGATCTTTCACCCCTATCCAAAGCCCCTGATAACAACACAGCTCGACCTAAGGGAGCATCAGGCACTTGAAATGCTGAAAGGTTCATCAAATCAGTGTTCTGAATCAAGATTCCGGTCAGGAAAAGAATTCTGAGAAAAACAATCTCCTACCCAGAATCATCCTCTTGGTTTGCAAGGCAAATTTAAGGAGAATGCAATTATAGCTATTTAGGCTGTGGAACCAAGGCAAGCACCCTCCTGAACACACAGAGCACCCAGGCAAGGCACAGAACGTCCACCTTCAGCCTCAGACATCTGCTCAAAGTTGGATCTTATCACTGAACAAAACAAGTCACAGACTCCTTTCAAGTAAGGCTTCCAGAGCAAATTAAATTCTACTTTTTGCCATGAAAATTGTATCTCCATGTCCTGAGTTTTGATATGGCAGCACAGTTATTACTAACTCTGCCATTTTCACTCTGGGTAACAAGTTATTATCACAATCACAACTTTAACACAGGAGGTGAAAGAAAAACCACTTTTTTCTTCTTGTATCAAAAAGAGTTTAAGCATTTTGTAATTAGAGATAAAGTGACAGTTTTCTTGACAATAAGCAGAGCAAAGTAGAATCCAAGAGGGTTCTTCCTCCTTTTTGACAAAACCTGTGATTTAGTTACAGGATGAACCTCTTATCTCCAAACTCTTTGACTGGATGTACAAATGAAAACTTCCACCTTTGTGCCTCCAGGTCTAACTCACGGTAGGACTCTCAAGTCTAAGGAGGGAGATTTACACTTAGAGTGTCCAAGTGACAGGGAAAATAAAGACCATGCTGAAAATCTACTCTAAGGGAGCAAATGTTTCAAACAATGTCTCTTTGACACTGCCTCTTGCAACCCTACTGGTATTTTAAAATAAATCAGAGCAGTTTGGGCAGAATAATGAAGAACAATTAGCACTATTTCAGCTTTACATGACTGTTTTGAGTAATTCATTAATAAAAGCAGCTGCAGCAATGCAGGGAATAAACAGAAGGTTGCAGGTGGTTTCTTTTACCAGTCTTCCATTCCTGGCTGCAGATAAAGGTGTGCATGCACTGGCCTCAGTCTCTGGATCACGTGGATACACAAGCGCTGGAACATCTGCAAACAGAGAAGGGAATGAACTCCACATCTTCAGTCCTTTACAAAAAGGTCAATATGTAATTCCTAAGCAAAGAATATTCTGTCTCCAAGTCCCACTGTCAGCTCTTCACAGCTTCGAAGTTTGAAAGGCAAAGCTGAGATCATATTTTAACAGAAGAGTCAAACCTGGTTTTTATGAACAGACCTCATGAAGGAACCCTAAACCCAGCTTTTAATATTGGTGTGCACTGAAACATGACTATTTTTTTCTCCTGTCTCTATTTTCTGAAACATTTTGTATTTTTGGCAAGATGCTTTTTAATTTTGCTGCTGGCTCACAGGCATTAATGTGAAAATTCGAAGGAAATTCCTTCCAGTAATTTTGATTTTGTAAAGCATTCATGAGGAGCAGGCCTTGCCTAAGACCTTGCACAGAGTTTTCCCATGAAATATATTCCTTCACTGATGCATTGCATACAAAAGCTACGTATGGGTCTGTATGGAAGTATCACTTTAATAACCAGAAATCCAAGTGAAGAATTCAGCTGAGATAAAATAACTGTGAAGTTTATACCTTAACAACTTGCAAAGAAAGTAAGTACACTTGTAAGTGACACTATTAATAGCTGTATTTGTCAATGTCCAAATGCTACTAATATGGGTTTTTTTAAAAAGTATTTCCAGAAAAGGGTATTAACAAAGCTTTGTGGCATAATATTGTAAAATTAACTCTACCCACAAAAACTTACTACAGAAGTTTCGAATTGGAGCTTTGAGGAGTTCTGAATGTAAACAGTTTATTCTTTTTGTTTTCTGAATGTGGATCTTGATGAACTATTGTTGAACTAAGTCAGAAAAAACCCCAGTTTTTTAATGTAACGTGTTCAGATTTGTAGAGGTCACGGGGGAGTCGTAGAAACCTTAATTTGCATCTACTGTGATTTAGTGATCCTGACTGTACAGCTATGCTGGGGTTGTTGCAAACGGTAACACTCTCATGGCCAAATATCTTCCCAAAATCATTGCAAGAATGGAGAAGAATCAGACAATTACAGGTATTCACTAGAACTGTCAGAATCACTGGATCTGCCACCATAATTGTCTGCTTCTGGTCACAGGTCAAGCAGTCACCTGCCTTGGAAAGGAACATTTTTTTCTTACCTGCCTCACAATCTGATTGGGACACTTTATTAGAATCTGCATTGGCCACCAATCATCATCAGCCATACGATCCAAAAACCACTGCAGAAGATACATACTGTGTTAGTTTTGTTCCACACTTGCTCTAGTCCAATCTTCTTTTTTGCATGATATTAAAGTCTGAAGAGAAATCGATGTTACTATTATTAAGGAATAGGCAAGTTTTAATCCAAGGGAAATCTAAAAGTCTTCTGTGCATGGAGGAATAAAGAAATAAAGATCAATAGCAGTAAACAGCAATATAAATTTATATCTGGTATCTTCTTATCCCTGTGCTCTGCATGCCATTAGAAAATTATCTGGAAGAACACACTTATCCTGCAAAGTGATGTCAACAGAATAAAAACTATGCTTACAATAAAGCATTAGCTGAAGAATCTTGTAGAAGAGTGATAGGATTAGACAGTGCTTCCCAAATTAGATCCCTTCTGCATTTTAACATGTGGAAAAGCCTCACGGCCTCCAGAGACCCAAAAAGTATAAAACTAACAGAGAATGACTCATCCCAAGTCAGACTCAGCAAATAATACAGCTCAGTCTTCTGACTCTCAGAATTTTGTTCAAGTCACAAGGAAAGACAGTTCAAAATAAAGAATCAACGCTCTTACTTTTATTTTAATTGCAGCTGAGTATTCTTTACTATATTAAATGTCTTCACTCAAACATCTTAGGACTACACCCCACTGAGACAACTGTACACCCAAATACTGAATGTCACATAATTTATCAACCTAGAATCAACTGATAAAAGAATAATGGATTTAATTCCTTTCTACTGAATAAAGTCTAATGCAGGACATAGTCTGTGCTGGGCTCCTTGGACATTTATATCATCACAGAAACACTATCAAACTTCCCTTCAGTATCTCAAAATTGCTTTCAACAAGACCACAGCAAATTCTTTGTCCGTCTTTCCATGTCTCTTGTGTGACTTAATCTAAACACGTCTTAATTACACAAATCACTGCGTAATAATTAATCAAATCAAGAGTTTGTGACACTGGCTCTCTCTTATTCCAGTGATAAAATGATTTTGGCCTGTGGTCTCAACATAGGTTTCTGCAAATAAAAGTTAAGTCATTCCCCAGAATCTGCAGTAATCAGAGAGGATGAATTTCATCTCACAGAGCACAAATATACCAAACACAGTAGTTCATAGTCCAAAATATTCCAGGGATACGAACCTCCAGGAAAGTTAAACAATATATAGAAAGTTGGTTTGTACTTTGCTGAGTTCCTAAGTCACTTACTTCACAAGCTGCCTGACTGTTATTAAACTGTTTTGTTAACAGTTCAATCCACTGAAGCATTGTAGGCTGTGAAAAGAAATACAGAAAAAACTATAACTTCAAATAATGAATTCCAGCATAATCTTTAAACATTTCTACATGGTTCAGTAAAGCACCAAATCTTAAGAATACAGTTAGAAACAATAAACATTTCATGAACTAATAATACGTTGCACCTACAGAAAAATACCAGTCCATACATTTTCACATACATTTTATATTCCACTGTGCAGTGCTCACTATAAATGTGGTAAATGACACTCTAAACATTAACTTTGCACCATATATGCTACTTTGACAGCTCAAAATCCCACTTGTAAAATGAGAAGTACAGATATGCTTTTCACTAGATTCATGCAGCTACTTAATGAGAATTTACAAGTAAATAGAATACCTTTTCCTTTGAATGAATAAATGTCTCTAGTACAAAGGAAGTGCTTAACTGGAAAAAAAAATGGCACCATTAATTTAGAATGCATGGATTAAAATGTCAACAAGGAAATAGTTAACAGAAGATGAGATACTTTGGAAATCCTTACCTTTGCTGTCATCAGAGAAACCGCTTTTGGATCTGGTAGTGTGCTTGGGATGCTACTACACAACTGCCACATAAACCTAGAGTCAGTAATTTTATTTGTTAATTAAAATAAATAATGATAATCTGCAAGAAGAAAAGAAGCATTAATATTACATTTTTAAAGAAAAACTTACCCAAAATATGTATGTTCAAAAATGTTCTTGTCTTGAAGGAACTGCATGTTATCATGCCATATCCACTGAAGAAAAAATGCTACCATCAGATACAAGAAAGCAGTTTATTTCACTACTTAAGCATGATTTTAAAAATATTTAAATGATTGCCAAGGCTAAAAAAACCAAGTTTTTTTGTATGAAAAATTATTTCTGTAAACACTTTCTTAAGCTTAAAGAACTGGCTCAAAGTTGTTTTATTCATCCTATAGCCAGTATTGGTTTTGCCTGCCATGGGACTGCAGAACAGAGCTTCAAACCTTCTCCTCTTTCTGTGACCTCATTTTTACAATTTAATTATTCAGAGTTTTAGGCTAAAATTTTGAGAACTGGTCCAACAAGTTTAAAAAGAACCACAGCTGAAGTCTAACCCAAAGCTTGATGAGCTCTGAGAACTTCTGATAAGTAAGATTTGCATCTCCATCATTAAACCTGAACAGGATTTCATGCCACGTCCCCCTGTTCCTCTCTCCAAAGTGATGTTTTTGATCAAATCAATTCAGAGTGGTTTTCACAGCAATATAGTTTAACACATTTAACTCTGATAAAATCTATTAATATTTTTAAGACTGAGAAGGAAAAAAGCATGATCTGATTGGAATGAAGAGTCTTTTTCAATTAAGAATCTAAAATGTGGCAGATGCTGAAACAACACTTCTGGCCAGAGGGAGCAGGGACACTGGATTTTCCAGGTGGTAAAAAGGGATTTATTCCCTATACAGGTCAGAATGAGAAAATGTCTAAAATTCAGGTAAAATGTAAATCCTGATTCCCTTCCTATCTCATGACAATCTCCTAAGGAAGACAGTGAAAAGAAAGGACTGTCATCTTAGTGATTTAAATTATTTTTGCTTTCCTGTGTTTATTCAGATTTCTGATGTGTTTAGGGTCTCCTAGAGTGTTTTAAAATTGGTGTTAAAACAAATCAACTTGTACCTCCAGCAATTCTGATGAAACATCAAATTTGTAGTCTTTGCCATTTTCCTCCTCTGGCTCCATCCGTTTATAAAACAGCATGTAAGCACTGTGTGTCTTGGAGAAAAAAACATCTGTATAATTTTTGCTTTGAGAGAGAAATCATGAAATCAGAAATAGAATCATAGAACAAGGGTTTGGAAGAGAAATACCTTTTCAAAGGAGAAATCCATAAACTTATCAGTAACAGAATCGTAAGTTTTTGTCTGTCAAGAAGAAAGTACAACCATTAATCACAAGCTTTTTAATGCCTTAGTTTCTAACAGTTTGTGATAGCTCACTTGCACATTTATTTCATGACACTTATGAGGGCTGCTGACAACTCAGATCTTGCTCAAAGCACTCTTGTTTCTTTTTTTCTTCTACAGTGACCTATTCTGAATTTTCAAAGCTGCTATGCAATACTGTACCTCCATCCCAAGCAATTTCCTGGCTCATCCATCTCACTGACACCTCTTCTTCAGAGGCACCGAAAGGTATTTTATCCATGTGCCAAACAAAGGAATTTTCTGGTTTTATTTCAGCATATTGTCTTTCCCAGACAAGAAAAGTTGTCTAATGCACAGGATTGCTTTAGTAAGAAACTGTGTTATTCATAATGTGCTTTATACCATGTACACAGCTATAAATAATGATCAACTCAAGCACAACCTGAGAACATTTGAGTGTTGTTTGTATTAATAGTGTGTAAAAATATTCCAGCTGATGTCACAGGCAGTGACACAAGGCACAGACAAAGATCAAAATGCTCTTTTTTTTTCCAGAATACACCTCAGCTTGAAGTAATTATTCCTTCATCAATGGTCTGAGCAAAGCAGCCACCCAAGCAAGGATTCCTAAATTAGCTGCAGACTCACTTTTTTTACACCTGAATGAATGGTACGATAAAAACCAGATACAGTAAAGAAATACCTCTTCTTTGGAGAGACACTTCACTAATTAACTCTGCTTCATTAGTAATACCTGTACTCTACTTCTAACAGCTTTCTTTTAAAACCT
Organism: Lycocorax pyrrhopterus obiensis; assembly: GCA_014706295.1. NCBI lineage: Eukaryota > Metazoa > Chordata > Aves > Passeriformes > Paradisaeidae > Lycocorax > Lycocorax pyrrhopterus. Next base: position 7,442,756 of record JACSVZ010000004.1, read on the forward strand.
CATAGAAGACCTGGATTGCACCAGATTGTAACAGGTATTAAGAGTTGAACATGACAAAAATTCAGGTCACAACTTACAGTCATTTCTCCACCAAAACATTCGGAAGCGAGCTGGGCAGAATCGAAGGGTTTTACTTCAGCATCATTGAAAAGGTACCTGCAAGACAGGAAGAAGCTCTGGAACAACTGCTGCTCATCTCTAAGGGCAAATAAAGCCTAACGAGCACTTCCAGTGATTCCTCAGACTGAAATATTCCCATTCATTTCTGATGTCTGGTCCCACAAGTGACTTTCTTCTAGGAAGATCAGAGAAGGAGGAACTGCTGTGGATCCCCACTGGAGCAGGGATTAGGTCACGAGCTGGTCTTGTTTCAAAAATGCTCCAGCTATTCTAGAGAATAGGAATAGAGGAAACCTTGTCTCCTGTTCCAGGGCTCCAGTGAGAAATGGAGATACCACATCCAAAAATAACAGGCCGAGTGCTCCCTGCTTTCTTGTGTCTCCCAGCAGGACCCTCCTCCTTTCCATGACCACATCCCTTCCCTTTTCTGAATTCTGCATCCATAAATGCAGCTGGATCCTCATCCAAGGTACCAAGCAGATTTTATGAAGGACGATCTAGGAAATATTTTGTACTGAAATAACTCAAATCTAGTCCCACCAGGAAGCAAGGCTGGCTGTGGTGAGGCCAGCACAGCATTCCCTGCCACCCCTGTGTCCGAGGGACCACACAACTCTCCTGGCTACAACGTGCTAATTTGCAGGCTCCTAAATGAATATCCTGACACCCATCAAAGTCCAGCATCCTGTGCTTTTCAGAGGAACCTCCAGGATGTGCCCCCTATATAACTGCATCTAAGGCAACAAGCTTTAGTTATTAAGAATATGGAAATAGAAATTGCATAGCTCACCACTTGTTGTTTTTGTAAGCATGAGGATTGACAATGTCCCTGATAAAACTGTAGTAATGCCCCCCATCTGCTGTTCCTGTGTGAACTGTCACGCCAATCAGGTCATACTCATAACTCTCAGTTTCTTTCAAATATCCACCATCTTCCTTAAAACCTGAAATAATTCAATACAATATTTAATCAGTTATTTCCTAAACACCCAAACTTCAACATCAGCCACAAACTGTATGTAACTATTTGCAATTTCTCTCATATTTTAAAAACAAATTTAAGACTAATTCAAATTGAACAGTATATGAAACCAAAAATTGGCTGTTTTTCTTACATGAAACACACTGTGAGACTTTGGGAATACAGGTTGATTAAAGCTATGTTTGATTTTATTTGCTTCTGTTCTGTATACAGAAAGTGATACCCAGATAAAGAGCCAAAGCTTGCTGAAGCCCTTTTATGAGCATACCTTCTTTCCTGTCGTTTTTTCCCATGAGGAAATCTTCAGTGTAGGGTGTCATATCCAAACGTAAAGGGAATGAAAAATGGGTATTGACTTTCTCCTTCATCATGGTCACCATATTAAATGTATATCTCATGGTGTTGAAGCTTAAGATACGAGGTAGTTTCTTAAAACACGCCCTGAAGGATCAGAAATAACCATGATTTACAAAAGCTTAGCAGGGTGAACTGTATTTTCACAGAGATTTTAAACATTTCTTTCTACTGTAACACTGGAGATCTGTTGCTAAGACACATAAATATAAAATCCAGCTCTCACAGTGCCCCAGAGCAGGGCAGACTGACCAGCAGCAGGAGGGTCACATTTAGCCCACTGAACAATTCCATTTAGGCTGTCATTGTACCTTGGGAGAAACAGCAAATTTACTCATATGGCAGGAACCAGTTTTCTAAAATAGTATCATAAAATGAGCCATGAATGAATTTGACAATGCAAATCCCCTCACTGCAGGGAGTTACTGTCTTCCAAAAGAGAAGCTTCAGGGCAGAACATCTCCTGCATTAAATCTCATAAAATTTGCAATAATGACTTTCAAGTACGTTACTCTTTCACCCATGTCATTTAAAACAACAATGAGGTTTTCCAGCTCTAACGAAGAAATTTGTTAGCTGCAATACAAAGACAACATAAAATTTTTATTTACTTTCTCTTTATTAGCAGACTTTTCAAAACATGGAAACATTTTTAAAGCTACAGATTTTAATTAAGAAATTTGGGGTGATGGATGAAACTTAAGCAATTATCCTGTATAATGAGTAACCAACCTTTGAAGGCATTTAATATTTTAAACCCAGGACTAATGTTTCAATAGGTACTAATTTCTGGTTTGTTTTTTTTTAAATTAAAAAAGGTAATGAACATTTTCCTGTCGTCTTTTGCTAAGATACTTCAGATTCTTTGTTTTGGAAATTTGATTTCCTTCTTATTTCTGATTTGCACAGGGATCACATCCTTATAGGCCTACAGGGTATAAACTGAATGAAAGAGCAGTCCTGTTCCATCTAAAGGATTACTGTTATTCCAAATGTAATTCTGGAAATTTACTAAAAAGAAACATTAAGAATATTTCTCTCTTCTTAGCCACACCTTTTCTCAGCCCGCACTTTCTTCCCACAATGAGAACACGTGTACATGTTGTCACCTTCCAAGGTATCTTTAATAGTTACTTCATCAAGAGATTCCTGCATGGAACAAACAAAAAAGGAGTTTACATTTATCTTGGATATTTACATCTTGTTCTTACATGGCCTGCTTTCCAACTCCCTCCCTTTCAATTTTACTTTAATTAACATTTCCACAACTTATGAAAATACAGGTGGTAAAAGGCCCCAAAATTTTTCACAGAAGAGCAAACACTTGAACTAAGAGTTTGACAGGAAAACCAGGTCCTAACCCGTACACAGAATTAAGGATCCAACTCATAAAAATGGCACTCAATATTCCAAGCTGTCTCAAAGAACTCAAGTCCTTTAAATTCAAAGTGTGGAGATTAATGGTTGTTCAAAAAGCTTGAAAACAGAATTATGCTGGTGTAAGCTTTAAATTAACTTAATAAGCAGTACTACCCGAAGATGTTAAATCTTTTGACATTTACAGTTCCCACACAAAATGGCCACAGCATGTTTAAAACAGAAATAAATAGTGATTATTGACTGTAAAACAACAGTCAATGGCAAATGGCCCCAGCTGACAGCACACTGCACTGAGAAGATGAAACTAAATTACCTCATAATATCAACCTAAAAACTCCCCAAAACCAGAGTGCAGATAAAAAGCATCGACACCTTCGAGTGTGTGGCAGTGTTTTGTGCCCTTTGTAACGGAGATCTACGAGCCTCCTCTCAGCCTGGCACTACTTACATAAATATTCTTCATATCTGCCACCTGGCACCTCACTGTGTAGAACTCCTCAGCTGTCTGACTCACATGCTCACAGTCCTGAAGAAATAGAAGAGAAAAGCAATGAAATTTCTTGTTTTGAGAAGTTAGAAAAAAAAAATCTTTAGAAGAGAAGTGTAGAGAAGGAACACTTACCAAAGAAACGACGTTGTTTGTGATAACACCTCCAAACAAGCTTTTCACTGTGTTTTTCTGGGAACAAATGAATAAATTCTGTCAAGGAAATTTGAGCAAATCCATAAGTTTTCAAGCTCCCTTTTGCTCCCTCTTAACAACTCACCAGTTCTGGAGACATTTCCTCTATTTTTGTTATTAGGTCAGTGAAGAACTCAGTCATATCTTTCTGCTCTCCAGTGTTCAAGGGCTGCTTATCCATGGTGTAGGTTTTACAGAAAGGCCTGGGGTTGTAGGCCTTGCATTCACTTTCCTTTGGATAAAAGAAATCAAACAAAACCAAATCAACACAAACCCCTTTATTTTCAAGTTACACAGATGTACCCCACACACACATAAGAATATCTGTTTTTAAAAAGACAAATACATACAGTACGCTTATCAGGCAGGATAGTTTCTTAAATGTTTAAATGTTTCTGATGAAATGCAAAGCAGTTTTTAACTAATTTGATTACCATTATCATGATACCAATTAGTAAAATATCATTAGTAAAAAAAGTATTAAAATATTTAGTAAATACTTCATAAAATGAACCATTAAAATAAAATAGCTTGGCTGAAGATGTGACACCTGCAGTTCCTGCATATCTGTTCTGACACAAAATAAAATGTGAGAACATCAGCTTGTGTTTATGTATTTCTGGACACTGCTGACTTAAATCTTGCCAAGTGCTCAATTCTCATTCAGACCCTGTGTTATCATCTAGTTTTCAACAGGATATGTTTAGCCAAAGAAAAGAATTTGCAGCATAAAGCAGTTCTTTAGAATGTATCTCCATTCCACTGCCTTGCACACTGGGAATGCAGGACTTACTCTGTTTTCTTTAAGGACATGTAGCAAGACAGTTCCTCCTGTAAATATTGCCTTTTTTAGAATAAAGTCTTTCTTCAAGATTTAAACAGTGCTAAGTCTTTGTATGACTTCATGTTCCTGTATTATTTCCTGCTTATGTGAACACCTAATTCAATAATTTCTGTGATTCATGGCAGGCATTGCAAGTCAAGATTCCTTTCCTCATTTGTCTTCAAAGGGCTTGTGAATTTCTTACACAAAACCAGTGTCCAGACACTCAACTCTCCTCAGGTTTTTTTCATTATTTCAGAATTGTTTCAGTGTTTCAACAGCAGTGAACACCCGTGAACTGCTTTAATTTTGTTTGGTCCTGGAATCTCAACATTTTGCTTTATTTCAATGGATTAATCTTTAAATACTGGAGCAAGGAAAATACAATGAATAAAAATAATGTATTTTACTTTATCACCAGGCAATCTCCACATCCTCAGCACCTCTGTAATTCAACACTCTTGATTCACCTGAACTATGCACAAAGAATCCCTTAAATATTTAAAATCCATACACAGGACTGTGGTCATTTCTGCAGGGACAGTTGCTGTTGACCGTTTACCAAAATCAGTTTGGGAAGTGGCCTAGACACAGCAGGACTGTCCCAAATTCCTACCTGGAGGGCTCCTGTAACAACCAGACAAATCCTTCCTTGGGAAAATACAGCCAATCAATCACCCAGTTTCAAACTGGTCCATTGTCTCAACTGTGGTTTTCTTGCCTTCCCCACCCTCCCCAAAAAACAGGATACTTTCTAAAATACTCTCTTTCACACCTACCATTAGGTATGTAAACATCTTCTGGAGTTCCAGTAGAGTGGTCTTGTGTTTCATATCTTCTGAGTACTAACAGAAATTAATAAAAGAAGACTTTATGGTTTTGCTTATTTACTTTGCAAAAACAGACATTAAAAAGATGTAACATTCAAATAAAAACCCAATTACTTTATTATGGACCATTAAGAAAAATGATTGTGTACAAGAATACACAGTCTATTATCTTACATTTATAGTTTTTATACTTATTTTACACTTTTTTTGGCATGTCAACATTAAACCTGAGAGAAAAATAACTCTGCCTCCTAAAACTTTATTGCAGGTAGGAGCTTTTGGGAAAGTATTACAAAGTATTAGTGGCTTTGGAATAATTTTTTTAATTCACAGATGTTGTGAGGGTTCTGAACAACCCTCTTCACAATGCATTTCAGGTGCAGACCAGTAGCTTCTCGTATTGAGCTTTTTATTTTCATTTATGAATGGCAACTCCAGAAGTTAAGTGACAAGTACCAGCAATTAACAATAACAGAAAATGATGAGGTCACTGCCAGTGAGGGTGTTTCACACATTCTATCTGCCCTGCTGATGTCAGGGACCAAAATGATGCTTTGTCTCTTACAGTAAAGAGCTAAAAGTAATAATATTGCAATTCTGGAAGTTAACCAATGTTAACAATAATTTACAGCACCTGCTGTACTGCTGGTAGCATGAGATACACACTCTGGGACTTTTATAAACACTCATGAAAAAAAATTTGTTAACAAAATGGCAAATCAGCAGTTAAGAAACAATAGACAATTCACATGAACCCAAACCTGAATCAAACTAGTTGAAAGCAACAGAAATGTGACTTTTAGAACATTTTATTTCAATGCCACCCTAAGAACCTCCCACATTACATACTTCAGAAAAAAATCACTTCAGACACCAGCAAAAGAACCCAACTGAACAAAAAGCAAACTAACTGCTGAGGAAATATTCTTTATCTAGAAGTAAGTCTTAGAAGTAAATCTGTATCTTTTCAGCATTTGCCCTGACTCTAAATGTAAATTTCTATGCGAGCCCCACACTCACCTTTGCAGTGAAAATTGCCTGTCTGGCCTCTGGGATCATGTACAGCTGCTGAATAGTGGAGGCCAAGTAACATGTGGCTCCAAGGTTGGTTAAACCCACGAACCTGCACTCGGCACGAACATCATCGTGTGGCCAATAATCCCACTTGTAAGGTGCGTGGGAAGCTGTGAGAAACAGGAACCACACAGGCAGGAAAACAATCAATTCAAAGTGCAGTTTGCAAAAACAGAAATACAATGTAAAGCTTGATGCTCACACTAACAAAATGTCACCTGGGTATGCATTGTTCATTTACAGGCACGAGCCACACTGTGCCTGATCTTTAGGAAAATGGCTTATGTATTCCTCAGGAAAATCTTTAAAATCTTTGGATAGAGCAGCAGCCTTCCTGTCACAGCACTCTGGCCTGCAAGGGGCTCACTGTGCTCTCCAAAGCAACAAGTGAATCAGATTGAAAAAGCCATTTTCTTTTCCTCTAAGCTTTCTATTCCTCTGTAATCCATACCAGATGTAGCGATGGATTTCTTACACAGGGAGGCACCAGACAAGTTTGGCAGTTCTGAGGGACTCTTTAATCAGCCTTGTTCTGATATGGCTGCCAAGAAATCAGAAGAATGGGAAAGTTCTCACCTGCCAGTCAGGAGGATGGTAATCAGCTTAGACAATCTTCCTTGGTATCCAAGAATTTGGACACGAAAACCTGCCATGCATCCAGCTTTGCTATTCATCCCCAAAGATACCATTCTCCAAAACCACAGAGTGTCCCACAAATAATTCAGTGCCTCTACTGAAGTACATGTTCAAAGAGGAAAAAATATCCCCCAAAATGGTCTATTTATTTTACAATCCATAAAAGTTATGTGGAGTTCAAGATTTAAACTTTAAATCCTTAATTATTTTGTCACAGATGAAAGACTCATTAAGGATTCTTCTCAATTCACACTATCAGATAGAAATTCAGGAAACTATTTGGCATCCTCACATCTTCAGAGACCAGCCCCACAAGACGTTCAGTTGCACAACAAATAATAGTTGTAATCTTCGTTTTGGCATTGGCATCAAAACAACTATTAGCCCTGAGGAGGGAAGGAAAGAGGCTTAATTCCCCTGTTTCAACAAATCTCAGTGGTGTGACCTCGGGTTCCACGGGCTGGTCAGCCAGCTGAAACAAAGCTCCCCTGCACGTTTCACCTCCTAAAGAAGGTCATTAGCATGGCAGAATAATCCAACATTCCCTCCCCTAACTGCAATCCCTAAATTACATCACCCTAATTCACCCTTTCTGATGCAAGGACTCGGCATCTATCACTGCTGAGAGCTCATCAAGCTGGAATTGCAAAGCAATCAGTTGACTTCTTTGTACTTCACAGAGCAGCTGGGAGTATCTTCCACCTCCTTCCATCTGACAAGGAGCATTGAGGAATTTGACAAGGACTTTCTCAGGACAATCCTGTGTTCCCCACCCTGGGGTTTTTTTAAGTGACTGTCTTCATTTGTGTAATAAAGTTTTTCCTTCTTCCATATGGATCTCAACTAGAAAGGCAAATTTGAGGCTCGTTGATGTCTATCTTCTTTATTCCTCTCTGTTGTTATAGAAACCAGCTTTTTCTCAGGAAGAGATGGGGAAACTTGAAACCAAACTTGCAATGTTCACATTCTATTTTAAGAAAAAGAAAGCTGAATTTTTTCCTCTCAGAATGACCGTGCATTTCTCTATATTCCACCTTCTGATGATGCTCCTGCTCTATCCATAACACCAGACGTGATCTTAACCTTGCTGGAAAGCAAAGCACCTGCTCTTTGAACTGAAGGGTTTTATCAGTCTTTAAAGAAGCCAAAATCCAAAACACTGCATGAAATTTTATGAACAACTGAAGGTATCTAAATCTACTCTTCAGTACGATCAACCTGAATGAATAAACACATTAAAACCAAAGACAGGATGGCAATTTCTAATATTTTCCTTAACGTTTCTTCTAAGTAGAATGGAGAGATAGGTCTAAGACTAAGATTTTTGAAGTCTAATAAGATTACAGGGATAACGAAGTGGAAAACCCCAGTTTCAACAGTCTTTGGATCTCGTCAATGGAATAACAAAACCTTAAACAAATGAGGTATCACAAGTCCTGTGTTGGGTGCACATCACAGAGACAACAGCACTCTGTCAGCTGTAATAAAATTAACATCCATGCAAGTGAGAAACACTGGATATGGAGCAGGAGCACAGAGCAGATGGCTCTGGAGAACTTGGGATGCAACAAGCAATCTAGAGAAGAGTGTTTGGAAAAAAGTAACAACTGTGGTAAATGTTACAGAAAACTTCCACACTAAGGAATTACTGAGATTTGGAGTGAGGAAAATACTGATTGTAAAAAATGAATGATTGCACCTGGAGAGATACAGACAACCTCAGCAGCAGATAATGTGCTCAGAGCAAACATAAATATCCAATATTTTCATAAAATATATTCTTCATAATATTTCTTCTGAGCTCAGGAGCCCTTGGAAGGCCCCAGGCATATGAGAATAGAACACAAAGCATTATTATGATCAGATTTCTCTTTTGCTTCCTGAATTGTAAGGCACTAAAATCAATTCCATAGATTAAAATAAATTACAGAACCTCAGGTTACAGGAATTGAAACTGGGCATGTGAAAGGAAATCTAGCAAGCTAAAAATGCATAATGAGGATTTGCAAATCAAAGATAAAATATTAACTAACTCCAAATTTTGGTGATTTCCATATTATATATAGGAATTGTGGTTCCAAAAGGCAGGAAGCATGGAAGCCAAAAGGCATAACTAAACTGCTCTATGCAGATTTCTGGGTACAGACTGAAGTCAACTACAGTGATATCACACTCTGAAAACATCACAGTGCTGTTCACAGCCAGCACAATTCCAGTACCTCAGTGTGGTTTATATACTTTGGTTTAGGTATAGATATCCCATGTTTCTTCATGTTAGAAAGGAAAAAGGGAGATTAAATCCAGCACAAGAGGATGACACATGTAAAATCCAAGGTTACCTGTGTGTATGTGCCATTTAACAGGACCACACACTCTAAATAACCCATATTTAAGAACAAGTGATACAGAAATTATTATGGGTTTTAATCTGGTAGGTGAGCAAAAGATGCCAACACTTGTGTGACACTACCCCAGGTGATGGGGGATAAACAGCAGAGCTCTAAAGTGGAATTCCCAGAGCAGTGTTAGTGGCCACAAAACACTTCAAAGCTGTGTGTAACTAAGGTTCTTACACTGCATGTGCTGTGCCATGACCCAGTTGTGGAGCAGCCTGTAGTTTTCCACAGAGCCTTTCACCATTTCCACCAGCAAGTCGTAAGCAGCAGCCCTGGAGGAGTGGGACTTGCATTTTGGCTGTTGTCTGTCCTTCAGACTGGGCAGCAAGAATAAGAGATTGAAGATGTCCCTCAGAAACTCCTGGAAAACAGTTAAATTGGCACATTTAGCAGCTTGAATGTATTCTTAGAAGATAAATCATATATTAACAATTTTCTAGGAACTTCTGCGGACTTTCCAGACCTCTATCATGCAGAACTTTCCAGACCTGTATCACGCACAAAGCACTGCTGCACCAAGTCAGGCTGCCTTTGGATAATAAACACATATTTCACACTGTTATTTATCTTCACCATGCCAGATAATACACTAAAAAAGACATGCAGCTGTCTGAACTTGGGTACCTCCTCTCTACACAGGGAAAAAAAAGGGGACAGAATTCTTCCCCCTTTGGAGAGCACAAGCTGCCAATCCAGCTGTTCTACTTCACTGTAAATTTTTACACTGAAATTTCTCAGAGGGAAGTAAGGTGGTTTCACAGTCCTGTTCTATTGCACCGAATAGGACACAACCCTCTTCACTAATGCACTTTGTAATGTGCAGTTAACAAGTGTTCTTAACTGTACACAATTAAAAAAATTAGTATTAGATGAAGACTTAGTTTTAGAAAATGTACTAAGTCCCTGTCTCTCAGCAAAGCCAAACTCTTTTTGAGGAGTTTGCTGTGGACACTGCTCTGTTCGCATTCATCACTGCACATTCCTGGCCTCTCTGTGATACACTCCATGCTTTAGGATTCTGGATAGCATCACTCCTTTCTACTTTAGCTTCTCTTTTCCTTTCTTCTTAAGCTTTCCATACATCCAAGCTACAAAAATCTGACCTTTGCATACCTCTCTTTTAATTTGCACATCCTCCCCCACGCTGCACTCTGTGAACTGAATCCTTACTCTAGTTTAACCTGCAAACTCTCCATAAGTAAAATACACTTATCCAGTAGAACTACAGGAGCAGCCTTTTAAAATGCTGTCAGCAATGTCACATTTGGACAATCGAATTACCTTCAGGGCCATTTTATGGTAACAGAATAAACAGACAAGATATAAACGTCATTAGACACCAGGGCCTACTTTTCAGCTGAAACCTCACTGAAGGCCCAATAAGAAGTTCTGTAGAGTCTACAAAAAAACCTATCAGTCTAAATCAGTTTTTACACACAATTTGCTTTTTTTAAGATGATGCAGTTCTCAAAAACAAAATAAAAGTTTTTAGCAGCTTCTGCCTCACCACTCTCCCACCTTACAAGCACAAGTGGAACGTAATATTCTTGTAACAGATCTCTGCCACTACACAGATGTGGTGCTTAAATGTTACTTTTAGATCAGACTGTCCCAGGATTTGGTCAAAAACAGCTGTTGTTAAGGACTTAAACCAGTTAATGCTGATCAACAGTAAAAACATCTAAAGATAATACATGAAAATAAATAAAACTTCAGGGATGTAAGAACTCTATCCTGGAATTAAATAGTTAGAAAGAGAAGGGTCTGTACATGCTACTTGTTAATAAAGGAGTATGTGTGGGTTTGTCCATCATCCCAAGGCTAGAAATACGATGTACTTTCATATATCGAGCCCTGCAATCAAAATGTGGTAAAAAAAGTACTGTTTTGATCTCTCAGTGGTCATTCAGTGCCCTTCTCACCTGGCCTTCCCGAGAAAATTTGAAGGGTGGTTTGTGCTTAATAACACTGGTTGCGAGGCGAAGCAGTCCTGTGAGCCCATCATCTTCTATGTTACCGTCCTGATGGTCAAGGATTTCTCTGCTGTACATGCAGAGAGAGAAGCAATGTCACAACTCTGCCCCACTAACAATCAATGCAATGCAAACGACAAGTGGAACTGCTCTGGGCAAAGCTCACCTCCGAATGCAGTCAGCAAGGTGTCTCGCCAGTGCATCTAAATCAAGCAGGGTTGTCTGATTCAAAATAAAGAAAATGGAATACAAATGGGAAATAATTATGGACTTCTTTTGGAGGAAATTTTATTATTGCACACAGGAAAACAGAGATAATTCAAACTCATTTTCAAACGTAAGTTTTCTAACTTCTGCTAAGTGGCTGCTAACTGAATTTAACTCTTTCAGCTTTAATCAAATACTTGATTAGCTCCTCCTAGGAACACACTGAAATTATCAACAGTGAATCTCACAGATAATTAAAGTACTCCCATGTCTGTGACCTTCAACTAAGTTCACCTTCTCTGTGTGTTAAACAACCCCCATTTCTTGACTCCACAGAGTCACTGCCTGAAACTCCCAAGAGCTACTAAATGCACATCAGAGTAGGGAAAGCTGGGAGATGGGAAAGATCCAAGAGCTGTCCACAGCAGTTCATCATATCTTAAGAAAAAATGTCTGAAGACACAAATTAAAAACCAATAAACGTTGATACGAATGCAAAGCAAACCTACCTGACTTGCATCTTTGACATGAATGTTATCAATCAGTTTGCACAGCAGCCAAAAATATTCCTTACAACCAGGGCGCAGCACAGTTTCCTCTTCATAATCCTCTATCTGTGGAAAGAAATTGCTTTTGTTCTGAAGTACAAGACAAAATAACTGTATTAAAAAACCACAGTGAAGCCAGTAACTGTGTTACAAGAATATTACTTTCTTCAAGTCTCTAAGGTATTAGAACAATGTATTTTACAATGGTAACAGTGTGTGCTCTATTTTTCTTCTGCAGTGTTTATTAATTTTCTTGAAACATTGTCAGGATGATCTGTCAGACCTGTAAAAATTTGTAGAATAGTGTGGAGTTCATCCCACCCACTGCAAATAGCAGAAATATTCAGGATTAGACTGGACAAAACATGAGAAACTTGGGCTGATTTCAATATTAGTTAATACAGATCTAATTTTAAACTCTTCTGAAAATGAGACAAATATTGCAAAATCTTCTGTAGGCTGTTTTAATTTAACTCTTTTTAAAAATATTTGTTACATGGACATTGAAATTCAAGAACAAGAGCACTTCCTAAAAGCTGTTCTGCATTTCTCCAGGCACAGCCAAGCTGTAAATTATTGCAGTGTCACAGTTTAACCACTTTTGGAAAGGTTCCGGAAACATCTAAACCAGAAGCCTTAATATCTCTGTGTATCTGAAACAGTATGTCAGACATAATGATAATGTGCTACCAGTTTGAGTTTTTATACTAAAAAAATACATTTAACTACATCTTTGATAAAGTCTTGCCAGTTCTTCAATTCTTACCCTAATTGGTTTCAGAGCTTGAGCATCAGGGAGAAATTTTAGCAAGGTTGATGCAGCCAGCAGCAGAAAGGAGCGGTTGATTGAGTCTCCCCCATCCAGGCCAGAGAGAGATAATTTGTACAAACCATTGCAAGACTCGTGGCGAACAGCAGTCTAGGAAAAACCATAAAATTAAGTGATTGCTCACATTATTTGGAAGATTTTTTCTTTTGTATGTTTTTCTTTCACAGGTACATAAATTCCTCTCATATCTATGAGGTTATTAGGGTAAAATGTGTCTTTCTAAAAACAGCTATTACACGTAATGTGCATTTAAATTGCTTACAGAAAAATGCAAAATATATTGTTCTAACTAAAAAGATGATTTGTCCATGCCTTGTGTCTCTTGAGTTATGTATTTTCTACAGGAAAGATTACAGTGATTAGAATAGAAAATATCACATTTGGCAAATCAAGGAAATCCATGTGAATCCTGAATTTACCCTTACCCATTCCTAACAATTAATTTATTTAATTTCACTAGAAGAATTATTTTCTTCTTTCTTTTATTAAGAAAAACATCCACAGTCTATCTCTAACCCAGCTTTGGAAGTTTGCACTCTCTCATTCCCAGGGATTTTAAGTGGAGTCAGCCTGTGAGCTTTTCCTGTGCTTGAGTAATAAAGCAACAGGTAAGAATTATCACTTCAAGCCCACATTGCACCTTTAAGCAACCACTTGTAAATACAAAAATTATCTACTGTGAATATATTGATGCAATTTTTAAGCCTTTATTACGTGAGAAAGAATTACTTTAAGCTAGACAAAGGTTTGGCCACGACAAAGATTTTTGTATCAATTCTCATTCACCTCATTTTGCGATTCTAAGTAGAGCAAAATAAATAATAATTTAAAAAATAATGTAAAAATGTAAGGGGGAAAGTACCTTTAACTAATTCAAGTCAGGGGGCATCACCCAGAAATTTCAACAAATTACCCAGGAATTTTAACAAATTACAATGAAAAAATGACCTTCAGACAGAAGCCAAGAACAAATGTCAGAGTTCATAACGTGGTTTGCCATCGACCACAGACGTGCCACCTTACAGTGATCACTTCTTACAGCCCTGCAAGTACCTGAGGCAGATCCTGCCACTTTTAGCAGGAAAATACATCTTGAATTCAATGGCAAACCAAAATGAATGGCACAAATTAGGAATGCAACAACCTCCCCTTTCCTTTCCATACCTCTGGAATAAGAAGGGTGAGTTTCTTGAGCCAGTCTTGTAAATGGTCACTGTCGGCCAGACTGGATTTCACCAAGGAGCAGCAGTGAGCCCAGCTCACCAAGAGCCACATGGAATAGTGAGTGACTGAAAGAGGAGGAGAGAAATGCCACTGTAAGCAACAGCAAAGGCTTTTTGGGTGGAAGGGTTGCACAGTCCAGCCCAAATGACATTTATTTCAGTCACACTAACAGGCAAGACTAAATCTTTCCTAGGCACATAGGATACAACCTAAACTCAAGAGTTTCACCAATATGTTTATTAAATACTGTCCACTGTACTAATGATGACCATTTAATCAGATTAAATATTATCAGTCAGGGGCATAACCCTTTCCTGCATCTCTACTTCTTAACCAGTGAGCTGGTGCTTTGCATCACATCTTCACACTTCTTTCCTGTTTTGTACCAATTTCTGTGGCCACCTTTGTGTTGCCTCACACAGAAGTTCCATTTCAATCACCTTGCAGCCCCCAAGTAACTTTGAAAATTTTTAGGTAGCATCTTTGGAAGGAAATTAGAGCAAGAATGAGTATTTTGGAGTGCTTCAGACTCCATCCAGTGTCACCTCTCCTCTGGTACTAAGGCAGGTATGCTTTCAAGGACTACACTTCCAAATACCTCATTCTTTAAAGGAATTCTCAACGGAGAAACCATTCTTCATCTTTAATTATGTAGGAGAGAGACTGCCAGCAGCAGGAGCCCAAGCACAGCCCCACCCAATGACAGCAACTGCTGGGGTTTGTTCAAGCAAACAAGGCATGAACACTCAGTTACAGATGTGTCCAAGGCTCCCAGGACAGCTTTTTATGGGATAGGATCCCACCTGTCTTGCCAATGAAGCTGCTTCTCTGGGCAGGTTAAAGAAAGATGCTCTTGGAATAAGGTCTAATTTCAACTTTTCCAGGGCAACAAGAGTTTATTCTTGATAGCTCCCCTCATCTTCTCCTTGACTTCCACCTGGATTTTGTATTTTCTTCTTTGCAAAGTGTTACATTTTGATAGGATACCTCTGCCATTGGTTATTAATGCAGGATAAAGTGCTGTATGGGATTTGTCTGCATTTGCTGTTCTCATTGAAGCCACCTGGGCTAAAAATCCTCACATGGAATTTCTGCCACAAGCCCAATAAGAAATATTTAGGCAAGAGGGAAGCAGCTGCTGCCCATGGAAAAAGTCACTGAGCAGAAGATGCTTCCAACCCCTGCCTCAGCTTCACTCCCAAAATAAAACTGAATTTCCCCCCTCCCAAGTCTGATACAAAGTTTGGGGATCAGGGCTGGGAGCAAGAATGGAGGGAAATCCAGACAGGATTTAGCCTGGAAAGTGGATCGGGAAAACCTAGACGAGATTTCAGCCAGAAAGAGGATCAGGAAAAGCCCAGCCAGGAATTCTCTGGGAAACCTGATCGGGGGAAAACCCGGACCAGATTTCCCCTGGAATTAGGGTTGAGAGAAAACCGGACCGGATTTCTCCCGGAAAGAGGCTCAGGAAAAAACCTGGACCGGATTTCACATAAAGTCAGGATCGGGGGGGAAACCCGGACTGGATTTCACCTGGAAAGTGGATCGGGGAATAACCACGACCGGATTTCACCCTAAATCAAGACTGGGGAGAAAACTCGGACTGGATTTGGGCCAGAAGGTGAATCAGGGAAAAACTCAGACCGGATTTCACTCGGAAACCACGGATATTTCCTTGGAGTAACACAATTTTCCAGCATTCTAACGGTGGAATAAATCAAACCCATAACTTATTATCATCATCAAGTTGCTGTCCCTATTACTAGGTCCTGACACAGCTGGGTTGCAGCACTGACCTTCATGCCTCGACCTGTGATCAGACTGAGCCTTCAACACCCTGATGGGAAGAAGATAAAATCATTTGAACTCTATCACAGAACGTAACAGATTATCACTCAGAAATACAAGTACACACAAGGCACAACACAGTTACTCTTAAGTAACCACTTGGAAAATTATCCATCTTAAAAGGATGCATTTCTTGCAGTACTCAAAATTAGCAACAATAATAAACCTATGAAAACCTTCAAGTCACCCCCATAAAACTTGACTAACTACAAGATTAAAAGCCAAGAAGTACCCACAGTCCCTTTATTTTATCCAAAATAGAGAAGTCAAACAGAGCTAAGAACTGACCCACACAGAAATCTAGTTTTCTTCTAAAGAAACCACACTCTGATAAACATTTAATGTTTATATTTATTTACTTACTTTTTTATTAATTAAAATAAAAGTTTATGAAACCAAAACCATAGCGTATATACTTAAAATTATTCCTGCAACTCAACTATTGGTTGAAGTTAAGCACACTTGCAGACTTGACTGGAAATGTTCTGAATGTCCTTAACAATCTTTTAAAAATATGGTAAAGCACACTATCCAACACTTGGAATCAATTCTACAACACCAATGTAACAAAAACCTGACCTCCCCAGCATCAGTCTGACTGCCACAATGCAGCCTTACACAGAATTGCTTTTCTCAGGACAAAAAGGCAACAGGACCAAAATCTCCAATAGGTGAAATTTTGCCTTCAGTATCTGCACAATGGCTAAAACAGTAATTTCAGCAGGATGAAAAAAATAAGTCAAAACTGGCAGACTAAGCAACATAAAAGCGAATTTCTTTTAATTTCTCCTTTACGCTGCCTTGAAATTGAGAATGCTCTGGAGAAAATGCAGAAGGGATTTGGCATGAGAATTTCTGACAGCATGTCATTTATAGGTTATAGATCCATGCCTCACACCCTGACCACGGAGCTCTCACCCCTCTCCTCTCCGCCACTGCTTTGAGGGCAGGATAACCACAGGAGGTGACTAAGAAAAGCAAGTCTACAGCCTCTGGAATCAATTTCTGACGTGGCTGTCAATGGGGACCACAGCTGGAAGAGCCCTGGACTCGTGAACTAAAGCAGCGATGAAAATGCGCACACTCGATCAGCTTTATCACAAAAATAAAAAGATATTGTACCTAGGTGCCAAGTTGTCATATGTATAAGCAACTGACATAAGTCGCTGAATCAAACTGGTTCCCTGGACAAGTACAAGAAACACCTTTAAAAATTGAAGTCAAAAGAAAAAAAAAAAAAAAACAAGTTAATATAACAACAAGCTTTTTGATCTGGTTTTCAATTATACACACTGTGTGAATCTAAATAAACCCACCTGTGCCGAGGAGGAAGAGCCAAAGGCAAATCACAGCATCTTCACAGTTAACAATTTACTGGTTTTATTAAAGCATAGCTAAAATCCCATGCTTCACTGACTAGGTCTAGATGCTAAAATTTCTGTTCCTCTAAGAAAGACAATGCAACTGAATAGGAAAATCAACCATTTATTCAACCCTTCCAGTAAAAACACGGTATTTTTTTAAAGCATAAACTACTCACAGCCTTTTAAAAACCTTAGGCTTGAGAAGACAGGGTTGAGGATGAGGCTGGACACTCACATTTTGCCTGTCTCTGTGATCAACACATTTTATTGACTACACATTCACTTAAAATATTCATCTTTAGAGAACCACACAGAATTTTAAAATCCAAGTCTGAAGAAAATCTTAAAATATTTAAATATCAAATCCACTGCAATCAAAAATATTAATCAATTGACAATTAAAAATTTAAAACCAGTGAGAGAAACTGACAGCAGCATTTACATGTTAAAAACTTAATACATTTGATAACTTCCCTGTATGACAGTAGCCCTGGTGATTTAGGGGTTTGTTTTCTCAGAAATGGCTGGTATTTATAGAATGGTTAAGGTCTTTCCAGGTATAACAAATAGGAAGTTTGGCTCCAGCTCAGAGTTCAGACCTGCACTTTCTGGCAGTCACAGTTGCTCCTGTGCCCAAGAAAGCCGATTTACAGTGAACATTTCCCTGATGCCAAAATATTCCATGTGCTTGGCCTGCTTTAGGATATCAGCATGCAGGAATCTGGCAGGAAGGTTTACAGCTGCAGGTAAGCTCACCACACACTCACTCACATATCCCTAATGAAGTTATTTTAGTGTTTACTAAAGGAATCCAAAATGGATTCAGCGAGGACAAGGACAGCTCGTGTTATAACCACGCTATCATAGGTTAATAATAATATGTTACTATAAAAAAGGACTGACCAATTTAGGAAACAAAATCTAAGAAACAGGGACAAAGCACTGGAATTCTGAATTCCCAATTAATGTGTTCACCAATCACCAAACACCTTTTGGTTGCCAGGTTTAAAGCTATTAAAATACTTTTTTAGAGAACAAGTATATTACTGATCTCAATTAGTCCTACGAACTTTTCCACTACATTATTACTAAAATAAGGACTTCACATTTACTCTTTCAGAAAAAGAGTCCTTTTCTAAAGCCCACAGAACCTCTGTCTCCTACCTCTGTCAGACGAGGGATATGAAGGCCCTTCACGTGGTCACTTGTTGTCTTCCTGGATTTGCCCGGCCACGTCCTTTTCCTGTGGCTCTCTGCTACCCCAGACCAGGCAAAGACATCGTGATAAGCCAAATCCAGATCTGAGGGATCCACTGCAAACTGGCAGATCAGCTTCAGCAAGCAAGCAAGACAGTCCAGCTGCCACTGGGAAAGGGAAGGAAATGAAATCTTCAATTTTGAGGGATTTATTTGACACAGAATTCAATGCCTACTATGGAATTTCAACTGAAAGCCTCAGCAAGGTATAAAGGATAAAACACTCGAAGTAACTTGGATTTAGCTCAAACTAATGATAGAATGATAATGAAAAAGACATTATGTAAGAATGACTAATAATCATGCTCTTTATTGAGAAGTGTCTTTATTAACACCACAGCCACTATGCTAATTGTCTCACTGACAGCAAGGGAAAATGGCATTTCTTGGCCTCTTCAAGGGAAAAAGATAATTAACAGATCACTGCTTTTAATACAGACTATAATAAATGATTTTCCAAATAACAACCTTCCCTAAAATCAGCAAAAAAAAGACCAAAAATAAAGTACTCCATTCTTGTTTGGCTACTTTTGACTTCTTCATAAAAGAGTGATCTGTTATTGTAATAGCAATGCAGCTGCAATCATTCCTGAGGAAGGAACCCAGGTTTTTTTTCCTCTAAGGTTCCATGATCTACAATTTTAAGTTCTATAATTTTAAGAATGGACCACCCCCCTCCCCCCCAAAATATACAGAAAAACAGGAAGGGTGATTTTAAAATATAAAAAAGCAGAAGTATATATACACTTTTTTTAATAATTAACTCTTCCAGGAATATAAAATATTTTAAAAAACCCAGCTACTGCATAGACTCTGGTGGTTTCAATCAGAGAATGAATCCATTTCACAAGAGAAAAATAACTGTAACAAAGGGTCAAAGTATTAAAAGTCTTTACAAATAACAGGATCATTCTTCTGGAGAGAAAGGGTGAATGAACACCTACCACAGTCCACGATTCCTGTTCTTTAGGCTCTAGGATTCCAGAATTGAAAATTTCCAGTAACTGTTGGAGCCCCCCAGCAGCAACAAACTGTAAGTATATTATGGAACCAATGTGAGATAAAGCAGACACAGAAATGTCACTAAGATCAGTTAGATACCAACCTAAGCTTTGTAAATTAATGAATAAATAAATTATAACTATTCAGCTGGATATTTAATGAAAACAAACAAAATAATTGTACATGGCTGTGACAAATTTACAGGCCTGATAACACAGAAAAACTTGCAAATGTTATCCCCAAATTTGAGATAAGAAACTTTAAGATAGATGATGTTTTAAGTGGGTTTTTACTTTACATCTCCCTTGAAAGACTGTCTTAAATATCATAGAATACTGCAGGAAAAACAAACCTTGCAGCTCCACGTGTTTTTACTGTTTTCTATTTGATCTTCACTTGAATCATCTGAGTCTGGGTAAAGATCACTGTAACTTCCCTAAAGATAAACAAGATTAATTGTAACAACGGCTAAAGAATTATAAAATAAATCATTGATACACGTGTTGGTTCAGAGGAACACAGATATCCTGTGCAAGAAAATTACCGTAGATTCACGTCTTATTCTCCTGTTGGGCTTTCCCAAAGCTTCAATAATTTCCAGGGCATACAAAAGTTTATGGGCACTTTTTATTCGCAGAAGGTCCTTCCAGCTAAAGCCATCATTACTCTTAAAAGAGGAAAAAAAGATAGAAAAACAATTAACACAATTATATGTAATGCTGATCTATCTAAAAATTCAGGCAGAGGATTTTTCAAGTGGCACGGACAAATTATTTGGGGTTTAATTTCATCTGTTATCTGAAATTAGACAATTCCAAGCGTATTTCTACACGTGACTACCAATTTGAATAATGAAAAGGCAACATTATTGCATGCTTACATACACACAATTTTAAATTAGAGGAAAGCAAATGTTACAGTCTGAACTGTAACTTCCACCAAAATTTTGATGCATACGTGCATAAAGAGCTGTTATATCTAAAATCTGTTAGGATGTACTTTCAACCACTTTTAAAGAGGTTGAATAGTATTTTCATCTGTAGGACAAGAAATAACTATGCTTCCAACCAACCCATGCTGTGAACTTAGAGAAGAGAGTACAAAAGTATCACTGTTACAACAGTCACAGTGTTAAAGCCAGGCTGCAGCTGAAGAAACTGCTTTTTGAATTCAAGCCAAAAGATTGTGATCATTAGTACTGACTATTCTTTTCATTTATAAAATAAATTTTGAAAAGAAATGATAAAAACAAACTTTGGGAGCTAAGCTGACGTCTCTGTTTAGTTTTAGATTTATTAGGTTTACTTGTGTCTCAGCACACTTAACAGATTTACTATTTAACATTCCCATTTGGGGAAAATTCAACTAAAACACTGGGTGCTAAAACATTCATGTATAATAGAGATAAATACGTAAAACTTTGTTCACCTGCTCATCAGAAATATTCTGGAATGCCTGCAGCATATTAGGGCACGTTGGTAAGAGCATTAACAGTTCCCAGACACGTCTGGATAAGTTTTCTGCATGGAGATGGAGCTCTTCACACCTTGCACTCTGACAAACCAAACCACAACCATTCTTATTGGGAACTCGTTTGAGAAAATGAGATTTCAAAGCCCAAAAATGTACTTATCCTTAATTAAGAAGCAGTTTCCTATCTAATAAATAATTAGGACATGTTAGTTGAAGTTTGAACTTGAAAGAAACTAAGTTACATGATCTTTAAATCATATCACATATTTTGGAATATTCAAAAGCACATTAAACTTATAAATAAATGACAGGTTCAAATCTACTATACATTATTTCATTTCCCTCAAGCTAATGATAGCATACAAGACAAACCT
The DNA here is from genome assembly GCA_014706295.1 of Lycocorax pyrrhopterus obiensis. NCBI lineage: Eukaryota > Metazoa > Chordata > Aves > Passeriformes > Paradisaeidae > Lycocorax > Lycocorax pyrrhopterus. The sequence continues at coordinate 7,464,132 of JACSVZ010000004.1, forward strand.
TAAGTTTTTGCAATACAACTTTACAAACCTTTCTTCAAGCCACCTCCCATTATGAGTCACCACATCTACTTAAATAATCAATGTTCTTTCTTAAGAATTATTTTTAGAGCTTCTACAATATTTGGAACATTAAAACATATCAGAATAATATTGCTAAGAAAATAAGAAAATGATGATAAAGATTGTACCATAAGTGAATAAGCAGGCAATAAACATCTCTAGCAACTGACCAGAGTACACAAGAAGTAGGCTACACAGGAAAACCAGATCCAATTAAGTAAGACTTAAATGTAATTGTTCTAATAAAATTACTCTAAATTACCTCACTATCTTCCATAGCCACTTCTCCAGAAGGAGGCTTAAAAGAGGCCAGCATCTCTAACAAATCAAAAAGGGTGGTAAGATGAGGTTCTTGCAGGAGTAAAAGCATTGGAATGTTGTCCTTCTGAGGAGGAGGTAGGCAGGAAGCTGGGAGCTGGACACCTTCACCTTTCCGTTCTCTCCTGGGGGCACCCAGGGACACAAACACCATCTGGAACAGAGACAGACAAGGAGCAGAGACAGTTTTATTCCTGGAATAAGCCATGGAATAATAATAAGCCATGGAATTCTTTCACAAGGATCAGAATAAAAAACTTAAAGATAAATTTTTATTTTGTAGTCAAATCTTTACTTTGAAGCATTTTCAACAACTGCCACAAATGAAGTTTGGGTTTGCCTTCATTTAAGGCATTCATGGTGTAGCTGCACTCCTTATTCTGCCCCCGAGGCTGGGGAGACTCCAGTCCTGAGCTGGTATCACCCCCACATATTGATCACACCCAGCCCCACACACAGGAATCAGCTGCAGAACACAAAAGCAAAGTATTGGTCACATTCCAGTGACTGCTCTCCGTGCTGGCAGTACCTGCATGTCCTTAAACCCCAACTCATGGAGCGTTTTTTCATCGTAGTCAGTTGTCAGTTCGTGCCCAGATGAAATCATTCTCACAGGTCCCATGAGGCCACCTAGGATAAAAGCTTATTTCAGCAAAATTCTGGAATTATAGTTTGAATAGTATACCCTTCAGTAGCAAATCAAAAGAGGCAAAAACTGAATGTCATTTCCTTAAGAAAAGTGGTTATTACATTAAACTAAATTTACTTGCATGTATTCAGAAATAACCTTTTCAATACCAGGTCACCCAACCTTGTAGTGAAAAGTGTTTATAATAGAAATTTAAACATGCCTTCCATATTTTGTAGTAAATGACACTATGCCATAGAAAGACAAGGGAAAATGACTGTGATCATCACCAAAATCCCCTTGCACCGCACACCTGTGGTCAAGTCAAGGAAGCAATGATTAATCTCACTTAAATGTAAGTTGGAAACAAAGAAGTCACACCCACTTCAGAAAGGAAAAACTGAGAACACCCTGCAAAGAACTCAACACTGAACAAGAAACCAGACCAATTAAAAGATAAGAATTTCATTTGGTGCAGACAATCAAGCCTCTCTTCTTACAGGCACACTTTGCCCAACACAACCACATGTTTCTAAAATCCCAGTTACAACAAAAATAAATGTTTTCTGCTAAATGGTGGAAAACAAGACAGTTTCTTTACTAAAACTGCTTCTGATGAGTGGCTGGAAAAGGATTTTACAAAGAAGGCAATTAATGTGTCCAAAATTCAGTCTGGTTTACTTACATTGTGTCTCATTAAAATATGTTTCTTAAAAGTTGTTAAACTGTGAAAAGCAAGTCTGAATCATGTTTAAACATATTCTAATAGTGGTGTTGGAAGGAGCTGTTCATGGACAGAACTTGTTCAGATAATTATTACATGCTAACCCATGCTTATAACGAGAAAAAACCCAAGAAAACAAAGATAATTCAGAAACCATTTTGAACAGCAATAAGTGAGAAGAATGCTGTAATATATAACATCAAGTGGATTTAGAAAACATCCTCCTGAAGGATAAAGCAGGAATTCTCACTTACTCACAAACACATTAAGAGGGAACAACAACAGGATGCACATTCATTATATTAAGCAAGCAATGGCCATCTCAGGAGCAAGGTGACATTCAAATTAGGAGCCTCACAGCAGGCAGAAGAATCATTTTTGCTACAGGATGACCATAAATTAAAAAGCAATTGCAGGAGTAAGGAAGATCTTCCACCTGACTGGAATGAATGTATCCAGAGCATAAATTATGAATTTGAATTATGGCTTCAAACTCTGAATCAATGGCAGAGCCAGAAGTGTATGAATCAGATGAAATACAGAATAAGACATACAGAAATATAGAACTTTATCAAGTTCTGTGCAACAGTATCTCCAGTTCACAGAAAATAACATAATTTAAACAACAAGAAGAAAAATAAAGTGGGGAGAAATCTACTGGAACATGGAAGAGATCTAAGGACTTGTGACAGATGCATATTTTCTTTGCTATTAGATTCAATGGTAGTGACTAAGAAACAACACTATTAATTAGAAGTGAGGGTGGTACTAATTAGAACTAGAGCTAAAGAAAATAAATCATAATGCTTGCTTAGCTGGGATATCTGGGAAAAAAAAAAACCCCACAATCACTGAAGTTGTAAAAGCAAAATCTCCAGGTAGAAACAGCTCACCAGGGAAATCCCCTTTGCGGCTGCTTTGGCCAAACTCCTGAAGCTGTGCTTGCTGATTTATCTGCTCCTTCTGCAAATTTTCGTACCAATGGGTGACTTCTGCTCGGAGATCAGCCACCTGATCACTAGGGTACATTTCTATGGTCATCTGAAAGAAAACAGGTGTTTTATTTTCCCAAGAGCACTATGGCATTCCTAACATATAACAGGGTAGGGTCTGCCAGGAAAAGGAATTTTAACTCACCTTGTCAGGAAGTCCAGCTGGCTGACAGACAATCCTTAGAGGTAGCGACTGTTTGTCACTCAGGGCTTTCAAGTGACTGCTGATGCCAGTGCCTTCAATCTGCCACTGTCTCAGGTGATATGCAAACCTTAGGAAGCAGGTAAAACCATGGAAAAAGTGTTTTTGTCAAAACCTATTTAACACAAATGTTTGCTAAACAATGAGAGAAAGACAAAACCTGTGAATAGTTGTTGGGGTTTTTTTTTCCAAATAAGAGGAAGTTATGACATCCTTACTATTTTTCAAATAAAATAACTTTAAAGAAGTTTCTTTGGTGAGGGATGGGGAAATATGAACCACATCCACACATTTACACAAGAACACGGGCCCACTCTGGTAACTGTTTAAACTTTATTTATTACCTTTCACAATTATTCCCTACTGGCTTTCCTTTACACAAAGAAACCATTCCTTAAATTAATAATAACTCTTAACACACTCATCATTATGGTAAGAGCAGTAGAAATAAATTCTGCATCCAAATATATCAAGAGAGTTTTTTACCTTCTCCTGAAAGCCTCCAGGTGTGTTTTCAGCATTAAGAGCCCTCTTTCAATAATGGTCAGACTTGAATGAGAGTCTTGCTCCAGGTTACTCGAAGCTATCATCAGACTCTCCATACACTTGCTAATAAATTCCTGTTCTTTCTCCAGACCAGTTTTACCTGTAATACCAGTTCAAGTCAATTATATAGGCACAGCTTTGGAACGACACATTTTAACACTAAGAATAAAAAAAGGATAGTGCTGGGTATACTTTAAAACACTTCAAATGGAAAAAAAAAAGATAAAAATTAAAGTTCATACCATTGATGTAGTAAGAGTTGATGTACTGGATGGCTGCTCGACTGACATCACCGGACTGTGCCCTCAGAGCAATGCCCCAGAACTGGTCCATGCCACACAACTGTTTGACAAAAGGAAAACAAACACAGAAACAAAACACTGCCTCATTATTTTACTTTTTTCTGATCTGAGATGTTCTTTTTGCCTCTTGACTCAATCACTAACAATATCGCATTTTCTCTGCTGCTTGCACTGTCATCACTGCACACACCAATTACTACAAAACTCCAGGTTTCAAAGAAACATTTTCGAAGTCATGAGGAGAACTGAAATTCAAAATTGTCAATTTTCATTTCTGACAAACAGAAATATTTTCAAACGAAGCCGTAAAACCACAACTATAATCAGTATTCATTGCAAGAAAAAAATTGCCTCAAATCAATTCAGAGAATATATTCTAAGTATAATTTTATTTATGAGGTAATTTCTCTGGATAAAAAACTTCGAAAGCACATAATACATAAATTGACAGACATTTTAAAACAGATTTCTAGTCAGAATTAAGTATGACTAATAGAATGTCATCTGACTCTTCTTCATTAGATAAGTAAATGTTACAAACTCATTCCTTAAACTCAACAGTGGATACAATTCAGTTATGTTAACAACGTGATAAACTGCACAAAGAGATGCAGCCAACAGGTATCACTTTGTGGTTTTCTATCTTTGTCTTTAGAGACAAAATCCACATGTGCCAGAGAGAAGAAAAGCAAGAGACAGAACCCAGGCTCACCTCGGAGTTGGAGCCACCATCATAAGCACTCGTAGCCAGCCGAGCCAAATTACACAAATGCTGGAAGAGGTTGAGGCCAGTCATACTGATAGTCTCAGGTTTTAGTTGTGGCATCTAAACAAAATCAATGTGCTTTAGTATGCAAAAAAATGTCAGTGGTGGAACAGAGAGCAATTACAGGGTATTTATTTCACTAGCACTGTTGTTACTAATCACTGTTATTATTCATCATATTCAAATGTGGTAGATGAAATAGAATTTGTTCTTGCAAAAGATCACACCCTGAATTTTCGATACAATGCAAAAAATCAATTATAATTGGCTTAAACAGTTCACCACTGATTTGAACAATGCAGAGGGGGGAAAAAAAGTTATTTTAACATCAGCTGCTTATCAACAGCAGAAGAATTTGTCAGCATATGTGACACCCATTCAAAAAACCTTATACATTACAAAACTACACAAAAACCTGTGTAACCTTGGGAAAGAACTAGACCATATTAATTATTGCACAATCTATCCATTTCGTAATGTCATCTGTCAAAATGGATGAATGGAATCCCTTGGAAAAAGCTCTGCATGTTTGGCTTTTCAGTGGCTGTACTGCTGAGACTTATAGGCCCCTCCCCAAAAGAAAAGTCCATTTTCCAGTCAGGTTAAGCTGTACAGCATAAAGCAAACTATAGTTTTGTGCAGGTTTTTTTTTTCAAATTGAAATAAAAGTGCTACACAGCTGCAGATACAACACATGGGCTATCGGTAAAGAAACACTCAAGTAAATAGTAGTGTGAAAAGAATTCCCACTAATCCATTTCCCTCCTCTCTCCAAGCAGAGAAAAACCTCTACATGACAAGTGGGGCCCTCCTGGGCTACTGAAGAGATGATTTCCATAGAAACAATTTTAAATCCATTAAATAGTGTTGATATGGAATGAAGCATCTCTATTGGAATTACAAGGTTGCAATTAACTCTCCACATACCTTTTCCAAAAAAAGATGTTTGTAAGTCTCCATACCCATGGCATGCTGGTCTTTACTCCGTACTTGATTCAAGAACCAGTGTAGTGCATCGTCATAACATTCAGAATCTTCTACTAAGCAGTGCCACAGGATGTCCACTTGTTCTAAACTCAACCCTACAATTAGGGAAGTATTTTTAACTACTCCTTAATTTACTACTTAAATATTCCACAAAACCCAAGGATACACACAGGAAAATCAGAATATTTATGGCAGGTCACAACATATAAATGTTTTGTATGGTAACTTTGACTATCTATAACGAGACCACTCAAATATCAATTGTAAAACGTGTCATTTCTTTCTTCATCAAGAAAATTAATTTCTGACAGGATTAAAATATAAGGAATTATTCCTTTTTGGAATACAGTACTCCAGTAAAAGTTCTCTGGGAACATTATGGACACAAACCAAAGCCTGTAAGCACATAATGTATTATCTTCCTTTAGTAATTGCTACAATCCTATTATTTAGAAAAACTGAAGCACAGAGAACATGAAAATTTGTTCTCACACAACTGCAACAGAATTTGAATTCCAGTGTTGGTTCTGTGCTTTTGCCAGAAAAATCTTCCTTCTTTTGAAACTGTCTCAGAGATTATTTTAAATTGCATGTTTAAAACACCATATTAAGCTGACATGGACTACTAGGAAGTATTTTTGCCTTACTCTGAGGTGCTTCTGTGGTAAGGTAACCTCAAATACTCACTGAAATGATCTGGAGATCCCAGAGTTGAAAACACACACGTCAAGAATTGAAGACGAACCTGAACTTCGGCACTGTGGCTGTATCTAAATGTAAATTTGGATAAAAATGGAAGTTTATTTAATTGTTTATTGTCATAATTTCTCTCCTACTCGTACACACGCCTCTTAAAAGCATAAATAATTGTTTCTTACAAGTTTCTTTCTGAATTTCTAGTTCAGTGCGTGGTCCAGACCCCAGCTGTAGATGTTGCAGAACCACCCCACACAGTGGGATGACACAACAGCTGTCACTAGACAAAGCCCTTTTTTTGCTGGGATTTGAGAAGGGGAATGGGAGTGGGGTTTTTGGCTTACAGTCCAATTCGAGTGCATCATTTTGTCACCTTGCAGGATCTACTTAATTCTTTTCCCCCAAACTTGTAAAATGCTGGTATTTCTACTCTTAATTTCCGATTCCAGACGATACATATTCTTTATAAAAATATTTTCATAACTTATAGAAAAAGATTACCTTTGTTTCTATTTATACAATAAAAGCTTGATAGTCAAAGGAGCAAAATAATTTATCATTTTACCTGAATTTAAAGGATCCCACCTTTCTAAGTAATTCCTCACTAAAGTAACATCTAATATAAAGGGTGAAGTTAGATTTGAAGAAGTTAAATTAGACCCATAAATAGCAACATTTTTCAGATGAGGGTGCCCATATTGACTTTGACATCTGTCAAAACATGAGCAGTCTCTTCCTCTGGGACTGGGGAGCTGGAAATTGCATTGCTTGTTTATATACACCTGATTTTAATCACACAGATTAGAAAGTGCAGCTGGATGTGTTAAACAAAAAAATTATGCAAAGGCTAATGACAAATTTTAAAACTAAAACATTTGAATAGTGATATGAAATCACTTTAACTTGAATATCTAAACCTTCATGTTTTATTTGCACACAAATATTCAACATGATGTCCAACAAAAATGACAAGAGTTGGGGTTTTTTTAAGAAAAAGGAGCTATTTAAAATGTTTTTACAGGCCTTTGTCTCCCTAAACAGGAAAAGTCCCTATACAAAGTATTTACTTACAAGAACACATCAGAAGCAACAGAAGAAAGCAGAAATGTTTCAAACCATAAAACATCCAAGGCTCCAAGTCAGTTGTGTACTTACAGTGCGTGTTTGTGTCGTCCCTCCCTGACTGCCTGGATGTAGTGTACCAAATTATCAAAGAAAAGTTTCATCATATTTAGTTCCTTTTCTGCCCACCTGTGGCAATTTAAAGGACAGAAAGTATTATGGTTTGCTTAAAAAGATCAGAAAAGCCACAGAAAGCAGAGAGCTGTTACAGGAAAATGGCACGCACGTAACCCCAAAGTACACATTCAGTTTTCCATCTACCACGAATTCAGGAGCATTTTCCACTACCTCTCTTCTTCCTTGCAATTCTTAAGGTTCCTAATGCCATTTTCAGGCATAGGACTGACAGAACTCTCCCTTTTGAGCCCATGAAAACTGTTCCTCATGGCCCTAATTCAGAAAAAGTCTAACTCAGGACTGGGCATATGTTTAAATGTCAAGTCAAAAAGGCCAAGAAAAATGACTGATAGTCACTGTCACTTTCCCAGAAGTTCTGTCAGTCTGTTCTCTACAGTTACACCAGGCAGCTGCATGCCTTGTTCTGCTAAGGAAAGCTGTACTCTGCATTATCTTCAACCTTTCAAGGTTTTAACACACCAAAGAGCCCCCTAAGTGCCAGCACTGCTGGGACAGGGGCCGACTTACATTGTTATCCAATGTGTATCGTAGCTGCTCCCAAATTGCTGAAACGTTCCAAACAGCTTGGGAAGAAGACGAAGTGAAACCACTACAGATCTAAGGGAGAAAGAGACAAACAGTGACAACACGTGGCTGTTACAAAACTGAAATAACTGATTTAAAAATTCCTTTGAGAAGCTCAGGTTCTGTGAGCAAACCGACCACAGGAAAGCTCGGTAAATCATAGATCATAGGGTTATCTGGGTTGGAAAGGACTTTAAAAGTCTCCTCATTCCACGCCCTGCCATGGGCAGAGACACTGTCCCAGGTTGCTCAGAGCCCCATCCACCCTGGCCTTCGACACTTCCAGGGATGGGGCAGCCACAGCTTCTCTGGGCACCCTGTGCCAGGGCCTCACTGCCCTCACGATAAACAATTTTTTCCTCATATCTAATCTAAATCTACTCTCCATGTGACGCCATTCCCCCTTGTCCTGTCACTCCAGGCCCTTGTAAGAGTCTCTCTCCATGTTTCCTGTAGGCTCCCTTCAGCCACTGGAAGGCCACAATTAGGTCACCCCAAAGCCTTCTCTTCTCCAGGCTGAACAATCCCAATTCTCTCACCCTTTCCTCACAGGAGAGGGGCTCCATCCCACTAATCAACTTCTCTGGATGTGCTCCAACGGGTCCATGTCCTCCTGTGCTTGTGGAATCTCCCATCAAGTCAACCAACAAGTTTTCTGAACCTGAACTACACACACCTCAAATTCTTTACATGTAACTCCCTGGACACACAGACGAGATCAATCTCTCAGCACACTCGTAGCTCATCTCACAAATGCAGTTCTCAGCCAAAGGGTAACACCACAACACAGCAGGTGATGTCCAGCTGTCATTTGTATCATGACAATAAATTCCACTTTCACCAGTACACTCTCACAGCTTTGGCTGGTATTAAAACAAGTTATCTGAGGTGAGGATGTTCATTCCTCACAGAAATGAGACCCCATAACAGACTGGGTGGAAAAGAACTCTTCTGTTCCTCAGCCGCTTGTGTGTAAAATCTGAATATTGAGTTCAAAATGCTTATGCCAAGGCACCTGACCCTGCACTCGACTGACTGAGGTGCAGACCTGATTTTACCAAAGGCAGGAAGGCAAAAACCTCTGGCAGAAGGGAGAACAGACAAATACAACAAAATGAGAAATTCAGGAAACCAAGGCAAAAAAAATGGAGCATCAGAAACATCCAGAACACTTTGGAAACTTTTATTCTTTTGTTTTTGCCTAGTTAAAGTTGTCTTCCTGTAAAATGAAATAACCATTATAGCCAACTTGGATTTCTGGTATGATGCAAAAAAAAGATACTTATAAAATAGATAATTTATGATTAAAGTTACCTGTTGTTTGCTAAATTTTCTAAGCAGCCTTCAATAAATCTCATTCGAATCTGTCTGTCAGTGAACCAGCACACTAAAGAACAGAGCAGCTTCTCTGCCTCATTTATTAACCCTTCAGAAAGATGAATCTACAGCAAGTAGAAAGAAAAGTCAATGAATATTATGTACTTATTTTCTTTTTAAAAATAGTGTTTTCTGGTATTCAACTTACTGCATCTTCATCCTGGACCAGATCCCACAGCAGGGTATTTCCTTTCTTACAAACATTATCCAAATTAATGTCCGTCACTGCATTGCTGTTATATTGATGTTTGTGAACTGCTGGTCCTGGACAAAACAGAAAGATCATTAGTGAACAAACAGAAGGAACATCTGAATCAAACATTACTCTCTAAGTGCACAAACAACACCACATTTTATTTGTTAACTTGGCTATTTCAAAGTGCAACAACACTCTAATTGCAGCCTTTTTTCACATATGGGTTCTTAAAAGACCATACAAGAAGCCAACAGGGCAGTTGGGCCAATATTTACACTGCTTTTGGCTAATGGCAAAGTGCAATTAAAAACAGCACTGAAGAACTGCAGATGCAATTGCTTTTTAATTTAATTCATACTGTAATTAAAACATTTCTTAAGCCTTTCTGTAGTGCCGTGGTCCAAAGGGAGTTATCTCCATAACCACCCTGGCTGGAACGCAGGAAAGGAGCACATTTCAATAAATTCCCCTCCTACTACAAGATTCCCTCCATCCAACTGAAAACCAGGAAAAACAAACACCATTTTTCCATGTGCTAAAGCATCAAAGTGCAGGATTTTAGAAACTCATCATGTTTTCATAAACACTGATAGACATTTTCCTTCCTCTCTGTGCCCACAGCTGGCATCATTCACTGATCTACTATTTGATACTATTTTCATGCAACAGCAAAGTCAAGTAGAAAATTCAGACTGCACACAGAACACTGTAATTATTTGCACATGCAGAACTAGGGGTGTCAAAAATAATCTGCACTGAAGGCCTCATGCTCAACCAGTAATTTGAATCTTCAGTTAGAAGAGTAATAGCTATAGAAAATATTGAAAAAAATATGCTGATTTATAGATTCATGAAGTTTTAATAGTTTATTCAACTCTGCAGTGGAGAAAAAAAATCCAAATTTTCAATGTCAGGCTGAAATTATTATTATAAAAACTTCTTACTCAATTATTTCAGGGTAATACATAAACAGCACAGGGTTTGCTGTCTGCTGGATGAGAGCGAACTTGGTTCTTCCAGGCCAGTGAACAAAAACATGAACCCTTCATCAACCCTGCTCTCCATTATGTTTAAAAAGAGGGTAAAAGAGAAAATAAAGCTGCCAAAATAGCATATGGAAAGATGATCTAATTCTTGAGAAGTGTTTTAGTAGCATCTTAAATTGCACCCTGAAGTAAACTAGAAGATTTGGCAGTGTAAGATGAAATAGCATCAAATGCCCTTTACTGCAAGCTCCCAAAAGTATCAAGTTGTATTTTAAGTCATTTTTCCAGAATTCTCTTCTCTAGAGCCCATTATGGTTAATTCATTTATAGGTTAATTTATGATGTCAAATGTACAAGCTCACAGTAATATGCACCCACCAGAACAAAAATTGCAGGTTTCAGAGAGGAAAATAGAAAGAAATCTTGCTTTCAGTACCACCTTTCTTTACACTTAAATAAGCTATTAGAAAAAACACATAGTAGGTTCTTTTGTGCCTTTATTTGTTTTAATTTGCATTAAAAGCTCCAGAAGAAATGGGAAGGGGGGAGGGATTTAAAAAGATAAACACAACTAAACACAAATGAATGTCCCTGTGTTCACTAACGAACATAGATACAAAAATGAATAACTTGGAGAAACGTTAAGTTCTCAGCAGTCATCATGGTTTCTTTGGACAAATACAAATAAATGGTTAGAATAATTTAATTATTATTTCAATTAATAATGAATTGTAATATTTCAATTAATTAATTACTTCAGCTTTAATTACTGGAGACTAATTCAAAATTACAAACTAAGTTTTTCAGGATTTGTTTTATCACTCTTACCTTGACTCAGATGTTCGTGATAGATAGAGGCCAGGTTAGGGAGGTGCTGCTGAAGATGAGATGTTAGCTCAGCATGGGAATTAATCTGTACAAGCTCTTCTTCACAGCCAGACTCTTCCCCATCAAAATCTGCCATGTTTTTCTCTGATTTTGCACTGACTTGAGAACTACTGCAGCTGACATCATCTGCACTAAGCATATCATCGACCATATGCCTGTAAAAGAAGAATATCAGAATGGACAATATCAAAGACGAACTTGTTTAAAGCAGACTACAAGTGAGCAGACATCTCCCTAAAGCTAAAGTCAGGATGAATCATCTGTTTGAACAGCAGCCCTTGTATGAATTAGAAAAACAATTACAGATAAATAAACTGAAGGCCTCACTAGCATGATGACTGAGTTGGCTTCTCAATGTTAACTAAATGCAGCATTTTCCAAAACATTTTTAATATTTTCTTAAATGCTGTCTTATTCAATAGCAAAATTTAAGTGAAACCTTTAATCAGACATTAACAAATCAGATTTCTGTGTAACTGTCTGTGATAACATGATAAATGTCTGTGATAAATGATGTCATTTCTGCAAGACAAAATTATCCTGAGCCACAGCAAAATGTCCATACACCAATTTCTGTCCAAATGGAGGATCCTGCTACCACTTTTATTTCTGTTATGGAAGGAACCAGAAGAAATGCCAAGCTACCTACCCATCATGGTGATGGTGGTGGTGGTGATGGTGGTGGTGGTGCTGCGGCCCAATGAACTGCCGACAGTTAAATAACTCATTCCCAATAGTTTCCCCGAGGAAGTCCCCTGTGTGAGTTATACAAGAATCTTGAGAGCCTTGTGAAATGTGAGCAGTGCTCATTTCCCCTGCCATGTCGTGCTCTGCATCCTCAGCATGAGAGCAAGCATCGAGCATGCGGATGCGATTGTCCACCGGCGGCACCGCGTCCGTGTTAAAAACATGGTCCTTGCCCGCCCCGTTACTGGCGCCGCTCCTCTCCGATGCCCCCTGGGCATCTCCCAGACAAATGCCCGCTTGTGATTCCAGTTTTCTGCCTCGTAGATCTGTGCTCCTACTGCTTTTCTGGGGATTGTGACTCCTGTCTTCTTCCTCTTCATCCTCCTCCTCTTTGAGAGCCTCAATATCCGCGATGTCTTCCGACTGCACCTCACTGCCGGGGCTCCCGGCGGACTGGCTGGCGTGACTGGAGTTGGCCTCGTTGCTGGATCCATCACTGTGGCCACTGCTGCTCCCAGGCCCACTGCTGCCATCCTCACCACTGTTGGCTGTCTCATCAGAGCTTCCTTGCATGGATTCCTGAAATTATTTCGGGTTTTTTTAAGATTGGTGGGAAAATAAAGCACCACTGGAAATACATAATTAATATCATCATCATCATCATCATTCATTCTTCCTTTAGGAGGAAATGTGCCACATCTACAAGTTTCAATTCATTCTTTCTCAATTTGGTTGCTGATGACAAAATGCTCTGAGCAAGACTCAGATTTAATAATTGATTCTTTGCATTACCTTGTTGCTAATGGTGTATGTGCAGACTCTGCACGTGCTAAGAGTCACAGTGTGACACAGAAACATCTTGCAGTCCCTTACTAAGAGATTAACCTAACTGAAACACAATTTAAATGCAGGAATACATTTGTCTGAAGTGGTTTTGAAACAAGCACAGATAAAAAAATCATTTTATAGCTAATAACAGGCAATTCAGCAACAGAATTCCCAGACTCCAACTCTCACTCTTACCTCTGTGTCCGAAAGTCGCTGCTGGACGTGTTTTGTTCTGTTAATCAGCTGCTCCTCCATTTCAATGTCACTGCCTCCACTCTGATGGGTGTCACTGTTGTCACTACTTTGAGGGCTTGCTGCTGGTGACCCTAATTCAAAACCACATTTCCCAGTTACTCTGTGACAGGTAATTACTGGAATGTAACAGCCTTGCATAAATCTGCCTCAAATGTTGAGCATTCTTCCAGCAAACAGGGATATACAGCTCAAACAATCTGTGTACCTAAACACTAATGATTTCATTTAGAACACTGAGCATTTTACTACAAAGTTTGTATTTTGATGTCTCTTCTTGCCAAAGTCATACAAATGTCCTAGGTTCTACTCAAAATATCATTGCATTCGATTTCTCATAAAAGCAGAATTTCAAATTTACTCTAATCCTGCTCAAATTCAAAAGCACTGCAGTATCAAATTGTGGTGTACAACTAAAACGATACTTACAAGGGGAAGGGGCTGCTCTTCTGAGCTCCTCTTCTTCTGAAGGAAAAAAGCAGGATGGAAAAATAAGTGACTAAAAATCGTTTTGTCAGCATATAGCTGCCCATGATTCATAAAAACCAGCAGTAGGAAGAGAAAGGGAAACTACAGTAAAATGGCTTGGCAGCACCTTTAGTAACGACTGTGGGGAAAGACACAGTCAAATAAAAAACAAAAAAACCAAATCAGAAACAGCATGCAATACCAAAACTAGGTAAAAAGCAGGTAAGCTTTGGTAAGATTTTATGCAGCTATTAAGTTACAGATGTGCAGCAGAACAAGAATAGTTAACTGGTGAGTTAGGGATCATCTTCTGAAGTCAAAAGAAAAGAAAAAAGAAAAACACGGACTACTTTAGCTATACAAACAGAATGGATCTGAAACACAAAGCTTTCCAAATGCATTCACAGACTTTTAATGCTTTCATCTACAGCCTCAAGTTCTGCTGGAAAAATATGCCAGCATGACACTTTTAAAAAATACTTACAGGAGAAAGTTCTATACCTGCTTTTTGTCCAAACTCAACAAGGAGACAATGAAAATTCCACATTTAACTCCCAGATCTACTGGAAAACCACGCACCTTTTTTGTTTCCCATGGGCAGGTTGGTACTCAGTAAAGATGCAAAGGAGCTTTGCTTTGACAGCTGAGCCTTAGCTGCCAGTGCATTATTCCACAGGGCTTTTATCAGCATGGATGCCAAATACAAGGTCTGGGAAGAAAATCAGGGAAAAGTACCATTAAGCAGCAGGTTTTGGATATAAAGATCCACTGCTCATCTTTCTCTGTGCCAATACTACAGCTCACCAAAATGAACTCATCAAAATAAACAAATCAACTAACTAATGTTGTGTGAAACACATTCTAACTTCAGACAGGAAGTTAAAATCTTCTGTCAGTGGTTATGAAGTCTTTGAAAATCTCTAAAGATTAGACTTCAAAAGCCAGGAAAGGTGTACTTGAAGAAACGTGACAACTTTACTCATAGAGTTCCCCCTTTCTGCATTAGTGAATATTCCTTTTATTGCATTCCTTCAGGAAGACAAATCCATAAGAGCTGTTTAACACTCTCATTTACTTGCTTTTCTCATGACAGTGATTCTGTTGGCCTTGTCTTTACCTGTTCAGTGTGAGCACTGGGATGAAGAGTTGAGACAAGGTTAAGAAGGTGTCTAAGCGGGACAGGGTCCAAGTTTTTGATCAAAGAAGGAAACAAGTCGTGTATGTAACGACTGCAATGCTTCAGCTACAAGGTACAAATAGAGAAAGTAACAGGAACAGCAAAATAAACAAATGAATCAAATATTGCAGCAAATAAACATATTTGCACAGATTCTCAGGGAGGAGTTGTCAAATTATTCCAAACTCCAGCAGATTTGCAATTTTGACTAAAGTAATTTTGACACTGTAAAGCCTGCAAATGCACAAATCAAATGTAACAGTTCCTTCCTTAGTTCTAGTTCTGAGACATTAGGTGAAAAGAAGTTGGTTTTGTATTTGAACTTAAATACAACTTCTAAAACATTAGTTTATATGGTAAATCTTGAGGGAAGCAGTATTTGCAACGATTACCTTATTAGCAGTGGTAAATACAAATGAAGACTACTCAGAAAGAGACTGTGTGAGGATTTAAAGAATTCTTCTGTCCTTCCAGTAATGGATGTCAAAAAACACGACAATATGTTCAGCTACCTACTCTATTTCCACATTAAAGTACCAGGGCTCCTGGATGATTCCTCTTTGGGTAAATGCTGCTTTTCAGAGTCACTTAAAAGAGTTTGATTATGTTTGTTAGGATGTTGTTATTCAAAAAATAAAATAATGCTTACAGGGAACTTCTAGGAAAAAATTCTTACGTTGGTTACCACACATGCACCTCAAAAGGGGTTTTTTTTCATTCTTTATTTATTTAATTTTGCCTTCAATATCTGTGTCAGCAATTTACTATGTACAGGATAGTACAATCCAACTTCCATAGGATTCACAGCGCAGTGAAATCATGTGGGTTCTATACAAGGAAGCATTTAAACATCTTGAGATAACTTCAATTTAGGGAAGATGACTTTTTGCCTAAAAGTACGTTTAAAAAGCAGAAAATACACTTTAAGGCCTTCTATTCTTTTAGTCTAAAGGTGTCAGCCTTCTAAACAACATTAGAGGTTTAAGCCTTTGACAGGAAGTAATCAGGACATACTTAATTCTGATATCAAACATATTTTGAAAATATCACTGTCAAAATGAACACTTAAACTGTAAAAGGATTATCAAAATTAGGTAATTACATTATTCTTAAAGCAATATAAAATATATTAAAAAATCCAGAGGTCGAACAGTGTGTGAGATGCTGTGTGGAAACATCAAGGAAGCGAAAATATTGTTTCAAAAATGTAGTGTGAAATAAGCAATTATGAATTACTCTGATAGAGAAAAATGTTGGAGCAAATGCTGTTCCAATGAGCATTTATTAACATTCCAGCTGCATGCTTTAATGACAGTGGACCACACTGGTTTCAGAATGTGTGTTCAGTACTATTTGACTGAAAGAAATGACATATTGAACACATAAAAAACCCTCTTTAAATTCTAACCTGTGTAACAGTGTGTTCCCTAGGCCTGCTCATGTCTATTCTATTCAAACCCCTAAATAAAAAATGTCACAACCTAACATAACAAGCACAGCGACCCATTAAAAGTAGCACACAAATAAATCTTCCTGCAGGCAAAAAGCCTATCAGTTTCCAGCTTTAGCAAGCAAAAAATAAAATTTCAGTGCCTTCTATAGATTTTAACACCAGCAGAGGAGCGCAGTTGTAAACTTCACTGCCACAATTTTCACCTGATTGTTCCCACCAGGAGTACCAGAAATGGAAGCTACAATACACAGGAGCAAGGCAATTTAGCACAATAGTAAAAATATTGCAACTACCCTTCAACCTTCATCCCCATTCTTGGTGAAAACACTGTTCTTGCTATACAACTTCATTTTTTTCCTCGTATAAAAGCAGCCAGGGTGATTTTTTGCATCTAATAAATAACCCAGTAACTGTGGCAGTTACCTAACTTGACATTTTTGGTCAGCAAAATCTTCAGGCAGCCAAGAAAACGCAAAAACCTCAACTTTAAGAACGTGAAACAAAATCAACTTATTTTATATTGTTTTGTGTTTATCAGTCCTGCAATTATAAACATTTGATATATACCTGTGCTGCAGCCCAAATACAGTCTATGTGTTGAGTACTAAGTCTCCCTTCAGCTGCAAGAAAATTCAGAATCACTTGGCACTGTTTGATGATCTGCAAAGGGAGAACACAGTGAGGGAAGATTTACTACAACAACAAGTTAATGCTCCATGTTTATACCAAAACAACAATAATTGAATACAAACCTCAATATGTAAATTTGGTCCAAAAATGTGCTCAACTACATTGTTGCTGATAAGCCAGTCTGCAAGTTCTTTTGCAATTGACCTGGAGATGAAAAAAGAGTGGAAATAGAAAATTGTCTGCCTGTCATATTTACTCTGTGCTCTTCTCCTGCACAGCACATCCTGCAAGTTGGTATCTGCAGTTGTAATGAGGGCACAAAAACCTTCTGAACACAAACCATCGTCAATGTTCGTTTTTCCAAGCAGGAAGCAAGTGATCTCCATATTTCTTTTCTTTAGCTGGAAGACTAAAGCCAAATATCAGCATTTCCCCTCTGAATCATCAGCAAACATAACCAATAATTCTACTAATTTTATTAGTTAATGCTCAACAGACCACGTGCAAACAATTCCAAAGACCTCACAGGTAAGATTTTGACACTGCTATTTAATCCAAGGTTATAATGAAATTCCAAAGTACTGAAATGTAACTACAGGTGGGAGTGACAGAAATTATTTTCTAAAGAAAGCCATGTGCATAGTTTTAGATTCTCTTACACAAATAGCAACTCTCCCAAACCATGTTTGCCATGGTCATACTTACACACGTGCAGCACACAGACACTTCCAAATTCTCACTCTGCTTCATCCATAACCACAGGGAACTTTACCCACTGCCATTCCATAAGCAAATATTCAAACTGACCAGGATAAGGAAACTGAACTTTCCAAAACAAAAGCTGAACTTCCAGAAAGCACTGCCCTGTCTGGAAACCAGTGCATAAGCTCCTTTCTATTCCTTCTCTTCAAGCAAACGTTTGTTTACCCCCATTTTGGCACCAGAAGCAATTAAAGGACATCAGAGTATTTAAAGCCCAGCCTTTGGTTTAAATGGCCCTGGAATAACAGTGCTCTGTTTCACAGGGAGGAGAGGCTGGAGGGAGGGGTGTCTTAGAGGATTTGAGGAAGAGTTATTTTTACCACTTCTCTCCGTGTCACATTTATGGTTACTATTAAAATCCAGGATTGCCAATCTTTATCATCCTCAAGAAGGAAACAGGATTCTTTAGGTAAAAAGAGATTGCCTTTGTAGGTTTTCCAAACAGGATTCACTATTCAGGGGCACACTGCCAGTGCTTCAATTGCTTTGAACTGCCTGATCCTCGTGGTTGAACTCAAGGAGCAAAGTTCCTGTACTCCACATCATTTCTATACTGTTCTCTTCCAATTCCAGGGCATGGGGAATCAAATATTCTCACATTGTTCAAAGACAATGTCCTGTAATTTGAGTAACTTAACTAATAACTGGCTTGGAAGGTATGAAAGTTTGCCAACAGTTATCATTTACAGCTTATCAATAAATTAGTTCTCACACTGTAAAGTCAGTTTGACAGGGGATCTGCTCAAAGAGGGACTGAAAAGATAAGCTACGTCTGTTCCATGAATCCAAGACGTCCTTAACTTCCCACAGCCTCATTTCAAGACCAAACCAAACCCCAACTATCCCCAATACCCAAAAGATGCCCACCCAACCCAAACTTTGGCACGTGCACATTTCTGACTCAGCCAGGGCTTGGATTTCTGTCTACCAAAGTCTGAAGAAAGACCTTTCCTTTCTTCCTGGATCTGAACTTTCCAAGGTGTAGCTTTCAGAAGGAATCCCAGATAAACACTGCCAGGCTCACTAGGCAATGCCAGTATGAAAGGACATATTCCTCACAGGGTCTCTTTATCCAAACACTCCTGCTCATGGCACAATATCCATCAGGCCTTGTAAGCACTCATATGTTGCATTTTAACCACTCCAAAGAAAAGAACAAAAGCTCTCCTCTGGAGTGAGTTCCTTCACATTTTATTAAATTACCATGGCAGTTCTGTCTCTAATTCACACCATGTTTCTTCTGAAAAACCACAGATAATTCTTCTGAAGGAATGCCTTTTTTAATGGATGTATTCTCAGCAGTAACAAACTCTCTATCCTTCTGGTGAGCTCAACTGTGGTAAAATGACATCTCAGATTTCTGAAGGTACATCAAATGTTCATTTGATATGGATTTGTTGAGGATGACCAAAAACAAGAGGATCCTTGTGCAAGGCAGAATGAAGCCCTTGTGCTTCTCAGAGAGAACTGTTCCTCCCAGAAACTGAGGGCTGAGAGCACAGCAATCACTGCCTTTTAAAATGATCAAGTTATTACTCCCACAAAGTATTTTGCTCTCTGATTTACTAAGGAATATATTTACAATATCAGATTCAAGGATCCACCAAAAAAGCTGATTTCAGTGTAAATGAAGGATGTCTGACTTCTTTCCTGAACACTTCCACTTCAGGAAAGGTTTTCTTGAAAAAAATGACTCTTTTGTATTAAAGGAAATGGCAAGAGTAAAAATCATGCATTATGATCAAAGCACAGATGTGCTTTTCTCTCTCACATGAAAGTAGCAGCACGAGGAATGGTTTCACAAATTAGATATCCAAATCAGACAGACTTAGGAGTAAGAAAATTCACCTTGGGAGTAACACATATTAACTGTTTTTCATGGATTTAATAATTGGATAGCAATAGGAAAAGTCATTTAAAGAACTTGATACTCTCTGGGGGTCTGTGCTGTGGCTGAGGGAGGAGAAGAGAATAAAAAGGCAGAGGTAGCAGCTACTCTGGTTTAATTGTCTCTAAGTCTCTCTCACACTGGAAATGTACACAACACTTAATCCACTTCTCCCTAGAATTTTTAATGTAAATTCACATGTCTGACAAAAATAACTGGTTTACTTCCAGGAAATGAAATACAAGCATTTTTGACACGAGTTTCCCCAGGCATTCCATGAGAGTGCAAGAAAGAGAGTGGGAGCTGTGCAGTTGGTGATATAACCTGATGTTTGGAAGTGCACTTACAAAGAGGGGAAGCAGAGCCTGAATTTTGTTCATTCTTATCCTCCAGTTTATGCATTTCCCTGGTAGGTCAAAGAACACCTCTCTATGAAAGGACTGGGTTAAAGTCCTAGAAACATTTTAATCTAAGGCTGTGGTGCAATACTTGGTACCCACACGATGACCCAAATCCAGGAGCAAATCCCACAGCAAAGTAACCCCCCCTCAAAGAAAACCTTATTTATTCAACCAGTCAATTCCCCATGAAGTAACAAAAACACACCAGCTCAGAGCTGGATGAAACACAACAGCGAGTCCTCAACATCACTGAGAAACAGAATAGAAAAGCTGCAATGAAAAAATGCAGCTCTGTAACTGGCAGCTTGCAAGGGAGGAACACTAACACCTCTTGACAACATCACTGAAATAGGATCTACAACACAACAGATGTGAAACCCTGATCTCAACTATGTAGGACCAGAAATGCAAAGAGGATACAGAAGGCACCTTCCCAACACACATTCAAGCACATGGTTTTGCTTCTGAGCACAGATTTTCCTCTTTGATGCTCTGCAGGCTCTGAAACCACCACTCTGACATCATCTGGAATATTTGTTTAACTACTGTGTGGGCCACAAGAGAGAAACATTAGTGAGCTGAGTGAAAAAATTCACTTTTTTTTTTTTTCCTGGAGAAAATCTGAAAAGATTTGGTAGAGAGAGAGGGGAAGAGGTGTTTAAATAAAGCTACCAGAAACTCAAGTTGGTAAGTTTAGACAAAGATTGAGAAAGCAAGAGTTAACATAAGGTAAGAAACTGCAGTGAAGGGAAAAAGCAACACAGAACTTGCAGTTGAGTATCTCAATAAATAAGGAAAGACAGGGAAAGAAAGGAGAAGAAATAATCCAGTTCTTTCTGTTCACAGGTGAAAGGAATTCTGGACACCTGAAATTGCTCCGTAGGAAGCTTTTTAAGTGAGGGTAATCAAGGTTTTTAAATGAGTCAGGAAGTTGTCTCAGTGTCAACCTGGAACCTGAAACCCGAATACTTGGCTGCCTGCCAAGGGAAGAGCAAAACAAAATCTCTCTTTACACATGTTATTTCCAGAAGCTGACAGTGTCCTCACTAAAGAAAAAAAACAACACTTTTTCCTCTTGTGGTCCAAATAACACCAAAACCAAAAAAAAGGTATCTTTCACTTCCTGAAAAGCATCATCATTTTTCAGTAAGTGACGTCAGTGAAACAGTTGCAGGAATCACTTATTCAAAGACTTGGAGACTCTTCTGTTCAGTCTCATTATTTTTAGCTTCAGTAGATTTCACACTCCTCAGTACCTCAGATTGCAAAGAATCTGATTCTATCTTTAGAGCCAGGAACAGCTCAATTAAAAGTCCATCTCTGAGGGATATGATGAAGTTGAGTGGTGGAGACATTGCCCACATCTGGACCACGCCCGTCCTCGGTCACCACAAAGCCTCAACCTTTGAGAAGAGAGGGAAATGAAATCTCAAAAGATACACAAATAGCTACAGAACAGATCCCTCTGTCTCAGCTTCCTGCTGCTTTCAAGCGCAATTTGTGAAATCCAGTGTTTTCCTAGACAGAAGATGCTTTAGCTTGTCTTACCATGGAAAAACTGCAGTGCGGAGGATAAAGGTGGGAAGCTACGGTCGCAAAATATTTGCTAAAAAATCCTGACATTAATTCTGAACAAGGAAGAGCCAGGACTAACTGAAAGCTGGTTTTTTTTTTAAGGTACCTCCCGCAAACCCACCTTATCAAGATACAGAAGGAGAAATCCCAAAGGTTGACAGTTCCAAATGCATCTGGAAAAGTCAAAGCATATAATGGGGATGACCAGACATAATGCAGAACATCTTCTTTTGGCAAATCTGCAGAGGCTACAAAGGTACAAAATAAAACTTCAGACTTCCTTTCTCCGCTAAGGAAAGAACACAGGAATGAAAAGCTTTCCTTTTGCTGCTCATTCAGTCCCTGCCAACTCCCTAAGTGCCTTTTCATCCAAAAATTTCTCATGAGCAGAGTCTGTAATGAGAGGGAAGCTTTGTACTGAACAAACTGGAGAAGTGAGACATTTTCCCCATCCTCCTGCTCCAGCCCCTTCTGATTATTTGTCTGGAAGACATCAGTGATTCCAAAAGATATCTGAAGATGAGCAGCAATACTTGATACCAATTTGCAAGCAACCTTTCAGGTAAAACACCAGAACAACTGGAATGCTGATTTTTTTTTTTAAATCACATACTACAAAAGTGGAAAAGAAGGTTTTCTGTTCGTGCTGCATTCCTTTCAAATGACAGCCTGTTTACAGATGCCCCTGCCAAGAAAGTAATATCCCAAAGGAGAATTTGACAATTTCCTTCAGCTTTAAAATAACTCTGATGCTCTTGCAGAGTACATCTGCTCTTCTGCAGGGAAATTTAACCACTCTTCTCTTTTTCCACATTCATAACTTTTCTTTTTTACATTTGACACAGAAAATCAAACAGCTTTGTATGGGGTTTAAGTGGCACAATCACTTGTTACTGTTACTACGACCTAAAAACTCCCTCTGTTTCATATTATCAGTGTGAGGGAAGGAGAAGAACTGGATAAATCTGAGGTTTGTCAGTCCCAGTGTAACAGCTCACCCGTGAACTGGCAGTGCTGTGTAGGAAACACCCCAGCCAACCTCACATTCCCAACATGTTCCCTCCTGGAGTATTTACTATTTATTTCTTATTCCCAAGGTACTTCCACATCTTCACGGAAGCAAAAGTGCCCTACATTCTGGTTCTTTATGTTTAAAAAATACCAACATATTCCCACAAATTTCTCTTCAAATAACTAAGGTGCTTTTCACAGGAAATCTACAGAATTGTGGTCATGACTGCAGCCAGATTTCACTACAAATAAAACTATTTGTAATTAGAGTATCCAGACAAAAGCAAGACACTGCTGCTGCGAAAGACTTCCCATTAATGAGCAAAAGGTACTGGAGTGTTTGTGTCTGTGGCCCCCAAGATAAACAGAGCACATCACCCCCCCAAGAGAAACTTAAAAAGTATATTAAGAGTAAAATTCTATAATTTACACACTTTGCCTGTTATTACAAAGAACAGTTATTTCAACTACCAAAATATGTATTTTTAATTTAAATTCTTGACAGTTCTAACATTGAGTTACTACCGAAATGAACATTTCCTGGCTGAAACACAATCCCACAGGTGAATCTTCTTGAAGATTTATATAAGTCCTTTTAAAATTGTTCAACACACCCAAATTACACAAATAAGGACTTTGAAGAAAAAAAACCAATAGCATTGCCTCACAAACTCAGCAGAAAACTACTAACAAGGTTGGGAGCCAGTGATGGCAAGACAAGTCCTGGTTAAATAAATAATCCAGAGAAATGAGAAGATGGCAAAAATGGTATGAATTGGACATGAATTGCTGGTTCTTATTTATATATCACAATGGAAATGATGGCCCATTATAGGTATTTATTATTTCAGGATCTACATTTTCCTAAAGCTTACCTTGACTCTACACTTAAGTACAGCAAAAAAAATCCAGAAACATTTAAAAATATTTTATACTCACCATTTAAAACCATTTATTAACCCCCTGATTAGAATATTTCTAATCAATGTCTCAGATTATCACTGCTCCCCCACTGTGCATAAACCATAGCAACAACAGAGAAGAACTGCAAGCACAGAAAACACTTGAAGTATTCAGAATAAGGCTCCTACTTACGTTTCTGTGTCTGAAACTAATGACTCATTATTACACACATCATTGAAGGTATGAAGTTGATTCTATGGTTAGAAAAAGGAAGAAAAAAATTACAATTTTATCCAAATATTTGGTGAGGTCGTTTTCTTATATTTCAAAATAGTATTAGTGACAGTCAACAAAGTTTTATAGGATTTTATATGTTTTTCAATAAGTTGTTAAGACAAAATTAGAGAACGAAAACCAGGTATTTTTACATGACACGAAGCTTTCAAACACATCTGAACTGATAAATTTGAGACATCACAGAGGGGAAAAAAAAGCCTGTTAGAAGTTTTACATCTCTTTTCCACTTCTTCCCTCAGCATCACCTTCCAGACACAGGGACGGCTCTGTACCCAATTCTTTACATGTACATAACATCTTTTTAAAGATTGTAAATTATGTAATAGAACTTATTTGGCATCTTATTTTCAAAAACAAAAATTAAAGGCACAGTAATCAGAATTTTTGAAGTTAAAATTATACTTGTTGCGTAACTTTGTCAAAATATTTACTCCTTCCTTGAAAACAAATCCAGTACATGCACTCTACAATTCAGGTGAATTCACTAATCTTCTCAAGTCTTTACACACAGACTTCTTTGTGTCCAATCTCAATGATTTTCAGGGGGAAAACATGGTTTTGAAGAAACAAAATGCAAAATATGCATAGAAATTGGTGAGACATGAGAGCCTGACTACACAATTATTAATAGATTGGTTACTAATACGGAATTTCAAACGAAACATATTTAGGAGTGGAAAAACATGAGACAAGAACTTCAGGAAGAGGCTGTTGTGCCCAGTTAGAACTGGGTCAGATAAAGCAGTGGAAGCTCACTGACTTTTCTGAAGATTCACCTCCACATGAAGATGTTTTGAAAGGGTTCAAAGAGTGACGGAGTCATGAACTGTTCCTGTCACCAGTTTTAAATCCAGGGTCACCACTGAGCAACACTTCCCACACCTTCTCCAAAGCAACTCTGACAAAGATGTTCTTTTTCATATTGGGATTTGCAAACAATTTTTACAGTAACTTCAACTAAAATCTCAGAATTCTGACACAGCAGCACAAGACAAAACACATGTGGGACAGTGTTGCACCACCTTGCTCTCCCTCACCTCCTAAGAGGTTTTTCACTTCAAGTTTTGTTTCCTTGAATGCCAAAGGGAATAAAATCCTTTTTCGTTTTTTACTATCTATGAAACATGGTCAGAAACTAAAGGCACCTGTGCCCAGACACTCAATTGATGCAGCACAAATGTGGCAGGGCAGTTATGAAGGACACAAAGGGAGAAAGGCTTCAGCAAAGAATGCTGAGCACTAAAAAGCATCTCCCAGTTCTCATCTCCAGAGCCAGGCACCAAAGGACAGGAAAATAAAGTCCTATTTGTGAGGGAATAGTAGAGAGAGAAGGGATTTTGGAGCTGAACCACCTCAACAGGTGACAGAGACGAAATGGAAGAGAAACAAGGTAACAACAAAACCAAAACTTTCCATGACTTGAATGAGAAAGAAGAATAAATTGTCTCAGTGTTCAGAGCAGTTTTAAAGACTATTCACATAAAAGAGACAGACTCAGTAACTTATTAGCATACAATTAGAATACAATATTCCATTTTTACAAGCTAAAAACTATCGGCTTTAGTCTAAAAATACTGCAAAATTTTTCTTCTGGTAGTACATGTTTGCTATTTAAAAACTCTCATTTTTACAGCAGTAGTTATCAATCACAGCAGGTGAAAACATGTAACTACTTAACACAACTTCGCACTCCCTTAAGTGAGCTAAATGCCTGAATAAATAAAGCAGCTGATGTATTCTTATTTTCAGACTTTGTTTTGGCAAGGATACACAAAAAGACATACACCGGTAGTTGAACAAGGAGCATTGTATAAAACCAAAGGAAAGGATTTATAGGAACTGAAGTCTAATGTAATTGAAACTATGCAGAAGTGGAAATATGTTTAAGGTCGATTATACAGCGTGGATGTAGCCCACAGCCTTTTTTCACAACCTAGTAAGTTACCTGTATGTAAATAAATGTTTACTTTGGCTAAAAGCCAGCAATAATCTGATTAAAAGTACTTACAGATCTCTTTAAACTGCCCTTTATTCAACTGAAAGTACTTCTATCTCTAACTATAGTTAGTGTTAGAATCAAAATCAAGTCTAAGTAAACTTGTACTCAGTGACAGTCCCTCAGTGATACCACATCATCAGTTAGAAGAGAGAAGGCCAAATATGTTTAGAAAACACAAAACTGAAAAGGCTCAGATGGATAAAAAACTTCACTTTTGCCCTCCTGTGGGACTGTTAATGGTTGTAGGAAGCCATGACAAATCAAGAATGCCCAATGTCTCTTGCCTGGTGCAACGTGGAGCATTTCCATGGGAAAGGGAAAGATGGGGATTTTTTTGGTTTTAATTGTTTACTACTCCATGCTGTAGATATTTACCTCTTCAATTCAGACTTCTGCTAATTAATGCAGAAATGCTCTCTCTCGAGAAACAGGCTGTACTAACAAACAGAAAACGAGGCTTGTGCAATACAAAGCAGCAGCTAATTGCAGCAGAGTCAAGATGCTGCAAAGGTAAAACTGCAAAGAGATTGAAAGCCTTTCTAAACAACAAATATTGCAGTGGTAAGGGACTTCATTTCAACACAGCTGTCACAAACCACAGTTCTAAGAGTGTTGTTTAGCATGTGAATTGTTCAGGTAACGTGAGCCAGTTCCATATGGTGCAGAACACAGCCACCACTCGGACTCAGCTCTCAGCAAACCCTACACTCACCATCACGACTATAATTTCCTAAGGCTGCATGTAAGAGGATCCTGCTGCTTTCACACATTAAAAAAAAGCCCCCCAAACAAGCCTGTGAGTCGTAAAACGCGACAAGAAACAGCTCTTGCTAACCGTAATTGATATTTTTTAAAAGTTCTTACTGTTATTTGGCTCAGCCCAGCCAATCTCATTGTTAGAGTTGGTGACATGAAGTATTTGAATGCAAGATCAAGACTTTCTTTATCAAAACACAAGGCTGTATCCAAGGGTTCTTTCACTGTGCTCCACATTAAATCTGCCATGTTCCGGGCCGCACTCTGCCGCAACTCCTGGTCTGACAGTTTACATAAATACCTGGAAGAAATTACAAAAGGAAGAAAAACAAAAAGGGTATGACTCAAACTAGAATGTTCCTGGAGCACCATCTTGATTTGAGCAAAGATGTATTTCCAATAGCTCTAAGAGTACTCAGCCTTAAAATACCACTATTGAAAGTTGGCAAAAATTAAAGAAAAACCCCAAGGAAAACCAGAAATATGTAAATTTTTTTAAAAAGTAAATAAACTGCTAAAGAATTTTAAACAGGTTAAGTCCTTTCTCTTGCAGTCATCTTAGATGAGGGGTCATCTAATCCTGCACAATATTCTCTGCAAATGGAAGGCATAAGAAATAATTACTGATAAAAACTAATTTACAGAACCTGGTGGAACCTCAGTCTTACCTAAGCAACTACAAGAGCAACACACAGAGAATCTGTAGTGAAATGCCTGTAAAGTTCACACACAAAATACCAACACAACTGAGAATTTCTTCTAATTGAATGTGTAACAGAAAAATGTTTAGAAACAAGCTTTGCTGAGCTTATTTTGATGCCATTAGAGATGGCACAGTGAAAGGTACACGCATACAAAGTTAGCATAATTAATTTTTTCTGCTGAACTTCCGCGTTTTGAAGTTTCAGCCACATCCAAACTAGATTTAACTACACAGAAATGCGTTAAAAATCCATTTGTTTGACAGCCTCAGCCTGGATCTGTCCTTGGAGACCGGCCAAATAGATGGATGAATCTTTTAAAAAACACACGAGATATTAAACTACACTTAACCAGATTTATG
The DNA here is from genome assembly GCA_014706295.1 of Lycocorax pyrrhopterus obiensis. Taxonomy (NCBI): domain Eukaryota; kingdom Metazoa; phylum Chordata; class Aves; order Passeriformes; family Paradisaeidae; genus Lycocorax; species Lycocorax pyrrhopterus. Next base: position 7,491,774 of record JACSVZ010000004.1, read on the forward strand.
CACCATTCCTTTGCATTTACATCATATAAACATCAGTAAATTTTTCTCAAAAGCAAAACTACAGGCCCTGATTCTTATTTAGATGATGGTTCTTTTTCACAGCTCTTGTGTAGAGGCCTTAAAATAAACACACTTAAATGATACTTAACACTGTCAAACAGAGCAAAGAGACTTCAGTGCAAATAATCCCAGAGAGTGGAGATGTATGACAAGAATCACAGATCAGCAACAGGAGGACAAAAGAAGGAACATTCCAGGCTAAGGCAATCAGATCCTTCTTAGTTGTGAAACTTGTCTTCTCGTGTGGAGCACTGGAAATCAAATCCTGGCAAGAAAGTGCTGCTTCTGTGCTATGGGGTCTAAACAGAAGCAAAGTAGGGATGGAAAGGGAGCATCCACTTAAAAAGTCCAGCAGCAAAGCAGACCCAGTGACCTGCCTTTAACCTACAGACAGGTGAGAGCAGTTCACTCTGAAGGAAAAATGCCCTGGTCTGCATTACCAAACATAATTATTTGTGATTAGCAAATGAGGTGATTTGTCATCAGCAAATAGTGATGACAGCGCTTGTGTTCCAGCCACCATCCGTGTATGTCCTGCCCTAGTGACAAAGGGACATCCTGCATCCCTGTCCAGCTGTGCCAACAGCAAATTAAATACTGAGGATTTATTTTATGGGAGAGGCAGTGAATGAAAGAATGGAGGTCATAATTAAGCTCCCACACCCAATCACAAAAAAGCAGGTACAGAGTTGCGGGATTTTGGAGTTGCTGTCCTTGGAAAAGTTAAAAAAAAGGGCAGAAGTGGCACTTGGAGACATGGCTTAGTGGTGAACATGGCAGTGCTGGGTTAAAGGCTGGACTCAATCTTAGGGGTGTTTTCCAACCTTAATAATTCTATGACTCTCAGCAATATCAGACCAATTTTTCTCTCTCCATTTTTATATGCAAACTCCCATCAGCCCTGGTTCCCAGAGCTTTCCCATGTCCATAATGCACAGCAAGTCGGAGTCAGTAGTTTGGGGAAGCATTTCTGAAGATCTCAGACATGTTCAAACACATCATATGAACTCTCTCATTTTACGAAGGACAGATGAGTGTTTGCATGCACTCAACAGGGGGATGGACACACCTACACAGACAAAGCTTTGGTGGCTTCATTAAACTTCTCTAACAGCACATGGACCTGAAATCTTCCTCACACTGCGAAGTTTGGTGAAGTTACTACATTAATCTAGTTTATGAAACAGAACATTTCTTATTTTACTGCAACATTATCAGTCTAAATCTACTTTCATTTATACAATTCACATTACATCCACATTTTTAACCTGAATCAGACTCATGTCATATTTTCTGTATTACAGTATCGAGAGTGTGTTGTTAAAAAACCTGCACGTTATAATAAGTGAAACTGTGGTGCAGGTGCATTTTCACAGCTACAGAAGCACTTTAACAATATCTTCTGTTTTGCCAAGGCCCTAAAGAAAGCTACAGAGAACAGAGCACTTGTCACCACTCACTCAGCCCAGGTATTTGACACAACTGGGTTGTTCTAACGAGTAAAAAAGCAGAAGATGGCAAACTTCTCTTTAGAAGCATAACTGCAGCCAACACTAGAAAATTTATTGGCACTACTACACCGGTCACAAATCAAACACGATCATATCTTTACCACGAAGATTAAAACCACAGAAACTTGCAGAGTAGGCCACACCTTTTTTATTGTGCAAAGATGCAATGGCCTAAACCTGTCTGCATCAGTAACATTTTGTTTTTAGAGGTACAGCATAATTATTATTATTATTATTAACAAAAAGGAAATCTTTACCAAGCACCGGCAATTAACTCACATCTTTCCCTACACTGACTACCTGTAAATTTGCTGCATTGCCTCATGTAAGAACAGTGGAGGCAAAAGGTCTATTTAACCCAAAATAGCCACTCTAAAAGCGGATTAAAGATTTATCCCATGTATAAAAAAATGGATGAACCTATCTACTACTGTGAATTCATTTATCTGTTTCTATTTATACTTTTGGCTTTCTCATTAACCTGTGCCAGTCAGTTTGACAATTATGCTTGAGTGAAAAACAAACTCCTTTCACTTCTTAAATCCGCAACCTGACAATTGGGTGGCACATTCTCCATTCCTTGTTTTTCAAAACCTGTGAATTACCATTTCCTACTTATTATCTTCGTATCATTCATACATGATATGAATTGCCCTGTCAAAAAAAAAAAAACCCTCCTAGACTGTCTCTCCTCCTCTCAACGTAAATTTTTTATTGCCACCTTCTTTGTCACATTTCCTACCACCGAGGTAGTTCTGTTATTATCTGCAGGATGGAAGGATCAGAACTGTATAGACAGTATAGAAATGTGAATGTGTGACTGACTCACATAATGGCTTAATAATAGCTTCCATTCTGTCCTTCATTACTTTTTTAATTCCTACATTTTTATCTTTTTGAGTCTGATGAGCATTAAGTCTTAAAGGAAGAGATGAATGATATGCCAGGACCTGTGTAATCTGCTTAATCTGGAGTTTTTGCCTAAATGAGACTTTCGGAATTATACATCTGCAGAAAGCATACTCCACATAATACAGGACCTGTCCTGCCAGCCTGGCATACTTCAAATAATCAATTAATATATAAAATCTACATTTAATTTTTTTAAATATCAGTTTTAACCTACTTAGATTATTTCATTTTGCTGTGTTTGGGGATAGAGAGAGTTCAGTTTTAAACATGCAGTTCCCTGCTAATGTAACGCTTACAATCACATCTTATGCTTCAGGACTTCAGCTACTCAGCTGTGAAATCATCTTTTTTTTCCCCTTAATCTGACTCCTTTGGACCACAGCTGCAAAAGGGCATCCAGCAGAATGAGTCAGTGCTTCTCAAGTGTCTGGTTATTGTCTTCTGACCTATCTATTCTTTTTACTTTAAATTTTCAGATTTCTTGGAGGACGGAAATATTTTTTGTGATTAAAACCTTCAAGGCTCATTACAAGAGGTTTACATGACATGTAGTAGGCAAGGAGTGATTTGGGTATTCCTATAAACTCCATCTCAAGATGAATATTTTTAACAGGACAGTAATTTGAATTCTTTCAGCTGCATTTTCTATGGGAAGCATCATGGATCAGGAATTGTTTGGAGCTTCCACTTCCTCTGCAGATACCAGTGCTGTGTGTGTCCCGTGCCACAGCCACGCAAGAGCCACTGCCACTTGGAATTCCCTCCCAATGTGCTCCAGCACAGAACGTTCTGTTTCTGCCTAACTGGGACAGAGACAGGAATCCTTCACAAAAAATGTCTCCAGATCCATCTTCAAGCAGGAGACAGCGAGAAGGGAGAAGGGGATGGGAGCAGAAAGGGGTGGAACAAAATACGCTCCTGGTCAGTGCTACTGTTGCACTTCCTACAGGACAGAGCTCTCCATGGCACTTTCAGTCAACAGTCTCACCACTGAAAAAACTGTCCTCAAAACACCACTGGTGAGAGCTCCTGCACCCCTAAGACATTCAGGATTTGGAACTCTGTAGAGCATCTCTCGTCTCTGATCTTGAGGCAGAAGACAGATGGAACCAATGCCTTTGTTCATAAAGAGACATCATCAACTCACTCTCATTTATAACTGCAGTAAGTCAGGACTTATTTTCTCGAGTCACTTTTCTAAGTCTGTTTTAATGAGAATTTTGCAATTTTAAATGCAGAATTCTAAGGTATTAGGATCAGTGAGAGCTTCCTTCTGAGGAGGTCAAAATCACTTTACTTCCTTACCAAAAGATGTAAATTTTAATTCATGTAATTTTTAACTTAACCCTTTATTTCTTTCCTAAACTGCTTAAAAACACAGGCCCCTCAGAAGCAAGACGTGAATGCCTGTGCTCCACTGGCCAGGCAGAAAATAACATTTATTCATCTTTTTCTAGGAGCAGCAATAACGACAGGAGTGTGCCCATGATCTCTGCAAATTCAGCAGTGGCCTCCTCTCTACAAATACACACTCTGCTGTTCCCTTCATCCAGTCCTTGTAGAAATAACCGTAACATAAAGGGTAAACTCAGCTGACAAAAAGTTCTACTAAGATGCTGGTCAGGTGATCTCTCTTGCTGCTCATGCTGGTCAGCCCCACAAAATGCACTTCCTGCAGGGAACCTACAGGAGCAGCAACTGGAACTAAATCAGAGCCCCAGGAGCTCATTCTAGACTGAAATCTTCTCCAAGCCCTCTTAGTTTGCAGGGCAGCAGAAGGTCTGCAGGATTTCTTTAAAAGGTGCTGTGCTGCTGTGCCCAGGATTGTGCTCCCTGTTTTTTTTTGTCTTTTTCCCCAAGTAAAAGCAGATGGAGACCCAGAGACCCAAGCTGCTGAGACAAGATCTGTAAGTTTGACAGCCACGTGGGGTGAGCTGCATCCATCAAGAGTCATCTTTCCCTGAAGGCATCTGTGTTCACTTCTGTCCCACATAAAGGTACAGCACTAGAGGTTATTTTTGCTATATGGCCTCCAAGCTTCAGTCCCACTCCATAAGCGAATCGTCACTAAAAAAAGTTCTGGATTTCATAACACTGAGAAACCTCAGATCCCATCAGGATTCAGCTGTGAAAAATAAAAACTGGGAGAACATCCCCATCCTGCTCTAACCCGACTTTTCCATAGATGTATCCTGTGTCAATGTTACCTGATTGATGTGAACCTATTGTAAATTCTACAAACAGACAACAAGGGCATTATTTATGGCAAGAAGCTGCTGACAAATCACGTCTCAAACCAGATGCAAATATTCTAATGGGTAAAGAAGAAGACATGAGAACCCCCTCTGCCCAAAAATCTTCTATACATTCCAGTGACCCCAATTACAACTACAGTTATAAAACAGAAAATGTTTTAAGTATTACAGGATGACAAGCAAGGATTAGCAGCAAAAACTACAGGACGTGTTATTCTGTCTCCCTCAAGTAGTCCCTTATTATCAGCCTAACTCTTAACTGCTGATCCCTCACTGCCCTTTTTCATTTCCATACATTGCAAGAAGACAGGGAAGGCTCATGACCAAATTCCCAGGTACACCAACAAGCAGTAATGGAATAGGTACAGAGACAAGCACTTGAAAATCCTCTGCCTGCTCTCTCTTGACTGCCTCATGATTAATAATTACCTTTATAAGATTGCAAAGATAGCACATCAGCATTAAAGGAGTGCACATGGCTGGACTGTAACTCAAGAGTGATGTGCTTTAATAAAAGATCAAAACACTCTTCTCTCTGCTGGTATGATTTTAGTAGAAACCATAGTACAGCAAAATAGATTGACAGCCAAGCCAGTACTTAAATTTTTACAGTCAAAATAAAACCAGACCATTTTAAAATATGAAACAATTCCCAGTCTCATTGTTCTGGGAACCAGAATCTGTTGCCAATGTAATTATTTTTGTTGAGTGTTATTTTATACTGGTGTAGTTAAGACAGAATAATGTGTAAAGGCCCATTTTTTGCTATGGCCAGTATAAGCACATTTCTAATATTACAGCTAGAGGAAATCCAGAACCCTGGAGGAACTGTGGGCCTATGCAAAAGCAGTGGCCTGCACCAGGAAAATTTAATGTTGGGCCACTGGAAGGGGAATTAGCTGTGACCACACCCCTCCACCTCCAGGCAGATACACACAGAGATAATTTCATCAGCAGCTCACTGAAATGTTTCTATTGTCCTGAGAAACCCAATAAAAACAAATTGCTTGTATAATTAAATACCCTTACAAGTACTTCAATTTGGAAGTGTTTTTCATGATAGACAGCTTGATATAAAGGAAATCTTTGGGGCTGGATATATTTAGCTACATAAAAGTGCAAGTAGACGTTTGATCGCACTTCAGTTCCTGCCAGCTGGAAATACAGAACATCAGAATGTGAAGCTGTGTTCAAACTCAGGATCTGAAATCTCGGTGACTGCAGATTGCTCTTCCCCTTCCAGCACCTCACTGCAAACTCGATGTACAGTTTTATGGAGATATCACACTGAGGGAGACTGTGGTACAATTGAACCTGACCCAACATGTCAGAATGGGGCTGGATGTCACACTCCGAATGTTCTTAACAAGACTGATCTGACTGATACTGAAATCAGATGCAAGGAGCTGCCCAGACTAACTCTAAACATTACCTTCACCCTCCTTGTTGAAATGACAGAGCAACAACCTGTACAATTAAAAGTGTATCAGCTGCAATTAGAAATAGGTACTGTCAGAAAGCCCCACAAGAAAAATTCTTAAAATAAAAATTTACCTGATAACGTAAGTCCTAAAGGGTATAATGTGCTGCATGACAGCAGGGATGTGTAGCCATATTCTGATCTATAATGCAAAAACATAAATAGACAAAAAATTCATTACTGACATTTAAAGAGAACGGCAAAGAACTGAAATACTGATGATACATTTGCACGTGCAACCTCCCTTTAAGAAAAGGCTTTCTTGGTGGTTTCCATTCAACTTATTAATTTTCTCATTTTGCAAACTGTTATCTGAGGAATGCTTTTGTGGCTTAGAAAGGATTTGCATCTTTCCTGCTAGTCAACTGGAAAATACAAACTTTGTATAAATAGCATCATACTGCCTAGGAGTCTCATTTTTTCATTTTCTGTAATTTCTTCAGTAGGAAAAACTGCTACTCTGCCTTGTGGGCTGTTTTTTTTTTCCTTTTTCCTTAAAAGTTTACATGAAAACTATTCCACTCTTTCAGTTCCTTGCAAACCACTCCTAAACCAAGTAACATTGTTTGACTTGTGTTGTTTTCCTTCTCAGGGCTTACATATCCTATAGAATAAGATGTTTTACAAGCAGTGATTAAGCACAGTTTTTTACTACCATATTTGCATTTCTCATATTTACCATTCTGCCTTTACCACCTTTGCAAAGCTGAATGCAGGAAGAAAATGTATGCAGAGGAGAAAAAACCCTTGGAACAGCTACTTAGCACCACTGTGAGGAAAAGCACCGACCAAACAACTTCCACAGGCAAAGTCAGAAGTGCCATCTGCATTTCAAAAAGGAATTCTGAGCCTGTTAAACCTGTTACTCCGTGCCAGGTAAGGGATGGAGCACAGATGAAACAGCAGCAGCTGCTGCTCCTGCCCACGTAAATTCAATCATGTGCACACAGAACTCTTGTGAAAAGCAATCCCGTCACTCACTCAGGGCCCTCTGCATCCCCACCTCTGCTCTTAAAAGAACTTCAGCTTTGCAACTGATGCAAGAAATTCTGCCTAAGGACTCAATTCCATATGCAGGAAATGTATATACTCCTTCTTGACAGGAGAGAAAAGTATTAGGCTGCAGTCAAACTTATCACCAGTTTCTTTTCAACATTTCCAGCATTTGCCAAGGAACTTTTTGAGTCAGTTCTGACAAAAATATTTGCAGGCTCACTTTTTACAAGGCAACAAGCACTGCACAGAAACAATATAACCTACTTTGCAAGACAAACCAGCCAAATCTTCACATTGCAAAAAAAGACCACACTAGGAATAAGCTTCTGATCCAACTGGCAACCTCAAGAAGGAAAAAATGCTAACATCCCGAAGATACAAAGTGTCACTAGAAGATGCTTGTTCTAGAAACAAGAATTAAACAACATTTTGACAAGGAATTGAGAGGATGACAAAGATGCTATAGTGGTTACACAATATGATCTTTAACACCATGTACTCTGCTTCGAATACAGTATGAAACACCAAAGAAAATACATTTCTTTGTGAAATAAAAGTATGAAATGTTTTTATAATTTTGTTTTTATAGCTTTCATTGCTCACAGTAATTTCACTCTGTATTAATTCAAACTCCTAAGTTGAAATCATGCATCTGTAAACTTGTATTACACACAACCTTCAGTCTCAGAACCCAATTAATGCATCACTTCATATGTTACAAATGAAACTGTGATTTTGAACATGGACTCACATTTGCATACTAAATTGTTTAAATGACATAACATATATAAAATTACATCACCTAGCATCTGTAAAAAGACAAAAAATAACATGAAATTACATCACTTTTTGCTTCCACCTGCTTTTAAGACAAAGTATTCACTGCATCTGTTCTGCTCTCAAGTTTCAGAGAGTTTTTTTCTAGTGTTTGCTCTTTATCAGAGATAATTAATTTCTAGAAGGTAGTGGCTCAAGAACTCCCTTATCTTACAGACTTGAAAATAAATTCCAGGATGGATTATTTCAAGGAATCTTTACAAGAATGGCTACTTAACTGCCATTCTCAAGAGTAACTACAGCTGTGAACATGTATTTAAGGTTTACTACACACTGTGGTCTGGCTTTACACATTGGGAACAAGTTAACAATTGACACTGCAGAGTTATTATCGGAATAAATATCTCTAAATCCCATATAAGCAAATGCTCTGGGATAAAACCAAGTCAGATTAGCCGAGTTCTTGCTGAGACCACCAATATCTTGTTCAGTTTTGTGAATGCTTCTTTTTTTTTAGTGGAGTTTGGTGTATTGGTCCACAATCAGAAACATTTATTAAATTATTTATATTTACCTCAGTTATATGAACTATACAGTGCAATGATATAAAAACCAACAGGGAAAGAGAAACATTACACCAAAATCATAAGTTCATGCATCATTACAGAGGTGGAGAAATATCTTTTTTTTTTAATATTGGCAAGGTAAAACGCATTTTGTCCAAAAAATTTGCTGCTTCATTTGGCTCTAATAATTATGTTGCATTTGAAAGGCAGCAGCAGTGCTACCAAGTACACTGAGTGACACCAAAATGCAGCAACTACACGTGGAACATTTTCTTATACTTTCTGTAGTGAACTGACACATAAAAATAAAATCTAAATATTTTTTTTAACAGTTTTCCTCCAACTCACACACAGATTTGGCAACAAAGCCAGACAGAGTACAAAAGAAAGATGTTCGCTGAATGGGAAAAGATGCAGTGCTGGAAGAGGCCGAAGAAACAGTACTTTTGGTTATGGTTTGGGTTGAATTTCATTTTATCTGCCAAGTTTAACCATAGAACTCATCTAAAACAGCTGCAAAAGCCAGCTTAATGGGTTACCTACTAGAACCAAAGACAAATGCAAAGTTGCTAAGTAACTGAAAGGAGAAACTTTGCTGAGAAGTGTTTTGGTATAGGGCACATCACTAAGAATAAAGAAAATAAACAATTTATGTGGAGAAAAATAAAGACCAAAGAAGAAAGGCAGTTGCACTGATATGGGATACCCAGAAAATGAGATTTGCAGGCAAAATGCTGGTTTAAAAACATGCTGGTGTGATAGGGAGCTGCCACTCATTGTTCAAACAGTTTTGCCCCTTCGCACAAAAAATAAAACAAAAATAAAACAATAATGCAAAAACGTTTGGTTCCATGACCAAAATTTCCTTCTGAACCAGAATAAGCTACAAGAACACATCTTTCAGCAGATGGTGTGATGAGGACTGCACTGACAGCAGCTGGAGATGAAGAACTCATCAGCTCACACAAAAAGGGCCAGAAGAGAACACATCTCACAGGTTGAGAACAAATCTCACAATCAAACATAGGGAAGTGCTGCACCAGCCCTCCTGGGCAGGTTTAGAAGAATGGAGCAGACCATGGCCTTGCCCATTTGGTCTCTGACCTACAAGTCAGGAATTGCCACACTAAAGGATCAGGAGAGTGGGATACAGATCCTCAACACCAGCGTGATTTCCAACACTGGTTCCCTCTGTGCAAACCTATTCCAGTATTTACTCAGAACATCCTCCTGGCTGGGCAGCAACAGCAACAAGGAAGGGAAGATGTGCGGGAGGAAGGATCAGATTTTAAGTATTTAAAACTGTAACCAGTGTCAAAATGATGTCAAACTCACTTTGTACAAGGCATAACAAACGACTGGTTTCCTTTTTGCCCATTCCCCAAGACAGGTCACAACTTCTACCCTCACATTACACCAAGTCTTCATACGTCCTTCTTCAAGGACTGGGTTTTATTTTTATCACCAATCTCCTTCAAATCTCCATTAAAATCAATTTGTAATTCCGCCAGTCAAAAATCCCTGTGATTTCAAAATGCAGAAATGATGGAGGAGATGCATTCTAAAACTAAGTGGAAAAAAAGATGATTACCTCTATGCTGCAAATGTGTATAATGGTATAAAATCACAGGAAATTGAAGTGAAAATAAATCCTTTGTGCCTCATAGGGAATAGCTGAGAAGTTAAAGTACCCTAAAGAAACTAAAACCATTTCCATGGCACAATTTCAGGGACAGAAATGGCCTCTGACAACATTCTTGTATCTTTTGGGGCTGTTACAATCTTCCTATCTAGGTATGAACTTGGAAAACTACTTGTGTGCTTCCAGGAGATGCAGAGGGTTTGGACAACGAAATGCTCTATGGATAAGCAAACCTCATTCCCAACACGGAACATTTACAGCCTTTTTACCCTTCCCTGGTCTCACAGAGTTCTTCCAGACTTCGGATTCCTTTTACTTTTTGTGTTCAAGTGCAAGAGTTTAAAGGGAATACTCACATTAGACACCACTGTGATAAATGCATGTGCTATAAGAAATGGCAGCGTCTCGGGGGTTCCGTACTCAAAACAATCCTTCATGAGGGAAAGGCCATTTTTTCCACAAAACAGACAAACATAACGAAGCAAGTGCAACGGTACTTCTACATCCTAGAAACAGTCAAAAAACAGGAGAAGAATCAATACCAGATCATTCAGACATACAGGAAATTCAAAAGCTACATTAGTGTAACGCAAATCCATACAGAGGAATGAATATGGTTATTTTAAGTTTCTAGGAAATGTGCACCTATTTAAAAGTGGACAACTTACATTCATATCACAGAACGCCCCTAATATATTGCTTTCTTGAGCAGAAATATCCTGTTAAAGAAAAAAATTAAAATTAACTCGAGCAATAAAAGCACATTTATAGAACAAAAAAGCAACTGCCATTTACCAGGTATCACAGTCAACAACAGAAAAAACCAAATTCCTAACTCAGAGGAAGACAGAAGCTCAAGCTTTGCTCCACTTCTACAATGCAGAACAGACTTTTCTGTACTTTTTACCTCTGTTAATATATATGAAACACACAAATATACTGAGGAGAACATTTCAGCAGTGGCTCTCAAAGGCTGGATTAACAGATTATTCTTCAATCCCACCCCTGCTGAGATCACCAATTTTTTAAACAGGAATATGGTAAAGGGGACAGTCTGTCACACCAGCCTGAGAAATACAGAACAGAAACAATCCAGGGACTTTGGAATGCAATTTCTAATAAACATGAGACATATATGCAAACATCTGAATTTAGATGAAATCCAGGACATCCTACAATCCTACATTTAATGATTTAAAGGGTTAAAATATCAAAATATTCATTGCCATAGAAATATTAAAAATCTTTAATTTCAACTACTATCTTTTTATATATAGCAAAACACATCATACAAAATAAACATCAAATTTTTACAGGAGTGAGCTAAGTGAAGAAGGGGAAGGAATTGTACCACCTTATCACTCCGCTGGCTACTTGATGCAACAAGAAATCTATTTTCTAGAAGCACTAAACTGAAAAGGGTCTGGGAAAACACTAAACTGAAAAGGGTTTGGGAAAACAGCTTTTCTTTTTCATGTCCACAACATCCACTTGTTGGGCAGTACAAAGTGGGAAGTTTCTTTATTAGGGCTGTAACTTATTGTGAGTTTCATGCACATTGCTGGGGGCAAAAGGGCACTGAAGGTATAAAATGTGACTGTAAAACTCAACATTGCCATGGATACTTGCAGGTAAAGCACACATTCCTCTTCTTCTCACCCCTCCATGCCAAACACCCAGTACTGATAGCCACAAATCAAATGCAAGTTTAACATAAAGTTAAGTTTTTAAGTGAAATTTCCTGAATATATTTTAAATAGCTGTGTAGGAGTAAGCTTCTTAGAACTGTACCAGAGGATGCTGGAGGCAAGCAATTTTGGATGGATTAAGTGTGATACAAACATTTTGAATTATTCAATATGCTCATATTATAGCTAAGCATTTATTTTCTTTTTTTTCTTCTGCTGAACTCTAAGTCATGCCTGAACTCGTGATACTCTAACAGTTATTTTTAAAACAGCTTTGAAGGCAGTAGGTGGTATGTTTTTAAGCAGCAAGAAAAGGTGTTCAGTGCTCTGCTCATGAAAACTGCAGAAATGGTGTGAGAAATTTCATTAGTTTTCTTGAAAAAAGCCACAGATTTGTTGTCAAGTGAACTGCAGTTCTTAGAATGCAGAAATCCCAAACTCACAGAGGGCTGTTGCACGAGTCCTGCAAAGCTTGGAAAAGGCTGCAGCTGAGAGACTGAGTCTGGAAATGTGGCCTCTGTTCTCGCAGATGTGAAACAGAACAGTCTGAGAGTTCCTTAAGCCCGAGTTTATGAGGAAATAAGAGAATTTCTCATGGGAATCTAACATGGCATTAAGTCCCACCATCACCTCAGGAGAAGCTAGAGCAGCTTTTCAGGACCTTTACCTGGAGAAAAGCTGCAGAGGGACTTTTGAGAAAGGCAGGCAGGGATAGTGTCGGCCCAAAGCCGTACAGCAAAAAGAAAAGGGGGAATGGCTTCAAACTGCCAGAGGGCAGGGCTAGATTTGGGATTAGGAAGAATTCTTCCCTGTGAGGATGGTGAGGCCCTGGCACAGGATGCCCAGAGAAGCTGTGGCTGCCCCACCCCTGGAAGTGTCCAAGGCCAGGCTGGATGGGACTTGGAGCAACCTGGGATAGTGGAAGGTGACCCTGTCCGTGGCAGAGGGTTGGAATGAGATGAACTTTAAACACCCCATAATAAAATGTACTGGCTGAGGTCTGACCCAGACGCAACCTTGGTGGAAAGCACAGACCTCTTCCAAGAAAATATCTACTTGAAAAGGAGAAGCAGAGAGCGCAAGACCCCAGAGAGTCGGGGACTGCAGCTACAGACACCTCAACAACTGATTTTGTTTCCACTTTCATTTCATCCTCTGTCAAGATCTGCTAAATGGTCGGGTAACTCCCTCCACATTCATTGTTCATTCTGAGACAGGGCAAAGTTCAGGAGAGCACTTCACGTTGTTGCTTCTTTCTCTACAGGATTTTAAGAGCCTCCTTTTATAGATTCTTTTTTCCCCTCCTCTGAAGTGTCCATTCCAGGTATTTCACTTGCAGCACACAGTAGGAAAAGGACAGGGCATGCAGCCATAAACCACCCTGTATGCAAGAGTTCTTAAAAATATCCCATAAAGCAAAAAAAAAAAAATTAAAGTATGAACATTTCTCAAAAAACCAACCATATTTTAAAAAATATTTTGAGTTAATTTTGTTTAGGATGAAAAATAGACACAAAGGCCCCTCATGGCACCAAAAATACTTATAGATTTTAAGAGAGGTGCGTACATGGCCCTTCTGGCTACCAATCAGGCTGTCGTGGTCTTCACTCTCACTTTAGGGATGTTGTAATGGACAACAGCAATTCTTAGCCCCTATCATTTAATGAGAGATCTGTATGATCCTACAGGTAGAAACCTTTTTGACTACAACAAATCTTGCTTTGCTGTTCACTTTAATCCAACTTTATGAAGTCCTGAAAAAGGGAAAACCTCCTGCTTCCACATGAATGTTTTTCTTCTCCACCAGATAGTCCAGTGTAAAATGGCTTTGGCAAGCAGCTGAGAAGAGGATTAGACTTCAAGACTTGTCTGCTGCCATTAAGAACAAAGCCCTTGGAGGTGCCTGAAGAGCAAAGGATAACAGAAACACTGACTGCTAATTGTTACCGTGGGAAAGCCTCACATTGGGAATTTTTAAATGGCAGCCTAAGAGGCCATTTCTAGGCACAGTGAAACCTTAGTGGATGTGATAACTCCATGAAATTGTGAAAATTCACCTCAAGAATCCAGAACAAGGAATTTCTAAAGTCAGTCAGAGTGGAGACCGGAGTCTGTTCTGGACCAGCAAATTTTCCTTTTTCCAGGGCAAACAAAATGCTTAGTGGCAAAGGGAGAGAGCTACAGCAGCTTCTCCCAACAAATTCTTCGCAGATTCAGGCTGTTCAGGAATCTGTTTAACTTACAAGTATAGATAATGCACTTAAACCAGGGACTTTTTATTTTAGCATCTCTTGAGGACTGAGAGCAAGCCTGATTTAAAACAAGAAGTGCTCTTGTTACTGGGACTAATAACTTGTCTCAATTCAACTAAGATGTGCTCTAGACTGAAATCCAAAATTAAATTCTAAACCTCAGTGAGTCACTCACAGGAGCAGTAAGTTTTGACATTAAATAGCTAACACTACTCTAGAACAACAGAATCCTAGTGCTGTCCAAATATGGAAAATATCAATTTCTATGAAAAATTATTGGTGCTGGGACCTTTGAAAAGGAAAATTAAAAATATCCCCCCCCCCCCCCCCAAAAGTACACAAACATGGCAGACTGGCATACCTCCATAATCCAGACCTGCAAACACACAAAGTCTAGCAGAAAGGAAAAAAAATTTCCCTTACCTGCCTGTACCTCAGGAAAGTGGTTTTCATTCTCAGCTTCCCCTTAACTTATGTTTTTAGGATAGCTAATGAATGTATTTGATAATTCAAGTGATGTATAACAGTACGATACATATATATAATATATACATTAGCATGTCTGGAGTGCTGGGCATCATCACAGCACAGCAACCTACAGCAGACGTGGATCTAAATCACTCCAAGGCTGCACACCAAGGGAAAAAGAAATCCCATCAGGCACTTGGAGATTTTCTTTTGATCGTTTGGAAGTGAAACTCAAAGAGAAGAAAAAAACCAGATGAAATAGTAATTTAAAAGAATCAGGTGTGATAGTCCACAGAAGAGCTGTTCCAGAATTGTTCATTCCACATTCCTCTGAAGCCAGTGTTGGTACATGTCCCACAGGAGTGCAGAAGATAAATGAATTCACTTTATATCTATACACACACACTTGAAACTACCTCTGTTAACTTAGGCCCATATGGTTAGGAGTAGGACAAGAACCAAAATCCAACCCACCTAAAAAACCCACTGTGTAGGGAGTTTTAACTACATTTATTGTCAGGCATGGCTGCATCCATTCAGTAAGAACTGATCAGATGATGTGACCACCCTAACTTACATAATTATACCTGACTCAGCATCTTCTCATTTTGGATTTAAGTTTTTAAAGCAAACTTCACCCCTCAGAGCTCCAGTGAGCTCCCACAACTCTCTAAATAAAAAATAAAGAGTGGGTTAGCTGCACTTTAATTTGCCACTTTGACTTTCTCCGAAGTTTGTCGGATAGAAGCTTTTCTTATATAGTGAACCGTACATCTTCTTTGCAATACAAACATTGTAAAATAACTGTTTACCTGTTATTAGACTACCACAAGTTGGATCAAAAGCCAATCTTTCCAAAAATGTGTTGCTTCCACTAGGAAATGCTAACACCATCATATTTATCTCAGAAACTGTGATTTAAGCATGGCAGGATTTTTGAAAAAAATTTTTTTTTTTCAGAGGAAAATAGGGAAGATGTGAATGGCAGCCACAACAAATATCAGAGAGAAAAACCAGCACCCTGGAACAAAGCAACCTGTGCAGAGCTCAGTTATTCCAGTCGATTAACCAACTGCTCTAACAAGTTTGGTCTTGCACAAAGTTTAGTTTCTGAAGCTTTGTTTCTAGAACCACAGATTGCAATGAAAAGAATTAGTAAACTGTTAATGGGCTACCTTCTGGAAGAAAGGCTTCCCCTTTTCGTCTTCCTGTTATTTAAACAGTACAATAATTCAGTGTACAGTTCCAGCCCACACTTATCAATGTATTACCTATAACAATTAAGCATATTTTAAAGAAAGTAGAAGGGTATGTGTCATTTAGAAAGTTTCTCTGAAAAGTTCTACTGAAATCAACAGGAGAGCTGAACGTGCCCATCCTGTGTGAAAGCAACGAGCACCCAAAAAATCTGCTCATTAATGAGAACAATTAACCTCTCACCAAATAATTCCAGATAGACACAAGGAGAAGATATACCTCTATCGTGGGATGAGTATTATGCTTATAAGCTGTGTACAGAGGAAACTGAATCTGAAAGATTTTTGCCACACACAGCAGCAGCTTCTCCTTCTCATCAGTGCTCCATAAGCCAAAAGCATCCGTGTTCTTTGCGGGCTCCTCCTCGCTCAGGATACAAGTTCTTGCGGAATCAAACTTTTTCTCTAGAGATTTTTGTCGTTCTCCATTTTCTTCTTCGTGAGACTCTCTTTCTACATTCAAGGGCTCATCAGCATGATTACTCTGCTCTGGCCACGTTGAATCTATGTTAATAGTGCAATGTTTACAGAGCTGGTCCCGCAGAGCTTGGACTTGGGCAATCACTAAGTTAATAAGCGCACAAACTACTTGGTTAAAGATCTCCAGATGTTTATACTCCTTGAAACAGCACAAACATTGTCTGTAAGAAAACAGAAGAAAAACATAAATAAAAATTCCTACAGTTAAAATCAGGCAGGTACTTAACCAAGAGAACTCTTCACATTAAAACATTTTAAACAACAAGTTATTTGACAGAATCATAAAACAAAGGAAATCCAAATGAAACAGACTCTACCCAGCAGCAAATGGGAGTCACAGAACCCTCCTCCTTGAGAACACCCCATTATTTCCAAATGCTTACCAAAACTATCAAGTAACTGTTATCATTTAGCAGCTGCTACAGCAAGTAAAATATAGAAAAAAAAGTCCTGTGGACAAGGTCACTGTGCTACTGAAGAAGTCACGTTCTTCAGTATGTTTCTGACTCTGTTTCCTCATCTTGCTTTCTCTATTACTCTTTACTGCAATAAATCATCCTGACATTCTTGTCAGCTATGTAAGAACTCATTATCGTTATTTTCAAATCAACAGGGCTCCAAAGTAATTTTATTTTTAATGGAGTATTTAAGTTCACTTCCTTTATCTGCATTTGCATGGTGATCCCATGCACACTGATATCCTTTATCCATCCAGGAAAAAGCAGCTCAAGTACCTTCAGTACTTTCTTCACTTGGCAGGCTCAGAGATTATTCCCCTGATTATCTACTGACACACTGCAAAGAACAAGAGGGAAAAACCCTACACCATCCCTTTGACAATATCATTAAAAAATCAATTAAATCATCAAGTTCAAAAAGTCTAACATATCTCTAGTCGTGGGCAAGGAAAACTATGTGTGCCAAATAGATTCTGGGTGATGCATAAACCCCTGAGGCAGGTACCCTAAACCTATTGTCTGGGAACAGCTGCTTCTTCCATACAAACAAGCACCTCCCTCATTTTGAAAAAAAAGGTGGAGGACATTCCTGTAAAAGGATTTAAATCCTGGAGAACACAAAAAAGAAAGCCATCATGGCATTGTCCTTACTGAAAATCAAAATTAAAGGCTACGTGCTTGTAACAGACTCTGGGAGATGGACTCAGCTCTTTCTTACTCAAATTCTGCTACATCAACTGGGAGCTTTCTTGCAGTAGAGATGCTCTCCACCTACTGTTAGATGAAGAACAATGGACTCCAGTCCACAACCAGAGTTCTCAGATATTAACATAATATAAAAATCACATGTACCATTTCTAAAAGAAATCGGCAGACAAGAGATAGGGCGAGAAATCATCAATAAGTAGCAATTAAAAATTTTTCTGCAACCAAAGCATTTCATTGAGGAATTGGGATTAATAAATTATAATTTTCAGGGAAAAAAAATCAAGAGAACCCAGAGCTATGACAGGTAGAGGGTGCTGCCTCTCTTGATGGAACACAAACATGCCCTTGAGCTACAGCTCTTAAAGCACATACTTTCTGAATACAGACATTTATTTTTTTTCCAGTGGGTTAAACAAAAAGGTAACATTCAGGATTCCCTAATTCCAGCACAGATACAGCGACTGAAGCCTCTAAACCCTTTTGTTCCATCTCTGCAGGAAGAAAAATCTCTTTAATATTGTGTAAATGGAGTGTGCCTTTACCCATGTGAAAAACATTCTTGCCATTTACTTGTAAATGTATTTTCATATTAACAAATGACAACAAGGGACTGCAGGCAAAACCCAGTGTATCCTCAAGCATTTATCCTGGGGGAAAATTATGTTCAAAAGGTCCACCACTTAAGCCTACAAATTACTGCCCAACTTGGGTGTAACAAATCATCCTCAATAACAATGAAAACAGTCTGGTGAAGACTTCTCACATACTGGAGAATTCTTTTCCAAGACAGAGGTATGTGCAAAACCTCTAAGTCTTCCTCTGTTGGAATGTGGAGCTCACAGGAAGAAGAGCTCCACCAAAAATTGAGAAGATCAATAAAAAATGAGCATGCTACTTCTTTGAACGTAACGATTTCCAGAAGAAAACTAAAATGGAAACACTACATGCAGATGGAAGAAAAAGGTGCTCTTCAGGACGCGTTGCCAAATGATCTTCTGAAGGAAAGCAGAGATTTAAACTACAGGCAACAAAGTAAAAAGTGGTTTTTAAGGAAGGCCTCAAACTCAAAACAAGCAGAACTCTCAAAAGCCCATTTGGCAGAGTAGAGACAGGATATGAAATTAAAATGTCAAGTAAAACTCCTTCCTGTGGCCTCTTTGTTAGATTCTCCTTTAAACAGCGTAAGGACTGTTCTCCAGACTCTTCCAGTATGAAACCACTACATATGGAAGGTAACAAGGAAACCAGAAGAAAAAAAAAGAGCTAAATGTTATCCAATCTTTATTTTTTTTCTTCAGGTTTGATTTGTCAAGCTGTAGAACAGAACAAAACTCTGAACAGACGATGACCTGGAAAACTGGGTTGCAATTGTTCTCTGACAAACTTGGGATCTAGGACCTGTCACGAAATGACAGGAGTCTGGTTTCTGTGCCTGCTGTTTATTTTGATTTAAAAATTCCTTCTCTGTGTCTAAAAGCACATGGCTTTTAGAAGAAAATGAACTTAACTTATAATTTTTGGGCAAAATAAGAAAGAGGATGTTTCCACTTTCACAGGTATCCAAAATGTGACAATCCTTTTTTTTTTCTTTTGGAATCTTCTAAATACCTGACTAATGTTTTCCAATTCAACCTCTACATGCTTTTCCCAATATTTCTTATGATTTAGCGGATTCAGTTTGGTCTTATAGCTACTGCTGTACAGTAAATTCCACACATCTTTACTGTAGATTCTTTCTAAAAACTAATATCCATATATTTCCTTGTGCTGAAAGAAGTAGCTGTGAAGTAAGAATAAGCTATTCTTAAGCAGAATAGCTGATACATCATAACTTTTCAAGAAACAACCCCAGAACAGTAATTTAAATGCTAGATTAAAAGGACTAATGTAGTTGATTTAAGACAACCACGTGCAAAGCATTTGGGCTTTGCTATGGGCTGCAATCCTTCATCACCTTGACTCAGAGTATTAGGACATGGAGCAAAATTTAACATGATGGTTCCATTCAGTCACCTTTTCTTAAATTCCTCTTACCCTACCCTGCCTCTGCAGAAGACGGTCAATAAAAAATTTCATGTCAAAGCAGCAAGGCACATTGTTTGTCACCACAATATAGCTATTTGTTTTTCTACACAATTATTACAGCATCCAAAATGCCAACTGCATTCAAAATACGCTTTGCCCAAAATGCACTGGGTAATGAGTTTATTTTCTAAGTAATAAAATAGTCTTTATTCCCCAAGTATCACTTAGCTACACATCAATAATTTGCTAATTCTAATCACTCTACTGTATTTTGAAAAGGGGAAACTGCTATTGAGATCCAGCATCCTCAGCATTCAAACTCAATCCAAAATTACCTTTGCGTCCAGGAATTGATGTAAGCAAATATCTTGAGGGCATGTTCCTTTCTGAGCTGCAAAGCATCACCACCTTCAATGTCTGATACTAAAGAAAACAAAAACATAAACATATTAGGAGGAAAAAAACCCCAACGTGCAATTGTTCTGTTTTTATTAGAAATTACCTTTGATAGCACAAAAAATAAATACTTTACTGAAGCAAAACCAGGTAGATTTGGTTAACAGAGGTAAGGTTTCGATGCAAGTGACTTGAAAACTCAAAGTGCACCATGTTCTTGAATACTGCTGCAAAAATTCATGATTGAGAACAGACCCTTCTTGTAATCCTATTTTTATGAAATATTCCTCATAAGCTTTCCCAGGAACTCCCGATTGATGTGCACTTTCAAGTATGAACTTTCAACAACTTTACTCAGTAACCAGATGCCTTGGGTTTGGTTTTTTGTTTTGCTGGGGGGTTTTTTTCACCCTGATTTTTAAATGTCTGCATTTTGAGATGACCGTCAGACCTCAACTTCCTTTTCCTGATCAGATAAAGACTGGGAAAAACAAGCAAACAAACAAAAAACAAACCACAACAAAACTACCAAGATAAGAACAATGTGCTGGGTACATATAAGGTTATTTCAGACTGAGCTGATGATTATTGCTTTCAAATATAGACACATCTATCATGACATTTAACCATAATGAATCACTAACTGGCAAAATGATAAAGGCTTACCACATTTATTACAGAGGAAACCAGAGCAGTTCTGTACTGAGTTCAAACCCTGAACACTTCACTGAGGGATTATCAAATGTCCCACTTCCCTCTAAAAATGCTTCTACACTCAAATAAGGCAAACATCAGTAGGTCCACAGCTCCACTTATGCAGAACCCGATTATATCCCAGGGCACTGGATCCTGTCTCCTGGCCACACACCTTTCCCCAACTATCAGTGCACAATTCTTGCTTCCCCCTTGTCCTACATTTCCAAACACTTGTACAATTATCTAACTGCTACACAAATAAAGGTCAGCATTCCTTTTAAGTGGATCTTTGCATTTACAACACAACTAAGTTTTCATCTCCATATTTCACAAGAAATTTCAAGTATTACACGCTCACAAATCCACTTCACAAGCAAACTTTGTGGGAAAGGTTCTGGAACAGCAGCAAGCTCTTCAGAATCCCTGCCTCAACCTCCTCTCCAGCCTCAGCGTTGCAAGGTCCTGTGTGACCCATCCATACAGGTTTCCAAAAACTAAAGCTAATGAAAGTCTGTGGGCATGGATCAGAAAACAAAGTTCAGAAGAAAACCACTTCACAGAATCATCACATTGAACAAATACTTACGACTTCTTTGAAATAAGGACATCACATATGCACATACATCCACATTTTCATACATATGCATACATACAAATATAAAAACATCCAAAAAGCAGCCTCTGAACAGGATACCATCAAACTCTGAAAACCACTTTTCTGTCTCACTCCTATAAGGCTCTAAAGATCCTACACAGCACTGGACAAAGCACAAGACGGAGAAGCAGACTAAAACATGGGTATCACTCAATATCACCTTTTATTTTAAACACCACTAATTACCATGACAGTTGATGCTCTCAAGGCCAAAGCACAGCGCTGAAGAAACCAAGAACTCCATCACACAACTTAGGTCAAGCTTACCACAAAAGACAGATCCTTAGCTATAGATAGTATCTAAAAAAAAAATACAACAAAAAAACTCCTGCCCAGCATCAAAGGTTCATAAAAATCTCTGTTTTCCCAATTTTGTGAGCATTGTTTCATTAAGACAAATTCCTTCAAACTTGACAAAAAAAACCTGTTGACAATTTAGGAGCAACAAAGCTAATTTTACCTTGTAGGATCTTACACATCCATTTCTAACACTTCCTTCAACCCCCCATCACCCTAATTAAACACACACTCTAACAAGCAGGACAGTAGCTCCAACTTCCAGAGCAGCCTTTTCAGTGCAAAAGTTTGAATCACTCCCAAATCTCCCTCTCTGAGATTATAAAGAACTGAAAGTTAGCAAACTGGCCCCTTCAAAGCTACAATTGCCATGTAAAGGAGACAGAACAGAGAAGTTATGGAAATACTGAAACTAATGCCTCAGGTCAAAAAATAGGGAGGTATTTGCACAAGTTGGAGAAACCTGTTATTTTCCTGTTTATGCATTCTACATCTCACACACTGACCAACTTCAACTGGTCTTATTTATTAATCACTGCTAATTAATACAGTGGCTACAGACGTGATTTCCCTTTGGGTTTCTGTACCTAGAAATAATATTGGGTTTATTCCTGAAAAGACAGGAGGCTCCAAACAGGAGGAACCACACTGAGGCTGCAGTTTTCCATGGAGCTTAGCTAAGTCTGCGCTACCAAAACAGGCAGAGACATGTGGCAGGACTTCGTCTCCTGGACCTTAGCTCGAGTTCTCTTTTGCTCCTTAGCAGAAATTATCTTGTTCACCTCTGTTAATTTGTGTCCTCACAACCAAAATTACAATTTTAGTCTTTTGAGTTCCTCTCCGAGTATCAGCTCTGTGGATACTCTTGATTTACAGCACCTCTGTTGAGGGACAAACGCAGCTTGAAATACAGAAACAATTGGTTCTGAAGCATTTCTAAGATTTTTTTAATTGAAAAAAGTACATACAGAAAAGCAATAGGAACAAACACACTCATTGTCATTCCTGGGCATTTTCTGATTTTTGTCAGTTCTGTAAGAACTTCCTTGCTGCATGATTTCACTTCCAAATGATGGTGTCTGCCTCTCCTTTTAAACCAGACTCATTCACATGTGAATAAAGCATGTCCTTTATTCTCTCCCATGCTCCAGCATCCTGCCATGCCTCAGAACCTCCTCAATCTGCTGCCTCCCCATTTTCTCACACTTCCACTGTTTCAAATCCAGCAGTAACAACTATGTCAAACTTTTCCAAAAACTTCTACTGCACCCAGCCTCCTTCCTGCAAATTGACTTGGTAGACAAGACTTCTCCCTAGTTTCACACCTAAGGCAGTGATTCCCACAGGATGCACTACAGTATCCTTGTGTGCTCTGAGAGCCTCTGAACCTCATCAAAGTGACAGCCTATGTGCTGTCCCCTCTGTAAGAATTGATATGTGTCCCAGAGCTTCCCAGCCAGGCGTTCCAGGATCTCTAAGTTTCTGTCTCAGCAGTGGCACTCCAATCCTAGGCTCAGCTCCTTCTGTGTCTGCAGTGGCTGCTTCTTTCTGCAGGCACTCACAAGGCAGCAATGTTAGAGATGTTCTCCTTCCTATCTCTGAGCTCAACTTTCTTCTCCTTCCTTAAATTTGCTCTACCAAATCTTTCTTCACAGTTAAAGCCTCTCAAACCTTTCCACCCTCCAGTCCCTCCTTTTCGCTCTTACTTTCCACGCACACAAACACCTTCACCCTGAACTAGATCCAATTTCACAATCAATACATCCCAGTTCAAGCCCACACTACAACGGCGTCCATAGCCATGCATTTCAAACACCATCAGCATTCCTGCAGGAACCCCGAGAGCCAGTGAGGGAACTGCACAAATCCAATTTGCCAATCCAGCTGAAAACTACCCACATTCTTGTCGGCTTTGTAAGCCATGGAATACTCAGGCTGGCAGTCTGTGAGCAGGGGAAGCTGGAAAGGGAAGTGTGAGGAATGTGAAGCTGGGAGAAGTAAACACCTTCGTAGTAACCAGAGTTGTAAAATTGCCCCGCCCCATCTGGAGCAACTTCACCCCAATATTGCTCATCAGTGGGCAAAGATGTGCTTACTATTAGAGTCCCAAAATACCAGAACACCAAAGGCTTTAAACAGATCCATCCAAGACAGAACTAACCAGCAGAAAGAGGGAAGAGCAGGATGCAGGTAAATTCCAGCTAAATACATTCTACCAATATAATGCAGGAAATGGGGCCTTTCCACATACTTGCAAGGGCTCATCTCACTGAGTAGTCACAAGATGGTTTAGAGAACTTTTTATCACAGTAACACCACAGAACAAAAAGCTGAGCTGCTTAACTAACCTGATTTAACATCTTCTAGTGTATAAGTTTTCAGATAGTCTTAAAAAAAAAAAAATCAGACTGACTTAAAGCGTAATTGTTTATTCAAGTAGCTGATGAGAAGCCAAAACACACAATGGTCAAAGTAAAAATTTAAAACATTTCATATAAAAAAAAATTTAAAATAGTATTTCCTTGCTGTTTCCCCAGTCTCCTGTTTTACTTGGCTAGCTCTAAATGAAAACTTGGGTGATTTACCTAATCTTTCACAGAAGGGTGATTTGCTAAAAGTGTGTTACAGTACTAGAAACAACACGAGCTCCCAAACTCAGAAAAAAAACCCTATAAATAAATTGACTAAACCAAAAAAAAATGACAGAAGATGAGAAAAATACAAATCAATTGCAAAGAAAACGGCAATACAATTTCAAAATACAACTGTGGCCAAATGAAGCTGAGCTCCTAAGTGCATTTTTAGCAAGAACTTCAGAGCTAGAGGAACACACTGTAATTAGACCTCAAGGACAACCATCATGCTGGACTTAGGGGGAATATCTTATATCCAAAGGTCACTTATCATACCAAGTACAAAATCATATGGCAAGCAAAAATAATCACTTTTAAAAGCATACTTTCTCTACTTTCAGAAACATAACCTAGTCAAAAGTAAATAATACAAAACTCTTTAAAATCGTTAACTCGAATTTCTCCATATTCCAAACTGTGACGAGGTCCAGTTGCATATGGATTGTGTTCCCTTCCCCTCCTCCCCCAAGCCTCATCCGATATCAGCTTCTCCTGGGAAAGACCAGGTCACTTGCAGAATGAACAGTATTCTCAGAAATTGTTCACTGATACAGAATAAACAGAGGAAATGAGCTATACACTAAACAAAACAGCATTAGGAGCAGTAACACTAATCTTGACAGAAATATATATGTGTGTGTATATATATATTTAAATAAAAATGTGTAACTTTTTGTGTGAGCATCAATGTTCGCACAGAGAACCAGCACATTTTTTTCAATGCATTGAGATGTTTTCAGTGATTAGTAGGGGGTTTCTTTTTGCTTAGGATCAACAGCATGTAAGATGATAGCTACAGAGTTCAGCATCCCCCATTCCCTTTCTACTTTCACCTATTACAATTACTTTTTTTATTATAAAGAATTCATGACTGCCTTAGATTGATTCACTAGAGTTCTTCCTGACCTTTATGGAGCCATCCTTGACAAGTATTTAACAGGACAGCGTCAGCTTCAAGTTCAACGGCCAGAGTTTAACTGTCCAGACTTCCCTACAACTTTTCAGTGAGGAAAAATGTTTTCTTTCTACCCCTTTTCTAACACAAAAGCATTCCAGAATACTGACTAGATACACATAATCAAAGAGAAACACAACTGCAGAAAGTACTAGAAAATACAAAAAGTTAATTCTTTGATATTAGAAACACTGTTCAAATGCCAGGAACAATTAGACCTGTAACCCCAAACACTACAGCAATAAAATTCTATAATGGCCTGGTTAGGGTGCTTGAGTGCCTTTAATGCTACCTTGATGATACTCATCACACCACCAGAGCACAGCATTACAGAAAACTACACCCACCTCCAGCCCACAACACACCTCAATTTATTTTAAGTCTACATCAAACTCTAAACTTCTTGTATTTATAAATATTACAACTTGGTAAATAGATTGCCTTCCTGAAAGTTTTTGACTATGAAGTATACAAATATTAAAACACAAATATTGCGAAGGCAACATAATGGCTTAAGGACAGGAATTAGCAACTTTAAGAGTCTCATTTCCTTAGAAAAACCAAACTGTGCTTGTGTCAGAGACAAACTTTTGAACAAAGGCAATTTCAACAAATCTGACAAAGGCTTGCAAGTCTACACAATCCTGTGTTCTTAGGAATGGAAATACAGGAGCTACTCAAAAGAATAAGGAAAAAGCAGTTAACAGCTGGTGTCCCCAACATCATCTGCTGGTTATTCAGCACCTGAGTAATTCCTCACAGCCACCATGAGATCAGAAGCACCTGAGGAGTTCTATTTCAGTATTCCAGTGCACAGCACAGTAGCACAAAGAGCAGAACAAGCTTTGGTATGTTCATCAACCAGACAGCATTTCTAAGATACAATTTCACCAGAACAGGGAAATCAGCTGACCTCAGGTAACCACCACCTTTATCTCCTGTTTCTCTGCAAACACCAATGAGTTCTCTCTTTCAATCTCTACATTTCCCTTCCCAGCCCACCTCCCTTATCTTCTCCAGCAAACACCTGCTTTCCTTCAATCATAATAAGTTAATGCAGTCTGGAGCAAAACAGCAGCAGCTGGCTCTGGGCAGCTGTACGAAATTTAAGAATTGGCACCTTGCAGGAGTGATGCCACCCTAAAGTTTTCATCACGCTAGGCCACGTTTGCTTTGGGTTAAAATGCCCCCTTTAGAATGGCTGCAGAAGCCTAAGCCTACAGCTGTCCTTAAGAGCATCTTACAACTTCCATCTTCCCAAAGAGAACTTGCCACAGCCACTGCTTCCAGGTACAGTTCCACATTGTTTTAAATGCAGTTAAATGCTAATTATCAGACAATACCCAGATTTACCCAGCACACTGGAGCTGGGTCTACCCAGAACTACCCGACTGAACTACAACCTAAATAAACTCTTAGATACAGCACTGCAAGCGTAAAACAGCTGTGCTGCAGCACGAGCCAGGCCAGGTCCAGCAGCAGCACTGCACCTTCCACACAAAGCCAAGCCTAAGTTGCTACACCACGTAAACTCACGCTGTTCCCACTCAGTGAGCCACAGCTCCAAGTTCACCAATACCGAATCCAAGGATGCCTAACAGGGGAAATCTGGCCTGGATAAGATGGGAATGTGAAATATGCAATTCAGGTTGGGTTATGCCAATGACTGAGGAACAAGCAGTATCCCATGCAGCAGACAGTGGCATGGATACAGAGAAGTAGGAGACTCCCATCAAAGGTTCAAGGAGCAGAATGTGCTTCCATCAGTCAAACACTGTGTAATGCATGTGGCCTTTCTGATCAAACACCAGTAGGAAACGGGGTAAGACCAGCTTGTGCAGTATCTGGCTGGGAATGGAATAAACTGGGCGAAACCGCACCTTGCTCTGGCTCTGCTGGCCCAAGAAGAGTCTCCAGGAGTCTCCATATTGTCCTTTTCATACCCCCAGCCTCTGAGAGGGCTCCCCAGGCCCAGCACGGCATAGCAGGAATGCACAAAGCTGCTGCTGGCCAGTGGGATGCCCAGGCTGCTGCATTTCCACGGAAGCCTGGCAGTACAGCAGGGCTGAGCCTGGGTCCAGCAGCGTTCATCAGCACCGGCTCCATGTCAGTCATGTCAAACAGAAGGAATCTATGAAAGGATCTGTGGGATCTCTGCACTGCACCTCCTAATGCTTCTGTCATCTTGGGATTCTCAGCAGCCAAGATATTGCAGTCCTCCCTCTCCAGGGAAAGGCAAGTTACATATTACTAAGGAAAAAAAACCCCACAAAGCAATTTCAAAGCACCTGTGCCACTCACTGGAGTTTAACAAAAAAAAAAAAAAAAGAAAAAAAAAAAAAAAAAGTAGCAGTCTTATTTCAGAGGCCTATTTTATCTCAGTATTGTGAATTGTCTTTGACTCCAAGACAAGATGTTACAATTGGGGGAAGATCGTGGATTTTTCTTTATATTGAAGTTGTCATAGTTCCTCTTTTAATTAAGAAAAAAACCAACGAAACAAAACCAAAAAAACCATCTCACTTTAGGCAGTATTTCCACAATCAAGTCTGCCTGACATCACCAAAACACATACTAGATGTGGAAAGTCAGGCTGCCCATCATAATATTTTGACAACAGCCACTGAAAGTTTCTTAAGGAATCAACACAGGATTGGACAAGCACTGCATAATTCCAGCATTTCCTAGCATATCATTAATTATCCCAAGGTAAATTTCAAAGCTAGGGCTGACACTGACACTGCCAAAACTACGGCTCAGATAAAGGATTACTTGCTTTCAGCTTACAAGAGAGTACTTGCATTCTTTCCTTTCAATAACATACTGTATCAGTACCTGAATGACTCTGCATTTGAATAATTTTTCTCTAATACTCCAGCTCTGAACTTCTTTTAAAATACTCCTTTAAGGTGAAGACACAGAACTCAGTCTATCAAACTACTTCGTAAGTAGAACAAAGATTTAATTGCATGAACAAGGCTCCAAAACCTAAAGAGGTTTTCTATTTGTCTTAATTAGAAGTAGCAAGGAATGTAAAAATTAAAATACCTACTCCAGGAAGCATTCTATTTTCAAGAGAGAACTTTGCAAATTAGTTCAGCTGTACTACTTGGCACGCTGTGAATCAGTTTCAGACAACAACAGCAGCTTTCCCCCACAACCAGAAAGAAAAGGCCCACGACTGAGCCACCCTGGCCCATAAGAAGCAACAGATTACCAGTAGATTTACAACAAAAGCATGTAATGACTGTGCTCCAGGTTTCAGGGACAAAATCTGTGAGAGGCAAATATGATTAATTCATTTCTTACAAAGTATATTTAAGCCTGCTTAAACAAGGAGATGAGAGGTAAATGGGCAATGGGTCATTATCCTCAATGGAGCTCCAGGCAGTTCATTGAAAGCCCAGGAAGAGCTTGCTCAGCATTTGAACTCCAAGGCTTTATTTGTTTCCATCAGCACAGGTGCAAGCAACACTCATTCAGAAAGGACAACAAAATCCTGAG
Organism: Lycocorax pyrrhopterus obiensis; assembly: GCA_014706295.1. NCBI lineage: Eukaryota > Metazoa > Chordata > Aves > Passeriformes > Paradisaeidae > Lycocorax > Lycocorax pyrrhopterus. Next base: position 7,520,444 of record JACSVZ010000004.1, read on the forward strand.
GAAGGACAGGCAAGCAATAAAGTCACTGTCTCTCTCAACTTTCAGATATACACTCAAATTTTGCATTCCTTTGTGCCTGATAATCTATATTTAGTAAACCTCTCAAACACATGGTGTATTGGGTAATTTATTGGCTAAAACATACAATTTTTAAAAGCTGATGGACTGAAAGAAATAAGAGAAATAAGAAATAAGAGATGGCTGAAGGCAATGCATGGGATCTACACAAGTACATCCAAGACAGCAGCGAAGTTTCATGACAAGCATCCCCCACAACCAGAAAATGTATTTACAGATGCCATTTTGATATAAACAAATGTTTTTACAGGTCTCATATCAGCAAGTCCACACAGGGCAGTATCTGTAGCTATGGCTACACAGAGCTCAAATCCAAGTCACTCTGGAAAGACTCAAACTGGCACTGTTGTTCAGACCCACCAAGTTTCCAAGACACTGATGGAAACTGATTTCAATTTCTGATCAGCTTGATCAGACTGAATCTACTCTAAATATTACATCAGCAGACCAAGCACTGACACCTATGACTTGAAATACTCTGGTATTCAAGTCTCACATCAAATATTAAGGAAAAAAAGTAGTTTAGAGGAAAAAATAATTCACCCCTAAGTAAACCAGCAACAGTTTGTTGTTAACTGTGAAAGAAGTCAGAGACCAGCCAATACAGACAAGGATTTACTGCACTGACTGTCCTTCAACTAAGCAGGAGAACTTACCTTTATCAAGCTTTTGAGCTCACACTCCCCAGTGTTATCCCATAACAGTTCCAAGAAGGAAAAATAAAAGTTTTCAGTATCTTGTATCAACTGTTGACTGTGAGCCCAGAGTGTAATCCCACCACGCACCTCCTGTCCACAACACAGGTGCCTGACAAGGGTGGGTGAGCTGTGCTACACAAGCCTTTCACAGAGAGCCCAATGCCCAAATTCCTCAGTAGATACTCATAATCTGGCCCCTCTACAGCTTTTCTGGAGCTGCCCTCCCAAACATGCCACATGTCCATTTCCAGCACTGTTCACAGCCTCTCCAAGCAGATAGAGCACAGAAGTGAAAGCATTGTCAGTTTTGTTGATGCCCACAAAGTTCAGAATGAAATCTGATGAAGAGCTTTGCAAAAAACAGAAACTACTAGCAGAAAATTACTCTGTTTTTCAGTTCACACCCACTTACAAGTAATTTCACTGCTGGTGAAAACCATGGGGCTTGTATTGAAACCTAAATTATGAAGAATTTAATAATTACGTGTCACAGAATAATAAATAGGCAACTGAACACTTCCTAAAGATGAAATTAAACTCTTGCTAAAATCTATCAAATCCCCCCAAAACGACCTGAGAAGCACAACAGAAACATAAAGACAATGACTGTTGAACAACACAGCATAAAGCGTATATCCCGTTTCTATACACAATTACATAGATTAAAAACTCTCAAGTGGAAGTCAGTGCAATGAATTGGAGGCTTCTTCAACGTGTGGAAAGTGTGGAAAAAGGCAAAAGAAGTTTTGCCACTCACCTCCTTGATGGGAACCAACGGTCTGCAGGGATGCTGATCTAGAAACCAAGTCTCAATTGTCACGGGTTTCTCAAGCCTTATTTACAGCCCTTCTACAAATTGGCTGAACAAAGGTCAACTCCCAAAGGTGCGTTTTCCACAAGGATTTTTTCTGACAAGTTTCAACTTCTTCCACCAGTTGTTCCCACACGAAATCTCATGAGCAGTTCTATACAAATGCACAGAACTGCAATGCACTTGCACCAGAGCTCCCTTGAGAAGCTCACCGTCCACCAGACGTGCTGGATCTGAACAATTCCAGAAATAAAACTTTGCAAATCTACAAACAAGCTGGATATTTTTACTAAGTGTTAAGAACACCACAGAAATCCCCACAGCTGCATGTCCATGTTTAGCACTCGGATTGCAAATCAATTCCCATACAAGGAAAGGAACAAAGTGGAAAGAATGGCTTCTCACCTCTTCACATTTTCAAGAAATTGCCAATTTGCTGTGCAAAATGAAAGAAGAAATCACCTCAATATCAGCTTAAACAACCGAAATTAAATGGCCACAACTCTGTTTAATTGCAGCATGCTGTTACTATGAGCAGCACTGAGTAATCAGCACAACCACTTGCTCCTGAGGATGCTAAGAATCTTTTTCACATTGTCCCAGCATTCAGACAACTACAAAGGTGTAGCTTGGGCTGCAGAAATCCCTATTAGCTACCTGAAAAGAACTCGAAGAAGAAAACAGATCAAATAAAAGGAACCAAGAAGTAAACATTGCTCTTCCCTCCCAATCACTTAAATGCCAAATCACAGCCTGCTCATCACTTGGACACCGAACACGATTCCAGGATTTGTTTTTCTGACTCAATGTTAGTTGAACACAGGAAGATGGAAGCAAACTGCAGTGACATGGAGAAGTCAAGCAGCAAGGAATTAAAACCTTTAACACAGAAAGTCTGTATCAGCAATTTTACTGTTTAACACGGAAGAAAAAGAAGCAAAAAGGAATTCTATGAATTAAAAGAATGGGCGAGGCTCATAATGCCCTGAAGTGTCTCCATGGCAGACAAAACCATCAATCTCCCAAAACCAAGGCATCACCTCCAAGGCAGGCCAAGGGAAATGCAGCCAGGTCTGCTCTCCAAGATCCTGCCCCCTGAACTCCAGGTGACACTGAGCCCGAGCATCCGCAGTGCCCCACTACACTCTGCACCACCTCTGCATCCAAGGACAGCTCCAAGAGCTGCTCTGGTAGAAGAACTGACACCAACAACATCCCAGATAGCCTAAAGCACATTGTCTTGGAGTTGGCTCAGGAACTGCTTGAGACTTGGGTGACTTGAAAACTACCTTTGTGGAGGGAAAGCAATATGGCACCAAACACATCAAAACAATAATCACACAGGAAGATTTCCTACATGGGAAACGCGATGACTTCAAGCTCTATACTGATCAAGTATCTTTTGAACATGAAGCAAGGGATGCTTTTCTTTTCCTTTCTTGTTTTCTTCATTTTCCTTGAAGTTATCCACTAACTAATCCACTCTGCAGTAGTAGAGCCTCGTGGCTTTAAGGATATTGTCCCAAGTACTTATCCAACAGAAGATTTCCCTATATACAAAGAGAAGCATCTCAGTAAATACACGTCAATGGTCTGTAACTCACAACAAAACTCAGCAGAGTGGGATTTACGTAACTCATCTTCAGCATCACTGATCAAGTGGCTTGAGCAATGAGAAGGAACCAGTTTGCAGCAGCCTGAACAGGAAAAGTCTCAGGACAAAATCACTTCTGATCACATCAAATAACATGAACCAAAATAATTGTACAGAACAAAAGCTGAAATATCTTTCCAAAAATAGAAGCCTTTTAGCTACGAAAGTCATAGAGTTTTTCCTTCAATTGCTTTACAGTTACAAACAAAACAACTTTGTCTTCCTGTCACCTTCCCTTTCACTTTAGAAAGTTCACAATTATCAAGGATACAAGTTCCTCCTTCCTTTTTTTCCCTCTGTTTACTCCAGTTCATTTGGAGCAGCGCTTCAGCACAGCCCATAAGTGCAATTTGGCAATGCTCCTATAAAGAAAAGGTTCTTTTCATTTTCCTTTAAGCCTGGCTGCTCATTGCCTTAAAGAGGGTCAAAGCCAAAAGTAAACAAGAAAAAATTACTGAATTTCAGTGTTATAAACAAGTGACTTTCTTTTCTTCAACAGGAGACAGCAAAGATCTATAAGGTTGGGCAGTTACCCCAATAAATCCTCCATAGCATCTCTGCAGAGGTTCTGAACATGGAAATATCATTTAAGGGGGGGAAAAGAGATGAATCTTTCAAAAAAGGCAGAAAAAAAAAGGAAAGAAAAAAGCCATGCAACAGAGACAACTTCTACAGTTTTGCACAAGAGGAATCATCAAACAGCCAAATGAAACTTTAGATCTTCACAAAACACTAGAGGTAATCGAATAATCAATCCTGAAGTTTACAGGTAACCACTGAACAAGTGAGAGCAGCTCCTGGAGACCAAGTGATGTTAATGATGCAATATTTGTAATAATTTTATAACACATCCTCAATATCTGAGTTCTCACAGCATAAAATATTGATCCTCTCCAGATCCCAAAGAGCAAACTGAATGCTGCAATGTTTTGGAATACAATTTCTCACCTACCTCAAGGTAAACATACCCTCACCCAACCTCCAAGGCTACTCTTTGTACCTCCTACATGCCAGAACAACATGACAAGGAGTCAAGCCAACAATCCCTAGCATCCAAATACAGGACTATCCTGAAACTACACAAACAGTAAAGCACTCCAGTACCTCAAGTGTTTTATGGACCTGATCATTCTGGGAGCAGTTCTATGGGCCAGCTGACAGTGATAACAGACAGAAAACAACAGTGTGAGTCCACATTCATCTCCTGTGCTTCAGTAAACTGGGGGGGGGCTGGGTTGGTCCTTGGGGTTTTTTATTTTTCTGGTTTACTAAAGGGAAAACATAAGGTGAAAAATAGCCTGCAAGCTGGTGTAGTAGAAAAACATCTAGAAGGCTCTAATCATCAGTGTGAACTGATTTTGTAAGATTTTAGAGCTTCTTGGGAAAAAAAAAATGGGCTAAAGAGTTAGTAATTGAAAAAAGTGAAGCAGAATGCTGGGAAGAAAACAAACTTTGTTCCCAGAAACCAAGAACTGGGAATAACCGAGGCCTACCAAGGTAACCTAAAACCACGGCTGCCACTACATAATAAAACCTATTTTTCCATGCTGTAATCTTTGTTTCTTACTTTTATAAAACCCAAACCAAACAAGGAGAACAAACCAAACCTAAACCAAAATCATCTACAGGGTTTTAAGTCAACACACATCAAGATCAGCTGCAGTCCCAAAGGGAAGCCTCGTAGGCAACCAAGCTGAGCTGGGCTCTCTGGGACACGCCATGGCCAGGACTGTGAGGACGCTGACTCAGGACTGGTCTGAGAACCAGACTGGCACTTTCAGCTAAGAGGAGGCACTCCCAGGCACACGAGGACAGTCTTGCACTCAACAAACACTCAGCACGGAGCACCACATCCTCAGGACTTGGGAGTGAAGCCTCCACAGGGATGGCATCAACCTATAGGCAGCTCAAACGATGCCCATGGCTCCAGGTGGGACACAGCAACCTGCAGAACTCCTGTAAGAGACCTGAGACAGCAAAACCCACCTCTGATGTTCCATTTCTGTATTTTCTGGCTCACTTTAGGGTTAAGATTATCTGGGTATCCGTGCAGTGCCTAGCAAAACAGAGCTGTCCTGATCAGGGCCTCTGGACAGCACAGAAATGTAAATATTACTCAAGAACAAATGAAACTCAATATAAACCCTCCTAGACTGACAAGACCTGGCATCCAAAGAAACCAAGGAATGCAAAGTATATCAGGGTTCATCTTGGGATACTGAATGCTGTAAATTAACATAAAAGCACAGAATGTCCTCAATGCACTTTTCCTGTAAAATTTGTGCACATTTAAATGAGCCCCTATAATTAATGCCATGAGAATCTGTTCTTAAGCCTTTTGTAAATAAGTGGCCTTATCTTAAAAAGTAGCCCATTGTGTCTTCCTTTTTTTCCTCTAATAAAGGCTACTAAAAATGTTTATATTGTGGAAGATTAATTAAAGAAAAATCAGACTCTTTATAGACTTTACTCCTATTAAACCCTGCCCGGGATAATGTAAATGATGCTAAGAAACCTACAGTGAGAAATTAAGACTGTTTGCTCTGATTGAACAGATTGCCTTACAGTGCAAAAACTCCTCAAAAGTCTGGGCATTTCATAGGGGAATTTGCATTTTACTGAGTTCCTGGATCAAATCATAACTTGAAATTACTACTTCTTCTCAGGAAATAACTTCAAGATCAGGGAATTTACTGGATTTAACATGTAGATCAAATGCTGAAAATCAGGATGCTGCAAGAGAAGAAAAAGAAATATATACCAAAAAACCCAACACTGCTGATTCTGCCCACAGAATATTGCCTGCTTCTCATGCTTAAGCACAGCAACGCATGTTAAGTATATACATGCATACTTGCACACCTTTGGCCAAAAAAAATAAGCTCATCAATCCACAGGTTTCCAGTTCAGCACCTCAGGCAGCCCCTGAGTGCCACAGACCCAGGACCATCGACTGCCTGTGCCAAAATCAGGCCTGAGGACCTGGAGTCTTCCCAGGACATAACCCTGGGCCCACGCAAAGGTCACTGCTGCTGGACAAAATCCCCAGCTCTGCACGCTGTTATGGGGTGTGGGTTAATACTGTAGCAGTTTGCCGTGGAATTAATATGCTTCTGATAAAAATATGCCTGTTTGTTGGCAGAGCTGTTCAGTTTCACCCTTCTGTCACCCATCAGTTGGTAACTTCTTAGGAAGAAAACAGGAGCTTCCCACGTGCAGGAGCTTCCCACGTGTTCCTTCCCAAACACCACGTTGAGAGCTGCTGTCAATTCCCTTTCCAAGTCACCTGTCGTGCAATTGATACCAAATTATAGTCTGTAAACATAAAAGCAAATTAAGACAAAGGCCAGTGTGTGGCCATGTAAAAATGTTTGATTTAGCAAGAAAATTGTAAAGCAAGAAGATGCTGTTTCCTGGACCTCTCTGAAAACCCTGCTTGGGTAGTTCCGGTGCAGAGCTGATCCCAAATGCTCCGTAGGCAGCAAAGGAAACTGCTGGCAGCCTGTGGCTCACACATTTCGGGCATGACCTCATTCTTTACTACCACTTTTCATTTCTGCTGCAATGTTTTAAAAACCAAGCCTTGACATCATTTTTGTATTATGTACCTTTCATCATTACTTAAGGAACACAAATAACTCAACTGGAAGTTATAAAAGAAGCCATCCCTCCCTCACAACTCAGCCTCATCCAGTGAGAAGGGAGCACCATCACACGTCTTTGTATCCAAACACACTCACCAAACAGTTCTGGTGATTTACAGTATGCTTCTTTCTCTGAAGGGAAGGCCAAACCTAATGTTACTTAAGCAGCATTTTTGGAAATTAACAACATAGCAGTAGTACTTCAGAATTTTCCTAATAAATTTTGACTTTCAAAGACATATTTCCTTCTACTTAATAGCAGAGATATATCCTATATAATGCAGAACCATTAAATTATCCATACCCCAGTTATATATATATATATCTACATTAGAAAAGAATTGTTAAAGTGATTGAAGACATTGCTTTATCTATAGGGAAATATCTGTCTGCATCAATCCCAATTACCTTAAAACACCTGTAAAAATCAATTCATACTGGAATTTCAGGGATTCCTTGAAATATCACATTTAATGTTACAACTCTTTTCTACTTTATCATACCAATCCAAATCAAGTTTAAGCAACGATCACTTATCAATCCATCCAAAGCAAATGAAGTTTTCTCTTCCAACAAGAAGCTGTCATCATATACCATTGATAATTTAGTCTTATTTTGAGCCTACTGTTTAAATAACCATTCGGTGTGTAATACCAACATAATCTAATTTATTCCAGTCTCTGAACTCTCTTAAAAGTTACTTTTACACCTACATTTTTACTTCTCAAAGCTGGCCATCACTGAATACCCTATTTCCCCAGCAAGAAAGAGGCCAACATTCAACTACTGCAGGATCCTAGGCAAGAACAAACTGCACATGGAAGTGGGCCTCAGGAGAGTGAAGACAACTCTACCCAAACCCTGTCCTAGGCAGCATTCTGTGCTCCACTCTGCTGGAACAGGATCTGCAGAGTTTAACCAGGAAAAATGCCATGTTTAAGATCCGAGATAGTTAAACTTCCCTCTAATCACAAACTTCAGCTGGTAAGTTGTTTCAATTCCTCAGCATCCGTACAAATGGTGGTTTTTTGGTCTTTGTTCGTGAGGCAGAGCTCCTGAGAAGCTGGGAAGGTACCTCGGCTGCCACGGAGCGCAGGTTCCAAGGGATACACGAGGCCTACAGGGAATTTCGTGCCCGAAACGCTCCTGATTCCAGCGGCAGCGGGGGGAACACCTGCTGTATCACCCCTCCGACCCTGCCGGCAACACTCGTAAAGAGGAAACTTCGGGAGCGAGCCAGAGACCACCCCCGAAGCCAAACACTCGGGAGCACCTTCCCAACCTCGCCAAGCCGAGCCAGGCTCCTCCAGGCGCCGCTTCCCTCACAGCTTCGGGAGAATCGGTGCCCGAAAAGCACCTGCACCGCGTACCGAGGCCAGGCACAGGGAGGGGAAGGCAGGATCACTTCGAGCCGCCTTTGCTGCTGCTGCTGGTTGAAAAGGACCGAGCCCAGGCCCGGCTGCCCCCGGAGCGGCTCCCGGGCAGCTCCTCAGCCCGGCCAGGCCTCGCCGCGGCTGCCGGGGATGCGGATCCCGAGGGAAAGGGGGGATGGAGCGGGGACACGGCGGCGGCGGGCCCGCCCCAGGCCGCGGGGAAGGAAGGGGGAAGGAAGCGCCGAGCAGGGCATGGAGGGAGCTCCTCCATGGCCGGGGAGAGAGGGAACCCCGCGCCCGAGAGGCCCGAGGCGGGCGGGGAGAGGCGAGGAAGGAGGCGAAGCGGGGCTGTAACCCGGTGCAGAGGAGGGTCCGCGGGGTCCCGGCCCGGGGGGAGGGAAGCGGGGGAGGGCGGCCGCACTTACTCTCATTTAACACCTCCAGCAGCTCGGCGCAGCTCTCACACATTGTTCATTAACAGCAGCAGCCGCCGCCGCCGCCTCCTCCCGACCATTGATTGATCCGCTCGGTGCTGCTGATTGATGATTGATGGGGGCCGGGGCGGGGGTCACCGGGGGGGAGGGGAGGGAGGGGGCGGGAAGGAATGGGAAGAGAAGGGGAGGGGGGGGGGGAGAGAGGCAGGGGCCGGTCTGGGATCCGGGGCGGCTGATCAATGCAAATGAGCCTGTGGCGGCGGCGGCAGCGGCGGGGAGGAGGAGGAGGAGAAGCCGAGTCACTCACTGGCTCCCAGGGACTCCACGCGCCGCCATTTTGCTGAGGGGGAAGGAGGAGGAGGAGGGGACGGGAGCGAAGGGGGGGACAGGGCGCTCGGGCGCCGCTCGGCAGTTTCCGACCAGGCAGGAGGAGGCGAAGGTGGCCGAGTCCCTCCTCCTCCCTTTTCCCTCTCGCCCCGCCTTCCCACCGCGGTTCCGAGCGGCGGGATGGCGAGTGGGGAGGAGGAGGAAAGGGGGCGGGAGGGTAAAATGGCGGCGGCGGCGGTTGGGCGCGCGCCCGGGGAAGGGCGGGAAGCGCCTCTCCCTGCCCTCTCCCCTTCTCCCTGCCCTCTTCGCGCCTCCCGCGGCCGGGAATCTCCGCCAGGAACGCGCGCACGCCGCCGCTGTGACAGCGACGTGGGAGCGGCTTCTCCTGCCCGCCCGTTCCCTCGGTGCCTGGAGCCGCGCTCCCGCCGCGCTCGCCGGGCTGCCTCGGGGACCTCCCGCCTGAAGGGAGCGCTTAGCACGCTAAGCCGAGCTCCGTGGCGAGGAAGCTCCCGGCTTCCAGGCGGGTTTCCAGGTCTTTTGGGTGGTTTATTGGCGTTTTCCGCCGTCGGGGTGCGGGACGGAAGAGCCGCCGCCATCTCTTTCCCGCCCAGCGCGGCTGAGGGGAGCGGGGGCACCTGTGGGCGCCGCCGACCCGGACCCCCAAAATGGGCATTTGGAGGGCTACGGTAGCGTTTTCTGCTAATAACTTATTTATTTTTACCTCATAGTTTTCCGCCCTGGTTTTTTTGCCCCGCTTCTTGGACCGTGACTTACTCTGTACAATGAGCAATGGCATCTGTGACTGGCTGGAAATAGCCTTTTCTAAATAAAAGACACGGCCAAAACAAACGAAAAACTTTAATTGAGGATACATAATTTATGCTGTTACAACTACCGGCTAGTTTACTCTGTCTTGGGTACGTTTTGAACGAAGTTTCAAACCCGTGGATGACAAATTTTCAAGCAAACATCTGTTTTCCATTAAAAAAAAAAGCCCAACTTTTTTTTTTTTTTTTTTTTGCCATCCCTCAATCCTGCTCCCTCTCCCAGGTACATGTAACTGGAATATGGATCACATGACAGCTTGGCTGGTTTTTCTCGCCAAAGTAGGCACTTCCCGAGTATTAAGCGCTATTTTTTATTTCTGTAGTACCACCCAGTGGTGAGTCCGTGTGTTACTCTGAACGCTTCGAGTTTACCGACCTGTACGTAGGATTAAAACCCCAAATCTATTAATAGCCGCAATGCAGATGCAATATAGTTTAGTAGAAAGTAAAATAGAATCATGAAATGACAGAGGGAAAAAAGCTGTTTTGAATTTCTTAGTGGCTGTCTCATATTTCTTCCACTTGAAATAAATCTGACGGCATTGTGGAGATGCAGTTCTGGGGTTTTTTTTAATTCCATGTGCATATTTATCTAGGCTGATAACACCGTAGTGGTTGTGTGTAACCTCCCACTCCAGGGCACAGAACTCTCACCTCCAAACGATCCTCAGGGCATCACTTTGTTAAAGTAAGACAAAAAATTCCACTCACTGCTGTTTAAAAATAAGAGGTAATTTACTGTAAACAACAGGTAGGGAACAACTCCAGTGCAAGTCAGGAATATACTAGAATGATCTTTCACCCAGTGTTCTTGTCACTGCTTGGTTTTGAAATACTTTCCAAGTTAGGTTTATCAATGAAGATAGCTATTCATAAATATTCCCTGCTGAAATTTCCTTTTTACTAATTTAAACTAATACCGAAAATTGAGAGTCTACAGGAGACACAGAATCCTTGTCTGTCACTTTAATTCACATAACATCTTAATGCAAGTGTATTTCAAATGATTTCTGAGAATAACAAAGGGTAGTAATGCAAGAGAGAGGATGAGGAGTGTGAGTAAACAGAGACTTTCCTGAAACTTTTTACTGATCTTTCTCCTTAGATTTAATGTATAGATGTTTTAACTCCTGACAGTGTCTTTTCTACATTATGTATTTTCTATTAATAGAAATCTGACCACCACGAGCTAGTTAGCTATTAAACTAACTAGTTACGTCACTAAACCTCCATAATAATTACTATTTAATACCTAACTGGTTTAGTTATTAAAATGACACTGAGGTACTGGACCCTGTAAAGCCTTTTTTGCTTGTTTCATCTCTTCCAGCTAGCCTGATTCTAATGGAAGAATAAAAGGAGTCCAGAATATTGCAATTATGTTGTGCTCCTGTCTGAATTAATGTAGTGACCACCCTTCTGTTCTACAGCACCAATTTCAAAGCTTGAGGTCCCTCAAAAGGTAGATCAGAGGGTTTTTTGTGGTGCATTTACATGTTAGTTTTCACTTGATGTTGTGCTGCCTTACCTTCTGTGTGTCCAAGATTATTTCAATTATTGTAGAACACCGCATTCTGCAATCTGCATCATCTGATTTGAATTTGCACCTTTCTGTCTGCTCGCTCTTCCTTATTCAGGCCCTGCAGTAACTTTTATAACAGACTCAAAATGAATTGCCAGAACATCTTCAAAGATCGTTTTCCTGACAAATCAGCTGTCTGATCTGAGTGCAGCACCATGTAAACACTGGAGTCAGCAGAAGGGACCTTCTGGAGCGTGGTGTCACATGCCAAGCTCAAGGAATACAGCAGAAGAGCATGGGTGACCTTGAGTCACTCCTGCTTTTGAGCAGAACAGAATATTGAAAGCCTAATTCCTTTTACTGCACACATTCTTCTTATTTTTTTAAAACTAGAGACTAAATTGAATTCTTTTAAATTAAATGTTAGCTTCCAAGCTGAAGACGAGCTGTAAGTGGCCTGGTTACAGAGATCATCAGCCTCCTGCTCTTCCATGCTTTGTTTTTCCTCTTAACCTTTATTCTCTCCGTGTGCCATCCCAGCAAGGTTGTTTTGTCCCCAGGAGGCCTCTTCCCTTCCCCTGGCTGCACTGCTCCTCATCTGGAAATATTTGCTCTGGTAAAGTGCCAGCACAGTTCTTCTACAGAAGTAATTTAGATAAATGCAAGACTTGGGCAAAACTAAAATTCTTAATCCAAGTTTGGGGCTGGATTAAGAGCAAGAACATACACACTTTCCAAAATTCATGTCCCAACACTGAGCTAGTACTGGAGTCCAGGTAAATCTGTGAGCTCGTGTCTGGAGTGCTGCTGGAAGCCACGTGCAGCAGAATCAGTTTACGTTTACCCACTTTTAAGTTTCAGCACTTGACTTTCATTGCTTTTGTAGCATTTTAAACTTTTTTAACAAGGGTTCATGTCTAACTAGGCTTTGGTGTCACAGCACCCTGAGAAGACACACGCAACTTGATTTACCCCAAATAGCAGAGAATGCTCAAAATTTGGCTGTATTGGGCCACAAGTATCAGTGGGGTAGGAAGTGGGCTGGAGCCTGCTCTCCAGCACATGTACACAGAGGGAAAAGTTTAACTCCCCTCCCCACTCCAGTTGTTAAATTGGCCCGTTCTTCCTGATGATCTTTGCTGAAATCACAAGATCCATGAAAGATTGCAGACTTCAAGACTCAGGAAAAGCTGAGACTGTTTAGAAGGATTTAAGGTTTAAAGGGTGTTCACAACCAAAAAACAGGCCCCTGCAGAGGTGAGACTGGGAAGAGACCACCCAAGAAAGTGCTGTGTGACTTTTAACTTAGGAGGAGTAAATAAAAGTGAAAATCTGAGTGTCTGGTTTTCTTCCATAATCTTAACCTCCAAAATATTCCTCCTCCATCCCATCTTTCCCTGTACACACTTAGAGCACAAAGAAAGTGCTCACTGGTTTGTAGGTGTGAAATCTGAGACTTTTAGGTAGTTGAGGTGCATGGTACATGGGATAATGACCTGAAAAATGATTCCCTCAACGGGAATGGCCAAGCCTTTTCCCAAGGGAACCCTGCTGACCAGGACAGCATTGGACAATGAACCGAGGATGTCCTGAAGCTGAAAGCCTAAAAATGAATTCAGTCTCAAGGAATGAAGTGCAGAGGTGCATTTCTGATGGGCAGCTGGAGAGGGTTATTCTTTTACTGATTTTTGGCACCAGGATGCTTTTTAAAGAGCTATCACCACCATTTCAGTTTGGCTCTGTGACAGCTGGAGACAAACGCAGTAAGGGGGAGAAGGAAGAAGTTTAGCCACACCTTCCAGCACCCCGGGAGTCTGGCATCAGTAATTATCATTTACCCAGTGACAAATGGACTCTGGCCAGTCTGGCCCCTTGTCACAGCACCAAGGCAAGTTCCTCACCTCAGGCACTCTCTGCGTTTTAATGCATCATTTTCAGCATCTTGCCCTCATTTTTTCCCCTTTAAGCTGAAGTTTTATTGCCTTTCCAGTGCTAAAAACTATCAGCAGTAACTCTTAAAGCTTCCTAGAGAGATGAGCATTTCTAAAGCTTTTTTTGCATAAATATTAGCTTTATTGGAAAATAGTTCACTTAAACCAATCAGATTAACACACACCAAATTATTCTAGTTTAAAAAAACCAAACCCAACTAACCTAAAATGCTTTGGAAGATAATCTGCTTCAGTTACAGTAGCAAACACATCATGGCAGCCTGAAACAAGTACTTGGGGTGTCTTCAGCAGCTGACAATCAATTCATGTAAACACAGAAAACACCCTGAAATATTTGTATTTATCAATGTACCTGGAGTACACAGAACTGGTTTGTTTTTCTTTTTTTTTTTTTTTTTTTTTGTAAAATCTGTATAGAAATATGCACAAAACATTGGTTTACATATAATTACAAGTTATGGAGATGTTTATATGATGGTTCATGCTTTTTATCCATATATTTTGATTTACAGAGTGTGCATTAGAACTAAAACTTTCTTAGATGTACATTGTCTTTTTTTTTTTCACATTCAGGATAACTGCACTAGAAATATGCACACACACAAGTCAAATCTTTAATGGTATCCAGAACTCCACAGAAGCTGCATTTTTATAGCAGCTGCAGAGATCAGGGAAAGGCACCAATTATCTTAAGAGAACAAGACAAGACCACAGTTAAATTTTTAGATCTAAAAGGGAAGCAAAACCTAAGATTAGAATGTTGTTACTAGATAACTCATAAGGTATCAAAATAACGAAACAAATGTTCTCTGAAATCAACATAAAAACACATTTTGGGTTTGTTGTTTGAGAGTTTAGGTCACATTTAAATCTTCAGTGAACAACCAGACCACGAGCCTCAGACTAACTTCAACCTTGAAGGAAGGAAGGAAGGTGCATAAATGCATAGGTGTGTATTTTTGTTCAGAACTGTTCTGAATGCAGAGTTGATGCCACCGCACGTCAGAACCAATTCAGTGTTCAGCTCTGTGACTCACGGGATGGGATCTGCCATCACGCTATTGGTGGGATTTACTTCCATTTTAAAAACCTTTTCTTACTTCTCTGCACAGCTTTTGGTAATCTGCAGCTCTAATGCTGCGACTCAGCCTGGTCACAAGCCATTTCATGTCCTTTCCAGACGTGTCCTTTAACAGGACTTCAACTGCTGCACTTTAAACTGCCCAATAAAGACAATATTGCCTTGGCAGGGTGGAGCAGAAAGCTCCACGTTGATGGGAAGACATGAAAAAGCTGGAACTTGGAGCTTTAAGGAGAGTAAGAAACGAGTGTTGTAACTCTGGCAGTAATTAAGAGTTTTGGGAGGCTGTACACAGTCACAGCCACTGGGGTTTGAGGAACCTCTCCAAGCAGTGCCAGCTCACAGTGACACTGCCCAAGGCCCTTCCTGCGGGAGCGGCTGAGCTTTGCCAGGGCCGACCAGCAAAACGAACGGAGAGATGCTCACAGACACAAAGGGGCTGACACTTCAGCCTGGGAACATTCTGGGCACAGCTACATCCTACAGGAACACCGCTAACTCATGCACTTCTACTTCAAAAGGAACACACAGCACAAAGTCAGTAACTACAGTACCCAAACGGACACACAACACCCCCGCGCCTGCCTGGCCTCCTGCTACAGCTCTCTGAGAATGGCTACACTTCATCCGAGTAACAACCTGGAAACTGGACACCAAATCCATGGAGAAACTTCGGGAGAGCTCGACACCGACTTAAGAGAACAGAGACAAGACATGACAGAGATTGGGAAGCCAAGACTGTACACAACCTTAGTGTTCATACTGCTTCATAAATCTGTGAAAATCATTTAACTACAAAACTTTAGGTAGAAAAATAACCGTAGATCTTGTCTACACATGTTATTAACACGGACTATTATTAACTGTTTAGTCAAGATACAGTGCAATATCTCTTTGAAATAAATTGCAAAGAGTCCAGAGAGAGAAAGAGCAAGAGTACCTTATTCCTGGCATTTTATAGTAACGTGGTATGGAATAGTTATCCATGGAGGTAAGTCAGAACAGCTACTGTACTTCCAAATGGAACCCAACTTAGTTCATGGTAACTTCAAGCACAGCCAAAGTCCTTGAGATGAGGCAAGCCAGAAGCAACAGTTATCTAGACCTCAAGGAACTTTTCCTACGCCTTCAAATACAAATCTTAAATATGATCACAGCATTTTCATCCAATAAAAGAATAAGCCAAAGAAAGAAAAATAAATGTAAACCAAGTTTATTTTGCTCTTAAGTAGTGTTCTTTAAGCACTACAGCATGGTAAACAATGTAAATTAGTATAAGTCATCTCAAAAGCCAGTTTTTTTTTTTTTATTTTATGAGTTGTTAAAAAGATGCAGCCTATTCTAACAGGATAAATATTTTAACCATTTCACTTCGAGTTAATGAAGGCTCACAAATGAGCAACACTCCTCATTGAGGAAAACAAAAAGCTGTTGTCGACAAAGCGACAGCACACACACAAAAACAAAAGAACTGTGTAAAAATAACTAACTGTACTGTGTTCCCATACTCTTTAGAAGTTGCTTTACAATGGGATGATATGCACATGATCTTGCTGCAAACTTGCCATACAACTTGCAAATACACGTAGCCTATAGCCTTACCACTCAGTCCAGAAAGCTGCTAACTGATCAGAACAAACGCAGCACTAGAATCCTCTGCTTAACAATGAATTCAATCTGCTTTACTCTTTACCTTTTCTCCTAGACTGCAGGACAGACTAGAAAGAAAATGACTCCGAATTAAAAATCGATACTCTTACAGGAAATTGTATTATTTTGCAATATAGTCTTTTACAAGTTACGTTTTGCCTATTTTCCCCTTAGCCACAAAATGGGCATGAAGTAATTACTTTGAAAATGCCTTAATTTTCAACTTCATGCAAATCTAAATAAAGATGACCAAACAAAAGCTTAAACAATGGAAGGATATTTCACAGAAAATTTCTTATACAAAAAACACATAAGAAAAAGGGCCACTAGGTGACATTTTAATTTACAAATTGGCATCATTTTGGTCAACAAATATCCAAGTGCTGTTTTCTTCTATCACAACAAAGTAGCTGTACAGAAAGAAAACTGCAAAACTTGTTTTATTTTTGTTTTTAATCGCACATCTCCTCAGGAATTTCATGTGGATTAAGGATGCCAGGTACAGACATCTGAAGTTTATGCTTCTCCTCTTGAGCCTGCCGAAGGGCTGTTTCTCTCTCCTCCAAGAATAAGTCTGATGTGTCTTCACCTGCGAATTCCTGGGATAATTCACATAAAAACATTAGTTTATTGTCAAACTCTTTAGGCAGAGTAATAGCTTCCAAAATGATACAGGAGACATCTTCCCTTCCTGTTCCCTGACAGGCCACTTGCATGGTTTTCTGTTCCTACAGTCACAATTAAAATAAAGCAATATTGAAAGATGTTCACCGTGTGTTACAGAATGGGATGCCACAGTAACCCAGCATCTGGAGTGTATCACCATTAAAGGAGACTCATTACAATTCTAAAATACCTGACAATTTGCAGTCTCAAAACTAATTAACAAACTATTCCCTACAAATCTTAGAATTCCAGCATCCTTAGGAAAATAAAGGCATAGCATTGCTGTAGCGAATTTCAAAACTGGTCCCAATTCCAAGCAGAATGAAAATATCTGGTTAAAAACCGACTTATTTCCCATCAGATTTAATTTTTGCAGTTGTCCTAAGGCATAAGGATTGTGTGCACAATGTAAAACACAAGCAATGACGTTCAAGCCCAATTTATGAAATTAAATCCCAGTGAAACAGGTTCCACAAACACCACTCAGTCACATAAGCCACTGGACAGAGTTCTCACTGCATTTTAAAAAGATACAAAATAACTTGTATTTCTGGAACAAACACTGATTCCACACTGCCCAAAAGCTTTCCAACAACACCTTGCTGAAAACTGTTTTTAATTTCTTGAGAAAAGCACACCCAACATACCTTGATTTGGACCAGGAAATCCCTTAGGTGTTCCTTGAAGGCAGGAATATCCTGGTTTAAACTGAAGAGTCCTGTTACGAACAGCTTAACCTGGGCACTAAGAGCAAACACATCAGTTAGAATTCCAGGAGGTAAGAACCCACTGAGAAGCATTACTGAATCATGCCACACTTACTCTTGCAGGTGAGGAAATGCAGATTTGAGGAGATTAGCCACATACTCCTGAATAAACATTTGGTTGTTCACTGGATTTCCAGGGTTTAAAGGAGTACTTATTTTTCCCTCTTCTACCAAGTTGAACATGTAGGCAAGGATTGACGCATGCATTGTCAAACCTGCAAAGATCAAAGTCAGACACACGCAGTTGTTATTCAGAACAGGAGGTGTTCCATCATTTTGATGTTCAAAGGGATGGTTTCCATCACCTGCCTCACACGCAGGCACATTCTCACCTGCAGTGTGCGAGGTGTCTGTGACCACGGAGAAGATGTGCTGGAGGATATCGCAGAAATACGTCTGATAGAAACTCTGGGCAGCGGTCTCCTCCTGTGCAACGTTCTGTAGTAGGGTATAAAGGATCTGAAGTCCTGCAAAAACAGGCACAAAAAAGTGACCAAGAGAACAATATTCAAACAGCTGGGGGATTTTGGCCTTTTCCAAAACTACATGGATATCCCAAGAAATCCTGATGGGCAGCAGGATGCCCAGCATGGCACGTGATGGCTTTGTGAGGCACTGCCCCGGGCTGGCACTAGAGGGACTGACTCCCAGACATGGCACGCCTCTTTGGCTTCATTATCATATAATTAGCATATCATTAGCATAAAAAGCCAATCACACCACTTGATGAGCAAAACCCTCTACCCAGACAAGTTTTGGCTAATTAAACAAGGAAAGACGTTTTAATGTTTAGATTTAAATGAAACTTTAGTTACTTTACTTGGTGAAATGCAAGTGGACAACATCTTTTCTCCCCATCCTAAATGGCTAAAAAAAAAAAATCAGTGGCTTCTCAATTTTTTTGTGACACCATTTTGAGCTGGTGCATCCGTTCAGCCATTTCAGAAGAGTGCCAATGCTCACATGGCAAAGAAAGCAACTAGAAACTGTAATAATGCTCTCTTCCAGCTACAGGAATGAAACAACAACCAAACATCTCAGCCCATCCATGGACACCTGGCTGACACCTTGAAGCCGAGGCAGAGGAATTCTATCCTTGTGCAAATGCAGTACAGAAGCATGTGAAAAATATGCTAAGTTTGGTTAAAGGAAGAAAAAGAACAGCATTCTACCAGATAATCTCTTATCTGTATTAAACACTTCCACTTACCTGTATCTGCAACATTTCTCATCGTGTGTTTGAAAGCCCAAATAATAGAATCCAGGACAAGTTTGAACTGTGCAGGTGGAATGGCCAGGAAGGCTGGGAAGCAGTGAGAATTTACAGCTTGGAGTAGCAAGAAGAAGTTTGTTCTATGTTCAGGATATTCTTCAAAGTCCTTGAAGGGAAAGGGGAAAAAAGCCAAGTCTCCTTAAGTTCCATCGTAACATCTTCCACTAAACAGAGCAAGTCAGTACATACTGCACACTTAGCGAGGAAATACTCAACATGACTGAGCAGTAGTGGTGTTCTTACACTTTAAACATTTATCAACTTTAGCACTTACATGTCCTACACTGACATTTGACTTCTGCTTCCAGAAGTGCAACACTCTGAGGCCCCAGCAACATTACTAATGGCTTAAATCAGGAACTAACCAGAGAAGTTTAAGGCAATTTAAGACATCCACCTAGACAGCTCAATTACAAAACAAGTACGCTCGTTTGAGCGGAAATTTCATCAAGTGCCACAAATGTGCTCTGTGACCGGATAAAAAACAGATAAATCACAGGATCCCACATGTTGCAATGATGTTCAGAGGGAGATGTCTTATCCCAGGTTTTAAATATAAATACCTTGTTGATCATGTTTAATGTGCACTCAAAAACAGCATCGAAGATCTGAGGTATTTCAGCAGTGATGTGTCCCCCCAGCTTGTTGACAATGATAGCCATGGTACTGAGCACCTCGGGCTCCCGAGCGGCCGGCACATTCCGCTGGTAGTCGATGAGAACTGCATCCAACAACGGAGGAACAAAGTTTTCAGCTACCTGGTTGGAAGAGTAAGCCAGGTTATAGCAGTGCAGCTGCTGAGCAAAGTCTCCAGCGCAGTTTGTAGCCAAGTTCCTCCTTTAGTTACAGGTGACACTTTTCCTAAGGAAGCTGAAATAGGTTCCCATCCTCTGTCTCCATCTTAAATCTCCTTGACTCCCTTTAAGGTTACTCTCAGCTAAAACCAACTGAAGTATCCCAAACATTGCTCAGGCTTACCTCTTATAATTCCACTTCCTCCATTATATTTTACACACCTCCTGAAGCAAATTCCTGTGACCAACAACTGAACACAAACCAGAGTTCTTCCCAATTCTGCCTTACAAGTTATTTGTATAAAATACATCCACTTACCATCTGCGGATCATTGGACCTGCTCACCCAGCCAGAAATTAATTTTAAGGTTTCCCTTTTTACAGTCCTCATACTTCTAATCAAGGGCTGCTTTGTTACCATTTCACCTGGAAAATTTTAAAGCTTCAGTTAATTGTGTGAGGTCTCAAAAAAACCAAACAAAAAAAACCCTCACCAAATTAACTTCATATTAACAAAACAGAGAATGCTTGATTTTTATATCTGAATTACAAAGACTATTAAAGACTTCCTTTGTCTTTAATCTTTGCCAGTTGTAAAAATGTTCTCTCCAATCACAGCAGTTGCTGCTCGAGGAGTTCACCAGGCCCACAGCCCCAGCAACTGCTTCCTCAACTTCACTGTGTCTGGCAACGATAAATTCTGGCCATTAGATCAGCTGAATGTAAAGTTATTGATTTCCCAGCCAGTGTCTGAATTCCGAGAAGCTACTTCAAGGTAAACCAGCTGCACAGTTACCAAGCTGCATTTAACATTCCAACATCCAGGTACATCTTGTGCACTGGCCAGAAAACGAGGCACAGCACAGAATTCAGCAACTGACTCATTTCATCTTGAAATGAACTACTACAGAAGCACATTCCGCTGAGATGCCACGGGCTCTAAGTCAGCTGGTAAAACCAGGGGAGGTAATTGAGAATTCCTTCTGTGACTGCAGGCCTGGTTTACCATGACTTTCAGGCATCTTCACTCGTTACTTTTCTGCAATACAGCCTTGTAGCAGCACAGTCTCATCTCAAAACCCGGCTGACATCTTCTGAAGGAATGAATGAGATCCTATTTACAGACAGTCCTTTAATACTCAAAACCAGAGTAAGCTAAAAGAACACAGGCTACAACTGCATCTCAGCAAGATGCCTATAAATTCTAAGTAAGCATCCCTGGTGTTCTGCATTCTCCTAAACTTGCTCATTTATAGATGTTTCTTCCTCCCTCTAAAGCTGGGAGTTCTTTATTTGAATACAACATCTGTTAACAAAAAAAGATTTAAGTGAGCACTTTCAGTCCTTCTCCACTTTCCCAAACAGTAAAATTAATCCAACTGGGATGTACTCTGAAACCTAATGGCAGGCACTGCCAACCCCCATTTTCAGGAAGAACATGGAATTTCTTACCATTAGCCTGAATAGCTGCAGAAATATTTTCACTTAGGCACTTGTACACATTCAGCATATCTAAATAAATTCTTCCAAGCTGAATCACAAAGGGGTGGCCAACTGCTTTACACGCTCTTACATTGGTTTTCAGAATGCTACCAAGCTGCTTAACTGTTTCAGGATCCTTTAGAATATCAACATTCTGTGAAAAAAATTAGAGTTCATCTTGGTTAGTGATACAACCACCCTTTGGCTTTCAATATAAAAGCCTAAGTTTAAACAATTTATTTTATACACTGCCTTAAAGAACAGATCACTCAAATTTATGGACTTTTTATAGAGATCCTGCGGTTTATTTCACGGCATTTGCCACTACCTCCAACAGAGGCAGGATAAAACTTCATTTCATTCTACTTTTCTGCAGAAGTGTTTTTGCTGCAGTGGTACAAGCATTACTCTAGTTAGAGAAAGACGAAAAACTAAGGAGATGAAGAAGTTGAAAACAGAAGGGATCCAAAGGAAATGCAGTGTGTTCTTGAGAGAAGGCAGAGTAGGAAAAGTAACTCAAGCTTGCTTAAGTTTCAGGCCCTTTAATTAGATTAACTGCAAGTGGATTGTCTCTTGTGAAGTGCAAGACTTGTTCTTCAATGTGCAGAGATAAAAGTATTTTCAAAAGACTGAAAGAAATAGAAGATAAAGTAAGAAAAGATGTACTTTAAGAGAATGGTGGGAGAAGAAAGGAAGAACAGTGAACAGTATTTTTAGCATTTTAACTTTTCTGTTACCCAAAAGCCAAGTGAAAGGGACGCATTAGAAAAATCTACCGAAATAAATTCTGTACAGTAACAGACTGTACTTCAAAGCAGATTCAAACAAGTATTTGTTTTGTCATTTAAGTCTCCTCTCTCAAAACAACACTTTCAGTGTCATGTCACTCTCTGTCTTAGCCATTATGTAATGAAGTCCAGCCCAGCTCCGTGCACTTACTGTGAAAAATCCAACCGGGGAGGGCAAACATTTAGCAGGGTTTTAGACCTGAACATCAAACACATTCAAATGTATGAGCTCACCTTTGTTGCCTGCTGAATGATGCTGTCCCACACCTGGTTGGGCAGCAACATGTACTTTTCTATCAGATGCTCCTGCACAGTCTGGTCTGTCTGTGCCCCAATCATGTATCCAACTGCTTCATAAAATGTGTGCACCTGATGGGAACAGCAACACCACGAACACAGAGATTAAAAAGGAAAAACTGAGGAAAAACTCAGTTTTACCAGAGCTGTGCCAGATCCACTCTGCCTGAAGTTTCAGTACATGAGTGCAGGTGCACACTACTCTCATGCCACGAGCCATGCCCTTCCCAGACAGATTTCCCCCTCCTTTTTTAGGAAGGACTGGATTTTGGATTTTCCCTTTTTGGACTGTTCCTCACCCCCTCCTTCACAAATACAAGAGCTGCAGGTAGATACTGTTATAGTAGGATATTGCTCTTTCCCAAAGCAGAATCACCAAGTTACACTCAGTGTCTTCTTTCTTGAAGGCATTCCAGAAATCAAAATTCCAACTAAATGTATTTTAATTCTCCTTCCAAACACTCTAACAGATTTCAGCAATGCAACTTGATCATGGTATTTATACCCTGGCACCGTCCCTAACAAAAACTGAAGAATATAATTCAACCCCTGCAGAACACCCCTACATTTCACCAGGAAGGGACCCTGCATTAATCTTTAGGAATTACCCACAACCCCAAATCGAACCTACCTGTTGTGGCTGAAGGTCACAGATGATTGTGTTAATATTGTTCAGGATTTCATCAATAAATGGCATGACCTCTCCCACCTGAACCTGGACAAAGTGTCGGCGGCATTTTTGTGCTATTTTTATGAAGGTATCACAAGCCATGTCCTGGACACCATCGTGGGTTTCTAAATGAAATCAAGGCAGTTACTGCTTTGTATTTTTTCCCCTCCATGTATAGGCATCTTTTTTTAAATAATTAAAACAGCAAATTAAAAAGAGCAGATAATTACCATGCATAAATTCAAACAGCTTGTTGACTACTGTCTTCAAAAATTTCCAGTGAGCTCTCAAAAACCGCGGGTATTGACCTACTATATACATTATATTTGATGCGATAATGGCTTTGTTGTCCTTTCCTCGCTTTTGTTCACAGAGTCCCAGGAGATCCTACAACACAACAGATTCTTAGTTTCCTCTTCAAGTTTGTCCAGTTCCATTAAAAGCATTACAAGCATAACACCCTATAAGCAGCTGTATTAAAGATGGTTGCCACAATCGAGCTCAAAATCCAAATAAAGAAATAAAACCCCTCACAAGTGGGTTAAGATTGGGGCAATGCAATCATTTAAGCTTCATCCAAACCCTGATCACTGTTTTAAACTAAAGAATCTCCATTTTAAATTATAACTAAGGATTCCTGCAGGGGGAGTTCAACAAGCTTTACAGTACTCAATACTGGCTGAGTAGCTGGATAGCTAAAAATACAGACTCCACATCAAATAGAAGAAATTAAACTACATCTTCTGTATGACTTATAACTAAATATTCCGTAAGAATCTTCGTATGACTTGTTAAATTCCATTACTCTTGTAAAAGTATTATCCATCTATTAACCAAACGTTGAGTTTGAGCATTGAATATATGGATATAGCAAAAGAGCAAGGTGCTAGGCTAATTACAATCATGGGTTACTTTTCCACTGTGCTGTATTTCATAAGCAATCCCTTTCCATCTCTTCTGCATCCCCAAAGAATAATTTCATCATAAACTAAATTTTATCTGATGAAAAGGCTACTTGGATCAATGCATTGTTCATAGCTAACTTATTCATCACCCCTAAATTCAGGATGTGAGATTTCCCATTAATTCATTCTTATCCCCCTGCACCCACCAAGGCATCTTTCTAAGATCACAGAGCAGTATTTCTGCAAACTTGGTTTCTTCAGCATAAATTGAAGTGTGACCAAGCTGTTAGTTCTGCCCCACCATACCTTAATTACTGTAACCAGGAATCTCTTTTCATCTTCTTCGTGCATGGCACCGCTGATGGAGCCGATAGCCCAGCACAGGGTGTTCAGATTTTTCCACGACCACTCAGTGCCATTCACTTGATTGTGAAGCTTTTCAGTCATAATTCGTTCCGTGTCTGCATAATCCAGATGTGTGAGATAAACTGAAAGACATCAACGGGGAACATTTTAAAGCAGCAGCCTGGATCTCAACTCCATAAGGAGTTACATAAAAACCCACTGAAGCTGTCGGGTAAAAGTGTAATGCTTCCTGCC
This sequence comes from Lycocorax pyrrhopterus obiensis, assembly GCA_014706295.1. NCBI lineage: Eukaryota > Metazoa > Chordata > Aves > Passeriformes > Paradisaeidae > Lycocorax > Lycocorax pyrrhopterus. Next base: position 7,544,737 of record JACSVZ010000004.1, read on the forward strand.
TGAAGTCGTGACAGCATGAAGTAATAACTGAGGCAGAAATTTGTTAAAATTATTTTAAAGATGGACAATAAATTTTATTGAGAATTTATGTTCTAAGGGATCTCAGCAAAACATCATATGCAGGTGATGTGAAAAGTCTAAATCAATGCATGTCCCACGTGACACCAAGGCAAATTATTATCAAAAGGCATCTGTACTGATGGTCCATAGGGAATATGGGATTGGCTGCCTTTGGGGCCATTATACAGTAAGCCCATGCATTTTCTTCAGCTCTGAATTTTAGTGTCACATTTGCTGGTTGCAATAACCCACAATTAAAGTGGAGCCGGTGCTCCTGGAACAGGTCTAGGTAGAAGATTCAGGTACCACAACTCAGTCACTTGCATCAGACTCTAATAGGATTAGTGTCTCCAATATAAAACTCTAAATCCCAGCAAGTCAAGAGCAATTTAAGGCCAGGTTCAGAAATAGATTTTTACTGTACCATAGAATACAGCTTCCACCACATTCTCCCCCTTTTTTGCCCAAGTGAATCGTATAGGTAATACAACATAAGCAATAAAAACCTGACCTGCATTTTCATATAAATAATCCTGTATCTGGCAACACAACTTAGGCTCAGGACATGCAGTAATTGTTTCATAAAACAAAAATGTTTTTCACATGCCACATGCAAATGCATTAGAACAATTAATTTAACACTGGCTATACCTACATTACAAGTAGTAAGGTGAGAATAAAAACACCCACATACACTTTGCATCTCACAAGCTTTCCAACACATACATTCCTAGTGCATAAACCTGTTGCTAAACGCTCAGTGTTCCCATCTGCATTTGATAAAATAAATTTAATATTGAAGGTCTAATGTCCTAAATATCTGACAACTCTACTCCCTTTGCTCCCTCAAGTTACAATTAGGACTCTCGATATTTTTTCCTGCCTCAAAACACGTTATCACTGCAATACCTAAGGACAAAAATCAAGTAGTGTATTACTACTCCACCAGGTTATAAAACACTACATGCCTCAAACAGGAAACTTCAGAGCAGCCACTGCCTCCTCCCTTTCCAGTCTGTGGAGTACTCCTTGCTGATAACCCTTTTGCCCACACAATAATTCAGATCCTAAGATAACACACTGATGCAGCTGCCCAGACCCACAGCACACAAACTGCAGCCAGTTCACTTACCCAACGTTTCTCTCATATTTTTATACAAGTTTATGGAATCCGTATCCTTCATGAATTCCCGAACTACCTCCCCTTGATCATTTTCCACAACCAGGACTTCTTCAGGCTTGGCCATGCGGCTGACCATGAGCAATCGAACCTGGGGGAAGTTAAAACTCCATCAAACTGCAACACCAACACTCTCCCAGCTCCACAAGTGTCTCCAGAGCGCTCTGCTCAGGCAGCCTCAACCACAGAAAGGTTATACCCAGCCATGCAGAAATGTCAACTAACAAGCCATTAAGGAAAGAGCCTGCTGACTTCTCTCCCTCCAATGATCAAGCTGAGCACTTTAAAGAACCCAACCTATGTAGTGTTTATACTTTACAGAGCTTCAAAATGCTTATGTCATATTAGGGGTCTTTTAAAGACCTCTTTTCCCAAACACAGAGGTTTTCCTCCAACTTTAACACTCCAGCCTTTCTGTTTACAGAAACTGTTCAATACAGATTTATTTTTAAATGAAGTACCTTAAAAGAGCTGAAACAGCACATTAATACTCATTATATACTGGTATCATCTTAAAGTATTTTCACATTGATTATATAACGAGAGTTGAATCAACTATCAATTACTCTAAGATAAGTTCTTATGTCACTCCTTACATGAGGCAAAATCCCTAATTCACAAACAGAATCTGAATCTTTGCAGTGCCTTCACTTGAACGTGGCTTACCTTGGACAAAACAGGCAAATAAAGCTGTCTCCTGGGAGGAACATCAAAGTGTTGACTCCCCGAAAGCAGTGGAGAAGCAGACGTTGAGAACGGACTTTCCCTGTAGAGCTCAGCAGCTAAATGGTTCCAATACTCCAGACAAATCTTGAAAATTTCAGTTTCTTCAACTTCTGATACCAACAACATGTAATGAAGAGCCTGGAAAAGAGTGGTTTAAACATCCAATTACTGAGTACATCTGCAGGTCAAACCACATTGCTTCAAGTTCAGTTATCCAAGTCCTGACAAAATGCCAAATTAATCTCAGAGTTTGGAACAAGAGGCATTAACATTCAATGACATTACTTACAAGTCAGAGTTGTGACTGGCAGAGCAACTAAAAACCAAGGACTCCTGTCAATTATTGTTATTTTCAAAGTCTGCATGAATTCCTAAATCTGAACTAGCCTAAAGACATCTTAAAAAATGCCATCACCAAACCAGCCTGTTTGTAAATTATCAAACCCACAGCCTCTGGAGCTTCTGCAAGGCATTTTCAGAACCTCAAAAAACCCTCACCAGCTGGTGTCAGTGATTCCTGTTCTCAAGATTATTGCTGCTACTTTGTTCTGGATCCTTTGACCTTGGAATACTGCTGCTTTGCTTTCCACAGAAGTCATCTACCAGAACATTTTCAACTTCTTTCCTGACAGAACAGCCAGAGCAGGCTGAGCAGGGAAAGCCACTGATGCAATTCTGACAAGCTCAGATACCAACCAGAGAAATTAAAACTACACAGACAAACCTCTTTTGCCTAAGCTTATTATGCAGTCCCTGGTGAAAGATATCAAAGCAATTGCCCGTTAGTGAACAAACAGAATGAAATGATAAAATCTGAAGATATTTTCATAGCTTGGGCACTACAACAACTTAGAGCCTTTTAAAAGGTAAAGACCTGATTCAGCATCTCCACCTACAGTGTCAAAAGAGGGACTCAGAACAGCCATACATTAATCTTTACACATCATTTTTTCCTGGTAATTTCACTTAAAGTAACTTATGTAGATTCCTCTGCTAGTCTACAGAGATCCAATGAATCCATGGAACAATTTCAGGAGATCTGCTACATCCAAAGTGCAGGAATTAACAGGTTAGAATGACACAGAGCTTTTTAAAGAAAACCTGTGCCTAGGTTCTATTACACCAGAGCTTACGGAAGTTGAATTTGCAACCATTTTAGGCAGGCGTAAGAACTTTGTTAAACATTTCACCATTCTATACATGACTGAAAGTCTTCAGAATCCAGTTTTGTAAATGTCTGTTCACAGGTCTTCCTAATACAGCCTCAGTGTAAGTAGAAACTTGAGCCTTGAGCTGTGCGTCCCTGATTCCCAGTTATTTTGAAAGCTTACTACTTGCAAATTCAGGAATTATCCGGAACCGTTAACAGCTGCTCTACTGAAAATAAAAAAAGTGATACTCCTCTGAGCCCATTTTCTAAATGAGCTACAATTTGATATTTGCAGCCAATTTTATTAATATGCGCTTTTTTTTGTAGAGGGCTACCTCCAGAAGAAATATATTGAGAACACCGGCTGGAACACAGACTGGAATTCAGATGGACACACTGGATTACAGCTAATCAGCCTGCAAGATGTACTTCCCCCTCCCAATGGAACCTGGTCTCTAGGTTTAAAAACTGGGGTGATGTTTTTCTCCCCATCTCAGAGCAGTTCCTCAGCCTACAACCTCCAAACCCGCACAGGGCTTGATCCTGTGCACAGAAAATGGTGCTTCAAGGGGATGTGGAGCCACTTTCATTCCTCTGGAGCGCAGCAGTAGCAAAAAAGTCACCATAGAATAGTTCACTCCCAGTGAAACTGTTATTCACAATGAAAACAACACAACTGAAAATGCTAATTTGTGATCTACCCCCACTACAGCATGAAGCAGTACCCTCAGTGGTTCAGCTTTCCAATCCTTCATTCTTATCTGAATCTCCAATAATTGCCACAGTCCCAGTGGTTTTACTGTCACACTCACTTGGTAGGGCTGTGCCACTGGCACACACAGTCTTTATTACAGAGAAACAGTCTCATCCTTGAGGATTATTTAAAGCTTTTCAGTTGGGAAATGGCAAACTAGGCAAGAAGCTACATCAGGAAGGAGGAACTGGCCTACAGCATGTGCTGGACCCTAGAAAGCAGCTCTGGATGCTCAGTGAAAACACAGACTGATGAAGTCGTAGCAACACACCTTCTCCACGTGAGAGTTAAACAAACATGTAAACCCACGGAAAAAGAATATATTCATTTACTTTGAAGCACTATTTGACACTTCCATGGAGGAACAAGTAAGAAGAGGGTGAGACAGAGTTAAGTTTTCAGACCTTGTACTGGTGAAGGATCACTGAAAGCAGAATGCCATTGAAGCATACTAAGAAACAAACATTTGAAGGGGTTTTTCTGTCTATGATTGTTTTTTTTCCTCTTACCCACTTTAAGTACAGTGATCTAGAAACTACATCAATATCACATCCTTTGAGCATGAGAACACACCTGCTACATTTTTAAACCAGATAAACCAAGCTACTTACCTCCATTAGTGTTTCCCTCAGATTTAATCTTTTTTCTATAAGTAGACCATGCTCCTTGAGGAACGTGCAGAGGAACAAACTGAGATTCTGAATGAAGTTCTGTTCATCATCTTTTCCATTCGAGTACGCAAGTCGGATATTGGTATTTAAAGGAAGCATCTAACAAAAAGAACACAGACATCACCAAGAATTTCCCTTTTTATACAGAACAACTACTGTGTATTAACAAATACATTGCTTGTTTTTTATGAAGAATCCCCAAGATGGACCAACATTGCCAAGAGAGGAAGAGACTTTTAAAAAAACCCCTTCACCCATCCTCTTATGATATAAACACACTGAGGAAAGGACTCATGTACCTGAGTCTGAACTGCTCAGAGGGGAATCATCAAATTAGATAAATCTGATGCATGGCTTTTTACAAAAAAAGTTTCTTTTTGTTCCAAAAATTAAAGAGCAACTTGCAGAAGTTAGGTCCATTTAGGTCTTCAGACACATAGTTCATGGCTCCCCATCAGACAGCCCAAGTGCTCAAAATATCTCTTAAATTAATCAAATCAATACAGCAGAAATACAGCTGCAATCGAGTTCAGAAAAACACACTTGGCATCTTCTGATCAAGCCACAAATACCATCAAAGAACAATACTTTTCCTATCAAGAGCTCTATAATGAACACAAACCTGTCGACTCAACTAGGTTCAACAGAAGTTGATTTTGTGATATGAAATACAAAGAGATTTCTGAAAAACATTTACCTGTTTTAACTGCATCATGGTCAGTGTAAAAAGTGTTACAAACTGTTCTTCATACTGGCTTACACTGACACCTGCAATCTCTGTGAGGCACTTCAAAGAGACATTTCGAAACATGGGAACATTTAAGAACTGTTGAAGGAAGAAAAAAAATAAAGAGTATTACAGAAGTGTCGTACAGCTTTTCCACAACTTGTATTTAAATTTAAGAGCTGTCATTTTTTTGCAAGAGTACCTTGTATATTAGTGTGCTGATTAACTTGGTCTCAAATATATATCCCAGAGGAATCCAGTTCAGAAATCGTAGCAAAGTTTCCAAAGTTGCATGGACTAAGGGAGCGTTTTGGGAGTTTTCCTGTAAACGACCATTTAGAGTTTATGACCCTGTGACACTGTTAGGCACAAAGGGGGGGCGGGGGATTTTGAAAACATCATTAAAGAAATACGACTTACCATCACAAACTGACACAGCTGAAATATCTGAGAGAATTCATTGCACATGCTGTAAAAAAAAAGTAATTAAAAACTAAGCATTTCCACACTTCATCAATCAAAATAGCTATGCTCATGGGACAGGTCCTGAAGACCCATGCCCATGGAGGCATTCAAAAGCCACCTGGCTTTTCCCCATTTTCATGGTAATAATGCATATTTGAAGTATGCTTGAAGCCTGTGCCTGCAAATTCTGGCTAAGGAAATACAATCAATCAATGCTGAATGCTGTGTTAAGAGGGTAGGAACCATCAGTCAACAGATGCTACTTGTAGCAAAGTACAAATCCCTGTGTGTGCAAAATGAAGTTAGGGATCCCCTAGGAGTACTGCTTCAAAGAAAAATCAGTAACCCTCTTGGGCTCAGAAATGGAATTGCACAGCTGTAGGTGTTCACAGAAAGGCTCCAAGCGAGAGCAACTATTTAGCAGCAAGCACAAAGTCTGTTCATTAAGATTTAAACAGATATACTTGCCTGTCTTTCAAATGCTTAGCTTTTACTTGAGTAATCTGGCCACTGGAAAAATCAAACACTTCTTCACTCAGCAGTTTCAGGATCACCATGTTGTTCTGACAGAGGCTCTCGCTGGTCCTGCTCGCTCCCACAATATCGCTGATAAATGTCGGCCAGTGCTTCGGCCACTCCTGTTTCAGGATCTGCAAAGTGAGGCAGCCACACGTGAGACACACAGCAAAGTCAGACTTTATTATAAAGTTTAAAATGTTATGAACTCTGGCTTACCTGAACAAGAATCATATTCAGTTTCCCAATATACACTTTCTCTTTCTGGAGAAGAGAAGAGAAGAGAAGAGTCAGGTTTTGCATAACACTCCCCTCCCTCACCCTCCCCTGAGAACTCTTCACTTACTTCTACGCACGTTGGGTCAGATGAGGTCTTGATAATTAGGCCAACAACGTATTTTTTAATACCTGCAGAAGAGGTAGGAATTTATTTTCAGCTATGCCAGATATCACAGATGTAGCAATAAATATTTCTGAATTCAGATTCTTCATGTTTTTAAACAAGAAACACCTCTAAGGGCCAGATTAACATGTGTCAGTGAGCATCCTTCTTGTGCGCTCCATGGGAAAAATACACCTTTATATCTACCCTGACAGGGGATATTTTAGATGTACAAAATGGCTTTACACCTAAACTATTTCAATAAACCAAAAGACACACTAAGGATTAGAGTGTCCTTGCAATAGTTTGTACCAGATGGAAGTGAACTCAAAGAATAAACAGAACTTCCTAAGTGTGACTCCAGTTTCAAGGCCAAGTTTGCTAAACTGCACAGAAAGCTTTGACACATCACCTGCACTGCAAGCAGAAGTTCAGAGATGCTCCAGTCTACTTAGATGATCATTTTAAAAATAGGAATTCCTACACACAGCATTTCAAAGTCAAGCACTGTGCCAGAGCTTAGCAAAGCTTCCCCTGTGAAATCTTACAAGAACAGAACTTAAAACTTCATTCACTAATACAGCACAATTCATTTGAGTGTGAACTACTGTGCATTTACAGCACATATGGATGCTGTGAGTCCAGAAACTCTTAATAAATTCTACTTTATTGCTTTTTTCTTCTTACATTGGCAATTGGCCAACCAGGGGGCCAGAGTATATTTAAATTGTTCATTTTGTTGTGTTTCTTCCACAAACGTTTTCGAATTATTTTAGTTTTCAGCTCTACCATAAAACCAAAAAATCCCCAACCACTGTAGAAAGCCACACTGCCCAAAGTTTCATTTTGCCACCTAACCCTCAGCTCATTCCTAGTTACTAAATCCATGGAAACAATGACTTTCCAAGTGACAATATCCATGTCTAAACCCTTTCTGTACAAGAACACCTGACTCGCAGGAAAAGGCACGCAGAGAGGGCCTGGAGTCACGACCCAGGTGAACATTCCAGGAGTTCAGCTCTGACACCACGCTTCAAACCGGGCAAGTGTTTCCTTGTCATAAGGAAGTTTGATTGGTGGATGCTTTACTATTCAAATTCATGAACCCAAAAATCCTGTTTCAATCATTTCTTCAACCAGACAAGTCAGCTGACTCACGCAGACAACATGCATATGTTGAAGACTTCGTTTTCACTTTAAGGAGAAGAATGTCTTCTGTTGAAGACATAATCCACAGCCTCTGTTCTAAGTTTTAAAACTTGTCTAAGACTCAGCCAAATTTAGTAATTTTTTTTTTTTTCATTTCAGGCTTAAGCAACAGGATTAAAGGGGACAGTTTATTAACTGCACCCTCGTGAAATCTGGAAAAACTAGATCCAGACTTTGAGCCATTAGATACATACTAGCCAGGAGCTGTCCTACATGTAGTTCCAACTGCAAGTGGAACTATTCACCATCAACAACTGGAATCAATCCACATTACTCCAGGAGAATGGTCATTAATAAAGTACCACTGGGTAAGAGTTATCACCAAGCACTGGTCTGACATCATAGGCCTGGTCTGGTATTTTAAACCTAAAACACACTCTTTGCTGAAGCATTACAGTAATTCACAAATGAGATACAAAAGCCCCCAAAATAGTATGGAAATAGGTCTGCAGTGCCAGAAACAAAACTATTATAACCAACTGCCAAACCACTAAGGAAAGCCTACTGCTGCAACTCTTTGCATTTCAAAAAGGAATTAAAAAGTTAATATTGTTCTTAGAGTTCCAACTGCAAATCCACGGTCTTTTCCATCTTGCTGCATCAATGGCATTGTGCTATTCAGTTACAACTGGAATATTGTGCTGCCATCGATCCGGCCTTGAGACCAGCAGAGGAGAACAGCTGCTCTGCTCCAGTTTCTCCATTTAAAAAATAAAAATAAAAGTAAAAATGGTGACCACAGCTCAAAAGACAACCTAAAAAGTTTGCTCCTTTTCACACATCATGCTGCAGCTCCTGAGGTCGTCCATCCAGTGAACAAAGTCACACTCTTAATCCCTTAAAAGCAGCAGCTATCCAATTCGCTAATGCTCTTTTTGGCTCAGATGTCATTTTCTACTTTTTCTTTTTTTACTTCAAGTGTTATGGTTTCTGCTCCATATTTAATTGCTCATTTATTTATGATTCCATAGGAAAGATAATTTTCAGCAGAACAAATAGATGTCAAATTTATATTCTAACAAAAATCAACCCAGAGGCTCATTACCATTTTTCAGCAGAACATGTCCAAGAAACTGTTCAGGGGTAGAAGTCCATGGGATAAGCTAAAAGCACCGTGTTTGGGGAACTTAAAAGGAAGTGTTATGTTAAAATGGAAAGAAAGCACGGGACATGCACAAGCCCCACAACCACTGCCTAGAAGGTCTCTTTCCATCACAGAAGCTGCTGAACAACTCTTGCAGATGCCAACACCACAACTGCCAAGTTCAGGCCCTTCACGGAGCCAAGCAGGAAGAGACAGACAGTGCAGGATCTTCCAATAAAACAAAACAAAAGCCACACCAACCACAACACCCAGGACACACGAAATGTTCTTCAAAGATCATCTGACCTTGCAACTGCACTGATCTCAGGACAACCTGCAACCAAAGGGAGCAGACTCTGCTCCAGGCCTGGACCAGCCCCACTGCTGGCATTTTTGGAAAGCAAAGCCCAGGAAGTATTTTGTACCAAGTACCATAAAAGGGACGATAGAGCAAGGGCATGAACTCGAGGCCTTTTAGAACATTCCTGGATGTCCATTAGATACTGTCATCCTTCTGTGAAAGCTGCTCCTCGACAGAGAGGCAAACATCCAGTAAAACTGAAACACTTCCTGGAGGGAAAGTTGTTTTCTCAAGTGACCCAAGCTATGCAATGCTTAGAGTGGAACTGGGACAGTGAAGAATATCACATTATCCAATATGAGTAATTTCTGCAGCCTGAAATTGAGGAAATATCCTACAGTTTAACCTCTGGATGTGCTCTAGGAAGCCATTACCTCTCCTGTACTCTGTGTACTTCAGCACAGAGTTCCTGTCACAGCCCAGTACAGCAGGTAAATAACCATGGACACAATCAGCAAACACATACCTGCAACAAACCCACTTCTTGTCCTCAAGGCACACGAGCACAGCCTTCCGTGCAGTCATAGAGCACGAGCATCTAACAAGTGTCAAAAATTATTCTAGCCGGTGCTGCAGATGCGAGCTCACTCTAATTTACTAAAATCACTGAATTTTGTGCTTGTATTAAAGAATAATAGGCATAAATGAATCAGGTGGGCAATGTAACTCAGCAAATTAACATTATTTTGCAATCAAAATTAGAATTTCAAATGCTAAAGCTGAGCTGTCCCCTCTGGGGATGTTGGTATGCACACACACTTACACTGAACTGTTTAGTCCCAAAAGATAGTCAAAATACCATCTTATTTTTAGTGTTAAGAAACAATGCTTTCCCATACAGCCCCACAAATCATCTTTCCCCCTTAGTGGTGAATGGAATCAATCCATAATATATTTGCTTTTCAACAGAAAACTCGTGAAAACTCTGAAAAAAGGCACAGAGTTTGTCTTCACACCCACACAGAGGTGCCATGTAGCTCATTCCCCCTTCATTACAGAGAACCAAAGAAACATCATCCTCACGAAGCAGGCCAGGAATTTCCATTAAAATATCTCATCATTGCACAGAAAAATTTCCTCTACAGCAGCTTCCACTGCACCAAAAGCTTTACGCTCAACTCCGGGACCTTCCTGGAAAACACTGAACTGCATCTCTGAACACTTTTTCATTTCAGAATGAGAAAAGTTGTACAAGCAATTTGTGTTTCGTAATGAAGAAGTGCTTTATCCATTCCAACTCCAAACACTCCAGACAAGCTCGCTCTGTTCAGGGGAACAGTATTTCATTTCACAATACAGGATTAATGAAACGTATCACTGCACTGAAGACCAAAAAGCCTTTCTTTCCAGGCAGGTTTTCACACTGCCAGAGAAAATCCTTTTGAGACCACAGCACTCTAATCAAATGCCATCCTTTCTGAGTGTTATTAAACAATCAACTCCAAAGGACATCAGAGTTTAAAGCAATTTAGTATCACACCTCAATAAACTGAGAACTTCAACTTGAGAATGATGGCACAATACCCTGGCAATCAGCCAAGTTCAGCACTGCCTGGGATGTTCTGGAATACATCACCCGCCTCAGCGAGGCTTCAATGAAAACCACATGACATCATTTGTGTAGTGGAAGAGCTATTCCAAGCACTCTCCCGAGGACTAAATAAATCACCCAGAGCAAGGCTAACCATTGCTGGGGGCTATGACCAAACATGTCTCAAGGCTGAACGTGCAGGCCAGGCATCTGATTTAACTGAATTTTACCCCTTCTGTACCTTATAAACTCCACTTTTGTCTACAGCACCAACTAGTTCCCACTGCTAACTCCAAAAGCAAACCAAAAATCAAGAAAAACAAAAAGCAGAGTAATCACAAGTATTTTAGAACTGTAAATTGATTGTTTTGTCCAAATCCTGTTTCAGAATTATGGAAAGATAAAAATGAACTCTTCAAAAGTGCTCACAAACACCACCACCTGAGGAACTGAAAGCTATTTTAGAAAAGTTAAAAGTCAGCAGGGCCAGAAAAGCCCAAATCCAAAAGATATTTTAAAACAAAAGCAAACTTCAGAACAGAGTTTCAAGTCTAAAGAACGTATCTGAAGAAAACATTTTCCTCCTTGCATTTGAAATTCCAGGCTGGAAGCTGAAACCTCCCAGTATTCAGACAGAAGCAGTAACAAACCTCTGGCTAACCTCAAGGCCCAACAAGTCATTCTGATGTACAACTCGTTAAAAAAACAACAACAAAAAACTTTAAGAAAAAGTTACAGTTCAGGCTCTGTAATTAACAGCATTGCTTTATCTCTCCCAACAAGTCTCAGGAAGTCGTTTGAAAAACTTTTTTTATTCATTGACCATTTAATTCAGATCTGCTCTTAACTTCAGCTGCTGTTGCTACAAAGGGGGAACAGTGTTTTTCTCATAAATGCATTTCGTTTCCTCTTAACCAATAATAAGATTTGTCAGCTGTATTTACTACACAAACCAACCAGACATGCAGAAGACATCTCTTATAAATTAAGACCTAAAGTAAAACTGATTTGAAACCTGCATGGTTTGCTTTGTCACTAAGCATTCCATTGTATGCTGAGTTTCAGTTTCCTGCACACACATTCCACTAGTCACACTTCAAACAGGAAAATCCTGTCAACCAAAGAATGGCTGGAGTCAAGGAAACCTCAGTTTAACCAGCCTTACTATCTCCCAGGTAATCAAGCCACCTGAATGAGCTCTGGAGCAGCTCTTTTGTACCAGCCAGTATCATCAGCCAAATAAAAAAAATTGAAAAACCACCACAAACCAGATCAAACTGGATTAGAGATGAAACAGATTCTCCCTCCTACACCACCGAGGCCAAGCTGGATAAAATGCCATGGTACAGTAAATACATTTGGTTCCTCTTCTACCACACAAGTAAAAGCCAGCTAACCCAGTTTCCCTAAAACCGGACAAAAGTCAATCTCACAATTTTAGTTTGGCTCTGTCAAAGGGGAAATGTTTTAAAAGCTGAACAAACAACACACTTTTGCTAGTAAAAAGGATTTTTTTATTTCCTCTGGAGTTTTCATAGATATGAAAAGGAGAAATAAGAATAGAATACTTCAAGATGATTACACAACTACAGACAGTAACTTTATTTTGCCTTGTAACATACGGAGTTATTGCATCTTCTGAGATGGCAGGAACCACTCCACACCACTGTCACTGTTAGAGATAAAATGACCCAAAGCACAGCCAGCAGCAACCTCATCCTACCACCATTACTTCTCAGCTCTCCTATGGATTAAGAGCATGAATTTTAAGACTTCGAACTCCTGCATTACATCCTGTATTTGGTACTTGTTCAGTTCCAAATGATCAAGTCAAGTCCATCCCTGGGACATCTGCTCCACTACACCTCCCTTCACAGGTGGGCAGTACTAACAACTTCTCCTCTCCCTCCTGCTCGGCTCCCACAGCCAAAAACTTTAGGAGAAAACTTCCAAATGCTGAAACGAAGATCTTATAGTCAAGAATGTAACAAAATATGACTGAGCTGAGATACTCCAATAATTAAAGGCACAAAAAACAGGGCAGTTTAGCTAACTAAGGTGCTCTTTTAGTTTCTCAAAAGGGCATGGTTGTGTCTGAGCCTGAGCTGAAGCTGTTCCCTAGAAACCTCCAGAATGAATGCAAACTTCACTTTCAGTTTTACTTTCAAAGACAGCTGCCCTTTGCCAACCTATAGTTGGAAGGGATGGGGGAAAGGTGAGAAGAGGAATAAGCACAAAAATGAGTAAGTCTCTCTCTATGCATTTGTTTTCATCAACATTTACAATTCTGTTTTAATTAATACAGTTTCAGAACCGAAGCACTGGCAGTAAAAATTTAAAGCATGTCTCAGCATGGTTAATAAAAGCTCACAGCAGAACACAGAAATCTGGAATACTTTTAATTAGTTCCAAGACCAGCTTTTAGTAAAAAGCCAGGTACAGAACGGTGACAGCATTTAATGTCAAGAATTTAAAGTGGCTGCACGTAATGTTTTGAAGTCCAAGTTGTGATGACCTGACAGCCAGCCATGTGAATAAGCACTAACCCTGTACCACAGGGGTACCTCCATTTACTGTAGCCAATGTCTAAAAGTCATCAACATTGCAAGCTATAGGGGAGGGGAAAACCCCTAAACCAAACACAGCGTTTATTTTAAGACTCCCAGCTTCCTCGCATTGATGGGAGACTGGGGGTTACCCTACACTGCACCAATGACAGCAATCTGCCTGTTTATACACTTCCATGAATTAAACCTAAAAGAATGAGTGAGCATCAATAGGTAAGAAAGTGCATTTACTTAGTGTTTCTATTTTAAAATCATTGTAGCTGGTCACAATTGCAAAATAATTACATGAACCTACACAAGGTAACAAGTGGACCACAGAGTCTACTAGAAAATGACACAACACTGCTGGGACTGCACACACAGTTCAGAAAGGGTGAAGAAAAACTCCTGTGCCAAGCACAGAGAATGAAAACCTCTACCTCAATGCCAGGGGCTCACGTCAGATGTTTCAAAACTATCAGTCACACCTTTTCCACATATTTACAGAATTCCAGCTGCTCACCAATCCACTGAGACCACTATCACAGAAGTGAAAGATGCGGTTTTATCATTCAAGATGATCACGACACATGACAGAAAGTTACTCAGAGACTGACAGTCTAAACCTCAGCTAATACACAAAGTTATGAGGAAAGACAAAAATCTCTCCCTACCTTCGCACTGGTTCCTTGGAAGAATCTTCCATCTTGTTTTTATCACATTTTCCAAGATTTGCAGTCCATAATACTGAAATTGGAGAAGAATAAAATGTGAGTACATTACTGTAGGACTAACTAACTTGCAGGACTCTCATTCAATCAGACATTCACACTTAATGTCTAAGACTTCAAGATTATTAAACTAACAATTTTATTAAATATATGTCTATTCACCCATTTACTGAGGTTTCATGCATTGCATTTTCTTGTTTTATTCTTGGCTATACTAAGTCCTGCTGTTTGATCATGCTCACACCAGGAGGGGGGAAAAAAACTATAATGAAAAGCCCTCTGGCAGACAATTTTGGCTATCTGGAAAAGTAGCAGCCAGATATGAATTTGCATCATAAATGACTGCTCCTATGTTTGAGTATTAACACAACCAGGCTCCTAAAATATTTAGCAGCTTGGATGGTGTCTCAAGCTACCTATTGTTCCTCTAAGAGCTGGAAAAAAAAAATCTTGTCTTAGCATCACATGTCCTGACACTGGCACTTTCTAGAGAAAGTATTTCCCAAACTTCACTGGTGTGTTACTTTAGGAACAGCAAGACAACCCACAGGTTTATTTAATTTCAATCCCCACCCCAATATGGCAGCTATTTCTACTATTTAAAGATGAACTTTTGTGCTCAGTCAAAGAACAATAAAAATGTGAATAAGCTCTTGGAAATAATTTTACCTTTCAGGAATTCCTTCCTATGTTCTTACCCAAAACCATTAACGTTGCAAATGGCCATTCCCTCTGCCCATTTGTCCCTACTGCCAACTCACAGTAACAGGGAAAGAAGTTTGTCATGGTATGATCAAAGAACTTCAATATGTAAAACCCCATTAGCATGAATAGACAGGAGAGAAAAGGGGACGAGGAGTTTTGCATTTACTTTATCTGCAGTGGATTAGGAAGAAAAAAAAAAAAGTCACATCAATGCCTGAAAGGTAAACTCAAGTTTTCACAGTTCCAAGTTTGGCTGAGAATAAGAGTTCCTCTTTAAAATGGTTAGTTGTTACACAAAGTAGGATCATTAGCATTTCGACCAAAGGGATCATACAGACTTCTGTTTAATTAAAAAAACACAATGTAGACTGTCCCAAACTACATTGTACTAGAAGAGCATTTTTGCTGTTCTCATCTTAACATAACCTACATCCCTTTGCTTCTCTATCTGATCCCAGTTCCCAGGAGATTTCAGGTGTACATCCTGTATTTGCAAAATATTCTGCCCCCTTCCAAAACCTTGGGCACCAAGAAAAATGATGAACTACAGAAAGTTGGCAGGGTATTTTTATTTCCTCCATGGTCAGCAGCAAAAGCTTATCAACTAGATTTTAACCTGTAAATTGACTTAATTATGTGACATAAAATCTAAATGAAATCAAGGGAATTTTCATGAAGGAAAATGCGCAAAAACACTCTTAAGCAAAATGCTTCACAGGAAGTGATTTCAGCCACTGCTGTAAGTTTACAGACACCATCTGCACCTGATCCAGGCTCACGATACAAAACATACATACAAAAGCTCCTAACAATGCTGTCAGTATGAATATTTATATCAGACAGTGCTAACTCTCCTGAAGCACATCTAAATGCTAGTGAAATTTCTACATTCTACAGGCACACACATTAATTTTTCAGGTATCAACTAACTAGAAATGTTCATTTTCTTCCAAACTTTTTTCCACAAGTGAACTCACTTAGCTTTTACACCAGAATGGCAAGCCTAGTTTCATTTTAAATAAACACTAGATGACCAAATGAAACTTAAATGAAAAACCTAACAACAGACTAAGGACAGACCTCATCCTTAGTGGGATTTTCCCTCACTTAGAATTTCCTGGAGTCAAAGAAAAGGACAGACACCTCTAGCAATCTGACACACCTATTCCTCATTACCTGCTCAAACATCTCATTTGGGCTCATGGACTTTAAGCTATTCATGCTGTAAAGGTTTCTACTCGTTCTTTTGTACATAAGTGACTACAGTTCTGCCCTCTGCAGTGTCTTGTTCACTTCTTCCTCAGTCCTGAAAATATTCCTTTCCCTTCACACTCGCATGTGACACTGAACAGCAGCAGCAGTAAATCACTGTGTACAACCCTCACCTGCACATCCTCCTTGCCACATCACACTGAAAGGGCTCCATCAGCCTCACCATCCTGCAAGGGGCCTTCTGGGGTTTTTACTTTGTTTCATTTGATTTGATGGTTCTAATTACTCCCATCTGTCTGATAATGACAAACACCACTCCCAAAAAAGTCACCAATACCAATTACAAAGTTCTGCCGTTTAATCAACTGCTGCAACAGTACATGTGAGCACTTTTTAACTCCGTGGAAGACAGAAGCCTCTCAAAAACTCATTTGCTCCTGGTTTGCTTGTTGCTAATCGTCTACCACTAATTCACTGCCCAGTTATGAAGATGAGGGACAGGCAACAGCAAAGACTCAAAAAAAAAAAAAAAAAGCATGAAATGATCCCTATGGTAGAAATTTCTATGGCACCCTTATTACTTATTTTATGCACCGAATCCCTTTCCCTCCCACCTCCCAAGAAACAAAAAACAATTGATGAACAGAATTCAGTTAAAGGGAATCAAAAGGGTAGACCTTGTGGAGGCCTGCCGTCAAAGCCTAGCTGTGTCAGTTGCACAGGAAGACACCCCTTTTCTTCCTATTACAAGCAATCAACATAATGGAACATTATGATTAATATCAGGTAGTGTTAACAGCTTTAATTAAAGAAAAAATATGATTGCATAAAAGCCAAATGTCATAGTGCATAAATTTAGCACCAAATCATTCGCAATTTATGTAAATTGAAGAATTCTTTACCTGTTGCTTTCTTTCTGTTCCTCTAATCATCTCATTTTTCACAAGACAAATTTGAGTTTTTAAAAATACTGTTGATAAATCAACTTAAACATTAGTAATGTCTGTCAGTATAAAAAGCAAAGTTTACCAGGCAAGCAAACAGGCAAACACTGTTACTTAAAGGTGCTTAAAGGTGTTACTTTGAGGAAGTTCTTTAAACTGTTTTCCCCTCAACTTCAGAGAGCAATGAAAAAAAAAAATGAATTGCTTCATGAATACCACATGATTTCAGAAACCATCCAAACACAATTTTTTCTGTTTGAACACAGTGTGTATCCAGCAGAAAAACATGCATGTCAGTTAATTTGAGATAATAATCATCAAACTTAAGACAGTGAAAACACATTTTGATCATCTTTTTGGCTCAAACTCACAAGTCTTAGGTAAAGCATTTCAAATTGCAGAAAAAGCCCTGAATGCTGCCCATTTTAGCCTCTACCTTGATGGATGGATTTCCAACAGCAGTACAAAGCAAATGGGTTCTGCATAGAAGCAAAGAACTGATGTGCTACAAACTTTGGGGTGCTTAACCTTATTGATTGCTCAAAACCTTGGCCTAATAAGGTTTATTTTGTTTTTAACACAGCTAGGGACAAATTTTCTCCTCAGTTACATGCACATGGCTTTCATTATGATCACAAACAGCCAAGCACTTATCCAAGGACAAAACATGGCTCTAGGAGACTTTTCATTACTCAGATTTATACAGATACAATACCAATCTTGGGAACTGGCATAACGCTTGTATGTGCCTTGAAAAAAAACTCTGCGTATCCAATTTAGCTCATCCTCAAAAAAAAAAAAGGGAGGGAGAAACTCTTGGCAATGTAAAAGGAGGTCTGAATATTTTTTCATTTACAGTTCTTGTTTAAAGCCAACTTTGAGAACAAGACAATTAAAAAAAAAAGTGATTTGAA
The DNA here is from genome assembly GCA_014706295.1 of Lycocorax pyrrhopterus obiensis. Taxonomy (NCBI): domain Eukaryota; kingdom Metazoa; phylum Chordata; class Aves; order Passeriformes; family Paradisaeidae; genus Lycocorax; species Lycocorax pyrrhopterus. The sequence goes on from JACSVZ010000004.1 coordinate 7,562,605, forward strand.
TCAAGAAAGTCTATGGCTAAAAATGAGATACCTTCCTCAAAGTTTATGAATGGAAGAAAGAGGAAAACCAAATAAATAAAAGTTAATTTGCTTACTTTGGTATTCATGTTCTGAGAGAACTCCAAAATAGTATCAACTCTTGTCCACGCATCAGGATGTTCTTTTAAGTGAGTCAACACTTCTTGTGCCATTCTTTGCTAAAAGAAAATTTGATTTGAAAAATTGTTAGCATTAGATTATTTAAGAAGTTTTATACTGTCAGTGAAGATATCAATATGTAACACTGCATTTAAACTACTTATCTAAGAGTTAGGCAGAACTCAACCGGCAGCAACAAGTCTCTTAAGCTTCCTTCTGCGACAGCTGAAGTTTAGTAACAACCAAACTCCAAAAGCCCATCGATGCAGGACAGTAATTGCTCACTTCCACTCTTCCTGAATGATTCATCCAGACCAGCAGTGAACATGCAAGAACAGCAGACATTACGGGGAAAATCTACTAGGGAATGAAGTTTTCTCCCCTTCCACAAAGTCATCTAGATCAAACTTCATTCTAGGGCACTCAAACTTTCTAGTTCCAGTAGAAACACTCATATGAAGTTGCCAGCTTTAAGGAGCACTGTATTGTGCTGCAAAGTCATTGATGTAGGAACTGTTGATTTTATTCTGAAGAACCACAAAGCAGAACATTAGAGGTCTCCAATCCCTACTTCCGAGGGATCCTTGGTGTACCTAACAACCTACAGAACCATAATAAAAACCTACTGGTGGGAGGAAGGGAGTTGGTCACGCTAATGGTTTGCTCTTCCTTCGGACTGACATTATCAATTACTGTCCTACATACTGTGGTTTCTTGAAAACCTCATCTGAAGCAATTACACATTGAAATAGCTGAACTCATTTTAGCCATCCTTTTCAAAAGCCTGGATGTCCTCAAGAATCTCTAGGGGGCCGAACTGATATCAGCCATTTCCAAAAGTGCAGTGTACTGGCAAATCTTGTTGCAAATTGTATCCCCTACAAGCATCAGGCACTGCCTTACCAACGAGGTGGACATTTTACAACACAATTAACAGAACTCAGCTCATTCTTTCACTGCACCGCAGAGCCAATTCGACAGAGCTGCAAAGCAGTTAAAGCTTTACTTTAGGATTAACTTCACCAGTTAGAACTTACTACAGCCATGCAGATTTCTAGTCTCGTCCAAGTACATACTCGAGCTAATCATCAACTGGTGTAAGAAAACATGTATTTTCAATAACTTAGAAACCCAATCAAGACCCCAAATCTATACACATAAAAAGCAAGAAACAGACAAAACTGGCATGTGATTTACAAAATAAAATCGGAGGTTCCAACAGAAAAGAGCAAGGATGTCTAAACTATCTGTACAACATTACTTGCACCCCTACTTGATAGAATTGAGTGGAGCAATGGACCAGCAAGTAGGTCCCTCCAGATTTGATACGGAGAGATTTGCTATTTGTACCACATAAATGTTCTGTTTAAGACCACAACCAGTACAGCCATATTGTTACAGTATGACATCAGAGTTTAAAAAAAACAAAACAGAAAAACCAGCACTTTTAATACACCTCAGTTTTAAAAGGGAAGAAATAGCTGTATTACTCCCAGGTTCAATCTGAAAGTGTGTTTTTATATTGGCCTCCTGTTTGCTTCTAATACTGGTGACATACCCCAGGATCAAATTTCAACACCAACAAAACAGACACTCCATATCCTTCTCCCAACGCTGAGAGGTTTGCTCTCATACCCACTAACCCCTTTTCTGGACATCAAACCCTGTAGTTTCATAAACTAATAATAAATTTAATGTAAGTATAAATTTAATAAAAATGGTTAATCAAGAACAAAGCCTCATGGTACTGTTGGTACCAAAAAGAAATTTGCAAATAATCTTTCTGGAAATGTGAAGATCTAACAGATCAATGGAATTAAGAGGCTGGAATGAGTCCAGGTAAACACCTATGAGTTGCATAAAATCTCCTTAGTCATATGTTGCACTGGGCTGGGGACATTCTTTCTTTTCAGAGAATTATACCCAAAAAAGCTGAGAGAAAAAAATTTCAATCTCCAGGACAGAAAATAGCTTCTTTCTTGCCTAATACAGATCAGCAGATAACAGTTTTGCAAGCAGAGATAAGAACTAAGCAGAAGGAGGAGGCAGGTGAATCTGAAAGCAAGTGCAGCACAGGCCATTCAGGTTGCATTCTAAACCTGTTTTACCCTGACATTACCCTGACCTATTCCAGGAAAACCACTGGTAGTCTCCCAATTTTAATATTTCATTTCCTCAACTCCTATTTTTCCTGTCACCCTTTAGTATAGGGCTTGAGCTGTCAGACTCCACTGAGTACCATTTTTTCCTGCAGGAATCTTTGAACCCCCTGGAAGAGGGAAAAGCTCAGACTCCCTGTAATGTCTCCACTTTGGAAGTGTACTCAAATAGCTGACTAAAGTTTCACTGAGGTGACACATATTAATACATGTATTTAAAACAAGTTTATATCACAGTTCACTTTTGCTTCTTATTGCATTGATTTTCTAAATACTGGAGACTTTTCCCAGCTGTTTTAAGTGAAGCAACTTCTCACAATGCCAGAACAATGGCAATTTGATCACTGTATTTAGTGTTAATCCTTTATTTTCCTTATAAACTTTTCCCAACTTTTTTAACTCTCTTCAAACCAAACAATATTATAAGCATCACCTGTTTTGCAGGGCAGTAAAGCATATCACAAAATGAGTGCTACAGATGTCCACACTTTTAGGGCAAAAATCTACAAGGAGTTTTCTGTCATTCAAGCACTTAAAAAACTACAGCAAGTAACTACTTGAATTCAGAACACTCGAAATGCAAATATTTCAAAAAACAAGACGGTATTTCAAAACCTATTGGGATTCACACTAGAAAGCTTTACAAAAGCTTTTTTTTTCTCTCTAAAGAGATACACAAAGCAAGTATATGCAAGTACATATCATTGCTTATTCTAACAGCTGGAAAGAATAGAAAAGCATCAACTACTTTGTCCCTTTTAATTCACTCATTGTTGTGCAAGACTATCTTAGCAAGAGATGCCTGACACTGAAACTCCCAATTTGTTGAGCCTGAACAATTAAAATCTGCCAGAAGAGGAACTATGCCAACACCCTTTGTAGCAAAACTTGCTCTCAACATTGAAGTCTTGTTTCCAAAGAAGTTCAAGAAATAGATAAAAGCAATACAAGATTCACTTTCAAGGTAATATATGCAAACACACAAATGCACAGTCCCTCCATTTCAACTTAATACTTCACAATCTGCACTAAGTCCAAAGAGTGCAAGAAGAACCTGTGCAAACTGTAACGGGAAATAAAAAAGACCACACACAAGAAAGGAACAAACTCTTCTATTAAATATACATGACATGCTTCTTTATAAATACAAACACAGTAATAACATCACTAAGATTTTTCTTTTAAATACAATTCTTCACTGAAGTGAACATTACATTTATGGCTTCACAATCCTGTCCATGAGAACAAGTAACACGTAGCTCAGACCTTCCTGAAGAACTAAGTCAGAAAAGGTGAGCTGCACAGTGTCCTTACCAAATCTTATTTGCTAATAATTCTCAACAGCAGAAGGCAAGCTAGGAATGAACACACACCAAACAAACATTTCTCCAAGTGTCATTTCAACGTGAATTCACACATTTCACGTGACTGCCAGTGATATTCCAGTCACCAGCTCAGTAAATTCACTAATACTACTAATTGTTACTGAAGTGAATTGATTTTGCTCAGCTGATTTGCTGTAAGGTTACACATGGTCAACAAATGCAGGTTCCAAGTCCACCTTACCTGTGCACCTTCTCCATGGTACAAGCAGTTCACCACATTGTCCAAGAGATTGATATCCAGTTTCTGGTTAAAATCCAGCAGCTGACGAGCTGCATGGTCTGCTAACATTGTCATAATTGCTGGCATAGATTACTGCAAAACAAAGTTTAAAAAACTGATCAATTAGTAAGAAATTGTTATCAGGTGCAGCTGCAAAGCAAGTGCTTCAGCTTAGCTCATTTGTCTCATTGAAACAAGATGCTTATGTTAGCAGTAGTAGAGAACACTGAATACAACACTGCTTTGATTGTGGGGCACATACCAGGACAAACTTCTCTTCTTCCCTCCTGAAAAATTCACACATTACTACCCCAGCTCAACTCTCAGGGTCTTCAACAGGTAGAACACATAATAACAGTCTGACTAGAGAACAGGCTGCGTTACCAACACCCTAGAGCTTCTTTAAAAGCAGGTATCAACTCCCACCAGTCCCTAAACACGTCTGCTGGTTGAAAACTACAACCAAAACCCACACTGGCAATCTCAGCCGAGTATCGAGTTCCCAAGGCCAACATGCACATTCAGAAGATTCAGTTCCAAAAGCTTTTAAACACTTGGGTATGGAGGTGAAACGTGATCTACACACACAGCAAGAAATTAGCCAGAAGGCATTTTTCAAATAGTTGGGGAAAAAAAAAAAAGAAAACCACCTTACAAGTTAACCACATCCAAGTAAAAAATTACCACTGAAACTAAGTTGACTGAAGGCACTTTGAGAACTTGAAGCAAAGGGACTGTTAAATCAGCAGGTTACTCTGTGTGCCACGTGAGATCACTTCAAGCTGAAATGGAATTCTGCTGGAGGTTTCAGGTCCCCTAAACCCAGGAACACATGCATTAACTCTTTGTCCTAGATAGAGCAGCCTTGATATTATGCAAAGGGAGTCAGGTGGGGTGTGCATGTAAGATTCTTTACCAGCCAGAGACTGGTGCAAGATAAAGACATTCATGAAAAGCAGGAAAACAAGCCAGAATCCACAGAATTTTTGATGGCAAAGTTATACTCTACCTTTTTCACACCATCCTCCTCCATGTGTGAAACACCCAACCAAGTTTATTGCCCTCTTCTCACAGTCAATGGCAACTCTAACACATATTCCCACCCTGCCATCTACAGCACCTCTGTGCCACTCACCCTCCTTTTCAAACCCTGTAAACCTACAAATCTCACATAAAACTGCTCACTGAACAAACAGCCAGAAGTCAGGGCAAGTGCAAGACCAATCAAAAAGTTACACCAGAGCCATCTGCATACTCAGAAAGACACAACCTGAAACTCTTCCAGAAACACACCCCATAAAGTCAGTTTTACTCTTACTAAGTAACTCCATGTGTAAGTAAGAATTTGTTTTATGCTTTATGTATTTAAGTCATGCTCAAAAGTAAGGAGCAAGACAAACCTGTGCCTCAACCCTAGTAATTGCTAATTAAGTGAAAGTCTTACAGTAGCATTCAGACAAGGAAAATCTTTTGTTCAGAAATGTATATGTACAAGTAGTGCCAAGTAATTTCTTTTACTCCTATATATAAAAATAGCTTAAAACTCGAATATTTTAATCGGATTTTCAAGTAGGAAACTCAATATTACTACTCTAACACAACCATTTTAAGGGCTTCGTCTCAACATCCTGTTAAGTCTTTTTACAACATGTACCTGCAAAACCAGGAGAAAATAAACATCAAGTAGAGAACAAAATAAATTAAAATTAACAATCCATGCCTATTCTTCCGTCCTTCGACTCCTGATGTTTTCAAAATTGCAATGTTAAGTTTGGAAGCAAGAAACACAACAGCAGGAAAGGCTGACTTCATTCTTCATTTCATTCTTTTGACTCAGGAGGAGGCTGAAAACGTCACCAGGCAGATGAGAGGCAGTGAGCAGCACCACTAGAAGGAAACTGCACCCATGAAGAGGCTCAGAGCAGTCAATGCTCCCTCAAAAACTCGTGCTCCCACGCACGCCCCTTTTCGTCCACATCTGGCCTCCATGGCTGAGCCGTGAGCCGGGAAAGCAGTTTTCAAACCACAGTAAATGTCGTGAACCAGTCGCTCCTCAGGTAGGGCCATTCATCTCAGACCTGAGCCTCTTTCGGTGGTTTTCAGGCCGCCCTGAGAGCGCCAAGGAGGAGCAGCGTGACCAAGAGAAGTTATTCACCACATGGAAGCAGAAAGGAAATGTTTTGAATAGGGCCCTTCGCCACTCCCAGCATTATCTTCAAAATGACCTACCTACTTCGCCAGCCGAAACACAGAAATGGCGGCTTTGTGGCCACCACCACCTGCAACCAACTCGATCTCCCACTCCTAACACTGTACCCACATGAAGCTCATAATCTCTGATTTACTGTACTCCTACACTTTCCCTCCCCCATCATGCCTGAACTCCGGAACAGGTTTAAGCCTCAGCTCCAAGAACCACCACTGATCAGTCCTTTAATAAATGGGCAAGCAGAAACAAAAAAGTTGTCAGAAAAACCCCAAAAACACACACACACAAAAAAAATCTGAACTACAACATAGCAAGAATGTGACATCTACCGAAGGTCAAAAGAACTGCATTTACAGCACTGTTTACACAGTTATCCCAACTCTCGATGACCCTGGACCTTTAACACAACAGTTAGCTTGTTGTGGTAGACCCGATTCATTTTGGTATGTAGCACACAGGAATAACAGCAGGCATTTAATAGTAGGAAATATTGAGCATTCACCATGAATCCTACAGCACCTTCAACCCAGATATTTAAAGCTCATTGGGGGCAGCGACTAAAAAAAAAAAAACAAACCCACCCAGGGAGAGTCACTGTGCCCCATTTCTAAGCACGCAATGCAAATGAATTGCCTCCCTCTTCCAAGGAATTAGCTGCATCACTTGTAAATCCCACCCAGGAGGGGCGAGTGGCTCTGAAACGCAGCGCACGACAAACGCGTTCGCATCACACTCCACACATCAGCAATGGCAACGAAACCGCCCCTTCCCTTCGCTCCTTCACACACACGTGAAGGAGAAGGACGAGACGGATTAAGTAACATCTGCCCGACACCTCGGAGCGTTCATTTTCGGCTGGAAATAACTCACACCCACCCAGCACGGCGGCCCTTCCCCGGCTCCTGCCGCAGCGCCCCGGCGGGCGGGCAGCGCCCTGCCTTCCGGGCAGCCGCTCCGGCTCCCGGCTCGGGCCGGCACGGCCCCGGTTCCCGGTGGGGAACGGGCCCGGGCGGTGGGTCGGGCGGGCCGGGGCCCTGAGGAGCGCGGCGGCCCCGCAGCCCCTCCCTCCTCCTCCTCCTCCTCCTCCCCTGGGCTCCAGCCCTGCGCTCTATACAGGGCTCCCCACGTGATCCAGGCGGACGTTTCAATACTGCTGCACAGACACACACACACACAAAAAAATATTTCTGGAAACTTCCACTCCTAATAATTTACAGATTATGTCGCCGGGTTTGCCCGCACCCGATCCCAGCCTGCCCGGCCCCCTCCTAACGAGGAGCATCCCCCGCAGCATCCGTGGCTGCGCTCGGCCAGGCCGGGGATGCTCGTACCCCAAACCCCATCCCAGTGCACCCCCGCCCCTCAGGGCTCCTCCACGGGGTCCATCACATCTCTCCTAGCACAGGCCAGGCTCTGTGCTCCCTTGCACGGACACATCCCCCCGTTCTGCCCCCCATAATCCCCCCCTCTGCCCCCTCCGCGTTGCCCATCGCGACCCCCCCGCAACCCTCGCTTACCTAGGGGTTTCTCACAGCCTCTTCCTTCAGAAAGTAGGGGCGGGCAAGCCAAGTTTCTAACCACCACACGCCACAAGAAAAAAAAAAAAAAGAAAATAAAAAAAGACCACCAAAAATAACCCCCTCCCAAAAAGAAAAAAAAAAAAAAACCACGGAAGGAGGGAAAAAAAAACCACCACGGCAGGAGGTGGGGGGGAAGGCGAGCGCTCCCTCCTCGGTGGTGGGTCGGGGTTAGTGGCGCCACTCCTCCCCTCGCAGCGTGCCCGGCCTGGCTGCACCAGGCGCCCGAAGCGGCCCCAGGGGCTCCGCGCTCGGCTCCGCGCCTTCTCCTCAGGCCCGGGAAAGCGGCCGGCGCGGCGCTCCGGCCTCGCTGGTGCGGGGGGATCTACCCGGCTGCGCCTCCCGCGCCGCCCAGGCCCGGCCCCGCCGGCTCTCGCTGCCCCTGCGGCTGCCGCCCTCCCCGCCCGGCGCTCAGTTCGCCCCCATTCCCGCCGCCCCCCCCGCGGCTCGCACTAAACTTCGCCCCCTCAGCTGCGTGTCCCCTACGAGCAGGTCACACACGCGGCAGCGGCGGCGGGGACTGAGCGCGGCGCGTCTCCCCCTCCTAATGCCACAGGCTCGGAACCGGCTCAAACCGGTTCAGACTGGGAGATTCCATCTCGGTTTAGTTTTCAGCCCATGGCGCCGCGGAGCGTTTGGAAACCTCGGCGGCCCCGCCCATCCGCAGCTCCCATTGGCCCCGGGATGTGCCGCCGCGAAGGCGGCCGCCACGTTGATTGGCTGGGCGGGCTGTCAATCCGCTGAGGGCCTCGGAAGGGCGGGGGGAGCGAGCGGCGGCGGGGGGGGTGAGCAGAGGGGACCCGCCCCCTCTCCAGCAGCGCTTTGCGCGCTAAGGGGGGGGGGGCGCCGCTTTCCGATAGGCCGAGCCGAGCTGTCACTCAAAGCGGCCCCGCCTCCAAGTTCTCAAAGCGCGGGCGCAGGCCTCGTCGCGCTCTCATTGGCCGGCGGCGGTGGCGGCGTGACGCGCGCGCCTGAGCGCGGCTTTCGGGGCTGCGGCGGGAGGGGGCGGGAAAGGCGCGGCCGTTGGGCGCCCCCGGGCGCGTGCCTGAGGGGCAATGGCGGGAGCGGGGCGGGCGGTGCGTGAGGGGAAGGGGCTCGGGGGGACTGGGGGGCTGGTCCGTGTGAGGAGAGGGGGTTCGGGGAGGGCTCTTCTCAGTGAGGTGAAGGGAGTTGGGGGCCTCTGCTCCGTGAAGTGTAGGGAGTCGGGGGGCTTTCCTTAGCGAGCTAAAGGGGTTTGAGTGAAGGGGTTCGCGGGGCTCTGCTCCATGAGGTGAAGGGATGGATTTACGGGGCCTGGCCCGTGAGGGGAGGAGGTTGGTGGAATTGGCCCGTGAGGGGAACGGATGTGAGGGAAAGGGTTCGGGTCTCTGGTCCGTGAGGGGAAGGGGTTCGGGCACCATCCCGTTCGTGCTGAGGCGCGGTTTCCGCGGGAGTGCAGCGAGGAAATGGGGGTACCCTGTGTGTGTGGGCTGTATGGCAATGGCGGGCGTTACCCCACCGGGTCTCTCTCTCTAGGAAGGAGTGGAGTGGAGTAGAATATCTCGCTGTAAAGTGGGCCCTGTGAGCAGGAGGGGCCAGCCCAGGGTGGGTGCTGGCTGTCCCTTATCCCAGCAGCCCTGTGCTCTCCACCAAAGCCTGTGCAGATCGCAAGTGAGGTGTGTCCCCTCCTCTACGATGCCTCTATCCATGAGGTGTCCAGCTTCCTGCTGCAGCCCCTTGCAGCTGCCCTCCAAAGTGCGCTTCAGGCAAGGCTGGCTTTAGATTTATCCAAATCTCGAGCTGTGTGAGGTGTATTAGACAGCCAGATGGGAACAGGGGTGATCTTAGGGCTTTTCAGTGGCGACACAAACTCAGCGGGCTATGGTTGCACATCTCATCGCTGCCTGAAGGAGCAGAGAACGTGCTTGGCAACTTTCATGTGGAAAAGCTCCTATCAGTGGATGTACTCTGTACCTACACATGCATTTCTTCAGTCTTACCTCCTTTTTTGAAAAAAGCAACTTATGACTCACTTCTATGAGGAGGCTACTATAATGAAGTTTTTCGATACCATTCTAGGAACAAACTTTCTTTTTCATCACTTAAATTGAAGCAGTTACTTTGTTTTTGAAATGGCATTACGCTGGTCAGTGAAACTTGTTGTAGAGGTGATACTTTTGATTTGTGGAATGCCCTCTGGGTGGTTTCCAAAGGAAACTTTCTCTATAGCTTTGTTGAGGTGGTGTTCACCTGTGCTGTGGCTGGGAGTGTGGGAGGGATGCTTAAGCACTTTTGCACAGTTTTAAAAGGAAAAAAAAAAATAGTGTTTTGTGGTGTGTAGGCTACTCCAGAGTAGTGGAAGTAGTGGCTAAATTACCGCTGCTGTGAGGTTTGTATCTAGCAGGCAGGTACTGTGCTGTTGCTAATAAGTCATAAAAAGGACACTTAACTATGTTTTTAAAGCCTTTGTTGGCTTTCTAACTTTACAGATAATGTGTGCTCAGCCATGTAGCTGCTGGATGGGGCTCAAAACCTGTATTTTTCCCATATGATTTTTTAAATCCAAAGCTTCTGTGTAATCCAACAGTTTAAAGTTAGGCATCTGTAGTCATCCCCAAAAGATTGCCAGTACAAGGAAAACCATAACATACTTGAATAAATAAATACAATTACACGTATTTACACTGTTCTGATTGCCTGACCAATTCTAGAAGTGCTATGGGGATTCCAGTTCCTCAGTCTTCATTTTGTGGGTGTGTATTATGTGGTTTCTTTACTTTCTTTCTGGGACGGCTGGGGAAATCTTGTATTCAAATACACATTTGTGTTTTGGGCAGAATCTCAGAGGATGCAAGACCATGTAGTGCCAAATCAGATCCTGGGTGATGTAATATGGGCTTAATGTGATGTATTACTGCACTTAATTCCTCAGTTAAGTTTCTTGGAAGGATTTCTGCAGCATTGAAGACTTGAAGAGCTGGAATGTGAATGGTCGCTTTTATTTTTTATCATGCCTAAAAGGAACTGCATCCTGTTAACATCTGTGTCAGGGTGGTAACACTGCTTTGTTTAATTCAGCTTGTTTGTCTTGATCTGGTGGGTTGGCTTTTGCAGAGTGACTGTAATAGAAGATAGCACTGGAGCTGCTGGGATTGAATTTGAAAGTGATTCCAGTAGAATGGACAGGCATAGCAAGCTGTTGGTGGGTTAAAAGCAGGGCTGTAACTCTAGCACATAGAATAAACAGTTCCTATGTGTGTTTTGATGTTCTAGCTAGCTCTGGTGTTCAAAACAAACTGATGTAAGAGACCAGAAAGTCAGATGCTTTTAACTCCTTCTGCTTGTGGTGAAGGTTTGCTTCTATTTTCTTTTTGTGTGTGTAAGAGACAAATGTTTAAATCCTTAAATCACTTTGTTAAATGAATGTTAACTATTTTGGGAGTAGATGCAGCCTCACAATTACATCAGGTGTTGGTAATGCCCCAGATTGCAACGTGGTTTTAATAAATTGTGGGAGTAACAAACACAGCAGGGGCTGGCTCTGCCAGTTTATTTGCTAAATCCTGTGCTTGAGTTGGAGAGAGTTCTTGCCTCCTCACTATCACTGCCTCTGTTATATCAAATAACACATTAATTTTTTTTAGAAATAGCCCTCCCTATCTTCCTGCAAGCTGTGGTCTGGGAAAACTGATCACTTCCCATCTCCCCTCTGTAAGGAGCCAGGTGAAAGCTGGTTCAGAAACTCAGGGCAGTCAGTAAAATGCAGCTGTTTTAGCAGGATGGGTGTGTCTGATCACAACTTTTCTCCTGCACATGCTATCAGGAGTTGTTGTAAGCTTATGCTTGCTGTTTTGTTGCCACTGTTCCCTGTCTGTTGGCTCCTTTATTAGATGTTCAGTCTGGTATTTCGGCCTTGTTGGAATCAATAGGAAAATTTGCTTGGGTTTCAGGTCAGCAGTGTGGCCTGGTAGTGATAAAAGCTAACTGCACACTAGGCTGGATCAAAAGGAACATAACAGGACATCAAGTGAAGTGATTCTTTCTCTCTGCTGGTCACTCAGCAGCTGCATCTGGCACACCATGCCTGGATTTTGGTCCATCACTACAGGAAAGAGATGGAAAACCCTGTGCAAGTCCAACAGAGCCCATCTCCAAGGTGGAGAAAGGACTGGGGGAGCTGGACTTCTTCATCCTGGGAAAAAAAGTGGGTGAGGGGAGACCCAGCAGCACAAACTAAAGTGGAGAGTGGGAACTCTATGGGCAGAATTAAATAACTAAGCTTTTGTGGTCTGTTTGTTCTTCACAAGGGCCCTACAATTTGTGGGAGTTCATATATTTTGAATGCTTGTCTAATCCCTGCACACGCTGTTCAGGGGTGATGGGGGGGGCCACCAAGGTCTGAGAGTGCCACAAAATAAAGGTTATGTGGATGGGCAAGCAGTGCTTATTAGCTTTCACCCCAAAGTTAGAGAGCTCCTCCTTTTACCTTTTATGCAGGATTTTTTTACTCTTTAAAGCTTTTTTTGTTTGTTTTTGGACACCCTTCCTGTAAATTTGCTTTAGCAGATCATCTCCTTTAGCTGTGGTCAATTTGGTTTTTCAGAACCAGTATGATTTTCTTGGGTGGTGTGCCAGCATTAGGGATTGTGCACCCAGGAAAGGTGGTTCTGATAGCAGGAGGAGGTGTACAAGTAAGAGAAAAATATCAAGTTGGTGTCATAATTTCTTGACTGGTGAAGTAGGTCTTGTAAATGGAAAGACCAGGGAAGGGAGAAAAATAGGGCTGAGGAAATAAGGCGAAGGCAAAGAGAAGGCAGGTGCTGAGTGAGGCTGAAATGAAAGGAATGAGGCATTCAGAGGAAATTGCCAGCTGTAAATTTTCAGGGATGTCTGGGCAACACAACTAAAAGAATCTGTTAATGTCATGAGTGTCATTGTAAACAGCTCCAGCCTCCACCTCATCCTTCAGGAAAGGCCCTTTCCCCATCCATGCCTTTATGGGGGGGCGTGTCCTGACTGCGGAGTTTTCACTTTACTGCTCTGTGTCCATTGCCAAAGATTTCTTCTCAAAGCAGAGAAAGATGCCTTGTAGTTTCCACTTTCTCCTGCAGCTGTCCCACTTAGTTCTGGGATTATTGACATGATAGGACCAGGAAATATGTTTGGCTAATGAAAGGAATGCAGAGAATTTATTCTGTCCTTCCACTCTTGTCATTCTAGAAATGGCAGAACTAATCCTGCCTGAGCATCCCACTTCTCACTGAGCATCTGCTGCCATTCTTAATTGTTTTGTTTTTTCTTTGGGAGAGCTTCCAGTGTACTTCTTTTATTCTTTAATTACTTTTGTTTGACTTCACTTTTACTGTGTCTTTGGCCTAACAAATTTTGCATTTAATTTCTTTTATTCTTATGTGGAAGAAAGCAACTGGTCTGTTTTGATGAATGTCCCAGATCAATGATTGCAGAGAGGCTGGATGTAAGAAGAATATTAACAGCATTTGCAGATGATCATAAGTCAGGTGTTACAAACACAAGTAGGAAGAAATAATACAACATAATCTAAAAATCTTGGAAACAGGAAATTGAATGTAACTGAGTGGAGAGGAGAAATAAAAACTGATGTGTCCTTGGGAAAAAAAAAAAAGAAGTTCAGTCCAAGGGAAAACTTGGAAAATAGAGCTGAGGGAGAAAGTGGAGAGCAAGTTAGTTATTCCTTTGCTTGGTGACAGGGCAAAGGAAAGAACAACATAATTAGGGAGTATCTGTGGGCATCTCTTGGAACAGCAGCAGGGCAGTGGCCTAAAGTAATTTTAGAACACTCAATATTTTAACTAAACCTGGGTATCTCATTATCAGTGTGTTGTAAATAGATGGGCACAATTTCAGAGACAATTGGTAATTAACACTTGAGGGAGTAAAGGAATGAAACATGTAAAACATGGTAGGAAATGTTAGGAAACAAAATATCTGAGGAAAAGCCAGAGAGGGATATGTTCATCAATAAACTTCCTAAAGTGATGAACTGTAAACAGTTTATGAATATTTTGAGATAATTAAAATGGCTCTCAATAAGGATTAGGCATTAAACTTCAGATTGTGGAGTAACTTTTCACAGTATGTACAAATCCATAAATAACAGATTCTAAGAAGGAACTGAAAAAAAACACTGGGAAAAAACACTGTATATTGCAAGGAACAAATTCTCCATCTGCAGTCTTTTAAAGATGTCATCTTTTTGGTGTCTCACTGATAACGGAATTCTTCTGTTAGCCAAATCTTGCTTGCCACATTCATGTGAATTGTGCTGATGCTGACATGAGGTCAGAAGACAAAGGTAAGAAATTTCCCCCTTCCTCTAGTAAAGTTCAAATAAGTGAGTTTACAAAATTTTTGTTGAGAAAAGTCTTTAACCTGGGACTCTGCATGTAAACAAGTGAGCACAGTGAGCTATAAATATTCCTTTTGCATTATATAGCTATAAAGTAATACTCATAACTTAAGAGAAATCAGCTGTTCTTCAAGAGCTGTTTAACTGTGATAAACTTGGCACAAATTCTGTCAGTCTCAGCTTTAGGAACAATTCTAGAATCTGCAGCTGTGAACCATCTTCTGTGATGCTGGGACTCTGTCAGAAAGATGGTGTGAAGTTTGCTGAGCTGATCTGCTGACACAGGGACTACCATAAAGCCATGTTAATAAAATCTTGCAAGGAGGCAAACTCCAAGTTGTCACCCTTCTGTTAAACCAGATCTGGTCATCTCTGAAGCATTCACTAGTTCTGAAAGTGTTCGGGGTTTTGTTTGTTGGTTTTGCTATTTTATTTGTTTGTTTTGGTTTTTTTTTTTTTTACTTACCTGCTTTGGATATAATTACTTAACTTTATTTTTTGGCCTAACAAACTTTTAAAGGACTTTAAGGGTTGTTTTTTTTTCAGGAAAGCCAGGTAGTAGGATTTGTGTTCCAAAATAGCAATCAAACTATAAAAGTTGAGGAATCTGAGATAAAATATTCCATAGTGTCAGTGCTCTAAATGCCATTGGCAGAGACTATTGATTCTCCCCAATAAACTTTACACAGTGTTAAATCTAACAATTGTCTCTGGGCAATTGTCTGTTGCTTAGGTCCACTTTGTATTTAAAATGGAACTGTTAACTTCATTGTGGTAATGTCTTTATTTGGAGCATTACTTGATCTTTTAGCTTTTGAGGCGACAACCTTTTCTCTCTAACATGTAAAATAACTCCAGATGGCATTTGAGGAACAGATCCACCAAAGATCAATGTTTTGTCTTTAGTAAATTCTTAGTATTTACAAGATTGGTGAAGCCCTGTCCTCTCTTTGATTTAGTGGGCATGTGATAACTTTCAGTCGTTATTCTGATTTAAACTGAAAAAACCGCACTTTATATCCACAGGTAACAGTAATGCCCCTTCTGGAATAACAGTCAGTCTCTTGCGTCCTCCCGTACCTGGAATTGTGGATCACAGGATATGAGTCCAGGGTATGAATGTGAGTGTGGTAGATGTCACTTCCATGATAGTTGGTGGCTTTAGTGGCTGCCAAATTCATAAACACATCAGGATAACATACAGGTTATAGCTCCAAGTGAGACTGTTTTATAACTGATTTATCTCAGTCCAGTCTCAGCTTTATAACTGAGCCTAAATTCCAAACTGTCCCTCAGCATTTCCAGGTGTTTTTAATGCATTGCCTTTCCCTTCCATGCTGTTGCATGTGCAACTTGGCTATCCTTTCCTTTCTACAGTGAATAGCCTTGAGATTAAAATGTATTCCCCAAGTGATGAACATAGGGCTATCATTCCAAAACAAGCTCCTTTAGCTTGCTCATTTTGGAAATCAGCAACACCTTTTTTTTTATGTTGGGAAAAGAAGGAGGTAGAAGGATGGAAGGAGTAGAAACCAAATCACTATTTAGGTTTTTCTTGGAGAGGTGATACTAAGAAACAATTCGGAGGAAGCTGCAGCTTTCAGTTTTGAGCAAATAACACTGTGCTGAAGGAAAAGATCTCACATCCTTCCCAAGGTTTTGAAGATGAGCTTTTTGAATGTATATAATATGTGCACAATCATCATCCAATTCATTAGGCTTCTTGGTTATTATTTTTTTCATATTTTCACAGTGAACTCCTTGATTTTAGATATGGGGGTTTTTTTTGTTTAAGCTTTTTGTGTCTTTTCACTCATTTCTCTATTTCAGTCCATAAATTATTGTTCAGCCTTTGGCAAGCTGTATTTTTAAGATGCTGCTCTCTTCTGTCATACCTGTGACTAAACTTAGTCTTTGATCACGTTCCTTTGTGACTGGTCTTTTCCACTGTGAAGGGAAAATTAGAACTAAAAAAAAAGTATTTCTATCCTTAGAATCCTTTTTCCCCTGTGAGCATCCTTTGGAGAATTTTATTTTAAGGGAGCATCCCTGCAAGCTCTGTGTTCAGGTAGCAATAAGCAATTTTGTAGGCAGGGTAGAATGAGAAACTTGGCATCACAGACTAAAAATGACAGGGCTGCCACAGAAGCTGCCACAGAAGCTGCCACACATTCCTCGTGTGACAGAGGTCACCACGCTTCCGAGGGGGATGTCAGCGACACCTTCCATGGCAAAAGCCAACTTCACTTCCCCCTGTAACGAAGGATTAGGTCAAAATACCTCCAGTTACTTCCCAAAATGTGAAAGATGCTGGTATGGGTGACCAGTTTGTCTGTGTGGATGGACAGGCCTGTTGTCATTCCCTGTTTCCTTCTAGGACTGCAGCAAAGATGCTGGACATGTTTTCTTCCTGGGGAATTAGACCTCAACAGTTTGGGAAATGCAGGTCTTGAGAGCTGCTTGCGCAGAGAAAATGGGTAATTAGAAGCATGTGTTGTGCTGTGAGTTCCAGGGAGCTGTCTGGGCCAGAGTGAAAGGCTGGATTAGCACAGTGTGGCAGCTCTGTACAGATGCAAACCTGGAGTGCCTTTAACCATTCTAACCTCGTTGCAAACTTAGTTGAAAACGGGGTATTTATTCATAGGGTCTCCAGTTTGATGATTTTTCCCCTGGCAGTATCTTAGATGAAAATTTATATTTACATATAATTTTTTTTGACCAGACTGTTGCCCAAGTTATTTCTGAAAACTGACTTTTTATAAACTAAAATATTGGCATTTGACTCCAGCTGAAGGAAAGAAATGTGGTATGATTTAGTTAAGTGTCACCTAACAGCAAATTAGCCTTAAACCCAAATTTATCTGTCCTGGATTGTAGATGGAAAAGAACTTCGGGTTAGTTTCAAGATGCCTGTCAGATACAACTCACACAGGTGAAAAAAGTTTCTAGGACAATGTACATGAAATAAAATTTCACTTTTCATCTGCCAAGTCCCTCATTCTTGCTCTGTTTGAAACTGGTATTGTGAGGAGGTAGCAAATTACTTTGTGATGTGTTTCAGCCAAACAAGCTTGTGGTTATGGCCGAGTAATGGAGACCTTTTATACTGATTTTTTATTTTGGTAAAGGGGTTCTCTGAGTTTGATGAAATACCCTATAAAATCTGTGGCTAAAAATAGAGATGCCACCTCCTCTTACAGCAGAGATGTGTTTTGTGCTGAATACTTTCCCTGATGAAAATAATAGGCATGTAATGCTAGTATTTTTAATACTAGATTTTTATACAGAGAGGAGAAAGGCATTCTGCTTGTGATACTGTAAAGATCACTCACCTATGATCAATAATCCATTAGGAGGAATCTCTGTTCCATTTAACACCACTAACAAGTTTTTCAATCCCTTCCAAGTGTAAAGCAGGACAGAGAAGTAATCTGGAAGGTTGAACTGTGGAGGAAGTCAAAATAGCACCAAAAATAGTTGAATATAAAGGTACTTAGCAGAAACCACGTCTAAAGCAGCCTTATTTTTAATACAAAATGTCTTGTAAGCCTGCCTGAGTCTGCTGTCCAGCTGAGAGGCCCAGTGAGGGCACCTCTTCAGTAAATAGTGGAGTACCATGGCCATGAACACAACAAAACTGCTTTACAGAGATTTATTACACCTCACTCCTCAGAGAGGTATGAAATGTATCCAGCCTGGAGGAGCAAATAATGACAAAGGATGATACAAGTACTTCAGAGTTTTTAGCTGTGAGTGGCTGGCAGGATGTCCAGCCTTGATGATTTAATAATTGGTGGATTGGTGACCATGCGTTTTATCTAGTGTTGGTTTGGGATTATCACTTTACGATCATTTGGGGCAGCAATTTCAGGTCAAATCCTAATTTTCCTTGCATGAAGAATTCCACTATGTCCTTATGCATGGGAAGAAGTGTAGGAAAAGTAAATCTTCTTATGGATATTACTGTTTGGCACAGTCTAAAATATGTTTAATGGCTTTTGCTTTTTTGTAGACTGAGAAATCAAGTTTGAAAGCAAACCAACAATAGAGGCATTCATGGTTTGCTTTTTAAAAGCCACACATTGTCCTATCTTATTCAAAGCAGAATTTTTCTAATAACCAAATTCTCGGAGTCTGTTTCCCAAAGTTATGTAATAAAAACAATTGTCACATCTATTATGATAGTCTAGACTAGATGCAAAAGGAGAACTCTGGGGTAAGCATGGAGATTTTCTCATGGAAACAGATAACGGGAAGACTAAAATCTATTCTTCAGCTCTTTTAAATAAGTAGTCTAATCTCTAACCTTTCAGAATAGTTCAGTTGTTTTCTTGGCGGGGGGGAAATGGCTGCAGTAGATTGTTCTAGAAGAAAATGTGCCATTGTCAGCCCTCCTCTGCTGGGTGGGTGATAAGGGCCTGTAAAAGCCCTGTGTTGTCTCCCAAGTAGTCCAGAAGCAAGGCTTTTCCTCTCCTATATGGATCCTTGTGTGTGTGAGATAGATTAATGGCTTGTCACGGGAGCACAAACCAAGCTATCGAGTTTAGCTGGAATGAAATGGTTCTATTTTCTGAAATCATGAATGGAACAGATTTTCCAAGTGGGAAACAAAGACATCTCCTCAGCTGATGCTGTGTTGCCTATAGTGGGGATCAGAGAACAACATTGCAAGAGGGGCCTGGATTTGTTTGCATCTTCCCATCCTGGTCCTACACCCCCCTCTGCCTCCTGCCCCCAGGTGGAGTGAGGTGCACGTAAGGCCGGGGCTGCCAAATCAGGAGAAGTTTCTATTAGGAACTCACCCTGCAGAACAGCAGTAATTTATGAGCTGGGGCCCGTTGCAAATACAAACTGGGTCTCAAGGGGGATGGGAATTTGTTCATATGTGCTGGTATTTGGGTCACGAGCCTGATGGAAGGGGACAACACAACCCATCAAGTTTGGGAGTGGGAGCTGTGAAATGTTACAGCAGCGGGATCATCCCTTGTGGCTTCTTGTAATTAGATAAAATTTGCTGATTAATGAGGCCATAGTTTCACATAGGCTTTAAGCCAGCACTGAAATCTCACCTGACAAAAGTGATTAGTTTTAACCTGGATATGGAGCACTGTGGCTGTAGAAAACATTTTTTTCCGGTAGGGATGAGTATGGTGCTAGGATTAAGTGGAAAGGGGGGTGCAGAACATGTATATTCCTGGAATTTGGGAACACAAAAAAAATGAGGGGAAAATAAGACAAATGTATCCTCTTGCTTTTGAAGCTTTTTATCTTCTCAGTCTTTTTCTTACTCAGATGTTTTGCTGTAGCTTCCTTTTTAGGTTAGGTGAGGACATTCCTAAGCCAAAGGCCACCTGATCAGGTAGTGATGTGATGTTTGCTCTCCCTCCTTCACACTGAGCCAATTGTGTGAAATACAAGCCAGTATGAACTCCCCTCAAAAGTACACAGCTAAAAAGCCAAGTCACATTCAAATACACATAAAGTCATTTCAGATGCACAGGGAAGTTTTAAATTAAAAAGCTAAAGTTATGAAGTCAAAACCTTTGACTTCAAGGGATGTAATTTATTTTTTTCTACAATGTATTGTCCAGAATATTCTCCTTTGGGCAGCACTGTTTAAAAGTTTATTAATATATGTAAATAATTAGCAGCCTGGCTTGGTGGCATGAAGATTAAACTAAAGGTGCATATTGCTGGTCTATGGGATAGATACAGAACCCATATAAACAGTGTGCATGGAATGCTATTTTTTGCATAGTTAGTACAGCTGTAACACTGAGAAAGCCTATAGGAGATAGTTTTTGGATATAGAATGTAAAATGTATCTCAAGGGATGTGAGAGAGACATGATGGGTTGAAAATGGAAATCTTAATACAGTAGAAACCATGAAGGGGACAGTTCTGTACAGCATTTAGTAATTTTCCCCCATTTTTTATCTTTAATGACATCGATCTTTTTCTTTCAGTTCCACCAATCTTGTAGGTGGAGTGGAAGTTGGCACTTGGAATATTTCTTACTCTAATAGGAGGAAGGAACAGTGAGAGCAAGGGACAAGAGCTTGATTGTTACACTGCTGCCTAAAGTAAGGGTTGCAGAAAATTACTTTTCCTGTAGCTGGGCAGGGTTGGTGGCACTCACAGGTTCTGGGTGCAGCCCAGTGATCAGCAGAAATGTGATGACTGTGTCACAAGTGACACAAATGTGTGGTGAGGAGGCAAGCTGGAGGTCAGGAATCCAGGGAGTCCACTCGAGTCAGGCACAGCAGGGGCAGGACTGAGCACAGACCTCAGGGAGGAACCAGGGAATTCAGCCTGGGGTGAAATGTGTCAGTGGCCAGAGTGTGGGATGGGATGGGGGTCTCGGGGGAGGCTCTTCAGGGCAGTGAAGGCCCATCGATGCACTCAGGATCCAAACAGACTCTGAACTTCCCAAGGTAGCTTTTATTAGCAGGATTGCTTTTTGTACAGGGGGGAAAAAACCTACTTTGCACTTGGATTAAACTTCATCTGCTTTAATTTTCACCCCAGCAGAGCTCCCTGTTACAGACAGATGAAGCAGTGCCAAGTGCTCTCACTAAGAACACCTGAACAGCATATTCTTTGTAGAAAGTTTACCCTTCCTATTAATTGAGGTTAATTGTAGCTTTGCAATTGCTACCCACAAGAGGAAAAGAAGAGTGTTTCTACCTCTGAGCTGTAATTTGTATTTATAATTTTTTACTGTGATTGAAGGTACCACAAGTTTTAGGCCCTGGTAGTTGAAGGCACAGTGCACACACAGAGCCAAAGACTGATGACATCTCCCCCAAAAAACTTACCAAGTCAGAAAATAATGTAGGAAAGAAGTCTCACAGCATCCCCACAAAGTGAGGGTTGAGAATTGTGTGGACTCTGCCTTCCTCATGCTTGCAGAAGAAATATTTTTGACCTGAAACTGTGAAGTCAAACATGTTTTCTACAAGACCACTGCCACAATAGGTGAGACGGTAGCCTTGGAAGGCATCCAAAATCAGTGTATTTCAGGGAGAAGCTGGCAAGACTCCAAAGAAATAGGTTTTATTCTGCTTTTGGGGTGGTTGTTGTTCCTCTGGAGGTTGTAGACAGCATTTATCAATTGAGTTATTTTGCATTTATTTTCATTGTTCTGAGACAATAAATTCTCAGTGGCAAGAGTTGCTCAAATACTGTAAGTATGGCATTTATTTCCTTTCCTTGACTGGAGAAAAGCCCTTTAGTTTGTAATCACTCTTTGAATAGTAGTCTGTGACCCAGGGAAGCTAATCTCAGCAGCAATAAAGGCTGTGTCTTTTGTGTCTTCAGAAAATAGAATTTTGAGGACCTTGGAAAATTTTTGGAACTTGACCAATCTGCGAATTCAGTATGCCTATTTCTGTCTCCCAGTGTTGGGAGAAGGAACCTCTAAAGTCTTCTCAGAGACCTAGAATAGCTTTTATTTTTTAGCTAACTTCCCTTTGTAATGTAGTTCATCTTTCCTTTGTTGATACAGAGAATTTTACCGAGGAGGATAGTAGTTCCGTTATTTGTACTGGAAGAAAACTTCCCACCAAATCTTAATGTATGGCATTTCTGTGTCCTGGAGGGGGCTGTTCAGCCAAGTTTGTAAGGAAACACCCAATAACAAGGGTATTTTATTGCTGAGCTGAGATAAATCATCAGCTCCATCATCTTGTGTCTAAAACACTTGTGAATCTAATAATTATTTTTGTCAGCCAGCCCTTTGTGCTTTTCATCTCAGCAGTGCTCATTGTCAAATAGCAATTTCACTTGTTAACCCTCCTCCTATCTCCTGCTGAGGTTGTCTTGTTGGCCTGTTTCTGATCCAGCATGTTCCTTCTTCTTTAGACAATGGGATATGAGTTTTGTTCAAACCTTTTCCCAGTTGCCTCCTTGTGGGGTTAGAAAACCCCCAAAAAATTCTGGCTTATGGAGATTCACCAACTGGAAATCTGCCCTTAGATAACTACTGATGCAAAATTCCAACTTGCGTTTTGAAGTAAGGGGTTAGAGATGTTGATGTTTTACATCAACTCTGTCAGCAGTGTTAGGATCCTGGTCTGTGAAATTCCAAGTCTGTCCTGTAAATTTGGGTTTATAATCACAGTGCAGGCCTAGCAAAGGTGTTTCTACACTCGAAGTGCTTTCAGGTTATGCATGCTCCAATCCATTTCTGTGTTTATATGGACATCTTCATGAGATACAAAGATACTCTTGATGCAGCCATCAGAGAAATGTCCACGGCTACCACTTCCCTTGACTCCTAAAGATACCCAGTTTGTCTGGTTTGGTTTGTGCTCTGCTTTCTGTCCCCATCAGGAAATCACCACTGACAGGATGCGTGGTTAGAAGCAAAACTTCAGCCCTGTGTGACCCTTGTGCTGCCTTGGAGAGGAGCAGTGACAGTTTGCTGAGTCTGGAAACACATTTCTCTTATCTCCAGGGCAAGTACAGTGACTGTTGCCTGCTTCCACCGTGGAGGACTATCAGTACTGTTCCATGTTGGTTACAGACATGACTAATCTCTCTTACTACTCTTTTTTTTTTTTCCCCCCAGAACTGCCAACTAAGCTTTTTCTATGATCATTCTCTAATATGTTTAAATCAAATGGAGGTGGGTTACTATAAACAGCCCTACTAGCAGGTGTACTCAGTGCAGCTCGTTTCAGCAGAAATGTGTTACAGAGAAATTGTGAGTCAGGTGGAGAGGCAGCATAGAGCTCCAGTAAGGAGGGAATTCACATGTCCTGGAGACAGTCAGATATTTGCCTTGGCTTCCTGTTCACTTTATCTCTGACTCCCTCCTCAGCCCTTTGTGGATGATCAAAACTGTGGAGGCTGCTATCGTTGCCTTCTTCAGCAAACCAGCCCTTCAGAGCAGGAGCAATTCCATTCTGTGAGTCTGTACCTCCTCCATGGTGAGTTTTTAGATGATGTGCAGTGAGAAGGGAACAAGGAGGTAAAAAGCTTTGTGTGCAAAGAATGTAACTGGTATTTGCCACCCCTGGGTTCTCTAGGGTCTCACTTCTCTAGCAGCAAACGTGGTCAACAATCACAAGAGACATTTTTCCACTTGTCACTCCCAGACAGATTCACAGACTGGTTTGGGTTGGAAGGGGTTTAAAGCCCATCTAGCTCCAACCTCCTGCCCTGGGCAGGGACACCTTTCCCTAGATACCCTTGTGGATATCTCAGCTACTCAGGAATTAAGGCAAACAGCCCAGCTGTCCATACCAGCAGTAAAACTGGGGTGTTTACCCCAGAAAATGGTGTTGTCACAACATTGCTTTGGGAGCATGGCACTAAATTTCATTAAGTCATTAGCTGTGCTAATATGGTTTCTTTGCAGTGGTGGGCATGTCTGTTTTTTCTGGGTTTATCTGTAAAATTGCTAATGTTGCCATACAAATATTGTCTTGTCAAGTGTCCCAGACTAAATTGTCCCAAATTTAATCAGCTGGGCCTCACACCTGATCTGGTATAAGCAGGGTTTGGTGTGGAACAGTTCTTCCACTTCTGGCTGCATATTCCCTGTTCTCCCTTTGCATCACGTCTGAGCATGTGGCACAGCCTGGCCTGGGTCAGCAGGCAACAAACCTGCCAAAACCAAATTTGCCTTTCAGATCAACCTGTTGAACTGATCTGCACAATCACTGGATCTCATGAGGAGTGGGAGAGGGAGAGACAAGCACCACCTGGTGCTTTGCCTGCCTGGAGTTGTCCTAGATTGGAGGAAAAATTAAGATGTTCTTACTATGAACATTTTGGTCCAGGAGTTCCTGGCTAATGCAGAAAAACACTGTTGCTTGTATATTCTAGCCCATTAGACCTGGCTGCTTCTTTATTTTTCGTAATTATTTGATAAATAACTTTCTATTAAAATAATTAAACCATGAATTTTCACGTTATTTACAGTTTTTCTCATGTTATTAAGCTATAATTTGACCAAGAGATATGAGCATAATTTACCATATGATTGCATAGCTTCTAATGTGTCCTTCTGCAGTGAATAGCAGCTATTAAGCGAAGTGGTTTGCCCTGTAAAGTGACATGATGTCATAATATTTCTCTGAAAACACAAATTTAAGTATCATTAAATCCTATAATTAGGTAGCTATAGGTTATATTTGCAACTTTGAAAATGGAGTCAGGCAGCTGGATTCTTCTTTTTGCAGTATTCCAGGAATTCTGTCAAAACTGTACAAGAGCAAGTGTTGTGCTTTACAGAACACAAGCTGCTTCCCCAGCCCTGTATTTCAGTGTAATTCCCTTTTTGTTCTCTTTCCAGGAACTGGGGTTTTCCAACATGTTTGTAACAGCAAAACAACTGTTCCAGGAGTGTGTATATTTTTTTTTAAGTAATAAAAACCATTTTAGTGTCTATTTTTCTTGTTCTTTAGAAACCATGTGGATTTCATAGATGATAGTGTGTGATTGATTATGAACTATCAATTTGTTTACTTTAGACAAATATTTAGGCCTCTTTTTTTCCTTGTCAAATTTTCTTAAAGTTTTTGACAGGTTTGATTATTTGCTGTTTCTTTTAAATTTTTACCTAGCTCTAAAATAAATGGCTGGGGTTTGCCTCATTGTGAGTTTAGCCTGATTTGTATTACTTCTATACCTCTAATTTGTTTTTTTTATTTTCTAAAGCACAAGATATTTTAGCAATTGCTGTAGTTAATCGATGTCTGGTGTTTCTCCTCATTATCTGTATTCACTTTTACCTGTGAAGGTATGTAATGTATCTACATGGATATAATATAATTCTTGTTCACTGCTACATAGATTTTAAGTTTTTTTAGAACAAACTTTTAATTTAAAGATTACGAGGAGTGACTGCTCTTACGTTAGAGGGATGTATCACAGCACTATTTTGAAGATGACGGGTGATTCTCTGCTTCTGAGACATTGCAATAAATCTGGTGATGGATGCAGTGAAATAAATGGTTTGTGCCATCTACTGGTGCCGGTGGGAGCTGCGGGTCAGCTCGGAGCCGGAGTTGTGGCTGACTCAAGTGTGCGGTGTGGGAAAAGAAGGAACCTCGCTGTAAATAACTAGGACGCTGCTTGTTATTTTATGTCTTTAAGTGCTAACTAATGTTAAATTGAAAGTGCAAACTCACACATTAACCTTTTTCCCACCCTGCCTTCCCCGCCGTGCCCTGCAACTTTATCCCTGTTTTCATAGACTCTGAGAACATTTTTTCTACAGGTAGGTCAGTGGTGTTTTAACAGAATGGAACAGTCCAAGCTGATGGTGTCGATTGTGCTGTGAATGTGAACATGGTTTGTCTAGACCTGTTACAGGGAGCCATCCCTTTCTATAATAATTCCTAATTACAATTTATGTCATGATCACTTTACTTGAGTTTAACCTCCCCAAACACATTCTCCCTTATGGATTTTCTCTGATGTTTGTTCCCTTGTTAAGCCTGGAGTTATAAAGCTGCTGGGATGGGAGACTCCAGCCTAACTCAGTTCAGGGTTACATAAGGCCTTTTAGCTGAAACCTCTTTGTATCCTACAGCCTCATAATAGGCTATTGTACTTTCTGGGGTTTTTATGAGGCTCAGATGTCACAATTCGTGGTTGTTTCAGTATCATCAGTGTTATCACTGGTGTGTTTAATAAGTTTGGTGTACATTCTGATTGTAAATATTATTTGTTCTTTCATTGCTGGTTTTTACTTATTTATCTCTCAAGGGCATAAACAGCGGATCCACAAATGCTCCAGTGTCCCTCTAGTTAAGGTTGTTCTGTGCAAAGGGAGAAAATCCAAGATATTATTAGTGGGGAAAAAACCCTTTACACTTTTAGAAGGTTGTGTGCTTCAGTATCATGTTCAAGGGTCCAGAATCTTTACTTGCTTACACACTGAAGAACTCATTCCCAGATGAAGTGTAGTCCACAGGAGAGACACCTGGCCTAGAAATGAGGGCTCTCTGGGTCTGCTTCAAGTAAAACACAGTTTACCCTGTCCATAAGAGAGGTATTTACCTCATTTGCAAAGGGCTTTTAGATTTGTTGGTTAAAATTACTGTATAAGCAGCTAGTAATGTATTTTTGTGCTGCTTTTGATACGTACAGTTCGTGATCTAATTGTATATACTTTGAAAAGTTGGATGGGCAGGATATTAAAATTCTTTAATTTGGAATTATCTAAATGCATATGCATGTATTAAAATGTATTACCTGGTACAGGTACAAAAATCAGTACAATAAATTAGTTTGATTTTAGATTGTACTTCAAAGTGTAAATATCAATTTAAGCAGAAATAGTATTGCTTTCAGAAAAGCATGGTTTTATCCAAGTATGAAAAGGTGGATTAAATACAATGATACAGGAAAGTACTAAAATACTCAGCTTTTTAGTATTTCAATTTTTTCTTCTCTTGCAGGTAAATGCCCCAAACAATCATCTTTGCTTTTTTTGTGACCAATTGTTATGCCTGGGAAAGCGAACTGCAGTAAGTGCACAGTTAACATGAATTTTCATGGGGGGAAAAATAGTTAATTATTGCAACAGTACAGCTACTATGATCAGAGCAGTGACTCATGCAAGTGAAGCATATAATTGTCCATGTAATTTGTTTGAAGTCAGCTGGGTTCCAACATTCTCGTTCCTGTGTATAGCTCTTAATTTTTCTTTAGTTCTTTTCCCTTCAAAGTCTGCTGGAATTTGCTGCGAGGTTTTTTTTATATTATTGTTAGAAAGATATCAAGTTGTGTCTGACAGCCTGAGAGGGGCAAAACTGCTGCAGCTCCATGTCCCCAGCTCCTACCAGGAGCAAGGCTGGAAATGTTTCCCATAGGACTCTGGCACATCTCACATTTTCATTGTTTAATCCAGAAGAAGCTCCTGATTTCTACATTCCTTCTTATGCCCTTTTTAATGACTGTTGTTACTACTCTTACACTCTTTGTCATCTGTAAAAGGCTGTGAATTTGGGTTAGATTCACTCCAGTGGGAAGTACTGTAGACTGGAATTTAAATCTAACCTACTTTGCATTGCTGGAAGAAAAGAACACACTTTTACTCTGGGCAAGCTGGAAACGGCTGCTTAGGTTTGAAGCAAACTTTTACCTTAAATATACTAAACACACTTGGTCTGCAACCTCTTGGAATCAGGAGAAAATGCCTGTGGATGATCTAATATTTGCAGGTTTATACAAATGTTTTTTAGGAGATGCTGCTGTATCCCAGTGGTTTAAAAGCAGTGGTTTTTAACAAATTTATACAGAAGTGTTGTTGGCTTGAGTTTTACAGGGTGTGCAGCTCAATCCAATGCTGTGGATTTACAAATACCTACTGATTGCAAGAAGACACCCTTCACTTAATAGGAAGCATTATTTACTAGTCAGCAGTGAATAATTTCAGGTGGGGAGTGCTTTTCACTAATAATTTTGTTCCTCCTAGATTCCAAATATATTTTCTATTCCTCTCCATTTCAATCTTGCTGTCGTGGATAGAACTGGCAACAGTCCCACACCCTTCTGTATGCCATGTGTGCATATATCCGTAGGGTTTTTATACGAATCCCTTACTTTATATGGGCTCGTGTCCATGCAAAGCACAGTTGTCTTGCATTTGTTCCCAACGCAGGTGAGTTGATTCATTGCAAGACAATGTGGTAGTAAATATTTCCTTGTGACAGGAACTGGCAGGTTCTGTTTAATTCCAGCAGCAGGGCCTCAAGGTCCACCATTGCCATAGAAGCACCTGCAGCAGGATTTGTGGCACACAGCAGCCTTTCATCCTGCTGAGAACAAGAAAAGAAGTAACAGCCACCAATTGCTGACCTGGATTAGTCAGCACACAGATTTTGTCTTCAGAGGGCATCCTGGTGGAGACAGCTGAGGTATGAAGGAGGATATGAAGAGCCAATTGGAATGACTCTTAATACCTTCTATCATTTAGTCATGAGATTAAAAGAGAAGGAAAATCTCCTTTGAGAGGAGAGATGGTTGGATAATACTGGTGTAAAAGTTAATCATAGAAATTACTACCAGTGGAGAAAATATGCCCTTAGAACAGAATCAGTAGTTCTGGGCATTATGGGAATCATTGAATTTGGTGAAACAGAGTCCACTAATTATTGTGGATCACTAAGAACTAGGAAAGTTGTTCTGGATGCAAGGGTTCCACCACAGACAAAACTCTGGGCTGTGGCAGGTGTTGTTCATCCTAAAGGAGCTCTGTTGGAGAGAAAGGATGGTAGGGCCTTGGATTGCAGGAAGTTTCATGCTGTTCTGTTCCCCGAGTTAAACATTCATGGCTGTAACTAAAATCAAATGGAATTAATCTCTCAGGGTTATGTTTTGTGTCTGAGAACACAGTGAAGGCAACACACTGGTCATGGTAAGGCACTGAAGTTTAATCTGTTACTTTTCTACTGTCATTAAAACTAAGCAAAGGCTGAGTCCCTAGGGCCTAACAAGCTTGGGACAGCCTCCCCCCAAGCCTTGCATCAAACCCTCCTCTCTGTCTTGATGTCTTTCTTCCCTGTGATATTTTGCACATTAGGAGCAAACTCCTCCATCCCTCCACCGTGAAGCTTGCACTTTATTTTTTGCTGCCTTCTGTACTGACTGCACAGCCCTGCTTTTTTAGCATCAGCGCAGGAGCGATCCAAGCTCCTCCTTTGACCTCATATGGCTTCTGTTCCTGCTTACACAGCCAGGTCTTTCACATGCCTCCTATGGCACTGCCGCCCCTTCCCATGTTCCAGGACAAGAGGGAACAGGCAGCTGGCATTGAAAGCCCAGCAGACTCAGAGTCAGGCTTCTCTCTGCTCCTGCAGTTTATAACCTTAAAGGAGCTCAGCACAGGGTCCAGCCCTCTGTGCTTCTGAGGACGGTTTGTTATATTGGAAGGTGAGAGAAGGAAAGGTGAAGGATCACAAAGGAGTGAATGTTTGTTCAAGGCAGACACCTGATTCTCTTGATCTGGACTTGAGAGCAAAGCCCTCTCTGTGGTACGAGCAGTGCCAGGCAGAGGCTGGCTGCTGTCCCTGGGGGTCTGGAAGGACAGGGAGCAGGAGATGGATTTCTCACTTCAGAAGAGAAGGTTTGGTGGTAGGAAGAACAGGAAAGGGAGAAGTATGTGTATCCTTCCTCTTCAAGTTGTCTTTAAAACCACATGAGAAGTTATTAAAAAAAAAGCTGTGTAGAGGTAAGACTACTCCTCTCAGCAGGGCCTTTGTATTTAGGGCCCCAATTTGCAAAATCCATTTCAGGTCCAGATGTTAGGTCAGAGATTTGACTGAAAAGATGCCTGTTCCCAGTGGGCTCTGCTCATGACAAAATAACAGCCACAAAGCCTTGCTTTCTAGTAAATGCAACACAAGCTTCATGACAAACTGGATCGGGGTCTCATTTATTTGCAGCAGTAACTGTGTAGCAAACCGCCTCACTCCCTGATTACCTCCCGTGTTGGAATTCTTTCACTTACTCTGTCTCACGGGCTTCGCTCCCGGTTTTACCCTGGCTGTTGGAATGTGCACAAGCGCGGCCCAAAGCGAGGGGCTGCGCTGGGAAAGGTCAGGCCAGCCTGGGGCACAGCGAGGAGCCGGCTGGGCAGTGGAAAGTTACAGCCCTGAGCCGGGCTGCGAATCGCTGCTCCTGCAGGAACTGCCCCGCTCCTTGGGAAATGCGATACCTGCTCGGGAGAGTCCGTGTGGAAAAGACTGAGCGCTCTTCTTCGAAGTGCTCCTCTCGTTTGAGGGGAGGAGAGAGTTTAGGGTGATCTATCACGTGTCTTTAATAGAGGAAACTTGCTTTAATCCCCTTAATCTAAATGTGCTTTTTATAGTGCCAGAGACTGCAAATATTTGTGTTTTATCAGTGTTTCTTCACTGAAAACTATTGTGATCTCTGGCATGACAATTCTGCGTGAAAAAGATAGCAAGCATGACCCAGTATGAGAAGAGTGATGGACAAAAATAGAATGGGATTTGATAAGAATTGCCTTGTCTTTAGTCCTTCCCTGTGTGTCGTATCAGAGCACACGTACACAGCTGGGCAATAATATTTGCTTGTAGCTGTTTGTGTTTCACAGGGATATGGAGTGGAAATCAGGGGTAAATCCCAGTGTAAAACTGTCTTTCATCCACAAGAAAGAGCTGTTAGTCCAAATTTCATTTGCTGGATGTAATATGGAATTTATCTTTCTACTTTTGGTAGGAACTCATTCAATGCTGTTTAATTCAATTTTACATTACATTCTAGTAACTGCTATAAAAAAGGTCTGGGTGAAGGTTCATGACAGCAGTCCAGCTATTTGGCATAGTTTTTCTGTAAACAAATCAGTGAATTGTTTGACTGGTGTGAAGTAAGAATTCCCCAATGCCTTGTGAATGAATGTGCTGCAGTTACAAAGGGGTTTCATTAACTGGTGTGGACCTCCAAAAGAAAAGGAAGCACAGAAAGAAAACCTCATGGAATGCATGTTACAATTGTAGCTGGAGCTGTGGGTCATGCAGCATGTTTTGGGTCTGGTTATTTGGAAACAATGGGTTTTCCGTACTGTAAACTGATTGTTCTGCTTATATTTCAGTAATGCCTCAAGTCTGAACTCTCATTCTTACAGGTGTTGCCCTGACAGGGATACTATGACATTATTTTTCTTGCCATTAAAAAATGTGTATCTTAAATTAATGATGAACAGTACTGTTATTCTCATTTTGAGGGGATGAGGATCTCTAAGGGTCGGACGTCCCATGTGACTTTTAATCAGCAAATCATGAAGAAGTCTGGCAGAAGCTCTGGGCTTTGTTCTGGTTCCTCAGCTGCAAATCCCTCTGCTTCCTTGCTTGTCTTCCTTTAGCTGGGAGGTGTCATCCACATCCTTGGCACATGGCTTAGAACTGTGTGGGGTGCACAGATGCCAGACATCTCCTGCTGTGTTTGTGCCTCCTGCACCCTTAGCTCAAGTCCTGGAAGCTAGTTTCCAGTGGAGAAAGGCCTGGTAGCACAGGCTGAGCGTTAGCTTTTTATTTAGATGACTTGGTAGTAAGGAAGTGTTACACTTGTCTATCCTTATTCCATCCTTTGCCTTCTTCAGAGACATTTTTCATTCATGGAATGCAGCCTTTGCCACAGTCAATATTAAAGACCTTCCCGCAAAGTATTAAAGTATTAAGTTAAATTAAGTGCTGACAAATATGGGTTTTCTTCTTTGCACACCTTGTAATGATCCAGGCAGTTCTTTAGCAAACACACAAGCTTAGCTCACATTCCCAATCATTTCTCCCAGCCATGGATCTCTGCAGTTTACAAAGGCAGTGGTGATAAGACAGGGAAGTGATCAGGAACTTGCTGGTCTTGGGAACCCTGTGAGACGTAAACCAGCAGTAATCTGGGCTGTCACAGACCTGAGAGTGGTTTGGCCATTCTGCTTAGAGACACCCAAAAATATAGACGTATTTTATAGTGTTTGAATACCAGCATGTCTGTAGAAACTCTAATCAGAAAAGATAAGAGTTGGAGCAATTCAAAGTGTATCAGACAAGGCATGTTGTCAGTTCAGGGTGACTTTAAAATACAGGGCAACCTGTATGGTTGTAAGTACTGGGAAGTGCATCACTCACTGATGACTAAACTCTGACACTGCACAGAGACAATTCAGAATGTGAGTTTAGAGTATCACTAGAGATGTGATTTCCAATGCTGGTCAGAACAAGCTGATAGCAGGCATGAAAATGAAACTATATAGATAAGCTTTGGCAATATACCTCACAAGTGTCTTGCAAACTACTGAGTATTTAGCAGCTGCTTGCTACTGTTTTGCACATCCCTTCACTGTGAGAGGCCACGTGTTAACACTGAGTCTAAGAAAGAATTATTTGACTCAGTAATGACAACCCTATGGAATAACTGCAGCATTTCAAATGTTGCTGTGATGCTTTTAGTGCTTCTAATGTGCTGTTCACACAGCAGTTCCTCATCCCCTCAAAATGAGAATAACAATACTGTGCTTCATTCATTTAAGCTACCCATTTTTTTATGGCAAGAAAAATAATGTCATAATATTCTTGTCAGGGCAACACCTGTTAGAATGAGAGTTCAGGCTTGAGGCATTATTGAAATATAAGCAGAACAGTGAGTTCACAGTAAGGAAAACCCATCCTTTCCAAGGTCACACAATGGCTGCCCAGCTTTGTGGTAATGGGAGCAAGAGAACCTCTAGACAGGAATCCAGCTCCAAACCTCTGTGCTATCCATGATCTGCACTACCCATGAAATTCTTAGCCTTAGGTCTTCCTCATGAACTGCTCCATAAAATACCATGGTGATAAGGTCCATGGATGACCACCAAGTGACCATATGGAAAAAGGACTGAGACCTACCTTCTAGCCTTGTTCCTGACCACTTGAATGGACATTGACAGCTTTTCCTGAGCTCTGTTCTCGTATCAGTGAAAGAGAGAAGAGCAATATTCTGAGCTGGATCTGTGTCCCCATTTAGTTAAATACCTAATCATGCTCTTTTCCATGAAGACTGAGGTAAAGATGACATCTGGCACTTCATTGTGACATCTCAGTATGTTCAGGAAAGTGTCTTTTCTGAGAAACCTGCAGGGCAAAAAGAGTTCAGGCACAAATTCTGCACTTGGGAAGCTTCCTTCTGTGTGGGAATCCTGTTCTCTAACAGGCCATCCAGTTACCTCATGTGGAAAGATAACTTATTCAGCAACCAGATGGCTAAAATACAAACAGGAATCTCCTTGTTCTCGGTATCCTTCTCTTTCATGGACCATACAGCCAAATTATTCTTCCATTTGAAAACCTAGTTCTCAGTTCTGACTGCACTTGGCAGCATCACCACAAATTTTCTTGTGATATTAACTGACAAAAGAAAGATGTGTCAGACTTGCAGTGTACAACACTTAGAGGTAATGCTGAGACATGAATGTGCAGTTCCATGAATAAAGGTAAGCCGAAGCATGATCTTCCGTTCCTGTTTAGAATACCTTGGGCAGGCTCTGAGAAGGCAAAGTCTTTCTTCTTCTTAAAGCTTAAATAGATGCCTTTAAGACAAGAAATAAGCAGCAGGTGAGTGTTGCTTTTCCTGTTTTAACAGACTCCCCCCGAGCTGCCAGGGATGGTTTGTGACCTCTGGCATGACTCTTTCAATGGGGCTGCAGCAGCCAATATTAGCCCAGGCTGCTCTCAGAGTGCCTCGGATACTATCTGTGTCCATGGAGCTGTTCCATGTGAGTCTGGCAGGGTGGCAGTGACTTGCAGGGCTTGTTTAGCATTCCTCGAGACTGCAGAAGGTCAGCTCCAGCACTAACAGAACTCACTGCAGTTCGCAATGCTGTGTTTTGGCTATGCCTTTTACTTAAAATCCTTCCCTGGCCAGTAAGTGGCCACAGATTAAAAGAACAGCACACTGGTACTGATTAGGAGTGCTCCGTGACCTACTTGGGAGAGCAGAAGGGACCTACCATGAGGCTCAGCTGGAGACTGCAAAAATTGGA
This sequence comes from Lycocorax pyrrhopterus obiensis, assembly GCA_014706295.1. Lineage (NCBI taxonomy): Eukaryota > Metazoa > Chordata > Aves > Passeriformes > Paradisaeidae > Lycocorax > Lycocorax pyrrhopterus. The sequence continues at coordinate 7,596,158 of JACSVZ010000004.1, forward strand.
TTGAATTTATCCCTGTAGTCAGCCAGTGGTCTGGGGGGAAAAAATCTTGCTTAAGGCAACAGATTGGTTTGTTGGTTTGGTTTTTTTCTTACTTTGAAACAAACTATATGGATTTGGATGGAAGACTATCTTTTAAGCTGGGCCCCCACACCAAGAAAACAAAAAATTTCTGATTTCTTTTTATTGTTTTAGGAGCTGGTAACTTTTTTTTTTCATTTGACTCCAAAATGAGTATTGTAACTTCGGTTGGTTTATAACAAACAATTGGAATATGTGTACTTGGAGCCAATTCTATGGTCCTAGGAAATTCAAAGTTGATTCATGAAGTTTGAGCTTCCTGAAGAAATAGAAAATATTAGTCCCCTGGCAGCATAGCAGGGTATGGCAGTATTGAAATTGGATTTATTGTCCCCTGGGCTTGCTGGGTCACAGCGTGTCCCATGGTGTTCTAAATACCCTCAAACTTAGCGCTGGGGTGGCTGCAGGGCAGTGAAGGAAAAAGAGGGAAGTCAGGAATGTTTTGCATTGATAAACCTGACACAAAGACTATAAGGAAGAGATAGTAATTAAAAGGATCCTGGTTAACTCTGCATGGCCCTGTGGTGAGTCTGTGAAGGAGCAAAGCCTGGGGCCTGTTTCCTTTTTAACTGGTGGTGCCAGCTGAAGCTTTTCTGTTAATTTTAGTATTAGATCCCCACATGACCACGGAGTTTGATGTTTAACTGTATCATGTGTCCCCTTCTAGCAAACTCTGAAATGACTGAATAGAAGCAGAGTCCCACAGGACTAATGGGAATTTTGATTTTTTGTTGTTGTTGTTTTGTTTGTCTTTCTTTGTTAAAGAACACCATAAAATCTTTTTCAAATTCTGAAGAAATCCAAAGTGCTGTGTGTGAGGCTTCACTGCCACCTCTCTTTTCAGCACAGGGCTGGTGTCCTGCAGCTCTGAGCACTGAGTGACTCGATATCCTGGGAGAAAATGCTGTCCTGACCAGGGGGCTGCTCCCTGCATTTAAAGTGAGAGCTGCCTGACCCACTCATGTAATTTTTTATTGTGGTTACTCATGGTTCTGGCAGAGTGAGCTTGCCTTTCTCCTGAGCTGGCTGTAACACAGGTACCAATGACCACTGTAATCTATTAACTTTGGTTTTGGGTGAAAAGCTAAAGAAAGCTTTAATCCGAGTTCATGTCCATGTCCTGGCCTGAAATGTTACTGAGCCTGAGATTAGTGATGTGTGCATTTTGAAAGCAGTGGATCGAAGGCACAAATTATGAATTGCAGCATTTTTAGGCCCTTATTGAAAATACATCCCAGCAATTTCAAGGGAAAACAGCTCCCACACCGAGGAATGCGACTGTAGGAGGCTCATTCGTGTGTATGTAGTTGGATCCAAGTAAAATTAAATCCAAAGTGGCAGTGGCCCAGGATGAAACTTGATGCTAATTGTACATAAATAGCAGAGGGACTGTCATATGACAGGCTATAATCAATACAACATTCCTGTTGGGACTAATCTGCATGTCAGGTGTCCTTACTGGGACAGAGTGCTGGCACTGCTGTGTACCCTGATTCAAGAGTTGTTCAGGATTTATTCCTCACAGAAAATCAATTTCTACTTCTTTTCACTAAAACAAAGATCTGGACCAAGCAAATTAATTAAACATTCTGTGGTACAGATGCTAAACACCGTTACCTACAGTTTTGACTAAATGATCTGTGTGTAGAAGTGCATTCTTTGAGTAAAATTGACTTTTTTCCCCTAGTAAGAAATTTCAGATCTTTTGTTTCACCTAATTAGAAAACAGAGCTCAGTCTTGGTAGATACTACTCATGGTTTTTTTTCTTTGCACAATGTCACATGTCTGGAATTGTTCTAAGACACAAACGTGTTTAGTAGGTAAGTTTTTTTTATTTTTTTTTTACAAGGAGCAGTTTGGTGCTTTTTGTGATAACATAAATAGCACATTGAGAATTTGTCTGCTGATTTTTTTGTACATCCCAATTTCTAACAGTGTGCAGCTACAATTGCTTGTAGCTCTAATACTATAATTATTTCTGAAACTTGACACGTAGGGAATTTTTTCCTCACTAAAACGATGTAGAGCCATCTTAAAATGATAATGGGGAGAAAGAAGTGTTTGTGGTGGCTCCAAAGGACACTGTAGAACAAGGGTTAAGAGGGAAGGTCTGTTAATGGCTAGAGAGTGCCAGATGTGTGATTTCATTCAAGTGAAGAGGAGGAACTAACCTAAATAGAAGGTGTCAAGAAGATGGGCACCTGAACTGCAGCCATAAAATATTCTGATAGAGAGCACTTTGTGCTTGTGAGTATTTGAGTGAGAGTTCCACTAACTAAAGTCGGTGTGATCGGATTTATTTTTAAATAAATACTGTCTTCCTTTTCATAAGATCTCATACAGAATTTTGTTACAGGAGTTTCCTACAACAAAGGTAAAATCTTATTGTGTAAATGCTTGGAGGGCCACAGAATTGTGTGGAAATTGGTACATTATGAAAGGCTGCTGCAGGGATTTTCCTCCAACTTGATAAGTTTTAAAATTACCAAAAGAAATGAATTTTAATTCTCTACACCACAGAATCAAAAATGCCTCCACACAGAAGCGGCTCATGAGACGAGCTCTGTTAAGAGGTGCCCCTCCATGTGACAATTCCTACTCTCCCCTGGCTTCAGAGGATGTTTTTGGCATCCTGCAGGTTTGGGGCTTGCTGCACGCAGCCAGCTCCCAGCTGACAGCTACATTTGCAGCCACTTCTGGCAGGAGGCAAAAGTCTTCAGTAATTAGGACAGAGTGAGGCAGTGTAGGAGCTATTGTGGTGTTCTCTCAGAGTGTCCCGTGGTTTTCCTCTCTTCCCTCTGCTTGTTTCCCTCGGTTTCACGAGGGCTGGGGGAGGCTCATTTGGAACAGAGCACAGGTGAAGGTCCCAGGGACCTTGAGCACTTCTCAGAAGGGTACAAATAAGGCTTGAAGGGTGCTCTGATTTGGGCCAGGAAAGAATTTGTCTGGGATTGGAGGAATCCTCGAGGATTATCCAGCTAAATATTTAGTTACTGAAAAAAAGCTTCTGTTCTCATTTATACCACCATTTATCATTTTTGCTGCTGAGTCCCATATTTAAGACTAAATTTAAGAGATCTTCTATTTGATCTAGATTCCATTTGGAATCCTGAATTATCAAAAGCAAGAAAATATTTTTTTCTTGTTTTATTTTATTTTATTCCAGGCAATGCTGCAATCTCTTCCCTGGCCCTCTGAGGAACATCTCAAAGCACAGTGCCCCACATCAGGCATCATCCACAACTTCCTTCTCATCCAGCCAAAGAATCCCTGAGCTGTATTTCCTCATTTCTCCTCTCTTAATAGTCCATTTTCCTTTCCCACCTTCTCGCATTAGTCTCCTGGAATTCTCTTGCATGTGATATTTATATAGTTCTTAGCTGTAAATGGATTTCTTCTGGACCTTGAATGGTCTGGGAATTGCATTACACTCCTAGGTGACTTTCCCTGTAGTTACAGCTGTGTTCCCTGTGCTTGCAGGCACCAAAGTCCTGGCTCTCCTCTGCTCTTGTCATGTGATGCATTTTGCCTCTTAAACAAGGAATTTCCTTGAAAAAAGTTGTTATTTTTGGCCTAAAATCACCCAACAGTTTGTGACGTCACGTTGTGATCCAGCTCTTCCATCCAAACAGGTGAAGAAACCGTCACTACTGTACCATGGAACTGTTGGTATTTGGTATTTAGAAGTATTGAGCTTCTGGGATTGTCATGGATTTCCTGGGATGAAATCCTAATATAATTCTGAAGGAGGAATACAGATTAAATTAGTGTAATTTGCCTTTAAAAGTTTTCCCTTTCATGTGATAATCTGGTTAGAACTGAGGCACTGTTTCATATTTTATCACCCACAGAGGAGCGGTTTATGCCAGGTTCTTGCCTCATGTTTGATTCAGATGTTTGTGAGGTGTTGGTAACTGGGAAAGCATCTCGATATGGTTATTTGCATGGAGCTTTCTGAGCCTCTGTTCAGCATTATTAATACTTCTGTAGAAATCAACCTTTTTCTGAAGGCTCAGAGGCTTTATTTCATTTGGATAAGCATCTAACATTACACATCACTTCCAAAGTGCAGCAAGAACGTTTCTCTTGTGAAATTTTTTTCTTTTTTCTTTGAGAATTGCCATGAATGATGAAGGAGTTATGACTCTGCATCAATCCACTGCATAAACTCACCTGTGCTATTTTAGAGGGCAGGGTGGTGACTGAATTATGACCTCTTTTCTTTCTAGGAAAGATCAGTTTATTTTACAAACTTCAAGTAATATTTTCAAACTGGTTTAAAGACGTTTGGGGTTGTACCTTAGATAAATGACAGGAATTTGACCTCAGCTGCAACCCAAACGTAAATAATATTTGGAGTGAGGGGGGATCAAAACTACATTAGCTTCACCTTGAAATGATTTATGTGAATACTCACTTCTTCACATTATGTTGCATTTTTTATTAACCTGTTTTGTCTCCTTAAATTTCTTTGTCTGGGCAATAGAACACAGTGAAGAACATTTTAGTGGAGTTACTGAAGTGATGGGTCTGACTCACAATCACTGAAACTTGTGAAGAATTATCACCTTTGTAACAGTTAGTCACAACAGAACTGTCCCATCTTATTTGGGCATCTAGGAGAGATGAGAATCCCTCTGCTCAGGGGAATGGGATACAATAGTGGTACCACTCCACGCAGCAGAAAAGAATCCCACAAGATCCAGACAGTTATTGTGTGTGTTTCTGGTTGAGGCCAGTGGTATGGGTGTGCCTTATCCCATGGCCTTCATTGCAGGCACTGTGAACTTCTCAAGGCAAGAACAGAGTGTTCGGAAACTGCTTGGCATGTTATGGATATTATTGGAAAGAATAAGAATAATAATGATAAGGGAAAAAATGGTTTTCTTGGTTTTTAGCATGAGGCAAACTTCTTGTTGAATGTGCTGTGGGAAGTGCTGACCAACTGAGTTGAAAGATGCTTGCATTTGGTGTGGGATCTGGAAGTGTTAAACCTTAAAAGAAGTTTACATGCTGCTGAATTCACCCTTCAGGGAAAATGACTGGGAGGTTGGGACCTGTTGCTCAACACAGCAAAGAGCAGAGCACAATAAAATTTTGAGCATCTTCCCCTTAGGCCTCAGGGCTCCAAATCCTGTGAGAAGGTTGCCTTTTGCTGAGTGCTGGGGGTGATAGCGTTGCATTCCCTGCTCAGAAAGCAGCTGCTAGTGCTGGCATTGGCGTAGGGCTGCGAAGTGGAGAGGAATCCAGAGTCCTGAGGATCTTCTGGCTCCTCTTCTGCTTCACAAGACATTTAGAGAAGCACCTTTTCTGCAGCAGTAAGGAGGACAAGGAGCATCACCCTGCTCAGTATGAGCTGGAGCTGTGCTTCCAGAATGCTCTTGGAGCACGTGGGATGCTGGGCCTTTTTTTTCCCTCTTGCCTTGTGCTCCCTGTGCCCACATCCGTTCTCTCAGGTAAACAGACTTGTGATTTATCTCTCCTTTCTCCTCCATGCAGAACTGGAACATGTGCTCCACTGGGCACTTTCAAAGTAGGTAAAGGGGTTGTCTGGTGCTTAAACATCAAAATAATGTTGTGACCTAGTAGGTAAAGTGGGTTTTGAGGCAATTGTGTGATTCCAGGTAGTTCTTGTGGAATGGATCTGCAATCAGCCCCTTAGACCTTCCCCCTCTGGTAAATTATCTGTTCTCAGGTTATGCCACCCAGCTGTAAATGTTACTGCTCGTTCACATTATCCTGCAATTCCTTTGGTTTGGTCTTTTGCTTGACTGGGGCTGCAGCATAGTTCTGACACAACTGGTTGCATCTCAGCCAGGGTAAGAAAAAAGTATTTTCAGATGTCACCGAGCACCACACTGGTTCATACAAATCTGAGCTCCCAGTCCTCACGTGCTGTTATTTTTCACAAAATAGAAGGGGTTTGTTGTTAGCTGTTCATTTATACACAAGTTTGTGGTGAGAGAATGAGGGAATCTTTGTGCACGTCAACTCTAAATCCTTTATTTTAGTTCTTGTCAGACAACAGGGAAAAGGATGCAAGAGAATAAAGTTCAGTGGAGGGGAAAAATACTGATGGCTTGAGGTGTTCATTATACATAGATGTGACTGAATTGCCTGCTTAATGCTTTACTTTCTCTGATTCTGAGCCTGCAAACCTGATGAGAAATTTATTTTCACATTGAGAACTGGAGCACGTGCTGTTTATGAACACATTTTATAGCATGAGCAGTAGGCTCCCTCCAGCTTGCTTTACTAGTACTGGTTTTTGCACGGCTGGAGTTTTCTTGTTCTAACAGATAATCACTTCTGAGATGAGTAATGGCACAGGATGTTAGAGTGGTTTTTTCCCTGAGCAGTCAAGGACAAATCAAAACAAAAGAGATGTGAGCAGTCACACCCAGTGTTGCATATTTGTGATCATTATATACAGGGCACTGCTCTTGGGAATACACATGGAATCAGTGTGTTATTTTCAACTTCAGCACTTGTAGTGTGGCCAGAACGGGATTTAGAATGTTTAGTAATTCCCATTTGTAAAATCTCTTAGTTAAACACCAGTTTAAGGGAGATATTCACACAAGAAGTTCCCCTGGTGTTCCATGTGTGCGCATCTTTGAAGGATCACTTGGAGATTGGGTCCTTGTATTGTAAGGTATCGAGGTGCTGAGCATCCTTTTTTCTCCAAAAAACCCCCTAACAAACCAACTTTCATTATCACTTTACAATAAATAACTTTTCATATCACTTTTTTTAAAAATCCTTTTTCCTCCTGTTTGATTTTGTCAAAGGCCCAATTAAAAGTGGCATTCATTTTGAGATCTATTCAGGCACAGAAAGACCTAAAAAAAACCCCTAAAACCTCGGAGAGTTTTCAGAAATGTTTAATATTTGGAATGTTTTCCCATGTCCAAGTCTCTTCTCTGCTCCACAGAAAACAACCCCTGCTGAGAGAAAAGAGCAGCTGAATTCCAGTGACTTTCTCCCTGTTTAGCTGGAGAGTGTGAGGCTGTTAGAACTTGTTCTCAGTTTCAGCTCAGTAATTCAGTGTTTACTTCCCTGGTCTCCAGGATCCTGAGGAGGAGGTACATAATATGGCTGTAATTTGAGTACCACTCTCTAGTCCTACACTGTTTTATCAAGACTGACAAGAAAACTGCTTCAGATCATGGAGGAGCTCTCAAATTCATTTAGGCTCCCATGCAGGGATACTCCCTGTGTTTATTTAACAGCACTTCGAGTTTCTGAGTACCGAAAGAAATTATTTGCAGAAAAACCTCGCAATTTGTCTGTGATAAATGTGAACCTGAAGACTTCCCCTGAGCTATGTCTACTATGAACTTTATTCACTGTAGGGATCAGGTTTATATAATAGAAATTTTTGACAGATCTTTTAGGATGTAACATTTTGTTTCCCATTACATCAGCAAAACAGATTATTGATGATGAGAAAAACTGAAGGCTTTGATTTACAATTTGTTTGCTGCTTCATTATTTCGGTATCTTACATTTACGAGTGTTCAGCAAGAAGTCAAATACTTCAAATGAAAGATTCTTTATAGAAGTAAAGAAAATACTGGCAGAACTTTCCTCTCACCCTGTCCATGGGTGTGTCTGACAATTTGCACATTTACCAGAGTCATATCCATCAAGATGATTAATTGCAGAGTTTTGATGAATTCTAGTGTGACCAGAGATGATAAGTGTTGGTAAGTATTACCAAATTTGTGAGGGTTTTAATTATTATTAGGCTAAAATTGCTAAGAGTTCATATTAAAGCTGCAGTTCCAGGAATTTGGTGATTTGATTTCCCCCCCCACCCCCCAAACCATGTATCTGGCATTTGTTATTTGTCCTTTTATACTGACAACACTTATAAGCAATAATGCATCTGTACAAAAATGGGCACTAAAAATAAGTCATTAAGGGTTTTCAGCCTCCGACTCTTTTAAGTCAACACTAGAATAAATTTGGCAGTAGATCAAAGGATTGTTTAGAAGATGAGCCTGAGAATTGCCTAAAAATGGTCTGTTTAGCACTATCCTTAATTTGTGGGTGTGATTTTTATGGTCAATAGACACCAGTTCTCTTCCCTGGTTGTGTCAGCACAGCTGAAAGGTGCAGGCAGGAATGGCTGGTTAAAGGTAATAAAGACTTCATGGCATTTTCTTGGGGGGACTTTTGGATTAATTGCTCTGCTTCTCCCAGAGTAACCACAGGAAAACATCAGAAGTTTTGAGAAATTCCAAGATTCAGGATTGCATAAATAATTGCTCAACAGTTAGCCCACAAATATTTTGCTACATGTCAAACTTCCTAATTACCAGTTTGCCACTCTACAAAGCAGACTGGCAGCCTGTCCATCTGAAATACTGGAAAGGGTCTGAGCTTTAAGGCTTAATTGTATTAGGGTGGTAAAGCAAAGCCTTTGTGCAGAGCTCTCACCTTCAGTGGGTTTAGGAGTTCAGATGGGTTTGAATGTCTCCAAAACTTTGAGGTAGGAAGAGCTGCTGTAAAGTTGGGTGAAGTCACACTGAGTGTTTTGGATGTGAAAGTCACCTCTGAGCATTCAGAAATCTCTTAAATGTTTGTACTGTTCAAGTTTTTCAGAAAAGCTGTGAGAGCCTCATTGAGGAGCTGCTACTCTGTGTTACAGAGGAAGTTTTGCATCAGGAGTGGTGACCAGGACAAACAGCAGCAGCTCTGGGGTGGCTGTGAACAGTCCCTTTTAACCTCCTTGCAGTGTCACTTACTCAATGGGCATTAACAAAGCTAAACTTTGGCAATTATTCTGCTGGTGGCTGATCCAGCTGGAACCCCTTGTTCCTAAAACTGAAGAATTAAATCTTACCCTAATCTGATCCCCCTGGCTTTTTTATGCCACACCACCCTCTGGCCTTTGCTGGGGCAGAGTCCTTCTGGAAGAGCAGTCATCTGTTTCAGTTACAGAACTTTTATGTAAGAAGAAAACACCTCAAATATATTCTGCTTTATATTTTGCTCTTTAAATAGAGAAATATACCAAGTTGTTGTTAACTTTAGCTGGTCAGCAAAAGAAGTTAATTTGCTGTTGGCTGAAGATCTGTGTCTTTGCAGAATTGCCTCAATGGCTTAGCACATCTTGCAAACACTTAACTCACCTGCTTTGCTTGCAGTAGCAGTGTCAGTCGCTGCAGCCTGTGAAAACTGCATGGAAAATTCCCTCCAGTGCAGCCATTTGGAAAAGATCCCTTTGCCCTGCAAACAGAACAGATCCCACTTGTATCCTGGGAGGAAGGACTGCTCCAGAACAACCTGTCTCTGCTCCAATGACAGCTTTGAGTTCAGGCAATTCAATTCTTTTCTAACATATCATTTACACAGTTTTTTCCCACAGGAGTGATTTTCAGTGGTAGCACTGGTGGTTTGGGGTTTCTCTGAGTTCTTTAGGGAGATTTATTATTAATGTACGAACCCATCGACTTCAGTTTTGCTGTGATATTGCCTACATCTACAGCCACATGGGATCCAAGAACTTTATTTGCAGTCTTGGATTCCAAATAATTCTGTGCTTTCCAGCATCCTCAGAAGCCAAGGATATCTAGGATCATTTGGGTAAGAGGTAAAAAAATCCTCAAACAAACAAAAATCACAAATTTTCCATAAACTGAAAACGGCACCTAGTGGTCATTTGGAAGTGATTCTTGAATATTTACTTTGTGGTAATGGGCACTGAATTGTCTCAGTAAAATTTTTTTTTTCCTCTTATGCTAATTTATTTATTCTGTTTTAAAGTAGTAAGAATCTAAACCCATGAGAAGTTCCTATAAGAACACAATAACTACCGTGACATCTTGTTAAAATAATCATCTCAGCAGTGGGTTCAGTGGCGAACACAAACACAAGGACTCCTCATTTTATTGGAAGAATATTTTTGCAAAGAGCCCTGCATTATTTGGAGTGTGTTGACTCTGTTCCAGATGTTTTACATCCTACCTGATAATCACAGGTTGGGACATGAATGAAATATAGAAATAACTGCAACTCTCACTTCTTTTTGTTGATCTCACGAAGGTGTGTGCTCAAGTCAGCCACATGTGATCAGATTGCCTGGGAAAGCAGGGGAGCAGAAATAAATGGCTCAATTAATCACTGTAGAAAAAATTCCAGATCTGTAAGCATTTTGCCCAAGCGAGGAACTGAGGATTAAACCTCAGGAGCAGCCAAAGCTTTAAACATTTCAATGAAAAGGTCATATCCAAGTGGCTTGTAGCCAATATCACTTATCCTGGCTTTTGTATTCCCTGTCAGTCACAAAGAGGGAACACACACATGCTGGAAGAAGGTAATTGTTGCAGATTAAAGCCTCATGTGAAATGAAAGAGCCATCAGAATTCTTTATAGTTGCTTGGCATGAGTTCTGATAATGCAGAGTTCTCTTTTCTTATTATTTTAAAATGCAGCCATCTACCACAGACTAAACAAAAGTCCCCCAAGACAATAGGAGCAGCCTGTGAGCAGAGCGTGTGGAACTGCTGTGCACAGCTGGAGCTGGCAGGTGAAACACAGGGACACGAGTGCTTGTTCAAATAGGAACATTTAGATTTCTTTTACTTTTTTTCCCCCCTGTTTAACTTCATCTCATATTTTAGCTGCAGATAAGATTTTGTTGTTCTGCCATATTTTAGATCTATCCACCAGCCTTTATTTTACGTACAGAGAAACATCTTTTTCTCTTGCTGGGAGAATAAAAAAGGCCCAATTCCCTGGTGCTGGGCTCACTGCTGCATGGCTGCTCATCATGGAAACTTCAAAAATAATAGTTATGAAAATTATTTCTTGTGAAACTCGCATGCAACAACAATTTTTGACACATTATACGTGATAACAGGGTTAAGACGTATAAAAGACACGTTGATAATTTTCTTCAGGAAAATGCTTGAATAAGTTACACACCAAGGAGGAATACAGGACATTTTCTTGCATTCATATTCGCTCTCCTGCCAGTCATCAGGCATTGTGCAGCTTCATTGTTTGTTACATTTGAGTTTTGCTCAGGTGTTGACCCCTCTGTGCTCCCTGTTTCAGGTCCTGTTGTTCCTGGTTGAAGTCATTAAGTGCTCGTAGTGCCTACAAAAAATGCAACCCAGTGAGGTTTCCACCTGCCCAGTCCTCAATGAAATGTCAGCAGGCACTGATGGGAAGAGGCCTCCTAATTCAGAGGTGATTATTTTTGCTTTGATGCTTTTTAGTGCCTTTGTTGGCATATTCTGATCAGCATGATCCCAAAATAAAACTAATTCAGGCTGACAGATGCTGTCACACATTCAGTGTGGATGGAGTTCACTGAGATTTTGCAGTTTTAAGTTACCTAATAATGAAAAACATCTGCTAATACACTGTCGGCAACTGCTTCAAGTGATAAAAAGCCAAAATGTTATGCTCAAGTATGTAAATGCAAGGTACTCTCTCAACAAAGCATTGAAATAAAATACCAGTAAGAAAAATATCTTAAAGAGAATTTTTAAAGGAAACCATGAAAACGTCAACTGGACTCAACTTTTCTGCTTGAATTTCTGCCAAAAATCATTCAAATTTTTGTAGTTTCCTTTTTCTTCTGTCCACTTTTTGATTCAGACAGCTGTGGAATTTCCTGTTTTGTTTTTGTTTTGCTACTGCAAGTAAAGCAGCCAACAGCCAAGGTCATTGTAGAAAACCAAACTTTCAGTAAAATTTGAACAAAAACATGCCCTCCCCATGTTTGCAGTTTCTGTTCTCTGACCAATTTCCTTTTGTAGTGATTTAGTCTTTCCAGAGTCTTCGTGTTCACTCATCTTCGTGTTTCTTCTTGTCCACAGTGAGCCCTGTTTCCCTTTGCAGTGCCTGTTCCAGTGGGGGATGTGTATTTTTAATTATCTGCTGTCCTTATTCGAAGAGATTTGTCCCTGCACTTTATAAATGTACTTCTGGTTGTTCCTTGGTGAGTACCCATGCCCAGCGATTTTATTAAAGTTGTGATTTGCTTTCTCCAAACATTTGCAGCTATCATTGATACAGCTGTAACAGAAATTCCTGGGTAAGAACACTTGAAACTAATCCAGAGTTGCTTTAATTTTTGAATTGTGCCTGTGCACAGATCATTTTCAGATTTTAAAGAACTTTTTTCTGTAGCTATTGAGATTCGTTTTTCCTGACACTTTTCCGTTGCTATTACTCTCATCAGTGAGATATAAGAACACAGGATGATGATGATGATAATAATAATAATAACAACAAATTTTTTATTCGTCCTTAAAATATAGTTCTTTCTGTTTTCAAAAGGTTGTTCAGAAGATAAGCAGAGCATCTGGAGAAAATGTATTTGTTAGCAATAGTTTAAATATGGATGTTTGTCTACCAGTGTTAATGCAACAGATGGGAGGGGGAAGCCTTGAAATGTTTTTGCTTCATTACTGACTTTGGGCTCCTCCATAATTCAGCACCTCAGAGCTGATCCAAATCCTCAGGATCCCTTCCCATGGCTTTATGATGTTTTGTCCTCAGGTCTCAGCAGCCAGAGCGTTTGGAGAAAGTGCCACCCACAGTGTTCTCCCTTCCTGAGCAAGGGCAGATCTGGCAGCGTGTTTGGGGTCACTTTGGAGATACCCACTGCACAAACTTCCTTTCTCTGGGGCTGCTTGAGCAGCAGTATCATTTATCCCAGTTTCAGGGGAGCTGTTAAGCCTTTTGTGGGAATCAGACCTCTCCCTTTTGCATAGGACCGACATTTTGTAAGAAGAGTTGTAAAAAAGCTGGATAAAAAACACACCTAAAAAGCTGCTTCTCCAAGTTCTGGTTGTATCTGCTTGGAAATAACAGCAAGGTGTTGTACTGGCTTCTTGGGCTTTATCAATTACTTGTAAACAACCTTAAGCACTTGGTGCTGAGGAATCAAAGTATTTTTCCCTTAGTTCTATTTTTAAACCACAAAGAAGGCCTCTCTGCCAAGGTAGCAAAAGGATTTCAAGCTTCTACTGGATGTGTTAGAAGAAGAAAATATCCCTTAAGCCACTGGTTGCTGCCTGTGTATTAATGCTTAGCAGGTTATTTCAATTAACATGCAAGTTAAATTCATATTCTGTATTTGTTGTTGATGGATTTGCAGTGATAACTGTGAGTTTTTGTGAAACTGGGCTTATAAGTTCTTGGGGTCACTTCTGTCCTTCGAGTGTCCTAATAGCTGAGTAGAATTGCAGATTATACAAACTTTTCCACTTGCCAACGAAACGATGAATCAAGTTCACAGCACAAGTAGCTCATGGAGCAGAGCAGGAACTTCAGGAGAATGGTCTTGATATACCTGCAGATTACAGAGAATCTCTTTCTTAATAAAAAGGTGCAAAACCTCTTTGAACTCCTGTGCCTGTAAATGAATCTCCCCACCTCAGTGGGGACATCTGGGACAGCAAGGACTGGGCAGGTCTGGAGTGCCTGGGGACGAGATGTGATTCCCCATATCTCAGTTGGGGTCAGCAAAGTCAAATAAGGGAATGGGAGACGGGGAGAAATGTCTGATACTCCAGGCATGCTGCCTGCCAACATTAAGCAGAGCTGCTCTGAAAAAGGATTTAGTCATTTGCCTTGCTGGATTTGAGATCCAGCATTTTGCAGCACTGGAAATTGGAGTGGTTTATGCCTTAATCAGGATGTTTTGGGTGGAAAGCGTTCCCCCTGTACCCACTGAAGATGGGCAATGGGAGTTTTGCTGTAATGACTATAATGAGACTAAGATTTGCTTGCACGTCTTCTAATCCCACATTTCTGGGCTGATTCATGTCTCCATTTGTTCCTGTTTGACCTTCTGGAGCCCGGAGGAGGCAGATTTGGCTTTTTGCCATATTTGTCAGCATTAGTAAAAACAGCATCTCTAAAACTTCTTGAATTCTGGGTGATTCAACAGAATATTTTAAGCACAAGGAATTTGAAAAACACTGATGTGCCTAAATCATTCTGTCATTTAAAAAATGTGTACTTTGAGAGCATTTTGGTGTAGAGTGGTTAGCTTGAAAGATGCCGCTAACATCATCTTAGTGCTTGGTGCAATTTGAGGAAAAAAGACTGGGAAGACAGACTGCTTTCCTGAAAATTGTGGGAAAAAATGCATAATTAGGCTGTAGTTAATAATTGTTTGTAAATAGGCATTGTCTTAGTTCTAAAACCTGCCTTTAAAGTTTTGGCTTGCAGCATTATTGTACCTGATAGTAAAATAAATGGAGCTGAGCTTGACTTAGGTTTGGTGCTTGATTGGGCTATAACAGATGAGATGCCTGTTCCTAAAATGTTGAAGCAAGAAGGTATCTGAGGTCTTTGAAAGTAAAACTGTAGGGAGAAATTAGAAGGAAAAGCTGTGTGAGCAACTTATAATCACTGTCAATGCTTGGGCAAACTATTTTTTTTGTTTCTAGTAGTCTTTCATAGCATTTCTACTGCATTCTGAAGTACTGTTTTGTAGTTTGAAAATGACAACTTTGTTGTTTTATGATAAAAATCTTTCACACGTCAGTGACAAATAATTTTCGCTTTCCCAGCTTTCTTTTTTCAACCAGGAGCCTCGTGCAGCTCCTTGCTGTCTGTGAGCCTTTTGTAACCAATAGCAAAGCACCTTCAAAGCACACTCACATCTTGTCAGCACTGGAGCTCTTTGTAGGGCAACCCAGGACAGGACAAAAGATGAACATGCAGGAGTGCAGAAGGTCATTTTATCAGCGTGTTGCCTTCAGAAGGGATAGGTGACCCTCTGAGGGGTGGGCTGAGGTATGAGAGCTTCACAATGAGATTAAATTTCACTTTATAGCTCCGTATGGATACGTGGATGTTTAACTGTCCCTCCCCTGCCTTGTGTATCCTGTCCAAAGCTTGTGTCGGCTTCTGCAGGGAACAAACCTGTTCCCCACTGCTTCTGCCACTGAACAGAAACACCCAATGGATGTGTAAAAGTAACTGCAAAGCAGGGAAATCTTTAGACTGACTTTGGCTGGGTTTGAAATAGGTTCAACAGGATCAACAAAGTACCACATTAATGTGTTGAATTCAATAGCACAGAAAAACTGCAGTGCTAGAAAGTTAAAAGCTGATCTCCAATTAACCCTCATGTGTTTGCACCAGGCAAGAGAGAAGAAAAATCCAAATTAAACAGTAGCTTGTTTCTCATCCAGAAAATGATTCAATGATATTTTTGACTAGAAACACCATGAGCCGACTTTTTGAATCCTCACACGAAGTACAGGGCCATGTCTGTATGTAGGGCTACGTCCGGGCCCAACTCCAAATTTCAGTAAATTACATGTTAAATTGAGGGGTGTTTTTTCTGAATTTCTTTCCGCATATTGAACTTCTGCTGCCTTTGATTTCTGTATTTTTAACTGGGAATTCTGTGCCAGTAATAAATGGATGAAAGTGGGAATTTTGAGGACAACATGAAACTAAGGATGCACAGACACCTTCTGGCCCCCTTCAGAAAGCTCAGTCTTGTCTGGTACAATGTGGCCTTTTGAAACATTTTTCTAGTACTTGTAGGCTGAAAGGGATTTTGGTTACCATATCTGGAAAACACTGGGATGAAAATTACCCTGGAAAGTCCTTCTGAGCCCTTTACAAGCAAAGTTTTCCTTTGTCATATCATCAGAAAATGCTGTGTAAGAGAATATTTGCACCTGCTGTATCTCCCATAACTATCCTGAACTCAGCACTGGATTTTGTGTTCCTATTTTTAAAAGCTGTCTTGCTAAATAGATACAGAGAATGTTCCCTTTGGAAGGGGAAGGGG
Organism: Lycocorax pyrrhopterus obiensis; assembly: GCA_014706295.1. NCBI lineage: Eukaryota > Metazoa > Chordata > Aves > Passeriformes > Paradisaeidae > Lycocorax > Lycocorax pyrrhopterus. The sequence goes on from JACSVZ010000004.1 coordinate 7,612,021, forward strand.
AAGGGAACAGCAGTGCAGCATTAGGGGAGCACCGTGAACTTGGCATGCCTTGTATCAGCTGAGAGAGGGAAAGGAGGGAGATCAGAGAAGCTGAATAAATCCGCACGGGTTTTGTGTGCAGGATACTGACTTGCAACTCCGGCAATGTCAGGGAGGAAAAGCTGTTTTTAAGTCTTTCATGTAGCGTGAATCACCTGAGAGAGAGCTGGAATGGCCTCTGAAGGAATTTATCTTACCTGCTGCTTAAGATGGAATAGATAAACCTGAGGAAAATACCCTTGGCTTGCAAGCATTGGAATAAGTGTCTGCAGAAATAGATGGCAAAGCAGGGATATTGCAACCAGACTTGTGCCTGCTGCCTGCCAGGCTTGCAGTCCGTTTATAGAAGCTGGCAGCCTTGCCTGGAAAAACAGCCAAGGAGTTGTTACAGCTTTCGAGAAAGTAGGGAAAACAAAGAGAAGGAAAAGCCCCACAGAGCTCCTGTTTGGACAAACTGTGTATGATTAGGATGAGTATGTTTGGGGAAAGAAGTGGGGAAAAGAAGAGTTACAGCTTAGTGGTTCCTCCCCCCTCCCCAGCCTTTTTTTAATACGTGTTCAGCAGCAATTCACTGCAGGGCTTGTCTGTGCTTAAACTTGCCTGCTTTAATTAAACTGACCATTTAAGTTGGTGTTAATACCTGAGTGTGTGCAAGCATTCAGTACTTTGTATGAGTTTTATGTGCCTCTGTAGACTGCAGAGCGGATTTAACCGGATTGATGAATATTCCCAAATGTATTTGGAGAGTCTAAATTACCAGCAACCACTTTTTCCCACTCTTCCACTTAGTGTGTGTTTAAATGTTCTGTTTTGGGAAGTGTGTTGTGCTGACAGTTCATTTGGGATTATTCATGACTGTAGAGATTCATTCTGGAACTCTGTGAGAAGTAGGAAGTCTTTTTGTGTCTTGATCTTTGAGTCTTTTCTTGATTTATGTTGAATTCTGGGAACTGGGCAAAGATACTGGACTGGAATTCCAGGGAAAAGGAATTGCTTGCTTACATTTATTTGACATTTTGTAGTCTGTGTGCATGTGAAGGATCTGGAATCTGTCACTGATTTCTCCTCCAGCATGAGACTGGCAAAACTGCAGCTTGCTGCTTGGCAAAATGCTGATCATGATGTCAGAGCACGCACGCACCCACCCCATTTATATATATATTGAAAAATGGAAGTGGTAGCTCCGTTAAATGAAGTGGCTTTTAAGGGAGAAAAGCAATAATGAATCTAAATAAATGATACAGAACTCCTCTAAAAGGATCATAAAAATACAAGAGGGTAGAAGAGTAGGCTATTTCAGTGGTGTGATTTAAGAGTGTGAAGCCATACGAGATGAAATATTTAGAGGGAGCTGGAAACTTGTAGTTGCAATGAATATTATCAGGTGAGAGCAAGCATGGAGACCGTGAAAAAGTTCTCACCACTTGTATTTGTAATAACATGGGGGAGTTTTATGCCTGTTTACACTGACACATGTTCGTGTACCCCGTGTTGACTAACAAAAAAAAGTCATATTTTATACTTCAGCTGCAGCATGAGAGAGGTGCAGCAGGACGTGCTGCCTCCAACAACAGAGTAGGGGAAAGGGAGCAGTGGCAGAAAATCCCTTCATCTGAGTGCATGGGTGGTATGAGAGAATCATTCCAGTGTGCACGTGAGAAACATCGTCCTCCCCTCTAATAATTTAATAACTGGAAGTTATTATTTGCTTTTGTTTCTTGTATATTTAATGAGCATTTCAGGAGGGAAATTGAGAGGAAAGCAGCTGTGAAAACTACTTGGTTTTTCAAAACGAACTAACCTAAGTTGCACTCTGCGTTAGTCTGCCGCCACCATCAAAAATTGTAATTTTTCTTATGAGTAAAGAAAAGCCCCAGTCGAGCTGTGTCCCATCGGAGGTGTCTCATCCAGTGAAAAAGGCTTTGGAAAGGAGCTCCACGTTTTACTTCCACACAAGGTAACTCCATACATGCAGGACTGGGAGCAGACTTCAGCCTAGATCGTGGAATGCACAAAGCAGCTGTTTCACCTATAAATAAACCAAGAGCCTCTTCTGGTGTGAAGCTTTTTTCACAGATACGCCATCGAAATGAGCTGCCACTTTAACTGTTGGTGTTTAGAGTTAAAGTATGTGGTAGTAGCAGGATTCACATTCTGATGTGTGAAAGTCACACTGGCATCAGGTTTCAGCCTTATCGTGTTGGTATCATGAAACCACTTGTGCTGCAAGAGTTAAATCTGTCAACCTTTCTCTCCCTAATCCCCCGAGTGCCACAGGTTTATATCTTAGGTAGAAAGCAAAACTCCACTGCACTTAGTCAAAAACATCTCCATGCACCAGTGGTTATTTTGTTTCAATCTCTTTGTAAATGCCTACATATTCTTAATAATTTAACAGAGAACTTTACTGGGGAGTGGGCTGGAATATCTATTTGATCTCCTGGGCTGGTTGGCTTTCTTTTCTTTTTTTTTTTTTTCTTTCGGTTTGTGGTTTGGTTTTGGTTCGTTTTGTGTGGCTTTTTCCTTCTCGTTTTTCATGTGAATCCAGGGAGAAGCAGCAGTAGGACCTGCACGGATCTTGTCAGCTGGCTCAGTGCCTGGGGACAGCCTCTCAGTGACCAGGTACTTCTGGTGGCTCTGCTCAGCCCTTGGCACTCACTATCACCAGGTAACTCAGGTCCTTGCACCTGTTTAATGCCTGTAAATCAATCACTGAGTTACCCCCAAAACGAAAGGCTTCCACTTTGCATTACACTCACTCCGATCACCTGTTCCCAGGCAGACAGCAGCCCACGCCTGCTGTGTCCGTGCGAAACCAGCAGTTCTCCTCACCGCGGAACAAAGCAGGAGCTCTGGATGGAACCCAGCATTGCCACGACTGCAGCCCAGCTCTGCAGCAGCCTCGCTGGAGCTGAGCAAGCCGGGGCAAGAAGAGAGGCAGCCAAAGCACTGATAGCGTTAGATCCCGACGGGAGACAGCAGCAGCCCGGCGCTCCCTGTTCCTGCAGGGAGGAGCAGCTCCAGCGCCGGGATTGCAGCGACTGCTGTCGGACAGGGATGGGCAGCAGCCAGCCCCCGGCAGCAGCGCTCGGCCGTGCTCCTGCTGCCTTCCAGGCGCTGGCTTGGGGCCACGGCTGCAGTTTGTCAGCGCATCTCCTGAGTGCTTGGCTCGGAGGGAAGGGAGAAGTTTGAACCCTGAGCGTTTCTGTCCCTTCTCCTGAGTGGCAGCGGGACACCAAGGGCAGCACAGCTCCTTTTAAAGTAGCCTCTTACCCAGTTTTGGATGCAAGGCACAACTCCTCCTCAGAGGAGCTCTGTACCCCTTCAGACTCTCTCCCTTGAGGTGTGAATGCCCCATTTCTCAACAGGATAGCCAATTCCAAAAACAAAAGGAAAAAAATGTTTTAGTTCTATATAATAGATCTTGGCATTCTTGTATTGCCTTTGTGGCTTCTGAGATTTTGCATTCACTTGGAGGAAAGTTTGAGGGGTTGGAAGTAGATGATCTTTGAGGCCCCTTCCAACCCAACTGTAATCCAGTTCTTCCTTCTCTACCTTGAGAAAACCAACCAACCAAAAAAATCCACAGTTGATGTTTTTCTCAATTAAAAACCACCAAACAACAACCAAACAAAAATAAGAACAACCCCACAAACTACACTAAAATAAATAACCATAGTGACTGTTCACACAGGCAGTTCTAGCCAGGTATTAGTTCTAAATTTTATGATTATAGCTCAAAGAAGTTTCTTTCAGCTTTTCTTCTCAGTTTAGCCACCCAGGTCTCAGAATGCAGCTTACATGCTGGCAGCCCTGTCTTCAGGGTGATTTTTATTTGTTAATGGAATATTCAGTCTCTATTATTTCTCTGACAAAAGAAGCCCTTTCTCTGATACAACCTCTTGTGGCAGAGATGTTAATGACAGTATTTTTCTGATTACAGTTGTTCTGCATTGGTTAAAAGGGTCTTTCAAAGAAGCCTGATCTCCTCCCAGTAAGGAGAGGGAGAAATGGCCCAAATTTCTGCCAGCACATTTTGCTGTGGGAAGGGAAATTTCTTAGTTCTCTGCAGCTGGGTCCAGCCAGGCCCCTCTCTGGGACAGGTTTGCTGAGCAGCCCCTCTGCTGGGGCTGGCAGCTGTGGCCTTTCTTGTTCGCCAGGGAGAGGATATTGAATGTTCTCCCTGCTGCTCCCTGCACAGAGTGTGCCCAGGGAAACAGCCAGTGCCCAGGCTGGGGGCTCAGGGGAGAAAGGATGCTCTGTTGATAAGGTAATAGGCATCTGCAGCCTCGAGGGAAACTTGCCAAAACCTTTCTCTAGTAACTGTGGGGATTATCTAAAAATCAATAATGAAGGTGGTAACCAGGGGAAGGGAAAATACATCTTCAAGGGAAGCCAAATTCTGTGAATGCTCCATGAGAGCAATCATGGCAGGATTTAGGGTAATTGTAAGGCAAATCAGATTAAGGAAAATTGTTTTAAAAGAGACCCTTAGCTGGCAATAAGGACCATATGTTCTTTCTTATTTCTGCAGAAATATCTATATTTTTTAGCATATTGACCCATGTGAGTAGCTGCCACAGTCTTGATTTTTAGCATCTACAAATATACGTGGGGTGAAAATAATAAATGGCTCTAAATGAATATGTTACATCAGTCTTTGTGGCTTTAGCCTTGTTTCACCTCTGCTAGTCTGTGAAGTGTGTCATTTTAATCTGCAACATGCAGGAACATTGGGATAATTTTCCCTGAAATCAGTGGAACTCTCTCCTTTTATGCCAGGAGGGATTTTGGCTCATCTGTGGCTCCGTGTTCTTCCTCCCAGATGGGCTGGAGTGATGATGTCATCTCCTCTCATGGCACTTTAAAACACCGATTTGGTTTGTCTGTGTTTTAACACTTCATCCTTCCAGAAAAGCAGTAATTGCTCTGAACACTGAAATCTTACTTTGTCTGCAGTGCTGTTGGAGTCAGGAATATCAGCTGTCAAAGGGAATGCTTTAATTATGTCATTTAACACTGCCTTAGTAATTGAATCAGAGTGGGACTTCAGAAACACTGACTTTTATTTCATTTCTAGGGGCAGGACTTGTACTCAGCTTAATTCATTGTAGTGTCCAGGAGCATCAGCCTTCGGGCTCCCGTGTGTTTAGATTCAAAACATGAAAAATATAAGAAATACATCCACTTCCTAATAACTGGTGACCTGTAAGGCATCTTTGTAGCCTTTTTACAGGTGTGCTTCCACAGAATAAGTGGGAGTTTATAGAAAGTTACACTTGGTGTTTTGAGAGACTTCTACATCCTGTTAAAAAAACCTGTCAATTCATCTCAGAAGGGGCAAGGAATTGTGGTTTATTTTATTTCATTTATTACTTTGTTCTTAAAGGGTTGTGTGATATTGGGCAACTGTATCAAATCCAAAAAATTTAGCAACCAGCAGTGTGAAAACCAGCTGCTACCATCTCCCTCTGAGTCTTCCCAGAGCTGTGCCATCAGCACTCCTTCTTTCCTTTGCCTTTCCTCCCTCTCTCCAGTGTTCATTTCAAAGGTTATTAAATGAAATCAATTTCAGCCTTCCCTTAGCCTAATGCTTTCCAATTTTTCTCTTCTCTGGCTCGCTATGTCTCATCCTACAGGGATATTCTTGTCTCCATTTTAACCAGCTCCTCATTTGAAGTGCTTTCCTGAAGTCCAGACTGATGAGAAAAGTGATTCTTCTAAATATAGGTAATAAAATAAATCTAATCAAAGGCAAATGCCTGGTTAGCTAAGAACTGGTCTTTTACAAATTTGTGTTATATTATACTGGATTAAGAGTCAATATTCATTTGCCTGGGACACTTGCCTACATTTCTGTTCTGTTTTTGTTGAGGATACAAGCTTGAGAGAGTTCAGAATTTTTATTCAAGGAAATTCCAAGCTTTCTACTTCAGACTGTAGGAACTCCTTACATCAGATTATAAATATTAGGTGCATCAATTTCCTTCTTAATTGCAGAACTGTATCTCGTGTGTCCTTAATTTTATTTATTCAGATTCCTTAGTTTCACATAGGCCTAAATTGCACCTGGATCTTGGCAGCCAGACAGCTGGACAGAAATTTACTCATGCAATTTTAACACCTCAGTGTTTGACAGAGGATATTGCTGGCCCAAAGGATGTATTTTTTAATTATATTAAAAGAAGACTTCAAAATGCGTATTTGTTTACTGAAAACCATATTGCAGTAAGGAGACCTGCAGGTAAGTTTTGAATCTGGGTTTTGCCATTTCCCTAATAGCAGGAGTTTTAATAAAACATTAAAGCATTGATTAAGAGGTACTGTTTCTATTGAATGGTACTGTTCTTAATTCCTTTTCTTTTGCCCTGGGGGGAATTAGTCACCCTGTAGTATTTTTCTGAAGTAGAAGGTAAAAACAGTGATAAAATCAGGTTGGAATCAAGGCTAGGTCATTATTTAAATATATTATACTGTGCCTATAAGGCTTATTTTTAATAAGAATGTAACTTTTTCTGCCTTAATCACTTAGGTTATAAACTCTTGGGAATTATTTTTACACTGTAATTCCCAGCAGAGCCTCGGGCTCAGTGGTCATGAAGTGCTTCTGCTCTGTGGATGTGATTAATCCTGGTGATTTTATCATATGCAAACCTCTTCCATACAGCAATGAGAATTTGGATTAAAATCCCAGAAACGTTTCATTTGTCATCTTTTCTGGACAGAGGTGAGCAGGAGCCCAGCCCTGCTCAGGGTGCTGTCAGGAGCAGTCCCACGGAAATACAAGAGCATTTGGGACCTCCTAATTAAGGAAGCAGGAGTTGGTTCTTGGATGATGATCCACTGATGATCCTGACAAAACACTCTCCTTTACTGAAGTGCTCCATTCCTTGGGCTACCTAATGCTTTCCTAGGAAGTGCTGTAGAAATAATAAGATCATTTATTCCACTCCAGCATTCTCACCTCCAGGTGGTTTTCCTAGTGTGCTAATCCTAACATTTCTGTTGTGACCATTACTGCTGGCATTGGGATATTTTTCATGTGGGTGAGCCTGTGAACCAAACCCTTGGAAGGGATGTGAAAAGAGTGCAAGAGTCTTGCTCTGCATTCCCTGAAATGATGTTGAACGGTCTTTGCCAGTATCAAAACTTACATCTCCCATTTTTTTTCAGCTCCCCTGGAACCTTCTTTTTATCACTTCTTTTGAGTGCAAAAGTGTGTCAGTGAAGCGAGATGGATCAAAAAGCAAACTATGGAGACCTTCCTATTTCGAGGCAGTGCTTGTCAGGCATAATATGTTGGGGTTTTGCTGTGTTCCTGGCAATGTTTTTATGGCAAATTGTGAAAACTCGTAATGGAAAACTGTGACGGACAAGTGGCTTTTCCAGGTGAGTTCACTCAATTACTAACTGAAACTTATTCATGAAGAAAGTCTTACTGACTTCACTGATAGAAAATCACCTCTGTGGAGGGTATAAATTATGGTTCCATGAGACATATTGGATTTTGTTGTTATTATTCTGATGAAAACCTGTATTGATCTTCTGCTATTTCTGTTTAAACTGAAGAAAAACCGTGCACTTTATGCTCAAAAGAATCCAAGAGGGAAAAAAGGGATTACTTGGAAATTAAAGAATTGAAATGGAAATGAAAGAAAGGTAATAAAGCCAAAGTTTTTGCCATTACATTAATTGTAACTGAATTGTGGTTGGTAAATCTGCCTTGTGTTCTTCCTAGAAATAGCAAGCACGGACATGTGCTGACATGCAGCTTGTGCTGCATCTGAAGAGTGTCATTCTGTTCCTTTCAAACTGCTGTTCCTGACTTCTACTGGTGCAAAATGAGATTTATAAAAGCTCCCTAACACCAAGGTAAATTTGAGGCCGTTTTTTGCTCATGAGGACCAAGACTGCGTAAAAATTCACCTTAATTCTGTTGGTGCTTATTAATTTTATTTTGTTTTCTTTTGCTTCTTGGACCTGTCTTCATCTGTTAAAAACATCCTAGTGTTTCCTTCATCTTCTCCTCAAAAATTAGAAGTTATATTTCCTTTAGTGCTTTTGTACCTGCTATCTGTGGATATTGAAAAGAAAAAAAAAATCATTGTTTCTTCTGTTACTCTGTGAATGTTTCTTAGAGAAAAAGGTTTACTGCCTAAGTGAGGAGCTGTAAAATTGTGTGTTTAGAAGTTTTAATAGTACTAGAGAAAGTAAGCTGGAAAACAAGTCCAAGTTAGTTACCCACTTCAAAAATCCCCCTTTTAAATTATTTTTGAGATGAGGTGAAGTGTTAGGAACATACAGTATTGGTAGTATGGATTATAATCTGCTAGGTGTTTTGCTTTTTAATAGATACTCTCAGAGAGCTAAACATGGCAGTTTGCCAACATTTCACTTCTTGATGACATCAGTGGTAACAAAAGGCTCATACTTCATTATTTATTTGGTCTGCTGACAAGACTGATTACTTGGAATAAGGCCACTGAGTTTGTCTCATGCTGTAAATCCCATCTTAATAAAATACCTGTTCAAGGAACAGGTGAAGTGAAAGTTGGATTTTCCTTCATGGAATGCTTGCAAGCTTTTACACTCTTAAGAAAATATTTTCTCCATCACACCAAGTAAATCTTTGCGCAGTTGGTGCCAGCTTTGAACTTCTCAAAAAGAGAATGATGAGTAGAGAGTGTAAAGCTTAAGCATTTTTGTCCCCACACTGTCTTCCTCTTCCACGCTGTGCTGGAAGCAGAAGCCCTCGGGCTGTGCCTGTTCCAAGGCTGTACCTGCATCTCCTCTAGGTGTGGCAGTCTGCAGAGGGGAACTCTCAGTGCCACAAGCTCAGGGTCGGGCTGCCCACGTTCCAAGGGGTTTACTTTGGAATGGCCCTTTAGTCCTTGGGACCAGCTTCCCCCTAGTGGTTGGGATGCATTCCTTGGTGGGCTTGATCCAAAAGAAATCCAGTCTGCATTTTTCCAGTGTACTCTGCACGTGTGTGGCCTGTCTGCCCAGTAACCTCAGTGAGTATTGGGAATGTGGTTGGATATTATTTCTACTTTAGGGACGGAGAAGCAGAAAGTCAAAGTCACTCTCCTGCCCTCCCACAGTGGGTCAGAAAGAGAAGCCTGAATCCCATTTTCCTGCTCAATGGATTCTGAGTAGTCTCTGTATCCAACACCTTAAAGTTTGTATACCAGCCCCCTGCTCATTATAGAGGAAATTCCTGACTCTTTTCCACATCTCCTCTTTCCCCCACAGCTGTTAGATCCATTCTTGAGAAGGAAACAAGAAAATAAAAGGACCATTTAAAATCCTAAAACACTCTAGAGGTCTGGCAGACAGCATTAATTATACATGTATCTGTGTCCTTAGAAACCCAATAAAACTCTTCCATTTCTCAATGATCCAGAAGAACAGCTTGTTCTGTAAAAGGCATTTTCTAACTATAGACAGGTATCAATTCCTTTATTGATCGGGCTGATTCCTTCCTCTGCTAATGCGTCTGCTGTCCTGATAAGGTGACTCTGACCTGCAACTTCACTTCTTTGGTGGAGGGGATGAAGAAAAGTGGTGTTTTTTCACGGTGCTGTCAATGTACAGCCACTGCTTTGAAACATCAGTTGTGAAAACCACTGATCATCCCGAAAGTTCCCTCATTTCTGGTCACTTAAGCAGCATACCACTCTATTCTAGTTCTTCCATCAATCAAATACATTAAGGGAATGAAAGCAGTCAGTCTTGGATACTGCCCAATGTTATTTTTGTCTCTGACCACAAATTTAATTTGTTCAAAAGCTGATGAGCTTTATGTTTTTGTGGGGATCCCCACACACTGGAATGAACTCTGGGCTCCCCTTGCCTGGGAAGCATTTGCCAGAACTGCTGATGTGATTAAGCAGCTGGGAGGAACTCCAGAGCAGGTGAATTCCAACCTTTGGAATTCCTTAAGGCAGTGGTTGGAGTAAGTGTGAAGTCAGTCTTGGGTTTTTTATTTTAAAGGATTCCAGAGGTTTGAAGATGCTTGTAAATCATCCCAGCAGGAAGATGGAGCATCACAGTCTTAAGATGTAACAGGAAATGAGTATTCTCTTGGCCAGAATATTCCCCTACAGCTCTGGGGAAGAGGGAAGTTGGGAAGGAATCCTAATGGAGAGACAAGAAGTGAAGAGCTACAGTCTCCAGTGGCCTCAGCTGAGAGATACAGACAGCCCTGAGCACGAAACTTCGCTGCGTATCTGGAGGAAGATGGATCTGCTCTATATTGCACACAGCTGGAGGAGGGGGACGTATCTGGAGGAAGGTGGCTCTGCTCTGTATTGCACACAGCTGGAGGAGGGGGATGTATCTGGAGGAAGATGGGTCTGCTCTGTATTGCACACAGCTGGAGGAGGGGGATGTATCTGGAGGAAGGTGGCTCTGCTCTGTATTGCACACAGCTGGAGGAGGGGGATGCTCTCAGCCTTTGGACGCGGTGTGTGCTGCTGCTGCCAGCAGCTCGCTGCTTCGGAGTGGAATCAGCACTGCACTTGGGCAGAGCCAGGGCTGGGGAAACACAGGTGGCATTTGGTTAACGTTAATGGACTGGCTAAGGAACAGTTCTACATGTTGACAAGATAATGTACAGCTTTAATATAGCAACTTCCTACAGCTGCTGGGGACTCTTGTGTCTTCCTTGTGGAACATGCCCAGCTGTAACATTTATTTTCAGTGTTCAAAATGAGTCCTGAGGAAGATGTGGGTGAGATCCTGGTCCCTGTTTCCATCAAAGCACCCACTTCTCTTACAGGGACTCGACCTCCCACCTCAGTTCTTCAAATGATTGCTCAGATTCTTGATGCTGAGCAGAAAACATCGAAGCTGTTTTTCAAAATGAACATTTATCATGTGCTGTCCTTCCCCCTTCCCAGGGCAGGTTATTAATTAAACTGGAGGACTCAAGAGCCTGTCTGGAAGGAATTCTGGGTGGAGAGGAGGAGCAAACCCAGAGGACCAACATGAAACGCAGCCAGATATTCTTACGAAATGGAAGAGTTAAAAATCCAAGCTCAAAAGGACAAAGAAAGGGAAAAAAGGAGAAATCTTGATTCTGGAAAATGAGAAGCTGGTTATTAGAGGAAATGCGGATCTGTGATGTCAGGGTGGGGCAGTTTTCTCTCCAGCTCCTGTCCTTCCTCTGAAGTGGTTTGACTTTTGAATTATATAAAATAAAGGTGACTTGTTGTTTGTTTCCTGTACTGGGAAAGATGGAATAGGAAGAGGGGGCAGATTTTACACCATTAATGTTGCAAGAGTGGAGGAGTTCCCTTACTGTCTGTTTATATTGAAAACTGCCTGAAATGGCTTTTTAGCTTTTTACTGGGAAAAATAACAGGAATATCAAAGGATCACATTAGTTAGGGAAGAAGCATGCAGCCTCAATATGAATTTTGTGTTTGCTGTGGTGTGAATAGAAACACTACATTGGTGGTGGCAGTAAAGATGAATTCTGGAAACACAGGTAAGATATCCTAATGCTTCCATGTTCTCCAGGGATGTCAGCTTGCAGGTCACAATTCTACTCTGGGCCGAGGGAAATGGATGGATTGTTATTTTTTTTTAGTCTCTAACAAGTCAGATCCTGAGAACTGAGTTGTAATTCCTGTGAAGTCAATGGTAGGGATCTCCCTGGGAGTAAGTGCTTGGGAATGTGCTGTTAAGTGCTTTTCTGCCACACATCCCTCTTTCGTGAAGCTGGGTTGGTCACTGAACCTCTGTCCCAGTGCAAAACGGACAAGTTCATCCAGAGAGCTGAGGTGCTCCAACAAGTCACCCCCACTTTCCTGACCTGCAGAGCTTTCCAGTGCTCTGGAGCACTGGAATGTGATTGCAATTGTGCTCTAGGAAAATGTACCCCCTGGAACAGCTCTGTTAACCTCTAGCAAGTCCCTTGAAACCTGCAGTGCTGGCGCAGACATTCAGTGCAGACAAAGCACAAGCTGCTGTAGCACATTTGTGCCAGGGTTTCCTGCTTCCAAGTGCAGTCAGATATGGCCTAAAATGAACCATTGTTGTTACAATGACAAGAGAGGCTGGGGTGAAAATCATGTTATTTCCTTTGGAAAGAAAAGAGTTCTATTTTTAACTATTTTCCCCTTAATCTTACTATTTCATTCTACCAGTGTTTATAGTAGAGAGTACAATACTTCTTGTTATGATTGTTCTTTGTGTGACTGAGATATAAGTAGATGTTCTGCAGCAAATTGTCTGGGATACAGAGTCCAAAGAGATTATGCTGCAGGAAGTTCTAAAAAAAACCCAAACCCTTACACAATCCCCCACTCCCTCCCTCCAGAAAGCCATAACCCAAACAAATAAAAACCCTGAAAGACTGTCATAGTTCCAAAATAACTGTAAAAAATGTGTGCTAGGCTTAAAACAGAAGTCTGGGGGAAATGATTGTCAGATCCCTCGGTGTATTTGAGAAGTGATTTATGTACATGCAACAAAAAATAAGAAACACGCACTTGGGCTGTGCTTGTGTGTTCTCACTGAGACAAACGAACAGCTCCTTTTGTTATTTGCTTCCCCATCTTTATTAGCCATCATCTGATCTTCCCTCTTATGCTTCCACTTATCCTCACCAAAGTGACTGGAAAGAACTTCTGTTGTGGTCTGGAGTGTTTTCCTGAGATTATTTCTACTATTTCAGCAAGCTGGGTAGGGTTACTGGATGCTCAGAAGGACTCTGATCCAGACTTTACGAGCCTTGGGCCCTGCTCGACAGTAAGTAGCCAGGAGAGAGGAGAGGGGCTGCTCCCTGTCACCTGAAACGAGCTTTTAATTCATTTCAAACTGTTCTTTGAAACCAGACATTGGTAAAGGATAAAAAATTGCACAAGTACTTTATCGAGTACATCCTTCTACCTCAGCCCTTTGTTCTCATTTATGGCAAGGGGACTGTGTCCACAGCCATCTATGCACAAATTACAAATAATTTATCAGGCTATGATCTTTTCCATTATTTTACAGGATGCTGCCTGAAGGAAAGAGCAGAGCTGGAGGCCTGTGTTGAATGGGTGATGTATGAAAGGAGCTTGTGGCAGCACGTTAGGACGGAACACAACTCACAAATAACAGGGAAGCAATTTTTAACATCTCTGTGCAGTTTTTTAGATAATGTGTTTTACTGAGATTTTGATAAAGCTGTTATTCAAAGAAAAATCCCCAAATCTAACCCCATCATGGAAACCACCTGGTTATTGCAAGATGATTTGCCTAAGGAGACAAATTGGGATGTGCAGCTTCTTTGGATAATTTTGTGCTCTGATCTGAGAAACCTTCAGGCATCTCATCCACAGACTTGGCTCTTTTATCCTAGTATTTGGCCCTTCCAGATTTTTTTTTTGCCTGAAGAATTCAAAGCTTTTTGCAGACTTTGTAGAATTTTCTTTGTCAAGACACAAGACTTGCAAGAATGAGGTGGAAAGTACGGAGGGTGCTGGGAGGTCCTCGTGTACCTGGATGTTCTCCACTTGGCCTCCCTGCCCCTTCAGCTGCCAGCAGTAGCAGGGAATGGAAATTCCTTCGGGATTGGTAATTCTGACTCAAAAAGAAGAGTTCTATTCCACAGAACCGTCTTCCAGGGTGAATTTCATTTTCATTTAGTGTTAAATCGAGTGCAGTCACAGGTAACCAGCGCAGGGCTCAGCTGAGTGCCCTCAAACGGAATTTGGCCCACGTTTTGGAATTGCTGGCTGTGCCTCAGGGTGGGAGGGCAGAGAGCAGAGATGGGTGTGGTGCTGCCTGTGAGGTGTCTGAGAGAGAACTGACTTGCATAAAACTGAACAGCTTTTTCCTAGTTACCCTTTATACAAAGTTGAATATTACCCAGGAGTTGCGTGGCTGGTTGGAAACTGAGGGCTATTTCTGGGCAACACTGAGCTGCCTTTCAGTGGGAAAGGGAGGAGAGGGAGCTGTGGGAACAGGAGGGGCTGTGTGCCAGTTCTCAGGGTCAGGAACAAGCTGGAGCAGGCAAACAGGTACCCAGGCAGCTCCACGAGCAGAGTTAAACTCAGCCTCATCTTGCTAGGCCTGAATTAAATCAGCATTAACAGAACAGTGGGAGAAGGAAGCTTTCACCCAGGAATAAACTGTGAGTCCGGTTAACAAGCAAGGGATATAGGGAATTCTCACTGCCCTGGGATGAGGAATGATTTTGCAGTATCATGAACTCCATGAACCCATGGATGGGTGTTTGTTAGGAGTGGCCATTTTGCAGTGGCACCGTGAGCAGGCCCTGTGTGTCAGCCAGATGAGCCTCAGCACTTCGGGCTGACATTCTGCTGTGCAGTGTTTGCAGTTGCTTTTTTGGTTAGAAAACCCAGAGTTCAAAACCCCAAACGGGTCCTTTCCAAATGCTGTTGCCTCACATTCAGCTGTTTGTGTGGCCCTTCAGTGTCAGATCTGAGAGCTCATTGCTTGAGTAACTGGGATGGTGCCCTTGGCAATTCCAGTACCTTGGAGATAAAGGTGCTACAGGATTGAGCTCCCCAGAGCAGAGCCTCATCAGAATGGGACACACAAAAAGCTGATTTTTGACTGTTTGCTTTTACTACTTATTGAAAACATAATTTGTGTGTCTTTTATCCATCTTAGAAAATGTGGGATGGCACGGAACACACATTAAAAATTACAGCAAGTTAACCTGAGAACCAGGTACACCTACAAGTGTGGAAAGCTGTGTCTGGAATCATCTGAATAATGTGGAAGCAGGCTGGTTTGTAACAATCCATTATCCTGGCAGCCAGAATTTCCTGGCTGGGTTGGCAGCGTGGTTGCTACAGTTAATCAGCAAGCTGCCTAATCTTACTAACCTTCTTATTGTAACCTGCCTAACTATTGTTAGTAATCTGCTTATGTCAGTAAGCCCTGGCTATTAGTAGCAAGTTTTGAGCTGTGCAGGTGCAAATATTCTTGTTTTCAGTCCTGTTGACAACTGAGTTTCACGGTACTGTTTGTGCCTGTGAAATTAAACACGGTCTCGTTTACGGTGGTAATGATCAGAAAATCAGAGTGTTTCTTGCCTGTCCACATCTGCCTCCTCTGGGCTCCAGGCACGTCAGCACGTGGGGGATTGTCCCATGTGGCTAATCCTGGGATGCAGCCCCGTGGGACACGGATCAGAACTGGCCACAGCTGAAGGGAGGAAGTCATGCTGCCTCCTAAACTTGAACCCCTACAACATTCTTCATGTCTGTGTGGTTTGCCTTATCCCTGTGATCCCTGATGTCTCTGCTCCATCTGACTGCTGGGATTTTAGTAGACAGGAGAGACAGGAATTTTTCTGATGCTATTTGTAAGTCTTAGTTCATTCCTCAAATACCTGGAATTCCTGTTGAAGAAAGAAGCAATTTTGAGTTCTGCTGGAGTATGTAAGGGCTTTTTTTTTTTTTTCCCTAAAGCCAAGTAATTACCAAAACATTATATAACCAGAGAAGTAAAACTGTAATTCCACTGAAGGGTGAGAAGGACAAACACCAAACTATTTTTAATTTTATCTGATTTGATCTAATTTATCAGATTTCATTATTCTCATGTTTGTAAGCCAGCAGCTGCCATATCTTCTAATTATGGACTAGACAGTATTCCTGGACAAATGTGTTCTGTATACAAAACTCACATTTGACTTCAATTTGTGGGTAAAGGGACAGACACGCTGTTAGAAATCATTTTTAATAATATATTCTGATCTTTAGAGTGCCTATTATCTGCCAAGCTCAGGCAAAAATTTTGCTTGCTGCCATTAAAGAAGCCTTGAGGATTCTACATGAGACCACAATTAATTCCAAAATAGGGATGGCTTTAAACCTATTCTTCAAGAATTTGAACTCTTTTGTTATTCTCTTCATCTGGAGCAGCTGTAAAAGGTGTAATATTTTGATGTGATAGTTTTTTCCTCCAAGGAAAAGAGAACATAACCTGCTTGGTGTTGTGACAACTATGTACAGGAGGAGATGGTTTCTAGAGGAAGCAATATTGTAAATACAAAAAATGCTTGAAAAAGCACAATATCCAAAACTTCTGGCTTCTTCTTTCAAAACATAAATATAATTATTATATAGAAACACTATTCCTACACTTCAAAATTATTTGATACTACAGCCCACATGCAAAGTAGCCCCCTTCTTCCCACGTGGTGTTTTTAATCCTTTTTTCAGATACACCTTTCTCATTTTCTTTGCAAATTTTGGAACATGTTCCTACCCTTGTGCTGTGGCCATTAATTAAAATATTAAAGACAGAATATTCAATAATCTGTGAGAAACTTTCCTATTCCTCTCCCTCCTGCTGGGTGGCTTCCCTGAACGCATAACTCATCAGCATTTCTCCTCTAATGAGCTTTGTGCCTTAAAATGCTTCTATTATATCACCTTTGGTGAATCAAAAAAAAAAAACAAAAACCCAAACTTTCTTTTTCTCCATGTTAATTGCCTCAAAATGTTTTGAGTTCTGACAAAGTACCACACATTCTATTCTCCTTTCTATGGTACTTCTCTGGATCTTGGCAATTTACCAAAATCCTTCACCTGGATTTTGATTTTCATGTAGAAGATACTGGGTTTTTTCTTTAAATATAGGTTATTTTGGGGGGTTTTTTCAGTGCTGTCATCCTATTAGTTATTCTGGATTGTCTACATTTAAATCATCCTTCATGCAAAAAACAAAAAAAAAAAAAAGGAAAAAAAGAGGTCAAATCATGGCTTGGTTTTTAGGCCAGACTATTTTTCATCTCCTGACAGGTGTATGTGGCTCTTCTTTGTTTAAAACATTTTTCACTGCTGTTCTTTTCTTCCCGAGGTTTAATTCACCCTGAGCTGTCTCCATTTCTGTTCTGTCAGCTCTGATTTTTCTTTGCTTCCTCTGCTTTTTAATTCCTTATTGGAATGTTTATCCCTTTATGTTTGTAATGCAATTTCTGAAGAGCTTTTTTGACTTAAATCTCATTATCCTCCCCATCTGAAAAGCTCTGCTGCTCCAAGTGATTTCCATGAGTGGTTCCCTTAATACCTCAAGGTTTGATCTCCCATTCATGAGGATCTTTCTTTTCCTACAATAAGATTGCTTTCTTTAAGATCCTTTGCTAGCAAATTACGTCCTAGAAATGCTCCCTGGAAAGCTTGGGAAACCATAATCAATTGGATCTCCTTAGTCCACACAATTCTGCTTGTCTTTCCCAGAAATGCTAAAAAAGCTGAGGCATAACCTCCAAAAGCTGTCCTAACTCTTCCTGGTTATATCATACTTTCCATGTTCATTAATTCTGCTGTTATTAAGGTTAATATTTAAGAATTCAGTGACAATCTAAATTATACACAGGTTCTCAACTCCTTCTAAAGCCTTAAAAAAGCATTGGTTTTGCTACTTTCTTTAAGTTCAAAGGAATTTTAGTGGTATTTTTAATCCCTATCTTAGTAGTTCAACAATTATGTATTTGTTCTTTTAGAACACTTAGTTGAGAGCTGTCAAATCTTAGAAACAGATTTGACATTTTTTTCTTTGAAATCACTTCAAATAATCTGAGAAAAAAACATAATTCAGAGTTCCTCTGCCTTCTTTCAGAAAAAGATTTGATTTCCTAAAGAGACAAGTACCAGTAATGTGGGATTGTTAATTGTCCAACTCTTCAGAATTACAGAATACTGACAAGCAAACCTCCTCGTGAAGCAAGGATTAATATTTTCACAGGTATTTTATTCAAGTTTTAAAAAAGTCTCAAATTCCCATTAGTTATGTTCGCACTTCAAAAATAAATAAAAGTAATAATGCTTAAAAAACTTCAGAACACGAAGAAACTGTGTAACAAAACAAGGAGGAAAAAATAATAACAACAGATTTTTTAGCAAGAAAGTCAGTAACAGGAGGAGAAAGTACTACTGATATAAGACAAAAACCAAATCCCAAACACTTTTGGGAGAGTTTTTTGTGGAGTAGCTGAAGTCCTGAGTAGCCAGTGTGTAAGAAGAGGTATTAAAGCACTTCCCTGCATAGTTTCGTACAACTAGAGTTACCTGAGGTAAAAAGATTCCCCTTTTACAGGGATAAAATGGCAATTTCTGCTCCAAAATCTCCCGTGGCTTTGCCAGCCCGTGGGAAGAGCTGGATAGGAGCCCTCAGTACTTACAAAGCACACTGTGTAACGTTAGTATTAAACAATGAGGTTGCAATTCATTCCAAGAACAGAGGTGCACTAATGTCACAGAAGAGTGCAAGAAAGAAGATTAATACAAAAGTAAATTATTTTCTTGGTGAAAACTAGGAACTTGAGCTTTCTTATTGAAAAACAACCAAAATTCCTGCACTGGCAGGTCACTTAAACTAAGAGGTAAAAATCCACAGAATTTTGGATTTGTAGCAAAGCACCAAGTTTTCCTGTGGTGTCTGTTCCACAGCCAGCAGTAGAAGAGGTTCCTGAGTGCCAGCCCATCCTGTCACCTTCGTGTCAGTCACCCTCCTCATCGCTGGCCTTCTCCTCCGAATCATCGCTCTCGTACTCCTCATCCTCGTACTGGAAGGCACCCTCAGCTTCGGGGTCTGACTGAGCTTCCTCTTCGTGCTCGTGGGACCCCTCAGACTGAGAGCTGGGTCTGGACTCCTCCTCCTCCTCCTCCTCCTCCTCTTCCTCCTGGGAACGGCCAAGGGATGGGCCTGCCTTTGCTTCCTCTTCCTCCTCTTCCTCCTCCTGGGAACGGCCAAGCGATGGGCCTGCCTTTGCTTCCTCTTCCTCCTCTTCCTCCTCCTGGGAATGGCCAAGTGATGGGCCTGCCTTTCCTTCCTCTTCCTCCTCCTGGGAATGGCCAAGTGACAAGTCTGCCTTGGCTTCCTCTTCCTCCTGGGAATGACCAAGTGATGGGCCTGACTTTGCTTCCTCCTCTTCCTCCCCCTCCCCCTCCTCTTCCTCCTCCTCCTCTTCCTCGGCACTGTGCCGGCCTGAGGGCGGGCTGGACCCAGGCTCATGGACATAAAGGCTGGCTCTGGCCTCATCCCCATCCTCCAGATCACTGCACTGCTCATCTGGGGTGGAGGTTTTGACACCTTTTCCCTTCTCCTCCTCCTCCTCCTCCTCCTCCCAGGAGTGCTCATATTGGGGATTGTCTTCAGCTGCTTCCTCAAAGGATTCCCTTTTTTTCACTTTCACCTTGATGATTCTGAAAAGACAAATTTCATGTGGAGTTTTATTTTCCGGGAAGATGCTTTCCAGGAGGTGTTCAACCACCTTTATGTAATCCAGGACAAAGCCTGGTAGTCTTGGCTGGGGTGGAACTGGGGAAGGAAAAGGGAAGGGGGGGACATAAGAGTCTCTCTTTATGCTAGAAAGTAACTCAACAGTATTGCTTACATATTCCCATCTTTTAAATTTCTGCTTCCTTTTAAATCATAACACCCAATAGATACTAGAAACTATTTTTAATAAGGTTCATTTAAAAAAAATAAAATTTAAAGGTAGTGACAGCAACCTGCCAGAATTTTTGATGAAAGGAACAAACAAGAAATGTTTTCCTTCATTTTTCTTTGAAGTGTATTACATAACATAACCAGTTTGGTTAAGCAGCTCTCCTCTGTTTTAGGAAATAATATTTAATTCAGGAAAAGCAATCAAAAGTACATACTAATGCTAACATACCACATAGTCAAATAGTTCCCCGGGAAATACTAAAAATCATTAAAAAACCCTTAAATCTACACAGGAAAAATTTTCTAATTATTAGATATGTAGTGGGTAAAAAGAAAAAGCCTTCAGTCATCTCTACCTTTCTCTGACAGCAATGGAGGTAAAATCTCCAGCAGTGGAGAATTGCAGTGATTTGGCTGCTCCTCCCTTCTTTGAAACAAACTCTGGGCAAATCCCCAGTGCTCTCAGTCTGTTTGCATAATACTTCTCTGCAGCTATTCTGGCATTTTTCTGTAGAATAAACACAATGGTTAAATGTTAACTAATGCATTAAATGCCTGTATCTTGATACTTTTATTTCTATTAATCCTCTGTTTCATTATTTGCAGCTGACAAGTGGGAATGATTACTCACTGCAGGTAAGAAAGGCAAAACAACACTCGAAAATTTTATACCAGATTTTACTTTTCTGTACCAGCGATGTTCGGTTGTGGTCAGAGTTACTCATGTTGTAACTGAACCAGACAGATCTTTGCAACAGTTCTCTGTTCCCTGTGCAAGCACGTCACAAAAATTACTGATATGTATATGGAGATGGGGCAACAGAGGTTGAAATGGAGAAACACTGCCCTGAAAAGTGTTTTTCAAGTATCTTCTAAAAATGTTATATTACAAATGTCTTTTTCATTATCAGTCAAGATTAATTAGTAGTTCAGAAACAAGGCAACCTGAGTGACTCTTTCAAAAAGCAATGGCATCTGTTTCACTCTTTCTTCCATTTCTTGCAATTCTTGCAAATATTCCTGCCTTCTCTGCTTCTCGTTGTTCCTACAGGAAGCAGAGCACAAGAGAAATCATTATTAATTTATAGTACAAGAAGTAATTTCCTACAGCAGTTAAATTGCTCATAACAAATTAAGTGTTGTCATACTTCAAGACACATAAAAGGTACTGAACAATTCATCTCTGAAGGAGTCTCTTTGGCTAAGCACAGGCAGGTCCTGGCTACTGGAGTTAAATAGAGGCTGAGTTTGGATCCTTGGGGTTTTTGTAGAAAAAAAATTGGATACTTAGGGTTTTTTACATGCTGATTTCATAGAGATCTTCCAGCTGTTCTAAGCAAAATGAAACAGAATACACCATAGGAAATTACCAGCATGAAATAAAAATCAGTACTTTTAAAGTCTGATGATGAGAATCTGGCTACTTTAGCAGCTGATCTCCCAAAAGGGGTGGCCACATTCTGGATCATGGAACACTTTTTTCCTGAGTTGGTTTGTCAAGGGCCCAGTCAATAGAGCAGGATAATGAAACTGTTGATTCATAACTGAAATGGTCTCTGGGATCACAGGGAGCACTGGATAAGCCAGGTGGAACGAGCTGTAATCCTTCCTCAGTGTGGGACAGGCAGCTCGGTGATGTGCCTCTGAACTGGGCAGACCCGGCATTGCAGGTCAGACACTTCAGGACAAGGATGAGATCGGGGGGTGCATTTTACACCTCTGCCTCCTCCAGCCTCTCTCCCTGACCAGCTCAGAATTCCTCACCATGCTTGGAAGGGAACTTCCATGTTGCTCCTTGCTTTGAAAGGGCACTGCCACTGACAGACCTCATTGCCCAGCTGTGCTGAAATGAGCATTTTCAGGTTAAACACTTGCACCAGCCTCAGCATCAGCACCAGGGAAGTAATCTTGCTTTGCAATA
Source organism: Lycocorax pyrrhopterus obiensis (assembly GCA_014706295.1). NCBI lineage: Eukaryota > Metazoa > Chordata > Aves > Passeriformes > Paradisaeidae > Lycocorax > Lycocorax pyrrhopterus. The sequence goes on from JACSVZ010000004.1 coordinate 7,633,406, forward strand.
GCACCATTTTACACACAGACAGGAGCTCCTGGAATCTGATTAAGCTGAACACTGTAATGTGAAATTTGCTGTTGACTGAACTCAAATCACATCTGCAATCACCCACTGTCTCTCTTAGTTCTCCACCTACTCTGACTCCAGTTGTTTTCTGCTTCTGTCCCAGAGTCAGCAGACCACATGCCCGAGGACACACAGATTCCAAAGCTCCTGTTATTTACAGTATGCCAGGTTGCTGGAAATTAGGATTCGTGGTTGCTGCCCAAGAATCCTGCCCAGGCATGAAGCAACAGGGGCAGAGCAGTCAGTGCCTCTCACCATCCCCACGTAACTGCACCTTAAACTGACAATACTGCAGCAGTGTCACCAGGCCAGGCCAGATCACAAACCTCACTAAAGGCTTGTTCAAACAGGATTAATTTTTGGGGGGATTAGAAAGACCAATAAGCAGAAAGGGTTAATTTAGCCCCAAACACGAGCCCCAGCAGCAATCATGGTGTTAGAGCCGTGTCAAGAGCTGGAGTGGCAGCTTACAGCACTCCAAGAAGGCCCTGGTGCTCTTCCCTGTGTACTCAGTCGTACACAAACAGTCTTTGAATGCATCTCTACTCCAGGGAACTTTGCATCCCATTCCTCCTGAACACCAGCAGCTTCCTGGGTCACTGCTGTTACACTGTGAAGTCAAAATATTCCTGCTTTAATCTCCCTCTTCAGTGGGGACCTGCTGGGACAAAGAAGTGAATTGTGAAATGTTCATTGCTGCACCAAAGTTGTACCAACACCAGTGCAGTATCCAGCTCTGCAAGGATATTCTGTATCCACACTGTTCCCCTTCCTTTTGATTTTTATAACTTTTTCCTCTCTAATTGATACATGAATTCAGAAAACAAAGGAGTCCCCTGTTAGTGAATCTGTAATACTCTAAGGTGGAATATATATATTTCTATATGCTATATGTTTCTATACTCTGAGTCCATATAGATTGGCAATAATTTCCCAGTTGAAATACTAAGTTTGACCACTTTTTTACCAGCTGCTTGCACCACATTTAATTTACCACGTGTAAGTATCTAAACTTAGATTATACTATTTTTTTACACATTGTATGTTTAACATACAATGCAATCCTAAACCTCTCCTTCTCATTGTTGAATGAGGTGTTCAGGATTCAGGGGAATGCAACAAAATACCTGAATGTTTTTAATCTGGATTTAGACATCTGAGCTAGGCTCTGATGTGGGTCATTGGCCTCAGCCCGAGCCATTACAATTTTCTGGAATTTTCTCGTTCTTTGTTTCTGCTTGGTTCTGTTCCTTTTTTGTTGTTCTTCCAGCTTTCTCTTTTCCTCAAGGGAATTCCTGGTGGGGAAAATAAACTAAGGCTGAATTCATTTTAAATCTAGAGCAAGACTTCAAAGGAAGCTTTGGCAAAGATGATACCAAAGAGAAAAACAGGGTTGCCATGAGAGGACACAAGGTATGTGCCATGTTAAGGGATTCAGGATATCCTGGGAAACAGCAGTCATTTGTCTTCCTGGGGACATCCTGACAAAAATGCACTAGGGTTCCTTTAACAATAATAAATACTAATTAAGTCCTATATTTAAATATTTTAAGATTTATATTATAAGCCCTTATATTAACAAATTAAGTCCTATATTCGCTGCATGGAAGAATTAACTACATGTGTAGAAATACCAGAAATAATACCAAATAAACTACCAAATATATACTAATACCAAAAAAAAAAAAATCTACTTTTCAAGTATATATAAAGTAGAGCATCTCTAAGCAGTCACCTTAGGGCTTGTAGCCGTCGTCTCGTGGATTCTGTGTTTTTGGGAGATTTGGAATTTCCTCCTCCCAAGAGATGTGGGTTTGCCCCTGACTGCCCCATCTGAGGTTTCCGTCTCGGAGACGCAAATGGCCACCGTGTTTCCTTCAATTTTTCTTCATCCTCTTGAATGTCCTTCAAGATCTTGCCCTTTTTTGAGGGGATGTACGAAGTACGAAGGTCGAAAGGCTCACAGACTGTGAGGTGTTTCACTTTTTTTTGTTGCAGGAGGCGTTTCTGGAATTTCTCATGTAGGAGTTCAAAATCTGGAACGCTTGATTTGATCTTGGGTTTCTGTTCCGTTCGCTTTGGTTCGGTGCTCTTGTGTTTCTTCTTTTTGTTGGGCTCTTTTAAGGCCAGCCTGCTGTTGGGTACAGATGAATTTCGTAGCAGCTCCTCAGCTCTCATCCTGATCCTGATTTCTCTGTAGAGCTCCTCCTCCTTCAGCTTGTCATTGAAATCTGGACTATAAACGCATTTAGGAACTGGTTTCGCTCTGAACACTTTGGTTTTATTTTCAGGTGGGGAAATGTCTTTTAATTGCATTTTCCTGATTTCCCTCCTCTGCCTCTCTCGCTCAATGAATTTAAATGGCTTTTGGGAAGCCAGGAGCTTGAGCTTGCTCCTCTCCCTCACAGACCTCCTGCGCTCCTCGTTCCGCTGCACGATGTCGTGGTAGAGCGGCAGGAAGACGGCAGCGGGCACGGGATTGGCTCGGAATTTTTTCTGACACTCTGCTTCCTCCTCTAGCTGCTTCTTCAGTAAGTGATTTTCCAGTTCGATCTGCGACTTGGATTTGATGTTCTGCTCTTTCCTCTGAGCTTCTCTGATGGTCATCTGGAAAGGCTTGGGCACGGTGACTCTGGGGGACCACACTTTCTGCTTCTTGCGCACCTTCCTGCAGGCTGGTGAGACGGGTAAGCTGTGCTTGGCACGGGAGATGTAGTCTTCCAGAGAGAACCCATCCCACATTTTTTCAATCTGCTGCTTAGCAAATGAGGACGACGCAGTTTCACTGCCGTCTTCTTCAAACACTAATTCTCCATCAGACACATCGGATATACTTGAGCCCAAGGGATCACTTAAGTCTGAGTCTGAAAAGGATTTGTGCAGGTTAAGAGGCTGATACGAGCTCTTGTCCCAAGTTGGCCTTGAAAAAAAAAGGGAGAAAAACCACTTGGTTTGAGCCGGTCCAACACTGATGCACAACCAGTGACTTCCACTGTAAGGAATCACCACTAGAAACCAAAATGAGTGGCTGAGGGTGGAGAGAAGGGAAAAGAGCAGCACACTGGGCACTCAAAGCAGATCCTGGTTTTAATGCTGATCACCAAGTCAGCACTTCCTGACTCGGGAAAAGCCCTGTGCTTTCCTACATGTGCTGCCCAAGCCCTGCTGCACACCCACCTCTAAACCTCACAGACCATTAGCAAGGCAATGAGCATTTCTAGTACTAAAACTGACTTTTCTCTGATTATCTGCTTATGAGAGATGGGGAGAGCAACACTTTCCAGCCCAGAAACACACCCTGCTGTTTCACAGCTGCCTGCAAAGCATTTGGGAATCTTCAGCTAAAAAGTGCCCCAGAACTTACCTACAGCACTTTGGAGAAGTGTCATTTCTCTTATCCAAGGGTTGTGCTCCTTTTAAATACAGTTTGTTCCGGTACATACTTTCCAATTTTGCCATTGTCTCCATGTGGGCATTCTTCAACTCTTCCAGCTTCAAGTAATACTCTTGATTTGAGTAGTACATTTTGGAAAAGTCTCTCCACTTGTCACAGTCTCTCTTTGGAGGGGGGGTCTGCTCTCTGTTGGTATTTGAATCTAAATCAAAGTCATCCTAGAAGAGATTTTTGTAAATCTTTCTGCTAGAAGGAAGGGGAACAAGGTTCTTAATATTGCTTTAGCCTAATTAAGTCTAATGAATGGTAAAGTGACACCCAATAGAGATACCTGTGTACAAATGCTAATGTAGAATTACACGGAATAATCATATTGCATATTAATTTATATCCTAAGGGTCCTATTTAAAGCCTGTAAAAATTCCCAAGTTTGCCCAGTAATCAATATGTTTATAACAGGAAATACCATCAAAAGGACTTACCAAAAGAAAACAAATTAACTATTTTGTAATTTTTCCTTGATTACTATGCAGCTCTAAAAATGCCTTTATTTACAAGCAAACAGAACCTTCTCTGCCTCCTCTTTCCATAACCACTCTAAAAGTAAGTCATTAGAGATGTGGTGCATAAATGTTATTCCATTCACTTACTGTGAAATGGCACGGATTCTGCACAGTTTATATTTCCAATACAGTTTGGCAGTTTGCAGCTGGGTGTAGGTAATATTCTTTATGTAGTTTTAGAGCTTACACAGGTCAGAGAAGTTATTAAAGCCAGGTTAGTCAGCATCACAAAGGCTTCGTTTTGTTCTAAGCACCATGTTTTAAAAAGTCTCTTCATAAAGAAATTAGAATACTACTTCTCCACACAGGGGCATTTTAATAAGCTTTGACATTGCAACAAAACACCTTGTTCATGTTTTGTCAGGTTTTCACTGCAAAAATCTTTAACTGTTTTTTCCCTAGCAGTGACCTAATGCAATGGGAATGACAGGATCGAAGCAGCGAACCCCCAGCGCCAGGACCCTTCACCCCTCCGAATCTGCTGCTGCCACCACCGTGCACGAACCCAGTTTCTTTTCCCGATCCGCGGAACGATCCCAGCCTCTTCCCCGGGCCGGGCATGGGCAGTTTTACACCTGCCGTCCAGACTCCGCAGTGCCACAAGCTCATTAAGGGATCGGCGCTGCAGCGGGGCCATCTGTCAGGTGTCCCCCGCCCGTGCGTGTCCCTTGTGCCCGGGAGGCGCCGGCCCGCGCGGTGCCGGGGGAGCGCGGGGTCCCCTGTGCAGAGCGGGTTCAGGGGGAAGCCCCCGGCCCCGCGTCCCCGGCCGCCCAGCAGCCCCTCCCGGCCGTGCCCGCGGTACCTGCGCGGCGGCGGGCGGCGGCCCCCGCTCGTAGAGCGCGGCGGGCGCCCGTGTGCGCGGGTCGAGCGGCGTGCGGAGGCAGGAGGCGGCCAGGCAGGCGGCCCGGTGCGCGTCCTCCATCCCGGGGCGCGGGCAGCGGCGGGGCCGGCGGCGGGAGGCGGGCACGGAGCGCAGCGAGGCGGCTCCGCTCCGCCCCCGCGGAGGCGGCCCCGGGGCGGGAGCGGGGCGCGTTAACCGCCCGGCCCCAGCCGGCCCCGGCGGGGCAGGGCTGCGGCTGCGCCCCGCGCCCCGCCCGCAGCCGCTGCCCGTGCGGGGTTTTTAGGTAACTTTCTGCAGGATTTCAGGCGGCACCTGTAACTCACGCTGGCGAGCCCACGTTTTTTGCACCCTCGAGTTATTAAAGAAGCTTTTTCCATCTTGAAGTTTGTACTTAGGTAAGCAATTACAGGGTAAGGCTAAACCAGGATAAGCAGGAACATTCTGTCCTAGGAATATTCTATCCTAAATCAGGATAAGCAGGAACGTTCTGCCTCTACAACGAGGCATTAATGATGGATGGACCTATTTACTGTAGTGAAATTACAAATTCTTTTTGTGTATGAAATCACATACAATTGTTGTAATTCTTGTCAAGAATTGTAACACTGACAATGGGGAATGAAAGCTTTAAATCATAGTACCTAAACTAAGAGAACATTGTTGGATATGATCCTGTGGGGTAAGGCATCATTTGCAATTTTAAATAGGCAACGAATAATTCATGCAGAGCATTAATGACGATATCGATTGTCTAATTTATTAATTAGTATTTAAGTTATTCTGTTTGTTCCTCTTGGCAAGTCACAGGAAAGTATTTCAGTAACAGCAGGTCAACAGCATGGAGGAAGTTTACTCAAAAGCTCCAGCTCCAACCAATCATGAATGGAAATGTGAGAAGAAAGGGAAGAGACACTCCTTTAAACAAAGAGGAATTGGGTTGTTTCAATATGGCAATAATGGAGATGAAAGGGTTAATTCAAAATGTCAGGCTAAGAACTGGAAGTTGGAAAGCTAATTTGCATTATTATAGAACAGTGTACTTCTGACTTCTTGGCCAGCTTTGGGAAAAACAATCAGTCTGGGGGCAGGGGGAAGAAACAGAGTGAAGAGCACCCTTTGTAGGACTCTGGATCATGTGATGGCATCAGGAATCACTGCAGACCTCAGGAGAGCAAGGAATGTGATGTGCTCCCACTGCAAAGATCCTCCTCCTCTCTAGCCCCGCATGTTAAGGGCAGTAACACCACTCCCTTAGGGAAAGCTTCTGGAGGAGCAGCTCTAAGCCAGCTAAGTGTTACTGGAGTGCACTTCAAGGGTGTTTTTAGAATATATCACAAGAGCTAATACGTTGCCTTAAACTTTTCAGAGATAAAGAGGAGCACAGAAAAGCAAATGTACCAAATTCTAACAAAATTATACAGCAAAGACTCAGATAGACTACTGCGTGTTTATTGATAAAACAGCATTTTCTTTTTGAAAACCAACTGGTTTTTAAGTTAAACCTGATCAAAGTACATCAGTCTTGGTGGAGTTTAAGACAATTCACACAGGCGCTTTTGGTGAGGAATCCATATTCCAGCTACGGGGTAGGAGCTCAAGGCCATGGTCCCCACCTCTCTGCTCAGCTTACCCTCGAGTGTTCACCTGCAAGGAGGGCACACAGTCAGGCAGAAGAAATCACAGGATACATCACAATTCCTTCTTTGTTTAAAGATCCTGGGGTTTTAGTGACTCTAATTCCTTGCTTTACGGTGCAGTATTTATAGTGCATTTAATTTTAGCTGCAGTTACAAAAAGGCTGAACCGTCTTAAGTAGCACACAAACTGAGAACACTCTACACAGTAACCGTATTTTGAAGCGCAGCAAATGGATGACAACATCCTGGTGCTTGTGAAGGAAAGATAACCCAAACCACGACGCCAACACCACTCACCACATCATCAATCTTGAGAATGCTGCGCACGGTTTCTGTCGCGAGGGTCAGCGCACTCAAAGACACCAGCAGAGGCTGCACGACCAGCTCCTCCAGGATGTTGGAAATGCCACCCTAGGGGAACAAGGAGCCTTCACTCTGTGCAAGACAGACTACAGTCACATTTAGCATGTTTTCTTTTAGCAGAATCCTGAGGGCAGTCAACTCCTAGACTATCACAGGGCTTTCATCTGCACCAGGGGCATTCCAGCACACATCTTCTCCCCCCAAGCATTTGACATATCCAGTCAAAATTAGCCAACAGAAAAGGTCAAGAGTGCCAACTGAGAAGAAGCTGTGGCGCTGCTCCCAACTTACGAACACCTTCCACTGCAGATCACAATGATGTATCATTCTAAATGGATCTATTGTTGTAGCTGAAATGCTGTTGTAGCGACACGAGATGTTTCTTGTCCTGTGGGTACGGTGTTTAATACCAATGCTCAGCGTAAGCTCTTAAGAGAACAAGCTGTAATTTCCCTCTGCTAATTTTAGGGAAGCTACCACTATGAGACACCAACTTGCCCTCTCACTAGTCCAGCCCTAAGGTTAAGCATTTCCCCTGTAATACCCAGGTATTCTAACCCCTCATTACCTTTCTGACGTTAATGCCAGCTGTCTTCTCTCCTTGGGCATGTCTGTTTCTGAGCTCCGTTACCGTGGAAATGGGATTGAGCCCTGCGTTCTCAGCCAGGGTGGAGGGAATGACCTCGAGTGCATCCCCGTAGGCACGGACGCAGTAGGACTCCATCCCCTTCAGCGTCCGCGCGTACTCGTTCAGCCGCAGCGCCAGCTCGATCTCCGGGGCTCCACCGCCAGCAATCAAAGCCCTGAGAGCACAGAAATGACCATCAAACCTCGCTTCACAGAAGTGCACACACAATCAGGCTTTATGTGTCGTTAATTAACCAAACTGAGACATTACCTTTTCTTCACTAAGCACCTTATGACACACAGGGCATCGTGAATGGAGCGCTCAGCTTCTTCCAGCACGAGTTTGTTGGATCCACGTACCACGATGCTCACAGTTTTCCCAGGGTTTGTGCAGCCTGTAATCTAAAACATAAAACCAAATACTGACACTGGGGAAAAAATTAAAGTTTGGGACATAAAGACACTGCCATTGGCACTTTCAAACTGTGTAACAGCACTGACGTCTGACCAAGCAAAACCACTGCACTGCCAAAGTCGGTGGCTACTCAGAGCTTAGAAGTAGGTACTTAAATGTAATAAATTCCATAGTAAAAAACATTAAAGCTACCAGTTATCAATATAACAGACAGATGTTAAGTGGGTATTAACATTTTGTCCCTCACTCACCTTTATTAGTTTCCCAGAACCGTTCAAGTTGACCTCCTCTGCCAGCTCAGCAGAGCCCAGCATGTCAGGGGTGAACTGGTCAATGTGAGCCACAGGCTTAGTTCCAATTGTCTGAAAAAATAATGGGAAAAAAAAATTAATCCAGAGGCTGACTGCAGAGTCAGCAAGTACACTACATGTTGTTCTTCTACAAAGGACAGTAAAATGCAGAAGGGACTGTGGCTTTTACATCTGTCCTGAATCCTTCCATTCAAGTGTGACTGCTCAGCAAAGCAGGAATGTTTTTTAGGGAAATGTCTGTTCTTGCATTATAGTCAAAAAATGAAACTTGTGAAAATGTCACAATAAATTGGTCCTGGTTGGGCAGTTAGTTTTGGGGTAGATTTTAAACACTGCTGCTCATTTATGTGACCCACCTTACCTTACATATAAACTCAATGTCCTCTCTTTCAATGTCTTTAACCACCATGATCTTGACTTTGTTCAGAAAATGGAGAGCCAGGTCACTGAGAGCATCCCTGAAAACGAGAGGGAAGGAGTCACTTCCTAGGGCTCAAATTCTTCAGAGTACAAAGCAAGGATGTCATCAAACTCAACATACAGACAAGGCTGGTGCTTTCTAAAGGTACAGTCACTGTTACTCTGCCAAGTGTGACTGCGTTTGGCTTCAGTTTGCCAAACAGTTCCAACTGTCCCCCCGAGCACCCACTGAGTGCCTGGGTGTTAACGTACCGCAGAATGGACTTCTGAATGAGCAACACATTGCACCCAGCCTTCTTGATCTGCTTCACCAAGTTCAGGATGTAGGCCCTCTCCTCACGCAGCACTCTGTCCATTTGAGCATAATCAGAAACAACTATCTGGTTGTCCATCTATTTAAAATAAAAAAGAGAAAAGCAAGTATTGTGAGCTGACTTTAAAAGCAAGTATAAAAATGTTACATGTTCTTTAACTTAAGATGCTGTAATTATAAACAAGTAAGTATAACAGCAAAATACTATGAGACAGTTCAGTATTTCTCATAATTTAAACAATTTTCTTTTTTATACCAACTGTAATTTTTTTTTTTAGTACCCAGCAGCCCTTCACTCTAGCTGCAGCATAGAGTTGACACCACGGCATCTTAAAAAAAATTTGTTATTCCGTTTGCATGTCCCAAGTCCTAGAGCGTGAGGTTTTGCTCTAGCCACACTCTGACTTACATCTGTCTTTGGAGCAGACAAGCAGAACTGAATGAGGCCAATTTTGGCTTTCTCCACTCTGGTTACGCCGGTATTTGCCACCTTCTGAGTCAGGACAAGTCCCTCAACCAGTTCACAATCATCAATTGTGCCTCTGGAAGCAAACAAAACCCATGACTGGAGCACTCTGGGAAACTGATTTCACAGAGACAAAATCTGTCTAATTACAAATTGTTTCTTACCCCAACTTCTTCACAATTTTAATATCTCTGAGGTCCACACTATTGGCTGTAGCTGGGTCAATCACCTTCATTACTGCATCCACACTCATTGGAGAAAGTAAACTAGAATACTGACACACAACCTAAGGGATTCAGCAGCAGAGGAAACATGGTGAGAGACTTCACACTGATAACAGCAGTTTCAGAACAATACTGTCATTGTGTTTCAGTGTCTGATGTCAGAATTTTGAAGCAAAGATATCTTAACATGGCATTTTCTTAATGGCTGCTCCATGGCAAGGACAGAGCAGCGATGCTGGGGGGAAAACCCACACTTAGGGATGCACAGAAAATGGAACTGCTCTTTCTTAGACTTGGAAAGCTGAGAGGCCTGGCTGGGCTGGAGCTGCCCATCCAAGTGCAGCCGTACCTTGGAGTTGAGGGAAGTTGTTGCGCTGTTCAGCAGGGTCTCCCTGTCGCTGAGCTCCACGGGCTGGGCCATGTTGGTCAACACCTCGATACCTTTATCCAGAGCCTTCTGGAATGACTCCGAAATGATGGTGGGGTGAATTCCTGTGCAGAGCATAAAAAATGCCTGTTAGACACTTCATGCTTTCAAACATACTATTTTTTTTTGTTTTTTCTTCATCTCTTTCCATTTTAAAACTTCAGATACTCAGGCCAGAATAAACTGAAGGCATTTCAGCAGAATGTTCTTCATGGGTGTATGACCTCCCTTATTACTCTCTGCCACTAAAACTGAGGCACAAAGCTGTAACATTCCAAGTAAATTGTCCTCACAGACAAGTCTTGCACATTTCCTGGTGATCCCTGACATCCCAGAAACACTTTCTCCAAGTTCTCTTGGCATTCTTAAAGCTGCTGCTGTTCAGCTGATGCCTGTGAGGAGGCTGACACTGACTTAATTTCAGATTTTCAAAAACTGTTTTCCTACAGTTCTGTATGAAACTCCTCAATTTCCCTGGAGTGTGGGAAATTCATCCTTCCAACTGAAAACAGCTACTTTAAGCTTCATCACACGTGTGCAAGAGGACAAAAAGACTTCACTGCCTACAGTCTCTGCATGTTAAATAAATATATTTACCTTTCTGAAGGAGTCTGGAACAGGCATCCAAAAGAGCTCCAGCAATGACAACAACAGAGGTTGTGCCATCGCCAGCTTCAATATCTTGTGCTTTTGAGAGCTCTACCAACTGAAGGAGAAATTATGACAAAAAAATTAATATACAGAGTGATGCTTACCGAGACCCAGACACACCTTTGGCCCAAACACAGCTATGGTACAGTAAGTCACTTCCAGAAGCAAAGCTTTTCTTCCCAAATTTAAAACTGAACACACCTACCTAACAGGTTTACCTTTTCCATCCCTAGGGGAGGGTCACAGGAAGCTCATTTCCATCCCCAAACACAACCAAATCCACGAACAGTGAACATCTCAAAGGACCAGCTACTGTATCCTCAGAGCACCTGACCATACCTTCACTCATTCCCTTCTTTCATTCCCTTCTGTCTTAATGGTTTGGGACATGACTTTTCCTTCTTAAATGACAGAAGGAGGTTTGGGCTACATTTTCTTAGGTCTTAAAACATGTCCAGAGGGATTGTGCATAAGGAACACTGGGCAAGCAATGAGAGTTTGTAACTCTTCAGCACATGCCACAATCAGAATAAACGTTCCTGGAGCACAATGCACAGAATTCCCTGCCCTGTCACTATCCTGGGCAATGCTCCTCAAATCCACACAAAAGGGGAAAGAAACCACTCACCATTTTGGCTGCAGGGTGCAGAACCTGCATTTGTTTCAGGATAGTGGCACCATCATTCGTGATTGTCACATCTCCCTTAGCATCCTGAATCTGGGAACAAAGGGCAGGAACACAATTCTGATCTGCAGCTACAAAGCTTTCATTTGACACTCAAAGTATTTTCTTTAGCATCATTTCCCAAACCAAGATCTCCATTTAGTTCCCACTTTCCCTTAAATAACTGAAACGTGGGAAAGAATTAAGGAAAAAGGTGGCATCTTCTATAAAACATGTTGAATTTGCAGCATCTCCAATAAGCTTAATATTTTGATAATTTAAAACACAAAGTTTACCATTTTATCCATTCCCTTTGGTCCAAGGCTCGTTCTAATTGCATCGGCAACAGCTGGGAAGAGAAGAAAATGTTTGCAAGGTGATCTAAAGAACTACAAACACTCCATCATTTAAACACGTTTTCTAAAAAGAAAACTCCTCCCAGTTTTAAGCAATTCCCAGATAGACTAAAAGATCCTGAATAGTGGAATGATGTAAAACGCTGCAGTATCAGGACTGACTTCCACAGTTCTTTTTTTAAGCAATTAGGATCTGATCACTTGACTGCAGCCATTTTAAATCTGGGCAATCACAAAGAAACAGAACACAGCACGCAGTGCGACCGGGGCTCGTCTCAGTGCCCAATACCGCACCCCCTACACGCGCCGGCCCATCCCGGGGGGCTCCCAGCCATCAAACCCATGGGATTCCTGCTCCTATCCCTGGGACACAGCCCGGGGCGGCGCCCAGCACCGGCGGATCCATCGCCCCCCGCCCCAGTCGCGGCCCACGCGGGGCCCGGCCCGGCTCCCCCCGGCCCCGAGGCGGCCCCCGCGCGGCCGCCGCACCTTTGCCGGCGGCGATGTTGCTGAAGCGGATCTGGGCGGGCTTGTCGCGGTCCTGGTAGGCGCCCTTGGCCCTGTTGCCGGCCCCGCCGGGGGCTCTGCCGGGCGTACTCTCGGGCATGGCCGGGCCGAGCGGGACAGACCGGGATGCGCCCGGGATGCTTCCAGAACGGGGCCTTCCGGCCTCGCGTCACGCGGGGCTGCCCGACGCGCGCCTGCGCGCTGCTCAACAGGCGGGCGAAACGCCCCCTTCCACCTGCCTGCCGGCGAACGGCGCGGACGCCTATAGAGGAGCCGCGCGCTCGCTCGGGGGCCTTGGGGAGGTTTTCCCGCCTGGCGGGGCCGGGCTTGTCTCGCGCTGCGCTCGTGGCCGCTGGGGGGCGCCAGGGCGCGGCCGAGGGTTCCCGCCTTCAGCCCTGAGGGAGCCGGGAGCTGAGGGAGGGAGGGTGCGGGATAGGGCTCATAGCCCGCCGGATCCCGCCCTCAGCCCTGAGGGAGCCCGGAGCTGAGGGAGGAATGGTGCGGGATAGGGCTCACAGCCCGCCGGATCCCGCCCTCAGGGAGCCGGGAACTGAGGAAGCGATGGTGCGGGATAGGGCTCACAACTCGCGGGATCCCGCCTTCATCCCTCAGGAGCCGAGGACTTAGGGAGGGATGGTTTGACCCAGCGCCAGGCAGCCACAGCCTTTCCTTTTTATAAGTCTCTGGCATCTTGCAGCTTTTGCCTGCTAAGTCCAGGACCTGCTGTGCCATCCCACCTGTCCTGGGTAGGTTTTGAACAGCTGTTTTTTTTGCAGAACCCGTTGCCCAAAAGGGGTTTAAGCAGCAGGTTTGTCACAGATGAAGTTAGACAGGACTGAATTACAGGAAAAGAAGAGATACAAGGTATATTTTTTTGTAACAGCCTGAACGTCTCATGTGCCTGAGAGACTCAGCTTGTATCACCATTGTAGAGAGGTAGGCTTTATCATCACTAAAAATAAGGTTGGAGTTGAAAAACAGCTTATACCTATTAGGATGATCTTAACTCAAATGCTGTATTGCTATAAGAAGCTTCTGTTTGGGTTTTTAAAATACATTTTTGAATAGCTATTTAAATTACTTTCTTCACCCTGAACAATACAAATGCAATGGAGTTTAGATGCAAAGCACATACTCAAATCCCCGAAGTGAATTCATTTTGTATTGTGTTCACAGTAAGACACAGCAGCTCAAAAAGGAGCTCTGACTGAAAGGAAAATGCCCACATAATACCTAAACCCTGTAATTTTTATGGCATATATTTGGCTGGGTGTGAAAAGTCAGGGTTTAAAGTGCTTCTGTGTAGAGAAAATTATCCAATAAATGTGTCCCTGCACCAGCAAGATGCAAGAAACAGGTGGAAGATGGGAGCTCTTGAGGTTGTTTTCCATTTTTAAGCACCTGCACCTATATCAGGGGCTCATTGCAAGTGAAGCACATCCTCGTGGTGAGCAGTTTTCTAGTGCCAGCAACAGCTTTGTATGGTGAGACATCAAAATCCAGCATTTGGACCATTGTCAGAATAAAGAAATAGGGAAAACGTGATTCTATCATCTTTTAACCATTTTCAGCAGTTGCTTTTTTTTTTCTGGATTTATGCACCTTTGAAACACAACTGAGAACAGGATTTGGAAGTGGACGGTCTTTGCCTTTTTTTATATTCAATTTTTAGCAGGCAGAGAGGAAAACAGTTTTTGTATAAAGGTAGAGGAATGCACATCTAGGTCATACACAGGGAAAAGGTCTACCTAGTAATAATCTGGATATATCTGGATTTACATCACCTCCAAAATCATCCGAAACACACCCTAAATGATCAAAATCACTGTCAACTCTGACCCTGCTCTTAAGTTACAGCAAGCAAAGATGGCAGCAGTACCAAATCCTGGATATTTAACACTAATGCAATGTTATAGCTGGAATCAGTAGAGAGCCAAGCTTTTAAAGGAGCTGTTGAGGGATGTTTAGGTTGTGGTTGGTCGCCTCCTTGTTACCTCAGGTTAGGGATCATTCAGAGTTTGTTGTGGTATCCCAGGAGGTTCCTGGTTTCTCCTGGGTGTGTGTAATCAGTGGCATAGCTCCATCCAAGGATACTGTGTAAATTTGAGTGGTGGCATTTCTCTGGTGCTGAGCTGGGCTTTGGGTTTGGTTTTGCCACAGAATGCCACAAAGGACCTGACAGGAAAACACAGACAGATTGTGTGCTGTTACCAGCACTTACTACGTGCTGCTCACTGTTGCCCTAGGGTTAGGAGCCAGGGTTTTCCAGAATTTTGAAGGAAAGGAAGGTTAGAGCTGGTGCTGTCCCAGCCACCTTGTTACACATGGCTCTGTGCTTGGCAAGAGCAACTCCTCCAGTGCTATGAATCATCTGGGGTCAGAGTTTGTTCCATTGCTGGGCGGAGCCTGGGTTTTGGGTTGGTGTGTAGAAAGCTGCTGAGCTAAGTTTAGAGCTGCTGTGGTCAGTGGGTTCCTTACTAACAATTTTGGTGTGGCAGGGTTCCTTCCCTGGGACTGGGCTTCAGGGCAGAGGAAGGGTTTCATCAGCCCTCAGGTACGCACTGGATTTAGGATTAGTTGTCTGGCTAATTTAAGGGGTTTTGTTATCCCCTGTCACCCTCATCTGCCTCATTTGTGTCCAGTATAAACTCCCTGGCTATAGTTTGATTTCATCTGAGGTCCCTGCAGGTGTGGAGGTGGCACTGGATGGGGACTGACCCAGAGCAGGCACTGAGGTTTAGGCCTTGTCATGCCAGGGTGAAGGCTGAGCTTTCAGCCGGGGCACCTGAAGGATTAAATGTGTCGTTAGGTCACGTTTAAAGCCAGCACTCCCTGAAGCCTTTTGGATTTGCCTTAAGAGCTGAGTTTAGACTCAGAGCTGCCTGCACTTTATATTGCTTTCCTTACCTTCTTATCATAAGTTCTGGCTGTTCTGATCTTTTCCAGCATCTACAAGAAGCAGGGAGACAATAACAAATCTTACAACAAACACCCCCACAGAAGATCCTGGGGTTGTAATGGGGGTTTTTAGCTTGGTTTCTTGAAAAAAATGAGATATGCTTAGTACTCTGTCCTTCAAATAGAACTTGGACCTAATCTTGACTACATGTGGTAGAAACTCTGTGTTTTCTGGCTTTGAGTGAATAGGCAGCTGCACAAAGAAGAGAGATTTTTAGTTAGAGGTGCACTGAGGACAGCGCTCAGTCCTCTGGGGATGTTTGTTGCTGGCACAATGTTCCTGAGATGGAGATTAGTGGGGGGGCGGGTATTTTTTGCTTTTCCTTGGAGATAACTCACTGGGAATCCTCAAGGCAGCAGTGATGACAGCAGAAGGAATGATTGCCACAAAGAGGGTGACATCATTTCACCCCATGGCCTTAGATAAGTTAAGTACCATTCCTTAATCATGCTCTGATAAGAGCGAGTAGCTTCTGAACATTTAATAAACACAGTACTCAAGTCTTCCCAGCACAAACTTTTTTGCACAACATATAGATTTTAGTTTTTCAAAGAAGAAAATTTCTGCTTAGTGCTGAGTATGTAATTTTTCTTCCCCTCTTCCATCTGGAGTTTCATGCCAGAAGTTTGGGCTCTTGGTGCCTGAGGCTGAGCCCTGCAGGAGGTGCCAGCCCTGCCTGGCTGGGATGGATGCATCGCTGCTTCCACCTCCTGGAGAAGACAATGAATGAGGGATTCTGGTTTTTATGGATTTTCTTGGGATTCTTTTACTTGATTTCTTCTGAGTTGCTTTGTTTCTCTCCTGCTCTGGACTATGTATAGTGGAGAGTTTTCATCCCTTTCATCCTACTCCTTCCATTTCTTGTTAATATTTTCTGAGGGTTATTTCTCACTTATGTTCCTTTTAAAAATCTGATTCGATATTCATAGATCAAAAGGCTGTTCACACAGTCTTTTCAGCAAAGGATCTAGGAAAAATGAGGACACACACTGTGGGAGTGTGTCAGGGAATACCTGCAGTGCCATACAAGTATTACCTTATTGTGTGTACTTGTAGGTAATGTCACCCAGCACTGAAGGGTGAGGGTTCTGTAGCAGCACAAAATACAGGGCTGCCATGTGGTTTGGGAGGGAAGAAAAACACTCCATTGATAGTGATTTTGTTCTGCTAAGACACCAGTGTAAACTTTGCTATCTATTTTTCTCTAAGTGCAATCTGATGAATGCAATCTGATCTCTTCTTCTAAAATCTACAATAGTTAAAAAAAAAAAATAAACACCTTACTGCACTTGTAGACTGATTTTCCAGTTTTTCCAGGCAGTAATTCCCTCCTTGCTCTTATAGAAAAACCTTACGTTTTTCCTTATCAGTGGCAAGTTGGCAGAGAAATTCCTGCTACAAAAGTAGTCAGAAAGCTGCAAAAGGAATTAGAGGCAGGGACAGATGCTGAATAAGAGTTTGTGGGACTGGGGCTGTTGCTGCTGTTAATTCTCAGCACTTCTGCCTTCTTTCCCTTCACACAGGAGTAGGTGAGGACACACAGGAGCACACGGGTAGTGTAAGTCAGTGACCCTTGGTCTGCAGGGTGCAGGCTGAAGCTCTTCGGTGAAAGAATGAGTATTGCCCTGTGGGAATACCTGGGGAGATGATTCCCCCCCTCTCCCTCTAGATGCCAGCAGAGCACTAACCTTGCTTCCTGACTGCTTCCTGAATGTATTCTCGAACGGTGTTAATTTGTACTGCTGCTTGGCTGCTTTTCAGAGAGCTTGGTTTTGACGGATTGTCCTGTTCAGAACAAACTCTGCATCCTTTGGAGAGCTGATAAAAAGAAAAAGCACCCGGAGTTTAAACATGTTCTTTTATGAATATCTGTTTCTGCAAACATTAAACATGTTCTCACCTGTGATATATCTCTCTGTGTTTCACAGGTAAAGAGCAAATCAGAGGCTTCTTGGCAAGCAACATCCCGAGCCCTCAGAGGCATCCTCGTTTCTAACTCCACACAAATGTGTTGTTCCAGAGATCCCTGTGGAGAAGTATGGCTGTTCCAGGGCAGGGCTTGCTGAGGGAGCTTCGGGGTTGAACTTGTGCTTCCTTCCATGAAGAGGCTGATGGAGCCTGGGATGTGGTGTGAGCTCCCTGCCTTGGGCTGCACCAGCTCCCATCTGGCTCATTTAATGCCTGTCACACCTCTGGCCTGGGACAACTCTGAAAAGTGGGATCCCTTCTGGTGCTGAGAGGGATCAGGCCGAAGCACCTTGTCCTGCTGCTCTGGGCTTTCCTACCCACCTGCTTACAAGGCTCTCAGGGACTGCTCCTCTAAATGGCATTTGTTGCACCAAAAGCAAGGTGTCCCTCTGCTCCCTCACAGCGAGCAAGAGTTCTGGCCCTTAAAGGTCCTTTTTTTCCCCTGTATGGAGGGGATCACCTCCATTTCCCAGAGTGTTTCTGCTGAGACTCAGTGACTGATTTTCAAGTGCTGTTGGAGATGGAGCATTGTGCACTTCTGCCGTGACAACCAGGGGATGCACCCACAAGCACCATTGCCCACTGTGGACTCTCTTTGGTTGGACTTGGTTCTTTGGAAAGAAGAAAAACACTGACAAGTGAATGGAGAAGGATCTTGATTAAGACTTTCTTCTGAGAAAGAAAAACCAGAGACAAAGCTACACAAGCTGTATTTCAAAAACTGTATTTCAATGCTCTCTGCACTTCCCCCAAGTGCTCTTCCTCTCAGAGAATCAGGACAAGTGGAACTGCGAAACAGTAAGTGGAGTATTGGTTATATATTTTTTATATGTTGGCTTTCGATAGCTCTTAGAGATTGTTTCAGAGATATTTGGATATTCCAGTCACGCTGCCAAAGGCTGATGTCTTTGAAGTTGGAGGTACTAACAGGATTTGCTGTTGGGTGCAAGCAGGAAGAGGGGAAGGAACAAGCAGGAGGAGCAAAGCTGGGCAGCTTCCTAACATGGCTTTATTGGGAAAATTTCCGTGTAGCCCCCGGGTTGCTTTGCTCTCCTCACTGCCCAGTCCTGAGCAGTGCTGTGAGAGCTCCCTCCACTGCAAACAGAGTTTAGTTGGTCATTACTAAAATGAATTCCAGTGAAAATATAAAGTGGTAGTAGGAAAAAAAAATCTGCACTTGAAGCACTGATACTTTTCATAGGTTTTGATAAATACAAATCCCATGTTTTTAATCCTGCTGCTAAATCTCTTGCATTCCACTTGTGGAAGGGTTGAGTGTTACCAGGCAAGAGAGAGGCACTGCCCTTGGCTGCATCTGTGCTTCAGGATGGTTCATCAGCTCAGATCAAATCGGGCTGTTGAGGGTTTTATTAAGTTGGAACAAGTAGGGGTTGTGGGAGCAGGACTTGTATATTTGTGTGGCTCCCAGAAAGGGCACTTTTAAGGATTGGAGGCTCTAATGTGTTCCCTTGGCTGTGAAATTCAGGAGAGGCTGGAGTGAGAGCTGGTTGGCGAAATCAATTGTGATGAACCTTCTACTTCAGCGATTATGAGCTGCAGTGTGGTAAAGGGTAGTGAGATGTGTCCTCTCAATATCTCATTTTAAATGATGTCCTCTTGCTTTGGACTAATAGTTAAGTTGGAACAATCTTTATTTTCACTTGCAGTATCTTTTTTTCGTCCTCCTCTAGAGCTAATCTTCAATATAATATATAAGACAATATAAATTGCTATTCACAATCTCTTATTTTGCTTTGTTTCTGTTAAAACCAAACACCCCAGTCAAGGTCTCCTAGAGCTATGTTGTACAAACACAAGGAGATATATGATCTCTGCCCCAATTTGGGATAACGAGTCTTTGGCTCATTTGCTTGCTTCAAATGACAATCATCTGTACCCATTCACTAAACCCTCCAGGAAATGCAGGAAAAATCAGGCCAGAAATAAGTATAAAAACCTAGGTCCAAACAGAGAAAAGTCTGAACTACCAGAATGTGAAAACAAAAAATAAAAGAGATTTTTAAAGTGAAAGGTGACACCATCCTGTCTTGTCCATTTGTACTTCACTTCTACTGTGAGTTTGAGTCCTGGGGCTCAGGACAGACGTGGCAGGAATCTGTATCTGCCCAGCGATAGTGTCATTCCCAGTGCAGTGCTGGGGAGAGGACAAACTCCCAGCAAAGGACTGCAAGCCCATAGTGGTGAGGAGGCACAAGCCTCCTTCTGCCACATACAAAATGAAGGCTCTTGGCACATCAGAGAACACAAATTTACCATGATAAAAACACTTCTTTACTACATGTTGAAAGTTCATTCCAAAACAACAAAAGGAGTTAATTTCTCAGGCTAAACATTGTCGATGGTAAAGACAACACCAAGATCCATGTCTTTAACAAAAAACCAGAACATAGCTCTGTAGCTTTTATTTCTGTTAATACTGAAAGCATTAAAAACCCCAAAAGAATGGAACAGAGACTCTTTTACACAGTACAGCACCTTCCCCTCAGAGTTCAGGGGGCTTTATGCGCTGTGTCAGTACAGCAGTGTACAGCAGCAGGAACAGGCAGCTCCTGGAACTGGAACCTGTGGGGAAATACCGGATCGGGACAACCGCCTGCCCTTACACAAACATCTCTTCGAATTCTAATGGCAAGCTTGAAGCTGGGATTGTCAGCACCTCTTACTATTGTTGTGCAGAAATTGGCACCCAAGAGTTCATTTGAAAGATGTCTGCAGAACTGTCTGCTGCTAGTGCAGGGGATTTGGGTTTTTCAAGTCTCAGCAGCACACGCATTAAACTGTTTCATTACTTGGCTTTCTGCCTCTGTATGAGGTCGATCATCAGCTGCTAAATCTGTAGATGGGACGGATGATTGGAACGGAATATCCTCTCTGCTTAAAATCCATTGGGAAGCAAATGTTGATATGCTCCCCTCCCCACTTCTGTGGGTTGCTGCTGTACTGCAAACCCCCCACTGCCTATGAGCTGGTATTGGGGAAGCACTTGGGAGGCTCAGTCGTGAACATCATAAAAATTCAGAACAAAACAATTACCCCTGCCCTAGAGATCCTGCACAATCTGTGACTACAATTAAATTTCATGTTTCTTTTTCCTGAGCTGGTTAGGTTGATCATCTGCACCCACTGCAGTTACTTAAAGGAGCTGGATCTGCACAGCACATTGTGCACTGAGCCCACTAACTCCTTTCAGCTATACTCTCTTTATGGATAATACCTTTAAAAAAATCGAACCCCCAGCTTTGCTCTGTGAATGAAACAGAGTGTGTCTTGCTAAGCTTAATGCACCTTGGATTACAGCTCTCATCTGACTGTGTTCATGAGAGATAATGGAGGCAGACAGCTGGCCAGGCAGCCTCTCACTGTGTGAAATTTATGCTACTCTATTTGTAGGTGATTATAAAAACAGCTTTTCAAGGTTAGTGTCCAGGTTTGCTGCAGCTTAGCACAGGAACAGGAGTCCAAAGACTTTTTTCGTGTTGACTACCTTCATTATTAGTTTTTTTTTTTTGTTGTTGTTGTTTTCTCTCCCTTAGAAACATGAGGGTTATGAAATCTGATGGTTCATAGTTTTGCTGAAGGACATTTTCAGAGTCTCACAAAAACACACCAAGGTGATGGAGACAGTGAGCTTTGAATGTGTAGAGCAATAACCCAGAGCTAATTAGTGGCTTGTAGTTTTAAGGGATGATCAAATGCTGGGTTCTTGTAGGAGACTAAGTGTGTACCATACTGCTCACTCTGAGGCTTTTTACATGCCTTACACAGACATACAGACAAAATAATTGTGGTAATGAGAAAGAGTCCACTTGCTGCAGACAGAGCAGCAAAAACATACTTGTAGCTGGGTTTTGTTTGAAATCTGGTGCACGAATTACCTGGAATCTCCTGGCCTGTTGTCTGGCTCGACCCTGCTTTGTTGGAAGCAGTGACGCAGATGTGGTAAGTGGTGAATGGCAGCAGGTTATACAGAGTGTACTGCCTGGCTGTGGGGTAAATGTTGTCCGTGACAAACTGCCTGTCCTCGTTGTCTTGGGCATGAAGTATCAGCTCATAGGTGTGAACAACTGAATACGGGGCACACCAGCGTATCTGTGCAGAGCTGTCTGTGATTTCAATCACCTCTCTGAGCCTGGGTGGGTCTGGAACCTCATCTTCCCTCGATGTGCCAGGACATGAACATTGGGATATGCTCTGGAGTTCACTGCACGGCTTCTGCAGGTGCCTGCAAGGATTGTAGTCACAGGCGACGTGTGCCAGCTGCACCGGGTTTTCCTTTGGTTGTTCTTCGTAATCGTAGTCATCGACATAATGTGGTGATGGTGTGGTGGGTGCGGGCTCTGACCGGGCACTCCTCCTTGTCGAGTTCAGCTGTGGGGGACTCGTTCTGGGGGCACCTTCCATGGCATGGGTGGCCAAGGAGTGAATGTGATGGTTGGTGGTGTGGGAGACTCCTGTTGCTCCAGTGGAATAATCACCAGTGGTCTGGTTGAATGGCCCTTCCTGGGGAAATGTCCCGTCAGTTGTTCTGAGCCCTCTCTGTTGCTGTTCTGTTCCAGTTTGACTTGTGGAGCTGTGATCTGAGGACTGAGCAAAGAGCTCTTGGAGGAAAACTGGGAAGGAGGTTACAGATGCCAAGGAAGGGGGATTGCTTGTGGATTCAGAAACTGCCTCCTCCTCGTGGGAGGAACTGTTGGCCTTTGTTAGCATCGGCTCTGTTGGGTTGGATGCTGCCGTGCTCATTACATTTCTGTGGATTAGGGAGCTGGTGTAAGTGTCTTTGGTTAGCGTTGGGTTGGATGCTGCAGTGCTCATTACATCCCACTGGATTGGGGAGCTGGTGTAAGTGTCTTTGGTTAGCGTTGGGTTGGATGCTGCCGTGCTCCTTGCATCCCTCTTAGTCACAGAGCTGATGTAACTGTCTTTGGTTAGCGTTGGGTTGGATGCTGCCGTGCTCCATACATCCCCCTGAATTAGGGAGCTGGTGTGAGTCAAATCTTTGGTCAGCAGAGCTGAGTCTGTTGTTACAACAGCAGTGGCATCATCACTGGTGAAGTTGAAAGCATCATGATCAGGAGAGGCTGTGTTTGAATCAGGCAGTGTAACATTGCTCTCAGACTGGCATTTATCATAGAGCTCCAGCAGTGAAAAAGATGTTGAAGGTCTACCTGAATCTTCCTGGGATGTGCAAAAAGTCTCCTGAGCCCTGCAGAGGGAAACCAGGATAGTCAAGATTTGCAAGCACATTACAGGTTTCTGTAAGCTGCTTGGATTGGAACTGGCAACCTGCTGTCAAAACCGCCTTTATATTAGTGAGGATGTGAAACGCAGACCAAAGCTAGGTTGTTTTAGCAATAGTCCAGGCAGCTGTCCACAGCACTGACTGTGGAATTTAGCTGGAACTGGCTTTTTGGTTTTATAAGGTGCAGGAATATTTTTTGCCTGAGGGGAAGCACCCTTTGGTACAATGGCTGTGAACCTTAGCAAAGGGCATCGGGATTCAAGGCAACTTGTTTTAAAGAGTCAGACTTCAATGCCACAGTAACAGCGGAACACATGCAGAGAGATGTAACAGGATTCCCAGGATTCTTAATCCAGCTGGTTTAGGCAGCTGGAGGTGGGCTGACTCGGGACTTTCAAATGACTAAGATCAAATTCTTTATTTACTCAGACGCTGAAGTTTTGGTAGGTAAAGAATGCAACTGCTAAGCCCATCCCGATGACAAACTATCTAATTTCAACAATCTACTTCCCTGCTCTCTGAGAGATTTGATGACAAATCTTCTTGGTGGCCTTTCAAAAGGAAGAGAGACCATTTATATGCAAATATTTCTTTTAGCTACAGCTTACTGTAATTAGTCTGTAAAACTGTAGGAGAGCATGAAGACAATAGGTGAGAAATGGCGCTATTTGCAAGGGGTTTTGTTGGCTGCTGGTGGTGATGTAAGGTTTGGGAATAGCAGGGTTAGGAGGAAGTGATTTGTTAAAGGTCTTCCAAAGTTTTCCAGTTTCTGCTCCCAGTGCTGGCACATCAAGACAGCTCATTTTCTATCTTTAGCTAATAGTGAAATATGGTCCAAACCAGAAAGAAAATATTCTCACCTTGAAGTAGAATCCGCAGCTAATAACACTTTATGCTTTGTCCCTGAAAGGGACATTATTTTGCATTTCTACCTCTTGTGGAAGGGAAGAACACGCGAGAAATTTGAATAACTTAGATGGTGGTGAATGTCTGATCCCTAAACAACTTACACATAGAAGTTGTGTGTGAAGAGCATTACTTTTTCTCCTTGAGCTCACTTACTTTTGCAGAACAACTTTCTTGGGCTTGGACAGCAGCCAGGAGAGCTGGCAGTTGCACAACAGAGGATTCCCGTACAAGCTGATGGTGACGCCATCCGATGAATTGGTGTTCCAAGGATTAAAGGAACTCAGGTTACAGCTACAGGATGACAAATGCAGTAATTAGAAAACGCTGAGCTACCCTCCAACGACTGGAGTGTGCTTAGTATCCCTTATCCTTAGTGTGTGTAAGGCACAAAGCACTATTCCCAGTTCCCTTGGCAGTAGCCAGTTATGAAACCCACCACCCTGCACTTTGCATGCTCAGAAGATGCTCTCTTTTGTCTAGGACCTTTACTGCCACTCCTTTAACTCTGGGCATGATTTTTAGCACTTTGAACTGGTATTCCTGCACTTGTTGGAAAGTGCTGTGTAAATTCAGTAGGGCAATCAAATGGGGATGGAATCCATAGGGTTTTTGCTTTCAGTGGGTTTGTTTTCCTGAAACTGGTTTCTAGGCACAGCCAGTGCTCTAGTGTTTGTTTTCTGATATGCTTATAATCTGGGTCGGTATTATAAAAATGTTTTAAAGTGCTCTCCAGATCTTTTCCTTTATGCTGACTGCTCTGTGTGCACTTCACCTGCTCTTATTTTGATAAATCACTTTCAGACTTTTGCCCCTCTCAGTATTTCAGGTGTGTGACATACCAAGAGGTGCTACCCCTAGAAGGAGGAGTAAATCATTGCTTTTACTAATGCTGAACAAGGAACTATATTAAACTCTCACACTAAAAGTGGGAGGGACAAGATTTTTGTCTCCTTCCCAGATTCAGATTTTAGGAAACTGTCAGCATTCATCCTTTGCAGAGCAGGGAATCCTCAGTGACCTGCTTCTCCTCTGATGGGATATTGCCATTGTAGGTGTTGGAAGCTTGGTCTGTATCACAGGTGGGATTCAGTGGATCTGTGCTGATCTGAACAGCGCTGGGTGAATTCATCCATTGGACAGGGAGATAAGGCAGAGGAGTGGGAGCACAATGGATACAACCTCAAGCAAACAATTAATTGTGCTGAGTCCCATGCTGCCTCTTTGGGCTGTATCAGCTCTATCAGGCCAGATCACAGGTTTTACATGGCAGAGACAGCCACACCTCCTTCCTAAATCTGATAACAAACTGTTCAAGTCAGCTCCCAGGCACCACAGCCTACAGCGCTGTGAGGCAAAGGCAGCATTATGTGAGGAAGGACAAAAAAGAAAACATCTCACTTCTCAAAGGAGAGATGGCTCAGATGAGGAGCACTGTCAAACATCTCAGTCTGTACGAAACCCAGGGAATGGGAGTCCTGACAGTGCAGCTCTCGGAGACCAGGCAGAGACTTGAAGAAGTTGCTATCGAGGCCTCTTAAACGTGGCATCTTTGTCAGGTGAAGTGATCTGAGGTTGGGCAAGTCTCTGGCCCACTCTGGTTGAACTGAAACAGAAAAATATTTACACTTATTGCCTAAACAGAGGATTCCTGTGGATTTCTGCCTAGAAAAAGGATTTGAATTCATACATATAAAGTATCAGTCACCTTCTGCAGCTATTCTCTTTGGGCAAAGAATAGAACAAAAATGAATACACCAGTGTATAAACACTCAATATTCCCTGCAGGTCAGGCTGTCATAGGGCAGAGGAAAAGTGGGAGGAAAAGGACAATAAAGCTAATAAGAGATATGAAATAGCTTTCTTGTTGGGTGAGATGAAATGAACAAGGATTTCTCTGCTCAGAAAAGTGGTCTACACAGTCCTGAGTGTTGCAAGAAAGGCAAATCACTTATTTCACCTAGCACAGGAAAAACAGCCAAGAGGCATGAAACTGAAAGAATAGGTCTTGTACAAAAGGGCCTTTCCATCCCATGACTCAATAGGGTAACTCACTATCACAAGAGGATTAGGCAAATTCACAGAGGAAATTTGGTGGTGCATCTGCTTAATGTGAGTTGAAGTGAAGCCTCTGGCTTGAGGAGCCCCTAAGGCCCTGGCTCTGCCCCAGGCTGAGAGCAGCTGGGCAATGCATCTCGCATCTGTGAGCCTCAGCGCCTCAGCTATAAACTGAGGCTGGCAGGGGAGGCAGGCAAAAGGAAAAAAACATCCTGTGGATTGCTCAGGGCAGGGATTGTCTCCCCCCTCTGCGGAAGTATTTGGCCGGCTGTGGATGGCACAAAAAGCCTCTCTGTGCTTCTTCAATGCCGCGCTAAAAGCTGAGTGTAGCTGTGGGTCAAAGAAAGGTTTCAACAGCCTGTCTGGAAAGAGAAACTAATTTCCTCCTGTGTGTCCCAAAACTAACCCCAGGGCTGACAGGGGGATGACTGTCAGTAGCAGACAGTGGGATTAGGATTGAGGTGGGTGACTACACTGGGACAAATCGTCCTGTCTCATGGTGTTTGGTCTCTGCCCTTCCTTTGGGAGGCTGGTTTGCGTGAGAGTGCCTTGCGCGCTTGGACCAGCTGTTTGCAGCTTTCAGTGTGAGGTGTTCCCCCTGCACTCCAGGCTCAGCCAGGATGGGAGCCATTGTCCCAGCAAGGCTTCTGCTCCCCTGGCCTGACCAAGCCCCATGTTTACAGTAGGAGACCCAGAAACTCACTTTTCTCAAGAAAGGTCCCGCTCAGATCAAGCACATTGATGGAGTTTCCAGGCCTGTTCATGGCCTCGTTGGGATCTGTGCTGATGGCAAAAGCAGACTCCCTAATTCCTCTGCTGTCATCCTGCCCAAGCAGCGTTGCAGAGAGGTTCAAGACCTGCAGCTGAGGGTAGCAGGAAAAAGCCAGTGGCTGGATTTCAATCAGTGGATTTCCAGCCAAGGACAACCACCTCAGGTTAGGCAGGGCAGACCCGTGGCAGGATGGCACAGATGACAGCTTATTAAAGCTCAAGTCCAGCTTGAGGAGACTGCTGAGGACTTCAGATCCCCACCTCACTGACCAGAGGTGGTTGTGCCTCAGCGAGAGGACACGCAGCTGTGGGACGGTTGCTATCTCTGTGCCATTCACCTCTTCCAAGAGGTTGTTGCTGAGATCCAAGGTCTCCAGGGCCTCCGGAAGGCAGACGGGGAAAGCTGTCAGGCTGCTGTTGGTCAGCTGCAGGGTGATCCAGGTCCTGTTCTTCCGATGCTCACAGGACATGCTGGTGAGATTAACATTCTCCCAAGGGTCTTCCTGAGCCAGCTGGAAAAAGGTGGTGACATCCCTGGATGCTGCTCTGCTCACCGGGCCATATGCTGTGGTCCCCACCAGCAGAGGGAGGATGAGCAAGGGTGAGAACATCCTTCTCCGAGGTGCCTGCAATTTGCAAGATCTGTTTCATTTTTGTTTCAGGGAGGGGAAAACAAAACATGAACATTTAAAGCTAAATTAAAATCCCTCTAGGCATTTACAAACTATTTAAAAGTAAAACATTTTATAAGCCCTTTCCTATTATATCCAGACAGTGATAAGGGATAATTAATAGCTCTTCTGTAATTAAGCCTAAGTAAACATGAATCCTTGGGAACAGAAGTATCATGCAGTCTAAGTGTGCCTACAGTTTTTCATGCAGGAAGCATGAACCAAGTTGTATTCCACACCAGGACCCTCAGTGCCAGCAGGTTGTCCTGCTGCATAGTGTCCAGTTTGGCCAGCCCAGTGGGAAGAGTTTTCCAGTGGGGTGATGCCCAAACAACAGGGTCAAGTGTACCGGTGGCAAGGGATTGTTTTCTGCGAGGTTGTCTGTGCAAAGCAAATGAATGGATCCGAGGACAGAGGAAAGTTGCCGAACTTTAAAGCACAGGAGCCCAAACTGGGCTGAGTTTTGATGGAGTGGGCAGGTAAAAGTGCCTTTCCTGTGTTAGGAGGATTTTCCTTCCCTTAGCAGAAGCTGGAACAGGAAAACTCCGGGACTTGTGCGGGCTCTGCCAGGGCGGTTCTGCCCCATTCTGAGGACAGTCACAGTGGGGACCCCACAGGCGCTTTGGGGCTCCTGAGCAGCTGGCAGTGCCCCACAGCCTGTCTGGCAGGCAGTGGCAGGGCTGGGCCCTGCTGTAGATGAGAGCCACAGACAGGCTGCACGGCCCAGCTGCTGGGAAAGGGAGCACTGAAAATGCAGCTCCCGAGCCACATTTCAGTGGAAGTGGTCAGAAACTGAGTATGCTCCTGGATCAGTGCCCCAAAGGCCTGAGCGCCAAGAAGCATGTTATTTAGTGTTACAGCTCCCTCTGTGCTCCCTTCTCCTCCCTCCCCTGCTCTGGTCTTTGTCAAAAAAAAAGTCCTAAATTACTTGTACAAGGTCTCCACAGGTAATCTGTGTCAGAGGAAGGAATTAACCCCAGCCTCCAACTAGTGCTTTTCTTATTGAGCTGTCTTTTGTGCTTCTCGGCATCAAAATGATCATTCCTCGTCCAAAAATATGTTACCGTGTAGGGTGGTGACCGAAGCCCCACGTATTATGAAATATCTCTGACTTATGCCAAAGTTTAATTTCTACTTTCTGTTCCCTGAATGATGCCAGGTCTCGCCCAGACTGTTATCCTTTGCTGCCATCCCAGTTTTGAAGTAGGGACCCGCAAAATAGTATATACCGGACCTCCAAAATAATGTATTTTGGTTGCCTGTGTCCTTTTTGTCAGATGGAACCGTGCAAGAGCCAAGCAGCCTGAGGGCTTCCCGGTCACGGGAGCCGCTGGATCCCCCGCTCCGCTGCACATTGGCAGGGAGAGGATGGGAGGAATTGGACTGCTGTATTCCAGTTTTAGATTTAATCTTAATCCTTGCCTCTAAACCGCATCCGCTTGCACGTACCTGTCCAAAAGTCCTGGTGCCTCGTGCCTCCGCTCGGAGTGGCTCCGACTGCCTGGCCTTGACTTTATACACTTGGGGTGACTCAGCCGACGGCGTGAAATGCCTCTTCTCTCTTCCCAGCTTTCCCTGCTCCCGGCTCTGCCCACAGGCTCAGGCGAGGTTTGTTCCAGGCTCGCTCCCCCGCATCCAGCTTTGAGAGGGGGCGGCTCCAGGCAGCTTTCCCTGCTCCCTTGGCTCTAGCAGGAGATGGGTGGGAGGGCTCTTATTTCCCAACACTCAGGCAGGGCTGCTCCTGTCTGTCTTTGTCTAAGCAGAGGGGGGCAAAGGGAAAAGATCAGTGTCAATAGTCCCGACTCTCACGTCTTCCACTGACGGCGGGAGGGAGAGGAGTTGTTGTGTTCCTTTGTTGGCAGGTCAGGATGATGTAAAGCTGAGGCTGTGCCTGCTGACATGAGCTTTGGTCTCTCTTTAGGCGCCAATGAGGGGCTTCAAGTGTTTAAATTTCTCTGTAAGAGTCTTGCTCTTGGGAGTAAATCCTGGAAAAGTTCACGCAGGACAAATTACTTTTCTAAGGAGGCCCTTAGGATATGTCAAAAATGAAACCCTCACCTGCTCCTCCCGCAGAGAGGAATTCTCTCTGCCGGTGGAGAGGGCGCGGAGCATCTCAGTCCCTGTGCGACAGCCTTGGGAGGCCTCTCCCTGTCCTGCTGTGCGTGGGTTGTGTTCTCTCTTCTGCATCTGTGTACCACATGGCTTGGGAGAATTCCCTTCCTGCTACTTCTCTCATCCTTTGCTGGATAAGTAAAACTGACAACATAAACCATCTCCCACTGAGGGACCTGCCCTGAGCTGGGTTTTTCAGCATTCCCACAATTCAAATAATAATTAGGTTGAGAGCAGAGAATAAAGTCAGGGAAACGATCACAGAAAGGGATGAGTTGATGGAGATTGTTCCAAAGTAAAAGCAAAAGAGTGGTTGTGCTGTTGCTGCAGTAAGACAACTAGTTATTAACATTTCCAAGGAGAGCAGTAGTCAGTGCTTTTCCTTTATCGGGACAGCAAAACAGATCCCTGATACGAAGGCAGCACCGACCGGTAAACTTCGGTGCTGAAGTGCAGATAAAGGTCTTCCTTGCCCAAAAACCTTGAGTCTGCAAGTACACATTACGAAGACCTTATCTATTGACCGTGTGGGTCATTATGTGCGTGGGGAGAGAGCCTTGAAAAACACCAGAGCATCCACAGAGATGAATGTTGACCAGAACAGAGATAGGGGCTTCCAGTAGGACTCGCTGGAGCCATTGCGGTTCCCTTGGAGGCTGGGCGAGGTGTGCAAGTTGTTCCCCTGTGGAATGGCTCTAGGGCAAGACAAATGCTTTCCTAAATGAGGGGCTAATCCCACCATTAACCCTGGTGGGGCGGGCGGAGCGGGGCAGCCGGGCCCGGCACGTGCGCACCCGCAGGTACCTTCAGAGCTCTGCACTCGCTGCGGTTCAAAGGGCAAAGTGGAGCAGGTTACAAAAATCTGAGGAATTTGGTATAAGAGGTGGAAACTCTGCCTTCCCTCTGGCTTCGCAGAGCTGCTGGCTGCAGAGCTGCTCTTTGGGAAGCCGAGGAGCAGAGGCGGCCTGCCTTTGCCCTGGGCTATGAACTATTTGTGTTGTGTATGCTGCCCTTAGCTCAGTATTTACAGACAGTGAATTTTCATTGCTTATTTTAGGGTTATTGGTATCTTACTGATTTTAATACCTTACAAAAATACTGCAGGAAAACCGGTGAACCAAAAGCTGCCTTAATTTTAATGAGTTCAGCGTTACTGACTTCATTTTGGAGACTGAGACAAGCAGACAGTCAGACTGGGAAAGCGGCTGCTCATTTTGGTGAAGGTGGAAGGGAGATGGAGGTTTTGTTTGCCCAGAGGCGCTTGATTTCTGAGTGATACAGAGAACCTGTTGCAAGAGGCAGAGCACCCTTGGAAAATGAGCTTTTGTTATTTTTATTTTCCATCTTTGTTTCTGCTTTTTTAGATGCCCAGTTTTTTGTGGCAGGTATTATATCTTGCCAGCTCTTTGCTTAGCTGCAAACTTTCATCATCTGAAGTATTTCTGCTATGGTGCTACATCTCAGGCAGCTGCCCAGGTACTCGTGAAGGTTTCCCAGGGCAGGCAGCAGCCCTCTTTTACAAGTTTCTTTGAAAAACCTGCTAACAGCAGGCAGAGATTTCCCCTTTGTGAGTCACTTTGGCTTGTTCTCATGTCGCCTTTTATTCTTTTTTCCGCTTTTCTGAGAGTTTCAGTGACAACCTGAGGGAGCGGTTAGCAAAGGCAGGCGTTTCTGTCAGCCTTTTCACACGGCTGATGCAAAGAGAGCTGAACCAGACGCCCCCTCCCCGGGGGTGATTCAGGGCTGCACAAAGCCCCTCTGCCCGCAGGAATGCTCGGGCTGAGCCCTGCATTCCTTAGTGACACCAAGATAAGCAGAGCTGGGGCGAACAGAAGAAGGTGAGGATGGTACCAGGCTGTAAAGTTTAAGAGGTGAATGTTTCTTACTGGCCGTGATCCAAGTGATGGTTAAGAATGAAAATAGCCTGAAAAAAGTCTGGAGAATGGCTTTTAAAGCCAACAAAAGAACTATTTCGCAGGTCTGTCCACAGAGCAAGCACAAGCAAGACATTTTCCTACAGAGGAAAGGGAGAGAATGGAAGAACAGGATTTTTTAGCCTGAGGTTTTAGAAAACTATGGGGTGTGTGTCTCCTACTTCGGGCTGAAGGCAGTGGTGAAATCCTCTCCAGAATTTGATGTAAGAGCAGCCGGAGCCATCTGACATTGGTAGTGCTTTATGCTGACCTAGCTTGGGTTTAATTAAGCACCATGTACAGAATAGGGTTGCAGCTGAGCTGAGGTATAAATTTCCTAAAGGCTTGTTTTCATCTAAGTAACATTCCTGTCCGAGATTTCATCTCTCTATTGCAAAACTTCAGGGCAGACGCCCTTGTCCTGCTTTCACTCACTCTGGGAAACCTCTCCCACATCTGGCACTGCACAATTAATAATGTGGTTTCTACAGCCCAGTGAGCCCGTGGTCTTTAGCTATGTGTATAAATAGGTGTGATGAGCCCGCAAGAGCCAAGCATGATCAGGTTATTGCACAAATAAGGGAGGGTGTGGTACCCCATGTGCAGTAAGGGAACATCAGGAGCCTGGCTGGGACGTGCTCGGTGACATGGGGTGGGATGAATGGTTACTCAAAGCTGTGGCTGGTGCAGGTGTCAGGCAGAGAAGGCTGGGGTAGGCCTCCTCTCAGGTGCTGCCCACCATATCCAGCCTGGAATTATGGAAGTGCAGCAATGCTCTGGGTCATGCCTTCCCACTCCAGCTTCTCCAGGGTCTGCTCGTAGGAAGAGAAGCTACAGTCACATGCAGCTCTGAAACCAGCTGGATAAAAAGCTTCCTTTCCTAAGTGTTCCTTACCTATTGTGAAAAAGCCTTGCAAGGTGAGTGGGGCAAGGAGAAGAGACAGCTGAATGACCTAAAGAAATATGGACAGAGGGCATCAGCAGGGGATCACCCTCTTAAACCTAAAATGGCAAAGGATGAGGCCTACAGCCAGCTGGGATGAGCTGGCAGAGCTCCTCCTTGCAAAGCAGCAGCGAAGGATTTAGTCGAAAGGCAGTGACACACTGAGTAAGATTGAAGGAGGGGCAGGAAAGAAAACGGAAATATTTGCTAGTTTCTCTGAAATCCCAGTACAGACAGCTTGAACTGCAAGTGAATGTGCTTGTTTAGCAATGCAATGAGCCACACACTCTGCAATGCTCAGATTTCCCGTCTCTGCATTCCTGTGCTCAGGTCACGTAGGCAAGTGGCAGCTACAGGGCATCCATGCAGCACTCTGGGACAAGCTCTGCTCCAAGAGTGGCAAGCATGGGCTGTGCTTCCCAGGGAGCAATTTACAGGAGTCTGTCATTGCTCATTGCCAAATGAGGGGCTTCCGTGCAGGCATGGTCAGGGTCCTCACTGCAAAGCCTACGTGGAGACTGATCTGGAAGGCAGCTGTCTGTGGAAGAGGCCCTGGCACTAATATGTACATTTAGCTCTCCCGTGGCACTCTTAGGCAGGCTTTAAATATGGCCAGTGTTTGGACTTGGGTGGATCTCATAACATGAGGAAAATACTTGGCTTGTGTCAAGCAGGTGACAAGTGAGTAAGTTCTCTTCTGAAGGAAAACTGGATGGTTCCTCAGCCCATGTAAAAAGTGCTGAGGAGAGAGAAGAACAGAGGGCTGGGAAGCAGGCTGTATTCTTTTTCTTTTTTGCAAAATGTAAAGCTGTGGTTTAAATTGCACAGACTGGGAGTGATTCCACTGAAGCCCAGTGGCAGGGGCTGGGGAAAAGCAGAGCACATGGCATGAAAATCAGGGCTCTCCATTTCAGGTGATGTTCATGAATTTATGCAGTGATTTCTGCAGCATCCCTTAGTGATACGACACCAGCAGTCCCAGCAGTCCATTGTATTTCTTTAGATGTGTGAAACCAGTTTTGGTTTGTCCAGTAGTTTCATTAATTCTCCCAGCTTCACTCTGTCCTTGTTTTACAGGGTAGTATCAAATTTCATTCACTTTGGTGGATGTGTGTGGCTCCTTCCAGCAGGCAGAGCTGGTGGCTTCAGAGCTGGTTCCTCAGAGGCATCCACAGCTTCTCTGGACATCCTGTGCCAGGGCCTTACCACCCTCACAGGGAAGAATTTCTCCTTAATATCCAATCCAGCCTTGCCCTCTGTCAGTGGAAAGCCATTGCTCCTTGTCCTATCACTGTGTGCTCTTGGCAAAAGTCCCTTTCCAGCTCTCTCATAGCCCTTCCAGGGGCTCTAAGGTCTCCCTGGAGCCTTCTCTTCTCCAGGCTGAACACCCCCATCTCTCAGCCTGTGTCCAGAGCAGAGGGGCTCCGGCCTTCTGAGCATCACTCTGTGCATTCTGCAGCACACACACAAGATCACTTCTACAGGCATTTCAGATCCTCACACATGGACAAGTATAGTTCAGTGAGATGTCACAGTGAAACAGAGTAACAGGGACAGGAAATAGAAATGCTCACACTCAGAGGCCTCTTTAATAATTTCAGATAGTACCTACAGCCCATTTTTCAACCAGCTAAGTAGCAATGTTCCTCAAAAGATGCATGTTTTGGATTCAGGTTTGCCAAGATGAATGCTCTGCAACTTCTCTGGCTTTCAGGAACCACTTCAGTGGGTGAAGGTCGACATGGGTTCTACATTTTTGAACAACTGAGTAATCACTACAGGAGTTTCGATAGCTTAGTCTGCACGACTTTGGAATGTTTCGTGTTCTCAGGGCAAGTGTTAGACAAGCCATGGAGCTTTAAAATATGTATTTATTCAGCTTTAGTTCTGATAAATGCTGGGCACTTTAACAATGGCCAGTTTGACAATGGAAGTTGCCTGGCTGTAACAGAAGAAAATTCACTGTACCATATCCTCAAGTTACATGCCCTGGATGCTTAAACCGATTGCTGCAATTAAAAATACTAGATTAAAAATATGTCCAGTGGCTAGACACTGTTTATTTAAAAACATTGAGCTGTACAAAAAGAAAACAAAGCCGATTAAATTTTCCTCAAGTATTGATGATGGGATTGCCATACTGCATCCAGTGACCTTAGCTTCAGTATTTAACAAAAACCGTCAACAGTCTCAGTCATGGTACAAGTACAATTGACATGTACAATAATTACTAGCCAGCAATTAACAATCAGAGATATTATTGTTTCATCTCTGGTAGTCTTAGCTGTAAGAAGAAGCAGGCAGTGGGAAGAGAGTTTACTTCATCTCATTCCTGACCTCCAGTTAATTTGTGGAAGAGTTCTTCATCCAGTGTTTCATTGTGGTCCTTGGAACGTGTTGACAAGAAGATGTAGCCCCCAATATACTCATGGATGATTTTGCAGTCTGCACTCAGACACGTGAAAGCGATGGACACATTCTGGTCAAACTCGATGGCAACCTAAGGAGAACAGACATGGCAAAATCACACACAGAGATAAACTGGGAAGAAGAGAAATGTGAGAGCACAGCTGGATCACAAATATTGTGATGAAGCAGTACCTGCCCCTGCTAACCAAGAGTTCTGAGTCTGCTGGATGCTCAGAGTGCTCGGCTGCTTGTTTCTGGATTTGCTGCTACATCAGGGCCCTCTTGTGGTGAAAGCTTTTTGCTTGTTCAAGCAGGCAACAAAATCTTTTAGCTCTTTTTTCCAATGGCATATAAAGTGAACACTGGGAAGAGCAGGAATGGTCCTCCTGACGCTTTGTCTACTGAATAATGTTTAATCTGTCCATTGTTATGTTCTGACCTTAAATCTGCCTTTGGGGTTCCGGTTTGGGTTTCCAGCTATTGTTCTAAAATGCAGCAAACTGAGCTCAGTTGCTCACTGGATTCTGCCTTTTTTGAGAGGAATTTAAAGTAAACCCAGCAACCTGACCCAGAATCACAGGCTCTGGCACAGGGAGTACTGCAGGAGAGCAGCAGGGAGTGTATCTGATCTCTCCTGGTTCCTGCAGATGGATGTGGAAAACTCCATAAGCAGGAACAATTCCCAGGCGGCTTCAATTTACATCAGGTCAC
Source organism: Lycocorax pyrrhopterus obiensis (assembly GCA_014706295.1). Lineage (NCBI taxonomy): Eukaryota > Metazoa > Chordata > Aves > Passeriformes > Paradisaeidae > Lycocorax > Lycocorax pyrrhopterus. The sequence goes on from JACSVZ010000004.1 coordinate 7,668,326, forward strand.
ACTTGTTCCACCCCAGAAATCTACAGTTTATAGAGCTGGCTTCAAGCTTTGAAACCCCAAATTAGGGACCACACATTGACACAGAGTTGCAGGCCTTGCAATCTCAGTCTGGGGTTTGAAAGACAAACTGGGTTCTTGTTTCCTCTGTCTGTAATAGAGACTGAATCTCCACAATGTAGAGGATGATCCTTGAGAGTTAAAATGAGATTTTACTGACAGAGCAGTAAACACAACATGCTGGATTTCACCTTAGAGTCTCTCTATTTCATCCCATCAAAATCGAGAGCAACTTGTAAAAAATAAGCTTGGTAGGCACCTTTGAAACTGGCGATCTTTTAGTTTCTGATTTTTGACTACAGAGTCCACTAAGAAAAACTGCAGAGAGCTTATTTAATAACGTGTCACAACATGTTCAAAATCTTTTCACTGAGGCTTGAAAATATTTTCTGAAAGCATCCTCCAGTGTGTGAAATGCGAGGACTGAACTCAGAGCTGCTCCAGGTTTACCTGGCGGATTTCCCAGTTCACATTCCACTGCTTCATGTTGGAGAACCTCCACGTCGTGATAGGATCTCCTGTGGCCATATCTATCCGTATCAGCCTGTTATAGGACACCCCAAGCACATCATCCTTCTTGCTTCCTTTAAACCTGAAAAAAACCCAAAAACCTTTGAGCAGATCTGCTTTGCAATGATTTCTGTCTAGAGAAACATTTCAGCTGCTCTCCTCTGGAAGTGCAAAAAACATGGGAGAAGTCACAACAGCCTGAGATTGAGGAAAGCTTGGACCCATCTTTAGAACAGGATTTTTTATAAAGCAAAAGTGTAGGCTGGTGAGCCATGGTGTAAGATGGAAAATAATCAGGCAGGTAGATCTGGCTGAAATCTTTCCCATTCATTGTTTCCTGCTAAAAAAATACCGTTCTTCCTAAATGCACGAACTTGATTATATTTTTACTGGAAAAAATGCCAACAATAATTTTTGTTGCTTCATTTCTCTAATGTTGAAACATGTTCTTCTAGTTATATTAACCTATATTAACCTAAATTATTTAATCAAAACAACTGATATATATGTGTTTCTGAGTATAAATCACATTGCAAAATTACTGAGGCACTTTAACATTTCAACTTTCTTCTGATTAGAGATGAAAAATAAATACAGAAGTATAAGAACCTTTGGGGATAATAATTTTTTGAGTTTGGAATAGCTAGGAACAGATTACTCTGGTAAAGAAACTACCTTCCTCTACCTTCATGCTGAAAGCTGGAAGAAATCTCATCTGTCTGCTGTGAGTATTTTCAGTATTTTTCATACTGTTTGTGAACCTTCTCTCTTTAGATGCAGCTGGACCTTAGGGAAAAAATCTCACCTGGACACAATTTGTGCTTTACTTAATGTCCCACTGAGATACTGCCCAGCAGTTTGTAGCAATTCACCACTACAAAATGCAGCTTAGGTGTTGGGTTTGTTCATGTTTTTAACAGGATTAATTGTGACAGATGGGGCAAAAAATCTGTACCTGTGTTAGTAAATTCAACAGGATCAGGGAGCATTTTTGGGCATGGAATTCAGGGAGAATTCTGGCTCCAAACAAGCAGTGCTCTCTCAAGTGACTCCCAGGTAGTTTGGAACCTGCAGTTCACATGAGGCTACTGGATTTTGGGAAGTCAGAGTCTAATAGTGCAGATGTGGGCAGTTCTGTGCCAGCTGGCCTCTGTGCCAGACAGTGGTTCCCAGCTGGTTCAATTTATACCACAGATGATTGGCAGCTAACCCTCAAAGGGGTGTTAAGCACAAATTAAGCAAGGTGCCTCCAAGTATGGTTGTGTCAGTACTTTTCAGCTTTTTGGTGTTTTGTCAAGAGAAAAGACTGCAGGTCAGAACACTGCTGTGTCCGAGGAAGCTGCTGTGAACACAACAGGACCTTTCTTGTGCTCACTGCTCTTCTGGATGAACCTTAAAAAGGGATCATTTTGCTGTTTTCTTGGTGAAATACAAAAGAAATGAGCATTTTATCATATTGCCATGAGCAAGGGTCGGGGTGAGCACACCAGTGAGACATGCATTGTTGACATTTTGGAGAGTTTATGACAGTAAGGATTTAATCCTAATGAGAGGTTACTTCAGGCTGAACCCAACAGGGCTGTATGAAGACAGATGTAATGCAGAATCTCACTCCAGGAATGGAGCTACTGGGCGCTACTCCTATAGAAAAAAAATGGCAGTATGGAAATCACTAAAATTAAAGAAAGTCTGTGGGGGAAAAAATAGAAAATGTTTCCAGAACAGGGAGTCAAAGAACTTCCTGCAAATCACTGAGCATGAACACGTTAGAGCAGCTTGACATGAGTGAGAGTGTGATTACCTTACGACGTAGTAGGATAAGCCAAACTCAGGGAGGGACTGCCAGGCTTGGATAAAACGCAGCTTGGCCTCCACCAGGGACATCTGGGATACATTTTGGTGCGCTTCCAGAATACGGGCAGTCAGCTGGGAAACACAGGAAGAGAGAAAGTTTTCAGCTGACTGGAGAACAAAAATCCTGCTGCTTTCACTAAAACATCATGAGGTCTGATGCTGTGTTCAGACACTTCATTGTCACTGTTTGTGCAGGTGCAGCACAGAGGGCACTTGGGGACAGATCCTGAGTGCCAAGGGCAGAATGGACAGCAAGGTCTCAGGTCTGGGTGTGTGCAGCACTGCCCTGGCTCCGTATACTGCTCTGGAGACCCTTCTCAGGATGGGCAGGCTGACCTCTTGCACAGCTAAAGCAGTGGACAAGGAATTAGGTGGAGAGGAAGGAAAGACACCCAGGCCAAGAGGACAGGAAGACCCTGTTGTTTCAGATGAAAACAGCAGCTTTCAGTCCTTAAAATCCTTCCTTTCTTACTCTGAAGAGACTTTCAGGAACAGTGTTATCAGGAGCAGAACATCATGGGTGACTTAAGCCAGGGTGTGGATGTAGGAGAGGTACTTGGAGGAGGTGCCAAAACACCTGTCCCTGTGTTCAGTTTAAAGAAAAAACTCTTGCCTCTTGCAAAGAGACAAATGACTATTGCAGGGTGTTGTACTGTATAGCTTCCAAATGCTGCTTCAATCCAGCCTCATCCCTAAGCAACCACTGGAATCGCCCACACCGGCCATCGAGCCATGCTCAGGATACCTGCTTGGACTTGAACTTTTTGGTATAGCGTGGTGAGACGAAGCATTCGGGTTTCATATCTACATTCTCTGGCTCAGAGGCAGTCTGGGAACACATGGTCCAGTTCTTCATCTGTAGGAACGATAGGATCTTTTGGACCTCAGGCTGGTAGGAGCTGTCGGCCATCGTTCTGCCCTTGGAGGCTAAAACACAAGCAGCCATCCACCGAGCGTACTGATCCTCCTGCAAGACAATTCATTGTTTCATACTGTTCTTCCTCCCTGATTGGACTAGTTCCACCTACCCCTAGGTTTTAAATTCTAAAAGAAATCCAGTACCTTGAAATAGATTCTCTTGGAAATTTTATTGCGTGACTAGTTTTCACCTAAGGAACATTTTTAATTTAATCAGATACATTACAATAAACTGAAAACTAATGTAAGATCCTTATTACCCTCTCCTCATCTGAATGGGGAGAGTTCTAATTAAAAAAAAAGAAAGCAAAATCCAAGCCTCAATCCTCAGAAAACATGGGAACAAAATACTGTAACTTTTTTTATTTTTAAAATTTTTTTTATAGTTTGTTCTTGTTTTCTTTCTACCAGCTTTTTTTTTTCTACCAACTGATGATAAACTTAAGATTGTTAACTGTCCTTATGTCCCCAGAACCATTATGTATTTGTTAGGCCACTACATCATTCTTAAATTTTCTAAAGATTTAGATAATAAACTCTCTGCAGCATCCTCATTTTTCTATACAAACTCTAGAACAGGACAATCTGCCATGAATTTTGAATCCAAACTTTCCCTTGTCTTATTACTCACGTTATCACATCTTAAATATACTTCATTCATGCCATCAGCAACAGGAATTAGTAATTTGATTCCAAACTTCTTTGCTGCAACATTTACATCTGGTACAACTTCACATCCTAGATCACAGAGAATGAGAAGGAAATTAATTTATTTCATTACTATATCAGTAACTTTAATTACTGCTTTAATACAAAGGAACAGTACTTCATGGTTGTTTTCCTTTGAGATTAAGGGCTAAGACTTTCGAAGCTTAGGCCCTAATGAAAGGTTTTTGTTCCAGTTCACTGCCTGGTCTGGCTTGCCAGGGTGATGAATGCTCTGAGCTCAGGGAGCACGTGAGTCAACGTGGAAGTGAAAGGATGTGAGTGCTCCCAAAACCTCAGCCTGATCTTAGGAGATGCTCAGCACTTAAAATGGAGAGGAACTGGTGGGAGAGGCTACTTGGTGAGGTTCCAGCCACCCTGGCTGTTTTTCCCATGCATTCTCTGACCTACTGAGGATATGCAGATTGGGATGCAGAGCCATTTGTTCACAGGGGTCAATCTTCTATTTCAAAGGTTTCTTCTAGGATGAGTCCTGGGCATCACTGGTTCCCTGATGCTGAACAAAGGATGTCCCTGCAGGAGTAGATGTAGATGGAGGCTATACGGGGTGCTGGTGTTTGTGTGCACACCCAGGGCTCCTCCTCCAGCAGCTGCCTGTAGCCATGGGAATCCCCATGCATGACACAAACGAGGCCCAGAGAAGGTCCTGGAGCTGTCCCTGCACAGCGGAATGCAGGGACAGCCTCTGGCATTCCTGCCTATGGCATCATCCATAATCCTATGCTGCCAGCGTGCATTTGCCAAGGACACAGGGGAACACTCCCATGTAATACAGAGTGGAAGTATTTGGAAATAAAGCACCCCACAAGTCACATTGACCCATCTTTAAGAATTCAGCAGTACATGGCATTTTACAAATCAGGCTCTGATAATCCCAGTTTGGGTTAAACTACTGAATCCTTTCTGCTTAAGCCTCTTCTGCAGGTGCAATCTGCCTGTTTAGGAGTCTCAGGAATTGAAACAGCTCCCAGACTAAATGCTGCTGTGCTTGCCTTCCTGAGTCTAGCAGGGATTTCTTGTTTTATTCAGTTCACAGATGCAACAGAAAAAGGAAAGAAAGGAGAATTCCTACCTTTTAGGTTTAGTTTCTCAACCGGTTCTCCCTGTGCAGATTCCTTGTTTTTAAAATAAGATATTGAAGTGTCTCTGAAGACAAACCAATATGTCTTGATAGCTTTGAGTGCCAGCTTCTTGGGCCTACCAGAAAAAAAGAAATCCCATTTCTTTGTATCACCCCATACAAAGTATCACCCCCTCACAAATATTACAGAGCCTCTGAAATTCAAGGTCATACCCATGGCTTTGGTTGGGTTACTCAACCCTGTGTCAGTGAGGGGGTGGGAAATGCCTGGATCCAATCCAGGTTATCCCGCGTATGGATGTGGTTTTTACTCCAGTTTTTAGCTGAATCCCATCTATGATTTTTCTCATTTTTTTTCCTTCCATTACTAATCAAAGCCATTCCCTTCTAACAGACTAATTTTTTTCCATGAACTCAGTAACATAAATGTAACCCCCGATTTGTTAATATAAATTGGCATCAGTTTTTCATAGCTCCTTATCTTGAATATCTGCACCCATAAAACCAACTTTTATTCATTGTAAGGAAGCACAGACCATCTTTTTTGGCTTAATCTGAATAATATCTAACACAACAAAATTCTATTCCTTCACTAAGTTTATAGAAGCTTTGTAGCCCTCCAGGAGAGAAAACCAGAGGTATTAGCACTACTTGAGTAGAGAAATACTTCACAGCTAGTGACAAAGGTCATCAATGAAGTGAAAAAGAAGAAAAAAAGAAAAAAAAATCCAGTATTTCCCTTTAAATCTAAGATAATGATACAAAGAGCATAGAACTAGCTGGAAAAGAGTGATGTATTATATATACCCTTATTATATATACCTCCAGACCCTTTCTAAAAATCCTAGTTTAGAACCCTGTCTAGAAAATGGCAATTTTTGCATTTAAATTAAAAAAACTCGGATTTTCAAACCTACCAAATAATTTGGCTTTTAGTTTTCCAATACAGTGACATTCTTCAAAAATAAGGGACTATAATTTTTTTTAGACAGATAAAATTATTTTTCTATCCCTGAAAAAGTTGCTGAAAACTTTGTAGGAAGCTTTTTCTTGATGCTTTTGAAAAAAAGATTGCAATTCTCCACAATACTGTCCCCAAGTGAAAGCAGCATTTACTGTGGTGCATACTGTGAATAAATAGGAATAAAAGTTCACCATATGAACAGTCAGCAGTAGGACATGCACAGCTTTGCATTCAGGTTTACAATTAATCAAATAATTATAGCCACAAAGTGGTGGTGTTCCTTTAAAGAAGTGTTTTACACCCTACCTGGACTCTACAATGTAGGAACTTTTTCATGATGAAAAATAACTGCTGAATGTTTATAAAAGGAAACTGCTCTACTGCTGGGGAAAAACAAATAACCCATTGTTAAAAGCCTTAATTCCCTTTCATCTTAAGCCACCTTAATAATAAGAAAGTCAAATAAAATTCCAAATTGGAAATTAATAATTAACAATTGTTAGCAGTTAACAACAGTTAAAATTTTTCAGGTGCAGTTTTCAGTTCCCAGATTAAAAATACCATCTGCCAACAGAATGAATCTGATAAGTATTTGTACAACAGAACACTTTATCTTTCTAAAACACAAAGACTGTTTTGTGATAAAAGGCGTTACAGACTTGAGGTCTCTACAGTCATTTAAATCACCCATAAATCAAGATACTATAATGGGATCACAGAAACTCATTTTGATATTAGAAAAAACAGACTCCGTGTTCGGTTAGAAAGGGGTAATTTGGTTGTTTCTTTTGTTTAAAAAATACATTCCCTGGGGTTACTTTCAGAAATTCTTCTCAGGGAGAACTGCAAGTTTCTTCTAGTTTTTTACTGGCAAAAAAAAGGTAAATGTGACTGAAAATAAAACTGTAGGCTCTTTTGTTTAGAGACGATGACCGATGAGCACTAGGAAATACAAAGAGCAGGGTCTTTTAATAAGCACAAGTATAGCTACACAGCATCCCAGGAGCTGGAAAGATTTGCCAAGGAACATTGTCAGAAGCAGGAAGAGAAAGATTGGCAGAGAATTTTAGGCTGGTTAGACCTATCTGGGGTATTTGTCAATTTATAACTGTCAGATCTACTGTTAGATTAGAACGAAAAACTCAAGAGATCTCTTGTAAGGTTAAGCTTTTTGTTTTGTATGTTTCATTATTAATTTTCACAACTCACCTAACTAGCTTGAGATTATCAGCAAGTTTCGGGATGTCTGTGATGTCCTCCTATCAGGAATAATTAGGAATAATTTTAGTACAATGCACTCTGTAACCAACTGTTTAAAAAAACCAAGGACCAGGAAGACTCATTAGAGTCAACAGATTTGGCCCAGCAAAAGGAATTCTGGGATCCCAAAGGACATACCAAAATGTTACTTTTGTTTCCACCTTCCAATGTCACTTCCAGATTGGAAAGGGCAGCTTCTACTTCATCTACTTCCGATTCACAGGTGGAATCTTGTGTCTCTGATGATAACGATAACTTGCTTACATGATACTAAAATGAAAGAGCAATATCCAATAGTCAGTGCATCAATAATCAACACACAATCACAGCATTTGAAAACAGACCCTTTGCATCATGGACAACTGTGTGAAGTTCTGCAGGAATTAGGGGGTTTTCCCAAGGAAACAGTCACGTCCACTCTGACTCCTATCAGTGCAATGGCTGATAATGGTTTCCTATTTTAATTATCAGTGTTTGTATTCCTTTGCTGAATAATTGTCCCTGATCTGGGAGGCTGACTCAGTGCTACATTTGGATCCCTAGTCCTGCCATCCATACCAGGTGGAAACCTGGAAGCAAGGTTCTCTGGTGTTCTGCAGTGACAGGCTGTGAATTTTTGGCAGCTTCATTTACATTTAAAAGGAAAGAATTTATTATTAATAAGGATTTGTGCTTTATTACTTATGGTCAGAGACTAAGCCATGCTCAGTCATGTTAAATTTCCATGTACTCCATAGTGTACCTATCTTCAAATTGTGCTGTAGCTTTTCTCCTGCCTGTTGGGAATGTGTGTATTACAGAAATCTTCGGGAAGAAGAGGTGAAAGTATGGTAGCTGGTATGGGAAGCAACACTTCATACTAAACTGATATCAAAGTTATATTCCAGGTGCAGGTAATGTTAGTAAATGGTTCCAGAATTGTTTGAATGATGGTGTTACTGCTGCTACTGAGTTTAGTTGCTTTAGCTGATGGATGTTGCTGATTGTTTCTCACGCTAGGAGCAGACCCCCAATCCAAGCAGAGCTCCTGGGCTCTATCCTAGTCTTGTCCTAACCTGTGCCTGCCTCTTGAGGGAACAGGTTTTGCAACTTGGCTCAAGTACGTGCCTGTAGCGCAGCGAAGATGAGCATTTCTTCCTCTGTGCAATCGATTTCCTCCAACAGGATGGCCCAGCGGGCTTGTTCGTATATTTGGTTGATTCGCACTGCATCGTACTGTAGGAAAGAGCAAACACTGCTCGTTAGGGACCTCCAAGGCACAGACTCCAATCAGCTGCAGCTGATCTAGCGCTGGGCTGAACCACAATGGTTGTTTCCTTCCTCCTCCCACCTCTGTCATGTTCCCCTCCTTGTCTTGTACCAACTCATGTGATTGTGTGCATGGTCCCAGGCCTTGCTGAGCCAATAGAAAACCAACCAGAAGCCTCTGGCTGAGGCAGAAGGTGAGACTCTGACATCCCCTTTTGAGGCAGAAAGCCTTGGACTGGTATAACTGAGACACGAAACCACAATGGGAGAGTTAAAATCACGTGACATGGCTGACTCAAATGTGACCTGCAGAACTCTCTTGTTCCTCATTTCCTTTCTTCTGCTCTCGGCTTTTTCAGTTCTGGTTCTGTCTTTGCACTGGCTTGACATTTGCCAGACCTGCTTTAATTCAGTATCTGGTTTTTGGATACCTGGTTAACAAGCTGAAGTGACTCACAGAAATATTCAAGCCCCAGAGCTGGCAAAATGTAGGTGATGGGAGAGTAAACCTTGGAGCGTGACCTCTCCCAGCAGAGGTGAGATATTAGGTTGCCTGAAGCTCTTTTGGGTAATTTCATCCTATGGCTCCGGGGCTGGCTGGGGCAAAGAAGGGAAATGTTTGGGCTGCTGAAGTTGAGACATGTACTTGGATTTTAGCGGGGGTGGCATTTCACCCTAAAACATGCCAGATAAACTGTGAAGTGCTTCTGATCTGCTGATTTCTTCTGAGGGCTTCAGCCCAGAAAAGCTGTGAAATTCAGTGAGGGCAGTGCAATATAAATGTCATTTTTAAGCCCAATTTCAAAACCAGGACTCATTACATCATTTAGAATACTGCTGGTCTAGTTTTCAGCTTAATTTTTCCTGTTAAAAGAGATGCAGAAAGTAAATCAGCCCCTCTGGAAATAGGGATACTGTTTCTGGTGCTCTTCGGATCCCATCTTTATATTTAAGATCTTATTTCATGTGAGGAACAGTGATTCAGTGTCCAGAGGGTAAAAGTGCAGCTGTAGCTGTGGGGAAGAAGCTGGATGTGATCTCTGAAGGGCTTGTTACGGATCCTAGCTAAAATCCTATATATAGCTATATATATTCTATATTACTGTATAGCTCCTTGACATGAAAAGAGGCAAACAATGAATAGCAATAAAAGCAAGGCTCTTACTTTTGGATTCAAATCAAAGAAAGTGTAATATTTGAAGCGTAGAAGAAGTTGATCTTCCTCCAGAACACCTTGTTCCATAAGTGATCGAGATGAATCCAGCCAGCTGTGGAAGAAAACAACCCACATATTCATCTGTACAGGAAAAACCATCACACCCGCAGAGCTCCAGTGCAATTGTGAAACAAAAGTGGGAACAAACAGCTCTAATTCCTCTAAATCCAGGGAAAATTCACATAACACAGGAAGGTGGAGCATTCGTATAGACTTCCAACTTCCATTCTCTGTGTATATACAATAAACAACATTTACTTGTGCAGAACTCAGTCACCTATTTGTAATGCAAAATTATTGAACCTATCCACGTCTCTTTCTGCTGTCTACTTAAAGCCTTTGGAGTTTGCCATCCAAACTGTCCTTTAGCTGTGCCCACAGTGCTCAACTGAATTTACCTTTGTCTAACAACAGACTTTAGTCCAGAGCCTGCATAATGACATCACGGACCATTTCAAAACAAAAGGATCTCAGGAGAGGCACCTTACCCTGCGTTGAGTTTGGCTTTGTCAGCCAAAGTCCGTGGCTGGTACATATCTGCCAGCATCTCCGGGGAACAGGTGGGCTGACTGAGGGCCAGGATGCTGCAGTTCTGCTCAGTCGAGGAACCATCACTGAACCAAGTAATTGTGGAAGAAGCTGGTGAGCCACTGACAGGATCATAAACGGGTGTCATGGTTTTACTGTATAAACCTGGATTGGCTGCAAGTTAAGAGCACAACGTTATTCCCATGAAAAATGGTCCTGTCCACCACTTTCCATCATAACAACGGAACCCTTTTCTTCAACAGTCTCCTATCTCTGCTGTTTCCAGCTGGCCTTGTCCTTTCACAGGTGAGGTGACCTCAGGGACAGAAATGCTCTTTCTTGCTCTGTGAGATCTCAGTTGTGCTGGACATGGGAAACAGATGCTTTTAAGCCTTTATTCCTCATTTTCCTTGCAGGTTGCCAAATTTCATGAATATTTTAAGCACTGTCCCCCATTTTCAAAGGGCAGCAGCACATCCTGTGTGCTGTTTTCTAGTGTGGCCTTTCTCATATCAAAGGAAAGGAAAATATTTCTAGAGATAACAGGAAAATACTGACATATTGGAGATTTCTTGACGCCACTGATTTCAGGCCCACTGTGTCTCTGAGACCACCCTACACGAAACCGGCCTCCCTGGGCTCAATTGCATAACAAAGAATTTCTTCCTCTTTTTGACTTCCAGTCAGAACAATAAAATCATATTGAATTTTCATTACCTGGTAATCCAGAATTCACTGGAGAATTGCACAGGTTTAAGATATCTTCTGTAGCTGGTTCTTTGCTGTTCTTGTCTTTTTTCTTTTTCTTTTTGAGTGTGCCTTCTGACTGCTTCAACAAAGAGAGTTCTTCTGATCGTCTGATATCTACATTGACAGTTTAGGAAGTGAAGCAAGATGATTACATCCAAAAGAGCACCCATGGTTGGTAACAGCATTTCAGGAAGCTTCATGTTGCAATCTGAACTTTATTTTTAGCAGGTTGAAAGTAGCAGCTGTGGAAGATCCACTAATTCTATAACAAGGCCAAAGACTTTGGGCTGTGAGAGTGAGTTTGGACAGGATTTAAATCTACTTTTGCAGGAAGTGTAACTCATTTTAGAATGCCAGGAAAAGGCTCTTTCTCCCTAACAGCTCTGCAGTCACCTATGAGCATAATAACCTCTGTGAAATATCTAAACTATGAATAAGCGAGAACCACTGTAATTGAGGTTCATGCCTTTTATTACTCACCCCCTCATGTGTTTCTCATACAAGATTCTGTCTTAGTTCTCACCGTTCTCTAACGCACTACTAATTCGGACAGGTATTCCCAGTCACAAACCTGGCACATCATTTCTGAAAAACACTTTAACCCTGGAGTAAGCAAAGACATTTTTGACAATATTCACTCATTCAAAGTAACAGTGTTTCTGCACTGACTCAGTCTGGAGGGAAAATGTAGGTAGGAGTATTTAATTTGGCCAAATGCCAGTTGAACAATTATGGCATCATTATATCAGAGCTGTTAGGTATAATAAAGACATTACACCTTTCACAATCCACTGCTAGGAGATGAAATTGAAAGTGGATCAATATGAGGCAGTAAATTCCTTCTGAAGATGAGTGTGTTAATGGGCTAAACTTTGAAGATCTAAATTAAGATGAGGAATTAAATCCCTATTTTACCCTAAACCAAATGGATTTTGAAGACTGCTTGCAGACTCAACTGATTTCTGCTGATCACAGGCACACATCTGGCATGCTCCAAACCTTCTACTTGGAAATGCTCCATTATTGAAAAGGGTAGAGACTTGAGGACTCAGTGCTGTGAGACATTCATGCGCTGGGGTGGGGTTGTTAGGTATGCCCTGACCTGAACACATAGAAGTTTTGAACATTTAAAACATGCTACTTCTGAAGTGAACACATGTAACAGTTAGGCAGAGTAGAATCATTAATGCTAATGAAAAGAGGTGATAAATCAGTTGACACCTGTAAAATTGCCTGTGGTGAAAGCTGGTGTAGGACATTGATAATCTCAAGCTCCTAGTCAATGGCACAGAATAATCAGGACCAAGTCCTGCTCCAGGAGGACAAGGATTCCTAGAAAACTGCCAGCTTTGACTATCCAGTACTCCTGCAGCTTGTGGGACACATTCCTGACAATGCTTTCATCAGTTATCACAGAGACTGAGAACCACTGACATGCACTGCATACCAAAACCCCCCAAAATCTGTCTCAAATTTCTCTTTGAGCTAAACTGTTTTGTGAGGAAGGACTTCACATCAAAACAAAGTCACCCAATAAAATGCTCCAACTTAGTTGCCAGAGGAGATTTATCTTTACTTACTTAGCATTTTGCAGATGTCACTGACAGCTCTGAACACCGTTGAAGAGAAGCTGACTTTCAGTCTCACAGTCTTCATGCTTGGCAAGCGAAGCCGCAGCATTTTGTGCTGAGTAGTAAAGATCAGCTTAGCATCTGCCTGCACCCCGCATTTATCCAGTGTCCAGTGGGTTTTCAGAAGCCAACATTTTTTTTGCTCCCACCAAAAAGCATAGTCTGACCAATCTTGTGCTATTTCTAGGAAAATACAAAATGGTTACTAATAAACTATGGAGCAAATATAAAACAAAACACTTGGTTTGGAAACAGGTCTCTGCAAACAGGAATATTTATTTAGATTAAAGCAGCAACTATGGGTCCCAAGACCTAGACCCTGTTTGCTGAATTCTTGTGGCAGTCACTGGGAACTAACATTGTTTTCCCTGAAGAGCTAACCTAGGTGCTGATTGTGGCACCGCTTTAGTCTTGTGGATATCCACAGGGAAAGAGCATCTCCTGAATCTGGAGCTATACATGGTATAATGCTGTTGGGATTATGTTGGGATAGGGACTAGCAACAAGGGTACCCACTCCACAACTTGTCAGTGCAAGCTGAAAATCCTCCCACAAAATCTCCTGTGCACCCAGATGGGCACAAGCTCTTCCACAGCCTCCTGGCAGCAGCACTGAGCAGCTCATCTCAAGAGTGTTAAGAACCAGTTTCCAGTCCATGGCAGTCTTGGCTACACACAGCTAGGTAGCAGCACATGCACAAGGAAAGAGAGAAAGTATTGCTGCTCTCAGTTCCATGGGAATTCCAAGGTTAGATGACTTCCCAGATGTCAATGTGTCGTAGCAGGTAAAGCTTCTGCGTGATCTTGGTCAATCTGTTTCAGTCTTTGCATCAATCCTTGTTCCTCATCAGCTCCACAGGCACAGGCTATTCCTCAGCATGTCCATAACACAGCAGAGCCCTCTCCTATTTTGGAGTTTCCTTTTGTGTCTCAACAGAGCTGCTGTCACAAATGAGTTACAGATTTGCTTTAAATATTAATATAGAAAGCTTTTCACACCAGTTGAGTCTTTTAAGAAAGTACTGTGCAAAATTAGCCTTCTGACCCAGTGGAAACTCTGGCTACCATCAGTTTCCGGCTGAACCGTTTGTGTAAGTGTGCAGAGAGGGTGACAGAAGTGATCAGAGATTTTCTTCCTGTGCTCACTTGCTGTGACTGTACACAGGGTATTTTACTTTTCATTTTTTAACTTTGACTTGGCCAGTCTTGGCTTTTCCTGGCTCTTCCCTGCTGGATGTATGCAATGGATATCATGGCTCAGATTTAGGCTAGAATGCCACAATAGCACAGGAAACAGTAACTTCTCAAGTGCCTTTTAACAACTCCTCCTGTCTCTCTGACTGCCACGGGTGGATAAACAGGGTATCACCCACCTCTCCTGCCCCCCAAACCACACACCTATAACATCTGTCTGAAGAGGGAGTTGAATCGTTAGCCTGGTTTAATTATTTTTGTCTAACTGAAAGGCAAACCCAAAGTTTTGTTGGCACTATGGCAACACACGGGCTTTAGCGACAGAGAGTGGAACGCAGGGAGGGGTTCTGACCACAAAAACCCCTGAGTCTGAGAACCTCCACGCTCTGTGCCGTGACACAGAAATGAGGCAGTGCCTTTTCAAAACACACAGAAGTCTTTCTTTGTAGAGGGAAATCTGCACATATTATTTAGTAACACTGTGTAAATTAAACAGGTCTTTACTCACTGATTTGTTCTACTAATTTCAGCATCAGTCCTCCAACATGAAGGTCCCCTGTGACCTGTAGAGGAAATTCCTTTTCTGCTTCTTCATGTTGATGATCAACTCTCAGCAAGAGGTCCCAGGTGTGAGATCCATATTCAGTTGAGGAAGCCATCCTGGGAAAGCTCTGTGTAAGCTCTGCAAAAGCAAACCAACCAAACAAATAGGATGTTTTTCTTCCACTCTCTGAAACAAATGCGTTTCTCCATAGTCTCAAAATCGTTCCATGCTGCCAGGACTTCGTAGCGGCCTTGGATGGAACTTCAGAGGTGTTATCTTGCTACCTCTGAACTAGACTCTGCTCTTGTGATTGCTCTTGCAAGACAGGCATGTGGGATTTTTTTGTTTTATTCTGATTTTACCACACCCCCAACCCAGATGCCTCCATTTGGGTAGAGATAGTTCAGTTTTAGCTGGGTTTGCCCACCAAACAGTGCTAATCTCCCAGCCTGGACACTGTAAAGCCTGTAGCTGTGGGTGGGAGCTGCTTTGGCAATCTGTCCAGTGAACAAAGGCATTTTGTTGACTTGTACACTTAGGGCGGTAATTTTCACTGCAAATCAAAGTTAACACTTGCAGTTCTGCCAGCTTGCTCCCATGGGACCAAATCCAGAGAGTAGTTTTACCTATTTGGGTAGATACAAGGGGAGACAAATAACTTTAGTGGCTCTCTGCCAGCATTATCCAGGCACAGATCTGCAGTTCCTGCTGACTTGCACAGGGATGTAGGCACGTGTCCTTCTCAGCAGGGTGAGTTGCCTGAGATCCCACCAGGCTCCTGCCAGGACAGGTGAACAGTAATCATGCCAAGCCAAACTAGAGAAGGTGCTCCAAGTAGAAGCTTTGGTTATCATCAGCTGAGTTCTGCTGAAGAAAGAGCTTGTAGGTATTAAGGTATCTGATGCTGCAGGCAGGATTTGTGATATTTAACCAGTGAGAGAAGGTACCACATCGGCTCTCTGTCCTGAAACAAGCCTTTGCAGTTGAGGCTTAGGCACTAAAATGGATGAATTCCATTTATCGCAAACTTTCAGCAATACACGAGAACTCAGGTCACAGACTCTGCTGAAGGGCCCCCACACAGACTGCTTCTAACATAAAAAATAACTAAGCCAGTGGGGATGTAACAACGTTACAGGCTGTTGTAGATCTTCTTAAAAACAAGTATTTAGTAATTTAAAACCTGATGTCTGCCCCACCGATACGAAATTTGTCATCAAAGGGATAATAGAGATGAGGTGGTAATGACAAAGTCGACTAATAAGGAAAAGTTATTCCAAACATAAAGGCAATGAAAATGTACGTGTTAAAGATTAGATGGATTTCCCCTTAAACAAATGACATTATAAATGAATAATCTGACCAGCTCAAAGCCATCCTTTTAGAGGGCAAGTTTCGCTGGGATGGGGCTGGGAGTCTGCCCTGAAGTTTCAAAATTACGGACACATATAGAGAGCCTGAAGTCAGAAAACTGCAGCTTCATCAGTGCGTGACTCCAAGAGGCCAATTTACACTATGGAACAAGCACTGTTGTTAACTGGGTTCTTGCATGTGCCAGCCTACACCTTTACACCAAACAGTTACTGAACCAACAAGGCTTGATACTTATCCAAGAAGTTTGCTTGGCTTGCCTTGGTAAATAAAGGCATTGTGTTGGACACTGGGAACACTGGCTTTCCTGCCTCTGGGATAAAGGATTTTGAATTTGTGCTGCTGTGTGCCACATGGATTTATGAGCTTAGGTATGCATTAGACCAGGGGTTACCCGTGGAGGGAAAGGCCTGTGGCTCTCCTAAAACAGCCAAGACCCAGCTCCTGAGATGGTCTCCCAGGCAGGTGAAGCTTTCAGCACAAACGCAGTACAAGGTGCACAGAACAGCTGTCATTGCAATGTATTCATCACAAAACACAAATCCTGGCTTTAGAAAAGTCAAAATGCCCCTAGTCATGCTCCTAAGCATCAATAAACAACTTCAAAAATGATCCATGGCCAAAGGATGAGAACTATGTGATTTTATTTCAGGAGCACAGGGGCGCGATCTGGCAGATGAAATCTACTTTTGCCCACCCTTGTTCCACTATAAACCATTATTGTTACAGAAAAGCAGCAGTCTCACCTGCCCTCTTGGGCCAGCAAAAACATTTAGGAGCTGATGTGGATTTTTTTGGGTGTCTCTTTAAATTTGGTTTCGCTTCCCAATCTAATTCTGCACACAAACGCCTGTGCTGACATGGGTGAAAATGAGCAGCCCAAGGGGTGGGTGAAACCCTTTCTTTCACTGGCTTGGAAAACCATGGCCTCAGTGCACTAATCCTGGCACTCCATCATTCCCTAAAGCCGCTCACTTCCCCACTTCCTCTTCAAACCTGGAGGTTTCAGTTTGAAGATACGGCAACACAAACATTTGTAAATGTACTGGAGTACGCAGTACAAACAAAGCCTGGTCTCCAAAACGGGGCAAGCAAAGCAACGAGTACAGCGAACCCCTCAGTATTAAACCTCAACCAAACCCAAACTGTCAGGGCTCCACATCTTCCAGCCTTCAGGTCAAGCCTGGATCTGCTCGGGAACGCGCCCCAGCTCCTGGGCTCCACGTGGGAGCTGCACGGCCTGGCACGGGTGGATCAAACAGGCCAGAAACGTGTCCTCGGGCTACTGTTGTCTCCACTCGGGATTTCTACTGCGCATTTTGGCCAACGCAGCTATCAAAAAGCAGCAATGGCTCTACAGATCGAGCTCTCCGCAGATTTTAGCCCTTACAGCCCCAAACTTCAAACGCTGAGTAGGAATAGAGAAGGACGTGAATGGTGCTGGAGCAACGTGGTAACGACCGGGAGTTAACGTCAAGAGGGGTGAAATTATGTTTCCCGAAGTATCCCTCGGGCTGCCGGTGCCTGGCGCAGCTCGGAGGGTGCCTGGGGGGCCCGAGCTACAGCGCCCGGGCTGCAGCGCCTACGGCAGCGCCCCTTCCACTTTGAGGAAGTGCTGGGCGGCAGCGGCCCCGCGGAGGAGGTGCCCGCGGGGGCCCGGAGCGCGCCGAACAGCAGCGAAAAGGGCTGTAAAAGAAAGAAACAACCCCGGGCTGTCGGGCATTCCCACCCCGGCCCCGCCGCAGGTGCCGCGGGGCAGCGCAGAGCCGCCCGCGGGTGTCCCGTGCCTCGCCGGGGTCGCTCCGGCATCGCCCCGCGCTCCCGACAGGCGCCCCGCGCTCCTCACCTGCGGTCCCCGCCGACAGCGCTCCCCTCGCCTCCCGCGCCCTTCGTCGTCACCTGGCCTCTGAGAGAAGGCGAGGGGAGGAGCGGCACCCCCGGGGGAGGCGGCCCTTCCTCTCTTCCCCTTCCCCTTCCCTCCGCCCGCTCGCCGTGGGAGAAGGCGACGAGGAGCGCTGTCCGCCCCCGCGGCTGCTCAGGCTCACCCGCCCGCACGCTGCCCAGAGACAACACCTCATCGATGACCCCAGGCCATCGAGCAGCCTCAGGTGGTGCTTTTAGAGGTCTGAGGCTACCCAGAGCATATCAGTTCCGAGGGTGTAATGGCAAAGAACAGAGAGGTGTGTTTGTGAGGTGGGGATGTGTTAGAAGAGGCACAGAATAAAAGTGGATTGAACCGACAGGAAATGGGTCAAAGCTTCTCCATGAGCCACATTTCTGCAAAGTCTTTCTTGCCTTGAACTTTTGACTTGCTCAGTGGTACAGTGACGAGGTAAAGCACAGTGGCAAAACCAAACCAATGACAGAAAAGAGAAACAGAGAGAATAAAGGAAAAAATTCTTTCAGATTAAATTCATATCCTGGAAAAAGACTGCAGAGATATAAAGGATGAATCTTTGACACACCATGGGCAACAAATAGTTACTCTCATGAGAACAACACAGCTATGAAGTTGTCAAACCACAGATGATAATCACAGGATATTTGCTCCCCTAGGCTCGCTCCTTGAGCTGCTCTGATCATGCTTATCTCTTTAGATTGTCTGTGCATGCACTTGTCATATCAGACATCCTTGGAGACAGGAACTTGAGATCTCATGAAGACTTTCAGGGCTTTCTGTCACCTGAGGGCACACAGAGGTCTTTAATCACTCCAGCCAGACCCAGCTGCGACCAATTTCACGCATTCTAGTTAAGTTCAGGGTGGGTGAGTGTTTGGTCCTTGTCTGAGTCCATGTGGAGTAACTCTACTTTTGCTGCTTCTTGGTACTATCTTGACTCAGTGGCTTTTTAGATCTTTGTAGGACAGTTTGGTAAGCTACCTACTTCTTGTTATTTAAATAAAGGTACTGATGCAGATGAGCAAGTAACTTTGCATGGAAAAGACCATGGGGTAATATAAAATTCAGATTTGAGTTGCTTTCAGTGGTTGGAAAAGCAATTGTAAAAATTTGAAAAGTTGTTTTTGGGCCAGAATGTCCTGGTGTGTGCTCCACAGCTACATGAACGTTTACTTTTACTGGTTACTTTTACATCCGAGCCCTTACTTACGGGGCTAGGATGTAAAACTAAGAAGCTTTTCCTGGTGCTCCATCCAGCCTAAGCAGAGATATGATGCAGAGGTCCACAGAAACTTGTAAACAGCTAAGCCTGCTGCTGCTGAGCTCAGAAACACATCCTTGGGTTTTGTTGTCTAAACAAATAAAGCAAAATCACAAGCTCTTGATCAAACTGAGAAAAAATGGTGCTTGGGATATAATCAATAAAAGCAAAGATGGTTGTCAGGCCAGTCAATAAATATTGACTCTTATCTCCAGGCTGGTCTAAATCCTGACCTCTTCGGAGTGTAAGCACTATTTCCCACCCCAGTTGCCTGTGAATAACTAACTTGAGAGAAGAGACTGTGGAGTTTGATGTCAGCCTTGTCCTGCTGTGCCAGGAGGACTGAGGCTCATGCTCCTTCTGCACTGCTCTGGGACTGCTGGAAAAATCTGTCACCCATCTGCCACATCCCTTGGAGAGGGAAATGCACTTGCTGTATGCTGGAAGAGCTGGACGAAGGAAAAAAAGATCTGGAAAAAAGCTAGAAGACAGAGAGGTTGGGGTAAGTTCTCTGTGAATCGAGCATAAAGTGTTGCAAGAAAATAGGTGAGTTTTCAGTCAACACTGATCATACCCTCAGCATCTGAAGCAGTGATGGTTTTCATCTGAGGAGCTGCAAGGTTAGGGAATGTTTTGGAGGCAGTGTGTTCATTTTCAATCATCTCTCAAGAGGCTGAGGAAACCAGGTTTGAAGACCTGTAATTCTCTCATCCTTTGGGACGGTGAGTGACGGAAACTGTAATTGAGTAACAACTTTTCTCTTCCAGAGTTCCCATGGAAAAGGGTAGGAAATGAAACCTCCATGTGCAGCTTCTTAGTTTATATGCTAAAAGCCTCCTTTAGTCAGGAATGAGGCTAACTGGATATAGGTACTGTTAATTTATTCTTGCAGTTACTCAGCTAGGGCTGAATGTGATCTGTTTAGAGTTTGATTCGTTTTCCAAAGGGTCTACTAAACACCTACAGCTGAGAGGCTCTTAGTAGACAAATCTATGTTTTTGGGAGCATGAGGAAGTAACATGACAAAGACAGAATAATAAATAGCGAATCTTTGGTAAAATGTGTATTTCTTTTTCCAATATACTTTTAATAGCTTCTCTGTACTTTTCCTAGGCCAGCATTGTAAATTATCACCAGGTGATAATTTAATTATGTCAGACTGGCTCTGTTGTTGTGTCAATGCTCTTGTTAACAAACATGAGGTCTGGAGAAATGTCTTCTCTTTTATTCATAGGCCTCTGTATTTCTGTTATGATTTTTCCTTAACTATAGGAAAAAAAAATGCTCAGTATTTAACTTTGGGTACTGTTGGGGTCACCTCAGTTTGTGATGTATCTGTTTTCTGAATTCCCATTCCTCCCCAACTTGCCTTACATAGATTCTCTTTGCATTCTCCATGCAATAGCTGTAATACTTCCTCCTTCTCCAGAAGCAGCATTTCCCACTTGGGGTTTGCCAGGCTGTGTCAAAAGTGAGTCTAGAGCAGAACCACGGGGGGTTGGGGAACAGCAGCAATTTGTTGCAAGTGCTGCATTTCCCCCAAGTCTCTTTAGACACTTACTCACTTCAGCTTTTCCAAGGAGCTACTTGTGGGAGTGCCAAGAGTTTGGAGGGCAGTTAGTGAGCTCTCAGTGTAGCAAAAGTTACATAAAGAAGTTTGTAAAATATTTAAATGCTCCTGCAAGTACCTGGCACTTGTAAATTTACTAAAGCCTTGAAGAAGCTACTGTTGCTGTGCTGAGTGTCTGGGCTTAGCTTGCAGGTGAAGACTAAAGCTGAGGAGAGAATGTCAGTGTTGTGTTCTCATACCCTATAGCTGGTCAATGGAGCCCTTTCTTCATGCAATGGCATCAAAACCACAGAGAAGAGATGTAAAAGAGTGGTGCCATCTCTCCCCATGGAGAATTTGTTATTTTGTGATTTTCTGAAATCTACGCCTGGCAGGCAGATGATTTTTGTTGTGCTAAATAAAAGTATTTTCCACTTGCTGTAGGCAACGAAGTAAAGTGTGTATCTCTGTGTCCCCCCATTCCTGACGAAGAAATTAATCAATGCAAACCCTGGCATGAGCACCAGGCAGCAGTGACAAAGCTGTTGAGAAAAGCTGATCTGTACCACAGAGGGTCTTCATGTTGAAAATCTGCTCTCTGATAAATGTCCATAGATGAGAGGTGGCAATACTTTATCTTTTGGTATC
Source organism: Lycocorax pyrrhopterus obiensis (assembly GCA_014706295.1). Lineage (NCBI taxonomy): Eukaryota > Metazoa > Chordata > Aves > Passeriformes > Paradisaeidae > Lycocorax > Lycocorax pyrrhopterus. The sequence goes on from JACSVZ010000004.1 coordinate 7,689,535, forward strand.
CCTTGGCTGTACTGCTTGTCAGTGACACTAGCAGCCATGGTCTAAATAAGTTTTAGGAAAATGCAGCTCCCAATATAAGTCCTGTAAGGGGTACTTGGATTAAGAGGAACAATAAAAAGCCCCTCAATCTTGCTCTTAGTTTAGGAGAGTAGAAGCTGCTGCTGCAGATCTGAACTGGAGTCTGAGGCTGATGCATTGGAGTGTCCCTTGGTGCAGAACTGACAGCACTGACCCATAATGAGTCAAGCTCACAAAGGGTGTTTCTGTGTTCCCACCCTCTGGGTGTTGGGACTTCTGGGGGTTTTAAAAGTCTGCTTTCTGTCTCTGGCTGTGTCATGCTTGAAAAGCACCTCATAGTGAAACTCTTCTCTACTTGGTGCAGAGGGTGAGTCACTTAGCAGTGCTACCAAAACCCCCTTCCCTATGAGGAACTGGGAAGGGTGAGAGGAAGGGAGCAGACCAGACCAAGGAGGGAAGTGCCTGAAAAGGACCGTAACAGTGTGCATGTTCCCCAGACAGCTGACTGATGACACAGACCTCTCTCATGCTGCTTTCAGCTGAAGCAATGAAGCTTTGCAAAGCTATAGTTGCAAACAGAACTGTTTTTTCATGACCAAGGATGGACTCATCCTACTATTCAGCCTTTTTACCTTCCTTCAGTCTGGTGGTTGCAAAACAGAGCAGAAAAGTGGTGGTTTAGACTGTCTTTTAGGCTTTTAAAAAAGTGTGGCTTGGGTCTCAAATGTATTACATAGCGTGAGACTTTCAGAAATTCTTGGTGTTACCTTTTCTGTGCTCCTACAAGTCAGGGCTACAAGGAGGTGGTACCAAGCTAATCTTGAAAATTTTCCTCTTAAATATGTATCTACATGGTTAATTAAAGGAAATGCATTTTCCTTCTCCACCCTTGAAGCCCAAGCACCTGCTGTGAGGTTGTAAAAGTTATGAGTTAAAAGTTGTTATGCCTGTGTACATAATGTAAAGGCTACAAGAGACAGCATTCTATCAAATGGTGGCCAGTGGGTTGAGTCTGCGCTCCTGCTGTGTGGTGGTTCTTGTAGATCCTGTGTCATGTCTGATGGGGATGTCTTGCAATTGTACTCTCAGCTGTAGGACCAAGTGAAGAAAAAGCCCCAAAGGCAAACATAGGATTTGGTACTATCCTTTCCAAAACAGGAATGAGAAAGGCTGGGTTCAAAATAATTGTCTGATTACGTGCTGTTATTGTAACTATTTTCTTTACAATACTGTTTCTCAGTTGGAGTGACACTCTGAGATATTATCTGAAGCTGGATTGAGGCTATTTGGATGGGAGCTTTTAAGATAAATAGACTCACCTTTGTTTGACCTCTTCAGTTTAAAATTGCTCATATTAATAGTACCATAGGTCATTCTTCATCCTTTTTAGATGCTTTAAATATAACAGCTGTACTTACAAGACCAAAATGAAACTGAAAGTTCTGTGTCTGTGCAGATGAACTAAAGATCGTCTTTAGCCCGAGGACAGTGAAGCTGAAGTGGGGGGCAGGGTGGAACCTCTCAGGGTAAAAGTGGCCTCACTCCATTCCCAGAAAAAGCAGAATGACTGGAGATTGCAGAGTGGCTCTGTTGTAAATCGGCTGTTTCTGAGCCACAGGTGGCAGAGGCAGAGTTGTACAGGTGTCCCCTACTCCAGCGCTCGGCTCTGGGTCAGGCCGGTGGGAGCCGAGTGCTGCTCCCTCAGGGCAGAGTTTGGGAATACAGCCCTGAGTATCACCAGGACTCTGTGGTGCAGGTGGGACCTGTGCTGCTTCCAAGGAGCTCTGCCCTGTGAGCTGCTCCTGCCCTTTGGGCCACAGCCCCGGAGAGCGCAGAGCTGCTGCTGCAACAATTCTCCCTCTGCGTGGGCCACACAAGTGTGCCCTGGGGGCTGGGTTAGACATGTGGGGCTGGATCAAGTCTTAAGAGCTCTTCCCTGCTCCCTACAACTAACTCGGTGTGGAGGAGAAGGCAGCACTGTCGGAGTTGTGCAATGCATTAGCAAACTTGGGATGCTGCTGTGAAAAGGGAGTTGTGCAACTTTCCTGAATGAATGCCTGATGAAAGCAATGCAAATGCTGTGTTGCTAAACTTGGATTTCCATCCAAATGTGCAAATATTCTTTTTAAAAATTTTTTTTAAGTGCTAGACTCAGCCTTTTAAATATAGAATCTTTAAATAAGACTTCCCTGTGTCTATTCCTGCACCTAAATCAGTGTCAGCCTTTTCCAGGGGGCTGAGCAGCACCTGGAGTTCCCCTAAGGCATGTGACCTGTGAAAGCTGTAGCATAATTAACACTCTGAAAAATCATGTTGCAGATTCATGTGCCTAAGGGTAGGTTTTTTTCACTTGTTTTTTCTTTTTCTCTCCCCCACCCATTCCAGTCTCTGGCTGGATTACCAACTCTTATGATTTTATTGTTACCCTTGTGTTAATTCATGTTTCTCAGAGCTTCCTCTCTAAAAGTCAGGCTGGACTTAGAGAACAGTGAGGAAAACCTGAAAATATGGATTCAGGTGTGTTCCAAACTAATTTGCAAATATTTTATTGATTATTTAAGAACTAATTTAAGGAAAAAAAAGTCTTATCAGGGCACAAGTCTTTAAAAACTGGCAAAGTTTTCAAGCCTTGAAGTACTGCTTTAAATATTTCTTTAAAAAGGAGCGATCTCGGAAGATGCCTAAAACAGCAGTTGTTATAATAGTGGTGTTATTTCATCTCTTCTTTTCTGGCCGTGACCCAGTGCTGGGTTTCTTGCCTGTGCTTGCTGAAGGACCAGTCATTATTTTATTTGCTGTGACAGAAGAAAACTCTGATTTCTTTGTAAGACCAAGCAAGTGTTGGTTACTTGAATACAACCTTTTAACTGCGTTTCTTCAAAGTTGGGCCACGTTTATTGCTGCTTTGCAGTTAGAGCTGAGCACTGATAAAAGAGAAACTCCCTAAATGCAAACGTCTCCCCTGTTCTGACACACTGCACACAAATCCCATTGAGTTCAGCTTTTTCCTCTCTACCTGTGGCTGAATCACATCCTGTCGCTCACTCATGCAGATCTGTCTGCAAGATGTCATCAGAAATACCAAAGGAGGTCCAAATGTCCCAGGCCAGGGGCCGGAAGTAATTGAAGTCGTGGGCCTTCCCTGAAGCCCAGCTACGCCAGGCATCCCAAGGCACTGACTCGTGCTGCTGGTAGGATACAGACTCATCACAGGTTGGCTGGAGTGATGCTTTCACTTGCGGAGGTTTTACATCTCCACGGGCAGCTGGAACGTCTGTTGCTGTAACATCTCCAAAGCAACGCAACAGCAACAATAATAAATGACAACAACAGGGAACAGCAGCGGAGAGAAAACAATTGTGCAAGAAGCGTGGGAAGCTCGTGTGTCACGTGAGGCACTCCTGAAGTGAGTAACAATCCCGCCTGTGTGTGACCAGCAGGTGCCACTGCAGCCCCGGGAACGGGGACCTGCAGCGGTGTAACTGCGGCGCAGGGACAACTGGTGGCCTTCTCTGCTCTCTAAGCTGATGAGAGCGTGTGCCACGCCACCTGATACGAGGGGTGTACAGGGCAGACTTGAGGTAAAACCCCCGTACGGCCACATCTGCGCGATTAACTCTTAGGGCAGAGGACACTCTTCCTGTATTGGACTCTGTGGAATGGATGTTTTTCCTGAGTTTCCTGCTCGCCCTTGCCTTATGACAAAGTGAGATCCATTGTGGTGTTTCTGCCCCTGCGTGAAGTTGTGCAATTAATATTTCCTCCCAGGTTACTGTTTTGGGCCCAGCAAGCACTGGAGGTTTCTGCCACAACTGGTATGCTTGGCATCGTATTCAGGATTTGCTAAACACTGGCCATTGCATGTTCACAAAATCGTGTGAGCAATCTGCTTCCTTTAGTATAAAGATGATATCTGAGAGAAAAGATCTTCCAGTGTAATATTATTTAATAAAAATTAAAATTATTATAAAATTTAAAATTTATTATAAAATTTAATAAAAAACCCAGGTAATTTTTTTCACATACATATGGGGGTTTTTTTGTTCATTACTTTGTTTTTTTGTCCAGGGAAAGCAAATAGCAGCAGCCATGCAGTTTCTTCTGTAGTTTTAACTTTTAGGTGTATAAAAAACTATTTTTTTAACCCCCCTGACTGAAGTCTGTCTGGAGCATTATCTATTTAAAAGATATTTCTTGTTACTCACATAAAACCTATCCCCATCAGAGGCCTTAAATTGCTGGGAGAAGATTCTGAGATTAGAACCGGTGCAGCTGTACTGTACAGATGGCAGGAGAGCTGGAGGATGTGGTGGTGTCAGGTCTCTGTCATTTGGGCTTTTGTGTGGAATTTGTTAATGGCAAAAGGAGTTGGCTGTTGTACCAATCTGTTTGGGCTTTCACAAGCTTGCTGGTGCTATTCCAGCCTGCTTCCTTCACATGGAAGTCTACTCCTTCCTGTCACAGCTCAGAGTCTCTATCAGGCAGGTGTGTGCGGGGGGTTTGTGGGAGGACCCCTGCTCTGAGCACCTGTAACGTGTTCAGGTAGCCCTCAAGGAGCACCCCACCAGTGGGTTCTCCATTCCTGGCCTGAATTCCTCTGAACATGAGCCCTTCTTCCTCAGGGTAACATTATGTATTCTGGATCACTTCAGAAAAGCACTTCAACAGACACTTAATTTCTGGATATGAATGGTCCTGTTTAAGGTGTTCCTTTGTGCTTGGCCTGGTGTGACTCTTGCTGGACCTTGATGGATGAAACCATGAGTGACTTTCACCTTGGCTGACGCTGGAAAGGTGTTGTTTTGGCTAAAGAACACTGCAGTTCAAGCAGTGCAGACCCATCATTATTTGATATAGATACCTGCTCATCCTTACAAATATACTCCGTTTTGAAGCAGTCAGTCCTCCTTCAAAAGCCTTGAAGATCTTAAGTCATGAGCTGCACCTCTCCAAAAATTAAATTTCATCCCAATATTTTAGCAAAATTGTTCTGTCTAGTTTTGTTATTTTACTTGTCACTTTGGTTTTTTATTTGAAATTTAAGCCCTTTGATGCAATCAAGTTGTATTGTCAGTCGTTACTGTGCAGTTGAAAGGAAGGGAGATATACCTTGATGAAGTGGATGGTGACATTCATGAGTGGCTACATGAATAGAGGAAAGAAATAAAAATACAAAATATCTGAAGAATTGGATCCAAAGTTGTGGTAGTCTTTCAAGGATTTGATTAAACTGGATTGGAGTCACGGTCTTCTTTTCTCCAAAAGAAAGTACAAGAGTGCTTTTGACGAGGGCATAGTAAAGCAGTGTAAATGGAGCTTCTTTTTTCATAGATGGATCTTGAAAAATCCTTTGTCTCTGTATGTGGGTTCTTCTAAACTGATTACACTAATGTGGTTGTTTCTGTAATTTAATTATCTCTGCACTCAATGAGAACAAGTTAATTAAAAGTCTCTTCTTTTGTTGGATGAAATGTATTGGTTTTTCGTACGTGGAACTTCATGGCTTTTGTTTGTTCCTCATGTCACAGGCTGGTTTTGTTCGGTGCAGCTGTGCTCTCTACTGTATAACAACTCAATATAGTTGGCTTTATAGCCCCTCCTTTTTTGTGGGCTGGACAAAATTACCTCTGGGGATTTGCAAATGTAGGTCAGTAGCGTAAAAACTCAAGTCCCACTCCTATATTAAAGTTTGCTCCCAAGTGGGAAATCAGTTTAGCTTCAGCAGGTTGGATTGCAGGTGCTTTGATGTTGGAAGGCTGAACGTGTGTGCAGGGAAATTGCTGGGCTTCCAAGCATGCTCCTGGTAGCCTGGGTTTGGAAATTGTGTTTTGTTTATAACCAGAAAGGTTTTTATTTTAGAAAGCTCTTGGGAGACGAGCTTAACCCTGGGCTACGGTAATGTCAGGACTGAACAGGGCTGGGCATAGTTTGTATTTGGGTTGGCGGCAGCCAGTGCTGCGGAGCTGCGTGACTCAGTAGCTGACACACTTCCTCCTGGGTATGAATGCCGCAGCACGTTGGTAGGAGGTGCTGCATGCTCCATGAGTCATTAAATCCAAAGCACTGAATTTTTCCTGGTCATTAAACATCGCTTGGCTCCCTTGGTCAGAGCGCAGCTTTGCCTGGCTCTTCTGATCAACGCGACTCCAGCTCCCTCCCTCCCCGGCAGTTGGAGCTCATCGTGTGCTCTTTGCTTTCCTGCTAAAGTGCTGCAGATCCAAGGTGCTGGTAACAGAGTGTCTGGTCCTTCTTAGTGCTGGGGAGATCCAAGCACTTCAACAGCTCTGAAACCAGATGGGCAAATGCAAACTCATCTAGTGCGAGGGGTCCTTGCTCATGCAGAGTTGGAAATAGATCATCTTTAAAGTCCCTTCCAACCCAAACCAACCAGTGATTCTGTGAAATCAGATAATGCAAACTGGATAGTTTATTTTGATTGTCAGTGCATGCAGGCCAGGGATCTTGTGCCTTCTTGTTAATTTTTTTAACCCTTCCTAAGAAAAGTCTTCAGAGTGAAATCCACCAATCTGAAACTCAAATATTTCATGTCCATTTCAGGAGCAAGGAGGAGTTTCCCCTTCCTTGTAGCAGGACCCGGAGGAGCTTTGAGCTTTGCAGGTTCCCAAGGACCTGCTGTACTGTGATAGCCCTGGATGTGCCTGCTTGTGTATCCGTTTCGCAGACTGAGCTCCTCCTTGTGTCCCTGCCATGACAGGAGTGAAACGTTTGCATTGTGCCTGGCAGATAAGCCGTGTGCCAAGGCCAGTGTGACTTGAGGATGTTGTAGCACCTCTGTGCTAGAATGTTGTTTGTGGGCAATGGCTTTAAACTTGACTAGAGGTGTTGGGGATCAGGTCACACTCTGGAGCAGGGAGCTCTAGACCTGCAGGACTGCTGTAGTTTTAGGAATTGTATGTTCTGAACTGATGAGGATGGAAGAGGGAAAATGCAGAAAGGAAAAATGGGCAGTCATGCTCTCCAAGACCTGGACAGATTTTGAGATCTGCATCTACTGTAATTTACCATCTGTGCAGGTTCTTGGTGGCTTTTGGAGATGTCTTTTCTGGGAAGTTTTGTGTGTTAATCATGAAGATTTGTAAACAAAAATTTCTTTTTTGTTGTGCATTATACCCTGCCAGCTCTGACTTATGCTTGATCTAGATTTTTTTTGGGAATACCCAAGGATGAAGGAAATGTCTGCTCTTTAGATAGGAGTAGAGGAGAGGCTCCATTTCTAGGTGACTATCTCACCATCTTTACAAATATCTTATTTGTAAAGATTATCTTTAAAATCTTTAAATATCTTATTTGTAAAGATTGTATTTTGATAATATGTTTTTAAATTTACTTTCACAAGGGCTTTCTGTGTTTTTTGGAATTTTGGCTTATTGAGTCAATGGCCTATTTTGTTTGGTATATCAGATAAGGGTCTCAGTCAGGTTTCCAGCACAGAGATAAATGGGAACTTTTATTTTAAATGTATTTTTCCAAGGTTGATTTCAGAAGCAAAAACTTGGCTGCAAAGGAAGTGCCTACATAGAAAATCTAAATCGTAGAGCTTCAATTATCTTAATCCTCCCCTAGAATTTCTCTGGAAATTAATTTCCAAACACTGGAATTTCTCTGTCATTCCAGTGTTTGGAATCTCCTGGTATATTGTAATAGTTTGTAGCATGTTTTGAGATGTTATTCAGTGGCCATCCAGTACATAGATGCTTAATCAGAGCTTTTAAAGGCTCTAATATGTTTCTTGGAGGAGAGGTGAGCAGTTAATAAGTCATTGACAGCAACAGGAGTCTTGTCTTAACCCACTCACTAACTCAGTACCTGGAAAACTCCTCAAAGGTCTCAGATTCAGGATTGCTTTTAAGTGGATACCTGCAATAATATTTGCAGCTCACACGCCGATTCCATGCTGCGCTTGTTCTGCCCTCCCTTCAAGGACCTGATCCAAAACCAATTTTGAAACAAGCGGAAAGTCTTCCATTGATGTTGTGCTTTAGAGCAGATCCTGAAGAAACTGCAGAGGAAGTGATAACATAGTGGTGGGTCATGTGTCTTGTGTCTGCAGTGCTGGGGAGCTGATGTCATGTTTATTAGAAGCCAAGATCAGAGTTCACAGGCTCAGGAAATGTCTGCAGAGTTTAGGAATGGTTTGTAACTTCTATCCCAATGACAGGTTTATTTGGCACTTTTTGATAAGTGGCCTGTTTGAAATTTCCTCTCCAAGTAAGCAATTTGTAATTCCCACTTGAAAGGGCTACTGTGGGGGATGGTGATGGGGCCATATTTGAAAACCATTTATGGTTACTAACATCCTGGCATCTGTCATCCAGGAGTCCTGTGCCTTTATTGTTTTGATCTGTCCAAAATGACTTCTTTATATAGAAACTGGAAAGCTCTCTTTGTGTCCTGAGTGCCGATAAAAATATTTATGGTCCCTTAAAATGTATAAATAGAATTGGTGACTAAGCTAAAGGATCATTAGAAATAGTTCCACTGTTTTCCTATAATGAAATTTGCTCACTTATTTTGGTCACCTTGCCTCATTCAGCCTTACAGTGCATTTTTCTCCATCCCTTGTCAAAATGCCACCATTGTAACACTCAGATTCTGAGCCATTGCACTGATTCCCAGTTCCCATTTCCCGAGCCCAGCTCCTGCTTCCATGAGCAACAATGCAGTTGTTCTGCAGGTGTTGGAGGTTTTTCCCAGTGATGGCTTCTATGGATTCCCAAAGAAAGCTGGAAGAACTCTTGTACTGGTGATGTAGCTGCAGTACTTAAAGGGTGTTAACTATTGGAAGCACTTAATTAACTGGGATTGTTCAGCCTCAAGGAGAGAAGCATCAGGGTGACCTAATTGTGGCCTTCCAATACCTGAAGGGAGCCGACAAGAAGCATGGAGCAAGACCTTTTACAAGGACATTTACTGACAGGGCAAGGGGCAATGGCTTCAAATTGAGAGTGGGTTTAGGTTGGATATTATAAAAAGGTTCTTTCTGTGAGGGTGGTGAGGCACTGGATTCCCCAGCCCTGGAAGTGTTCAAGACCAGGCAGCAAACTTAAACTTGGGTTTCAACTACACTGATTTTTATTTTGAGAATTAGAGCAGGTATTCAGGGAAGTGTCACTGAAACATAAGCTGTTCAGAATCAGCACTTAGGGACATGGAGGAACCCAACTCCATTGTGTTTAAAGAGGATTAGCAGGAGTTAGGTTTTTACCACAGTTCCTGGGACACCCAAGTCAGGCAAGGGCCCGTAGGCCTCTTTTGGAACAGGAATACTCTGAAAATCTATTCTTTAGTACGTGTGCAACACTTGGAAATAAATCCCAGACTTCCATGTCATTTGTGTGCTTTTGAAATCATCTCAGGTCCTTTTTTGCGGTAAGGTCTAGTTGGGCAAATGATGCCTTCACTGTTCTGATGCTTTCAAAATCTAAATAGATGGAAGAGACCTGACTTGCTTGGAGATACCCTGAGGAGGAGCAGTAAGGCTGAGAGGACAATCTGGATCTATTTTCCATGCTGCTGCACTGTTCACTGGGACTTGGAGTCATATAGGCCAGTCTTGAATCATATTTTGTTTGCATCCAATATCTCCTGACCTCTGTCCTCATCGAAGGTAAACCAGAGAAGACATCCAAATGGCATCTTGTCTCAGCCTTGATTTTGGTCTATTCTTGGCTTCCTGTTCAGACTGTTCAATGACTGCTGGTGATGATGTCCCAGAATCCCCGGGAAGGTGCTGCAGCTCAGTGTTAGGTCGAGTCTGGTTCCTGCCAGCAGAGGACATTGTTGTTCAATAAATTTATCCAAGCGGCTCTTTTGGGATTTGCTGTAGCTCTTTAGTCTGATGTTTTATAGGGTTTTGATATACTTGGACTATTTGTTACCCTTAAAAAGACTATTTTGCTTGAGGAGTGAAAACTTTTGAGACTTTAGAATACAAATTGCAACTTCACAATCACACAGGTCCTGGAGGCAGGGAGCTTTTTGTCATGCCAGTTTTCAGCCCGGAAAGCACTGCTCGTGGAAACGCTGCTGACTGGCACCAGTACTGCAAAGGTTGTGTGTTTTGGATAAGCGATCAGCAGGAAGAATTAAAATCTAGGGATACATTATGGATCTGTTATTAGTGAAAGTTTTACCTGCGCATGAAGGATAAGAAAGCATCATGCAGAATTTGAAATTAAGGAGGCTGATGCTGCTGCAGAAAGTTTGGTGGAAAAAATTGTATTCATTCAGCCATTCCCTGATATCAGGTGTGGAGGTGGCAGCTGGGGAATCAACCTGTTCATATAAAGGGCCAACAAGAAACATGGGAGTTCCCACAGAAGCAGGGCAGCCTTAAGCCATGTACAGAGGAGGGAGGTGCTCTGAGGTGTTGCTGAACCTGGAAAGGAGTCCTTGCTTGTGTGCCATAGCTGTACTCACAGCTGGAAGCTTACATCCAGTCGAGTGTCTTTGCTAGGAGGTGGGTCCCAAAATTTAGAGGACTCTTGAAAGGCACAAATATTTTGTTTGCCAAAACCAACCAACCCAACCCGAAAAATCTTCCCGTCTCCCCCACTTTGAGGGTAAAAATAGAGACTTAACAGCTTTTTATTTTATCTGAAATTTCACCTCAGTTTTGCAAAATAATTTTCAGGATAGAAGTAATGTGAAAGCTGGTAATTGCTTCTTTTTAAATGCTTCTAATCTCCACTGTAGTAGAAAATCCTTTAATTCACTGTTAAGTTTTAAAATGAAGGTGGGAGGGAAGGTTTTAAACTGACTTCAGTTGAAATGTTTTCTGCCTTCTGAGACTGTTGAGCCAACAGGGAGGATTTACCTCTTTGGTAGCAAGCCAGTGAACATCCTTTTTGTCCTGCTTCTCCTTCAGCACTTCCGATGCCTGCCGTGGGTCATGGCTTTGTTTCTGATGAGTACTTGAATGAAAATGCCCTGATGCCGCTGCAAACTCCTCACTGTGACCTCCTATCCCAGGCATGCAAACAGAGCAAGGCTGTTTCCTTCCCTCCTGTGTTAGGGAAGATATTCTGCCTCAGCTCTGTTTAAAAGGATTACGGCAGGACAGGGATGTTTGACAGGCCTTGCTCTATCAGCTTCAGTTACATCATATTTATATTAGCTGAGGATGTGGCTTTGGGTTCTGATTGCAGTTGTTGGTTGAGTCAGGAAACCCAAGTTTCTCCACTGTGATGCCTTTTTTTTTGTTGTTTACATGGAATCCGAGTGTTGGAGATGGGTCTTTAAACAGAAAAATCAGATGGCTAAAAAAAACCCCGTGCATCTCCTTTCACAGGAAAAAAGAAAATCACAGGCTTCCAAGGAAAGATGTGGTGAGCTTCATCTTTGCAGCTTCCCTTTCCCACTCTCTCCTGCAGAAGTTCAAGAGGTCTGCAAAACCTCAGGTTCCCCAAAATATGACTGTCCCTAATTATAAGGTTAAAGTATTAATATTGCATATAGCAATAGGAAGTGTGAGGAGGAAGTACTACCCCCTTGGCTGAACACCCCCTTTTCAATAAAAATAGCAAAATCCAAATTTATATTAGGAAATGTGAAAGTCCCAAGAGTCTCAGCATCCTCTGAAGTAATTTCTTCCACTTCTGGGTAGTCAGCTTCCTATTTATTCAGCAACACCGTACCATCTGTGGGAGAGAGAAAGCCAGGCTCGTACGTGTGGCCTCCTCCGCTGAACCTCAGGGAAAAAGCGACGTGTTCCCCACCACTGTTTTTTCAGGTTTGATTTAAAACTTGCACAAACCTGGTGATGGCCAAGGAAGAAAAAGAGAGTCGGGACTACTGAAACCAAAGAGTTGGCAGCTGTCATGCTGGTTTTGGGGAGGGAGCCACTGGCTTTGGGACCTCATTGGGACAGGTGGCAGGGCTGGTCTGGCACCTCTGTCTTGGGCAGAGCCCCAGTTAAGGTCTGTAGGTCTCAGCTGATTAGGGACGGGATTTGAGAGTTTGAAATGGATATTACAGTTCAGTGATTGAGAAGCATTAAAACTCCTAAGATTGATTTACTTAATGAACTTTATTCTGTCACAGAGACTGGGTTCGTTGCATGGTGAAGAGGGGAGAATGTAAGAAGCTTTTGAAATTCCCGTGTCCTTGAGTTTTCCTGGCTGAGTGGTTTAATGAGTGGCCAAAGGCACAGAATGGCTCTTGCTTCCAGCACCAGTTGGAAGTGGCAAGTTACAGATGAGAGACATTTCTTTGTGGTGGAATTGGTGTGTTCTCCCTGTTCACTGGAAAAGGATAGGAGACACGTTGTTACCTGGTTCTGCTTAAGAGATTGGCTTATATATGACTGATGGGTTCTTACACCCTTGACTGAGCAAATACCGACCACATCAGCTTTTGGATGTATAAAACCAGCTGGGGTGGGTACAGCAGAGCAGGGAGGAAACGTATTTGCCCCTTCCATGTTCCTAAAGCTTTATCCCAAGGTAGTGACCTAATTTAAACATTCATTTGCTTAATAATTTTATTTAGCTTTGTCTTGCAGGTCTGCCTAGTCTCTGTCTGTGTGAGACTCACACATCTGGTCCCTCTGCCCTCCCATCTCCCGACAGACAGCATGTACATTTTAAGCATCTCAGCTTTCCTACGAATTCCCCAGCTGCCCCTGCTCCCAACATCCACATCTGGCATTTGTTAGTGGCAATTTATGGCATCACAGATCTCCAGCCATCCACAAATGCAGATCTGTGCTATGGCTTTGTCCTGTTGTGTGACTTGGCTTGTAGGATACCTCCCTCAAGATCTGAGGCAGTGGATCCTGATGCAGAAAGACCAAAGTCTCCTTCTTGTGTCTTAACCTGATTTTTGATGTATGAGATAAACCAGCCAAATGGAAGTTAAGAATAACATTCTCAATGTTTTTGAATTCTTTCTCATAAATTAGCTTTAATAAGAGAATTTTTGAACTTGGGTCCTTAAAATCACAGAAGGAAAACTTTGAGTGGGCCCTAACCCAAGTAATTTGTTCTCAGAAGGGAAGGACAATTAGTAGCACCATCATCTCAGTGAAGGCTATGGACCAGCACTGTTGAGAATTGAGCTGGGTTTTGTCTCCAGTTCATCCAATGCTTCTAAGTCCGTGTTTAACTTTAATCCTGTGAGTGATGCTGTGTGATGGTCAGGTAGAAGTTAAGAAGGTGTTGCTTCAGTTTTTCAAATGATGGTCTATCCCTGCATTAAATACAGGTGACATTTCCTGCTCTTGTGTGGCCATGGTGCGTTGGAGGATTCCATGTTGGAGTTAACTGCTCCTGCAGACAAGTAACTCACGTACCAGTTTACGTACCAGTGCTGTCAGTGTGCAAAGGTAAGAGACTGACAAAGGTGCCTTTGTGCAAATTCAGGGATCTTCAGTTGAAAATCAGCCCCTTCACGTCAATTGCTTTGGGAAGTGACTCAAAGTAGCTTCATCTCTAGTACTGCTAAATTCTAGTCTTCTGGAACAGCCTCTTCTGATGTGACTGTCTTTTCCTTTTATATATGCCACCAGGTTAACATATTTGCTCTTGTCCTTTAATGTAGAGCAGCGGGATTGTTTGGGTATTGGTGCATATGTGGAGCTCAAACTGGACGTCTGTGTCTAACATGGATGTGTGTGTATGGATGTGTCAGATTTTAGAAAATTATTGGAAGCAGCTGTGGGTGGAAGAGAAACAAAGCCGTGGGTCTGTGAGCCAAACAATTAACATAGGAGTGGAATACTGTAGTTACATCAGTCTTTCTTTAAAAAGCCAGAGTTTCTCCCCTATTCCCAAACGTCCATTATTAATTCTCTTGGCATGTAGCATAGCAAAATGAGTGCGTTTATGAACTTGACTACTTCTTTTAACAAGTTCCAATAACTGCTTCCTAAACCTTGTGTTTTTATATCAATTACATACAGTAAGCATTGAAATCAACCAAAGAGAACTGCTGAGGCCAAGAAGGGTTATTTATGTTAAATGAGGATTGCCAACTGCCAAAAGTAAAATGTGGATATAATTTTATAACACCATTTTATAATTAAAGTCATAAGTGAGGTTTCCTGCTATTGTTTAAAAATGTGTCACGATAAATTTAAATCAAGGATGAAGGCACAGAAGGGGCTACTAAAGAACATATCAATACAACAAAGATGGTACAGCGAACATGTCTGTTGCAAAAGAAAAACATGTGCTAACAATTTCAGTGAAATAATTATATTTATTGCATATAGATTCTGTTTTAGGAACTATAACCACTTAGAAACTGTTTTCATTCATGTCAGATTGAGGTTAATTTGTTGTTACTGTATGTCTATAGATAGATTTTACTGTCAGAGAAATTTAATATGTTGGTTTAATGATAAGGCAGCCTTCTAGCTGGACCAGATTTTTTTAAAAGGCCAAGAAATCCAGAAAAAGTTAATAGTTTTGGCTAATATTTATGTGTCCACAGCATTTTTGAGTTAATGTTTTATCAATAAAGAAAATAGAACTCTGGCAAATAAGTACCCACTAGTCAGATTCAGAAAAATATTTAAGCACATGCTTAACTTCAACAATTTCGGTGGGATGTTGATTTTAATAGAATTAAGCACATATCTAAGGACTTCTGTAGGGATTCTTTTTTCAATTGTAGCCTGAACTTGAAGGAGAAATAACTTCAAATTGTCAAAGTGAACAGGAATAATAACAGCCCTTTGTTTTCATTTACTCCTTGTCTGAATATATAACATTGCTCCTGTACCGTCAGAGCTCTTCCAAAGATTTTAGGGCTGACCCCTTGCAGACTATGGGTGGTTGCTAATGCTCCCCCTTTTCCCAGAAAGAAAGTGGTTTAATTCACATGCATTCGTAAGAGTTAATCTCTAGAACATTCCTGGCTTTGGTAAGTCATGTTCATGGAATAGGTAAGTAGTTTCCAATGGATCATTTCATCCATCGCTTTGCTAATAGAGCCCATGTGTTTCATATCAGCACCGAGGGGACATTAATCAGTGCACACCACTCCTGCCAGACATATTCTGTGCAGAGTCCCTGGTTACATCTCAAATGTCAATATGTGGAAAAAGATGAATAATAAAATGCAACAGATAGCATTTGTTACACATGCCATTTGTAAGTTCCTTGTAAAATAGATCCCAGGGAAAGAGCTGATGCTAATACAGCATTGAAGTTATGAAGCTCTCAGAGGAAAGAAATGCCAAAGTCCAGCAGTTCATCGTAATTCTGCTGCCTTCTGCACATGCATTATTGTCATACAGGCTCTAACTAGAGGACCACAGCTTATTTCTCCACTGACACAATGTTTTTTCCAAACTGGAAAAAATTTGGAAGCTGCACTATGCAGGAGCTATTGATGTCCTTAGGAATTCTACTTCATGCCTAGAAAGTCTCAGCCAAGATGTATTTTTAAGTTGTTCATGCCTGTGCTGCAGTGGAGACAACTCGGTAACTGTAGCACAAGAAGTCACCATAGCCACTGGTCTAATAAAGGCTGAAAAATGCTCGCATTAGTGACACTAATTCTGTCTTAATTCATCACTCACTTGAGGCAGAATTCTTTAAAGTCTGTTTTCCCCATCGCTGGGGGAAGAAGTGGTGCTAGGAACAGATTGTGAGACAAGGAAGAATGAAATGGGACATCAGGGACTAGAGGAGCAAGAGGAGATGCTGGGGTTGGAAGGCATAACTGCAATCAAGTAAATAATTAGCTAAAACCACTCTGACAGGGTCTAGAAATCTGTGACAGGTGATTTCACAGTCTCTCCAAGTAACTATTATGCAACTTCTAAACATATTTTTGACCTCTCAACTGAATTTCTTTTGTTTTTAGAATGTAGTCCTTCACTCTTGTCCTGTCCTTGGGGGAGGAAGAGAACAAATAATTGACTTCTCTCCACCCCCCAGTTTGGTACCCTGCAGCATGTCTCCTTCTTTTCCCTCTCTCTACTCTCTAAATCTTCTGATTCTTGTTTTTAAGCCAGTTATCCTGTAAAGGTGAATTTTTTGTTTATTCTGTTGCATGTTTCCAAGGTATTTCTTACTGTCTCTTTTGTGTCATAGGGGTTATACTCAGGTCTACAGACTGAACTAAATGTTCTCAGACTCTTCCCTATCTCTTAAAAATCAGCTTTCTGGTCTCCTGGAGTTCCATCTCTGTTTTCAGTGAACACTCTACAGATAGCCAGGAATGCCTTAGTGTCCTTCATTCTTTTTGTAAGTGCTCTGAAGTTATCGTGTGTGTCTGATCTGGATATATTTAACTATTCCAAATATTTTTTAGCATGTTTTCTTTCCATAGTCTGGACTGTGCACTTACTCTGTTGCTATTAACTTCAGCTTTAAGTATCTGATCTCAATTAACCTCCTTTAAAATCTGAAGCAGGAAAGGCCATGTTTAAGCCTTCTAGATGTTATCGATAATCAGGAAAAGCATCACAGATGCCCTCTCCTATTAAGCAGTTTACTATCAATAGCCTGAGAAGGCAAACATGGAAATGTCTTGGAACATTTAGAGGAGAAGACTCTGCTACTGTGGTGTTGGGGGGGTTATGCTGCCAGAAAGCTCAAATATTTGTGGATTACTCAATGTGAGAGCAGATGACTGAGCTGAAATCAGCCTCCTGCCTTTAACAGCAGCAGGAAGCATTTTGTTGTGCTACTTCCCTGGGTGCTCTCTAATGACAGAAAAATTGCACATTTCTGTCTGGTGAAATTCAGTCAGAATCCGTGGTAGCTGGACAGAAATCAGGCTGGACAGAGCTGCTTAACGTGGTTTGCATTACACATGAGCTGCAGATGCTGCCTGGAGGAGAGTATGCACACGGAATATTTTGTCTAATTAACTCCAGTCTGTGTCACCGAGAGGTTTCTAATCTTTGTCCTCAAAGTTAACATGTTAAAAAGTACAGAAGGCGTCTCCCTTTCGCATATCTTTTCTTATATAAATATAGAAGGATTTTGAGAAACATGAAAATGCAGATGAGAATGTTTAAACTGAAGTAAAAGGGAGTGTCAGGTCAGTCTATGCTGACTAGTGAGGAGGAATTGGAATTTGGTGGTTCTGCTGCTTCTGCAACCAAAAGGATAAATGCAATTACTGTTCGGAGCTGCAGCAAATTTGTATTTGCACTCTGTGCAGTTGTGACTGAATATCAGACCTTCAGCAGGCCTGCTGACAAACAGGCCTCTCCAGGCTCTGCTGTGGAGAATCTACATGTGAATTCTTCAGTGCAATTAGAAATAAAAATGATTGTTTCCTTTGCTCAGAGAGTGCTGCCAAATGCTGGTGCATTTTATGGATTTCAGAATGAATTGTGCTTGTGCTTAGCATCCCTCTAGGATGGAGCACAGCTGTGATCCAAAGCTGGCTTCGGATTGGTCAAGCCTTCACCTTCACGCCAAATGTCTGTGTTGGCCAGTTGCCAATTGTATGTTTGGACAGCACTGGTGAGAACCATTGTGAATTTTACACTTTCTTGGTAAGGTCCATGAAGTATTCATGTTCCTCATCCTTGCTGCAGCTAAGCACTGGGAAGTCTTTAAAGCTTCTATCTTCCCATGACTTCCACGAGGTAGAAGGTCTCAGTTGCTTGAAAAATGGGTAGATAGTGGCTCTGTGCTCTGACTTGTATAGGGACACTGTGACAGAGAAAAACGCTGATCCTGGACTTCAGCGGCTCAAGTGTTTTCTATAGCTTTTAATCTTTCTTTAAACAGTGATCTTAAAAGCTGCCTCAGGAGCATTTCAGAGGATACTTGGCAATTTGGAGTCCTTCTCTGTGTCCAGAAGTTTTATCCTGGATCCAAGTGCATCGTTGTCAGTATTGATGACACATTTTGCAATGAAACCCTGTTTAAGAAGAGAAAACCACACTAGCTCCTATTTGTTACAGGAGATCAGTGTTGCTCTGGACAGCCCTTACCTTCCTCTCTGACTGGCCCTTGGAGCTCTAGCCTACAAGTTGGTGAATAACTTCTGGTCCTCTGGGCCTGCTGGATATTCTAATCTTGTTGTCACAGCTTTCCTCAGCAGCTTGTACAACTCTCCCATGGGTCTTGTGCATTGTGAGATTGGTGGCAAAACTGTGATGTGGAGCTAGAATTAAGGAAAGCATTCTCAAAAAGCCCTAGAAACTTGCCTGGTTTCATGGTTCATTAGAAACTTTAAACTCTTGCCATGCCTGTTGAAAGATTTGCTTAAGTCAATGAAGTCTTTCGAGTGAGCCTCATCAGGCAAAATTGGTGGTTCCTCTGAGAATCCAGAAGAGCATTACCAGTTTCAAGCAGCTTTCACTCTGAGATTTCTTTGATTCATTTGGAGCTGACACAGTAGAGCTGTGGAGCAACATGAGAGAAAATACTTAAATGATCTACAAAGCAAAACCACAGAATTTTGTGAAGTTATCATTAGAGCTGTGTTGAAAACTAGATGGTTTTTTGAAAGGGGCAGGGAAATATGACACTAAGGTCTGCAAAATTGCCTTACTTTGATTGCCACAGGAAGAAGCTCAAAGCTTGGAAACTTCACCAACTGCTAAGTCTCATCAAACAATTCAGGCCAGGCATTACTCCTGCAGCCACATGTGCAACCTCCCAGTCCTCAGCTGGATCCTACGTGAAGAAATACACAATTGGAGCAGTCCTTGTCTTGGAAGGCGGAATGGGCACCGGAGAGATTTTTCAAGAGCTTTGTTACCCAGAAATTATTGAAAATAATTTGTATCTTTAATCTGCTTTGACAATCTTAGCTGTGGGAAGCTGATAACATCTGATATATAAAAATGAGAGTGGTTGAGAAAATGTGGAATCAAAATGGACTTTAGCTAAAAACAGACCTGAGGCATTTTCTTTGGATCCTCCCTTCCAAGCTGTGCCTGCAGTACTCCTAATGCTGTAATTTCAAATATTTCAGTCACAACCTTCTGAAGGTTTTCCTCAGATTCTAATCCTGGTACTTCTGTATTATTTTGATTTTACTGTTTTGGTGTCCCTGTGGTCCCATTGAGCAGGTTTGCCTGACCAGATGTCCATACTGAATGACACTTGAAGATTCCCAAGATGCCTGTGCTGTTCTTTTCCTTGTTTCTTTTCCAGTTGAGAGCTTTCATCAAACCAGAGGTGATTGCTGATACAGGAGTGTAGGAATGTGAGGCAACTGAATTACACCACCTGTAATATTGGAGTGGCTTTTTCAAATGGGTGTACTACTGCCTTTGGCTTTTTTCCCTTATCCAGAAGAAAATTACCTTTTCTGTGAAGAAAGCCCATCTTTCAGCTTGCTGTACCCCAACAGATATGTGTGGAAAGCTATTTTACTCTGGGAATGATTCTTACCCACAAGAATGGTGGGACCTTGCTTCAACTGGTTTCCATTTCTCTCAGAATTGTCTGGTGTCACCCCTTGCCTTCGGTGCTTGAAACCAAGACAAGTGTGTGGTAACAGCTCCTGCTGGTTTTTGTCTTTGTGGGGGAAACCAGACAAGGGGCAACACACCCCTTAGGATTCCATTTAGAATTTGGATCCCAGAGGGTTTAATTCTCATCTGGCCAATTCCTCCCCTGAGTTGTTCCCCACCACCCAGGGAAGTCAATTGAGGCACACCTGGGCTCCAGGTATCCTACTCCATGCTCAGAGTGCCGGGCATGGCAGAAGCACAGCCTCTGCACATAAAGCCCTTCCTGATATCACCAGAGCAAGGGGACCACAGCCTTAAAATCCATATTACATGAACCTAATTTCCTCTGAGATGTTAACGTGCCGCACTGATTTCAAGTTAATCAAAACAGATGTTTTCGAAATGCATCAAACAGGATGTAGAAAATTTGGCTATTTAATGCAGATTCAAAGCAAATTCCTTACAACCACCACGGAAACCATGGCTGTTTGCTCAGGACTGTGGAGCGAGGCTGTGCTTTTTAAGTGCCACTTGCTGCCTGTGCACGCTGTTGCCTCCATTCCATGCACTTATTTAAAGCTTAGTTATACAGAGCCACTAAAGATAGTTGGCCAAACCTTGTTCTTGGGGACATAATTAATGTATCCTGCCAATTCCTTAAATAGATGCAGATCTAGTTCCTGTGTTGAAACAAGACAGTTGGACATGTATTTTATCTTCTATTCTGGAAGCTTTGCTCTGAAATTCAGGCATTTTGCACAAAAGAATTATACAAATGGAATTCAACTGAGGAGTTCGTGTCAGTATTTTCAGATTCTTTGTGTCTGTATTTGTTCAGACCCAATTGCAACCCTTACATTCAATACTAACAAGCAGCAAAAAAAGAGTTGTCTTATTCCTTCTGATTCAAGCACTGAGGTAAAACAAAGGTTTTTTGGTCCACAACATCCATTTGTGTGGGTACCTGATGTTGAAGGAGGTGAAGTCCAGTTAATGCAACAACATTTTAGTCAGGGATTAGTCAGTCTGAATGCCCCTCTTAAAATCTCTCCTACATGTACTAAGGGATCAAAGAAAGAAAAATTTAAGTAGAAGAAAGAGTCTTGATACTTCAGTGTATGTTACACCTGGTCTGCAGTTTTGCATTTTTGTTGATTTTTATTCCAACTTCATGATTCTGACATGACCTAATGGAGTAGAATTTGATCTCTATCAGCATTTTAAAAAAGAACCAAGGAAAGCTGAGGAGTTTGGGATTTCTAGTTTTGAGAATGGAGAGTCCACAACCTCTTTGGACAACCTATCCTAGAGTTTGACCACTCTCACAATAAAAAAAAGTATTTTTCCTACGGTCAGATGAAGTTTCCTGTGTTTCAGTTTGTGCCTCTTGTGCTGTGAGGAGACTCTGGCTCCCTCTCCTCCATGCTGTCCCAACAGGTATTTATACCAGGTGATGGGATCTCCCTGAACCCTCTTTTCTAGGCTGACCAGTCCCAGTTCTCCTTGTCTCTCCTCATGGGAGAGATGCTGCAGTCCCTTAATCATCCTTGTGGCACTCCATTGGTCTCATAACAGTAAATCCATGGGGTTTTTGTGTACTGGGGAGCCCACAACTACCGGGGAAATATTCCTGATGATTTTTTTTATGCTGTCTTCCTTCCATTACAGTTAATGTATTTTGTCCCAAGTCTTTTGTTGTAAAGATCCCACGCTCTTCACTCCCTGTTCTAAGCAGCATTGCTTTGAGACAGCATTAAAAGCTTTGCACTGCTGAAGTCAGCTTTTCCTTTTTTTTCTAATTTTTAAAAATGTTTCCTTATAAGACAGGCCAAATTATAGGATTTTTGGAAGAACAGACTACAAAATGTGATATATTTTTCTATTGCTGTGTTTTACCAAAAACGTTGCTCTAAGTTCTGTGACAGTATTCAGTGTGTATTAAGATCTGTGATGAATTTTTTTTAGCTAAGGTAAATAGAGAAAACTACTTATCAGCCATGGGATGAAATCCCTTTATTCTGTGTAGAAGGACTTTGGCATTTGGCACAAGAGGGATTCAGGTCAGGTTTTTATAGAGATACAACATAATCAAACATAGCTGGGGAGTTTTTTTAAAGCAGGTGTTAAAATCCTCTCTGGTGGCTTTAGCCCTTCTTTGGTGGCCAGTATAGCGTGGTGGCCGCAGGCTTTCCAGACATCTCAGGACTATGTCATTTGTGCTGTTTTATGTTCCAGATGACTGAGAACCCTTAAATTCATGGCACTGAGACTGTGGGGAGCTTGGTGTCTTTGAGCTTTCTCAAAAGCCTGTAGTATGGAACCTTCTGCAGGACCCTGGGTATGAAAGAGCTCAAGTCCTGCTGATGTCACAGCAGTGTCTCACCTAAATCCTTTTGAAGATGTGAAGTGTCCCAAGAGCTGGATGTAGGAGCTTTGCCCAGTCCTGGTATGACTGGGAAGTGATGTTCCTGAGCATTACACTCGACATTGCCCTTCCTTCTCGGCTGTCTCTTCCTGCACTTGCATGTGCTTGAATGATAGAAGAGTTTAGGTTGGAAGGGATCTCTGGAGGTCGTCTGGTCCAACCTTTAACCTCATCTCTGTAGAGGAAGGAAAATCACTTGTTTAAACTTTCAGCGATAACCACTTGCAGTTGTTTAGCTCTCTGTGCCTCCAGGCATCCGTATTTAAATGTTTAATGTGCACACTTGCTCTATCAGTTCCTTAATGGCAAATTAAGGACTAAATGAATGGATTCCAAACCAAACACAAACCAGACCAGACACACATCCAACCAAGCATCTACACTGCCTATATAATCCAGACCACATTTATGAATAAATGGATATGTTCTCTTTGGTGATTTTGATAATATGTTGTACTGAGTAGCAAATTCTAATTACTGCTCTTTGATGCTCTGTAGCTGGGGGAGAAAAGCAACCTTCCCCTTGTATTTTTGCATGTTTTGTTTTCTGGTTTAGAACTCATAATCCAAAAGCAGTATCTGTTTTTCTTTGTGGAATCATCTATGTTTTGTGAATTTGTGGTTAGGAAAATTGAGATGTACTCAGGGAACAGTCATATATTTGACTGGGCAGCTGAATATAAGCACATGGGGATGGACTGGATTTCTTCTTTTTTTTTAAAATAAATTTTGTGAGCCTAGTGAAGGTTTATACAATACTGACTGAGCAGCAGACTGAAGACTGGGGAATTGTGCTCAATCTTGTGTAGCAGGAAGGCTTATAATTGCATTAAAAGGTTAAATTATGAAAAAAATTTC
Organism: Lycocorax pyrrhopterus obiensis; assembly: GCA_014706295.1. Lineage (NCBI taxonomy): Eukaryota > Metazoa > Chordata > Aves > Passeriformes > Paradisaeidae > Lycocorax > Lycocorax pyrrhopterus. The sequence goes on from JACSVZ010000004.1 coordinate 7,712,235, forward strand.
AAATATTTAAAAAATAAATGAACTACACTTTTATACAATATTCCTTTGCAATGTCTTTTGGAGTATCTTTGGAACTTACTGTTGCTGATCTGTGGTGAAGTTGAGGCGTTGAGTCCAAATCAGCTTTGTTGCTCATGTGCATAAAAAGAATGCTAAAGATGATTGTAATTAAATTTTAGTGCTCTTTGAAGGGCCATCATATATTGTGCTTTGCGGCAAAGCTCCCAGGCAGGATTGGCTCTTACATCTCTCTGTGGCAGTGTTCTTGCACCTTCTGAGGAGGAATCTGGTGTGGGTCGTTGCCGGGTCTGGGTGAGCTTGGGGCTACTGCAGGGTGGCACTTTTTGTCTCTGAGGCTTTTTGGAATCTGAAGTTACAATCCAGAGTAAAGCAGTAGGTGGCACTACAGACTCTCTGTTCTTTAGGTAACTTTCCACGGTAACTCTTCCTTGCCAGCTCACCCTGAACAAGTGTCCGTGGTTCCAAAAATAACAAGGTCGTTTCCAAGTTTTCTTGAAATATATGCACGGCTGGTTAGTCATTCATAATCACTTCTTTGCAAACACTGCGGATATTTCACATAAGAGCAGCACGTCAGAAACGGGAGTTTTGCAGGAATTCCCAATACTGTGGAAAGGAGTCCCTGAAAGGCTCTTTCTGGCAGCAGGGGTGGTGGGTCTACCTACGTCAGTGCCTGAGCTGCAGCAGTTTCCCTGCTCTCCTCTCTAAGCCCTTCCTGGGGATACAGTCTGTGGGCACTGTCTGTCCAGGTGAAGGGGGAGGAGAGGCTTGCTAGAAGACTGCTCCTGTTGTCCAGAGGGTCTTTGGGTCAGCTGAAGTTGTCTTGCTTCCTTCCAACCCCTCAGAAATGAGGAGAGCGTAGGTGGAAGAAGTGGCTGTTGCAAATTGATGGATTTTGCTAATTCTGTGTGTGAAATCAGAATTGGGCCCTTGAGCTCATGTGCCATTACTGCCATCTTGAGCTGCATTTCTGTTTTATTTTATCAGAAGTGCAAGGTTTGGTTATACAACAAGAACCCAGACCAGAACAAGTGTATTGTTTAATGAGTGAAAATCCGGGTTTTTCAGGATGAATGATGCAGAAGATGAAGCACGGTAGGCCAGGCTGGATGGGTCTTGGAGCAACTTGGTCTAGTGGGAGGGGTCCCTGCCCATGGCAGGGGGTTGGAACGAGATGATCTTTACAATCCCTTCCAACTCCAACCATTCTTTAATTCTATATCATTCTTTGTACTACACATGAGAGCTTGGTGCAGGCCTGGCCTGAAGTGCCTCAGGTAGATGCAATAAAAGGGTCACTAATTGATGAAGAGGCTTTAGTAGTGTTTTGGAGTAATTATCCTTTTCCCAAAGGCTTGTGAGGATACCTGGCTACATCTCAGCTGCCCCGAGCACATCCATGCTGCCCTCACTGACTCAAACCTGCGGGCAGGAGCTCGGTGTCAGCATGGTCTCGCTCCTGTGGGGCTGAAGCAGTTGCAGGCTCGGGGACTGAGCCACATCCTGCTTGTGGCAGAGAACAAACTTGATCCGAGGTCACTGCGCTTGCTCTGCCTGCGCCAGTGCCTTTGCTCAGGTCTTGCAGACTGGAGTACTTCCCGTGCTGAAAACTTATGTCCAAACATGTCATGGTTTGGATTTCCTGCTACCGAGATCTGTCTGCTGGAGTTTCCTACATGACAAGTTTAGGCCTAATCTTCCCGTGCCTTTGAACTTTGTCCTCTCTTCCTTGCTCCCTTCTCCACCAACCTGTCCCATCTGCCCCTCATATCTTGACTCTCGCAGCCCGATTCACAAGCCCCGTATTCCGTGTGTTATTCAGGGAAGTATAAAGCACCTGCTTTTGGCAGAGGACCAAAAGCAGCTGGTAATAAAGGAATTAATGGGACATGTGAACATGCTTAAAGCTTCAGCACCTGAAGATACTGGCTAGTTTTGTTTCCCATGTGTTGGTGATGGGTGCTTCCTTTCCGTGCACAGGGAGCTGGCACAGCAGGGCTCTGAGCTACTTGGTACCTGAAGTGGTGTAAATAACAAAGTGGATTATTTTAGCTGCCTGTAGTGCTGCAAATGTGATCGCCATTTTTAATTTGATTTTCCTGCCAGCCTTGGTTCTTGAAGACATGGACTGTTTTCTTTGTTATCCAAGAACTCATGGAGTGAAGGAAGCACAATAAATAAAGATGGAAGCAGCATGGGAAAACTACAGCCCAAGACAGAGCAATGTTCATGATTTTTTTTACTTTTTCCTTGCTGAAAAAGCAAGTATTTGATTCTGTTTCTCTTTGTTTAAACTCTTTCTTCAGAGATCAGCCTAAGAAAGACTGAATCAATTAGAAAACAAAGAAATGTTGTCCAAAGGCTGTGTAATGAATTTCAGTTTGAAGAGACCCAGCACAAATGGATTTCTTTGAGCCTGGATCTATGAGGGGCACAGCCCCTGCCTCTCCAGGGCTTGTCTTGAGTCCCTGCCCCGCCGTATCATCAGTGGAGAGCCAGGGGCTCCAGCTCTGCCTCATGCTTGGAGGAGCCTCTCCTCCTCTCTCCATGGACTGCCAGGGAGCCTAGGGAGATCAGCTTCAATAAGGTGCTAAACTGTGGTAGTTGAAATATGTCTACCTCCTTCCTCTCTGCTGAGAAAAGATAGTTTAAATTTTGTTTAGGTTTGTTGGTTTTTTAAATGAATTGGGGATTTTAAGCTCCTGTTTCCCCAATTTTCTAAACTTGTCCTGTAGACTAGAGGCTGCTTAGCTTGTTTGCTGTCATCCTGTTTCCTTCAGCACATCAGTCATGCTGGTGATCCTAATAAAATGGGAGATAACCAGGATTGTCTCTGGCTCTCCAGAACATCATGTCCTGTTACTGTGGGAATGCTTCCCGATAGAGAGGTGAGATTTAGGTGCAAAATCAGCCACGTACTCACTAAGCAAGAGACAAAAGTCAGTTACCCCCGGTGGTGCTTTGGCAGGGAATGAAATTCCTGCAGCTGGATTTTGCACATGTGGGTTAAAGCAGCTCTCCAAAGGCCACTGCATCCTGCAGTGTATATACCATCCCCTCCAGCGTGCTTTCCCTGCTAGGCTCTAGTGTAAATACAGCTGCTGTCACAGGTCAGTGCTGCCTGTCAGATCTTTGTTACTGTAAAACTACAGTTGGCCAACACGAGGGTAATGGTCTCTTTCACCCGCTTGTGTGCATGTTCTCTTTCTCTCCTCCTCTCAAAAAGAAAGAAAAAAAAAAGAATTTGGGTGGTCTTAAGCCTATATTCATATAATTCTAAAGACCAAGAGTCAGACTAACCAGGAGGCCCTGGGAATCTTTTTAATCAACAGCTGTGCTGTCACAAAGGCATTGCCTTCCTTGAACTTACAACTTAAGGCACTTTAAATAGAGGTTTCAGGAACTTCTTGAAATTGTTATTTATTTCTTGACTTTTGTCATGAAAATGCTTCTTTAGCAAAGACAGTGAATGCTCTAAAACCACTGCACAGCTGCCTTTTCCTGATGGTTGCTATGCCAAGGTAGTGGATGATCCAGGAGCATCTCTGATTCACTGAAATGAATTTGGAGAAGTGGGGAAAAGAAGGTGCAGTGTGACAATGTTGGGTCAGCGATGCTGGGGCAGGGCAGGCTCTGGACATAACATGGTAATTAGTTTACTTTCTCAACTATCAGCTTGGCTAAGGTTGAACTCCAGGGTCAGTTAAGCCAGGGAAAAAAAATCCTTTCTAATGCTCTGCTTTTAAAAATACACCAAAGCTTTTGCACCTCTCTGAAGACCAAATTGAAACTGAAGGCTTTGAGTTTTTTAGAGAGTTTATATAAAAACTTCTACATTCCATGTATAAGAACTTTGTTCAGTGCATGTATTGAAAAAAACCCCACATTGTAGGGGATTATCCCTAGGAAAAACATTGAAAGCCTAGGAAATTGGAGATAATGATGTCCTGAAAAAAACTGCTCTTGACATGGTAATATGAGCAATTGCAGAATCTAAATAATCTGAACTCTACATAGGAGGTGACCCTTTATTATGATTTCTGCAGCCACTGAGCACCTTTATTTCTAAGCAAGTCAGTGGAAACTGTGGATGTGCAGTACCCTGGAACTGAGGCTCAGAAAATCTTGTTTGTTCCCCTGGGGTCACCGCTTCTTCCACAGGAGAGATTTTAGTACAGTAACTCAGCAGGGAACTCCTGGGGTTGTGATGAAGTTCTCTCTTAACCTCTTTGGATTCATCTCTGTGTGGAGGTTAGGAGAGTTAAAGATTGCCAGCCAGTGGGCAACAGATTCTATCACATCCCAGGGCAATTCCCAATGGGATGTGGTAGTTTCTGGCCAGGACACGGATGGTTGGCACAGCAGAATTTAAGGGGACATCAGTGTCCGTGGACAGGTAACATACCTGGATTTTGGACCAGGGTATAAATATCAGAGCTTGCATTCGTAGTCAGCTTTTCACAGTGCTTAGCTCTCAGAAGTTGTACATAAATGACTGTGAGATGATGTTCAAAAGTCTCCATCCTCTGTGCTGGGCTCTTCGGCGAATCTGTGCCCACAGCAAGCAGAGCTCAGCATGGCAGGTTTCACAATCCTGTCTTTATTTGCTGGGCAATGAGCATGGAATTTTCTTTTCATTACTACATCATTCATGACCTGACGTGGTGGCTCCAAGAATCACATAACCTTATCCTGCACTCACGTTAGCATGAACGGTTTAAATCAACATTTCTGTTGGGGGAAAGTGTTGTTTGGGAAATGGGGAGCATCCAGCAGGCGCGTCTGTTGGTATGTTTTTCCTGCTGAGTCTCTCCATGGATTCAGATACCTGTCTAAATACAGGTCCCTAACACTGGCAGTGCTGTTTTGTTGGGGTGGGCAGTGAGCTCGGATCACTGCATCTCAGGGTACAGCACCAACCTCATGTCCTGCTGGAGATTCCTGCAGCAGCAGCAGAGCTCTTGTCTGCAGACACAGTGGTACCTCATTCACAAAAGGTGAGACTTAATTCAAACCAGGATAAAGGCTCGATTTTTAGTGGGAACGAGGTTCCGAAATATACAAGAAGCTGGGCCTTATTCTCTGTCTCAAACATGGGAGGCTGTGAGGGAAGCAACACTCATAGTGCAATCGTTTGGAAGAGTGGTTATTATTATTTTATACTGGTTTTATACAGGAGAAATAGCATTTGCAAGTGTATTCTTGTGGAGGCATCACTATACAGAAGGCAAGCTATTTTGGGATATTGAGATGATAAAGATGCTTAGGATGTCTAGTGAAGTGTCAGTGTGTGACACTGGCAACTGCTGTTTGCAAGAGGAGGATAATAAAGATAACTGTCTTTTGGGCGAATCTGTCTTGGAATTTGCCTGATAAAGCTATATCACTGCACTCACATCAGGCAGTAACATTGATAGTGGTAAAATTTGATCTTCAAACACCAACCTTTGTCTACCAGCAACACGGTAAGGAAAATGGATCATTTTGATCATTCTAAATGCAATTTGTTCAGTTCTTTTCAAGCATATAATCCCAATACAATGCAGGGATTTTTGTTTGGGCATTTTTCAATTCAAACCGAACAAAAGCACAGACCGCTTGGAGGTTGAATTATCACTTGCAGCTGCACTGATAAAAGAGCAAACACTAAATGCCTCCGCAGTTCTGAATGCTTTAGAAGCACCCAAGTTTCTCTAAAGCAGCTGCTTTCTTCGCCGTTATCTGGTTTCTCATTGAAAGCAGTATCTGCCTCCTTCCTAGGGCATTCCTGCGTCTGTCTTATGCACGTAACACAGGCACGGCTCAACAGTGGGAGAAGATCAGTTTTGCAGCCTGGTATCTGTTCCCAGAGAGATGTCAGGTTATTATCATCAGGCTCGAACTTCTGGCTGAAGTGCATTCAAATCAAATTGTGGGTTGTGACTTGGTGTGTTGTCTGGGGCTATGGGCTTTCAGCGTCTTCGTTCTGAATAGGAAATACAGAATATATCTGCACATAATAATATACTTCTTGAAGAAGTGGCAAATTGCATGGGGCAAATGAGAAACTTCCTTGCTTTCAGCGATGCTTGGAATCTGTGTCATAGATGTGTTTCTGGGATCCACCCCGAGTCTTGGTCTGACATCCATTAGGTTTTTTAGTATTTCCCTGTGGCCACTGCAGAGGTAGAGATAATGCACTAAAAAAGACTGTGTGAACTCAACCTCCTGGACTCTCTGTAACGAAGATATTGGTGTTCAGAGAGAGTCAGAAGAGAGAGGACTCCTCAGCAATCTGGGATGCCGTGTTTTCCCAAAAGAAGCAGTAGGATCTCTGTTTCTGTTCCACTCCCATTCATTTTCACCTCGCTGCTGACAGTCGCTATCTGCAGCCTGGAGGTAAGCCAACACCAGTGCCACTTTGTGAGTCAAGTGTCAGGACATGGCATGGACTGATAGTGCCTGAAATCTTCCTGGGCCCTTAGAGATAACAAAGCCAGGTGCTCTTGAGAGCCGAAGTTCAATTCCCATCACCTTCCGTCCGGCCTGGAATCTCGAAAGGCCAAGCGGTGAGGCAGCACTTGTTGACAAGTCAGAGGACGGGTTTGCTCTGGACATTGACTTTCTGAGGAGTGGGAGGAGGTTGGCTGTATTCACACACTTGCTGGATACTATTCTTACATGTGTAGCTGCTTTGAAGGGCCACTTTGGGGGTATCTGGGCACTGTAACCAAGAGTTGTCACAGACAGTGAGAGCCAGAGCCAGGCTCCCTACGGATGGAAATCAGAGCTGAGCAGGATGGGCTGCCCAGCCCTGGGCTGGGGCACATGCTCTGGGGACAAGCACAGGGTTAATTAGCATTTAGGCTTCTCATTAACGCCCATGCACGCTGCCAAGGCCTTTGGCAGAGCAGGGTTGGTCCCTCACGTCTTTGCATCAATATTGGAATTGCCAATATTATTTTCACAGATAGGTAAAACAAATAGTCTCTCCTCTGGTTTATTTGCTGAAAAATCAGACTCAGCTCAACAGAAACTGTTTGCAGTCAAACTTGGCAAACCATTTCGGCCCAACTTTCACACCCTGGAAAAAACGAGTGAAGTGAGAGCTGTCACTTAAGCGCGTTTTACACGAAAGGTTTAGCCTTTGTTTTGAAATGGGGTTCCAAGATCAGGTTCAATACAAATAAAAAAAATAATTCTAAAAGTAAAGCAGTGCCCTCAAATGGAAAAAAACACTTGCCATTTGTGAACATGATGAAACATTTCTTTCAGTCTGAAATGCATTTTCTCCCGTATTTACTTTTTGACAAGCAAACAAAAACATTTTGGTTTTAGAGTGACCCTAAGCAACTAGAATGAGTAACCTGGAGAGATACTCCTTAGATTATCCCTGCTCCAGGCTCTGGGACATCATCCACATGTGCTGATGCTAACAGAGGAGGTTTTGAGGGGTTTTACTTTGTGCTGAAAAAGCAAAGTTCTGTCATCCTAACCAGCTCAGTGTCACCAGCCTGGTGCTGTGAATCGCCCTCAGGACTCCAACCAGTGCTGGGACAGTGATGTGGAGGTGCCTTTTCTTCATGTCCTATTTGTTTATATTTTGCATGAGGGAGGGAAGGTGTCCTCAGCATTTTTATCAGATAATGCCACAAAGTGGGATAAATGAGGGGAAATGGAAGAAAGGAACATTTACAGCCCATCACCACAGCAGAAATTTGCCTCAGTGAAATTGAGGCCCAAGAGACACATATAAAAATAACTTAGGATATGTTTAGTTAAAATAAGACCAAATCTCAGCATTTTGGCCAAGCAAAGTGGAAGAATCAGATACTAACTGGACATCTGCAGCCAGAAATATTTTGGACATGGACCTGTTAAATGATCAAATGCGTGTTATGTGTGGAACCTTGTTTAAATCTGAATGTTAATACCACTCAGAAGATTTACAGAAACTGTTTGATTCTTAATACCTCTTCTAAAGATATATCTCTACAACCCAAGTGTGTTTATTGCTCAATAATAAACAGTGTCGACAGGAAACTCATACAGAGTAAACATGATCCTTATGTTTTACTTCTCTGTTTTCATATGAGGTCAATGCCCTGCTACAACTTTCTTCTCCAAATTCTCAGCAGTTCAGTTTAGATGTTTCTTCAGGGATATGTGTCATCAAAGAGTAGAAAAAGCTTAATTTAATCTACATTTTTTAGGCCTGTGAAATATTTAACTGGTAAAAAAGTCTGTAGAAATACCTTATATAAACAAGCATTATTATTATTGTTATCATAATTATTATTAGTTCTAATTTGATTCCAGTGATAGCAGTAATTCTTGTACAAACTATTTTCTTCTCATATATTAAGCATTATGTTGACTAAAGTTAGACAAAACTAGTTCAATAAAGTTACATAAATTAAAATGTTGGCAGTATGTCTTGTTCACATCTCCCATTGAAAATGCTTGTGATGAAATACAACTTTTATAACTCGATCACAAACATCACTTTTCTTGCTTTTTCATTAAAAATAGATATGTTAATCTTTTGGACTTTTGATATTTTTGTTCTACCTCTTTATCCTTTATTGATCATGGATTCAATAAAATAAGGGTGTTAAGAAGTTGCAAAGGATGAAAGAAAGTCTAGAGAACTTTTTAAAAAAGACAACAAAAAAACCCCCAAACAAAGTAAGAAAAAGCTGAAAAAGAAACTCGGAAAAGATCTAATCAGCACCAGTGATTAGACATGATTTTGAACAATAAGAAAGGACAAAAAGGTAACATCCTTCCATGTTTTTAAAGACACGAAAAAATTTATATGAACATTTAATTTTTATAGGAAATGTTGTTTTGTGAACATTTTAAACAAAAATGAATTCCATTATGTAACGAAAATTGCTTCAAAATCACAAGTCTCTCTCTAGAATTTCTGTATGTCAGAGATTTCCGACATCTTTTAGTCAGGACTTGGAAGATCAGTGTTTAACTAGGGAGCCTTGCCCTTTTGTATCATTTTATTATTAGCCAAAATATTTTTCTTTCTGGTTTTTAGTTGCAGCATTATAAATTTTGTAGAGTCTGTGAATTCTGGAAATGAAATAAGACTCATTTCCACCCCATGTCCAGGTGGAATTTTTGCAACCTGATGAGCAGCAATATAAATTGTAGGAACCCCGTTATATGATCAGCAACTCAGGACCTTCATTTATGTTTCATTTTCTTGTATCTCTGAGCTTTCAGAAATGGAAGATTCCTGACTATTTTTTTTTCTGAAGATGAGACAGATGAATGTATATCAAAATAATGATATTTATAGATTTCCATCTTCTCAGCTTTGCAGAATTTAAGTTTGCACAGATTGTCTTAGTTGGACACCAGCAGAGCCTGTTACAAGACTCTTCCAAAGAAGAAAAACCTAAATCATGGAATCAAAGTGGTTTGGGTTGGAAGGGACTTTCGAGATCACTCAGTTCCACCTGCCCTGTTGTGGACAGGGACACCTCCCACTAGACCAGGCTGCTCAGAGCTCCATCCGAGCTGGCCTTGAACACTTCCAGGGATGAGGCATTAAATAGAATCCCAGGACTTTGGCTTATAAAAATCACTGTGTAAATTTACATCAGGAGGAGGCTCTTGCCCTTTTGATTGTGTTATGTTTAAGCTGTAGCACACTTGTCCCAGCCTTGGGACACAGGATTTCACTGTGGGTGTGCTGTGGACCCAGCTGGAGCACATCTTCCAGCTGAGTTTGCTGGGAGAGAATTCAGGTCCTGTGCCCTGAGCCTGCTTTGTGATGGGAACCAAAGCACAGCAAAGGAAGATGACAGAAAGATTTCTTTCAGGAAGATTCTTGCTGATTAGCATTCAAGTTTTAGCATACACCCACCCAAATTAGTTGGAAACAACAAAGAAACTTCCTTTCAGTCACCTCTGTAATTAATTAGGTTCCTTTCAACTGCAGACTGGTGGGTTTAGGGTAACATTGAAACTACAGAGCTTGAGAATCGATTTTTTTTTCTGGTGTTCTCTGCTGAGCTGTCTTTGAATTTAGAAGCCCATGGTCTGTCATTCTACTGCCAAAACTGTGACTGATTGCTGAGGAGCACGTGGGGAGCTGAGAAAGATGAGAGGAACAGAAAACAACCAGACAGGAGATCTGGACCTTCCTGTGCTGTATTTGTTCCTTTGCTGAAGCTGCCCCGTGACCCCTGAGTGCTGTATGACTGAGCTTCTCCATTGCTGTGCCAGTTGAGATTCTTTAAAACTTAAACCAGCTGTATGAACCCCAAACTCAGTGATGGGAGTGAGAAAAGTGCTCTTCTCCCAAGTGACTGGGAGCTCGTGCAGCCTCTCCATGTGGGTTTTTCAGGATTGTACTTAGGCTGTGCATGTGAGAAATATTTTTCCAGACATGAGCCGGTGAGTGTGAATTCTTACCTGGATTCACCCATTAAACTGCTGCAGTGCTGCAGTTAAGACCTTTTGTCTGTATGGGATTTTAGTAACACTTTCTTCTTCCTATTTCTGAAGAAGGGTTGTCTGTGAATTTTTGTCCTCTTTGTTTGCTCGCTTGCCAACAAATGAAGCACTAAGCCATTACAGCTCTTAAATGTTAAAAGTCAGAGTAAATTTTATTCTAATCTGTATAAAGCTGTAACCTCAGGCCTTGCAGATCCATTCCCAAGTGAGGGAAGGTCACCAGCAGACAGAAGGTGTACAGCTCTGGAGTCACGGGATCTGCTACATATTTATATCACAATCAGCAGCTCCTGTGTGAGCTGAGGGGCAGGGCACGGTTCCTTTAGTCCCTCTGAGTTAATGAAATATGGATGTATGTTTGGAAACACTTGTTTATTTGTATACTCACATGCACCTAGTAAACTCACACATGAAACCAAAACGGTCAGAGAAGAAAAAGGCAAAACCCTCTTTGAGCAATACCAGCACAGCTCCAGCACTGTTTTCCCAGTAACTGCCTCTAAAACTGAGCTTAGAGGGCTGTGGCCAGAGAGCAAGGCTAGTCCTGCTGCTAGTTTGTGCAGTTTAACCCAGGAGAAGCAGGAGGGAAGAGAAGACAGCTTGTCTGAAGTCACAGAGCCAGGGCTGGCCTGCTGCACACCTGGGACTGCAGTGTTCACTCCACCCTGTTTGGCCTCTCATGAACACCAAGTCTGAGCTCAGCTCTTGGTTTTTATCGTTTTCATTGAGAAGATGGGTTTGGAGGCAACAGCTGCTTGTCAGCATTGACACCTGCTGGTCAGCTGTTGCGTTTTTTTCTAAAGAACGACAAATTATCCCTGTGTATCCATAGAAGTAGGTAGCTTGGTCTATAAAACCTCGTACTGAGTGACTTCCTGAATCACTGACTTCCAGTGAAAAAAACTCCTCAGGAGACCAGTTCTGTGTCCTTTGTCATTGTCTCCCTATGGAGCAAACGCAAACTGTTCCCTCCTGTCTCATTTTATTTCCAATTGGTAGTTTTATTCTGCAACCCTGCATCTTTCCAATTTCTTTCCTGTCCTATGAGAAGCTCTGGGGGTGATATCTTTCTGCCTGATCCTACCTTTCTAGACATCATTGGAAGTGGCATTTCCAGGACTTCTCTTGCTCCTTCTACCTCCAGGACAGTGCTTTGCAGGGCCCTCTGAGTGCTTTTTCATCCTGGCGTCCCTCAGGCATGACCCAGGCATCTCCTGGCTTTCTGCTGCCAGTCAAGGAGGGTTCAGCAGAGGTGGTCTTTCCTTTGAAGAAATAAAGAATTCCTTGTTGTGGATTAGGGGTGTGAAATAAGGATATTAAGTGCTGGCCGTGGAATTTGCCTACCGTACCTGATTATTTCCAGCAGGGCATTGCAGCAGAGAGCACCAGCAATGTGTGGCATCACATGGAAGGTGAGCCTGTGCGCTGGGCTTTAGGGGTTTGCAAAAGAAAAATAAAGGTGTTTAAGTTTACTGTGCACCTTTACCTTGTTTATTTTAGGTTTCAGTGCATAATTGTAAAGTTTTTGAAGTGCTTACACAATTAGGTGCTGGTTACCTTTAACATATTTGCTGTTCTTTTGCATTAGAGTGGATAAATATCATTACCTCTCACTGGTACATATTTTTTTCCCCACATGAAATGCTAAAAGCATTTCTACAAAAAAGGGGCCTGGGAACACTTAGAGGCATTTATTATTCAAATCTATTTTTAACCAAGTAATACCCTTCTGAAAAAAAACCCAACAAACTCCTCTTAACTTTTTGAAAGAACTTTATTTTTTACATCGTATACTGAATTTATGCTGGGAAAAGTGGTGACAGCTTCTGGACAGCCAAGCATGCAATTAGCTGATTCCTTGAGCTATCTAAGGTGAGTGCAGTTTCCAACATGTTTTAAAATAAATGGTTTCTTCTTAAGGTTGAGCTGGTTCAAAATTAATGTATTTTGCAAAGGATTTGTGTTCTGGCATGTTTGTGCTGTTCTGGTCAGCGAGTTTATCAATATGAAAGTCTTTTGACAGAGTTAAATGAGTTGAAGGTGTCCCCACTGACATTCTGGAGTATTTTCAGAAGTGGTGAAGCTGAAAATCCCCTCATCATTCTGTGTGAAGCACAGAGCCTTGTGCTGGAGCTCCGAGTGCTGAGGTCAGTCCCAGCCTTGTTAAAAGTCAGTGGCAACATTCCCATTGGCTTCAACAGAGACAGAATTTCACCTTTTGGTTTTATAATTCCTTTAGGGAATCTTTGGGGAGGGGAGGCAGGAAAATGTGGCTTTAATGCTAGTGAAAGGAGCCTGGGCTCATGTGTAGGGCTCAGCAGAGGATGGAAGCCTGGCCTGCTCCAAATGGGATGTGAGGGTAGGGCCCTTACTTAATGGGGTCAAGTTGCTTCTGATGGGACTCTCTGCTGAAGGTTATCACTGGGGAATGGCTTGAGGAAGACAGGACAGCCAAAGGTGGCGGGGGCATATTCAGAACATGAGGTTTTTGGTGGAGGTGATAAGAAGAAAATAAGGGGTTATCAAACACAAAGTAGCAGAGAACCCGTAATGGTCTAAACAGGAACAGAAGCTTGGAGTGGGTGTAACAATGGATAGAGCTGTGCTCATGGAGAGTTATTTTAAAAGTGCAAGGAAAACATCAAATAAGTACAGATGGAACCATAGCACAGAGCTGTGGAAGGCAAGCTTATGGCTTGGTGCTGCTGGGAGGTGTGCAGGCCATGCTGAGGAGCCTCTCTGCTTGGCCTTTAGAAATACCTGGGCTGTAATTCCCAAAATACAGAATTATATGCAAGTCCTTTTTGCCCTCTGTGACTTCCTTCTCCTCGCCAGGTAGTGCAATGTGCTGATCTCAGTATGAAGCCTTTTTATTCTCTGAAATTCAAGACTGGACTATGCAAACATATAAATGGGATTAATGAATGCAGCTCATTACCGGCTCTTGATTGAGACCACACATGATGATAATCAATCACTTTGGAGTGCTAATGGCTTTGGGTGACTGACCCCTAACCCAGTCTTTGATGGCCATCTTGTCAGGGACACTGAGCAGAGCGCTCTGGACAGCGTCCACTGCTCTGTAAAGCAGTCCAAGGAAGCCTGGCCAGATGCACGCGTTGACTGGAGGAATGATGCATGCTCCAAGGAACAAATTGCCTCCACACTCAGCTCCGTCTGCCCCTCGTGATGGAAGACCAGCTTGGGTTGTGCCAAGGAAATTTTGATGAGGAGGTCCTGTGAAGAAAGATAAGAATTGCATAAAGGAAGGGTGTTAGGGTAAAAGTCCAGCTGAATTTCCCTTGGCAGCAGGGTCTGGTGGAGGTGTTGGTGAATTCCTTCAGCTGGCACTTCCCTGGTGTCACCCTGAGGAAGGGTGGGCCACGAGTCCATTGGGTGCTGGTGTGCATGTCCTGGGGCACCTCTGTGGTGCAAGGGCTGTTTGGTGGGAGGTGCTGAGAGGGGCCACAGGTCTGTCCAGGGTTGCTGAAGGGTCAGCCTGGCTGCTTGGCAGTGCCTGGTCACACTGTCTCCATCTTCAGCTGACTTCTAGGAGCAGGGCAGACATTTCCACATTGTCCTGGCACTGTATGTCTTAGTTAATTACAGCAAGTCTGAAAAATACCTGTTCCCTTTAGGTCTGATAAATCTTCAGGACTGGTTTCAATTGGCTGTAATAAAAATCAAATTTTTCCGTCTGCTTTGTTGTCTCAGGCCATGATCTAAGATTATCTCAATACGATAATTTAGACAGCAGCTGATTTGAAGCAGAATAGTGCTAGACTCTGAGAAATAGGAAAAAGAACTGTGGAGAAAGATTTGCCATGGAAACCTGTGGTGAACCCTCTCATCCAGGGAATGAGGTTGTACAGTGGCTACTCCAGGGAACTCTGGCCTTGCTTCTTAGCTGAGGTTCCCTGTTTCCTGCAGAACCTTAAGCCTGACTTCTGTGCTGGTCAATTCTGCAGTAGCTGAGGGTGAAGCAGATTTCCCCTACTCCCTCCACACTGGCCCCAAAATATAGAGTCTTTTGTTTGGACTAAAAATTACAAATTCAAGTGGTTCATTTTTGAATAGCGAGCTAAATTAAAGCCAGCTGGTCCTGGAATGGCTGAAGCAAGTCAGGTTCCTGGAGCATTTGTATTCATGGCTGAAAGTAGGGTTTGGAGGGTCCTCTGAATGCAGGTCTGCTGTCCATGCTATTGATTCCCTCTAGATCCCAAATCCAGGTGCCCTGTGATTGCCAGGGGCTGGAGATGTTGGCTCTGTGATTAAAATGCTGCTAGGAATGGTTATACCCAGTACAGCCTATGAACCACTGGTCTGGAAGGGTTAGGAACTAGATTTTGATAGCCTTGCTCATGGTCACTAGTGCAAAATAATTTTGAGGGTTGGAGGTTGTGACTATAATGTAGAGAGAGGCAAGAGTGTGATTGATGGAAGAACTGCTCTGTCTGAATATTGGCAGTTCTCCCTTTGGTCTCTCCTGTAATAGTTTGACATTTTGGCTCAGTTTTTCCCCATCAAGAGATGTTCGAAAGGGGACACCGAGGTTGTGTGCTCAAGGCAGTAAGGACTGTGTTATCCTGATTAGGGCAGAACAGGAACTGGTGTGTCTGCAGATAATTATGAAGCAGTATAGAGCGTGCAGTGCAGAAAAGGCTATTCCCAAAACAACTCCATTACTTATATCTCATGGATTTTGTGCCTTTGATATTGCTTTGGCTATCTCTTACTATGGGTTTCCTTCAGCAAGAGGGTTGGATGTTCAGTTTTGACAAGCAGCCAGACGTTTTCAGTTCTCTCAGAGAGGTCACTGAGAGTTGGGCTGGCTATCTGACTGCAAATCTCATGGCTCTGGGTCTTCTCAGGAGATTTCTTATTCTCTGGGTTTTCCCTTGGCCAGTTGGAACTGTTAACAGCTGCCTTTGTTTGACTGCTTCTGGACCTGGACCAGAGGCAGAAACAGAGGCGTGTGCGCTGCAGAACTGTCATTGTGGTGTCTGATCCACAGGGGAGTTTGGGTGAGGAAAGGATTGGAGTGTGCCAGTTTTATCGTGTAGTACCAGGCACTTGCCTAGGAGTTACAAAGGGTGCTTCGAAGTAAGAAAACTTCAACATCTATTAATGAAGAACAAGTAGGGGACAGGTTGGACACAGGAGAAGGTTGTTCACAGTCTGCTGGTCAAAGAGTTAAAACATGTGAGTAAAGCAAAGAAAATACCCCAACTCAGACCTCAGACGTGCTTGAAAGTCTTGTCCTAAAAAAAATCAGCTGGCAAAAGACTTTAAAGCCAATGGAGAGTAAAGTCATGAGCTTATGGTTGTGATAAGGAAACATCAGCATTTCCACTCTGCATTGTGGCTTTATCGAGTAGGTATTGTGGATTAATCAACCAGGAATATAATACAGAATATTTAAAGGGCAGAAAGTCAAGGCACAGGCTGGAAGTTGGGCTTTATGTGTGGATTTCTCTTTTTTAATTGCAAGGAGAATGAAAGGGGAAAGAGCTTTATACCAATGAAATTTTCAGCAATATTTTGTTTTGCGCCCAGAACTGGAATGGAAGGTGGGAATCAGGGGAGGCTTCACTGCACACACCTTTTCAAATAACATTGCAAAGATAAGGAAGATTTTGATTATATTCTTCTGCTGCCTTGGTTTCCTGTGGAGACTGCACCGTTTTATACTTGCAGAGTTATTTGAAAAGGGAATAATGGAACCAGGCATGGATCTCTTTGCGACTGCCAAAACCTGGAAAATATTCCCAGCCTCTGCCTTGGGTGACAGAATTCAGTGGAAACAGGATTTTTTTCAGAAAAAAATCAGATTTAGTTATGATAATATTTTCACAAATATATGACACTTTTGCAAAATTGTTCTTCTATTAAAAAAAAAGAATAATTCCAACCAGGTAGATCTTGAAATGTAACAATTCAAGGGGCTTTGTGTTTCAAAATTGCGTCTTTAAAACACTTCAATAGTGAAGTAAAGTAGTCCCTTCAGATTGAGTTAATGTTTCTTTGGACCCAAATTAAGTCGTTACAATTTTCTACTTCACTGGAAGTTTTCGAAAGACACTTGGATAGATCCAAAACAATGCAAAGTCAGCATCAGTTATTTACATAGTTCAGGTTCTGAAGCTGATCCTGGTCTTGTTCAAGACAATGGAAGTCCTGGATCTGACATAAGGCGATGGAAGTCCCTGAGATTTTTCTGCCACAACATA
This sequence comes from Lycocorax pyrrhopterus obiensis, assembly GCA_014706295.1. NCBI lineage: Eukaryota > Metazoa > Chordata > Aves > Passeriformes > Paradisaeidae > Lycocorax > Lycocorax pyrrhopterus. The sequence continues at coordinate 7,728,944 of JACSVZ010000004.1, forward strand.
CAGTATTTTGAATAAGTGGGACATGTTTCCTGTTGCCAGCAGGCAAAGTCATAAAGAATGCCAGCTCTTGCAGCTTGCTGGGGATGTCTTTGCTTTATTTCCCAGGATTAATGAATCTTTATCTGTCTCCATGGTTCTGATGTATTTTCTGATCCTCAAAACGTTTCCCATTTGAAGCTCACTGCTCATGATGCCCAAAGTGTCAGCATTGTGTTTGTACCCTCCCCGTGTTTATGTTCTTAGTTGGGTCCCAGCCAGCAGAGGCTTAAATTTGCAGTTACAGCCCTTATGGGAGAGCAGATTCATAACCCCCTTTTGCCTCAATCCAGTGTCTGCTGTGGTGCTTGGAGGGTCTGCTGAGGCCTTCTGGAAGCAGTGAGATTCCGTAGGGAGCAATCACAGATACTTGCAATTTCTGCCTTACTTGTCTTGCCAGTAAATGTCATTAAGGCTTTTTTATGAAACAAGTTTAATTAATTCCCCTGAATTTAATGGGCACATTGCAGTAGTCTGTCACCCATTTGCAGCATTAGTTTCTGAATGTACACAGCCCTTTTAAAAGAAGAGAGCTGGCTTTGCTACATCAAGTTGTCATTACGTTTAACTAGGTCTTTAATTATAACCAGATGGATGAATTATTTTAATCGCTGCTATATATCTTAACAGTAGTTTGTACATTGACACAAAGTTGAGAACATCAAACAGAAATTAACTGCTAGAGCAGGAAAGCTGCCAACCTCTAAGGGAAGCAGTTGATCAGAACCTGTCATCTTAAAAGGCTCAAAGAATGCAAAACAAACAGTCAGGATTAGTATACTAAATATGGCTTATCAGCCCCACTCTCTTCTCTGATAATCCATCTATATCATTTATTTTAATACTTTGCTGTGCATATCTCAGAGTCTGTAATTAGAGAGCTCCAGGTATTCGCTTCTTCCTGCCTTTGAAATCGTTTGCTTTGAGGCTCTTCAGAGAAAACGATACAATTATTACAGGACTACTTGATGCACAGTACAAAAGAGTTTCCACATAGAACTGTCCCTTTGTGTGTAACAATCAACTGGAGTTCCTACTGGCACCTCCAGGGATTCCTGCCTTTCAGAGCAGCCTGATGGAAACTGAGGAAAGAGCTTCCAGGTTGGGAGTGGGAAAGCCTTTTCACGCCATGTGTATACAAAAACTTGCTTGCACTGAGTCCTGCACTGAGGGCGCAGTGTTAAAGCCTGAGCTTCCATCCTGGGAATGCAGGAGGATATCCCTCATCCAGCTGGGAAAAGGCTCAGATCTTTTTTCCTGTCATTACCCCCTCTTTTCTGCCTCAGTCTGGTACTGCTGTCTGCCAGTCTCTAAATCTGGGGTGTGGGGTCCAGAAGTAAAGACTGTGAATGGTGTTTGCCTGGATTTGGTACTGGAGCAGACAGCAGGGATGTGCTGTGTTGGTACATGATGCCATGAACCGATGCCAGTTCCTGGGACAGAGCTCTCTGATGCTGCATTTCTGCATCTCCCCTCTTACTGTCGGGAAGGAATTAGGAAAGGGCTTCAGGAAGTCTCAGTACTGTCACTTTGTGAATAAACCATCCAAAGGGAGTGGAATTGAGCTGACACCGAGTGATTTTGTTAGAAACACCCAGGGTGATTTTGTCTGTTTGATGTCTGATTATACAGCAATTACTTTCTAGTTATGGTGTTGATTTGAATGAGATTATTGTGCTCTTGATCAAGTGTGAGTGCTGTGATAAAACCCACTGCATTTGTTTGTTTTCTTGCCAAGTAATGATGATGTATGAAGTAGGATTATATTTTGTTTTAAGAATGTTTTGTATTTATCAGTTATGGGCTAACTATGGCCTTTATTGTTTAAAACAGGGAGCAGGTAGCTGTGAAATACAGTGAAGTTATAACACTCCAGTTTCATTTTCTCTTGCCTTTGAATTTATCATGATAAATAAAGCAATAATTTATACTTCGTCAAGCAATATTTTATCTGTAAAAAAGCCCTCAACTGCAATATGCTTTTCGTTCAGTTGGATCTTTCTGTCCCGCCAGAGCCAAAATAACCCTTGCTGCAGGGTCCCACAAACATTTTTCCCCTATAAACTCAGGAAGTTCAGAAAATATTAGTACGCAGGACCTTCTTTACCTGCCCAGTAACAGACTTGCTCTAAGACACTGGATGAATCTGTGGCAGTCAGTTCCACAGGGAATTCCTGGGACTAGAGATACTTTTGAGATCTGCTGGTCAGACTCTGTGCCTAACTCCCCTGATTGGATAAGCTTTTGAGGTGATCAGGCAGTGTAAGTTTTGCAGATAGGAATCATAATTATAGCTAAGATAGGCAAAATGGTCTTTTAACTTCACTTCCTTGTTGTTTCCAAACTTTTCCAATGGCAGGGATGGCTGCGGCGGTGTGTGGAAGGTACCGAGAGTGATGCTCATTGTGCAGGTCGCTGTGACAAACCCGGCAGAGCTGGCCCGGCCACAGCGGCAGCACATCCCGGGGCAGGCTGAGAGGAGGGCTGGAACACCCAGGCAGAATGACCAGGATGAACCCAGCAAATGTCATGTAGTTATCTAAAAATTCATCTCTCTAATGGATAGGTTAAAAAAGCCCAGAGCTGAGCATGCAGGAACTTGCATCTTTGACAGGTAACTCTTGAAAACCGAGAGCTGCTCGCCACCTGAACGCGTGTCTTTCCAAAGGTATTGCAAATGCTTTCTTTCACTCAGTTCTCTTTTTTCTGTTCTGGCAGTTGGTCCACATTTGAAAGCAGAACAGGCTCAGAATTCCTTGTTTAATACCAGAACACTGAAGTAAATGTCATCTAGCAAGTGGGTATCTGAAAAGAGAGGAGACATTAATGAGCTTTTACCTTCTGCCTCCCAGAAACCAGCAGGAGAAATGAGCAGAAACTGGAATTTTCACCCAGAGCTGCATCTCAGTATTTACTTTGACATTTACTTTCACAGAATCAAAGACTAATGCCAGCTGGGAGCAGCCTGTGCATCCTACCAGGTCCACCCCTGTGCTCAGAAGGGCCACTTTCACCATTAGGTCTTTTTAGTTCCTAGTCAGAGTAAAAAGTCAAAGTCCATATACCTTTAAATCTGATGGTTTGTGTCTCTAAAAGGAAAGGGAATAAAAAGGTCAGACAAAAACCCCTTTGATCCAGGAATGATGAAATATTCTTGCTCAAAGTAGAATATTGTTGACATTCTTAAATTGACACACTTCATTAGAATCTGTTTGACAATAAAATGCATCTGCCTGCAGTCCCCTGGCCCCTTATGAGAGCTGTAGTGCCAGCTGCTGATGCTTCATTTTTCCCGGTATGCCACATTTCCCGAGTTTTGCTTCTGAAGATGTTCCTTCTCCTCTCATGGCTTGCAATCATAGCTATGCTATTTTTCTAAAATTAAACGTGTGCTCCTGCCAGTCTCTAGTGCTACTTTAATCTTTCATGACTCTTCTAAATTTGCACAGGAGCTCCTCAGGCTCCTTCCTGTGTGTCTCCTGGCAGTTCTGAGGAATCAAGGAGATTTGCCTAAAGACATCATTGTTGTTGTAGATGGATGCTTCTGTTCGAAGCTAGAGATTTTCATAATCCATCCAGACACCTTCTATTAGATAATTGTGATGGAGGGGAAGAAAGTTGAGGAGTGAGCCCTTTATCTCCATGGGAAGGTGGATGTTTAAGTGCCTGTTGTACCCACATGCTTCTCCAACAGAAGGGAGTGCCTGGCTTAGACAGCTTCTGCCACAGAGAAGTGTGGAAATGGATCAGGTGCAGGGATTTTCCTGGTCAGACCTGGAAGCTACTTTCATTTGTGATGGTATCAATGCACTGTTAGAGAAAAGCAGCTTTGAAATTCCCTTTTTTCACAGGCATTTACCCTTGTGATGAAGTGTTTTGTGGAGTCACCCCCAGGGAAAAAGGAAAGCCCTGTGCTTTGTGCAGTGCTTGCGGACAGCTGCCAGCGTGTTGTAGTGGCCCAAAGGGCAGGCTCTGTATTCACTCACCTCCAGGGTAGCCTGAGCATTTACAGCTCCAGGCCTCAGTGTGCCTGTTGGGTGATGATGATGATGATGATGATGATGATGGTTTCCTTATGCCTTTGGTCCTGTTCCTCATTTAGCCATTCCTGGAACTGGCCGGATTTGCACACTCGCAAGATCCATTAAGGCAGTGGGACAAAGGAGCTCCTGCGAGCTGGGCCAAAAAAAGAAAGTCAAATAAAACCTCCATTCATGGGATGAAGGACGATGAAAGGCAGAGAGGAAAGATGACACAAAGCTGACAGCTGTGGCACACGTCTCCTCTCTTAGCCAGGAAAGCTGACAAGTAGATTGCTCAGGACAGGCACTTACAGGTTACCCTGTCAGCTACTTGAATGCCTTGTCTTTTATCTGCCACCTTCCTAGGAAAGAACAGAGAGAGCCTGTGCCCATCTGATGAGCTGGTTCATGCTGGCACATCATCAGCTTTAGCAACACATGAACACAATATAGTCCCAAAGCTCCACTTGGGTTACTGAAATCTTTCCCCTCTCTTTTCTTGTGTACATGCCTGCGTGGAGACACGTACCTGCCCAAGCAGTTGAATGCCCTTGAAAAGTCCTATTCATAGGAGTAAAATTCTCCCTCCTGTCAGAATCAGTCTGTTTTTTTGTCTCGTAAAGGCCCACTCTATTAGTTGCTGCACAACAGTGTGACTTGATTTGTGTAGAGTAACTCCTGCAAAGCCCAGAGCTTGTTCTGGCTGATGGAGTTTCAGTCCTTTTGCCTTGTTTCCGTCTCCAGTGAAGACAAGGACAGTGACGACTGTGACTTCTTTCTCCTAAGATTTGCTGAGTATCATGTAAAAGAAAGGGTTTTTGTGTTTAATCTCAGAATAAGGGAGAAAGTCATGAAACTTCCTTCTGCCTGTACCTCGTGCAGCAGTGTGGGGTTATGGAAATGAGTGACCTTCTCATAAAATGCATCCTAGTGAAAACCGTCAATGCAGCTGAGCAGAACTTGCCCAAATGACACAAATCCCAGCATTTCCTTACTTCAGTTGTTGATGTTGCCATCCCACGTGTTGACTTAAGATGGGGTATATGCTGGGTGTAGCTTAGATGCCCTAAAATTTAATTTCAAACTATAATTGTCTTTTGTAACTCAGCCACACTGAAATTTCCACAGAAAGAGCATCACTCTCTTTGCACAATTTCAAGTTATTTCTGACCATGACCATGTTAGAGTTATTTGACCTGGCAGCCCACCCTCCATCCTTATTTACAGAAATGACTTGGTGCTATCTCTGAAAAATTCAGCCAGAGGCCAATGTAAAACTTGGAAATTATCGGCCTTAACAGTTGCAGCTGTTTCAGCCATACCCCAAACAAGGACATGCCAGGTAATGTTACTTGTTGTTACCTTTCAAATTAAAGACTTACTCCATTTCCTCTAAATGGCTGCAGTAAAGATCTCACTGCTTGTCATGCAAGTAAGTAGAGTTTAAGACTGCTCAAGAAAGAGAACTTCAGTACAATTTATTTTGAGTAGAGGCAGGATTTGGTGATGCATGAGCCCCGAGTGTTTTGCCTGAGTGCAATCTAGCAAGGCAAACAGTGACTGTGACTGTAGGTATCATGTTAAAGTGCTGCCTAGAACCTGACTGTAAATCAGGATGTTTATCTGAATCATACAACTAAGATAGGTCTCTGTTGACTCTCAGGATTCTACAGAAGTTAACAAAAATAAATGCCAAGCAGTGAGTCTTTCAGCGAATGTAGTAAATTCCCTAACACATCATCCTCTCCTTTTCTTCTCCAAAACTGTGTAGTCAGTGTTTATAGAAGGCTAAACATGCTGTGTGGTACAAGAGCTTAAAGATTAATTAGTAAACAATTATGATACACTTTGAAGAGGAGAAGGGTTGTGTGCGATTATGATAGAGATACATTTATGGGCCATGGGCCATTCAGAGTATTGCCAGTAATTAAAGATATGTTCAGTAACTCTTAATTAGCTTGTATAAATGTATATATCTGCGGTATCATCAAGCAATTTTCTTGAGCACACAGGTTTTGTTGTTATAGATTAAGATGATTGCATACAATGTGTTTTGTGGTTCATGAAATGAATTTAGCTGCCTACATCCTCAGTTGCTATAAATCAGTGTCACTGCAGGCCCAGGGAGCTGTGCTGATTCACACCAGGGAAAGCTGCGTTCACTGGGGTTTCCTGGATGTCGTGAGCTTTTATTGTCAGTAGTGGAGCGTGGTCAGGCCAAGACCGTGTCCCTTTCCCAGAAAGGAAAAGACACTTGGTTCCCCTGGGGTCTCAGGCCTCTGTGCTTTCCAGCTGCCAGTCATACTGATGACAAACAACATTTACTCATTAAAATACTCCAAAGCGAAACAGATAGTCTGTGCCTCAGGAAATCCTGGTTTCAGCTCCCTCCCTTTTATTGCCCTGCTTGAGCAACTCATTCACAGCCCAAGAAAACTGATTTGTATTTGGAATGCTTAAGCTGGGAGTGCTGATGAATAGTGACACCAAAGCTGTGCTCCTTGAGGGAAACAACAGAGTAAACCAGAGAAAGGGGTTTTTTATCAGAAAGTCAAAGCTCCTGCTGGCACACCTTTGAGAAGCCTGGCTCTGCTGGCTGAGTTCTGTGGAGTAGGTGCAACCTGTTCAAGTAGAGAAAAGCAAGATCTGCTTGTTAAAGCATTTGGAGGAAAAATGTGAATCCCTGCCAAGGGGCAAGAATTTAGATGACCTTGGCTGCAGTAAGAATATATTGTTTCCATTCAATAGACAACAGAAACAAGGAGCTGTGCTCACTCCAATGTCAGAAAAAAAATGTTTGTGTTCAGTACATCGGAGAAATGTCCAGAAATAGTTCACCTTAGTGAAAATATTACTTCTGGAATAGTACCAAGGTCAGCAAGACCCTGACTTATCAATTCTGTTAATGTTCACATAAATTCAAGCTGTCAAACACTAACTTGTCCAGCTGAGATATTATGAAAGACTCTCATCTGTGTCTCCCTTCTCTGCATTTCTTTCCTTTTTGCCCACTTCCATCCTTCTCCCATTGCAATTTAGAGGTTCAGCCTATGGCAAGGTAGGATTTCAAGGCCTTAAATGAAGTAGAAAAAGGAGATTCTGCAATGTCTTACTACACAATTCCCAAAATGTCCTTTCAATGTAGCCACGTCTGTGAGCAGGATACCAGTGTCTTAACATGGAGCTGTTGGATAACCACTGCTGTAGTGACTGTTCTGGTGGGGGTTCAGCCCAAAGGTTGCAATTCTCTCTCAGAGTTTGGTTCTGTGAGGGGCTGAACACCTTGGCTCTGAATTAGCAGAGCAAAGTAACACTAGTTTAAAATGTGGCCTATGCTGTGTGGAACCTGTGTAGATACAACAAATTCTTCACAACTCAAAGAAAGTGAATTTAGTCAGAACAGATGGGGGGAAACAGAGCCAGGGCAACTTTGTGGCTTTTCCAGAGTACTGGTTTATACCTGTGTGAAGCACATCACCGGTCCAGCAACGCTTGCTACACCTGGCTCACTGCTTGTGCCTGACATACGCCCCTTATGCCACCAAGGGGAGAGTGGCAAAGGTGTCCCCTGTGCCTGTTTGAGCACACTGGCGCTGGTGCAGGTCTGTGGACCTTGTCCCCTTGGTCTCAGTGCCAGCCCCGCTGCAGAGGAGTCTTCAGCTCCCTCTTTGCAGAGACTGAACAGGGACTTTGCTGCAGGACAGGAACTGCCATGGGTAAAAATGCCTATAAAAACATAATGCACAAAGCAATCAGGTCTGTCCTTTTCTTAAAGGTTCAAGAACGGCTTTGTCTTTTATGGAAGAGACAATAAACAACTCACACTTTGCTTTGTTTCTCTGTCTCTGTTTCTTGCTGCTTTAGAACAATAACTACATATATCTCAAAGACTGATAAGGAATGAGAACCCGGGGGTACTGGTGACATTTCACAGGATGGAGTTAAGAGATAGCTGACCTAATGTGACAAGTGTCTTTTTTCAAGTCTTTGCTAATAGCAGTAACCACTTAGACTCCTTAGGTGTGTGTCAAATGCCAAGGGCAGTCAACTGAATCATGTCAAAAGGCTGCCTCTCGTGAGTGAATGGTCTCATATCAGCACAAAGCCCTGTAAATCCACCAGGTGGACTTTAATCATTTTGCTTTCAATGGATTTGGTTAGCAAGAAGTGTTTGAGAGGCTAATATTTCACCCTCTGTGGCTGGGAGTATTTCAGTTCTGCTCAGTGATGCTGACTCTCTCTTTAGCTGAACAGCTTGGGTTGGTTTTCCCTTGTTTGTTCTTTGAGGACTTGGCCTGATAACAAAGCTGGGAATTCTCCTGTTGGTTTTCACCCGACTTTAGTAATTCTTGACCAACACTGAATTTTGAAGCACTTTGTAGTTGAAATTCTGTTTAGAAGAGTCTGGGGGTATGAGAAATAAGTTCAAGGCAGACCAGCCAGGTTTGTTCTTGAGTATGATGCTCCACTATTGTATTGTCATTCTTTTATTTTCTGTGCTCATATTCAATTAGATGATCCTAGATCAGGCTTCCCTTTTTCTTGGTCCTTTACAAACACGTTACCAGGTGAGTCCAAAGAGATTCTAGTCCATTTGTGTTAATAATTGTGTTAATAATAAGTCATAAATATGACAGGTATTATTTTAGGAGCAGAAATAAACTAACATTAAAAAAAAGAGTGTAAAGTGAAGTTTCAGTTTGCTGTGCATTTTATACTGAAAAATGAATACAGAAAACAATAGTGAAAGCTGGAAATACCTTAAAAATTCTACAGTCTAAACATTCATTTGTCTCAGGTATTAATATAACTTATGGAAGATCATTTCTTTACTGCTTTTCCCTTCTCCTCTCCCAGTCCCAGTCTTTTTACCTACTGCCCTCCAGTCCTTGCAACTCCCCTGGATGCTGCCTAATTCAGATAGTGTCTAAAGCAGGAAAACCCTGAACTGTTTTTGGCTGCTCCCCAGAAGAGAGCAAGTCACCAACTGTGGCAAGAAAAGGCAGTGTGATTTCCTCTGCTTGAACATGAGTGCATGTCCATGAGGCTTTGTCCAACAGCGGCACACCCTCTGTGTCTGTTTGTCCCAGAGCTGGCACTGCATCCCTGGCCTCCAGGCTGCTCTCCTTGTTCAGCTGTGCTGCAGCAGAAATTCCTGCTCACAGCCTGTCCCGGGTTCTGATTGTGCCTCTCTGCAGGAGCTGCTGATCCCACTGCAGAGGAGGACAGCGGCTCATGTGAGCAATCCCAAATCTGCCTCAACCCACATGACCCAGTTCAGCCTGTCTTTGCTAATCTGGTTCATTTCCAATGTAGTGGACTAGGAATTGTTCCTGTGGGCTGAGACCTTTGGGGAGATGGTGGTGGACGCTGAAGAGGAAGAGATGATCCCCATCCTCTGCTGTTTTCCAAATCCACATCTCTTCACTCCACAGCTCTGCCAGGTGCTCCTTCCTACAGCTTGAGGCCATAAACATTGACAACATCAAGTGTTCCATAGTGGCTGGAGCAGAAGGAAGCTTGAAGAGAGGGATTCGAAACCTGATAGTGGAATGGATTTCTCTTGTTTACAGTGAGTCCCTCCCGTGCTTGAGGAACACTTTGCAGGGAGGCGTGAAATGGTTCCTTTGGAGCAGCCACAAGTGGGCACGGGGCTGTTCCCTGGCCAGAGGGAGCTGAAAGCTGGATGCCAGTCTGTGATAGATGGCAGCGCAGGGAGGAACAGGCCAGGAGGAGCCTGGAAATGGAGAGAGTCTCATGCAGTGTAAGGGGACGAGTCAAGAGTTTGTCCATGATAATTGTTTCCTTATTATTTGCTGAACTTCATGCAAATACTTGGGATTTCGGGCACTCATGAGCTAAATTTTGGGCAATGCAGGCTCTTTTAATGATCATCACTTTTTGTCTACTTATATTCTTTTCTTTCTTTTTTCTTTTTCTCAAAGATCCATCATTAGAAAAACTTAACTACATGGACAGGAAAAAAACCCAATCCCTTCCTTTGACAAATTGGAAATCTCCAAAGACTTATAAGCCAGTATGAAAGATTGACTTAATGGAGCAGTATATTTTTGATACAGCAAGGAGCCTCCCAATCCTCTGATTAGACTGATATAGATTTTCTAGAGATTAGCAAAATCTGAAATGCATTAAAAAAAAATCCAGTGTGACAAAAGAGTTTTGACAGCATAAATGAAACCTAAAGCAATGTAAAATGTAATTACTGCAGCTATCCCTGTGACCCGTCAGCATACACTGCTTTGCTCTGCCCTCAGGAGAGCTGGGCTTATTTTCCACCTATTTATTTTTCTGCATGTTTGGCAAGGATATTTTTAGTCTAATAATTTGCCTTTCTTTAGTGCCCCGTTTCTGGTTCCTCTGTGTTTCAACGTGGGTTTTGGTGAAAAGATTGAAAAAATAAATAAATAAGGGATTGAAGGTTATGAGGAGGGTACAGGAAGTTCAAAGACAAACCGGAATCAATCCCTTACTGCCTTTCCACGTGCTTTGGTGGTAGGGCTGTGTGAGTGCTTTATTTAACTTGCTGAGGTCCAGGAGAAGTGCTGGGGTTTATTTACATTCCAGTGGAATGGAGGGGCCCTCGCTGCCATTAGGAATTCACAGTGCTGGGCCCGTGCATCTGCCTAGTGACAGCTCCTACTTTGGAGAAACCAAGTGACCGTGAGACAGGAGAGGAGGAAACAGGCTTGAAAGTCCCACGGACACACGGAAAGTGGAGGAGTGTTGGCCTGTGCTTTACCCTCCAAGCAGCACTGCTTCCCAACATGAGGTGTCCTGGCATCAGCCACCCCAGCATCGGGAATGCAGCTCTACCTGCCAGAGCTTTCTTCTGAAAAGCTTCCTCTGCACTGATTTATTTTTGACTGAAGGTAACATGGTGGATCTACTGAATATTGTACTTTATGTGTCATATCTACACCTGGTTTTGAGCTGGCAGCCTTGCAGACTCAGTTATTACTGAAGGTAGCATGGTGGATCTACTGAATATTGTACTTTATGTGTCATATCTATACCTGGTTTTGAACTGGCAGCCTTGCAGACACAGTTTTTGGTCCTCGAGTCCTTGTTTTCCTAGCCATTTCCACAGCAGGGAATGATGGTTAAATCAGTCAGCAGAGAGCTCCAGATGCAAAAAAAACCCTTTAAAAAATAACCACGGGGCAGTTATTTGGTGTTTTGGGGAGGGATCATAGTTGGAGATGTTATGTGGCTCTTGGACAGCACCTATCTGAGGTGTTTGTGTGGCTTCCATTTCCATGGGATCTGAGGAGCCCTGTACTCATCCGTGCGCTCATCCCAGGGCTCCTGTTCACAGGGGCTGCTGCTCCTCTCGCAGGGTTTGCTCTCAAGCCTTCAGAAAGCCTCCAGCTGCTCTCGTGATTTTAGCTGGAAACTAAAGCACAGGCTCCCCACGTGTTCCTGACCTCTGGAAGGCTGGCGGCCCTCCAGTTCTCCTGGGCCTTGCTGCCATTTCCATCCCCACTTCAGCAGAACTTTTAATTAAAGCTTCTGTTCCCTGTGGCTTGGTAGTGGCACAGGCAAAATTTGGTGCTGGTAACGTACTCTGTGATATTTTTAATGAGTTGCTTCTTTTGTCTTTTGCTCACTTATAACTCCTGATGGAGATTTTGCAGGAAAGGGCACTCTCTGTGTGGGTCCATGGCTTGGATAATGGGTTTCCTGTGCTGATGTCGGTAGGTTTATGGTCATTTCTGGAAATACTTTTACTGCAACATGTGATTATAACAACTACATCAGGAATTTAATTGATAACCCAAAGATAAAGACCCCACAGTAACTGGCAACACAAGCTGTGTTTTGCATTTATGTCTTTTCATACAGTCAGATGGTTTTATTGCCCTGGAATTTAATGCATTTTAGATTTGCTAATCTCTCTAAAATCTATACATCAGTTTAGTCAAAGGATTAAGGTTTCTTTAGTAAATCAAAAATATACTGCTCAATTAAGTCAATCTTTCACATCAGCTTATAAGCCTTTGGAGATTTTTAACCTGTAAAAGGAGATTTTTCAAGTAGGATTTACACTTTTACAACAATGCAGGAAAACAGAAAGAAATACCAAATAAATAGACATTACAATTAAGTAATGCCTGTGGAAAGAGGCATGTTTTTTTCACCAAAATGTGTAAAATTGGAAGTGTTGATGTTACAGGTGAGGCACAATGAATTCATAGGCACTCGAGAATTTTATTCTTAAAGTTTTACTAAATAGATTCAGGCTAGTGAGATCTGAGACCAAATTAACTCCAAACTTGATATATTTCTGCAGAAATTTTCATTATCTATGATGTTATGTCTGATACTCTTTGAGTCGTCAGAAACGGTGTTAAGAGGGAAGAAAAAAACCCTTACAATTTTTGAAACATGCAGAAATCTTCAGGCTTCAGGGCACAAACTCAGTCTCTGAGTAACAGGGACTGGGCAGAAGTTTTCTGTCATTGGTAGTGTTGGTGACCTGTAATTCCCCAGTCACCTGTGGTCATGTGAGGATCCATGGGAGCTCATGGTTGTCAGTATATTTATTTCCCCAAACCCTTCAGATGTAGGGCAAGTTTAATTTATTGACTTTACAGGTAGAGAATCAGGCACAGAGTCCCATGTGTTTGTGGGCACTCACACACTTCAACGCTTTTGGGCAGAAGTCACAGAGATTGTGCTAAAGAGGAGAACTGAAAGGGGATTTTCCAAGCCCCCACATAGCACCCAGACTTCTGGACCACCCACTGCACCTTTTCTGTGATTATAGGCTGCTCCTAAATGCACGGAGTGGCTGAAGCCAGTGGGGATAATTCCAGGGCTGTCCATAGTCCCTCAATCCAGTGACTGCTGTGCTCCTTGACCACGGTCCCCTTCAGGCAGCACCGCCCCAGTTCTCCGTGTCAGTGCACACCAGCAGTGGCTTGTTGTGGTTGTGCTGCAGAACAGATAATGCCTGTCAGGAACAGCAAACTTCTGCAAGCTGCCCTTGAGCAAAGTTATTTATTTCACACAGGCCTGGGAAGGAGAACAAAGAGCTAAGGCCAGTGCATGGCAGAGCCCCTTCTTCGTGCTGTGTGCTCGCTGGGCAGGAGGCGCAGGCTGTGAGGCAGCACGCAAGCATCGTGTTGCTAAGTTTGACTGCAGTGCCTTAGGAAAATTAATTTGCAGTGCAGCCCCTGTGAAAAATTATTATAGGAGTTGTAATAGCAAAGGCAGTTGTTAATGCTGAGTTCTAGTCCCCACTCTCGCTAATAACTTTTGCTAACAACTTTCTCAAATTATTTTTGCTCAGAAATGTTCTGTGCTTGCTGTTAGCCCTAAGGTGAAGTTTTTGGAAACTCTGAGAGGATTTTGAATTATGACAGCATGAATAAAATACATTTTTCTTCCTCATGTTTTAATGAAACTTTTGCATTCTGAAAAGCCTCTGAAGCAAAAAACTTCAGATTTGTTTTGTAGCCCTGAGTAAAGAAAAAAAGAATAATTGATGTCTGCAGAATATCCTGGGTCACGGAACTGCAAGACTTGTGGTGACTGTGTGTGGTCACAGCAAATTTAAAGATGAAGGATGACATTCTTAAAAGTATCTAATGGTTAGGCCCGTTTCAAAAGCAACATTGACATTTAGGAGATTAAATGTCATAGAATCTCGTAGGATCAAGACACCTGCCTGCCTCTTGAAAGTAAAAACCCATTTCAATAGAGCTGGGCAAGGAGTGTTTCTCTTTTCATGAAGAATGGGGTTATTTCAATCCCCAGGCTGGACCAGGAACCTGCCAACACTACATGGAACTCCCATGACATGCCACACAGCTGAGTCACACAGGAGACCATGGGGGAACCCTGGAAATGTGTAGTGAAGGATTTCTCCTCTCCAAAGGATGGGAGTCCTCAGCTAAAACTCCTGAGGGGGTCTGTGTGCTTTAGGGGCTGTAGGGTTGAGGAGACTCAGTTTGAAATGTTCTGTGTCCTTACTAAAAACTGAGCCACACTGGTCCAATCTACATCTGTGAGTCAAAGGTTTGACCACTACTCTTAAATGAGACACGTGAATGAAACAAAACAAATTTTAAACCTTTTCATGGGAAAGTGTTGCAATCTGTCTCTGACTCTGTGTATACTGATAAACATGGTTTATCAGTAAATGAAAACAGGTTTTCATTTCAGTGGCATCTTGAAGGGCTTCAGCTGAGGCATATAAAAGACATGTAAATGTGGCACTCAGGGCCTTGGTTTAGTGGTGAACTTGGCAGTGCTGCATTTATAGTTGGACTTGGTGATCTTAAAGGTCTTTTCCAACCTAAAGGATTTTATGGCTCTTTAAATGTAACTTGAACTTGTCTATTAAAGCTCTTAGATGCCTCCAACAAGAGAAGCACAAAAAGTGATGCTTCAGTGCCTCCTACGGCTTTTCCATTGCTGTTGGCCAGATCTGAAAAGTCTTTTCCATATTACAGGAACAATTTTGTGGCTAAGTAAATTTACTTGCCTGCATCTTCTATTTTCTTTCACTATCATGTTGTCTCTTTGTGTAAGTGCTTTTCTAGTAAAGGTCTGTGGGTGGAAGTTCTTAGAGAAGCTGAATTTCCGCCAAGGAACTTGGCTCCCAAATGCAAGATGCCTTGGTCTGTTAATGGCGCCCAGGTGAAGGCTGCTGGAGTTAAAAAATGTTTCATTTACTGGTGCCTCCATCAGAGCTGCATTGGGTGTTGATTCCTAAAACATTGTACGTTTACATTGAATGCAGGAAGTAATTAAGATGTTGCAGTTCTTAGAAATCCCTCTATGCTTTAAATAATTGCAAAATCAGTGCTGGGATGATGTGAAAGCTGAGGAGTCCAAAGTTCAGAGCGGGGATGTCTGAAATCCATGGTTTGTATCACTGATGACTGAGCTGTGTGCACATACACAGGGTGAGACCAGAAGGCATTTTCCAGTTCAGTTTTCCTTGTTAAATATAATATGTGATTGTTTATTATTTAATCTATGCTTTGCAGTATACAGGATGTATAATGGGCCTGAATTAATACTGTGGCTGGAAAGTTCATTTTTGGAATTTTTTATTACTTCTGCTCCTTTTTCTTTTTTTTTTTAACCTGGATTTAGTGACAACTTTTACATTTTCATCATATACAGAGTGGCTTGAATGTGTGCTAGAGTGCCCACCCTGGGACCAGCAGGAAGTGATTCTCCTCTTGAATCCCTCAAAACTCCTGCTCCCAACTGAGTTAGCTGAATGAGCCTTTAACTGTATCCTTGAGTTTGTTTTCTCTCTTATTTGGACTGATTTTTTTTAAATGGTTTTTTAACCAATGCCATTATTGCTTCCTTCTCAGCAGATCTGTTCCTGTAAAATTTAATACAGAACACCTTCCCTTCCTTGCATTTGTAGCACCCTGTATGTCCTGTTTGGGCTCTGACATCCAGGGGATTTAAAATTCTCTTAGGACAATTTCCCCCAGTACCTTTGCAATGAGTCTGGTCTGCATCATAACTGCTGTGCTAAGCAGCTAAATTGCATTACGAATTGGGGGAATAATTTTCAGCCTCAGATTATGGCATTATTAACACCTTAATACTGATAACTCCCAGCAGTTCACAAGACCATCAAATATTTTCTTTTTAATACTGTCACAGATATTTCAGCGAGCGCTGGAGATAACTTGACAGCCCCATAGAGTTTGATATATGTGTCTGGAGAGGGGGAAGAAAAAAAAAAGTTGAGACCCTCCAGTCAAACCAATGTCTTTAATGGCTTCCCTAGATTAAAATAATCCCTATGGGAAATCCACTATGACAACAGTTCTTATACAGATTTTCCGATTTTCCAGTCACTGCTTCTGTGCCACAACCATTCTTTGAAACTGTTTATGTTAGTGAAAGGCCACATTCTCAGAGCCTTTTTTTTTCTTTTTAAAGAATGTGTTTTACCTCCATTAAGAAGAGTTCGAAGTTCTCACTTTCTTCCTTGGGCATTAGTGTGCCTATTAGTCCTGCATCTTCTGGATGTTTGACAACGTGAAGAAATGTAGGGGTCAGTTCTGACTCTTGTATTAAAGGTCATCCGAGTGTTTGCACTTCAGTACAGTATTTATAACATGGGTGAGTTCAGCCCCTGGGGGGATTGAAGAATTAGGCTGCATGACAGAAGGCCTGGCAGCGACAGTGCTAAAACACGTTGCTGGTGTTGATTTAAAATCAGAATGAGAGAACAGACTTGCAGTCCCGGAGTCAGGCACACTTATTCCTATTTAGATGGTACTAATCTAGCCCTGAACAGGCTTTTTTCAAAAACAAGACCTGAACCCAGAGTCTTAACACGGGGAACTTTTTAAAGAGCCCAAGTTAATTCAGGACTTTCTTGGCGGAGGAAAAAGTTGTAATTTTTGATAATGACAGGAATTTAAAGCTGAGGAAGTTTCAAACTGCTGGAAGGGAGAGGAAATCCATGAGAGAGCGCAAAGGACTGGAGTATTTCTGTGGGTGTCCACTGAGACCCAAGATCATCTGTTTGTAGCACTGTTGTACTTAACCTTTGTACCTCTGCTTCAGGTTATATGCTCAGCCAGAGAGCTGTGAACATGAAGGAGGTCAGGCTATTACTTGTGTCCCTGCCACTAAAATTCTGTTGGAACACATTGCTGTGGGCACAGGTCAGAGATTCTCAAATTAAAAACGAAGCTTAGACTTTTCCTGCTCCCCACCAGTTGTGTGGGGCTTTTGACTGCTAGGTAGATGTTTAAGAAGCAGCTTCTTCTGATCCCAGTTCCATTTGGTGGTTGCAGGAATCAGGCTGATCTCTTTGTGTTCAAGCCCCGAGTGTCTGTGCAATGAGGAGCTCTGCAGCACTCTGCAGTATTTCTGTACGCCCATTGTTATTGCAGCACCCTCCCCTGGTTCCTCTGTCTGCTTTGCCTCTCTGAAAAATCACTCCTTGTGCATGTCATGTAAAAAGCATCCGTTTATTCTCAGTTTAGAGGGGTGGCTCAGGCACCACGCAAATATTAGTGTTATATTGAGGTTAGCTAGAAAAATGCAATAAAGCCCATTTTGCTAAAAGCAATAATGACTCAAGACCCAAATTTATGATCAAAGGCTGCATAGTATGAGATACTTTAGATATTCAGTAAAAAAAGTTAGTTCAGTCTGAAAGAAGAGAGAGGTGGTGAAGAATGGTGCAGTGGAGAATGATAGACTAGAATCATAGAATGGTTTGGGTTGGAAGGGACATCAAAGATCATCTTGTTCCAACCCCCTGCCATTATCAGAAGCAGGGACACCTCCCATTACTCCAGGGTGCTCCAAGCCCCGTCCAACCTGGCCTTGAACACTTCCAGGGATGGGGAACCCACAACTTCTCTGGGCAGCTTGAAATTCCAGTGTCTCTTAGTCCTGCGTCCCTCTTGTAGCCAAATGCCTTTTTGGGTTAGTGATTTCTTTTGCTGTGGTGATGGATAAGTGAAATCAAACCACCTTCAAGGGGTTAAGCTGCAGTTTGTTGTGAAGCTTTGGAAGGAGAAAGTCAAAGCTAGCACAGTTTCAATCAGGGTCAGCCCTGGGTGTGGTGACCTTTCTGCTCTGACCACCACCCAGCTGAAAGTTCAACTGCATTGACAGAATCTCGGGGCTGTTTACACGATAGGCTATAAAAACAGTGTTGCTCCAGCGAATTTTCACACTTCCATTTGTTTTAAGAGTTAGAAAAAAATAAATCAGCATTTCATAAATTCTTTTTCTCACAGACAGGTCTGCCTGAATGAAACAAGCAGTCCCACAACTTTATTTTAAGCTGCTTTTCCTGTTTCCCACACATTGCAGTCAGCAACCTTTGCCCAGGGCAGGATGACCGTTGATTAATATGGAATACCGAGTCCTGCCTGTAGTGGTAGGGATGCTCCAGCAAATAGGATGTTTGTTCCACTTGCAGGCTAAGGAAAAAGGAATTTCTGGAATGATCTGGATAAAAAACAACTGTTTCTTTTGGCAGTCTCTCTTGGACAGTCCTTGAGCTGTTGTGTGGTGGTTCTATTTACACCAGGAAAATCCAAGCAAACAGGCTGCCCTGGGCTATCAGGATGGCTTAAGTTTCCAACATATTTTTCCTGCGTATCAAAAGTTTGGATCTTTGCCATGTAATCATTTTACAGAACTGTGAGTGGAAAGCACTCCAGTTGTGGTCAGTCTGTTTTCTAAGCTCTCCAACTCCTGCTTTTCCAGGAATGGTCAGCACAGCCTCCTATCAAATAAATACCTCTAAATTTGTCCTTTCTTGATTTAATTCTCTACAAACAGTTGCCCCTCCTGGGCCGCTTTTAGTGCTTGCAACACTGTTGTGTTCATTTAATCCTTGCCCCCTGTACAAATAGATAGCAAGGACAAGGCTCAGTGCCACGATGGCAGCCGTGGGAAATGTGGGAGAAAACATGTTAATTGTTTTTTGAATTTTGGAGTATGTCAACAGGTACTCTGTGGTAGCATATATGGGGATATTGTAGTTCCAGGAATCCTCTCCAGGCTTTATTTACCGGGGAAATAGCAAAGGAGTCATTCACGTTGCCCATAAACAGGTTTCCGGTGCTCCAGACAGATGTCTGTTCATTCTGTTTACATCATGGGGAAAACAAAAATGAAAGTCCAAGATGTAAATCCACAGATTTACATCCCTCTTGCTGTGTTCAGACCTGGGCAACTGGATGGGAGAGCACAGAGCAATGCTTTGGACCTGTGCCTGGCTCTTCCCAGCTCTGCTTTCCAGCCAGGATGACCTTGGCTGAGCCGTGCTCCTCTGTGCCTCCATTTCCACGTGTGTGAAAAGTCAGTCTGTCATGATCCTGATGGTTTTTTGTTTCTTCTTTTCAAAGTATTTTGACCCCTGCTGCTGAAAAGAGCCAGACACTCCTCTCCATGATTTACCCAGGTGCATGGGATAAAAGCAGGCTGCCTCGGAGGAACAGGCTCCCTTCTTTGGAGAGCACGGTGTTGCTGGAGGTGCATGACTGTCTGAAGTGTTTACATCCTGGGCTTCTAAAGTAATATCTGTAGGCCATCACTTTGGGTTGAAAATTGATTTTATTAGGTGAAAATGAAAATGAACTGAAGAAATGAACTGCAAGCCACATTGCTGGGCTTACAAAACACGTTACCCAGCCTGATGTGCCCGGATGCAATGAATACGCAGAGACCACCTACTTTGAACACTCCTCTGATTTTCCAGTTTCTTTAAAGTCTAATAATATTGGCGATGCAGGATGAAAGCAATTGTGAAAAGTGAAAAAGTCCTTGTTTGCCTATCCTGTCATCTGGGGTCTGTTTCACTGAAGCTGAAAATGAAGGTAACTTGCCTTAATGCTGTAGGACAGCTTTTAGTCTAATTGAACCATGCATCGGCCAGAACCCGGTATTGAGCCTTCAGTCTCGGGTTAATCCCTTTTATTGGCTTGGGTGCAGGTTATCATCCCTTCTTATCAAACAAGGACCCCTTTCTTCTCGCTCAGGATCAGAACTAAAAGCTAGTTGAGAAAGAAATGACAAATTCAAAGCTTTAAGCCTCCCCCCCTTCCCCAAAACCCACCCTGTGGACCCACGAGGTGTTGTGCGACACACACACTTCAACTGGGAGGCTCGGGTGCATTTTTGTTGCTAGGAAGCTCCTTCCCCTTTCAGCTGTGATTTTTTGGAGCTGCAGCTTCAAAGTGTGTGGACTTGGTTCAATTGTTTTGCCCAGCATTCTCCGAGCAGGATGTCAGATTAAATTTATGGGCAGTGCTTAGTGTTTGAACACCTGCTTCAGTCTCGTCTGCTGGCACAGCTCTGAGCAGAGGTATGTCAAAGTCACCAATAGCCCGTGTGGAATGTGGGTCACTAATTTTTTTTAAGGAAAATAAAGAGGGCTTTGGGGAAAAAAATGATAAACAGTTATTTTGTATGAGGGAGCTGGTCAGGCTCCTGGCTCACAATTGTCCTTTCTGACCTTAAACTCTGCTTAAACTAACTTGAGCAAAAATCCTCCGCATTTATTAGCAAACTGTTTTACCATGATTACAGGTCAAATCACCAAAAAGCAAAGAAAAGGTTATCCTCTGCGTATTTTAAATACAGGCAAAGATTTTAAAATTAAATAATATTAAATCCCTGACAAAAATTACCCTATGTATACTTCCAATTTATCCTATACTGGGTTTTGAGAATTACTTCTCAAAGTTACTTATTCTGGCATGGTATTGTTTAAAATTAGTGTAAAACTACCAAAAAAATCCAACTTTTTTTCCCTGCATACTCAGTGCCTTGCTCATTTGAAACAGCTTCTACAGTGTGAGCAATATTTTAACAGGTTTTATGACAAGGGACAGGAGGAGAAATTAGGCTTATTAAAGATGTAGTAGGAGATAAAATAAAATACGATCTTTATGAAGGCCTGGAACCTTGGTGCTTCCACCACAGGGTTTCTTGCATTTTCCTATGAAACACCTGGTGTGTGGGTCTCAGAAACAGGATCCTGAACTAACAGAACCATGGGTCTGATTCCATTTGGCATTTCAGTTCCGCCTTGCACAGCCCAAAGTCCAGTAGCCAACAGCAATCGGAGGTGTTGTGAGAAGTGTACGACCCAGCAAGTTTTTGATGCCCCTGGAAGAATCCAAGCCTTTGTTTCTGGGATGTTGAGCCGAATTCTCCCCATCCTCTGCTGTCTTGCCTTCAGAATGCTTTCCCCGCAGGCCCCAAAAGGAAAGGTTGTGACATCCTAAAGAACTTTCTTTCCCTCCATATTGTTCTTTGGGAAAAGCGTAGTGTGGCTGGGATGGTTTTTTCATACAAACCAGCCCAATGCCTGCTGGCCTGGGTATCCAAAATATAGTTTTATTGTTGTGGAAAGGCCTTAATGAGGAAGAAAAAAACCCTATTTAATAAAGTGCATCAAGTGCCCTTGGGAAAAATTAGCACACAATGACTTCTTGTGCCGCCAATTGAAACGGCAGATTGGAGTAGTGATAGGCTTTACAGGAAATATTAAAAAAGCACAGATGGCTCAAGTTTACATGTTTACAGTGGAGCTGGAACAGCAGCTAAAACCTTCCAGTACAGTATAATTTACTAGAAGGTCACAGACCCAGCGGTTAGGAGTGAACCTGAAGACTATTGTAAACACACTGTTAGGATTTGTAGAGGTTTAATCCTGGCATTTTTCGTTCTTTTCTGCAGTATTAGAAGCAATTGGCTGCAGCATTAGTGAAAAGAGATACTTAAAGCATGGAAAAATGTGACATTCCATTGGTGAGTGTGGAGCTGAGCCCTTGCAGGGAGCTGGAAGGGGGTTATGCAATTGCTACTGTTACTATGTAATTAGAGGCTCTTTGGCACTAATCTATGGTTCAGCTCACAATGTGATTAAAAAAAAATACGGAAAAATATAAGTGGAAACAAGCTGCTTCAGCAATCACAAGAGTATCTGCTGTGCCCCCAGAGCCCTGCTTCACAGCTCTGAGGGAGGCTGGCCTGGGAAGGATACCCTGGGGATCTGGGTTTACGGCCTTGCTCTGCCACCAGCTTCCTAGATGGCCTCAGTCAAGCCAGCCAGGATGGTTTCTTATTTAAATGACTAAGGAAATGTTAATCTATTAAAAAAACTATTTTATTTTCTAAGTTTGTTGCATCTCTGGTGGGATCTGGTAGAAAGGTGAGCACAGCAGAGAGCAGGGCACTCTGCAGGGATTCTTCTAACTCCCTGGGCAGACTTTTCATCCTCTAACTGTGACAAATGTCACTTCTTTCATTCTTTCTCCTGTATATTCAGACTGTCAGATCTTCAGGATACAAACTGTAACATTTCAAACTCAGAAAATGGATTTAAGAAGGCCTGTTTCAGGCTGCAGTGTAAAATGATAAGACGGGATCACCAAATGGACTAACTGCCCTTAGTGACAGGTGTCCTTTAATGATGTGGTTTGTTCCCTACGGAAATCAGCTCTGTCAATCAGCTTAATGACATTTTAATGTGGAACCATGGCTTGCCTCCCCTGCAGTTTGAGCTATTTTGTGTCCTTAAAGCTATCCCTAGCCCATAGAAACACGACAAGCAGCTAATCTGGCCCAGACGCTGAGAGTAAATCTGAAGAAACAAAAAGCCCTAAACAAAAGTATAACAAAATCTGGCTCTTGTATTTCCCAGATTTCAAAGCACTGGGGAAAACAGTTCAGTATTGTTATGCCCTTCCAACAGATGGACTGATTGAAGCATGAAGATGTGAAGTAGTTTGCCAGAGAAGTGATAAAATTTGGATTCAGAGATAGGCGTCTTGATTTCCCAGTGCAGTGTTCTGTCCTTTGGAGCAGAATCACTGGCTTGTGCTCTGTGTAGCCTTTGCATTTTCATGGATATGGTGGCTCACCTTGTGCAATTAAATGCCACTGATTCAAATGACGTCATTCCAGTTGCTGTCAGCCCAGGAGCAGCTTTCTTATTGTTGTTTTTTTTTCTTGCACATGTACATGCAAATGTGAACGGCGTTATTTTCATTTAACAAGCTCCTGTGATATCGTTGGAATCGCTTGGTAGTTGAATCATGTTAAATTAAAACTGGCAGCTGCCGCCGCCTCATCACAATCAGCAGTACAATAGGGACCTTATTAACTGAATATTTACTTTGCAGACATTTATCTCCCTCATCAGAAAGTTGACTTCACCTGGGAACGTTAAAATAGGTGAGTTGAAGCTGGAGTTCTCGGCTAATCTGCTGCTGATCTAGATGGCAATATCTCCATGTGAATTTTACCAAATGAAACCTGCATGACTCACCCCAGAAAAATCTCAACCAATAACATGAGCTCATTAAACACAAATCAATCACCGCAGCAACTAAAATCACAACAGGGCATGGAGAACTTCAAAAAAAGGGAAATTTGGGTGAAAGTGCCCACCATACCCAGCTTTTCAAGCCGAGTCCAGTGCTGGTGGTGGTTAGGCACTAGAGAAGATGGTGAGGACACAGCTCATGGCAAGTGTAAAGATTTTCTGAAAAATCCATGTTTTGTTCACAACCTTTTCCAACCCCTTGCAGCAGAACTCGCTTGAGGGCCAGAAGCCTGGGAGCAAGCCTTGCAATTGAACATCTGGCGGCATTTTAAACCTCTCTACTTCTCCACTGGAGATGGGGCATGCCTGGAATTCTGTGTCAAGGGCTGAGGTCCACATGAAGAGAGAAGTGGGGTGCAGCACGTTGTTAGCGTCACCCAGGTCGGAAGGAAGGGGTCCAATTCCAGGGCCCTTGAGGTCAAGAGTCAAACACCCTCTGATTACTGTAGCAAGAGCAGGATCCTGTGATGATGCTGGACACAAAAGGGAGACCTTTGGATCGAGCTCAGTGCTGCTTTGGCCTCATGCAGCCTTTCTGTGCCTGCCCTCAGCTTGTTCTGGGAATTCTGCCAACCAAAATTCCCTGCTCACTGTGTGAGTAGGTTTTAAACATCTCAGCCTAATCTAGGGGTGTAGTTTGCCACCATTTCTAATGGCCTTCTATTAATCCCAGGTTCAGGAGACATTTCAAGCTGAATAGCTTGCAGTTGAATAGGACTTGCTCTCTGAATGCTCCCTTTACCAGTGAGAATGATTGGGCAGGCACTGGAGAATGCCAGGAGCCAAAGCCAAGGGCTTGCTGGGTCAGCATCATCAGCCCCAGTGATTTTCATAGAATCACAGAGGGGTTTGGGTTGGAATGGACCTTAAAGATCATCTCATTCAACCACCCTGCCACAGGCAGGGGCACCTTCCACAGTCTCAGGTTGCTCCAAGCCCTATCCAACCTGGTCTCGAACACTTACAGGGATAAGGAATCCACCACTTCTCTGGGCAACCTGTGCCAGGGTCTCACCACTCTCACAGGGAAGAATTTCTTCCTAAAATCTAATCTAAACCTTCTCTTATTTTGTCCACTATGTTTTTCACTATTCAGTGAATATTGACTTTGAGTTGATCTGCATGGGATTTATTTGGTTTCTGTTTGTGGGTGTATGTGGGGGAGAAGCAGCTTGATGATCTGCTGTGATTCTCCTACTCACTTCCCTGTGGGGGGAGAAAGGTGGTGTCCCATGGGAGACAGTTCCCATCACCAAGGTCTCCTAGTGTGTCCAAGACCCATTTCCCAGTTAGTCACCAGTGGCTGATGTTCACAATACGCCTGAGGTTGGAGAGCTTCCGCACTGATGGATGTGATCCTCATGGCTACGAGAGAGGGAACACAGAGACAGGATTTATGTTCCAAAACTCACAGGGAATGACAGATCTATCAATTGTTATGGGATCCAGATCGGATCATGCTAAAGCCACTGTTAAGTGTTATCAATCAGTGAATATGACAATATCCCAGTTTTGCAGAGCTGCAGTTAAATGACATGCACACACATCCACATTTTAATACACAGACACGCTTATGTAAGCCCATAACCCTCTTTTCCTGGTAGCAGCAGCTTTAGTTTATAGAAAGAAGCTGAATAGACAGATCCTGTCCATCTGTAGATCCATATGTTTACATGGGCCAGAGTTCCCCGTGATGTAAATCAGTGATAGCCATTAAATTCAGTGATGGATATGAGCTGAGGCTGGACTGTTTCTATTTACAGCACAAGCCCTGCTGTGTTTTATGTTTTGATAAGACCCTAAAATAAATTACAGGGGGGAAAATAGTTGAAGTTTCTCAGCACAGAGACTTCTTAGGCAGAAAATACCCATGTTAAAAGTGCTTTAATTCCTGACAAGAAAGTGTAACAGGGAAGCACAGTGATTTGAAATGACCGCAGCAAATTTAAATGAGAAGTAGAATATTGTGAAAATATAATGTTGGTTAGAGGGAGATAAAACAAACTGTCAAGGGGAAGAGTGGGTTCTCCATGTGAAACAGGTTCTGCTTCAGAAATGAATTACATTTTTTTGGAAAATACACTCAAGCCAAACGTAAGTTAGTGGCATGCACATAGAAAACTTGACCTATGTTAAACATGAGATCAGCACTAAATATTCTAAATCATCTCTTCTGGCCCCTAATCTGGCCTAGGAAATCCT
The DNA here is from genome assembly GCA_014706295.1 of Lycocorax pyrrhopterus obiensis. Taxonomy (NCBI): domain Eukaryota; kingdom Metazoa; phylum Chordata; class Aves; order Passeriformes; family Paradisaeidae; genus Lycocorax; species Lycocorax pyrrhopterus. Next base: position 7,754,075 of record JACSVZ010000004.1, read on the forward strand.
ACTGTGTGTTTACATAAATCCTGGCACAATGAGTTCCTGACCTCAGCTGTGACTTGGTGGTCTAATAATTACTAATAACAGAAATACACTGTAATAAATTTGGAAAGTGAAATTTTGTCTCCATATAGGAGAATGAAAAGAGAATTCTTGGTGTTGGTTGTAGGTATGAATTCAAAATGAGGTTGTTAGCCTGCTTTATGCACTGGCGAACAAGCCACTTCAGAAATAAAGGACACTTCAATTCAGTGTAGTTTTGGAAGTGAGAGAAGAGAAATCCGTTTGTGCCCACAAACTTGTAACCAGTCTTTTCTCACAAGGATTTAATACAGTTCAAAAAACCCACTTCCTAAATTCAAATTAGACTTCCAATCAATGTCCTCAAGTTGTCCCCATGTGGACAAGTCTGCGGTCGTGATACCTCTGCTTGTGCCTTCCAGAGTCTCCACACCAAAGCCGTTTCATTGTCTCTTTCTGGTGATGATAACTCTGTCCTTTATCTCCAGATGACTCTTACACTAAATGCAGAATACATTAAATTGGATCCCTCTCAGTTTGGAAGAAATTTATTACTTCAGGGCTTAACATTTCATCTTGGCTTATGATTAGGAGGATGAATGCTGATAGAATGTTGTCTTCATCCTCCAGGAATGCCGGAGAGGTAAATACAATGTCTTGCTGAGCATGGTTTAGACCACACCAGTTGTTGGTGCTGCTTCGTGTATGTATCTTTTTAGAGAAAGAAATCTACTGCTGGAAGCACCCTTGTTAAATTAGGGGCAGAAGCATGGCAAAGGGACAGTGGCATAGGGTGGGTAAAAATCCTGGCACTGCGTGGTCTGCAACTTTGGAATTTATTGCAGATTTGCTCCAGCGTGGAATTAGTGTTTGCAGGCATAGCTTGGATGATTTAAGGTTTTCATATTGGTGTTTCGAGTTTAAATTCTCTTTCTGTCACAAACTTCCTGCATGAAATAAGAAATGTTAATCCTGCCCAAATCCTGTTAAAATTCAGGAGAAACTGGCTGTCACATCCTATGGATACTCTTACCTGCTTTGGCCAGAGGAGATGATCTCCCACCGTGTGCGCAGTGCCTAAAAGATGAGAGTATAAAGAGAGGGACTCTCGGGTGACCTGCCCCTTACAGCTCTTTGTGCTTGTGGCTTCCACTGAGGAGGGAGTATCAGACTAAAATCCTTGTGAATAAATGCATCATGTCAGGAAAGGAGAGGGCCTTGGTTTTCCCTTTTATTCAGCTGAGGCAAACTCCATACTGGCTTCAGAGAGATCACATTGGGAACAGAGTTGTTCCAGAGGTTATAAACAGGTGACACTTGTGGGCTGCCATAGCTGTGAACTTCTGAGCGCTTTCTAAAGCAGTTCAGTGCCTTCAGCTTTCAGAAGGAAATTCTGCTACTCGTGTCTCCTGCAAAGATGTTGAACCATCACCTTGAACATTCAGTGATCAGCAAATATCATCTGTTGTTCCAGCCCCTAGCTTGTCCTGCATTATATTGCCTTGCTGGGTTATATTTCACTGCTTCCTTTAGAAGAAGTCATATTAACTTGCCTCAAGAGACTGGAAAATTCAAGAACAAAATTCCTCCGAGACTGTTTAATGCAAAGGCACCATCTGTGGCTCACAAAATTCACCAACGGGGAATGCACAGCTGGGGGAGTCTCCTGGATGAACATCACTGCCTGTGCACCCTGGCTGTGTGACTGCTCTCCAGGTACCTGCCGGTGGCCAGAGACAATCAGGGGTTGGAGGGACTTGTGATGGGACTTGTTGCTCTGTTCCCATGTTGGTCTCTCCTTCCACCTCCATGTTTGCTTTGAGGATACACCCGTGGTGCTCTGTTTCCCTAGAAATGGCTCTACACAGGGAGTGATGATGGGGTTACAGGCGTTGCTTTAATGATCTCCCCTTGCAGTCCCCACTGAGGTCCCTACCGGTGCTGTACAAGTCTCTGCAGCAACAGCCTTGGAGCCAAAGGGTGGGGTTTTCACCTGCATCTGGAGATTGGAGAGGAGAAGTGCTTGCACCACTAAATCCCTAAGACACTCATAAATCTCTCTTTCCCGATAGACAAGGCAGATGTACAGTGGGAAAGGAAAACAAATGAAAAGAGGAGGGAAGGGATTTGCCTGCTGTCACAAAGCAGTTCTTGGCCCAGCCAAGCATGGGATTCAGGGGTTTTTTTAGCCTTTCTCCTGTGCAGTGGACAATTCCTCCACTCTACCACTATCCTTTTATGGAAATGCTCTTGTAAAACCAAATTATTTAAAAGCTTTAATTCAAATACTGTTTCTCTCCAAGCACCAGGTGATGAGTCAGAACAGTAAGCTGTCATTTCCATCCCTAAATCCTGCGTGTTCTGGCAGTTCCAATATGAAAGACAATAGCTTGGGACAAGTAGTTACAGTGATTCCCATTCTTGACCACTTTTCATCACTTTGGTGATCAGAGATGCTCTCTTTAACCCTGGCTCAGCCCCTGGATGTTCCCTGCTCTTTAGAACAGCATTTGGAGCTGCTGAAGCTGCTTTGAAGGCATGATTGAGTTAAATCACCTATAAATCCTACTTGACACAGTATCTATTTCAAGGTAGGGAAATATACACTTAACGAAATAATTCAGAATCATTAGCTGGTGCTGGGAGAGAGGAAGTATTTCAATCAAAGCTTACAAGCATTTTGTCTTACATTAGCTTTTGACAAGACCCCAAGGGCCCAACTTTTGTCTTTTTAGTGTCAGAGACATCACACAGGACTCAGAAGTCAGGATGAAAAATTCACTTATAAGAAAGATTTCTCAGAAATCATTGATGCAGTTGAATAGACGGAATTGGAGACATTTAGTACAGGTAGGTAGTGGCCGGATGTGTAGCTCCAGGGAGGAAGATCTTAGTCCGTGTATGTTGCCCATACACAAAGTAAACAGAATGTAGTTTTATCAGGAATTTGTAAGAGTTACCAGCTCTCAGTCATTGTGTCCTGGTGTTAAGTGTATTTAGAAGCCTGCAACAGGTATTTTTACTATTAATTCATGAATAGTTTAAGGCCATTGGATACTCTGCTTTGACCTTCTAAACAGCGACAGGGAATCATTCTCCCCAGGTGATTGTGTGATGAAACCAGTAACTCGTCTTGAAAAGTGAGCATATTTTTAAAAGAACTGCTATTTGTAAAGATATAATCAGCGGGTTTGCCAACAAACCACTGTTTCTGGGTGTAGGATTTTGGGGTCAGCACTTTTGTTTTGCTATATTGTACTGTGCTGAGCCCTCTGGTGGTGCTCAGCAAAAACACCCCACGGTGCAGAGGCTGTAGGAATCAGCCAAACTCCTCGCTGGTGTCATGCCTTGAGGCTGTTCAGGATGCAGCAGGAATGAATTGTCTCTCTTTGATGGAAGTGAGTAACCAGCCCTCTTGTGTGCCTGGAAGCACCTGGGTGTGCTGCTTCTGTCTGACTCAAACAATAGCTTGGGCCCAGGGAAGCTGTACTGAGGGAGAGGAGACAGTCCCATTGTTTCCCTTCTTCTCTTAATCTTCCTTGTTCAGTACGTTTTTAAAACACCTTTGAAGAACTTTGCAGTTATCACACAGCTGTCGTGAAGCTGCTCTGAAGTTCCTTCTTAGCCCTGAGTATTCAATCTGCTGTCATTGCTTCACTGTCAGAGTGTGAACGACCAAAGCAGATTAACTGCCCTTCTTTTTGGTAGGATACAGCTGAAGAAATCCTTATGTGGTGCTATCTGGGGATAGTTTCCTACGCCTTTCTTATGGTGCGGGACCAATTTAAGCATGACTGCTACAGATCAGTATGTACCAGTATCAATGTGTGAGCTGCAATGAAGTCTGAACATGCTGCTGCTGATAGACTTGTTTGCCATGGAGAAAACTGGAAAGAAGGAAGTTGGAAGCAGGGAAACAATAGGCTGGGGAATGCTGATGATTGAGAAGAGATGATAAAAACTTACATCAATGTTTCTTGTGTGCAACATTATGTTGAGTTTGCAGATTTGAAAGTTTTGCTGATCATAATTTTGCACCCTTCTGTCAAACAAGGGCAGAAGATTTGTCTTAATCTTTGCTACCTACAGCACCAAGCAGTGGGGTGTGGTCCCTGCTCATTCTCTGCAGTGCCCAGAGCTCCTCCATTGATTTATTAACAACTGTCAGTAAAACCTTTCTCTTCTCAGTGCCACATTTGACTGTAGTTACTAAGAATTTGGATTATGTGCCAGGCAAGCCGTTGATGTAAGACACCCCTGTGCACCTGTCCACTTAGAAGGCTGATCTTGTATCGGTCTTTATTTCAGGAAGTGGCTGCTGCTAACAATTTATTGGGTGCTGACAGTCTGTTCTTCTCTGTCCAAAATACCTCCTCCCTCCAAAGACTGCATACTGAGAAAGGCAGACAGTGCCCTATAAATCATCATCAAATACAGCCATGCTGCAGTGATTCAATATGTGATTCATTTAAGGTTGGAGGGGAGGAGGAGAGATGGGAAAAGATGGGATAAAAGCACTCTTCCTGAAGAATGCGAAGTGTAGATCACAGATTATTTTCAATTAGATTTGCTGGCGTGAGGCTTATGCATGCAGGCAGGAACTGGTCGTCATGTGAACTGTCTGCTTTATTCACTGGAGCAATGCTTAGATGTCCTTCTCAGGAGCTACTTAAAAAGCAGGTCTGTTTATCTGCAAAGGGAAAAATTATACATGTTGCTCTGCTTTTCAGCCCTAAGGTTATATCTCTTCTCACCAAGTTCTTGCTAAGCATTTGGTCTTGAATCAAAAGATACTTTCAATTGATGAAAGCAATTAAATGATTTGACAGTGGCTGTCTGTGTTAGGTCTGTCTTTAAGGATTTTGGTGCCTCAGAAATTCTATGCTGAAGGTTTCTGATGTGTGTCAAAGAACTTGATTTAAACTCTGATTCTGGGGCAGGGTGTGTGTGTAATGACACAGGAAAGGAAGTCTGTCTTTCAGTTCTGCTGTCTGAAGAGGTGTTCAGAAGATTCCACAGCTTTTGTCAGAGTTGCTTTCTTGTGTGAATGACTTAAAGGTTCAAAGAGCTGGTTACACAGACCTACGTCTGAGCGCCTGCCCTCCTCGGGAGCGTCAGCCCAACCTCTGCTCATGGCGACTGAGTGATGCCCTTGGGAAGTACGGAAGTCCATGGGACCACTGTGAAAGAACCTGCATAGCACAGGAAGTGCGAGGCTCCAAGTTTGACCCCAAGTTGCGTCCTGGGAATATTTTAACCCAAAGGTGTCCGGTTCTGGACAGATGTGGAAACAAGGTACAATGTTATCAAAGCTTGGAGGCTGTTCTGCTGTGGAAAGCTCTGTCTTCCCACAGGGTAGGAGTCCTTTGCACACTGTGCTGCCATTTCCTGGAGGTAAAGCCTTTCAAGAGCATCAGCATGATTTGGGAGTCTCTAGGCTGACTGACATGTGCTGGTTGATATTACTGCCCTTGCTCCTCTGATGGACATTGTCGTCCTGAGACAGCAGGACCTGACCTACTTGGAATTGCCACTTTTTCCAGCCTGACGTGTTCAAGTTTACCTGTAGTCTGCTTTCTTGGCTTATTTTTATGTGCCATCCTGACAGTCAAAGGTCATGGTATCTTTGCTCTCTGCCAGCTTCTGTCTGAGCCCCACACTCATCCCCTTGCTGGTCTGTGGGACTTTGGGGATTGTCACAAAACAGTGTCCCCATGGCAGCTGCTGGCCAGTTGCTCATGCAGACTGATGGGAATGGCAGCTTATCTGGATCCCACTGGGGCTCTGTGCAAGGCCCTCGGCCCCCTCTCCCTTCTGTGCAATCACCAGGGAGTCAGGGAGTGGATTCTTGCACCTCGAGGACTATGGCCGAGCTACAGTTCTAGAGTCCAGAAATTCCCCTCTGCATTTTGGCCATGCAAGTGCTGTGCAGGTGATCTGTTTGGCATGCCTGGATGGACAGGTGGAGCTTGTCCACAGGCTCTGCCAAGGCGGGAATCTGCATCTGTGCTTCGGTTTAGATCGTGCTTGAGCTTTCAAAGGGAATCTTTTTACTACTACACAACAGTTCACATCACAGAGTAGTCCTGGACTGCTTTTGGATGAGCCATAACATCTGCACATAAAGCTCTAAACATTGGCAGGCATCCTGTTCATGGGTTAGGTTTAGGGCTAGAGTAGATCTCAACGCTTTGTTTTCCTGGATCCTCTTGTATCACTCCACAGTATCTGCTGATGTCAATGGAAGCTTAGGCTGGTCTCAAGGATGGCTTTGGGCTGCAGTAATCCCTAAAGCCTAAGGTTCTTTTGAAAATAGGGTCTGTTTTCAGATGTACTCCAAAGCAGTGTTGCCTGTCATAAACTGTGAGAAATCTTCACAAAATTAGATAGTGAAAAGATAAAAATCAAGAACTTCCAAATTCTCCTTGCTAAATCAGAATACAGACCTGGATGACTGAGAAAGATGGGATTCAGCCCTCCCCTCTCTTGCACCATGTGTGGTATTTCACAGCAGCACATCCGTGGAGGTTCTCAGGTTACCAAACAGCAGTGGTAGCACCTGCCCCGGGCTTGGGGCATACAACAGGTACATTCCTGCAGGGCCAGGGCAATCTCAGCTGCTCTCAGGGAAGCTTTTCCTCGGGGACAGCACATCAAAACATTGCCTTGATCACAGGCGCCATTTCGGGCTGGCAGGTTCCTCTGTCCTTGAGAGGGCAGCAAGGCTTTAGGGAGGCCACCTGTCCCCTGAGCCTGCCACCCTTGCACAGAGCAAGGGCCATCTAAGCCAGTCTGTCACAATAGGTGAATGCCTGGCGCCCCAAACTCAGGCCTATGTCAGTCATCTCTGGGGCGGAGGGAGCTGAGATTATTCTCTCAGGGAAGTGACCAGACTTCCCTGCAGCACTGTGGGGAACCCGTGCGAAACAAACCGACTGCCTTTGTGGCTGTGGGTGGGCAGGAATCCCCAGCATGAATTGTCCAAAGACTTGCAGCAAGGGAGCAGGCTCCTTCAAATTCCAGGCACCAAGAACAACTCTGAAATGGATAGTTTTCATCTGTGAGTCACTGGCACATGTCAGCTTGGGTTCCTGTCCCATCCCCAAAAGCTTCCTGCTAGGGAATTCTAGCAACCTGTCGAGTATTGCAGCAAACCAGGGAAAGGTCAGGCACTGCTTGTGTTCTTCACCTACACATGCAACGTGTAGCAACAGATCCCAGCTGGAAGTAGGAGCCTTGTGAATTCCCAGTGCTCAATATACTTGTCCATACACATTTATTCTCACTAGACTTGGGCTTATGGTCTAATTAGGATTTATTATACTGTAAATGAACTTAACAGAAAATACAGTTTAAACTGTTGAGGGTTTGGTATAAACACACATGTGCACGCACAGAGGTTTCTATAAGATTATTACCCAAGTTCTTACTCTAAAGCCAATATATCTTTTCTAGTGAATCAGACAAAGGAATGGATTATTTTTATTAATCAAAATGTATTTCCAGTCAAATTGATTTGAGTATCACTGGTTATGAGTATCAAGATAAGGGCTGTTAGAAAACCAGGCATTCTGTCAGCAGCCAGAGCCTCAAAATGTGGTTTGTGGACCATTTCTTAGTCTTGTGAAGAACTGCTGAGGTGGTGAGGCTGCTGGAGCAGCCCATCTGCAGCTCCAGGAGCACGAGGTAGGCTGTGTTTTGGAGCACTCCTGACGTTAGTACTACTTAAATGACTTTAAAAAATCATGAGGTATCCCAGCACAGTGGGGTCCCTGTGTGCACAGGAGGTGGGACAGTTTTGGAAGTATTCCATGCTCTCATCCTTCTGCATAACCACTCCTGACTTGTGATGAGGGTTTGCCCTTCAGCACTCAGTGAAACAGCCAGCAGGCAACCCACCAGCCATTCAAACTGGACTATTCCCATTGCTTTACCAGCCCATCCCATAGACCTTGTGCATGTGGGAACAGGAGGGGAGATGGTTTGGGATGGGAGAAGGGGTGGGTCAGTGAGAATGGCTGCTTGCATGTGTTCTACACAAGAGAAATGCTTGTCCTAGGCATGGGGGGGCAAGGATAGAAGGGAGGAAGGGAGGAAAGGAGGAAGGGAGGAAAGGAGGGAGGGAGGGAGGAAGGAAGGAAGAAAGGAAGGAAGGGAGGAAGGAAGCAAGGAAGGAAGGAAGGAAGGAAGGAAGCAAGGAAGGAAGCAAGGAAGCAGCTTGCTGTTCCTCTGCTAATAGATGAAAGAGTGTGCAGGACTGTTCTGGGCTGGGAGCGTGACTGCCCGTGCCGGTGAACTGCTGGAACAGTCCCTGGCGAGGTTTTGGCTGTGCCGCCCAACGCTGCCCCGGGTCGTTCTGGAGCAGGGTCTGGCAGCAGCCGTGTTCCCAGGGCTGTCCCCAGGGGCTGTTTGCATCCAGCCTCCCTGTTTTGAAGGGTAAGGGTGTTTACTGGCGGAGACTCCTGCCGTTCCCTGCCAGCTGGCCTCTGTGCCCAGGAATGTTCCCAGGCACACTTCATTTACTTGTATAGATATAAGCTATTGTTACCAGCTATCGTCTGTCCCTGAATCTCACAGCATGGGGCTGGACTGGCTGGGTGCTGCACACAAAGCTTTTGCAGCAATGCCTTCTGCTGCACGGGGTGTTACGGCTCATGTTGTGCTCGTTTGAAACTGGGTCAGGTTGTCTTCACTGAGAACCCCAACACCACCAGCAGCTTTGTCCCAGACATGTTCCTGCTGTAAGGGCTCCAAGCAATGCTGCTTTTGGGACTTCAGCAGTGAACCCACCCTTTATGGTCATGCCTTTCAGTTCATCAGCAGTTCAGGTTGCCTTGCTGCATGTTCTTGTTTACTTCTCATTAACATTAAGTTTATTTTGGAATTGTTGCTTTTGAAAGCAGGAATCCCAACCCAAATGAACTGAGTGGAAAATTCACACTGATTCTGTACAGACAGGATTTTGCTGCAATTTCCTATCATAGAATCACAAAATGGTTTGGGTTGGAAGAGACCTTAAAGAACATCTAATTCCACCTCCATTGCTATGGGCAGGGACAACTTCCAGTATCCCAGGTTGCTCAGAGCCCCATCCAGCCTGGCCTTGGACACTTCCAGGGATGGGGCAGCCACAGCTTCTCTGGGCAGCCTGTGCCAGGGCCTCATCACCCTCACAGTAAAGAATTTCTTCCTAATATCCAATCTAACCCTAGTCCCTTTCATTTTGAAGCCATTCCCCATTGTCCTGTCACTTCAGGCCCTTGTAAATAGTCCCTCTCCATCTTTCCTGTAGGTTCCCTTCAGGAACTGGAAGGCCACAATTAGGTGACCCAAAGCCTTCTCTTCTCCAGGCTGAACAGTCCCATTTCTCTCAGCCTTTCCTCATCGGAGAGGGGCTCCATCCCACTAATCATCTCGGTGGCCTCCTCTGGACTCTGTCCAACACAGATGATATCCATCAACCAACTCCCCATGTTCCTGGTTATTTTATTTTAGATGCATTTCTTGTAGTCTTTCTAGTTATTTTCTTGCAATATCTCTCAGCCTTCCAAGTCCCACTGTATGATTTTCCTCTTCCTTCTTTGCTGTTCACAGTTCTTTTCCTATCCTTATCCCCAATCCATCTCTTTCTGTAAAAAATCTTTGAACTTTTTTTGCTATAGTTACTGAAACTGTATTTGCAGAAGTTTAGGGCAGCACAAATCACAAAAAATAACAGGTCTAGTGGAAAAATAGAATTTTTGCATGACAGCATCTCCTTTTGGATCAATAGCAGTGAGCCATATGTCAGGGTGTCTAGATGGGTATGATTTCTTCATTAGTGATCTGGAGGAAAATAGAATGTATTTTAGGATTGTCATCTGCATTCTATTCAAAGACCAGAGGGACGCTTCAAAACATGATTTAAAGTCAGCTGTTAGTCATAGCTGAGACAGTCACCATTTTGTGATGTGGGATTGATGCTGATATTTTGTATATTCCTTATTAGGTGTCCGTAATTACATCTTACTGTTGACCTCTGCCTCTAAGCCAAGGCAAAGCAGACATTTTGGCTTATTTTAGTATAATTGTTGGATTTAATTTTTAGTTTTTGTAACCTGCACAGTGATGTCACCTGCAGATAATGTTGGGGCAGCATCTTCCCTCAAATGTGGTGGGTTATTTTGGGTAGTTGGAAATAATCACCAAGTCTTGTGTTCTCAGAAGAACGGCTCAGCTTGGTGCAGGTGACTGACATGCACATAAAAGACCTGGAGTGATTTTGCAGGAAATAGAGGAGTAGGGAGCCCTCCATGGTCTTTAATACTGTTATTTATATAAATGTTGAGAGATTGTAGGTTTGAAGGCAAAGCTGCTGCCTGATTTCTCCCTGGGAGCTGAACATCTGAAATGCTTATGGCATTAAAATACCTGATTGCTCCTTCTGAGCTAGTTTCACTTGGATCCAAAGTGGCAGTAGTTCAGAACTATTGCATTGCCCTTGCTTTAAATTCGGATGTTCTATCTATCTATCTATCTATCCATCTATGTAGCTATCTATCTATCTATCTGTCTTTCTAATATATATGTATATATGCCCATTTTGATCCAGTTTTCTAGCCTGACTTGGTGGATGCAGTTCCTCAGTAAAGACAGAAGCAGTTTCGAAACATGCTGCAACACACATCTCTTGTATCTCCTGAAGAGATGCAATTTTATTCCCCTCTGGACCATCAGCTCCACCGCCAAATTAGCCACCTCTTTGAGGGGAAAAGACCAATGGCCTGAAGGAAAGTTTTATGGTTTAATGAAGCAGTAAGAAAACAAATACTAAGTTCTTAATGAAAGAAATGAAAATGAAAAGCACACAGTAGTCAGTTCTTTATGATCCATGAATTCCTTTCTCTTGCCCTGCAGAAAGCACACGTGTTCTGCAGTAGTTGGGCTGATCTTGTTGGCAGATCTTTCATTCAATGTAATGGCACACGATCAGGGATTTGGGAAGGAAACTGGGAATAGAAGAAGTAGATGAGATCTGCTGAGACGTAGATCCAGCCATCTGCTATCTGCACATAAAATCACTTCCGACTTTTCAAACCTCCATCGCTGATGGATTTCTTTGTCCTCACAGCCCCCCTTGGCCAGCTTTTCTAGTGACTCACCTGCTCCTTTTTTTGCCCAAACTGATTCACTGTAGATGCTACTTCACTTGAGTCAAAGTTTTTCTTAGCTCACATGGATCTCTTTCCTGCCAGGCATCCGTCTGACCTACACGGTGACAGCAGCAACATTCCCTCTGCCTTTCACTGTCAGCCATTGCAGCCAAACCCTTCTGTCACCTGATCATGCTGGCCTGTCCCAGAATTCCTTCTTAGTATGGACACTGGAATCCACATAAGGTAACACCAATGTTAGTCACACTTTGGAGACCACCCCAGCACGCTCCGGTGGCGACAGCAAACGTCACATGAGCTATGGTGTCCCACAGATATCAAACCAAACACTGACTATGTACTTCTGTAGATGGCTTTTTGTGTTCAGCATCAACATTTCTTCAAGGCAGAATCTGTCGGTTTCTGTGGGCAAGTTCGTCACAGAACACAACAGAATCATGAACACCAAAGGCTTTTAGAGAGAACTGCAATGTGAATAATTGTCATTACAGCAGCACTTTCAAACTAATAATTTCCAAATGATTTTATGGTTTTGCTACATAAGTCACACGGTACCCAGGTAGGTTCAAATCAAAGTATTTCGACCTTAGTACGTTTGAGCTAAGCCTTTATTGATGGAAATTTTCATGGAACACGTTTTCTCGTGGAAATTTAATTTTCTCCATTTAAAGCTGTATTTCTTGCCGATGAAGTGAGTGTGCTTGTTCATTGTGAAGATAACAATACAGCCAATGAATTGCATATGCCTGAGTAAACTCTAAACACACAAGCCTAACATGGAATATAAATCTAAATGTCTTGCACATGCTATGCAAATTCAAGAGTCTTCAATAGGGCCCTGTTTCACCAAGGAGCTGATTCCAGAAAAGTTTGAAAAAGCAGTGGAATAACTTTAACATTATTAAGCCACATAAAGACTCCTGAATATAGTACAAAATCACTCATGTTGATATTGGCTCCCCCCTGGAAAGAAAAAGAGATCAAAGTTTTTTTTTCCCCTGAAAATATTAGCCTTGAGTTTGTTTTCAGATCTTTAATGTAAAATTGCATTTACTTTCTATGTTTTCAAGACTGAGGCATTATTGTTACTCCAGTTCAGTAGGCTTTTTGTAATCAGTGCTTATACTCACATTTATTTAGCTCTTTCTGAATGGCAAGGAGAAGATTTTCCCCGCAAAAATGGAGGGTCTTTTCAAAGGTGGAAATACCATAAAGAATTGCACTTTTATGATTATTCATAGATTTGTTTATAAGGTTAGAGCTCCATAAAGTATTCAGAAGTAGTTTAATGGGTAAGCTGACGCTGACTTGACATAAATTGCTGCATCCTGATATGTTGTTCATTTTCTGTTCTAGCATATTGTACTTTTTAGGGCATTGTAGTATTGGGTTACTCAAACAAGATGAGAATGCTCATTTCAACAAGAGTAGGACTAAAGCTGGGGGTTTTTTGAAGAATATTGCACATTGTCTTCTATTGTTACAATTTCAAAATGGTGCCTGTGTATTCTTGTCAAAATACAGAGAATTATAATGCATCTTAATGGGATGTATTTGTTTAATATCTGCAGAGAAAAACCCAAAGTAGCCCTCTCTAATGCATCTTGAGTTTCTGCTTTATATCTTTGTTCATTAGGGACCACCCTGACTCTGGGACTTAGTACTAAAACCCTACCAGTCAATGCACTGCTTCACTCCCAGGCAGAGCCTTACATGGGGTGAGGGGGTGTGAAAAAACCCTTTTCCATTCCAGTTTTTTCATCTAGAATTTCGACCTCCTCCACCTCCCAGGAGTGGCAATACAATTGTCATAAACTGCTGGCACTGCAAAATCCAGGTACCCCAGGTCCTGAGTGACACCAGCAATTCTGTTCACTCTGCTGAGAAGAAATGATGTAAATTATCCTGGTTCCCCAGAGTCTTGAGAGACAGCTGGAAAACCACTGGATGGTCCATTCTTCACAAGGCTTGAGAACAGAGAGGTAGCAGCTTTGTCCAACCTTTGGCTCCTTTTTCCTGCTCAGAAGAACCAAAATAGCTGATGTGGAGGGAATGGTGAGAGCCAGGATGGCTTCTCCCTGTCCTTCAAAGGTAGGGCCCTCTCCTGCAGTCCTGGTGTTAGAGGGGAGGTCGTATCTGAGTGAGGAATGCAGCCCCAAATGAGTTCCTTACTCCAGGATGTTAATTGCTGTTGAGAATATTTACGAACGGTCTTATTTAATGAAGTGATTTGTTGATCCTAAGAAACTGCTTTATCTCATCAAGTTCACAGCACAGGAAATCTAATGTGAAGGTTTGGTCCCAGCAAAGTATGCTTGGCTTGAAGAAAAGAATCACACTTTGGGAAAAAAGGAATAATGGAATGTTAAATTAGTAATGGCTTTTGCAGCTAGTTTGCAGTTTGATCTTTCTATGCTGTAAAAATTATTTCAGTATTTAATTTCTGGGGCTTAATTTGTGCCTTTGCTTGGGTTGTTTTTTAAGGAATTTCTTCTGCTTGGAAGAGTTTGTTTCCTGCAAGAGAAGAATAGTATTACAATAGATGGTTTGCATTTGGCTGCCAGAAGCCCCAGCTGTTAGTAGGAGGATATTCTGCACAAGTGTGTAAATAATGTTAAGACTGTCAGGCTTCCTTGAAACTCCATGAAAACATAGCTTACCTCTCCCAAGCCTCCAGGAATGTGATTCTCTGTGTGCTACCTTGACTTTGATAGGTGTGTTCACACACTCCAGTCAGGTAAATGCTCACGTGCTTAGCTGGATCGGAGTCAGGCAGCTGTGTCTGCTGTGGGCTGCAGCTCCTGTAAACCTGCTCAAACAGTCTTTACATGAAGCCTCTTGGCATCGCTGTGGATACGGACACGGGAACTTGAAGCTCAGCGTGCGGTGCCAAGGCCTGGGCAGTCTGTGCTGAGCATTGGCCACACATCCCGGCCTCCAGCCAGCTCGGTGAGGTTATGTCGGCACAAGCTGTGGGCGCAGCTTCCTGGTGCACTCAGAGGGCTGGGAGTACATGAGGATACTGGTGGGACAGTCACTTTGTACCCTGCCGTGGGGGTAACAGACCTTATCAGCCCCACAGAGGGGCAGAGTTCCACCTGCTGACATGGTGCTGGTGTCTCCGTGCATTTGTCTCCTGTTTCAGACATCCCTGGATTTCTCCACACGTGAGCTCGTTAGGATGCATACCTCATCTTACGAAAGGGAAGCTGATGTGTGGAGAAGTGAAATGATTTGCACAGGGTCAGGAATGGGAGAGCTAAAGACTGAATCCAAGCCTCTTGAAACCACGCCAGTACCTCAACCACAAGGCCACCATTCCTTTGGAGAATATTTTCCTTTGACTCTAGCAGCTTTTGCAGCTGGCTGGCTTTGTAGAGCAGATCCAAGGCTGACTGAAGTCAGTGGGAGTCCACTTACTGATTTCCAGCAGGCTTTGGATCAGTCTCATTAGGTGCATTTTTCCTATACACTAGAAAGAACATGCTCCCTTTACCTGTCCCAGTTGTGTGTTAGGGAAGCTGTAGGGCTGGAGATTAGGGTTGTTTGTTTTGCTTTGTAAGGACCCCTGGCAACTCTTTGAAAACACTGAAAGAAACCAAGGTTATTACTCCCATCTCCCCACTGGAAGTTTCTGCTCCCTCAGAGCACAGCTACATAAACAGCTAATTTGGCATTTAGCACAAGGGAAGGAATGGAAAGGCCTGGCAGGGTGGTGGGAATGAGTTATTGGAGGTGATGGGGGAAGGGCCAGAACCTTGGAGCAGAGTTACTGGTGGTGGAAGAAGCTGTGCTGGATGCTGAATCCACTGTTTCTGTGGCTGCAGCCTCTTTGAAGAGATGGGAACTATCAGATGTGAGTGGGAAGGAATCTCTTCAACTGCTAATAAAATGTTACAGGCAGTGTGATCGCTGATCACCCAGTTCACCAACACCTGTAAGTGAAGATTTCCTTTAGTTCCCCAGGGTCAGCACTATCCTCTGCCATTGCCCCAGACTGCAAAAATGTTGGATGGGAATTCGCTGCTGTTTTTACATTCCCATATTTCCCCACCTGAGATAATACCAATTTTTCATAGCAGACTTGTCTCTGCCTATGAGGAAGTCAGTCCTGTTCTGTATGAAAGCAATGCCTTCTGTGGCATGGTTTCCTGAGGTTTCCTCGGTGAGAGAGGGAGAAGGCTGAGCAGAGCTGAACACAAACCTGATGTTCACCAAAACCCACCAAAACTTCAGTTGTATTTCTGTTGACTGTATTTGGCTTTTGTTCTCACCCAAAGACCACTGAAACAAGCAGTTAGACGAGACTGTCTACTGCAGCTGCAGAACAGTCATTAACTTTATTTAAAATTATGTATGTGGCTTAAACCAAAAACCTGCTCCTGGCAGGTTTTCTGCCTGTTTGTTGGTCCTGCTGAGGACCCTGAGTCTGTATTCATCCCAGTTTGCATTAGATTATTAGATAATTGTTCATGTTGGAGACCTAATTCCTCTGTGGGCCTGGGAGCCCTCAGTAATCAGTGAAGAAAAAATAGTTACTTCCCGAAAGCAATTCAGAAGGTTAGATGGGATGTAAGTACCTAAAGTCTTCAGTCATTTCTACTGAGTGTAAAGGGAGTTCACGACAGGGAAACTCCTAATTTAAGCAGTTTAGCAAAGTGCCTGAAGTTAGATAAGATGGATTTGTGTGCTGGTGACCAGTGATTTCTCATGGACCTCACTAGACTTTCATGGAGCTGCTTAACTACAGATATGTTGTTTAATAAGGAAAAGAGAAACCTGTGGGAAAACAAAGAATATCAATAATCACACATACTTACATCTGGCAATAAAGTTTTTGGAAAAAAAAAATCAGTACAGCAGCTTGTTGCCTTTGAAACTTAACGCTATTAAAATGTTCAACATGAAGTTTCTATTTTTAAAATAGCAGTTGAAAGAAACGCACGAGATTAATAAGAAGCTAAATTGAAACCATGTTGGTTCATAGGTAACACAGACAAACACCAAGTTAATGGGGAGGGCTGTGTGTGCGCTCTAGTTTGGGCCATTGCTTGTTTGGTTTTTATTTTGTCTTTCTTAGAAAGCAGAAGGGGGTAGAAATACCAGCCTGTTAAATCTCTTACTTCCTTTTTTAGGCTGTTGTTTAGTCAAGTTTATTAAGCCTTCTGAAACAGCAGCTTATGGCAAGTTAAGACATCATCTACCACCCCAATACGTAGGGAGTCATTGAAATAAACTGTTCTCCAGCAGAAGTGGACAACAGGTCTGCCCATGGAAAAGCCATAAACACAAACAAGGGCATATGTAGCAATCATGTTGGAAATGGAGGTTTGACTATTGAACTATTGGCCTGGAAGGGAGAAACCATCTGACACGGGTGTCCAAGAGAGCTGCAGGTCTCTGTCTCTGTTGTTGGAGCAGATGCAGCTGAGAATAAACAATTCTTGTCCAGCTAAAAAGCAGGAGAGAGGAGCTGCACCTCCAGGGAAGTGAGTACAAATGCAGATAGAATTTTTTTCCAAGGTGATCACAGTCTCATGTTAATAACCACAGCTGCCAGCCCAGAGGACTTGATGAACTCAAGTTCTTGATATTAGGTAAAAAAAAGGATATTGAGCAGGGAAGTAGAGTGCTGGTAGGTTGGACCCTGGAGAAGAGCTTTGGTTTCGTTGGCACTGTTGTGACCATTTACAGGATGTCAAAATCTGTCCCACTGACTGCAGTGGATTTAGGATGATACATGCCAGCAGCACAACAGTCCCACATGGCTTTTATTTTCTCCCTGATTATTAATTTTGTTTTAAAGTCTAAAAGGAACGGTCTGCGTGGCAGCAACAGAAGAATGAGCACTGGAGGACCTTGTTAGTAGCCCAAAGGAGAATATGCAGATCGTGGCTTGGTTCATGAACTGTTGTCAGCAGCAGTGAATGTTACCAGCAGGCACTGCATGGAGCTGTGTATGGAATAACCTGCTGTAAACAAACGGCACACAATGTCCAGAGAATACTTACGTGAGGGAGACGTCTGAAAAATATTAAAGGAGTAAATGTAGAAAAGAACTAAGAACTAGTTGGAACTGAATGACAAGATAAAGCCAGGAGAATTTCTGCCCCAAGGCACTCTCAGTCAGCTCCAGCAGCGGCCTCAGTCTTCCTCCATGCCAATAGAACCTCCAGACATGTTTCCCAAATCCAGGTTTCTGGCTATTCCTCTGAGGATGTTTGATTTTCAGTTGAACCCTGCATGTCTCATAACAAGCTTTGGGTCCGTTTCGTGGTCATGGTTTGCGTTCTGTGAATCTTGTTTCTTAGATGACGGAGATTGGGATAGAGTCAGTGATGAGAACCTTGGGGAAGTCCACAGATATACAGGGAGGGATCTGCTAGTGTTTAACAACAGGACATTAAAATCTTTCCAGTTTACTGCTATGATTGCTCTGACTTTATATATGAACAAGTTACATAGGTTGCAAAGCTTCAATAACTTAAGATCTGCATAAAATCCACGTGAATGACAGGAACACAGGTGCAAACTGCCCAATGGCAGCATTGCAAAATAAATCTTTTTTTTTTTTCTGGCTAGAGCTGTCCAGTATTAAAGAAAAATAAACAAAAACCTCACAATTTTGAATGTAAGAGGAAGAAACCCCAATTTTTTGTCATTGAGCAGATACCCCATTTTCACAGACACTGACCTATTTACTCAAGCACTTTGAGGTCTCGAAGTTATTGTTTAGGTGTTACATGTTATTGGTAAAATTGGTTGGGAAGTAGAACTTTCTCTATTAAAACAAAATTTGGAATTTCAAAATGAGTTTGCACACCCCAAGGGGAGATCAGGCACTCAGTGAGGTCGAAGTGAGTTGGGCACTCACTGTGTAGGGAATATTCTGAGAAGTTTTACTTTGGAATTGTCAAAACATTTTGATTCTGAAATTTGAAAATATGACGTTTGATAGCAGTGATTTTCTATTATCATATTGTAAAGTGCAACAGTGTAATGCTCACTGGGGTGTAACAGTCTGCACACATGGTATGTATTAACATTTGTTTTCATGTAACGTATGTATGAGTTGAAACAATGAAATACAGTGATATGGTGAGAATAAAACATATGAGTCAAGATTAACTTGGAAAGTTAAAACATTGAGCTGTAAAACAATTTGGTTTCACAAAAAACGGTCTTTATTATGTAAAAACTACTACATCAAACTGCTCCTAGCTTTCAACCAAGTTTCATTATTATAAGTGAAACCAGCGATGCCCAACAATTTCCATTGTGGCAGCCTCTAATGCTGTTAAACTTTTACCATGCATGCTGAAATCATCCACGCTGAGGGCTGCTGCAGGCTTGGGTTCCCTTGGAAATGATCGGCAGAAATGCTTCAGCAGTTCCTGAGGCTGAGCACAGGGAAGAATACATTATTTTTCTTACATTAAAACACTACAGCTGTTTCAGAGAAAAGTATTAAAAAGGGTACTGGGATGGTTTTTTTGCCTCCCAAGTGTCTGCCCTGGTTTAGCCAAGGTGTGAACTTGTGTCATGTTAGTACATTCTCTGTGTAGCTCAGCAGGTCTGTCAGCTCAAGGAGGGATTGGTGGAACCAAGGACTCGTGTCTGGTTTTTTATTTCACATTTGCTGCTCAAATACATAGGCAAGGTTTGGAAGGAACAGTAGCTTCAAGTACTTTGTGTTCTTGATTGATCTAATTAGGTAATCGTGCCTTTCTACTAAGGGAAAACCAACTGATCTGCAGAAAAGTCAGTTTGGTACGTGGAACATCTGCTGTTCTTCCTCTTCTGCCTTCAACCTCAAGTCCACGTTTCGAGGCAGGCGCGGTGAGACGATCTCTCCTCCGTGCCAAAGCAGAGCCTGCGGTGCCAGAGATCTAATCAGGTGGTGACACCAAGGACTGGCAGAGATGCTTGTGAACATGGAAAAAGTAGTTCTCCTGGCTCTCCCAGACACGTGGCTGGCCAGAAGCGAGGTTTCAATTATAAGCAGGGCTAAAGTACATTTGTGTTAATGACAAATCCATCAGCTGAGGTGGAGATACTCCAAGAATACATGTGATGGGATTATATGCGTGTTGCTAATTCATTTGACATAGCTGCTCACTTGTGTTTGGTTAATTAAGATGGATGATCCCTTTTGGCTGGGAAGTGGCATCACTGAACCCAAATTTCTGCTGGAAGTGTAAGATGTTGTGTTTCCTGTGCTGCCGGGTGTCAGGAGTCACCTCAGAGCACCTGGCTGGGGTCTGTGAAGGAACGGAGGGTGGCAAGACGCAGGTTGTCACTGCTAACATAGAACGGGGTGGGTTGCCAGCCCTGCTCCATGAAAATCTTCAGGACCCATTTGTGGAGGATTTCTCATTGTTTTGGAACAGCGGCTCTGAGTGCCTGGGCATCGGTCTCCTTGTGAGGAGAGGAGGGGGTTCTCCGAAGCCGTGAGGAGAGATGGGGGGCTCCTCCCTGAGGCTGTGAGGAGAGGGGGGGGCTCCGAGGCTGTGAGGAGAGGAAGGGGCTGCCCTGCACTGCGAGGAGAGGAAGGGGTTCCTCAGGTTGTGAGGTGAGATGTAGGGCTCCTCCCTGAGGCTGTGAGGAGGGGGCTACCCGGCTTGTGAAGAGAGGAGTGGGATCCTCCCTGAGGCTGTGAGGAGAGGGCTGCGCGGGCTTTGAGGAGACGCGGGAGCTCTCTGAGGCTGTGAGGGGAGGAAGGGACTGCCCGAGACGTGAGGGCAGAAGGGGCTCCCTGAGGCTGTGAGAAGAGGGAGCTCTCTGAAGAGTGTGAGGAGAGACTGGGGGCTCCTCCCTGAGCCTGTGAGGAGAGGAAGGGGCTGCTCTGAGGCTGTGAGGAGAGAAGGGGGCTGCCCGAGCTGTGAGGAGAGGAGTGGGATCCTCCCTGAGGCCGCGAGGAGAGGAGAGGGCTGCGCGCGCGGGCTTTGAGGAGACGAGGGAGCTCCCTGAGGCTGTGAGGGGAGGAAGGGACTGCGCGGGACGTGAGGGGAGAAGGGGCTCCCTGAGGCTGAGAGAAGAGGAGGGAGCTCTCTGAAGAGTGTGAGGAGAGACTGGGGGCTCCTCCCTGAGTCTGTGAGGAGAGGAAGGGGCTGCTCTGAGGCTGTGAGGAGAGAAGGGGGCTCTCCGAAGCTGTGAGGGGAGGCAGGGGCTGCTCCCGCCGGGCACAGCCGGCTCCAGCAGCCCCACCCCAGAGCTCACCTGAGTGCACCATATGCACTGAGCTAACAATATCTGAAGGACTTCTAATGAATTCCTGAATATTTTTGCAAATTATTGAAATTTTCTCTTTCAAAAAGGTAATAATATTTTGTTTGGTTTATTTCTATTAATAATTTTTACTTAAACAGGCATCAATAGTCAGATACTCGCTCTGAGTTCTTTTTCCTGAAACCTAATTTCTTCCGCCCAGAGTGTCTTGTGGGAATCTGAGTGCCATCCAAGCACAAGCTCCTGTCTATAATTCAGCTTCCTGAAGGAAGGCCAAGCTTAGCTTTCATTTGTTTGCACACATCAGGGCTAGCTTTCTCCTTTGGGCTCCTACATCGTTCCAAGGGACCTGCCCAGGCTCTACATGTGGCATGGAATGTAACCTGGTGTCCAGGGCAGGCTGCTAATTACAGCTTTAATTTTATTGTGTTTAGGAGGAGACAGATATCCAACCTTTCCTTGCTTATGAGTATGGATCTGAAGAAAGGCAGATAAGGTGTGCTGACAGATGGGACGGCCTGATGGCAAATTGCCCATCAGGTGAGTAAAACCTGCGACTGATGAGCCCCATGAAAGGGTGACTGTTACTAGAACAATACATGTGGATAGATAAAACTGTATATCTACATATATATTACACACACACGTATATGCATTTGTTTCTATGTGGTGTTAACAGCATCAGTTCCAAAAGGGGTTTAGAAAAGAAGAAAACGTGTGTTTTATATTATTCCTGTGTATACATTTTCTTGCCTAATACATTCTTCATTTCCTCTGGGGCCTTCTTAAAGAAGTTACTAATGTATAAGCAGTGCAACTTATAAGAAACCAATGGGAATCTAAATAGTGTCTTGCAATGCCTAATTTTGGTGATAAGTTAAAAACCCCTGCACTTTGTGGCTCAGAAATGGCCTGTTATTTTACAAGAAATGAGCTATTATTTTACAATAAGAAAATATAAGCAAGGGTCTGCTCTTAGCTGTAAATACTGCAAAAATTATTTTAATTTTGAAAATGGCAAGCTGTGGTTTTGTTAGTTGCAAATTGCTGCAGCTCCATAGCTTTGAAAGGGGGAACAGCTGATTTATATCAGTTGAAAATTTCTCTTTGAGTTCTTGATTTTTTATTCAGAATTCTTGGACCATATTACATTAGAAATCACTGTGGTAGATTTACCATAAATATCCAGGTTTTGTGGTGCATTATTCCTTGAATAATCCCATTAATTTCAGAGGCTTGAAAGCACTCAAGAGGACAGATTCCCTTGGAAAGAGGAAATGCTGATCTGCCTTGAACTATGGTTATGGGGAGTATCACCACAGCCTGCTTTCCAGGGTGGTGATGAACTAAGCTGCTGTAGCGCCAGCTCTGCTCCTTGTTCTGTGTGCTGTTGTTTGCCAACAGTGTTCGGTTCAATACAGCACCTCTTGGGATGGGTAGGAGCCTTTCCACTGACTTCATCAGGCACTGGCTGTTCAGGGATCTTGAATGAGATCAAATGGCAGCTATTAATGTAGCCTGGCCTTCTTCCAGCTTTAGTTATTGCCTGTGGTGCTTATACAACCTGTTTGGTACATAATTTTCTCTCATTTCATAAAACAGAGAATGACTCAGAGCCACTCTATGCCACTTGGTATTGTTTGTATGTTGTCACTTATCTTTGTTTTCGAAGGAGCTAAATCCAATAGCCATCCAGTAACTGACCCTTTCTATATGAGTTTGTGTGCCCAAAGGCTGCCTGTTACCTCTATATGACTCACCAAAATGATTATGAAAGTGCAAATCCTTGTTCATACTCTCTTAAAATGCCCATTTTTCAAAACTGGGACTGATGTTTGGCGCTGTTGGAAGAAAAATCCCACAAAACCTGGAACAACGGTAAGGTCCGGTTTTGGTATTGATGATGTTTCAGAAATGGAGCTGGTTGAAATATTTCCAATTTTAAGATGCTGTCGGTCTTTTTAAATATAAATTTTGGGCAAAGGAAAAAAGTAATAAAGGAAATAACTGCAAAAAATATCTCCATTAAGTAGTTTACACATTTCTGCACTCATACGATTTGAAGAGGGGAGGCACAGTTGATCAGGAGCAACCAGGTGTCACAGGCACATGAGTTTGGTATTGTAGATGCTGAGTGTGTTTCTGCACTGGTGACTGAGGAAGGCAAGATGTCCACCATCCAGAATTTGGTAGCTCTCATCACACCAGGACTTTGCTCCCATTTCTCTCCGTTTCTGCAGCACTTTGTCCTGCTTGCTGAGTTTTCTCCCTCAGGTTATTTGAGGGAAACAGGTGTTTCCCAGGAAGCCTCTGTGCTCACAGCTCTAATCACTGTCTCTGGCAAACGGATCCTTTGTGCTGTCTGGAGGATTAATAGAGGGTTAGGTGCTTAAAAAAATAAACAGTGAGTGCAAACAGTGGGAAGGAGTAAAGCTGCATGGGGCTGATGAGCGAGGTGATGTCATTTGTTTAGCAGAGGTGATACAGCAGTCAGAGATGCCATGAGGAGAAGGCTCCTTTGAAGAAAACAGGGGAGTTGTGAGGCAAACCACAGAGGAGCTGTTAGTGGCCAATGGAAAAGGGTCGTTGGGTTTGAAGCCTTGGAGCTCAGGTGCGGTGCAAGAGAATAGGGGCTCATTGTTAAGGCAAGGATCAGCGCTCCCTTTTGTTCCTTCCCCTGCCCCCCTCCTCCTCTGGCACTACAATAATAATATCTTGTCACTCCTAAGACATGCTGGCACAGATCGTGTTCACTGATGGATGTTCGGTCAATGGACGTACTAAAATGGTTTGTTTCTGTTGATGTATGTCTTTGTAGGCTCCTCTAATGGGAGTGTAAATAAATGAACCCTTCAGCAGGGATTTCTTTCACTGCAGTCCCGTTTAACCTCTGAGTGCCTCGCTGCCAGGAGTCGCTCCAAATGCTTTACTCGACCTTGCATTGCTTCTGCCTTTTTCTGGAGTTTCATGTATTCCATTTGCTGTCCAAGTGCACAGGCAATTTGCTATATGTGGATGCAATTAATTTTTTTAATGAGTATTTAGTAAAACAAGGCTGAGAAATTAGGATGGGCAGTCAAGAAAGGTAAGGTCCTAATGTCCACTAAGACAGTTCAAAAGAGTTCTCATTATTTCCCTGGGAACTCTGGAGGTGATGACAAGCTCTCGAGATTAATTTCTTTAAAGTTGTGTGCAAGACCTGGTTCATATGAGGTTGTGGATCATAGAACTGGAACTTTTCTCCTGTGGTTAGTTCTCACAAGTGCATAAATACTACAGTGGTACTTTTCTTCAAGACAATGGGACTCAAAGGCATCTTCAAAAAATACCCAGAATGAGTGTATTATAGTGATAAACCAAAAAGAGCTTTTACAGAGAAGACAGGCCCTAATGTATTTATTCTCCAGAGATTTTTTCACCATAAGTTTATGGGCATGAGAGCTTTGAAAGGAGGTCAGCATAGTTTTCACAGCTCTGTTTTAGAGTTTGAAGTACTCATAGTTGGCACAGTTTGCCTGTACTGGAAGTGCCATATTCCATTATCCACCATTTAAAGAACCATTTAACAATCACTGACCAAACCCCATTTCTTCAAGTCTCCACTTAAAAAGGCTTTTCAAGAGAAACTTGTACACCAGCAGCAAAGAGCTTCTGGTGAAGATGGAAATGGAAGATAACAGGCCTAGTGCTGTCAGGGTAATTTCAATTGTTATTTGGAAAAATTACAAAGCTGGTTGCAGTTTTCACTCCATTTCCATGACTAATCAGTCATGGAATACGATATGCTTGCACAGAGAGAGATTGTCACACAGCTACATAAATGCTCACCGAGATCAAAGATCTGCTATGATCCATGTAACCTCCTGACAAGTTGTGTGTTGGGACAACATTCTGTCACGTCATGTATCTGCAGCAAAGACAATTAAAAGCAGCCTTCTCCCACTTCAGGCTCTGGCATGTAGGAGATGCAAATGCCAGATTTTGCCAGGAGACCCAGCTATTGATAGAGATCATCCCTTCCTGAAATGCTTTTGCTAATTCTTGTCTATTCTGTCTGGAGTTTCCAATGCAAATGTACTCACTGAGGGAGAAAATCCCCTTTTTCAAATATGCTATTTATTTTTCAGCCTATGTGTTTGCTGACCCTGCTAATAAAGTGCTATTTAAAAGCT
The DNA here is from genome assembly GCA_014706295.1 of Lycocorax pyrrhopterus obiensis. NCBI lineage: Eukaryota > Metazoa > Chordata > Aves > Passeriformes > Paradisaeidae > Lycocorax > Lycocorax pyrrhopterus. Next base: position 7,778,643 of record JACSVZ010000004.1, read on the forward strand.
GCATTCTAGAATGCGGAACATTGTCCCTCCACCCCTTCTCTTATGTGTTTATTGTAGTGAAAATGTAAGGACTTTATTGGAAGGTTGGCCATGAGGACACTGGAACAGAGCATCCAGTATCTCCATATCATTCCTTCATTATTTATGGTTGCAGCACAGTAAAATGCAGCACCAGATGTGAGTAAGAAGAAGGAGGGGTGCAAAAGAGAACTTCAAATGACTGTGATGAATAGTTGAAAGTGAACAGAGGGGCTTTTAAGGCTCCTTTAAAGAAAGCCTAATGCTCTGCTTCCCTAAGCAGCAGGCTACTGATGATGGAAAAGTCACAGACATACCTGCAGAGATTTGGGAAGCTCTTGTTTCAGTAGGTCTTTATGGCAGCTAAAAAAATAGAATTCCTGTGCTCGTGCCAACTAGGTTGGTGTGTCCAGCTTGCTTTTCTCCTTTGCATTTTGCTCTGTAAGGACAATGTGCAATGCCTTGGACAGTGCTGAAATCCAAATTGTGTCTATCCTTATGTAGCCACCCCTCCCAAGACCAGATCCTACTTGTGTCCAGTACTTTTCCATACTTGAGCAGTGCCATCTCGAGGACTGCTGTTTCCTGGCTGCATTTCTGGTTCTGATGGTGGCATAAAATGCCAGGCCCTGCAAGTCCTGAATCTTCTTTGCCTTAATAAAATAAGTGGTGACGTTTTCTTTGACAGGCACAATCTGCAGTTCCCTAATGGCACCCTGGAAATCCAACATTAGTATAAATCAGGAATGAAGAGCCTTCTGTCCTCTTCCTGCATCACCCTGTTTTATAGCAAGCTTTCTAAAATATTCTGAATTCAGACTAAAAATTACTAGCTTTTCCAACCAACAAACTCCTTGATTAATTTTTTTCTTTCCTTTTTTTTTTTTCTTAACATGATTTGAAAAATGCAGCAAAAATGTCACAGATGCAAAGGGTGTTCTTAAGGAATTATTGAAGCTTTTAAGTGAGTCTGTTGTTTGAGCACAGCTAAAATTGTTTAGAGTGGAATCAAGCAGCCTTTGTGTACTCGGGGCTCTGTGGGATCACGACTCTGAGGGGGATGCAATGTGTGGATGCCAATGTTCAGCTGACACTGAGCTACTGCTTTGTGCTGTCCCCCCATGGGCTTTTTTCCTTGTGCCGCTTCCACTGCCCCCACGGTGGTGGCTGTGCTTCAGGATGAGCCCTGAGCGTGGCTGAATCCTGGAGGTGAGGGGGAAGGGGATCAGTGGGAGCCTGTGGGTGTTAGAGCGTGCGGGCAGCGAGGCACGTAAAACACGGTGGGTGCAACCACCCCGAGCAGCAGCACTGCCTTAACTGAGCATTTCCTTGGTTTGTGCTGATTGCACTGATAGAAACATGCCCTCAAAGAGCTTCAGCTCCTAAGTTAACACAGTTCTTGTGAGGGTGAACTCATTGCCAGAGCAGGCCATGCCTCTTCGCACAGGCCTTTAGGAAAGGGTAAAGCAAATAAGCGCCGTGGTGCCGAAATCAGAGCGACGGCTGATGGAGCCCCAATGGGGAGAACAGCCAAACAGCCTGAATGGAATGTCAGTAAGCATGGAAGTTAAAAATACACATCTCAGGCCTTGAGGACACTCTGGGGACTAAGAAGCTATATTGATACTAGACTTCAAAAGTTCCAAATAAACAGCAGGATTTTCTCAATGCACAGAAGTACATACTTGTGATGTCAGAGCAATGTTATTTCTGCACTGCAAATCTCAAGGCAGTGCCTTAAAAGCCAGTCCAGATAAGTTGCAACTTTTTAAATTTACATTTATAATTGCTCTTATTTTATTTTTGTGTATCTTAGAAACTTAGTTTTAGATTCATACTTTGAATCCCAAATTTACATATTTCTGAAGATAGCATTACTCTCTTTAGGGGAGAGAGCACGGCTTGTGTGAGAGCGAGTGATCTTTCAGAGCATTAACATTCATTCTATGCTAGATGACCTTGGACAAGTAAAGTAAGAATGATTAAATTGATTTGCTTTGGGAGACACTTATTCACAGGTGAAAAATGCCAGAGAAGAGTGAGCCTCTAAAGCCAGATATTTCCTGAATGCTCCTTGTTCTAAGTGTTTGGAAGACCAACATGTCCCTTGTCCCAGTGTAGGTGGCTTCCCAGTTCTCAAACGCCAGGTAGGCTTTGTCTCTTTACTGTAGACAAATGAGAACTGTAGATGCCAGTGCCTGGATGGAAATTGCTGAAAATAGCTGTAGTTCTGGTTTTTTTCATCTGTGTTACACCCAGGAGTTGCTTTTGTGGATGTATTTTAACTCAGATTTGTCTAGGACAACTTGGAAAGACTGCAGTGTACGGAGTAGATATTTTATATTTGTGTCCTTTTGGTCTAATAGCAAAGCTCAGATAGAACCAAAGGCATGCCAAGTACCATAAAAGAAAATCAAGAGTACAGATTTTTTAATAGTAGACAGAGCCTGTGGAATAATTTTCCATGATATAAAATCCTTGAATAATGGTTGTAGGGTGAATTAATCAATGGCTGTAGCCTATGTGTAGATCAGTGGTGAATTGTAACAGTACTCTCAGCATTGATCTAGAGGAAACTGAAGAGCTTGTTGTGTATTTATGATAAATGCCAGCCTCCTAACAGGGAGCCAAATCACATGTGTTTTTGTGAGTTTGTGAGAGTGACAGTTGGCTGCTGCTGGAAGAACAACCACACTCATGGCAGTACAGTTTAGGCATAGGTTGATCTGAATTAAAATAGAAATCTGCATGGCTTCATGCAAAAGCTTTATTCTGAGAGCACGACACTCCTGTTCTACACATGCAGGGAGCAACATTCTCCTTGTGTGATTGTTTCAGTGTAAAAGGCAACAGCCATGTCTAAGGGAGAAGGAGGACAAGGCCAATTCAGAACATTACATTTTAGAGAACACCTCAGTCCCCAGAGCATGAAGAAAAATGCCCTGTATAACCCGATGTGCATTTTTAATACAACCAAACTCTTTGCATGAGGATGAAGCTCAGAAATATTGCTGAGCTTTTCCGCATGCGTCCCAGCCTGCGAACTCCCTTAGTTAATCTCACCTCTGTGTTCAGTAGGATGTGAGGGCTCTGAAGTGCTCTGTAGCACTAAGGGGAGCTGCTTGTAGAGCTCGATTTGAGCTCTATTATTGAGAACTCCTCGGAGGGCTGGGCGCTATGAAGTGGGACACTTGAAAGCCAGGTGCTGGGGAGAGGGAAAGTGCTGCATGAGCAAGAAGTGAGATTATAAATTAGAGTTCAGCTCAGCACGTTTGGAGCCACATAAATAGCTTAGGGGTTTGTAAAAGAACCCCCTCAAGGATTCAGAATTACAGCCAAAGAGGAGGGAAAACATAATGCTGTAGTACCGTGTGATTTATGCACCAAATAAGTTTGAATTAGTCACTAATGTGAAGTGGGTTTGGAAAGATTAATAACCCTTACCCAGCACTTATTGTATGATGATCAGCCATAAATCTTCTTGAGCAAAACGAGAAGTAGCCAAATCCTTTCTCTCTGGAGATGGACAGTGCTTGTGCCGTTGTTCAGGGGCTGCCCACTTTGAATTCTGTTTTTTTTCTTGGGGTGAGGCTATGGGTTGCTCATGGCAACTTGGGCATTTCCTGTTGGCTCAGAAGATACATGCTGCAGATAGGCCTGGAAAGGGATGGGATAACTGTGTGGAACTGGGAACTCCCATTTGCCTGCCTCATACCATTAGCAGTGTACAATTCACTCATTGGAATGGGCACTTTTGCCCAGAGAGGGCATAGAAAAGGTGTGAAAATGCTGTACGTTGCAAACTCTACGTTGTTGCTGTTCATGGTCTGACTATTTTGGTCCTGAAAGACTTTTAAGATCTTTTTCCTACTTGTTGTGGTTGTTTGAAGTGGAAAACTTTCCATTAAGGCTAAAAATCCCGTTCTAGTTGATGCTTTGCCCATTTGTATTTGTGCCAAAACCAGTATGACTTTTGATTTCGTCTGAGCATCTGTCAGCTGCTGACCCACCACACCTTCTCTTGTGTGGCCTATATAAACCAGTGCCGACTGAAGCTTCAAAGAGTGACTTCCCTCCCTGTAGGACTGTACCTCACACTTATTTCCAATAAACTGCCATCCTCTCAATTTTCCACAAGCAACATGTAATTGAGCAGTAACCTCAGTGTATGAAAATCTGTGTGGCAGATGAAAAAAACATCATTAGACCAGAGGCAGCTGGAGCACAGTCATGGAGTGTAAAGAGCTCAGCTCCTGTAGAATCTCTTTCATGGATATTTAGAGTTTAAGAGAAAAAAACCTCTTCAGCTGTTTGATGGAGGTGAAAATCTTATCAACCCAGGGAAGAGGGAGAGCTGTTTGATGAAACAAATTGTTGAGGAGATCTGGCCAGATCAGCCAAGTGTGAACCCCCTGTAATCCCATCTGGACAGCCAAATTTGCTTAGGTTGTTGAGGGCGATGTGTCCCAGAAGATGCACTGTCCATAAGACACAGGGACTCTGCACGGCAGAGCGGGCTGCTGCTGCGTCATAAAAAGGTATCTTTTGTTTCATGCTGCCTTTATTGTTTTAAATGAGTGTTTGGCATTGTTTTGTTACCTGAATTTACTCAGCTGATGTTTACAGCAGCTTTTTGCTGCAAACTTGCTGGACAAGATGTAGTTGTTCTGCATAAAACATCCTGGTGGGCTGAAGCACAAGACTGTGATGGACCTACACTCAGCAGTTGTTCTACAAGTCCATCCTTAGAAATGTCCAAGCCTTCCCTTTCCTGAGAGTGCACCAAGGATGTTGTGGTTGCTGGGAAGCCATGAGTGGGGATTTGAAGTGATACCTGCTCTTTTCAGCTTAACTGAGCCGGCCTAGAGAGCCAAAGTAGTTCCTAAACCAAGAGTCACACGTGTGCCACCACAGCTGTTGTCCAGAGAAGTTGTTCCATGTGGCTCTTTTCCCTTTTCCAATGTGAGAACATTGCCTGCTTGCTTCCAAGAGGACCTTGGAACAAGCTGGAATATCCACATGAAAATCAAGTGAGAATCCTCTTAGTTTAGGCTTACCTTTTCCCAGTTGAAATGGAGGCACTTGCAAAGCTGATTGGTGAATCTTTTCAAGAGTAGGCTCCTGGCAATACTTTTGGGAATAATGATTGTGGAACCAGAGCCATAAAAGGCATTAAAATACTCTTCCTAAGTACACTTCCCCTGTGCACATCTGTGGAATGTGATTTTGAAATGCCTCAAATTCACGCTCACAGAATCTGTCACTGTTCCCTGTGACCTTGATCAGGAGCATTTCTCTTAATGCCTGTTATGCTCCCAGATAAGCAAAGCACCTCCCATTGACCCAGGCAGGTCATTATCCTCTTGCCCTTTATCAGGAATCCTTCAGCCAATTAATCACACACTGCTCTGCAATCTTGAGGCTCAATTATGCCTGGACAAGTGTTGCTCAGCTGTTCCTCCTGCTACAGATGTGAGATATCCTGAGATTAGCTCCGATTCACAGAAGTCACTGATTCCATATCAGGCGCTAAGAAAAGCGGGGCTGTCTGGGAGGGAAGTGACACCATCTTGGAAGCATTTTATCACAAAGTAAGTGGAGATGTCTAAAAAATCCTGCTTGCCACCACCACATCACAGCAAGTCCTTCTCACTGGCGGTTGCCTCTCAGCCTGAGACAATTTACCAGTATTTTCTAGATGGAGATGTCAGCAGACTAATAAACTGTTAGTAGTGCACCGATGACAGACAGTAGCAAGTTCTCCTTTGGTATAGTAGATAGCTTAACTTGGAATCCCTGTGAAAACCTATCTTCTCTTCTTTTGTGAAAACCTGTTTTGTGCACATTTAATAACTTCTGGTTTTATTTATATTTTCCTATTGTTACCGTTTGCTTGGGGTACTCCATCATGGACATGTGCGTGTGAAATAGTTTGTTGGTATTTTTGATTAGTCTAAAAATTCTGCCTTAGGTTTTTTGTTTCATTTGTTGGTTGTTTGGGGTTTTTTTCAGTAGCTGTGGCTTGACACACGTAATTGTTTTAGAGGGCCTGGGTCAGAGTACATTTTGTGGCCCCCAGAGGTACTGTGGGGCACCCACTGAAACTATGAGCAAGATGTGCCTGATCTTGGCAGTGTGATTCTGTGTTCGTGAGGTTGTTCTTTGTAACCATTTTCAGCTACACAGAAGCTCAGGCAAACATTTAGTACAGATGCTTGCAATTCTATAAAATTGTGTTATCCTCTTTAAAAAAATGGCCTTCTGATTTCTATAAGCAGACTTTGTTAAAAAAAATTCTGAGTTTTGAATATTTAATTGTGGTTCCTCCTGTTTTTATTTTTAAAAAGCTCTTTTTTGAACAAGATAAGCAGATGTTGAATATGTAATTGTTTACTATAGAAAACCATAAACTCTGCAGAATAACTACCCTTTATCACTTTCAGGCTTCAAATAAATTCTCTTAGAAACCCCTATGGAATGAAGGCATTTGCATTTCCTCTGTGGATGGTGCCACAGAGAGTCAGGGAGCAGATAGGATCTGCTTCTGCACCCTGCCCCTGGCTGGGGGCTCTTTGCACGCTGGTGTGAATGCAGGATACACGGGCAAGTTAAAATGGATTTGGGGCTGTGGAAGAACAACTGGATTTAACTGGGGCTGAGGCAGCTGTGAGCACACAGCAAGACTGTGTGTTAGCTCACAGGGCTGAGCTGGAAAACTTGTCTGAAAACACCCAGATATTCTGCCTCTCGTTTTCTGCAGACAGAACCACTGCTGTAACTTCTCACATTGGTATCTCAATTTGCAGTCTAGACCAAGCCTGTGTGAGGGTCAGATACTGCACCAAGCAGAACCACGAGAGCCCTTTTTTGTAACAAGTTATTGTTTGCCAGGCAAGGGAAAAGTGAACTGTGTTATCCGAGGTTGGCACAGCTAAAAAACATTTTGAATGGCCTTTATGAGTCAGATTCTTACATACAAGTTCTCACTGACTGGTAGGTTCAGGTTGTGGAAGAGTCCAATTGTGCTAAGACACTGAAAAAGGATTTTTTCTTCTGAAGGTGTCTTGCAATCTAAGTGTAGGGCTACAGGAGTCTGATGTGATAGATTTGTTGCTGAAAAAGTTATATTTGCATCATCTTATCAACAAGATATGAGAAATGGAGACTGTGTAAACGTGTGTGTAGAAAGGGTACTTCACTTGAAACTTGTTGCATTTTATTTTAATTCTCAAAATGATGAGGTAATGTTTGGACTTGGCTGATTGTTCAACAGCAAATACTGCAGATGTATCTATTTTTTACAACACAGCTATTTGATTTATAATACTTCTATTATTTTGGCTGTCCACACGGAGGGGAATATAAACTGCCTCTGTTTTTGCAGCTCAGAGTACTCCAACCATCCCCCTCCCACCTTTTAAAAATAATTAAAAGGGAACCTTAAACACATCTCAGAAAAGCCCAAAGAGAGGTGGTCTCATCTTTAAGATGAAAAAGAGGATTAAACTGGAGGGAACTGAAGTTATTTTGGTGGTTTATAAATAATCTTCCAATTTCCTATCACTTGCCACTTCATCTCTTGTGGGGTGAGTGCTGGATTCTGCTACTCTTTTTTTCCAGACTTTCTGCTTTCTGTGTTGATCAGCCACAGGAGTGGAAAAGACGCTGGAAAGATGAAGGGAGCTACAGACTCCTAAAGAAGGCATAGGAAATTTCTAGGGATGCAGGCAGGAGCAGGGTGTGCAGTTCAGCAGGGGGAAGCTAAGTTGCCATTTAGTCCCCATAGGAACCAGGCAGAGCTAAGAACAGAGCAGGTAGGACATCTGGCTTCTGATGAGGAAAGTAAAGGACACAATTTTTGTATCAAATCCCAATTTTTTCAACCTCTTTGGCTAGGGATTAAAATATTTAGCATGTAATCTGAAAGGGGGTTATGTAGTGCTGTTTCTCCAGTGTTGGATCTCCAGTGCTGTATCTGTTGCTCTGCTTGGGGTCTTGGCAAAATGAAGAAATGCTGAATAAAGTTTATTTCCTCTGTGGCCAGATTTTATCAGTGTAAAAGCATGTCCTTTTGTTTTATTACCATATGTTCTAAAAGGATCCCTTCCTGCTTGGAAAAAGTTACATATTTTTCTTGTTTTCAGTGTATTTCACTAGTTTTAAAATACAACTTTACTTACAGTCTTGGCTGTAAAAACACCAACACCAACTACCTTTTACAGGTAGGGATTTGGAGGTGCAGAAGTATCCAGAAAGCTGTCCAGGATCATCCTGTAGATCAGGATGCAAACCCCATGTTTCCCTGCATAGCCCAAGAAGCATCACCTTTTTTTGGGACACTTAAAATTTTGTTGAATTGGCCAAGGAAAATATTTGTGTTCAGACTCATGTTATCTAACAGGTGTGACTGGATGTGATTTAGCACAGGGTCTTTACTGAGTTAGGAAAAGAAAGACAAACCATGTGGTATCTGGCAAGTAGACTACAATAAGGTGAAAATATTTCATTCAAACATAAAAACAAAACTGAGAGCCTGACCTTAGAATGAATTATGGTGGTAAAATACTACGGTGAGATGAGATGAGATGAGATGAGATGAGATGAGATGAGATGAGACGAGATGAGATGAGATGAGATGAGATGAGATTGGGCCCTAAACTCAGAGTCCCTACTAATATGTCTGTCAGTTTAAGGAATATTGAACCCTGTAAGTGGTCCTGTAAATATCTGTACTGTTTTCTTGTGTAAAAACTTCTTATTCCTAAGTCCTGCTTCTCTTTCCCTCTTTTCCCCTGAAAAATTATGGGCTCTGTTGGTGGTGATTGTACTTTGCTTTTCCCAAGTTCCATGGTTCCGGATGGATGTGGTGCGGATTTCACGAGATTTTAGATTAAGGTCCTGTGAGCAGATGCCAGATGTGTGTAAGCACTGCTGTATGCTTTTCTCCTCCTCTCATTTATTACCTTGCAGCATCTGAATACAGAGGAAATTAGAGATTCAGATTTGTACTTCTCAAAGAAAAAAAAAGGGGGGGGGAAGAGTGAAAGAAAAAAGAAAAAGAAAGGGGGAAGGATCCCACCAAAATTGTTTTGTGATTCACTGTGGGGTCGTGACCCCGTCCCGCTGAGACTCCTGTTCCAAAGTAGTAACTTGGTAGCTGGAGTTTTTTAAAGTGGTTGTTGATTGGCTTAGCTGTAAGAAAATCACATTTCCCTGAAACTCTTAGGGATACTTTAAATGGGTGGATTATCCAGCTGCCTGATTAGAAGTTTGGGTTATGTAAACATGGAGTGTTTAGATTTAGGCTTTTCAGTTGAAGTCCAGGCAGCTGTTTGCACTTAACTCCATCAAGAAGCCCAGTTAATCAAAGAGCAGGAAGGATTTTTTACCTTCTTAAACCTGTGTCATTATTTCTGCTGTCCAAACCCTTTGGAGTTAGGCTTGTTGCAATGTAGAACAAGGTATTTTGGATGTTCTGCTGAGGAAACAGGAAAGAATGGATGGGGTTTTGGTTAGTGAGATGTGGTGCCTTGTGGATTTTTCCCTTTTGCTGTGACATAATCATTTTTCCATTAGTTGCTGCTGAAGTCAAACTTGACTTTTTGAGTCTTGGAGAGCTGCTCAGAGCAGAAGGTGGAGGCAGATCCACCTCAAGGCTCTGGCTCTGTCCTACACATGTAGCAAGCCCAGCCATGAGGATGTGTGGAACCTGTTTACACTGGATTTATTTTAGGGCATTCTTGACAGTGTGAATAGATATCAGAGTAACCAACTAGCTTAACACTTCAGGATCCAAGCAGTGAAAGAGTCTTTGTGTAGCAAAGAAACAGTGTCTTTCTTCTCCAGGAAAAGAAAAAAAAAAAGGAAATAAGGAAAAAAAAGGTTCTAAAAAGTCTGGTTTATTTTTATGTGTTCTGTTTTAACCACTACCATTTTGGAAATTTAAAATTTCAGGAGAAGAAAACCCCTCAAAAGTCTTTGTAAAGCAGCTTCTCTCAGTGGTTCTCTCTTTACATTCCTCTGCTGGTTGTTGCAATTATAAGTTTATTAATTGTTGATATATATTTCTGACATTTTTGTTCATTTTCTAAATCTAGAGGTAGCCAGATGCAAACAGGGAGCACTTTAATGTGCATCTCTACAGCTTGCGTACTTGTGATTAGCTGAAATTAATTTCTGATTACTTGATATCAGTAAGATTCGCTGCCTTGTCTGTATGCTCACAGTTGTACTGTGTGCTACCAAAACCTAAATATATTATATGGTACAAATTTTTGAAGTACTAAACCATGTTTAGCAGTGAGAAGCAAAGCATATTAAAATATTTTTTTTTCTAAAATTATTTTCTCCAAATCTTTGAAATTTCCAGCTATTATGTAGTTCTGACCATTGACAATATCACCAGGGAACTCTGATGATGCTGTTAGCACACAAGTGATGCTCCTGGAGCCATCAAGGGCCCAGCTGTGATCTTTTATTTTTTCACCCAGAGAACTGTGGTTTCATAGGGCAGGCATTTCCCTACCAGTTTACTGGATAATATATCCAAGAACCATAATTCCAGCCTGAATTACTAATCAGTGTCATATTGTAATTATAGAAAATATATTTGAGAATGTTGTGGCTAAATATTGATTTACTTTTAATCTATAAAACAAACCTTAATTTATATTTTATAGTGTACATGACTTTCCTTGTAATTAGATCTAATGCTTATTATGTTAACAAAAAAAGTATGTGTCAAGTAATCCTGAAGAAACTAATATCTGTCACTGTGTGGTGCCTAGGGACACATCTATTCCTGAAAGAATTGGAATAAAACCCACACAAATAATAAGCATATGGAAATACAATAGGCAGCAAAGAACTCTGTGAAAAATTGGTGTGTCTGTGCTGACATTTCATAGAGTCATCTGATATTGAGCTATTGATCAATATTTGCAGACAACTTAAATTGATCAGATGGTCCTGGCAGGAAGACCAGACAGTTGAATCATGCTTTATGTTTTCCTTCCTTTTGTTCACATTTCTCCGAAGGTTCATTTTCCTGTTCTTATCTAATGTGGCAGTTGGATATCAGGCTGTGGACATATTGACTGGAATAAGAGTGAGTTTTTGTAGTTACTGTTCATATTGGTTATTTTCCAATAGATATATCTCTATTTTCCAGTAGAGATCCAGGTATCTGGGTGGAATATAGTATTGTCACAACCTTTCGTGTTTTGACGTGCGTTTAAGCCTGAGCTTTCCTGGTTGCCTCTGCTGCTTGGCAAGCCTTGCCTATGGGAAGGAGCAGGCAGTGTTTCAGATCCCTCCTCCCAGGTGATTCTGGGCCAGATGTGCAGGGCTCTGGTGTCCCTTCTGTAAAGAATAAGGTAGAATAACATTATAAGGTACTAGGGGCAAAGCTATTTACAAGGGCCTGGAGTGGCAGGACAAGGGGGAATGGCTTCAAACTAGAAGAGAATAGGTTTAGATTGGATATTAGGAAAAAAAATCTTCCCTGTGAGGGTGGTGAGGCGCTGGAACCAGAGAAGGTGTGGATGCCCCATCCCTGGAGATGTTCAAGGCCAGGTTGGATGTGCCTTGGAGCAGCCTGGTCTAGTGGAAGGTGTCCCTGCCCATGGCAGGGGTCTTGGAGCTAGATGATCTTTGACATCCCCTTCCAACCCACGCCATTCTGTGATCCTGTGACACTGCCTGGTCTCTTGGAAATGCTTGCACCTTCTACCTGTGATTAACCCACCAGGCCACTTTATGTCACTATTGCTCCACGTACAAAACATGTCTGAAGCAGCATTAATTGAGCAGCAGGCTAGGATACACTTTCCAGTTTGTTATAGACTTCAGCCTCCCAGAAATGAGAACTCAGTATTGTCCTTGCATGGCTCATTTTGTTGGGAACATTCCTCTCTGTTGTTTACCAGCCAGGTGACTCTGGTTTCGAAATTCAGGAGATGCCTGGTCACTCGGGTCCCCTGGGTCATTATTTCCTTTCAGACTGTGCTCCTCTGAGGCTTTAGCTGGAAGTAGATGGGCTGAGGAATGATCTCATCGACATTCTCTCCTTTCCCTCCAAATTTTGGGACAGTTGCCTAGCAGCCACCCAGAGGGGAATGGTAGCAAGCCAGTCCTCTCTCTCTGCAGTAAGGCTGTGGCCAATAAGTAATGTCATGCTTGCCAAGATAAGGGTAATAAAATCTCGTGCTTGAGGGCATAAGACAATCATTGCAGAAGTCAAGCTGGAATCCCTCCCCAAACATGCTACAGCAGTACACAGCTACCTCAGCCAACAGTGCTTGTGAGTCGCCCATAGAGCAACTTCTCTGTACAAGGAAGGGCCCCTCAGACAGTCTGTTCCTCACTTCTGCACCCTGAATCTTCCTTGTAGCTGTTCCAGTGCTTACTTGTGCACAAAAGTAAAGTAGGAAAAGCTGGGGTTTAGTCAGAACCTCACCTTGATGCCAGTTGTGCTGTGACTGTGTGCTGGTACCTATTTACCATGGACATGTTGGGTTTTCCTCCTTCCCTTGGGTGACATGGCTACACTGAAGTGATTTCTGCAAAATTCCTGCTGTTGTGATGCAGCTGCAAGGGAGGAAATGTGAGTTTAAACCAGCTGTGTTTTCACCTCTGTATGTTCTAGACTCTGCTTTATATCCAGGCTTGGTGGAAAAGAAATGTGTGCCAGAGAGAAAGTCTAGAGGTTTAAATCATCAGCTGATATAAATGGGCATCATTCCATTGACCTCGGTGGAATGACATTGGCGTCTGCCAGCTCAGGAGTCTCTGTGGTGGGCAGGGAAGCTGGAGAAAAGTGACTGTGAGTCGTGTTCATTCATTTGATTTAGCATGTGAAGTAATGGGAACATTTTCTCGAGCAACTTGAGCCCAGAAAAGGACTCGAGCACCCGCAGCCTCCGGCTGGGAGCGTGGGCTCCCTGTGAGTGCCCTGGGAGCTGGGCATAGGAAATGCCAACCTGGCCCTCTGCAAAATGCCTCCTTCCATGGGCATTCAGAGGCAGGAACCTATGGGAAATAAGGTGTTTTAGTGGCCTTTTGATAAAAGAAACAGATGTGAAATGGTGCTTCCCTTTTAGACAAGACACTCTGGGGTCTGGTGAATGCTGTGTTTGCACAGTGAATCAGATTCATCACAGAATTACTGAGCAGCACCAGTAAAGGAGAATCTATAATTACGATTCAGTGGGAAAATATACAGTGGTCAATAACCCACATAACTCTTCTGTCCGTGTATGTGGTGCAGCAGTGTAGTTCAGTGTCCTGAGCTCTAATATGGAATAGCTGCATACTAGATTAGGTTGGATTTCCCCAGTTCTCTTCCTGTAGTAATCTTAAGAGCACAGCTATGTGAACTTTGGATTCTCCTCTTCTGAAGGGAGAGGTGCTGCCATGCCCCATCTACATGACGGACTGGAGTGGGAATTGGGAGTCAGTTGCTAGAGTGGAGGTTCCCAACCCAGAAAAGTTGATCTTTCTCTCTTAAACAGTGTTGTATTTTATTAGCTGATTCACCTGCCACACCCATTAATTTTGCTCAATTTTTGGGATAAGTACCTGTATCAATGGTAAAATTGTTTGGATTAATTAGACTGAAATAATTAAGATTATGCTTCTTTTTTTTTTACACTACAAATATTGAATCCTTATATTGTCAAACACTGATCACAGGCAGGGGATATACTAGATGTATATTTATAAATATATATATTTACACATTTATCAAGAGCCCTTAATAAGTTAACTGAAAGCAAACAAAAAGGATCTGTAACAGACCCCCTTTAACAGAAATGCCCATTATCCATATTCATAGAAGTAAACCAAACCCAAAAGATTTAAGTTTCCTTTTCCTCCCAGGAGTTACATTATCTGTATTCCAATACTTCTACAGTAATTAGAGATAACTCTAGCACTCAGTAAGCTAACTTTAATCTTGGGGAAAAGAAAATCACACAAATCTAAAAGCAACTCAAAGCAGATATGGAACAAGTAAGAGTATTATTACCATCAATTGCAAATAATCTCTCAGATTTAAAACAAAAAAATTCTATGGGTCCAGTTCTTCCTAATTGGCAGTAAAAAAAGTTTACCAATGTTTTTCCCCCCTTCTGCAGTATTTATTTGTTCCCTGTGAAATCTGACAGGTAGGTCACACCCCAGCCTTCAGTTGAGGGTTTTTACCTCTTGGATGACATAAGGCACAACTTTCAGTCTGTGTGGATCTAGGAGGAGTTTAGAGTGACAAGAATTATTTATACCTACATGATGTTCTGCCTCACAAACTGTTACAGCACAAAAGCCAGTGAGACACAGTGGCACAGTATAAGAAGTTTTATTTGCCACTCAGAGTGACCACCACTGCCGAAAATACCCCGATTTCCTGGTTACTTCATTAAGGGTTAGCAAAGTGACCTCTGTTTACTCTTTTCTTTATCCTTCAGTTCTTTAGGATGGTGAATCCATTTCTATTAAAATCAAACTCCAGCAGCAGAGCAGACTGGGAAGTTTAGTGGAGCTGAGTGTGCCTCTGCTTCCACTTCTAAATAGCAACATCTGTGGAGCAGTTATCAGGGGCTCTAATGGATTGGGCCACATTGTGAAAGTTTGGTCAGACAAGTGTGGCCCAGCATTTTCTTACAGGCACAACCTGTTTCTGTTCAATACCATTCTAGTGTTTCAAACCCAGAAAATAAAGGATTGGGGTACTACAAGATGCTCAACTCCTGAAATCTCCCACAGTTAAGGTGACCAGGTATTTTCGTTATCCAGTTGTTCAACATGCCTAGTCCTTCCAGGCTCTTCTCTTTAGCTGTAGAAAAAAGAAACACAGCTCTTTTTTAAAGTAGTTATTTTTCAGTCAATTCACCCACACCAATAAACCCAAGAAAGCTGATTCAGTGTTGAGTGTCCACCCCATTTTGCCAAGGTACACAGTGCCATGTATTTACTCTAGGGGAGCCTGCTAATAGCAAATAATTCCATCCCCTCATTTTACCCATGGCAAGACGGAGAAGATAACCAGCTGTTAGCAGAGGAGCTGTGGAGAGCGGGGTAGCCCAGGGTGCTCAGGGTATAAAGATACATGTGTTAGTGCAGGGGAGTAGCCAGCTCTTTGCACTGCTTGCTACCTTGCGTTTTCAGCACCAGAGCTTGGCCCTGACTGCTTCCAATTCTGACAGCCAATTCCTGACCTTTCACTCTCTTATGATCACTGTCGGTTTGTGCAAGAAACTCGGTCTCTTTCCTTGTCCAAAATTTTTAAGCAAATACTGTTGTTAGTATGATTGCCTCTGCAGTATTGGCTTCTAGGAACCAAGAAAAATCTCACATCACCACTGTGTACAATTACATCATCTCAACATCACAGCTGCCAACTCTCACTCTTTGCTGGAGAGCCATTATTTTCACTTCAAAGAGATGGACTGACCTCATGAGCTTCTGGAGAAAGCCCACAGCTGACTGCCTGCCATACCGACAGAATAAAGTGATCAGATGGGACTTGGGTTGATTAATGCTTCAATACAGAAGCACCTGTGCTCATGGCAAGAGATCAGGTCCTCTCCACTGGAGCAGATCCTAAATCTGAGCTACTCTTCTGTGTCCTTTTAAAAGTGGTAGGCTGAGAATGGAAAAGAATAACTGTTGTTCACAGCTAATCTGGAATGTGTTGGGATTTAAGGAAAAAAAGAAATCTGGCATCAGTTCAAGCTTCATTTTTAACTGAAACAAATCTAAATGTAATTGAAAACAAGAGCATGCATAGAAATTGCAAATCTGATTCTTATTTACACTGCAGACTCTTTGCACCTCTCCAGCAATGTGAAAGGTCTTGGAGCATGGTTCAGTTATTTTTACACTTCCATGAAGGGCCTGTTTATTGATATGGAGCTCAGAAATATTTATACGAGTGCAGGATTTGCCTTTCAGAGCAGTGGAAAGTCAGCACTGTGTGACTCCTGGGCACTGTGCTTTGGCTTATTTGGGGTATCCAGTTGGACTGTTGAGGGGAAAATTAGGGTCTGGACAATGTGTGGGTCAGAGGTTCAATAATGAAATGTGAAGTGCCTCATCAGTGGGTCATTTGTGTGAACCAAGTAGGCTTTGGTATTGGCTGGAAGCGAAGTGGCCTTTCAAGTCCAGGTAAAAGCCAATGATCTCTGCACTGTGTCATTGGCCAGATGATCTCATCCCAACTGGCGGCATTTAACAGCCCCACCCTTGTTTGATGCTGTAGCTCTTGCTGAGCAACCTGAAGGTGATACAAGATAATGAAGTACCCTCGTGTCCTTATGGCAGAAGATGTGCAGGTCAAGGTACTCGGCATCCGGCGTGGGACAGTGCATGGAAAAGCTTCCTTCGCTGTTGCCTTTTCTATGCCCATTCCGAGGACAAACAGACACCATCAGGCTCCTGGATGTCTGAATGCTGCCTACTGAAAGCTCTAAATTGGCTTAACCTTTACTAAAGGAATGGTAGAAAATGGAGAGGCAAAATGAGAAAGTGAAGGAGTGGTCTGGGAGAAACACAGTCATCATGAAGCTAGCAGGAAAATAAGGGCTTGATTATGTAGCTCCGAGAGGGCCCTGCCAGCCTGCAGTGCGAGGGGAAGAACCCGAGCTGGTGACAGCCCTTTCTTGGGGCGGTGACACCCTGTGTAAGGGAGGTGCTTTCTGTGCGGGGCTGAGCATGGAGAGTTTCCTTCTGCTGCTGTGCCAGTCGTGCTTTGCAGCCGAGACTGTGGCTGCCATGCCCCAGGTTCCCTCAGTCAGCTGCCTCCCACTGAGTGGGACACAAACAATTCTTCAGTGTTCAGGTTATAACAGAGTAAACCAGGTCTGCATCTGCCATACTTTTCTTTTTTCATGTTTTATCAGTTGTCATGGGCTTTCTTAACACATGAACTCCAGGACTTACAGGAGAATTTAACTTTCCAGTTTTAAATAATTGTAGAGAAAACCTGGAAAACACCAGATGTTTTAAAACTTACTCAGAATGAAATAAAAAGACACAAAGTCAATGTCTTAAAAAGTCCGGAGCACTATTTGAGGAATGTTGGAGTGGACAAAAGATGGAGATGTTCAGATTGGTGCCAACACAAAGTACTTGATGCTGTTATGCAACATCTAACACAGCATAGCCTTGCTCAAGTTTTTTTTCACATTTTCACTTCACTTTCCTACTGCAGCACGAATATTTGAGTTCGTGCAGCACAGAGGAGGTCAAAAGCAAGAACAAGTTCATACCTTCTGGCCAAGCCAAGAATGTTTTCAAGTTCTCCCCCTCCCCAAAGGAGCCAAACCACCAGCAAATCACAGCTTCAAAAATGTTTGACTGAAGCAATACTTTTATGAATCAATATTAAAAATAGACCTCAAGAACTGGACTTAAAAAAATTAATCCTGCTGCCCCGAATTTCCTGTCACTCTTGGATGTTGTATTAAATTTTGATATGAAATGTATTTTCCTGAATTGGAATTTGTCCTTAAATTACTTATGAACAATGAACTCTTTCAAGAAATAACTGCTTCCTTATCACAAGAATTAATGCTGTGGTTTTTGTAAGTGAGTTTCCATAGCTTATCAAATCCTTTCGTTCCTCTTAGTTGGAGGGGAACTGAAAAATGTCTATCAGTTAATTCTCTTCGATTTCATGATTTTAAATCAGGTAATATTCCACATTTTACTTTGCTCAAAGTGGCTACAGGCCACTATTCATTCTTGTTCTCCCTTGTAATATCTTTAGCTCAGAGAAACTCAATCTCTTTTTTTTCACTCATTTTACGGCTGCTTTGACTAAGGAACCATATTAACACCAGGCCATTTGTACCTATGTTCTTTTGCAGCCAGTCTGGTTCTGCAGGACCCCAGCATGGTTGTGACGTGACTGTGTTTGCCACTGAAGCACTGCCACCTGTGGGTGAATCCCAGCCCTGATTCCCCACGGCAGGGGGAGTGGGAAGGGATGATTCCAAGAGAGTGATAAAAATGTCTGTTCTGCACCATTTCAAAGCTCAGTCATGCTTACTTAGGAGTGTCACATTAGTTTTGTGTGCAAAAGGGACATCTCAACCCTTTGGCCCTCAGGCTGATGCTGCATTAGTGTTAATACAATTAGTTCAAGCTATAGCTAATGAAAGAGTAGTGTAGCAGACTGGCCAGATGGAAGGAGCAACCAGTGACCTTGGCTTCTGGCATGCCTTGAAGGTCAGAGCTCGAAGGCCTTTTCATACAGACACGGTACATTACAGGTGTTCCTGGTGGGGCCTTGCAGAGGACAGAGCTTGGGTCTGGGACCTTGTCGCAAGAGCACCAGGTAATTTCTGCAGTGGTGGTAAGAAGAGAAATAGTTCCTGAAAACTTGATCCAAACCCAATGGCAATCAACAGGACTTTGAATCTTTTCTTTGGTGAGCTCTGGAAGTTCTCCAAAGCCCTGACTCTCAAATAACAGTAAATTTCCTGAGTTCAAACCAGCCCCAGAGCTTAATCACATAAACCATTTGATCTCACAGGAAATCTGGAAGTGTGGTGTAAGATGCAGACCTGCCCTGCTTGGCACTGATGGTGCTGAAGACATCCCAGAGCATGGTCCATGTTCACTGCTGGATGAAGTGTGAGTGGATTTCAAAGGCTCTTCCTATCAGGATTCAGAGAGGAGGATTAGCAAGGGATGAGTGTGAAACAGGCAGAGCTTTCATAGATGGGAGACATCAGTGTATAGAGCTCAAGGAACAGCACTGGTCATGCTGAGCCTTGCTTTTAAAGGCACGTAGTTTTATTTTTGAGGTCACGGTTTCTTGTTGATGGACAGAATGGTTGATTAGAGGAATAAGAAAATCTGATGATGAGGAGTCACCTAATTTTGAAGATGTCTGTATTTAAACCCCGTAAAATCCTTGGGAGTGCAATGGCTACAAGAAAATCACCATGTGAAGTTGAGGTGAGCTGCATAATTTGTAGTTCAGGTAATCATTTAAGCACAATTTTATTGGCTTCAGGAACTGCAAAAATATACCCCAAAGCAGTTGTTTTTTCTATTGGGGCTAACAGCTGTGAATCGTAGCAACTGTGTCATTATATATTGTTCATTATTTCTGGGACCCTGAGAAATACAGGTATGTCATCAGAGTGAATATGTATAGTTCCATACAATAATGTGTTCTTTGTACTTTCATTTATGAAAAAAAAAAAATCTTGGTTTTCCTTAATACTGTTGAAGTATGTGCCTGAATAAGATGTCATTTGTAAAGCTGAAAGCAGATATCTACAGCAAGTATTTAAAAAGAAAAATTGGACTTCCTAATTTGTATAAAAGGGAAACCCATTAAAAGGGTACAAAGGATAATGCTCAGATTATTTTTCAAACAATGGACAACTTGCATAATCCCATTATGAACAGTATACATTTCACAGCCCATCTGGCAGACAATAAACATTGGGTCTCTGTGGGCTTGAAACGCTGGGTATTGTACTGCCAAAAAGAAAAGCTCTGCACATACGGCATTGGGTGGAAAAGCAGCCACGGCATGTCTCACCCCAAACATCCATTTTGTTTGTTAGTTTTATGCTTTCTGCAAAATAATGTGTATTTAATAACTGCCAAGCAGACCTATGGGAGTACTCCGCATCGAGTACCGGCTGCTGAAGTGGCAGGATCTTGCCATGCTGGACTGCCACAAAGGCACTGTATACAGCATCAGGCTAATGAATTTGCTCTTCCTGGAGTTGTCTGAGCACTCCTTAAGAACTTTTGCTTGGCAGAGCCAGTCAGTCAAGGGAAATGCAGAAGCTGGAATCATCAGAATATGGCTCCTTAAGTAGTGCCATGTTCCTTATGTCCTTAAAAACACATGCACAGTGTTGCTGTTAGATCTCAGTTTAACCACTGGAAGTCTTATGTATCAAATTATCTAATGGTGCCGTCTTCCAAGAGCTCAGGGCTGTAAGCTACTGGAAATTCAGCATTAGTACACATCACCTGCGACACAAGGTGACTGTCTGCACCTGCAGCTGGCTTCCCAAAACATCTGGATTGTGTTGGAGACAGGCTTTGCTGCTACTTTCAATGTGAGGAATGGAAGGTGTGACCCTTTCCAGGATCCATTACAGGACAGGGTGTGCCATGTAGTCAGTGCTGGTACATGTGAGTATCAAGCTTCATTTCAGATCTTTTTGGACCCCTATTACTTATGCCACCAGGTGTCAAGTTCCAGCTTCAGTGTGAGCAAAGAGGAAGCATCTGCAAACATGTTATTTCCACGCCTTGGAGAGTTGGAAAACCTGGGGCTTAGCTGAAGAGTTCATGAAAGTAGCAGGCAAACTGAGTGTTGTCATGTTGATGGGCTTTTTTTTCCAAATCTTGACTCATTCAGCTTCTGGGGGTGTGTGACAACCAGCAGAACAGACAGTGCCAAAAAGAAACACATTTCTACACTCAGGTGACTTTACATTATGATTAACGTTGCCTGTTGTGGCATCACTGCAGCAAGATCAGATTACTTGGTTTTACCAATTCCATACTTGTACTCATAGTGGAAAAAGTAAATTTGAAGTGGATTAAAACCCCCTGTCTTTCGCTCCCTTCTGATTTCATTCTCTTTAAATATTTATGAGTACTGCAGCCCCACAGTAGCTGAGCCTTCGTGATTGCAGCACCACGGTATTCCTCTGAGGCAGAGAATTACCACCCCATTTTGTAGCTGGAGAGCTAAGGCAGAGCAAGGTTCTCTGTGGCCTGTTCAGGATTACACAGGTACCCTGAGACAGAATCAAACCCCACATTTGCATCTCCCAACTCCTGTTTTCACTCATTGACTCAACTCTCCTGAGGTGCCCTTCCTTTTCTACCCGTCTGCTCAGTGCTAGGAGGGCTTCCTGTGGCAAACAAAAGCTAATGAAGCTCAGTAGCTGCATGTGGGTATTATTTGCTTGAGGTGAGAGAAGAGTTTTCCAAGCATCTGAAACTGGCACACTGATGAAAACAAGCGAGATTATTTTATGACTAGGAAAGTATTTAAATCTTTGCTTTAGTGGAGGAGTTTCAAAGGATTGTCATGAAAGAGTAGGAAGCATGGTTTCCTGCTTCTGTAATTTTGTTGTTCTTTATAGTTGATTAGAAGTTGAAGAGAGATCTGAGAAGCTCGTTGGAGCTTCCTCTTTGTGGAGATCCACAGCTGATTGCTTGTAGGACATCCATTTACAGCTGCGTTCTCAGCAGTGTTGCTGTTGGGAAGCTGATAGGCTTTTGTCAGATTTAACTTTCTGAAAAACTCAAGTGTCACTTTGCAAGCTCTGCAATGTTCAAACTCTCTTTTATCATGGCACCTTTGATCTGCAGCTTGTGCCTTCAGCGCAGAGCCAGGTTGGGCTTTTAGTACTTGTACTTTATATTTTCTGTGTCCCATGCAAAACTCTGCAGTGAGCTTGGTACTTTCATCAGCACAGATGACAGAGACAGACCTTGGAGCAAGACTAGAGTATGGGCTTTGGGTTGATCTGGGATAGTCACACTTTGGGTGGAAGTTATGTAATTCCAGCCTGGCTTGTCCTTCTCTCTTTACAGCTCTTCATCTAAAAGAGAGGCCAGTTCCCCTGAGACTTCCTGGGTGAGAGCTATGTGGTGATGCAGCATCATTAGGATACACTTGCTTTGTGCTGTGGCTGCTCGTATCTAGACCCAACTAACTCAGGTCCTGCTTACCAGAGGTAGTGAGGATATATCCTAAACTCCCATCTTCAGTAGAAGCTTGAGTCTGTGCTCCTGGAAATACAAAGGTATCTCATATTTGAGAAAAATCCTTCTCATTTCAGCAAGTCAATAAGTGGGAAAAACCGTCCATAGACACTTAAATGAAAAACAGGGATTTTTACTTTATTTCAAGATCAATGATGACTTTGATTGCAAGCCTGAGCATTAGAAGTCATAAGCAGCTACCAGAGTCCCATATTAAACACTGAGCAGCTGACGGTGTCCCTCAGATGTCATTGTATCCAGAGGACATTAATTCTGCCTCTAGACTGTGAAAAAGCGCCTCCCTTTTCCTTAGTATTTGAGTTGTTTTGTACAAAAATATGCAAAAGGCGGTTTTCTCTAGTTTGCTGATAAATCCATTTTTCTTCATGTCAAGAGACAGAAAATGAGGATGACAAATTCTGCCTCCCAGGAGCTCATATGCAAATGCCTTCCCATTTGATTTAGGGAGAGTTTCACATACGGAGAAGCTGCTGAGTGCACAGCTCCTGTTAGCTCAGGAAAGGTAGCAGCCTTTAAACAGAATTAAGGGAAGTGGCCTTAAAAGACATTATGTGGTTTTGTGACTGGAGAAAAGCAGCTGATCTTTCTAAATTGTTCTTTTAATTCAAATTCACTGAAGAAATGGAGCGGCTCTTGCTGACATTTTTCTTTGAATCTAGTCCACATGAATGAGGGCAGCTTTATTGTGCAAGAGTGTCCTGGCTGTACAAATCACATATGCAAAGAGTCCTTCTGCTTTGCATCTTCCAAAGGGCTGAGACATCAGGTTGTCTGGTCCCAGCTAGCAGGGGCAGCCCCACAGGAGCTGCTCGTCAGCCAGATGTCCTCGCTCTGCCAGTAGCCACTAATCTGACTTTGGGTGTTCTCCTGCAGTATTCCCCAAGAGTCATCGTGGTTAGCAATGATTTCCACAAAAGGAGAAATCCTAGGATCTAGAACAGTGGCTTTCAACTTGCCACCCACGTATCCTGGGGAAGAGGCTGTTTGAAGCTGACAAAACTCACATAACTCCCCTGTGAGAAGATCTTCACTCTGGGCTCGCTGCTGCCAGATGTTTCTGCTGCATCTGCTGCTCCTCATGCATATAGACTGAGTTCTGCAGGCAGAGACTGCCATTTGCTGCAGCTTGTACAATGCCCTGGTGCTGCCTAGTCCCCCTAGGGCCCAGCACAAAATAAATCACTTTAGCTGTAACTGATGGGAGTGATTCTGGGTGAGGATGCACAAACAACCAGCAGAATCCAGCTGGCTCCTTTACACACATGTGTGTTCTCCAGAGTGGTAGAAATTAAGCAATTGAAGCTGCAGATGCTTATGAAGACTTTGATTACCCACAGGAAGCAGTAGATCTATAGAATAAATCAGTGTGGTAATTTCTTTTCAGACTAAAAGGGATATTGAAGTCAGGAACAAACTTGCAGTTGTTGGGAATATTCTGTGAATGGCTAAGTGGTGTTGTTTTTGGCACTAGTTACAGACATCTTAGGATGGTAACTGCAGGATCACTGATAATACTCAGGCAGCATTCCTGCTCATTACTAGCAGGGATTTGGATCACTGCTTTCTTCTCAGAAAGTGATTATTCCAAACAACGGAAGATTTTGAAATATGTCACTTCAGCATGCTGTGTTTATCTTAGGAAATAGTGTGTTTGATCATTCTACTTAAAATAGCAGTGACTTGTTCAGCAACATGTGGTTCAAAGGTCGAGTGTACTGCAAGTACCACCTTTTTTAATACAGCCTTTGAGACTTCGCTCTGGCTAGTAGGAAAATGGGAAAGTACAAGTAGGAGATGACTAAGGCAACAGATACCTTAAAAAGGCCATAGACTTCAGTTGGAAATGATGCAGTTGGCAGGTACATGTTGTACCTTATTGGTGTTTTCAGCCCTGCCTGAGGTCTGCCTGGCATTAGTTTCAAACTCCAACCGTGTCATCATGGTGGGGGATCTGATATGCAAGAATTATGTTTAAAAAGGCACCTTCCTTTTATTTTTTGAAGTGACTTAGAGATGCAGGTATTTCAGTCTGATTGGCAAGATGTAGAGTCCTATGCAAAGGAGATCAGACATTTTTTTTGAGAGGTGTTTTTTTCAAAAGAATGAAACACTTACTTGAAGTAAAAATCTTTTGGAATAATCAGTCAGTTTGGATGTTGGGACCTTTTTTAAATTATTTTTTTTAAAGAAAACTCAGTTATGCCAGCTATAAACATTACAATTGATTTGTTGAGGATGGGGGAGGAGATGGGAGGGCATTTGAGTCCTAGTTTTCATTTGGTTTTGGGATTGGCTTAAGGGCTGAGTGTACTGAAGGTGTTGCTTGAAGTATATCAAGAAAATTAATCTAGGCCTGAGGGAGCTATTATTCATCTAGTTCTTCTGGTCAGGCACTTCTCAAATGCCTTTGCTCACCTGGCAGAGTGAGGCTTGAGCTTGGATCATGGCCCTACCATTGAAGAGACAATCACCTAATTCATGGCTGCTACACACATTTGGACTCACGAGTCCCCTCCATGCCACTCCTGCTCCTAGTTCAGGCTGGGACACTTTTTTCCTTTCAGGTGTTGGGTTTTTTGTTTGTTTATTTGTTTGTTGTTGTTGTTGTTGTTTTTTGGGGTTTTTTGAGGGAGGAATCAGTTTGGTTTGGGTTTTCATGTGGCTCATTCTTGGTGCAATGGAGGGGTTTGTGCCTGCAGAACAGCACTGACGGCTTGGTACCTGCAATCATTTGATGACCTTTTGCTTCCCTTTTGGCATGTGTACGCTTGCAGAAAATTCAGTTTGAAATAAAATGCATCTCACTGCAAAGCATTTGAGTTATTTAGTAAACATTTTTCCACATGTGCCTAAAGGCAAGCCTGAACAATACAGTGCAAAACAGGGCCGTCTTTGTTTCTTATTAAAACACATTAAGCCAAGCTCTATTCTGGGCTTTACCACTTTTCCGTTTTACTTGATTAAAAAATCTTTGGAAGGAATCATGCCACATTATGCACTGTTCTGCTTCTCCCTTTGGAGAGGCTGCACTGATAGTGTTCCTTTTTTGAAAGGATCAGGATTTTTAATGCTCTAGCCCACACAGTGTATCAGAGGAGAGCAGGCATCTTCTTCCACAAGTCAGGAAGGGAACCTGGACAAGCCTGTGCTTTGCTGTTGACTCTACTGTTGCCTGGGGTTCAGAGTACTTCTGTGCATTCTCCAAAAATGAGACATGCAGATTTACTGGTCCAGTCTGGTCATTTGTCTTGTGGAGCTTTCCCAGCTCAGTCATCAAAGTGTTTTTGTACTGAAAAGCCCCCACACTTTCCACTGTCATGCCTGGGAACTAAAATCCCATAAGTGTTCAGCATCAAAGGTTTTAAGGTACAATTGAATTTCCTACCCTTCTTACAGTGCCTTCATATTCCACTGGCTATGAGTAATTCCTTCTGCCTGATCCTGTGAAGATTATCACCTTGTTGTCTTAATTTCATGGTGCCAACATACCCCACAAATACTAATTACTGTTTCTTAAATAGATGGACACACTGGGTACCTGTTAAATAAAACTTCGGGCATTTTTTCTTTTAATTTGCATTTAGTTATGCCCCAGAGATGGACATGACTCCAAGTGCTGCTGGCCAAGGGTACATGATATAGTGGACCTTTATCCAATTGCTTTTCTGCTTATCACATGCTGTTACTGACTCACGTCTAGCATAAATACGGAGTAAGGAAAAGAATTGTAACCATAGTGAAGAAAAAAAGAAAAGATTAATAACCAGAAAATGTAAGGTGAAAGACTGGAATATTTCTGTTTGGAAAAGCTGCCATAGGACCTGGCTTTAAACTTCTTTCTTTAAGCTTCTTTAAACCTGGCTTCTATTTGGACTGATCCTCTGTGGTCTCCTCCCTTAAAGATGATAGATATATGACATTTGAAATGTAATTCATTTAAGGAGTTTGGCTTAGATGAACACCAAAGAACAAAATCCAACTCCCATGGAACATTGCAAAGGCATGCAAAAATGTCTTTGTGCATGGCTAGAATACTTAAATATTTTGAACAATCAGTTTCTTCAGGGAAAAAAAGGATCCTTTTCATGCAGAATGGGCACTTTTCAGAAGAATTGTGTTACGAAAAACCCATTCTCCATCAAAACATCTGTGATTCATTTCCAGACCACTATTTATAATGATAGCTAATTTGATTCATATTTTCCTCTCTCTTCACAAGTTGTGTGTGAAAAGATGGTGATTTTCACATATGGCTTTACATTTCAGCTATGCTTGTCAAACAGTCTTTGCCTATAGATCATTAACTGCCAGTTTGTTGAAAAGATTCAAGATCCAAAATTTAATTGGTGTTGAGTTGCTGTGACATGGTGGGATTTTCAGAATAGCTGGTTAATCTACCTTTATTGCTACTGAAGTCAGAAATGATGTCTGGAAAGGAGGATGAGGCTGCCTTGGAGACAAAGGTGCAGTTTCTGCCAGCAAATATTAAACGATTGGAGCTGTTCAGAGCAGTAGTAAATAGAAGGGCTTGGCTTTCAAAAGATCTCAACACCAAGCTCACTTCAGAAAAGCAGCGTTGAGTTCTGCCCTCCCTGGTGAGAATGTTGGGTGGTGAAGAATGGTTGGGTGTTCTTGGCATATTTGAACATCTGGGCATTCGTTGATGTATCAGCCAGGGATCAGGGTGCATGTGAGAATGTGTCCTCCAGTGTGGATGGTGAACTGTTTCAAAACCAGTCTTTTGGTGCTTATTGCTGGAGGTGTTTACAGGACTGGGATTTTCAAAAAGCACCTCTAGAACTCAGAGGCACAAATTCAATTGAAAAAGGATAGCCCGTGTTCCTAATTCACTGAGGAATGTTTTATGTAAGTGCAGTCTGGAGAAGTCAATATCTGTAAATATCTAAGATGTTTAAAGATGGGAACATCTAAGATGTAAACACCTAAGATACCTCTGAAATTTGTACCCTACATGACTTGGGAGAGAGCAAGTGCCACTGATTTTGGTGAGGGAGATGTTGGCACTTATGGAACAGTACATACAGAGTTCTGGAGTTCTCTTGGGCGTGCCCAGCCCAACACATGCACGGGGAGAGGGAAGGACAGGGCTTTCCCACACCACCTTCATGGCCAGAACCAGGTAGTTGTTTATCTCTGGCCATGGGAGTTCCCTCAGATAAATCTTGCTCCATGTTCAGCTGATGATGGAGTTGGGATCAGGAGTTCAAGGGACAGCTGCCCAGTACCACTGACCCCTGCCAAAGAGGGCAGCTCTAAGCACAGGATACAGGGAGGCTGCTGTGTGTCCCTTGTGTCACCCAGCCCAGTGGGTGATCACCCTGCCAAGGCATAGCCTGTGCCTGCCCACTGAGAGAGATCCTGGGGACTTTCCCAGTGAAAATGAGGGGCTGGCAAAGTCAGGATCTGGGAATGCCTGTCTGACTAGTAGAATTAGGACTGATTCCAGAAGGGGGTTTTTGCTCTTAATTTCCTCTTGAAAATGGGACTTTGACTCCTAAGTCAGTAAAGAGCTTTTAAAAACATGAGCTTTAACCATTTTGAAAATCTCAGCCTTGATCCCCACCACCAGTAATTTGCATTGGTACCATGTGAATGAAATTAGCCCAGTATGTTTTCTGGCATTACTTGCTTACTTGGAAAGTCTGACTATCTAGTCCTTCTGTGTCTGAATTCCTTTTTATTATTGTCTCCAAGCCATCTGGGGCAAATGGGGTTTAATCCTATGCAGACCTTTGGAGTTGGGGCTTTTTTGTCCTTCTTTTTTTTTTCTCTCTTTGTGTTTGGTTGGTTTTTTTTTTTGTTTTTTTTTTTACTATCAGACCTGAGGCATTTGGCTCACAGCCCAGGGTGAATAAAGAGAAATAAGGAGGAGAGGAGGAGCCTGACTGAGGTGAGAAAACCTGAGAGAATGATGAGGCGAAGGACAGAAAGTTGGCTGCCATGTAGGTGGAGGAGTAGTGACAATATACAGAGGGTGTGATGGCACAGACTGAAGGTTTTGTTCTATCCTGGGATTTGGTGGAGGAGAAGGAAAAGCCGGAGTCTATTAAGCCACAGGTTCTGGTGAGGTCTGACTATCCCTGCAAAGAAATAACTGGAAAATGTGCTACCCTCTCTTCTTGCATTGTTATGAGGATGATGCAGGCTGACTTAACAAGAAGGTAGAAATTAGTGAGGGGAAACATAGGAAACAAAGGAACAGGCAAATGTGGGAAAAGAAGAAAGGATATGCTGCTAGACTGAACAAGGAAAGAGGTAAAATAAACAAAAAGGTAGAGGAAAGTGTCACAACAGCAGAAAGTTTAAGTGGAATGTAATTTCCTTAATGTTCCAACCAGTATTTTCCATGTGGAGGAAAACCCCAGCATTTGCAGAGAGAACTGATGAAACCCCCGACTGTGTGGCTGAGCTCTTTCCTTGCAAAGGGAGCTGAAAGAGAGAGACTTGAGATACTGATTTTTTAATTTAGAATTTGTACTTTTGGGTCATTTTAAAGGAGAAGCAGTAGATTTTCAGAGCTGTTTGTGGTCTAGAAGAGGAATAAATTGTGTCATAATTAGGGACAAGAAGAAAAGGTAAAGGCTTTCCTACAGTTTTGTCACCTGAACATGGTGGAAAAAAATAGGGCTGATAGGTCTTTCCATAGAAAAAATGTGGATGTGTTCTTGATTTGGTTTTTTAACCTGAGCCAGATAATTCAGATTAAACCAGATAAACCAGGGCAATTTGAGAGTCATCACTGTTATTTTAAGTGGAATTGTCCAGCCCAATTAAAAGCACGTATTTGTAGCCTTGCCCTGTGCTAGGCAGCCGTAGCCGTGTCCATGATGGCTCTGCAAAGAACCTCTGTGCAGTCACCATGGGAGGGTTTGGCTGTGCTGGAAGCCCTGAGCTCTTGTGCCTGGCTGTGCTGGCCCAGGAGCAGAGAACTGGGGAGACTGCTGGAGTTGCCCAGGATCAGACAGGGAATTTTGCACAAAGAGGGACTGAGTGGAGGCCTCTTGAACTACAGCTCAGCACATGGAATTGGATAAGCACAGACTTAACGCACAATTATGAACACTGAGCTTCTTTCCCAGGAGCATTCCTCAGTACTGATTTAAAATGTACCATTTCCACCAATATTCCAGCCAGAAAATTAATTTGGTAAAATATTTGTTGAAAGCAAATATGGAAAGGGGGCTGGCACCCAGCTGAAGCAAATGAATGTTAAGGATCCAAATGAATATTAAATCTCTTTTGCAATAGTACATTCCTGTCTCTAATTATGGCTCTGGGTGAGTAGACGACTGTAAAGTCACTCCTGGAAGGTGTACATCCAGCAATCAGTGTGATAGCAGCCTTGCAGGTCCAAGTGGGTGGATGACTTGAGCACTATGGTAATGACATGAGGAGCCTTCCCTGTCTTGGAGACAAATTCCAACTGAGCTCCCATGAATAGTGGGGTGAGCATTACTGCCTGTGGAGAAGCTCTGCAACACAGAGACCTCCAGAGGCTGGGGGCTGTCGGGACATGCTGGGCACAGCTCTGCCAGGTCCAGGAGCAGCCCAAGGCAGGAGGCCAGGCCTGAGCAATTGGATTCTGTGGGCCAAAGGCTCCTGCAGGGATGCTGGCATGGGTAGGAACTGCAGTGAGAAGGAGGTGACCGCTCATTCAAATCAATTCCAGAGTTCTCTTGGTTGTGTTCACTTAAGGCCAGATGTGCCGTTTTAGGTACCTGAAGCAAACAGAAGATTTTGGGCTAAAATAAAGAACTATTTTGAGATGTAATGGCCTGTGGTACACAGGACCAGCCAGAGTGATCTGAGGGCTGTGGGAAGCCTGCCTGGGATGGGCTGGCCTGCCTGCGCCTGCTGTGGTAGAGCTGTACTGGTTCCCAGCAGCTGGGCTCTGGTGCTGTGCCCACAGGTTCCTGCCCAGCGCTCAGAGCCAGCTGCATGGTGTGGGGGACAATTTGTCAGGAAAACAGCCTCCACCATATTTTTTCCTTTTCTCTGTTGTCTCTTGCTCCTTTGGTATTCATCTAAATGGCCTTTTATTTTATGATAGGTGGCTTTGGTTTTGTCTTCCTTATACCATTATTTTTCTTCAGCCTCTTTCACTTTCCCCTCCTTGCTTCTCTGCTGTCCCCACTCCTTTCCTTCCCTTCCTCCACGTTTTATGCCAGTAGATGGTGGTATTCAGCAAGTTCTAGGAGTGCCAGTGTCGCTGCCTTTGTCACTACTGTCTGTCCAGCTCGGCAGCAGCAAGAGCCGCTCATGTGCCAGAGTTTGTCTGTGCCTGGGTGACTGTCACAGCGGTGACCTGCATGAACAAGAAGCACAAGTTCTGCTAAATTACTCTTTATTTTCCTGCTTGTTAAGTCTGTGAAAGAGCTGTCAGATTGACAAAGAGTCATAAACGTCACCAGGGTCATCAATTATTTGTTGTGATGTATGGGATTTGGGAGAACTTTGTGTACACATTTCTGTGGGGTTACTCAACCAGCTGGCAGAGGCTGTGTTGGTTTTGTAGCCTGCTGTTTGGCAAAAAAATAGGGCTGGAAATCACAGAATCATAGAATGGCTTGGGTTGGAAGGGACCTCAAAGATCATCTAGTTCCAACCCCTTCCACTGCCCCAGGTTGCTCAGAGCTCCATCCAACCTGTCCTTGAACACTTCCAGGGATGTGACATCCACAACTTCTCTGGGCAACCTGAGCCAGAGCCTCACCATCCTCACAGAGAAACATTTCTCCCTAATATCTAATCTAGACCTACCCTCTTTCATCTGTAAGCCATTCTCCCTTGCCTTGTCGCTCCAGGCCCCTGTAAAAAGTCTCTCTCCATGTTTCTTGTAGGCTTCTTGCAGGTACTAGAAGGCCATAATCAGGTAATTCTGAAGCCTTCTCTTTTCCAGGTGGAACAAGCCACTTCTCTCAGCCTTTCCTGGTAGGAGAGGTGCTCCATCCCTCTAATCATCTTGGTGGCCTGCTCTGGGCTCGCTCTAACAGCTCCATGTCCTTCCTGTGCTGAGGACTCCAGAGCTGGATGCAGCACTGCAGGTAGGGTCTCACTGGAGCAGAGGGGCAGAATCCCCTCCCTTGGCCTGCTGCTCAGGCTGCTTTGGATGCAGCTCAGGGAATGAGGGAACATATTTCTGGATAAGATTATCACTGGTCACAGATCTTGGGTCTGGATGCCCAACACAGCATAATCGGATAATAAAACCTCAGACCCCTTTAAGCTGTCTTGTGTCAGGCACCAAAGAATTGAAGTTCGTGGTGCTTTAGCAAGTGAGTTCTCAGCAAGCCTCACCTCTGCTTAAGGGCAGGATTTGCAGCAGGAGGATGGCTGAGGGTTTTCCTCTTATCATGGAAGTTGTAACGGGACTGCACCTGCTTTGCACCCTGTGTGATGCCACCAGGGAAGAGCCTTATTCCAATAGGAGAGCTCGCTGCTCTGCAGGTGAAGCTGTGGGAAGCACTCTCCTCCACACCTGCATGTGTTTTATTAATCAATGTCATGTCCGTATTCCTCCTTGGAAATGGTTTTTATACCAGGACCCTGAGGCTTACTTGAGTCAAAGGAAGGCTGCACAGAAGTTACAGAATTTGGATAGAAATTCTGTTAAGGATTATAGCAAAGATTTTCAAATTTGGGGGTGGGTGTAGAGTGCAAAATTCCCTCTGAAAAAGAATGGGCATCAGCACAAACAGCACGTGTGCTGTCAGCTCTCGTTCTGCTCTGTGATGCTTCCCGTAAGATCTAACCAGCACTGGCCAAAGCTTTTTTAGAAAAAGAAATGCTTTGAGTGTGAAACTCTTCTTGCCTTGCTTCTAACATCTCTCTGTAGTTCTCCTTTGTGGTCTTTCCATCCCAAGCCCCTTTTGGGCATGCTTGAGTGGGAATAGTGGGAATAGCATTTATTCTTTCTCTGAGTTTGGAATTTGAACTCTCTTCCTATGGAGAGTTTGACTCCAGCAGCAGATCTGGAACAAATTTGCTGTTTACTATGGAGAGTATAATTAGTTAGTTAAGAGTAGCCAGAAAATAAGAACTGAAATGTTGAAGTGTGATGCTTTGCTTAAGCTGGAAAATTACTGATTCATCTGTAGGAAAACCCATGGAGAAGTCTGAAGCAGTATGCTGGGTTGGGTGTCTCTTAAAAGATTTTGCAGGTCTCTGGTATTCGAGAGTTGCTTAGAGCTTGCTTCCTACAAGTTGCTTTAAACAGTTTTATCTGAGAAACAAATACTTCGCTGATCTCAAGCAAGAGCCACTTGACATTAGAAACCTTAAACATAAACCTCAGAGAGACCTTGTGTCTTGCTGCAGGAATTGCTGCGGTTTCAATGCCCCAACCTATCATTGAGAATACCCTTATCTCTCGGTAGTGATGTACCTCAGCAAGGCATCTTGTCCCAGGAAGTGTCTCTCCTCCTTTTTCAGTTGCAGCACCCTATTGTTTCTTGTTCTAGCAAGGAGTGTTTCATAGCCAATGTGTCTCCTTCCCGTTCTTTCTCCCCTTTGTCATTCCCTGGGGCTTAACCAGCCTGGTTGATAAACGTTCATCAGCATGCTGTGGATTACCTCATCTGAAGATAAGAACTCAATACACAATTACAATTCTATTTCCAAATAACAGTTGGCCAGGCTGTAATGCCTTTCCTCTTCCTAGGAGAAGAATATTTGATCTGAGCTCCTGAGTGAAGTCCAATGGATTTTAATTCACTATTATTTTTTCAGTACTTCCCTTCTTTAATTTTCATCGAGTTTTTATGGATATATTCCAAAGATTGCTGTCCCACATCTGAAGTTCTTTGAATAAAAAAGCTTTTTCTCCAAGATCCTGAGATGAATGATATCCGTGTCTCCTAAATATTAGCAATGTTACTAATGTTACTTTGTCTCCACATGTATTAGCAGGACTGCCTTAGAGATGCCTTTTCCATGTGGAAAAATACAATTCAAACATCCCTTCCTCTACTATTTTTGATGTGTGTTTTATCCAAATTTCTTTTGGGAGGAGGTTGCAACAAGAATCAAAAGCAAGAGCTATTATAAAGGGGAATTTCAACATCTGAAATACTGTTTCATTTTTTTATTCAAAGATACTTTTTCATCCACAATCGCAGTGTTTAGTTTGGGATTTTCATTGAAACTGAGTTTTCAATGAAAACTCCAGAATTTTGCCGACAGTTGAATTGTGTTTGTTGAAAACGCCAAGTTCCTTCAACAGAAGTCTTGCCCAGTTCTAATCAGCAATGCTGGAAAAAGCTGTCTGATCCTGCAGAAGTCCCCTTCAATCAATGAAAAGACATAATCAGCTCTGGACTTACTTCTCTTCATGTAACCCTGACCCACATTGCTGCTGCTCTCCCAAATCATCCTGCTGACAGCAAACCCTCCTCAGTGTGGGGCTGAAATTGCCAGTGCTTTAGAACGTGTTTGTACCAGCAGCATCTGCAGGCTTGGGGTTCATTTCCAGAGAAACATCTCAGGCCAACTGAGAAACATTTCACTAATCCTAAATCTAGTTCTCCTTTGCAGGAGAGAGCTGTAGCATGGTAGGACCCATTTCTAACCTGTTTGCCCACTGAAATGCTGCTCTCCACCCTACTGGAAGCAGCTGACCCCATGGGGGAAACACGTGTGATGGACCTTGATCCTCTCCCTTGTTCTCAGCCCTGGCCTCAGTGGGGTTGTCCATGTAAACAATAACAGATTTCAGTGGGGTGTTAATTTTAGGATTCCTGGCTAATTGCCACGTAGACACTTGATTGACCTTGCCATGTAAAGTACAGCTCACTTCAGCCACTAGCACTGCCAACTACCCTTGCTGACCCAAAGCATTAAGAAGCCATGAGTCAAGCTTCTCAAAGCACACCACTGGTTAAAAATGATGAGATTTTGTAAATAACAGCTTCTAGGGGTATATTTGACTGGGGTTTGTTCAGGTTCATGTTTCTATACTTCATTATCTGCAGCTGGGGGAATTAGAGTTTTATTATTTTGGTATTTCTTCTGATAGCAGCTCTGATCATTGCCCCTGATATTGTCACACGCACCAATATCCAAGGGTCTTCATGGAAGGACTTAAAAATAAAATTGGCAGAGAGCTTTCTGCCTTTTGGCCTATCAAATTTAACTCCCAAACTTGAGCATAACTTCCTGAAAATTTTAAAGACAGGCATTTGGGGTAATTTGGAAGATAATTGGCCCAGACATTTCCAGGTTTTGGGACTGACAGTTCATTATCATTCTAATTTGGTTCACATGGCATGAGAGTACATTTCCAAAAGGATGTCTGGGTAGTCCTGCTCTCATGTAATATTCCAAACTCATCAAATTAGGGTTTTGGTGAGCACTGGGTGAAGAACAGCATGTGGTGACATCTGTAGGAGAGAACATCCTGTGATATAATAGGCACTATCATGTCCCTTCTTAAAGGGATTCTTTGCTTTCCTCACAGGGTCTTTTCCCCAGCTTTTATCCACTCAGATATTCAGGAAGGTGTTCTGCTTGAAAGGCAGTTTTTATAGTAGGGAGGTACTAATGCAGGGTGGAATGAAAGGCGTCGTCATTATTTTCTCTTTTTGTTGCTGGTTATTTAAATAAAAGGGATTTCCTTTTCAGAAATTATCATTGTTTGATAGTTATAAAAAGCTGAATAGTGCTGGGATGAGTCTCCTCTTCACTCCCTGCTCTCTCCATTGTGCACCTCTGCACACACAAACCAAGTGAAGCTGCTGGGTCTCTTTCCAGTTTGAAGAAGGCAAAGGAGAAAGTATTTTATTCCTGCTGTCTGTGACTTCTTGGTAAAATGCCAGTTTTTGAAGAGTCCCAGACTCGCTCTGGGAACTCTTCTGGTAACCAAAGATGTAGAGGTGGTTTCTCTTGTATTCCAGGACTCTCCAGGTGTGTGCAAAGTATAAAACAGGCACTGATGCTGGTGAGATATTCCTGCCAGCTCCAGCCCTTTCATCTGCAGCTGGTGAGGAACTTCCTTTGAAAAGTTTTTTTACTAGAAGAAAGTAACTCTCTCCCAAGGATCAGTGCCACCACAGGGAAAGGAAATGGCTCATAATGTGGGACATCTCACATCTCCATCTCTTTCATCCCCTACCAGAAGCTCCACTTCAGCACCCAAAGTATCCTTGAATGCAGCGTGTACTGTCTTGTACAAGGCTTCCCTAGATACTGTGACGTGCAAGAGAAGCTTCAAGGTCTGTAGACCGAAGTCAAGATTACAGTTAGGGGTGGATTTCATTCCCCAAACCCTCTGTGCTTGTGTGTAAGTGTCCCTGACATTTTGGTATCAAAGCTTTCTAGAGGGAAATACAGTAGGGATGCTTTTTCTCAAGTCAGCCCCCGATAAAAACTCTGCAAGTCCATCAACATTAATTGCATGTCTAAAGACAAAACATCAGATTGTTTCTTTGGTCTTTCTTATTTGGGTTTTACTTTTTCCTTTTGTAAAAAAAAAATTATCAGCGGGCATTACTGCATTTAAAAACACAGGAAATGATTTTGTTTCTCTAAACCTTTTGGTAGAAAATATTTCTCACTTTCCTTCTAGTTGTGATCAGAGTCTCATCTGCACTTCTCAGGTGTTGTTCAGATCTAATCTGAGCAGGCACAAGGAGATGCTTGAAGCTGTCACAATGGCAGATGTATCTGAAAAGCATTCCCTGAACAAACTCCGTGCAAATTGGCGGTGGGGGAAGGGAAAGTAAAACTTAATTTTAAGCTGTTTGGGAGAGGCACTGTCATTATGTGCTGTATGCATTAAATGCAAACACAGAACAGGTTCAGGTCTGTGGCTGCTGCTCCTAGGTGTGACAGCAGTACAAATGAAATAATAAGATCAGGTAATCTCAGCTGGTCATTAACCCTGCAGTAAATGCCTGTTTCATTTGCCAGGTAGGAGCACTCAGGGACCTCAGCTAAAATTGGCACCTTATTGTGCTAAGCACACACAGACACCTAATTAAAGACGGTCCCTTTCAATGAAGCGTTTTTTTGGTGTAGATGGGCAAGATGGATAAAGGATGGGAGCATAATCATCCCTGTTCCACAGACAGGGAGCTGAGGAGCTCTGCTCTCCCAGGGACTCTGCCATGGTTTCCTGTGCTATCCTGGAGAATTGCTGTGGTCAGCAGGGTCTTACAGCCCAGCCCTGTGCTTCAGCCACAAGACCATCCTTCCCCTGCAGAAGAATGCACCGAGTTTCTTGTTGCTTAAATAGAAACCTCAATTTACATGTTCCTTGTTCCTCTTTTTAAAAAAGCTCCTTGACCATTTTGGTTTCTCTCATCCTCTCAGTGTGTTAGTCATCATTTAAAATACACACAATGATTAAAATGAGTCTGATCATGTTCAAGTACAATATTTCAGGGTGGCTACTTGGTATGACTTGCATGAGGACATGAAATGCCAGAAGGACCAGTGCAATCAACAGCAAACCTCTGTGCCAGAACGAGTGGGTGGGGTCATGTGCCGTATACAAGGGATTCATAAATGTTTACTATAATTTGCTGCCTGATTATATTTGACCTCTGTGGGTTGGCACATGTACTGATTTATTGCATCCATGCTATCTTAATTACTAAGGACACAGCTGAGAGCTTTTTGAAATGAAAAGTGACTTATTTTCCTCAATTACTTAAGTGCGGAGGCTCAGGCACATAGGCAGTTGTATTTTTCTATCAAGAGAATATATGATTTGTACAGCCAGTTACACTTGTTTGTGGTTCCCTGGACTGTGGGTATGTGCAGAGGCAGGCTCTCGGAGCTGGCTCATAGGGATATGTTTACCAAGACTTAGCAAACTTTTCCTTCTCCCACTGCTGGTCCTGCTTACAAAATATTGCTCTTCCGAGTCTCAGCTGGAGCTGGAAGGCAAAATGAGGAAAGTCTCTCAAAGGTTGCTCCCAGTGTTTTTCTAGCCCAGCTGGATGCAGGTATTATTAGAGACCTCATGAGAAGGATTATTCCAACAAAATTTTCACCCTGGCTTCGTGGACTAAGGGATACAAACAACTTTTAGATAAGTATCCAAACTTACACTTGCTTAGCCAAAGTGAGACACTGAAGCTTTTGAGGCAGCCCTGCTAACACACTCATTGTTGGACCATTTTGAATGTGTGACACCAAGCAGTTATGTAGCAGGTCGGCAGGAAATCACTGGATTTAAGTTTTTCATAGTTCTCGTGTTGAAAATGCCTCTGAACAACCAGGTCAGACATTAGGAAAGCTGATTTTCTGTCAGCTATAGCCCTGTCTTGACTTTTGTAAATTTGGGCAAAGATAATGAGAAGCTGTTTGTGATTTTAAGTTCTCTGTCTGGAACTTGAGACTTCCTCAAAGGCTCCACCTTTCAGTGGCCCTCTCGGTGTAGCCTCTAAAACTGAAGAGTCCAAATTGCTCTTTCCTTTCTCTTAGTTACTATTGCATTTCTGTGTGCAGAAAAGGTACATAACCATATCGATGGATCTGAATTTGCAGATGCTCTTGCTGTGCCACAGCACAGTTGCAGACCTAGGGACTTACAGGCATTATTCTTATTTCACGTTAGTTGTGCTCATACATAACTCAGCTGCTGCTGGTGGCGTTTGTTTCCACATCAGGTAGCAGTGCAGTCCACTGATTTTCAGCATCTGATTCCAGGGTCCCAAGAATCCTCTGCAGGATCCAAGACAAGTAAAATACTCACATCTCTTCTGAAAGTGGAAACAAGTTGTAAACTCTGAACTGCTATAAGAAAGGTGGTAATTCAATTTCTTTAAATCTCCATGATAGCTCCTCTCATGCTCATTCCAGGATTTAAAATACATATTGCAAACAGCAACTTCATACAGGAGTATGTTTCTCCCTTTAACAGATCACTTGTTTAGAAAACAGCTAAAATAAATCCAGGCTATTTCAGGCCTAAGTCTGCCTTTATTTCCAGAGTGTAAGGAGGAAAGGGGTAGACTGAATTATCACAGTGTGTGTGATCTGCTATCCAACCCATGGCTGCTGTAGGACAAACCAGGCAGGCTGCAGGCAGGCAGGACCCCTCAGTCCAGCCTTCCAGCCCCCCTTGCTGCTCAGGCCACTTGTGCTGCTCCTGACAGTGCAGCACAGAGAGGGGAACGGTCCCCTGCTCACCCACTGTGCCCCTACAGTGCAACTGGAGGTGTGATTGCAGCACAGATAAGCGAATAACCACCAGCTTTAATCTTCCCAGGGTTTGGGGCAGGCTGCACAAGCCCGCCCGGGATGCCACGTGCATATTCAACAGCTGGTGCCAGAACGTGGTGTTCCCCACTGCTTAGGGTATCCAAAGGAGCGGGATTGAAGCTGGTCGGTGTGTTGCTGACGTCTTTGACTGCAAGGCAGCTGCAAATTAAGGTGTTGGAAGTTCTCTGTCCAGAATGACTATGGAGGTGCTCCCAGTTCTGTCCAAACCTCAGGTCCCATTGCTCTCACTGCTGTGAGTCCTGAAGTACTTGCAGCTGGAATGTGCAGAACATCTTTCTGTACAGGCACAGTTGGATCTGACAGGGGAATGACTTCTTAACGGTCACGCCAGAAGGCCAAAATGATCTGGAAACAGACCAAATTGCCAATCCAGATCCATAATAACAAGAAGTCATTTTCCCTAGGTCAGGATCTGTTTATAGATCTGTGTAACAAAAGGATATTAAATCTATAATCCATGATCACAGAGGAGAGAAAAGCAGGGGAAAGGCAAAAAAGCACTGGGGACTTGAGACAACAAAGGAGAGAAAACTGAAGCTTTTAAGATGTAAATATGGATGACGCGTACTCAGGTACGCCTGGCGCAGTGAGCTGTATCTGGGATTGTACAGTAGCAGAGGAAGAAAGGAAGCATAAGGAGCACGAAGCTTTCAAACAAGCCCCTGCAACAAGTCAGAACTAACCCTTGAAGTGAGATTGGAGAGAAATCAGCCTTGTAGATACCTAGAGAGCCAGTTAGCGAAAAGTTGTGTAATTAAACCCCGAGTCCAATGGCAGCAGAGTCCTGCGTGAAATCATGACTCTACTGAAATCAGTGGCAAGAATCCCAGTGATGTCAGTGCAGCAGCTCCTGGCATTTCCCCGTAGCAATCTCTGCTGCTTCGGCTCACGAGCTCCAGGATTGTATGTGGTACCACGTGTGCACGAAGAGCAAAGGGCAGTAATAGGTAGGTGTGCACCAAAAGCACTTTTCAGAAATCTGGCTCTTTGATTAGGTGTGTTTCTTTGAAAAGTTTTTTTTGGGAAGTGCTACTACTGCATCAAAATATGTGACATTTTGGAGAACAGTAACTTTTCAGCTGAAGTAGGTGCCCATCCTGGAAAATGTCATTCATCCCAAGAACCTGATGACCAAAGACACCATCTTGAGTCCCAGTACTAAGGGACTGGCTGGAATACTGCAGTGATGTTTTACCTCCATGTCAAATTTCACAGCACAAACCCTCGTTCTGTTTTGTGAGCAAGGCAGAAGCCGAACTTGGAGGCCTGCTTGGACAAAACTCTGTTTGTCCAGCCGCTGCGTAGGAAAAATCAGCTTCTTCTCAGGATAAGCCGGCATCTTGCCGCCTCTCAGAAGGTGTATTGTCACCTCTCCAAGGGTAACAGCACGTCGGGCTGAGTCCCTGGATGCAGGAATTGGACCGGGACCGACTGTGGCAGTCAGCAGAGGGGGACAGAGAGCCGCACATGGAGCGGAGCCGGCGCTGGACTTTGGAGCTTTGGGAGCAAATGTGTGAGAAGTGGCGTTTTGTGCCGTGCTTTTACAGTGCACTGGAGTGTTGGTCAGTGAGCAGAGACTCTGCGTGCTTGGATGGATGGAGAATAATAGTTCAACAAAGGAGCATTGTTGGATAAATCTAACTTAAAATAAAGGCTGGTTTTGCAAACCAAATTCAAAGCCATGACAGGCAAGACTTCATTTTATCTGCTGCTAAGAGGAAGATGCTTAAGGGCTTGTCTCCAACGGGAAAACACATGCTCATTTAATTGCATCTTTTCTGGGGAAGGGAGATTTCATTATTATTACTATTTATTTTTATTATTATTATTATTGTTAGACGTAGCTCAGAAAGAGCTGTGTGCTGTAATATCCTTCATTGCAACCACATTGATTAGCACTAACTGAGAATGTAGTATAATGGTAACACAAGGCATAGAGGACTCGTTTGGCCTGTCCTGGTTGTTCCCTAATTACGCATGTATAAAATAAGAGCTACAGCACCTGTGGAGATTCCCAGCACCTCCTGCTATGCTGAGGCAGGGGCTGCGCTGCATGAGAGCCGTAACCAAATCCTGCAAGTGTGTTTACATTTTGAACTTACCAAATCTTCCCGAGTGGAATGCAGGGTCCGGTTTCAGCCAAGGAACTGTTAGCAGTGAGTGAGAGTTAATGGATCAATCTGCTGTCTCTTGTCAGTGCTTTTACTGTTGACTTCTGGAATGTGTTTGATGAAAAGAAAGCAACTTCTTGAGACAGAAGATACAGATGTAACATGTTAAGGTTGGGACCTACACGAACAATAAAGCAATGTTATCAGTGCTTTGCTTCCCCAGTGCTGCTTGCCAAAACTGACAATAGACTAGCAGCAAAGCATTTCTTTTTTTAACCACCATAACTGTGTGTTAACCATTTGCTCTGATTCTCTTCACAGACACAGTCAGATGTTGTGCTGGTGTTATAAGTGAAAGGTGCCGGATATTTTATCTGGGACCATTTTGCACAGTCTCTGTTGCCTTCTGTGGCCAGTGGAAGCTGAATTAAAATGGAATTTGTAGGATCATTGAGCTGAACCAAACCTGTTGGCTTCCTGTGCTTTTCATGCTGCCCCACCAGCAGAATGCCCATGCACCATGTAGACCTTATGGGATGGTCCCTGTATCCCAGTGAGGCAGGCTGTGACCCAAATTGCAGTGTGATTTTGGGGCGTGTGGGTTGCACCCACCCAGCAGAATGGAGTGTTGTGTGGAGGGACCCAGGCTAGCTCCTGGGAATGCTGTGGTGAGGGCTATCCACAATCAGATTATATTCCACTCTCCAACACCAGGATATTGCTCTTCTCCCAGAGCCAGGGCATTAGGAGTCAGCTCTGATGTGCCTGCTCCGCACTATGGATACCCTCGTGCTGTGTAGACATAACCACAGAGGCTAAAGCCCAGATCCATGGAGGTATTCAGGCTTTTAACTCTCA
This sequence comes from Lycocorax pyrrhopterus obiensis, assembly GCA_014706295.1. Classification (NCBI taxonomy): domain Eukaryota; kingdom Metazoa; phylum Chordata; class Aves; order Passeriformes; family Paradisaeidae; genus Lycocorax; species Lycocorax pyrrhopterus. The sequence goes on from JACSVZ010000004.1 coordinate 7,819,652, forward strand.
CTGAAATGAGCAGGAGTTAAAAGCCTAAATACCTTTGGGGATTTGGGCCTAAGTGGCTTAGAGAAAGCCTGTGGCACAGCAGAGGCTCAGAGATTTTGACTCAGAGGCCAGTGCCTCCAATATGAAATCATTCTTCCTCTCTACATCTGGTAGCAGTTTGCATTCACGTTTCCCAGCTCAGGCCATCAAAAATATGCCCATGCTTAGGACAGGAGGTGAAGAATAATTTAGGTAATTGAAACTACAGCAGGAATGTGGTTCTGTCAGAGGGCTGTTGCCTGACCTGGAATTTAACCAGACAAGTAGGGATTGGGGAAACTGTGCGCCAGCTCCCGCCTTTCAGGTGCATGGAAGGCAGTCAGTTTCTCTGGAAGAAGGGGTATAAATAATTGAGCTTATGTGTCTGTTGAAAAGGAAGCCATATTGCTGGGAATGAAAGCAGGAGACGTGCCAAACACTTGCCTTGTTATCCTCATGACTGTTTATCAGTTATAACTAGAGCTGAGCCAGTAATTCTTAATGGGTAATTCATATGATGAATATCTCCCCCTTACACTATGTGTGAATGGTGTATGAACCAGCCATTACTTTCAAATATTTATTTACTAGTCACAATTATTTGTTTAATACTGTGAATAATTCATGGTTTGTGTAATGTTTTCAAGCAGTTCTCTGAAAGTAGCCAATACCCAGGCTATTTTCATTGGGCAGGGAAGTAAATGTTGCCTTTTTCTGATTACGCCAGTGTTAACTGAGGATAATTTGAAGTCAAAAGGCTGGATCCCTCACTGATGTAATTTGGCATAGCTCCATTTTTTTTCCCATTGATTTCAAATGACCAGTGTTAATTCACACCAACTTACTTGAAGGCCCTGAAAAGAAGAATTGTACGAAGGAAGAATGACTCCCACACCATATTGTCCCAGGACTGGCTGAATGTACTGCATTTCACAGTCACATCTTTTCATTAACATTCTCATATGTATAAATTCAAAATTCACATTTAAAAATATCATTTTATATTAATATCTCAGTTGTCTATTATGGAGTAGCTTTGCAGTGAATTATGCTTGTGTGATTGCACACACAAAGTGACGCTTTTTGCAGAAGTAGTCCAAGTTCAGTTTTTATTTGCAGGGCAGGGGGGAAATTGTTTTGAGGACAAATCTGTGGCTTGTGTTGAGGTTAACCTGAAAAACTTCCTTGTTCAGTGTGCAGGACTTTTCAGTTCCAGTATTACTTTTACCATTACAAAATCTTCCCTTATATAAGTCTCACTGACGTCAGTGGAGCTTTGCCACTTGTATTTGCCTTATCAGATTTCCAATCCTTAAAGCTATTTTAGAAGACGCTTTTAACCACCTTCTCTGTGGTACCCAGCTAATGATGGGAAAAGTAGAGCAAGGGGTTGTGTTGGATTGTGTCTCTCTGAGTCTTGCACCAGTTGCCCGTGATCTCCAAGGGGTGTATGCCAGAAGGATATGGAATACTTCATGCCTTGTCTGTCTCCTGTATCTGCCCCTTTCTGTTCCAGTTCCCTTCATTACAAAAGCAAATTATATGTAGTGACACCACAAGAGAACCAGGTAGGAATTAAAGGCTTGGTCCCTAAAAGCACATTTCTAGGTAGTTTCTGTTCCCGGATTTCCAGAGCAGCACACCAGGCTTGCACTCAACATTGCTGCAAATTTCCCAGCTAAATCTCTAAACGCCTATGTTTTTGGCATTTCTTGTCTAGCTGTACAGCAAAAAATGTAAATGCATGCCGCTCACCATGATGTGGCCATGGTCTTGGCTGCAGGATCCTTGTGTTCACAGCAAAGGGATTGTTAACAGCACTTCACAGGGAGAAGTCCTGTGCTTTGCTTTCTTCTCTTTCATTCTTTCTCTTCTGTATTTCCTCTCCACTGATGCTATGGCTCCTAGAAATACAAAAGCATAAAGAAAAAAAATCACATTTCAGAAAGACCTGTTGCTTTTCTTGCTGGAGTAGCACAACTAATTTGAATGTTTAAGAATCTACTCAGAGTAAATGTTCAGGTGCACGTCATTGCTCCCTACACGTAATTTACTAATGAGTGGATCCAGACAAACAAACTGAGGATCCAGCATGCCCTCTGGCTGCCTATAAAAATGAGGAAAGATAATGAAGTGGTGTGAATCAGGGCCTTTCTGTAGCAGCGAGGCATGAAAAAACTGGAACACAACAGCTTTTGCTGTTAGGTACCAAGCACCATCTCAACAGTTCTGTACCGAACCACGGGGGCAAATCCATTTCACAAATCATGAAAAATTTACACACTTGGCTATGTAATATTTTTCATGTCCCAGGTTTCACATTTCTGGATGTCTCCATTGTGAAATTTGTCTGTGTTTGGGGTTTGACCATGCAAAGGTAAGCGTGATTCTCAGAAAGGCACAGCTCCTGACCTTTCTTTAATTACAAGCAAATGCAGGGGTTGATGGATATTGCCATACTGTTGGTCTCCTCTGTTGAGTGAACATTAGTGAATGGCCTTCTGAAAAACAGTGGGGTCTTTGTACCGCAGCCTGCAGCTCACCAGGAACACACCTGACTACACCAAGCCCTTTTTAAGCAGAGCCCTGCACAGTGTCAAAGGAAAATGTTTTATTGTAAGTGTAGGGAAGAGCAGATGCACAGAAGAAAGGTCAAGGAAGAAGAGAACCAATTGACCTGCAAAAACAGAGCATCTTTGGGGATTCTTAGCAGAAAACCTCTTTGTCTTCCAACCACTGTGATGGTGCTGCCTTCAGTCAGAAAGGACTGCTGTGACCTGAAAGATGTGGTGCCTTTTTGTATCAAGTCCTTCCAGCCAGCTCAAAGGCAGTAGTTCTTCAGCCATGTACTGTCATTACAGCTGTGTCCTGGGCTGTGGTTCAGGGCTCAGCCCTGCAAACACTTGGTTTCCCGTTTATATTTGTTCTTGTGTGACTCCCTCTTCTGAAGCACAGTCCTCAGAGCCACAGGATTGTCAGATGGTCCCTGCTGGCAGAGGCAGTGCCAGAGCCGGAGAGCACACCCAGGCCGCACAGGGGAGCTGGCTGCCCACGTGCTGGTGCAGCCACACCGTGTGCCACTGGCTGGGGACACTGTGTCCACCCCTGTGGAGCTGCAGCAGGGTCCTGTTACAGCAGGACAGACACTTGTCCATGCCCCGTATGGAGATGTCTCGAAGGAGGACGTTGGCAGTGGATTTCATTTGAGATAACAATGTGCTTCTGAAGTGTCTCCCAGTGATCCCCACTGAACTGCATGTTTATGTCACAGAGCGCTCGTGGAGGACATCAACAGGATTCCTCTGGGATGGCTTCAGGGCTGGCATGGGCCAGCTTGTGCTGGTTGCTGCTGCCATTAGGCTGCAGCTCTCTGAAGGAAAGCAGGGAATGGAAATGCCCTGTGTGGATGTCAGGTCCTTGGCACCGACCGTTTCTCTCTGTGTATCCGTGTTCCTCTTGTTTTGCACTGCTCGCTGTTACAGATGTGGTCAGAGACGCTGCAAGTCCCACTCAAGCACACTGACCTTTCTTCCCCTCCCCTGGGCCGTGCTGTTCGTTTCCAACATGTGCGTAAGTCTTTGGGAAATCAGCTTTCCTTTGGTGAGACTCTCCACGTGCTTACAGCGCTTTCTTTACGCACACACCTCGGTGAATGGGGACTGGCAGGTCGGATAAGGCAGCACAAACCGCAGGCCTCATGTACAGCTGCAAAGCTATGGGGTGTGTAAGGGGCAAAGGGTGAATTTACTTCTCTCCCCTTGTATAGTATCTGATCACATCTCATGATAGTCCCCATCCCCTTACTTGCACTCATATAATTACCAGCCCTTGCTCTTCCGTGCTGCCTCTGGAGGCTGGCACTGTTGAAGCATGCAGTGCTTCCCTATGGACCCTCTGGGGGAAAGATAGGAAGAAACACTGAAATTAAATGTAGGTGGGGTAGCAATGATAATTATGTTGGATCATAACTTCCACTGATCTAATTAATGCCACCTAAGTTGTGGCTTGTGCAACTGCCTTGATTTATTGGTGATATCCACATTTGGCAGAGTGATGTTTTTGCAGAGGGCCTGTGGCTCTGATACACGGAGTGATAGAAGCTGGATTTCATGAACATCGTATGGTATAGTTACAGTCGGAAGGATGCCTGTTCGTGATGCTCTTTAGAGGCACTGGAAATTTGGGATCCAGATAGGATAAATCAAATAGGCTGTCTGGCCCAATTAATTTGTTTCCAGCCCAAATCCCTTCACACTGCTCTCAGAATGGTGTTTTCCTATTGAATGTGGCAGAACAAGCTCTAGGTCTTTCCAGCATTAAGTGACAGTAAAAGATGACTCTCACCTAAGTTCCAGTTTATGTATTTGTTTTATTACTCAGGATATGTCTGGATTTTACAGCTGAGTATGTCAGGAATTTAGTTACAAGTTGAAACCGCTTTATAATGCGTGGCTATAAAGATCAAAGGTTGCAAAACCAACCTTGGAGAGCCAGGTCCTGCTCTTCCAAGGCTCATCAATCATGACTTAGTTCTGGCCCGTCTCACATGGTGTTTCACCGTGTACTGTCATTTGGACAAGTGTTTATCCATAGCATTAGAGCAGAGACTCCAACAACTCTTAGGCTAAGTATTCCCATCAGCTCCTGACAGCACTTTCCTGCTTTCTATTTACCTGGTATCTCTTTTTCCTCCTCTGATTTTTTTCTTTATCTCAAAGTTGATAATTTTAGGCATGTGCTTCTGCTAGTGGCACACTGGGAATTCTCAGTTCTTCCAGCTGGAAAAAAATCAAGATCAATATAAGATCAAGATAAAGATCTTCCCTGGTTCCCTCTGGCTATTTGCTGAAGACCATTAAATATGTTCTTACTGAAGTTCTGCAGTGTTCTGCCAGCCCATGAAACCGAAATAAGGCAGGAGAAATCAAAATAAAGGTTTTATCAGTGAGTCTGACCATAGGCTCCTATCAGACAGGTCACTGAGGGAGGAGTTGGGGTGAACCAGCCTCTTTTTGCACCACTGCTGTCAGTCTGTGCTGGGGCACTGGACAAGTCACATTAGTTTTGGTTTCCCATCTTTGCTTTTCTTTCAGTTGTGAGCTCCTCAAGGAAGGGCCAGTCCTTTACATATTGGGGCACCCACAGTCTTAGGAGGCTTGTTGATGACACCGTAGTAGAAAAAATTATCTTTCTGCAATTTAGCATCCCAATTTTGCCTTGGAAATGCTTATTATAAGTTTTTCTATGAAAGATTCCTTGATGGGAGATATAGGAACAATTGGTAGGCACTGGGATCACTGGCAATTCTAGGTTTTAGATCTTCCTAAGTTAATTTATCCCCAGGATATGAATTCTGTCAAAAACTTTAAAAAAATTACTTTTGTCTCAAATAACATTTATCATGCTATCTGAACCAAATATTTGATTTATTATTTTTTAAAACTCTTTAGCAGCCTCTTGGGTGAAAAAAATCAGAGTTTCTTCAGTGATAATTAAATATTTAAATAAAAATGAGCATCTGTATATTAGAACTAGCATTAAAACATAACAGCTGTTAACTTTGGGTTTTAGTTTTGCCTACTTAGGTGATAGGGTTTGAGAAAGTCAGTGGGATAAAATGTGTTTTAGTATTTTTGAGACCTAAAAGTTTTCCCTACTTCTGTTCCTGAATGAACTTTTTTGTGGAACTTTAAGGAGTTGATTGAGTTTGTAGTCAGTTGTCATTTAAGTTACAGGGTGAGAAATGAGAATCAAATTGAGTGTCTGTTCGAATAACTCATTTGTTTCCTTTCTGAAGTGGCTGTTTCTGCAGACCCAGCCCAGTTTTCTCACCCCATACTGCCCATTGCTCCCAAGGATTGCTAGGAAGAATAATGAGGAATGTAATTTGCTTGTTATTGTGGCTGTCACTGTCATGGCTGGAGAGTCAGAGTCACATTTGACAGTGAAAAGCCAGATTTTAAGAAGTGATTGCTGGGTCTAGGTATTTTTTTTTTTACTGTCTTGTCTTTGGATACGTGAGAAAAGCTTAAAGGATTGAGCCTTAATTTCTGACGGTGCCTGAGAAAAGAGTCTCAGGCGGAACTGCTTCCTGTTCTATTTTGTGCCTTTGAGGGTGCAAGAAAGTTGCATCAAAAGAGAAAGCAGAAAAAAAAAAACCAAAACAGGGAAGCACAGTTGCATTATCATTCAGAAGAAGTATTTTTATGCAAATGCATGTAACAGTTAAAATAAAGCTCATGTTATGTTGCCTTTGACTTTTGTAACTGCTGGGGTGTGACAGGATTCAAACTTTTCATGGCATGCCAAAAATATTTCTTAACATAAAGTTAGTTTGCCTAGCTAATGTAATTATGTCCATTACTCACAGAGATTCCGTCTTGTCCTGGACTTTGTCTTATTCCCGTATTTACTGCTAGCAGGAGATGGAGCCGGCATTGATACCGGCATTCTGGTGTTTCTTGCTGCTGCTGCTCACCCCTGGAGAGCCTGCAGAGGTTTCATGAGGAAGGAGGACAGGAATCTGTCTTGCTCGAAGGTTGGGAATGACAGGAGTTCCTGGGGTGGGGTAGAGCTGGAGGTAGAGGGAGGATTTGGGCTGGTGGCTGCTGCAGACCTGAGGCAGAGGCTGGGCAAATCCTGCTGGATGAATCCCCTTTGGGCCCACGAGCTGTATTCCCAGCTGGAAGAATCCCTGGGGGTGAACTGAGCCAATACTGACTGGGGGACCGGCTTGTGTAGGTTTGTGCAGGTCCTGAGGAATAAAGTCATGGCAGGGTCTGGAACTGGTGTGGGGATAAGCCTACGTTTGGCAGCAGTGGGACCCTCTGCTTGGATTTTCACTTAAGGCCGGCTGGGATTCGAGTTGGAATTTGGCTGCTTGGCTGATTTCGTTGAGGATTAGGTTGTGTAGCATTGGATGGGAATTTCAAAGACACTCAGTGAAACATCCTTTAACCTGCAAGAGGGCAAAGTTTTTTCTGCCCATTGGTCCCCATCACTCCTGAGGGAGCCATTTTTCCATCCTCCCGAGGCAGAGCCCGGATGTTTGGGTTGCACATCTGCCGTGAGCACAGGACCATGTGGATGCACCGCTCCCTGCCCGCCTGGGCAGGGGTTTGGGCAGCTGCAGAGACCCAGAGCCTCGAGTTGATTTGATCTGTACCTGCCTCTGTAACTACGCCTGGCTTCCTCTGACCCAAATTACCTAACTCAGTTGGAATTTCCTTCCTCATATTCCTGCCCTTACATCTCTGCACTCACCTGCTGTATTTAACTGGCTGTAGTGCGGGGGGTGGGGAAACCGTGCGCTAACGCCGAGCCCACCTCTGCCCTTCTCCCTGCCTGGCTTAGAGACACGCTGTGTAAATGGAATTTTTAACATCAAAAGTTTCAATTACAGCAGGAAATGTCAGGCCGACAGAGTGCGACTGTTCCAGGTTTCCCATAAGGAATACTCCCACCCCTACTATTTACCCATATGGAAAAAACAACCTTCGATGGTATTTTTTTAAGTTCTCAGGTAAACGGAGCTGAATGGTATCATCACATACACAGCAGGCTTTCTGCAGGAGATGAAAAAGTGTAAATCATAGCACAGGGTCCAGAGCCTTTACAGTGCCTTTTTCATGGAAGAAAATCCCAGGATATGGGCTAGATGGGATGGGGGCTGTTCGAGAGACAGCTTAACTCGCAGCAAGTCAGCAATCTCAGGGAAAGAGGAGCAGCATGGAAACGTTGATCTCGGAACAGGAGATCCTACAGAAGGCAGCAAACATTGGGCGGGAGAAGGTGGGTTGTGGGAGAGCCTTACTGGGGGCCCTCCAGGAGACACAAGGGATCAGTGCAATGACCAGCAGAGCTGTGCACCTTCCAGAAGAGCCTGGCTCTGCCTTCTTGCTGCTGTGTCAGGAATACGGTCTCCCATTCATGTTTTCTCCTAGAGGCTGAACAAGTCTAATTCTCTCAGCCTCTCCTTGGTCTCTGTGAGCTCCAAGTCCTGATTATCTTGGTTGCTTTCTCCTTAATTCATCCAGAAAATGTATCTACAACATGTTTTGCAGGTCACTAGACTCAGCTTTTATTTGAAGAAATGTAAGTCTTATACCTAAGAGATCACTGCTCTTGATCTTGCTCCATAGCACAGAAAATACACTGCTGAGATGGGTGATACAGCCACCTCATTCCCTGCACTCCTGCGGGGACTCCATCATTTGCCTCCAGCAGGAACAGGTCATGTTTTAATGACAGTGTTCAACCCGTGGGATCATCTTGGACATGCTGGTTCCTGGAATCGCAACTGGGGCTTCCAAAAAAGCCTGGAGAGCTTCAGTGGTCAAATTAAATCAGTGAATGTAGTAAGGAATTTGGCACTTAAGTCCCCTGGCTCTTCAGGATAATTCAGTGTATCCCAAAAGCAGTCAGAGTATTGTCCAGCCCAAAAGTTGTTGCTGTTGAGGATTCAGAAGTGTTTAAGCTCTCCAGGAGGCTCAGCAAACTGCTTCCCAATGGGAAGTGTCTGTCTTCATGTGCGCTCAGTGCTCAGATTGGTACTCGTCCATGGGAGGGAGATTTTGTGGGAGGTGAGTTGGTAATGTCACGTGAAACCCTGTTGTGTTTCTCTGCAGGACAGCACAAAGTGAGCACAGTACAATGTGTCCTGCAGACGTGGGGCTACAGTGCTTCTGGTTAGGGCAAGTGAGAACACAGGAATTCATTTTTATAAAAAACAGTGAAGTTTCCAATGTGCTTTTATTCCATAGGAAGATGAAATGTTTCTTGAAATGAAAATGAAATGCATGGCAAACTTTTTAAAAACAGCTTTTATTTCGTTGGTAAAGGAATTCACCCGGGCAGAGGGAGCTGAGCATTGAACTTGCTGCCCTTGATCAAACAGAGCAGGAATTTTTCCCTACATCCTGTGAGTGAGCCTGGGTGGTAGTGAAGAGGACTCTGTCCTCAGCAGGACTCAGGGATGTTTGGGATGGGTTGCAGCACTACTTGGGGAGATGAAAAGGGAACAGAGCTACGTGTCAGGAAGCAGATCCAGCCATGGGTTCATCCATGGGCACTGTCCTTGGCAACTCGGCTCAAATCTGGCCCACGTGACACCGGGAGGACTCTCTAATAAACAGAGGAGCAGGAAGAAGGACGTGAGATAGGGTGGGAGAAGGCATCCTCTGAAATCTTTATCTCCAAATACAAGTTTAATAGATGTCAAGAGTGCTTGTTTGTCTTTTCTTTTTTGAAGAAGCTTATTAGCTATGGGAAAAAAATGTAGTGCTGTTCCCCATGATGTAAATCTGTAAAGATTTAAATTGATGGGAGAAATTTGCAGCTTGTGTAAACAGGCATGGCCCTGTGGAGTCACAACAAATTATACCAGCTGAGGATATAGCCCATCATTTTTAATGGTATCATTCTTCCACATAAGAGAAGGCAAGGAAATGAGGGATGTAAGGGAGAAAATGAAGGAAAAAACACAGCACGGGATTTACAAAGTCTTGGCCATCACTTTTCTCCGCCTCTGCATGGAAAACCTCTGCATGTTACAGACCACTTTGATGTCTGCCCTACAAACGCTGGGCTCTCCTACCCTCTGAATGGCACATTCACAGGGCACTGCTCCCCTGATGGCAGCTGCCCTTGCTGGGAACAGGCAAGCTGAGTATTGCTGAGAGCAGCTGAACATACACCACCTGCTGATCCCAGTGAGTTCATTCTGCTGGTCTGTAAGTATAAAATATGGAAAGGGTCGCAATTATTGTTCCTTTGGAGATATTAAAGTTTAGAAGCTGCCTCTAATGACTGATGTATAGTAGTAGAGCGTGATCTTTCCATGGAAAGTTGATGGCTACTACAAGATAAGCCTTGTGTGGGTAAAATAAATAACATCTTTCTCTTAGGAGCTAATGCAGGATGTTTGGTCATGCATTAGAATTGTGCAGCTTTCTAATTTCAGTGTTCTGCTGGGTGAAACACTGAGCAGGACTGCAGGAGACCAGCAGAGATGTTTGCAAAGGTCCCTGCTGGGCTTTATGTCTCCCTGCAGGAACCTGGCTGACCAGTTCTGTGCCAAGCCTTTGTGCTGCAGCAGCACCTCCTGTGCACGTGGTGGGCTTCATGTTGTTGCTTTGGAGGTGCAGGAACAGCAAAGGGTTCCCTGTCCTGGGCTCAGTCGTAAAGTGCAGCTCAGAACAAGGCAAAATGGGAGGGCAGGAAGTGAAGGATGCACACAAGGCCAATCGTGTGTGCAAAACAACTGTGCTTCTCCTTTGTTGCAGCCGCACAGCATCTGAACACTCACCTGGGACGGAATTCCTCGGGATGTAGGTGGGCAGGGACAGCTGATGAGACACTAAATGGCCTTTGCAGCTGCCTGGGAGTGATACTGATCTCATCCTAAGGGAGGCATCTGCTGTGGGCCAGGTGATTTTCTTCCCAGAAGCGCCTACTCACTCCATTAACTCTGGTGGGAGGTGAATGTGGCTGAGCAGGTGTAGATACCAGCATTGTTGGGATTTGGGTTAGAAAAATACCCCATCCTTTGCTGCAAGGCAAGCGGTGGTCAGGCTGGCTCCTAGGGAACAACAGCAGGTCAGTGAGTGAAGGGTCAGTCAGACAAACCTGCCTGAAGGCCTCTGACCTCCCTCCAGCCCAGCAAGCAACAGAGTGGTGCCTTTGGAAAACTGGCCATGAAATAATCAGTTACCTTTCACCAGCTGCCAAGCCAGGCAAGATGTGACTTTGTTTCTAGGTTGACTTTGGAGACAGTTGTGTTGGAAAAAGCCAACACAGCGTTTTTTGTGGCAGGAAGTGGCCAGCACCGGACAATTTGTGAAAAGTCCTGTTTGCTGACCCTGGCCAAACCCAGTCTCTCCAGTGGAGGCATCAGCGATGACATCAGTGATGATGTGCATTAGGTGTCAATAAAGCAACAGAGTACTTTGGATGCACTTGCCCTTGAAAAAGAATATTCACTTTTGATCTGATCTGCAGGTCTTTTGCCCTCGATGTGTGGGTCTGTGCACCTCACTTCTTCCACACACTGACATCAGTGGAAACTCCACGCTGGGACAGGAGCAATACATGTGGTACTGAGAAGCATCACAGAGATAAGGGCTCTGGACTAATTATGGGGGAAAATTCCCCATCCTGCTCTTACCCCACTGTTTAATTTTGTGTTACAAAGCAGGAGAGGATGGTTCTGTGATTTATCTTCCTCTGAGATCACTGAGTTCTCTATATGGTGATACTTGCCATACCAATATGAGTCATTTATGGAGTTCAATTAGTAATTTATGAAACAAATTAGCATGATATTAAAGGCCTGATACAGTGATGTACTTCTGAAGTGATCTGATGAAGGACTTGCAATGCGAACTATTGTATCTGATAGGCTAATAATAAAGCAAACTGATTCATTCAAAAGAAAATATTCATTCTGAGGTTACCGTCCTCTGCCAGGAATGTGGCACCAGAGCAGGACTAGCACTGCACAGTGTCAGTGAGCAAAGGAGAATGGGTTTTTTATGGGAATGGCAATAGCTTGTAGGTTGCAATTAGGGATCTAGGGGTCAAGGTCACTATTTTTGTGTACCTGTGAAATTCTGCTGAAGTCTTAAGGCTGCACTTGGACTGCAGTTGGGCCAGAGGATCCCAGAGCTCGTCACTGCAGCTGGGCTGGCTTTAAATTCCAGATTTTGGGTGCCAGGTGCTCTTATATCCTCACGCAAAGGAATGCCCATGTTGTTCAGTGGATATACCCTTTGCTCTTGGCGAGCACTCCCACTACGAGCCCTCTGCAGCCTGAGTTTGGAGAGGGACAATGAATATGTAGGAGGGGAGAAGAGAGGTGCAGTTGATGCCTCAGTACATGTGGCCTAAGCTTTCCTTTCTGCAGGTTGCCTGACTTAGACATAGTGGGTACAGTCCGGTGTGCATTCCAGTCTGAGACAGACCTCCAAAAAAGTCCCGCTCAGCTCTTCCTCAGTGCAATCTTAAGACTTAGGGCCCAAGGAACAGCCAGGCTAGCAGCCAGAAATATGGACAAAAGGCAGGTAAGTCACAAGGCTGGGCACACTTGAACTGTTTTCGGTCCCACTCGCTACTCAGTGATGTGGAAATAGCCTTGGATTATATTTTAAAACTATTTAGCCCTGACCCACATCGCAGTGAAGTCAATGTGATGTTGTCAGTGACTTAAATGGGCTCTGGAACAGGCCTGCAATGTTACCAGTGCCTTCAAATACTTCCTTCACCTGTAGGATGAAAGTCCTTCTCCTGAGTCAATGGGCCTCCTTACTTCTTCCTCCCCTCTCAGTTTCCATGGGCCCCTAGCATGGGAAACAGCCTTATTCATCTTTGTATTTCCATGTCTCTGAATCAGGCAGGTTCTGGGTATGTTCCACATAGAAGCCTGTTATCTTTTCAAATGGCAAGAAAGAGGGGATTTTTCCATAGTCACATAGTTTTTCCACAGAAATGTATTCATGAGAGTTAAACTTGCCCAAACTATGTTAATGTATGTGGTTGGCTTCTGTGCCAATTTTCATTGTGAGTAAGACGCAAAATAAAAGGGCTCTTGTGTCTCCCTTTCCTCCTCCTTGAGTCCCTCCCATAATTTTTGAGTTCATAAGCCCATTTTGTATGTGAATCAGATCAGGAGAGGAAAGGCAGGGGGATTACTTTCCCTTTTAAACTGTGCCTTTGCTTTAAGCTACTGATAGACACATGGAAGTTATGACTGAAACAAGGGGCTGGTACAATGGGGCTGGATCTTACAGTCGGTGTAAATTGGGATAACTCCATTTATCCTGAACAAAACTTCCTGGTATACACCAAAGAAGGACACAGCCGTAACTCCTTAGCTCTGTTCATTACTGCCTTGTTATTCCAAGGCATTTTCAATCTGACAAGAGAAAGGGTGTCTCTTTTTAATACAGATGCTTGACTTGAGCTTGACAATCCTTCCAGAGCGTGCCCGGTGGGTTAGCACAGCACACACACAACACATGAGCCGAGTTCAGGCAGCTCTGTAGCCAGATGGCTATGAAACATTCATAATACAAGCTGTAGCTATTATGAGCCATTTCTCTTTGGTGCATGTCCTGACAAGCTGCTGTTATTAAGTTTCAGTGTATTTCTGTTAATGTTACCTACCTATTTTCATTCCTGTGTGCTGTCACATGGAGCTGGTTGGCGTGGTCTTGGGAACTGGGCTTCAAGGCTCCTCCCTGTGAAATTTGCCAGCTCATTTATTTGTTTCTTTCCAGTGGTTCAAGCTGGTGCGTTATTCAGAAACTTCTGAAAGAGCGGGGTTGGGTAAACCTCTGATTCAGTTCGTTTGAAAGCACCCTTGAAGTCCTCCTCCACATCTTGCCCTCCTGTGGCTCTGAAATAGGCTTGACGAGGTGAATTTGGAGCCCGTTCGTGAGAAATCATCGGTGCTGCTGTTGGAAAGGTCCCTCAGCTTGAAGGTCCCTGTCCTCACCTCCAGAGCTGGGATACTTCTAGTTTAGCCCCTGGGTCTCCCTGGTTTCTTTTTTTACATGGCAGTAGTCAAGTTGCATCCAGAAAAGTGTAATCTGGAGATTGGCTTCAGATTTTAGTACACAGAGCTGGGTGAATGTTGCCTTCTGGTTTTTTCATTAGAGGCACTCAGCTCTTATTCACAGAGGATAAAAACTGACTTTAAATCAGAGATGAGGTCCTTAGGTATGAAAATTATGTTAGTGGAAAGTCACTGTGTGTAGTACTACTTGCTATATAATTGTAGGAGTTGGCCATTCTGGAGAAGTCAGGCAGCATCTGGTATTTGAAGGAATTATTCACAATACAAGGAGAGACTTTTGTTCATGTGCAGCTGAATATGTAGCAGACAGATCTAAATTACAATTTGCAAATGTTTTGCTGCTGTGGTGTGTGCAAGACTCTGACAGGGTGGATGAGGCAAAAATAAGATCTCTGACAGATCTTGGTGGCTCTCGTTTCAGCTACTGCTTTCTGGGGAGCAAAAGAGAGAAGTGAATGCACAGCAGTTGTTTTGTAATGGGTAGCCTGAGAAGTTTCCATCACGGTTCTGATCTGCTTAGGTGGACTCGTGTTCTCCTTTCCCAGCCTGTGAAGGGAGACAAAATGTCTGGAAGACAACAAATAAATTATTTCAGAAACTCTCTGCAAATGCTTTTCACCATGGTACTTGTCTACCCAGTCCTGCAGACTTTGTTCCCTTGGCCTTGGCTCTAATCTCCACTGTTCCCATCCTTTCCTGGGAGGGGGCCTTTGTTCCTATCTCACATGGTGATGCCGAGGTCAGCCAGGTGTTCATCTAAAGAAATCAGTGTCTCGGGCTCTGATGCAGACCGTGAGCTGCAGCCAGGGGAGTGGCCCAGGATACCTGCTCACCCATCCACCTCTGCGTGTTCAGGAGCTGTGGCAAGGCTTTGTTTGTGGTGCATTTCGCAGCTGCAAAGGGAGAAGGGTTTCCTTTGCAGTTGTATGTAAATTATTGTGGAAATGGAGAGTAATAATGCTCTCGTTTTGGGAATTGTCACGAATGCTTGGTTTTGGGGCCAATCATTCAGTTCTTGTTATCTCTAGGAATCAAGATGTTTATCTGTCTAAATGATTGCAGTGTGTCTCAGGTATTTGAAGGTGGTTCTTCCTATTTGTGGGAAAAATAAAAAAAAAATTAAGACAGAATCAATCTTTGTTTCCCAAACTATCAAAAGCTTGTTAGCCTCCGGCAGATCTTTTTATCTGCAAGGAATGAAGCAGATATGTCCAGATCCTCAGCCAGTATAAATCAGTTTAATGCCCTTGGCCCATTATTTTTTCTCATGCATTATCTCTCAAGTGGAATTTAGGCAACGTTTAAGCATCTTCTTGTTTTCATGTGTCCAGTGTAAGGCTTAACAGAACTACCATTAGCCCTGGCCTTTGGAGGGCTTGCAGCCAATGCCACCCTGGTCTCCAGGGCCTACAGGTTGAGGGAAGAAGGATGTGACTCATTTGTCAAGCAAGGCAATATCTTTGAAGAGTCAGTGGAGAAATGTGAGCTCAAAAGGTGAAGGAGGTGGTGGAGCTGAGTTCAGGTGACTCCAGATACCAACAACGTGCATTTGTGTGCCTCTCAGTTCATTGCAAGGCTGGGGCAGCTTTATCTGATGTTTAGGCAGAACTTCACCTAAGGCAGAGAGTGCCCTGGAGGGCTGCTCAAGGTTTAAGACTTCCCAGTTTCCCAGCTGAATTGACTGGTGCTCTGGCTAAATGGGATATGTGTTCAAAAAATCTGGTTGCCACATGAAATCAGAACTTTTTTCCTCCCAAAAGAAAACCCTCAACTTCCACTTGCAGTTGGTTAGATTGACTAGGGGACATTGAGTTGAAAATTACAATGTTCATAGAGACAGAGAGACCCCTCTGCCCAGAAGGAAATCTGCCTGAGTCAGTCCTGACCCCTCTGGCAGCTCCCAGCCCCACAGAGTATCCCCATGTGTCCTCCTGCATGAAAGCCAGGGCAAATCCTCGTGGATCCACAAGCAGTTTCTTGTGGATGGGGCTATCAAATCAAAGCATGTTGACCCTTCTGGCCAAGAAGGTCAAGTTGCTGCAGTTCTCCCCCACACTTTTTCCTTTTTTATTTTAAGGGCGTGGTATATTTTGTAAGTTTTGTGTTTATCAAGAAGTTGATTGTGTAAATAAAATTGTGGCCTTGTGTGCCAAATAGCTGGGTTATGATTTCCTGGAGGAGAGCCAAGGCGGTGTGTGGGAGCATGCCAGTGTTAATACGTTCACTTTGCTAAGGAATACAGCGTGTGTGGAGCATGGAGGGAGGACACTCTTCCAGCCTGGCGCTGCTTAACCCTTCCCTGGCCCCACCGTCTCCAAGCCTGCGCCGGGCTTCCCCCAGCAGTGCTGCACAAACACTGGGAGCATTCACCACGGCTGAGGCTCTCCTGGAATTGCCTGGAGCCTGGCCAGGTCAACAGGGGACTTCGCAAGGCTCGGGATCCCACCCTGATTCCCCTCCCGTGGCGGGAGCCCGGTGTTTCCTTCAGCAAAGACTCCGTTGCACAGACCTCAAAGGGGCCTCTGAGAGAGGCCAGGTCAGGCACGTGCCTGGGGATGCCAGGGCAGGGAGAAGGGCCTTGGGCTAAATGAGAATCAACTCCCTGACTGTAATGACTTTATTCCCTATTTACTACTAAGTGCTATCCAGAGTTTATCCTATTTCTGTCCTGCAGAGGCAGCCAGAAATTTTCTCTGGTGGCTGTTCCAGTAGCAGTGGAATCACTGAATAGTTTGGGAGTATTTTCAGCATGGGATGGTGCTTCATGCCACTGAAGGCAATGGGAAGATTGCTAGCAGGCTTTGGGAACTCCCAGAATTTTGCTCCGGTTCTTCTTTTGCTACTTTTCCCCTACAAATCATGCAGTCCCCATCTCAGAGCAGCTTGTATCTCCTTCCTCTCATCCTTAGGTCATCACATTCTGGAAGTATTTAAAACAAATGAGTGCAGAAAATGTAACTTCTTGTTTTCCACCAAAAAGGAAATCATGAGTCGGCTCCTTCTGTAGACAAAGCAAAAGTCCCAAGGATGCAGGAAAGGACTTCATTTTGCCAAGCAGCAGGGAGTGGAGTTAGCTGAGTTACAGTGGGGAGGGGGTGGGGAGCCTCTGTGTGCGGGGAATTCTTGCAACTCAGACAAAAATAGTGACTTCCATTATTTACCTACCTAAGCCGGAAACCTGCTTGCATTTCAGGCATTTATTGTAATTCCTCACATAGCTGGGGATGATAAGCCCTGCTAACTAGTCATTGCATGCTGCCTGAAAATGATAGTTAATGTACACCGGCTACCCAAACAACCTTCTTCTTTAACCCTTTCAAACTTGCTGGCTTTGGGGGTTTGTGTTTTCTCAGATAATATTGCTGCTGATCAGCCTGGCCTCAACTCTCTGTCTTCATAAAATTCTGTTTAATGGAACACTTTGATCGCAGTCTAATCTATATGGGAGATTTCTCAGAGCAGTTCACACGTCTAAGATTCAGTGACAGTTATGTTTCAAATTTCAAAGGAATCAAAGGGAGCCATTTGGCTGACTTCCACTAAATGTCACCAAGATTTGGATGCATAACTCCTTGAGTAGGCTGGATACTGTGGTTTGACCCTATTAATGATCCTGAGCTGTAGCCTGTTGCAGAAAAGGAATTTTTTTCTTTGTGCACTCTTTGGTGGCATCTAGGCCCAAAAGCCAAAGTGGAAGGTGTCTCTTCTCAGGGGAGCATACAGGAGAGGAAGCACCCACCCAAGGCTTAGAGTTTCGGCAAGGGGAGCTTACCTTTATCTGTCTGTGCCTGTGCATGTATCCATGTGTTCCCGCAGCCATCCCACCTCACTGCAGTCATCATGGCTGTCTCAGGTGCAGGAGTGTGCTTGGCTGTCCCCAGTGTCCCATCCCAGGCAGGCTGTCCCCAGTGTCCCATCCCAGGGGGGCTGTACTGTTGGCAGTGTGCTTGGCTGTCCCCAGTGTCCCGTCCCAGGGGGGCTGTACTGTTGGCAGTGTGCTTGGCTGTCCCCAGTGTCCCATCCCAGGCAAGCTGTCCTGTGTGCAGGAATGTGCCTGGCTGTCCCCAGTGTCCCATCCCAGGCAGGCTGTCCTGTGTGCAGGAATGTGCCTGGCTGTCCCCAGTGTCCCATCCCAGGCAGGCTGTCCTGTGTGCAGGAATGTGCTTGGCTGTCCCCAGTGTCCCATCCCAGGCAGGCTGTCCTGTGTGCAGGAATGTGCTTGGCTGTCCCCAGTGTCCCATTCCAGGCGGGCTGTCCCATCAGCAGCAAGCAGCGTGTGCTGCCTGTGCTGCACAGCACCAAGCCCTAGGTCTGAGATCACTACTCAAGTGCCTGATGGAAACATCTCCTGATCTCAATTTGTGGGGGAAGAGAGAGAAGAGTTTGCAGCTGGGCTCCTGCCCAAAGGTGTTTGTGGTGGGATGGGGCATCACATGACTCCCAGCAGGCCATTGTTCCAGGGATTTGGCTGCCTCAGAGATACAAGGTGCATGTTGATGTTTGGCACCAATGTTATATAAAAGCTGCTTGCACAAGCCCAGCAGCCAATTTTACAAGATGTGGGGAAAGACGCATCGTTTTCCAAGGGTAGGATTTAGCCTTAACTGCAATATCTTCCCAGCCATGGAATAACAATACTTAGCAGGCATGTAGTTCTTAACATCATCAAAGTGATGTACAAGCAGCAACTAATTAATCCTCACAACACCCCTGTGAGGCAAGTATTACCATCCCATTTCACAGGTGGGGATGATGTGACTTTGGAAGGTCAAGTGACTTGTCCAGAGCTAAACAGTCTGCAATGGAGCTCATTAGCTCCTGGCTGACAGCCACTGCTCAGTGTACTCACCCAGCCTATTATTGTATTTTATTATGCAAATCCCCATGGAAAATAGAAGCCCAAAGCAACCCACAGATCTAAACATGGTACCTTAGATTTAAATGCCGGGTCCATTTTGTTTGAAATCAGTTCTGGAGGCCTTACAGTAATTTCACTGGATTTTGGATGGCAATGTCGAAAACCGGAAGAGACTGTCATGCCTGGAATTCTCCAAGGATAGCAGAGGTTGTGAAGATGTCTGTTCATGGCTGTCCAGCTTTACCATTGTTTGCAGAGGCCACCAAACAGTGCCAAGCTGGACAGGGTGTCACTGAGAGCAGTAAAAGGACAAAGAAAGTCCAGCCTCAGTTCCTGCAGATGTATTGCAAGCAGTGAATGGAGACTGGTCTGCCTAGTCCCTGCAAGACTCCTTGGCCACATGGTTAAAGCTGGCAGGAGGGACAGTCCATGCAAGCCAGCCAGCTGCAGTCAACTGGGGTCTAATTCAGACCTCAGGGTTTTTACAGTGCTGGCAAGCTTTGCTCAAAAGCTGATGTTGTCCATGCAGACTGGCACTGTTTGGATGATTCAAAAGATAAGCCAAGCGCTGTTTGGCTTGCACAACTGCAGTTCTTCCGGGGATTGCCAGGGACTTTGCGTGTGCAAGGAAAGGAAAAGATATTCACCATGTAATATTGGATCAGGACCGGTTCTTGACTCCACATTTCATGGACCCACCAGTGTGGTGCTGGATTTCATGAGGGTGTCATCATGACACTGAAAGTTGTTTACACCAAGTCACCCTCCAGGAACTGGGTCACAACTTTTTCTTTCATGAATCTTGGCAGGGATCTCAAGGTTTACTAGAAGCTGAAGAGAGGATGTCTATGTGCAACGCCAAAACCAACTGAGATGCAAAGGGAACTGGGCCCTGTGCCACCGATCAGTGCGTGGCATGTCAGGCTCTGAGGGCGATGGGATGGGACTTCGCTGCTTTGCAGCTCCAGTGGTTGCTGCTGGTTGCCTTTTGCACTCTGAACAGGTGTAAATGACTCCCCAGAGGCAAGGCACGGCAGAATCGGGGCCAGATCTTCAGCTGGTGTCAATCAGTGCCTCGGCTTCAATGGGGCTGCATCAATTCGCCTTAGGAAAGGGTGTAATGTGGGAAACAGAGATAAAGGAACTCATGTTCTAGCACCCTATATCCTATATAATTGCTTCAATAAGAGCACAGCCCAGAACGGGTTTGCCAGATGCCGGGGTGGTGCAGAGTCCAACCCGTGTTTCGTGGGCAGGTCTGTACACCCAAAGGGAGGCCGGCTCTGGCCAGGCCAGGCCAGGCTCAGCTCCCACTCGGTAGTACCAGGGCTGGGCAGGATGTGGCTGTAGGACCTGGGCACAGAGCCCGTGTAGGAGGCCTTACCCCTGGCTACTGGGCTGTGCTCGGCCATGCCTCCATATCTCCTCTGACCCACGGGAGCTGGAGTGAAGCCAGCCCAGGTCTGGGAGCTGGAGCAACAATCATACCTTTGTTTTGTGGGCAGATGAATAGAGAGATAGCAGGGAGTTAATGGACGGCAGCCCCTTCCCCCCTCCAATGTCAGTCCTATCACTCACCTCCTCCCCAGCCAAACGAGGCCTCGGGGACAGAGAAAGAGCGCAAAGATTAAAACTAACCCTTTGCTTTGGAACTCCTCAGCGAAAGGGGCTGATAAGAGAGGGCTGAGATCAGGAATCAGATTTCAGGGGTAACAAATGAGTAACCAGAAAACGGAAGGATGCCGAAAGGGTTATCAGAAGAGAGCGAGATGGTGAGCACGTCCCAACAGCTTCTCTTTCTAAAAAAAAGAGGAAAGGTGTTTCTCTTGTAGCAGCTACAGACACAAAGAGCTGTTCAGACCACTCTGCACCCACCAAGACCCTGGAAAGACGAAAGCCTGTCCCAGAGCTCCAGTGGAGCTTTGCAAGCTGTTAGTCAAGTACAGTTTCCATGCTGGCAGATTCCTGGGAGCTGTAAGCCCTCCTGTTTTGTGCTCTGGCCGGGAAGCCATCAGCACTGGAAAGACTCGGAGAGTAGACAGGGCTCATGCAGCAGGCTCTGGCTCAGGCTGGGCAATGTGGTTTCAATTTAGGAGCTCTCCTATCCAAGCCTCCATAAAGGCAGTCTGAATATAAAAGTCCATATTCTTGCAGTGCAGAAGTCTTGGGAAGATTGTCTCCACCTCTGGAGAGGGGTATGATTCAGAGAAATGGGCTTCACAGAAGCACTGCAAAGATTCACAGCTCTGCAGATGTCACAAAGTTGTTGGAGTCACTGTGTGATCCAAATCGTGTATTTCCGCTGCCAAGACATGGACTGTCCATATATTCAGAAATACAGTAGGAGAGAGGCATCTGGGAGCTTTTCCTCTTTTCTTGGATGGTGAGGAATGGGATGTCACTTGCTATCCTTCACCCCAGTTGAGATTGCAGAGGGATGTTTAACTTGGAGGAGGAAGGCAGAGAGCTATGGCTGTTCCAGCAAGTGCACAATTAACAGGCTTCTGCCCATCAGCTGGAAGATCTGTCTGGAGCTCTGAAAGAGACTGAAAACAGGCAAGGAGGATCCTGGTGCCTTTTCCCTCCTGCCTGGAGTAGGGTGAGCTGGGCTGGTTTTGATTCTGTGTTTAAAAATAAAGGTAAGCCTGAGGAAAGGGAGGAGGAAAGGGCTGCCTTTGAGAATTTGTTCTGTCATTCCCAGCTGATGAGCCTGTGTACTCACTCACTCAGGCATGTAGTAGTTAATACTAGATACTTGATGATAATAATAGTTTGGGGGCTCTGAAAAGGCAGCAGGTGGGAGCCAGATAAACCAGTTGTGAAGGTAAACCTTGACAACTCCTTGGGTGACCCCAGCCATCTCCAGCAGTGTTGTGGCCTTGGTTTGTAGTCTGGTCTCTGGCTGCTCTCGGGGCCAGAGGGCTCCCTTGAATTAGCACCAGACATCAGTGTCAGTGTCAGTGTCAGCCTCAACGGAGGTCCTTTAGCACCCACCTGAGTGGTGAATAGGCTATGGTTGCAAGGTTTTCCTTCTTTGGAATTTCTGGATTTGGAGCCCACATCAGTCCCCTGGTTTTGCACCTTCAGCGTCTCCGGGCAGACCCCAAGGCTGGCTGGGGCCATCGCAATGTCAGGAGTTTTAAAAGTTGTAATTGGCATCACAACACTTGGGGAAGGTTGGAGTATCAGACAATTTTCCTGGAACCTACTCTGAAGAACCATTTTAGGCCTTTAATTTACATGAAAAATTGCCTTGATACAATTTTTTTGTTAGGAAAAAGTTCTGAGGTTTGTTTTTACCACTGGTTATACTGGGACGAGACCTCATGTGAATGCAGTTATTTTGGTGTCAAAGTGCTTTGTACCATACAACTTTTCTTTCCAAAAAGAGCTGTAGTGCTTCCCCTGCTCTAATATACTCAACAATGCTCTACCTTTATATGTAGATGAGATGTTAATGGCAGAGACTTCGTTGTAGTGTGGTGAGGGTGAGCAGGGAGGTAATTATAATCTTGCTTTTTATTGTCCTTATATAATGCTACTGTGTATATTTTCCTCCCCAGCTGTGGCTCCCAGCCTGCCCAGTCTTACCTTCCATTGTGGTGTGGATTTTGGATCCCACAGATTTAGGGATACACAGCAAGGTATCACAGAATATCTGTTCATTTTCTGCAGAGGCAGACCTGTGCCTGCAGATTTTGTCTGCACGTGAAGCCAGGGATACTCTTCAGTCTTCACAATCAGTTTTCTAGAGCCAACACCCAAAACCTGGGTTCTTAGAAGCGTCAGATTTTCAAGGATACTTGAAATCTTCGATTTCTCCCCAAATCTTGTGAGCAGTGTTAGCACTTACAGTAAATCAGATCTGTATTACAGCATCAGAAATCACTCAAAAACTTTCAGCTGTCCTGTGCAAGCACCTGCCCCCTGCAGAACACAACCACTGTGAGTGTGACTCTTCTCTGGAAGAGCAGGGCTGGAGGTCAATGTGCTTCTTTTGGGCTCTGGGGTTTGCTGGCTGGGTGGCAGTGCTGGCTGAACTTTGTGGGTGGGTTCAGCCATGTGGGGACCTTCTCTCAGCATCACAAGAACTGTGCTTCTGGAAATCCCAAACTAACAGACTCATTCCTCAAGTCCTTTCAGGTGAGAATTCCAGGCAGGGAAATCAAGGGTGGAAAAAGGAATGTACAACAGCATTTCTTAGACTGTGTGTTATTCCTCCCCAGCAGTTCTTGACAAATTCTGCAAAATTATTTCATAAAACCTTTCCCTGAGGTGAGAGTGTTCTTGCACCCTGGAGAAGCAGAAAGCTCTGCAAGAGCTCAGTCAGCGTTTCAAACCTGATTGAGTACTAACAGAAATATTTAAGGAATATGAAAAAAACGCCAAACATTCCTTAGGGTTTCATCCCATGTCCAGCAAAGATTCCATCAGGGATCTTACACCTGAACAATCCTTATGATTGCACATTTAGATCTTCCGTGATTCCTCGGGGAGATAAGGAGAGATAATAGCACACATCCCATGAAGTAACTGGTAGGGCTCTCAAACTCTGCCTCACCACCTCTGTGATGCTGGGTCACAAATCCTTTAGTTGAAGGCCTGTAGAAGAACGGACATGCTGGGGCCTGTTAGCACCACAATGACAGGACCATTAGTATTCCTCCTATTAACACCGCTACTGCTACTAATATGTTAATGAGTCATATCGTTAATAGATTAAGAATGAATTATGTACTGAGGTAATGCATGTTGCACTTTGATTTCAAGTGAAGGTCATTTGCAAATGTCATGCGTGCCTTGCTATGGAGATGTATTTCCTTAGGAACTTAGGAACTCCAGAGCTAGAGAAACACTTGGCATTGCTCCTGTTTTCCTAGAAGTTTTCCACAGAATTGCCGTTTGTAAAATGGTACTGCTCATTTTGCTCTTGTTTTTGTTAATGAAATAAGAAAGAACCCAATTCTGTATTTTTGAGGCCCACATTTTCCTATTAGTTTTGAAAGGAACTAGGAAGAAAATTAAAAATACAGGGCCAGTCCTCAAATATGTTCTTTGAGGCAGTGGGTGAGCGACAGCAGAGCATTCCTCTTTCTGACTCCTGCAATTCCAGAGAAAATTCCCAGAGAATCTCCTTTAGCACAATAATATCCATAGTGTACCCCCTGTGGCCTGGACAACACACGTCATGCACAGGAATATTCCTTAGAGTCATCACAATGATATTTGATTTCTATTTGCCAGTTTGAAATTTGATGCTGCAATTACATTTTTGAAGGAAGGAAGGAAGGAAGGAAGGAAGGAAGGAAGGAAGGAAGGAAGGAAGGAAGGAAAAAGAAGGAAAGAAAGAAAGGGGGAGGGGGAGGGGCAAGAAAAAAAGAAAAGCGAGAATGATAGAGGTTGCGATAGTATTACGTTACTGATTGGATAAACTGACAAAACAGCCTACTGTGACTCGGGGAGTTTAATTTTGTACATTTTGGCAACTTCTTAAAGCAGAAAATGAGAGCAGTGCTGTCAACAGGGCTTTTGATATTCCTCGGTGTTTATACTAGAGATGAAAGTGCATTCGGAATGAGGGTGGAAGGCAGCAGGCCAGATCCTGGCTCTGGTGACAAGAGGTGATAAACACCGAGGAGCTGCCCCCCGTAACAGTGGGGAGGAAACGCTTCTCCTGCTGCTCAGGATGCCGTGAGATTTCCAGTTTTCTCCATTCCGCCTGGAAGACACAGGATCTGTAAAGGGGTTTTTTCTGTTTTTCCTGATTACTGCAATGAGCCAGTGGATAGCCAAGTCTCTTGTCTGGCACATGGAGACCCAGGGTCATGTTCCTGCTCTTTCTGGGTCACTGTTCTGCAGAACTGGTCTTGCTGTTACCAGCAAATATTGTATGACTTACAACCAGTGTGAAGTGACTCCTACAGGAAAGCAGCATCCAAGAATGGCCTCTTGCCTGGGGCTTAAGATATCCCTCTTGGATTTAGGAGATCCAAGTTCAACTCCCTGATCTGTATCAGGCCTTCAAAAGTGCATTTTCTGGCTGTTGAAATAGTTGGCTGCTCTGGCCAGGTTTGTTTTGACCAGAAGATTCCTCCTGGACCAGAGAAACCTTTTCCCAGTGGAATTTTTGCTAAGCTAATGTGTGTAAGTAACCAGAAGAAACATGTTGGGGGTGACAACAAGCTATCAAAACCAATTCTCTGAACAAATAAGGGTTAAGACATGTTTGCCAGCGAATCAACTCAGTCTCTGTGCCATTGTGTTCTTTTGCTGAGATTTAATGGAAAGAGCTATAAATTGCGGTTCTGATTAGCCAGCAAGAAAGGTATCTGTCAGGCAAGTTCTGCCACCCTTACTCATGAGCAGGATTTCATTTCACTGGTTGTCTCAACTGTTTTGCTGGACCATCCCTGTCAGGCTGCTCTGCCCTGCTCCTCTCCGCCTCCAGCAGTGCTATTAAGGGAAGCGGGGAGTTGTGAATTCCCGCAGTCTTTGGTGAGGTACAACTTCCTTCCTTGCTCACAGCTAATGAGAAAGGCTTCACCTCTTCTCCAGACCTTCTGGCCTGTTTATTTATAGAGGCCAGTATCCAGACACTATGGGGAATGCTGCAAACCAGACTCGGACCTGGGATGTAGCTGGTCCAGCTCAGCTGCACAGTAGAGTATTTGTTGGGTGGAGGCATCTTAGTGTCCTGCTTGGGACATAATATCTCACCTCTAAATAAATGCTCTGCCCTGCAGGGTAAGGTGATTCTCAACAGGAGTGTAGCTGGTGGAACCAGGCTTATAAAAATATCTGAGCAGGGGAAGAAAATAACTGCTGTTTTCCAAGAAGATGCATTTTTCTATTTTAATTTTTTAAGGCTGTGATAAAATTAATGTTGTCCATTATGTAAAGCTGAAGTGTTGACCAGAACTTCCCTTGTGGTCAAGCTCTTTTTTTATTGATTGATTTTAAGTCCTCTAAATTTGTCAGACTCACAAGTGCATGGTGACTTCAGTTATAAGAGAATGTTTGTGTCTTTAAGGAAAAATACAGCGACCCCTCCGCCCCCTTGCCCTTCTCAACCTTGCAAAGAAACCAACACTTGACCAGAATATTTTTTCTGCCTCAGTGGAAAATGCTGATTAAATACTCAGAAAAAAATAGGAATTAAAACCCCCAGACTCTCAAATCTCAAAAATCTTTAATGGGAAACTGCTGATTATAGAATAGTTACATAGTTTTGGCTGAGAATGCACGTTGGCATTTTTTTGGTAGAAGCTCAAAACTCTAAGAGAAATGTCTTGAAAAAATCACTTTTCTATTGATAAAAAGAGATCTTTTTTCAAACATTTCTATGCAAGTTGTTCTGCTGTTGAACTAGTTGAGCAAAGCCATGGCCACATGGCTGTGTGGCTGAAAGGCACTTGAGGGACTTTCCATACTCATTTTTTCTTTCTGAGCCACAATTGTTTCAGTTGAGCTTTTTTGGTCATTCTTCCCACCAGAACAGACACCGGGGTTTGGGCTGGGATCATCTGAGTGGTCAAGTTCAGTCTTGTCACACTGCAGTGCTGCTGTCAGCCCCTCAGGGTCTGGCACCGAGAGCTCTCTGCATTTTTGGGGCACATCTTTGCTTAGCTGGTTTTACTGGGGTTAAAATTCCAGCTCTTATTAATCCCCACTGGCATACACTGCTTTCCTGCTGACTCGAGTTTGTTCCAAAAGCAATGTGCAAATGTTGTGTGAGGAGGTACAAAACATGAAGTGACCAGGGCAGATAACCAGGTTATGGGAAATTGGTAACAAGAACAGCAGAGCTCAGCTGAACTCTGTGTAGTGAGGTCACAAAGGACTCACTCCTTGAAGAACACAGAATTACTCATCTTCCTCCAAAATCCATGCCTGCTCATGTAGCTGGCTTTTGAATGTAGAAATGTATGGAATCTGGATACATGAAGGGACTTCAGGGAGGAGAAAAACAAGCAATATGAACATGGAGCTTTGCAAATCCATGTAAACCCTGCACTGTTTCTCTTGTCCCTGGGGATGCTGGCTGCTTCTCTAGTGTGTTCCATGGTCCCCAGGGTTTTCTGTGTTAAGTCTGATCCCTCTCCTCTTTGACTGGGTCTTCCTTCTGGCTGAAGATTGAGAGAATAGATGGATATTGGCAATCTGCAAGAGAAAAGGTGGAGCCATGTTTTGATGTCATTTGAGTTCATTGACACCATTTAGGATGTGGACTTCTCTGCTTTGTTTTCCCTCGAGGAAAAGAGATACAGAGAAATTACAGGAGCTCCCGTGTGTGATTGCGCTGTCAGTCAGCAGCAGAATCAGCCATGTAGGTTGCCTGTGGGGGTATTTCCTCATGTTGGCTCAGTTTGGCTGTTGTTGAAGTCAGTTTTTCCAGTGATCTCTATTATGGGAGCTGAGGTTGGCCGTTCCTCATCCACATCCCAGTTGGCGAGGGGCCCTTACTCTGGCCAGGATTACAGCTCCAGAGTAATCTAGATGCTCACAAGGTAGTTTTCAGTGGCACTGTGGGAAACAGGTAACAGAAGGGAATGAGATTTCTTTCCACAGACCTTTGTTCTAAAGGGTATTTTGGGGTGTGGGTTCACCTCTCCTTGGGTCCCTTGCCAGCAGGTGGGAACTTTTCAAATTGTCCCTTTTCTGAGAAGGGCTGAATCGTCCACCCTAAAGCATCCCTTCATGCAATTAAAACCAGCAGTACTGCTTCTCCAACACTGGGGCCTCCGATACTGGGAGGGGAAGCGGTGGCTCTTCTTTGAAGTCCCACCTACGTGAACATCAGTGGCAGGACTTCAAAGGGAAGCTGCTATTTCCTGTTGGAGCTCAGCCCTGGTGCTCAGCACTGCTAACAAAGCAGTCGGACTGGTTGCAAAGGCACTGATCCAGCAGGGAACTTAAGCACATGCTTAAGTCCCTCAGGACTTATCCACATGGTCTGCTGGGTTGGGACTCACCTCCGCTGGGGACTGGACTGATGGTCAGGGTTGTGTCTCACACGTCGGATTTGCAAGGGGACGAGTGAGGTTAAAGAGCCTGTCCCAAATGGCTGGATGGTGCTGCAAAGCTGCGCTCACCATTCATTACCTTGGGGCAGCTGGGCAGCAGCAGGAGGGGGAAACACCACAGGCCACACTATGGAACTCAGAAAACAACCTGGAGACAGACAACAGGCCACAGTGACTGTCAGCAAATGCTTGTAAATCACTGATTCAGAGCTAGTCTAAATCAGCATTGTTGAGTTCAGGTGAGAATCCAGCCCAACAAATAGAGTTGTAAAGGTGGGAGTCTATTTGCAAGCAGGTAGGAAATGCTAAAGGCACAATCCTTCGGCCCCACGTTTTGCTGGGTAATATTTTATTTTCCTGTTAGTTCCTCTGCCGTCCATGGAGCTGCTTGCAGGCTAACAGATGGCAGCATGGAGATGTAATTTTCTAACAAGCATTATTTATGTAATTCATGTAATTTGTACCAACTTATTCTCTCAGTTTTTGTCCTGAGGCTACAGACAGACCTTGTGGCCATGATCTGCAGCTGATGCACAAGTCCCACACCGCTCTTGCCCTGTTCCCAGCATCACATCATCCCCTCTTTAGCAGTGCAGCATAAGAGCTTTTCCCTCATCACAACCTACACGGAGCCTCATGGTTGCCTCATGTGTAGCAATTAAAAGATGTCTGGGAGATGTTCCGTGCTGGGAGCGTGGATAGAAACTTACAATTGGAAAGGCTGCTCTTCTTTGTGGAACAGATGGATTGGACTGGACACAGTAGGGTGTGGGAATAAACAGGTCATGAAGCCTGAGAAACCCCAGTAGGTTCCAGGTCCTGCTCCCTGAGGTTCTCCTGTTCCTAGGGTAGCACAGCCTGCCAAACCCGATCGTAGGCTGCAGTTTTCCTCCACCTTGCTCTTCTCCCTATAGGGGAACTCATTGCCTAGTTGCTAATCCCCCATCCCAAGTGAGTGAATCAAGAACACTGCATTTCCTGGCGATTATCCTCTGAGACAAACTAGAAACATCTTCATTTGGATTATGAAAATATCTATGCCACCGGTTTGGGATGTCATCAGCAGACGTCTGCCCATTCATCCATGTTCCCAGAAGAAACTTCTCCTGTGTCCTCACAGTGTGCGCTGTGTAGTTAGAGCTGACTGACACAGCAAGGCTCAGCTCTGTGCTGACCTGCTCAGTGATGTGCCCGCAGTCCTGTGGCACTGCCCAGAGAAGGTAGGGCCCCCCTGGTTCAGGTGCAGGATGCCACTGCAGTGTTAATTTTACTGCCTGATATCTCCTTGGCATGCTCCTTGTGGGATCGGGCTGGCGTCTCCACTGTGATTTTGTGTGGAGGTCTGGTTTGGAAGTGCCCAAACACAGGGAGTTGATGTGCCCTCCTTTGGGTGGGAGGTTGGATGGGGCAGTGGTTGGTTCTGCTCACACCTGAGTGCTCTACAAGGGACTTTGTTCCTGAAACTGAGTCTAGTCACTTCACCTAAGAGTGAAGCTGGTGACCTCAGAGACGTATAAAAGTTAAAACCCAACTTTCCTGCACCTGGAAAATCCACAAGAAGCAGCTGATGTGATTTCTTGGGAAGGAAGCCTTGTGTTGTGACTGAGGCTGGGGACTCGAGCAAAGAAACTGTTTTGGAGCTGACACAGGTGTCTCAGGTGGCCTTGCAAAGTTCACTTGGTCTCTTTATCCTTTGGTCTCCCACCTGTAAATTAGGCTAATAACCCCTTGCCCATGTGGCTGTTAGCCAGCAGATCTTCAGGTAAGGGTGTATCTCATTGCATGTTGTACTAGATTTGCTCTTGAGCAGGATTCGCCTCCAAAACGAAGAAATAATAACCAATTGAGACAGAATGGCTTTTTGGAAGGATTTCTTGCAAAGGCTCCTTGGATTCAAAGAAGGTGCATTTTTTCATCTTCTTCATTTGTGTGGTTTCTACCCATGAGTTAGTACTAAAAGGGTTTTATCCGATTCAGGGTGTACATGCAAATATTTCTATTTGAGTAATACTGGAGAATAAATTTAGAAATGTTTGAAGAGTGTATGAATGCCTCAATCTGCTAGGTGGAAAAATTACTACTTCTTGTGGGTAACCCAACCTGTTTAAGTTGCTAAAAACATACCTGACTTAAAAAAAAAAAAGAGAGAAGAAGGAATAGCTGAAAAGAGAGCTTTTTAAAAAACAACTCTCTTCAGATTTCTAGTTTAATATTTCAGTATGCAACAGTATTTTCATAACTGCAGCTTTTTTGGGTAGAGGTGGGGGAAATTAGAATATATTAAAGAACTCTGGAAACCACTTTCTATTTGTAAAACATGTTGTGTGTGTATCATAACACCTACAGTACTTGTAGCTCTGCCAGATTTTGCATCGACTGCCAGAATTCTCCTCGCTAAATGACATTATCCTACTTTGTGGGTATTGAAAACAAATATTTTGAGGGGCGGGAGCATTCTCATCCGTAAAACGTTCGTCGCGCTTGCAATATTCAGTCACAGCCTTTTATTTGAATGCTGCTGCGTTTTTCAGCTGCTTGCCATGAGTGGAAGGATAGGTTTGAGGAATGTTTGCGTGCTCTCCAGCTGGTCTTTGGTGTGTATTTTTTGCAATCTAGCAGCCCCTAGGGGCTCTGGAGGAGATGAGGGTGTCAGAATGCTGGGCGTTCTATGGACATGTAGTAGAGGACAGTACTGGGAATGAAAAGGCTGGTGGTTGTTTCCAGAAGCGCAGCCCCAGAGCAGCTCCTCTCACACGAGGTGGTGTTGGGAGGGATGGGAGATTGCCCGGATGGAACAGGGAGCGAGGTCTGGCCGGCTGCAGCCGTGGGGCACTGCAAAGGGCACTGCTGGCACAGTTCCTGTGCCTGGTGCTGGAAATGACAGCAATGGGAGAGCTGCACTGCTGGCTGGCAGCTGTCGCTGCTGCTGGATAGGTGATGCAGAGGCTGCAGGGAGATGCAGGGACACTGCTGATGTCTAACTGAGGTTCCCAGTTAACCCAGTTAACCCACAGCTTGTGGGTTTTGAGGGTGGCACAGGGGTGCTTCCTTGCCAACATGAGAAGAGCCCTGACACATCCCTCTTACAAAAATCTGCAGAAGAGCAGCAAGAGAGTAGAAAACTCAGTTAGGGGCTGCTGCGGTCTCCTTGGTTCAGCCACTGGAACAGCCTCCACTGGGCTTTTGGTGCTGCTCATGAAGCCAAGCTGCCTTAGACTGCTCTCACTTACTCCAGGGTTATGCCCCAGCCACAGCCTGGTGCATTCCTGTGCCAAAGCCCAAGAGGAGCAGGGAGCGTTGCCTAATGCCCTTCCATGCCCTGGTGTCATCAGCACATTGCAAGCTGCACTTGCCAAGCTCCAAAGTGGAGACATTTGCTGACATTTTATATTGTGTTTCAGTGGCACTCCTGTGTTTGTTTGGCATAAAAGCCGTGATTAAAATGCAAGCTAATTAGTAGCTACTTATTAATATCTCCTTGTTTTTTAATCATAGTAGACAGATGCAATCAGTTTTCACAGGTATAAAGGAGTAGTGTCCTGCTAAAAACTCTAACATGCTTAAATCCACAGCTGAGCAGTTTGCTGTGACTGGATAGACCTGTTGGGTTTTAGAATTTGTTGTTAGAGATGGATGATTAAAATAGAAAGGAAATGGAAAGATGTTTTAGAGCCAGTTAGGAAAAAATCTTCAGGAATGGACTTTTCCTTTTTTTTTTTTCCCCCTCTCCTCCTAGAAATGACATTATCTGGGATGGACAGAGCTGCTCCAGAGGCTTCAGGGCACATTAAAGGGTAATAAGAAGGGCATGGGGTGAGGAAAAGGTTCCTGGTGGGTTAAAGAGAGACACTTGATAGCTCATCTGGGAGCAGAGAGTCAGGTTTAATAATGTCCTTGCTAAACGCAGTTAATAATTGAGGTCAGGGCCCTGGGTGAGGGCAATAAGGGGATAGTCTCCCATGTGCGGAGTGATGGGGTAAGGACAAGCTGTTCAGAGCACGAAAGCCATGCTGATTGCAGGCACACAGCAGAGCCAGCCTGGGTCACCTGGCACCCTGATGGCAGCAGGTAGCTCACAAAGCACTGCTTTTTGTGTGTCTGTGGTTTGGTTTTTTTTCAAATGCCTGATAATTGCATTGCTTGCAGATCAGGGGGGCAGCATGGAAGCAATCGTGCTGGCTTGGCACAGCCAAAATGTTCACTGATCAGCTCGAGAGATCTGGGTAAGACAACAGGCTTATCTTGCTCCATCTTGCTGCTGTGGTAACATATAGCTGGAATTAGGAACTAAAGGGCTATAAATGTTTCCACCAGAAGGATCAGGTTTAGGTATCTGAGGGTCATTCTACATGCTGTACATCAGAGTCCCTTCCAGAACCCAGGGCAGTCATCCTCAGAGCGCCCTGCTGAAGGCAGGGTTACCTTTTCCTTGTTGGGCAGGTGAGGAATCAAACTATCAAATTCCTGAGAGATTTGGCTACAGCTGTGCAGGGAGTCTATGCCAGAGCAGAGTCAGTTCTCACTCTGGGCATTGGTGCTAGCCGCTTCCCTTAGGGCACAAACTTATTTCATGCTCTGCTCTCTTTTCATGGCCTGTATTTGTGGCCCGGATCTTGCCACAAGGTGCAGATGGAAGGATGTCCATTGGTTTTGGTGGGGCCATGGGCTGTGTGCTGCGAGCCTGATGCTTTTTGCGACAGGATTTGAGCTGCAGCTTTCTGGGACAAGGCACGTGTCATTCCTGGCACTGCAGGGGAAAGCAAGCTCAGCCCATCGCAGTTTCTTCCACCTCATGGCAAAGCTGGAGGGAGGATGGGAAAAAAGCCACTCTCTGATTACAGCTCATGTATGTGCTTTGGCAGAGAGAACACAGCGTAATTGTGGGCCAGAATTTTGCCATTAAGTGGTAAATCCTTGAAAACTGTAATTCTGCAGACTTCAGGCGAGGGAAAAGCCTGTTTCCTAGGTTTGCTGTGTAGGGTTCAGCTCCAGACACTTGCCCAGTTTCTGTTGCAGCGCGGCCCCCCCGTGCACTTGATCAGCCAGCGCTTTATTGCCATTCCCATTACACAGGAGGGGGGCACTACCTCTGCCTAGTCAGAAAGGCTGGGAAAAGCCCTTTTCCTAGTCAATACATTGCCCAGCACAGCATTCAGACGTTGCTTAGCACAGGCAGGGTCCTGTGACCTGCAGGGACTGCTGTGCCAGCAATTAATAATAAATCACAAATATCATACAAGTTCTCTGACAGACCCTTCCTTCCTTCCACAGGCTTGTACTCCAGGCATGGGGTAAGAAAAACAAAAAAGGAAAGGAACAACTTACTAAATGGCCAGATTGCATTAGTTTGGCAGTCCTTGCTTGAAAAAGGCCTGGTAGCACATGAAAAATTACTCAGTATGTGAAGGATTGGAACATAAGCACAAGATCTAGTAGACTGATGAAGGACTGAAAATACTGCATGAATAAGTCATTCATAGCTTATCATCCTAGTAATCATTTCCTCAGTGATAACAACTTTTTAGAAAGCATTAAACTGAACATGGCACGGACTTAAAATTTAAGATAAATCCGGGTGACATTTTGGCTGCCTGTGAGGTTGAGTGGCAGAGGGGGGATGGCAGGAAACCAGCCTTTTCTGTGAGCTCTTTGTGCAGGGACACGTGCTGGGCAAGGCCCCAGGGGCAGCAGTGCCCAAAGGGGCATCTTTTAAGGGATGCAACTTTATACAATTCCTCTCACATCTAAATGCTGCACTCATCCTGTGTCAGTACAATACTTGACATAGCTTGTTGCCAGCTGGACCTTCCCCGTCCCTGCTCCCGAGCATGGGTCCTAATTCCAAAAAATAGTATGTGGTCTGCAGAAAAATATTATACTGCGAGGCATAAGTTAATCTTAATTGCTGCGTTTCCTCACTTTTTAGGCTTGGCTTTGTCACTGCCATAATGTTCTTTTAATGTTGTTATTGTTTCTTACAGACATGAAGTGTTTTACAAATGATGGATGGCCAAGTCTCTCTGATGTTTGGTTGCAACAGCTCAGTTCCGTGTGCTGCTAAAACGTCAGCCAAAAGAGACATTAGGGGTCTGTGTGTGCAACTAAGATGGATTTGGGGTTTCTGGTCCTCTGGCTGGGTGTTGTCTGCCCTCACAGGCATTACTGGCCCAGATTATGCTGCTGTACCCCAGCTATGACTCCGGCATTACTCCGCTGTTCCCAGGGGAGAATCCATCCCTGCTAGTGGTGGCGGGTGCTCCCCAAATCACAGAGTCCCAATTGTCCTCACTGTGCGATTCATTTGCCACATGTTTAAAAATGAATGTAGCTATGTGAATAAGAGGAAAAGTTCAGGCAGAGGAATAATTTATAATTCCCAATAATATTGCTTCTAGCTACTGCTCTATAGTGCCAGTTCCTGCCCGCTGTGGTTTAGGCAGCTAACAGCTATAAAAGTTTGTTGACCTGAGAGGCTTAGTATCAACCATAGGTACAGTCAAAGTCAATATGGAGGCTGAAAATCCAGTGCTAATAGAAAAATAGAAGTCAATATTTAGGATGTGAGTCAGGAACTTAAAATAGGAAAGTGAAACAGATGAGGGCTGTAGCTGCAAGAGTGCTGGAGGTGAAATGTTTAGATCCGAGGACCACTGCTGATTACTATCTTCTCCTCTAACAAGGTTGCTTATTCTGCTTCCAAAATTCATTTCCAGTGGCCAGGCCACCTCCCTGACCTATATTCCTCAGACTGCCATTACGTCAGAGCCTGCCTATTTGGGGCTATAAGTGAAATCCTCTGTCTTCTAGGTGAAATCCACAGGTAATTATATGTGGGGCAAATACGGGCTGGGGCATGGAGAGGCCAGGAGAAGAGCTTGGCTTAGCTCTGTTTATACTGGAAAATCCCCTTTCTAAGGCTGTACTGTTAAGTCTTGGAGGGGAGGGGGCACAGGGAACTCCCCCCCTGCGAGGCGGTAGCTGCCGGGAACAGGGATTTCACAGTGCAGCTCTTCCAGGGAAGCATCAGGCGGAAAAGTAACCAGCCCTAAGTGGGGGTTTTCACATCGGAGAGGGGCACGAGGCACTGAGAGCTCTTACCCACAAATGAAAATGCTGTGGCCTTATTTACACGGTGAGGGACGGGGAGCACTGCCCGAGCACGCCGGTGATGAATTTATGTGCCCTGCAGTGAGGCGGTATTTTAATTTATACATCCTTTCCGCAGTTTGGTTGCAGTGGACCAGATCTCCTACAGATGTGAATCTGTCCAGCCCCATTAGAGTCAGTAGAGCCTCTTTATTCCAGCTAGGGACCGCATCCACGTCTCCTGGTTTTTAAAGAAATTGCCACCTTCCAGGTTCTCCCATTGCACTTCCTTTTCAGAGAGAGCCTTGGTAGCCGAGAAGGTGTCCCAGGATTCACAGTGACATTATTTTGCTACTGTAAGAGGACCCCATCATGTCCTCCTCTGACACACGCGATGACATTCCTTTGTTTTGGCTTTGATGTCACAACATTGTTTTCACAGACTTGGCCTGATCTTGTTGTGACAAGGTCAAGTCCCATTCAATTCAAGAGGAAAGTATTAATACGAGGGTGAAAACCCTGGTATTAATTAAGCTCTGAGCAGTACCTTCAGGCGGATGCTGCTGCCTCTATTTCTTGCATGTACCGTGCTCCAGCCAACACAACTCGTTCATGGGGCAATCCTAGCTTTGGTTTAAAAAAAGGTACATACTCTAAAAAATTATTGCTGGACAGCAAAGAACAAGGTTCCAAATCTGAGCTGTGCTCCAAAGTAACACCAGAAGTAGCAGGGAGATCAGCCTGACAAATTGTGTCATGGTACCACAGGGTTGACTGGCAAAGGCTGCAATTGCAACTATTTTCCTGTGAAAAGTAAAGTTTGTTTCCACTGAACTACCTGAGCTATCTATATAAATTTGAGCTTTTTACTTTTACATCCAAACATTCAAAACATCCAAATATTTAAGCTGAAACAGTTTGATTGTAGAAGAGTTCCTGTTTCATGCTGCCCCATCTGAGTATTGTGAACTGCACCAGGTTTTAATTTAATGTAATTGCAGATGTCTATAATTTGCAAGTGTTATTGTAATGTCAATAATGTTTGTTGTTTTTTCTGACCAAGTGCTCAGGCAATATGGCATGTCAGCACATCCTAAAACGTATAAACTGGGTTATGCAATGCCTGGTAGCTATTTAACTGAGTATTTCAGGTGCAGAAACTGAGGCCCATTGCACAGAATGATTTGCCCATTGCTCTTAATGCAACATGTTGTGGACTCAATATGTAACTGGATCCCAGCCTGATGGGATGTTTCCCTGAAGTGGGAGAAGTCCAGCCACCTCAGACTCCCCTTTACTGCAGCCTTACTTTTGCTAAGGAAGAAACAAACAGATTTCTGTTCATCTCACCTCAGGGACCAATGTTAAAGTGGATATGGCATCTTTCAGCCCAGCTTTTTCAGCTGGAGAGTTCTCAGAGATAAGGTATCCATACAGATACATATCTGGACATAAGGGTATGTGGAGGGGGTTCTCTGAAGGCTGGCAGAAATCCAGGGTTTCTGATTCTCCAAAAACCTAAAGAAACTTCCTTTCCTCTTTAACTTCAGGTAAAGCAGCAACTCTTGGATTTGGCAGCTGCTCAGTTTCCCATCTGTAGCAATTCCACTGATGCTGTGCTTCGGAGCCTTTCTGCCTCTGAGGGAAAGGTTAATGCCATCCTGGTGCCCTGACTGCCCTTGGCTCCTTGCTCCATCCCTGCACAGCAGTGGCACAGACTTTCACCAGCATTGCCACTGGGGATTTTGTGGCTGCGCTACGGGCTGGGTGATGGGAACTTGCTGCTGATCCCAGCACACTGTGGAGTTGCAGGGAACTTCCGCTCTTTCCCTGCTGGAGCACAGGGCAGAGGATGCCCACTTCGGGGTCACACACATCATCTGCAGCTTCCAGGTATTACAGCAGCACAGGCAGGGCTCTTCCCAAATCTTTGCTTTGCCTTTGGTAGGGCATAAGTCAATCAGATGCAGGATATTTCAAATGAAACTTTTTCAAGGTTGCTTGAACCATTGTGTCTGATGGAACTTTGTTTCCATGGAGAGCCTTTTGACTGGGAGCAGTTTTCATCATTAAACCTCTGGGGTAGGCCCATGATTTCAGAACAGATGAGCCATGAGCCAATTATAAACAAAACAGCAAACAAGGTTTTGTTTGCAGACCATTGTACAAAGCCCTGGGTATGGGTCAAAGGCTTTGAAGATTTTGTTTTGAATATAGTTTTGTCAAACGTTCTTGTTACAACATATAGACTTCCTATCATCTGGACACAAGTTCAGCAGTACAGATTTTAGAGGGACAGAATGTCCTAAACTGACCTAAAATTGTTTTACTCTGCATAAACATATCATGATTTTTAAAGAACTTAGGCTCTTTCATGGACAGAAACTTGGAATGTCTTCCCTCAGACAGTACAAAGATTTCCATTGTGAGCTCTGATGAGTCAGGAAATATTGGATTTAGACTTATCACTCTTGCAAGACTGAATATTCCATATTCTGTAGCTCAGGAGGTTGTAATTTTGCAGAGGTGTTACCCATTGAGGCACAAAACTTGAATCGCTGTCACCCAGGCATATGTCTGAAGAGAGGAGGTCCCAAGGAGGAATATTGGCAAGTGTTTCCTTACTCTGTTTGCCAAAAAGAGATGGAAAATATCTTGTCAAGTGGGCATGAAGAACTTTGCAAGGCTGGTCTAAAAGTGAGATGCAAGACCAAGCAACAACCCCTTTATTGAATCCATGACTGTTCAGAGTAGAAGAAGAAACCTTCTTCCCTGTCATCCCAACACAAAAAACCGAGTCCCTGGACAGGTTAAAACACCAGCTCTATTTCCCAGACCTTCCTACAAAACTGATCACAAATAAAGAGAAGAGAAAAAGTTAGAAAGTAAAATAAAATATCTCTAAGAAGCTATTTGGCACATGAGATAACAATGTGAGTGAGAGGACAAGAGCCCTCACACCCTTGCAGGTCCCCTGGGAAAACCTGGAGCAAACAAACCGCTGGTTCTGGGCCAAGCTGCTGCAGGTACATTTGACCCTCTTGCCCAAGCTGTATTTCATTAGTGTATCTCAAGAAGGATGGGCTGTTAAATGATTCAAGCTGGATAAGATTTGCTGCAATGGAAAACTTGTGTGCCTCTGTGCTTCTCTGGTTGAAAAACCTTTTGCAAAAATAGGTTAGCAAGCCATCGTTGCAAACTGGACTGTTAAACTAAGAGTAGCAAATACAATGGGGTTTGAAACTGCGTTTTAATTTGTCGTGCTGCTGAATAATTTATCGTACATCTCACCATATATTGAAATTAAAACCTGAAGTATGACATACAGTAAATAATTCAGACTGGCTCTTTCATCGAGTGTGAGCTAGGTTATTGATACTTCATTTTAGTGAGACAGACTCACTGTCATGAGCATCATCAGCATCCATGTCAGCTCCTGCTGGGCTCTCTAATTTTGCTTGTGTTGGTACCGGTGAAAAATTTAGGGCTGCAAAGGCAGTCAGAGGGCTTGGCAGAGTTGGGGCTGTTCAGCCTGGTGCAGCCTTTCAATACTTAAAAGGGGCTTATAAGAAAGACGGGGACAGATTATTTAGTAGGGCCCATTGTGATAAGGCAAGGGGTAATGGTTTTAAACTAAAGGAGAGTAGATTTAGACTAGATACAATGAAGAAATTTTTTATAATGAGGGGATGAAACACTGGCACAGGTTGCCCAGAGAGGTGGTAGATGCTCCTTCCCCAGACACATTCAAGGTCAGGTTGGCTGGGGCTCTGAGAAACCTGATCCCCTTGAAGATGTCCCTGCCTATGGCAGGGGAGTTGGACTAGATGACCTTCAAAGGTCCCTTCCAACTCAAATTATGCTGTGATTCTGTGAAATCCTCCTTTAGGCGGTCCACGAACTCCCTGTGTACTCCTTCAGTTCTCCTAACAAAATGACAGTAAGGAAAACTTCCTGAAGCCAGAGAAGCAAGGACAAATGACCTGATCTGAGTGTGCAGCCTCACAAATACTTAAGAAGCAGCCACACAACCTTGAGGAGAAGGTTGCAGGCATTGATGAAGTCCTGCTCACTTCCAGTAGGTATCTAAGATGTGTGTGCAGTGCACGGGGCAGAAGCCAGGGCGGCAGTGGTGTGGTGTTGGCAGGTTGGTGGCACGTGCTTGCACATTGGCAAACACAAATAGATGGTTACAGCACAGCTGTTTGTGTTATTTGAGATTGAAATCTCAACAGCTAATTAGTATCTCATTAGGGTTCTATTTACATAGCTAATGAAGGTAATTTATGAGGAAAGAAAACATTTGAGACTACCCAGCACGGTCAATTGAGTTGAACTTTGGGGGAGCAGAGAGCCAACTGCATTTAGAGCCTCCCTTTCTCCTGGATAAAAGGGACAACAAAAAGACATTAATCCATGGGAAAGCGTGACTTAAACCTCCCTGTGCTTCAATTCCCACTAATCAAGGGCAATAGGTTCTCCATTCTCCATGCACTATTTAGGGTACTGATTTCTTCTAAGCAGACAACATAGTTTGCCTTTGTTTTGTTTTTCTGTTTCAATCTCAAAAAAAGAAGAGGGGTCATCAGACATGTTCAAAGTATGTGCACTGGTGCTGTTCAGCCCATTTCAGAGGAGGTCTCTGTGTGTTATTGTAGGTAATCCGGAGTTTGCTGCAGAGCAGTAGGAATTTGTCATTCCCAAGTTCAGGGAAATATTTGCTGAATGAGTTGCTCTAGTGAAAAATGGTTTTTAAAGAAGTAAAAGTGTCCAGAGCAGCGCTTTGGGTGGCTGTGCTTACCTGCCTTGGCACTCCAGTGCTCCTCTGCTTTCTTGGGAGAACTGCTTAGGGGGAAAGACAATCTTTTATAAGTAAGAGAAAGGAGACACTTGTTTCTCATCAAAACCAAATATTGACATTTCCTGCCTGCTAAACCTTTTGTTTTTGAACCATTGTTAAGGAAAAATATTTACAAAGTTAGGAGAAAGTCTAAAGCTAGAGCCCACGTGGGGGTCATGAGAGACTGTCTTTAAGGGAAAGATCCTGGTGTTTTGTCCTGTTCGATCAGGGACGAGTCACAGAGGTGCCAAGATACTGTAACAACTGTTTTTAGGAAGGGGTAGGTCTTCAGCTGGGTTGAGTGCTCGCAGTTTCAGCTGAGATTTACAAGTTCACTGGATTTAGACTTCCGATTCCTCTGCAAGACTTCAAACGGGAACACTAAAAAGCTGCAAACCAAAGCTGAGCTAAAGCAAAAAGTGTCCTGTGTCACATTAGTACATATTCAGACCCAAAAGAAGCTATATAAAAAAGTGAATCTGTAATTATGATCTGATCGTAATTAGGAGCAAATTGCACTCTAGAGATTAAACCACTGGTACAGGCTGTAGAGAACTTTCGTAGACCTTTGGGTGGGCATGGGAGAGTAAATATCTAATGACGACATTTGGGGAATAAAATCAGAAATAATCCATCTTCTCTCCCCCACTAATAACTCCTTGATCACTCATGGTCTTCCTGAGAATCTCTGTGGTGAGATTCTCAAATTTGTGCTTTGCTGGCATTTCCCTCCTTTGCCACTTACCTTAATGGTGCTGTGGAAGCTCTGGATTCTTGTGCTGTTGCTGATCCAGTTGGTGCAGATCACATGGGCAGCATTCCCAGGGAGACCAGGTCACCCAGGAAATCAGCTTAGGAAAATCACTCCTCTTTTTTCATGCGTCCTTGTTGCTCCTCCCCCCGTTCCTGAGTGTGTATGTCTCTCACACTAAAAAGAAAAAGAGGATGAAAAAATGGCAAAAAAGCTTTGAAGGCTTAAATATCAGATGTGAGCTTACTTGAGCTTTTATTGCCCTTTTTTTTAATCCAGAAAAGCTTATGTTGACTCAAAATGGCAATTACTTGCATCTAATTGGAACCATTTTATGTAGCTCCAAACTCATTGCTTGATCTCAATAACAAATGAACTTAAAAAATATTTTTGTTACTAAAAGAATTGTACTTGTGCAGGCCAGATTATCAATCATGATTTCCTTTTGTGGGCCAAATGTGAACCTCATTTGATTATGAACAAAACAACGTTAGCTGAAACATTAGCTACCGTACCTTCAGCTATGGCATGGAAGGGAACGTGGCTCCTATGGATTTTTAATTCCTGGTTTACAAGTAAAAGATTTTAACTGAGATTTACTTGTTAAATGAATTTACATTTCATTTAAATATAAAGGGAAGAATGTATTTGTGATGTGGAAGTTCCAACCTTGATCAGGACCCCACTGAGCGAAGTGCTGTGCATGTGCTCAAAGAAGGTTTTACTTTTCAGACAAACCAGCTCTTTGAACCTGTTTATTGCAGCAGTTTTGGCAGAAGAGATGGAGCAGGGCTGGGAAGGAGGTATCTGCTGGGAGGGATGGTGGCAGCCTGTGCTTTGATCAGCTGCATGGTTTGGGACTCTGTTCTCGGCAGCCAGGCTGGCTTCAGAAAGTTCCTGTGCTGAACAGAGAGCAGATGGAGCAAGGACGGAAGGGTCCTTCATCTCTGGAATAAATCGGCCATGGGAAATGCCAAGCCTGAATCCAAACAAGGGGTCATCAAACTGCAGCATGAATGGGAGAAGTGGCTTTGCTGTGGTTGTGCAGAAACCCTGATACCTCCTGCCCAATTTATGGCTTGATAGTGAAGGAATGAAACTTGCTTGAGGTTTGACTGAATAATTGTCTCTAGGACAGATTGCTTTTGGGAGGAATTTGGGACCATATGTTCGTCTGGTGAACTGGATAAAAACATCTTCACATCCATTACTGAGCTTTTTTAAAAAAAAAAAACTCCTCCAAAACTGAGATAAAAACCTGCCCAAAGAGGTGTTGGTCACACATCCTCACCTGGCAGCAGTACTTTCTGCTCATTCCCTCCTTCTCCCTGGAACTGCTTCCCCCCTTTCACCTGCCAGCAGAGCAGCACATACAATTGCTCCCTAACCTGGGCCAGAGAAAATAGTCAGGGTTAGCTTAAATGTCTGGAGAAGTTTCATCCTAACTTGGAGAGACCTGAGCTACGGAATGGTTGTGCATGTGAAGTGGAGGAGGCCCTCAGTGAGGATGGGGGAGGAAAGGCGATTCCTCTCCCCACTCCCTGCAGCCAGGACAGGGTTTATGGCCATAGAGGGAATGCCAGTCACATGCTGGGTGCCAGTTTGGACCAGCTTGTGGATCAAACACGACTCTGTTGTGGTACATAGGTGTGCCAGTGCAGAGCTCCACCAATCCTGGCAAGCCTGTGCACAGTTTGTGGCAAATACCCCTCAGCCCTTCTGGGGGAGTGGCTGAGCGCTGGGGCTTTGGGAGTCCTCTCACCTCCCCACAGCTCTGGCTCCCTGGGATCCCACCCCAGCCTGCCCCAGAGCTGCTCTCTGGATCACCGCAGCTCCACTTTCAAGTGGTTTCCCCTCTGGGCACCTTTAAACGCTCCCTTATCAACAGCTGCTGTACAGATGAAAGTGTGTTCAGCACTGAGTGAAATCCCCACCAGCTGACTGAAGTGGTGACAGCCTTAACCCAGGTCCTGCATCCTCCATGCTGTATCCAGGCAGGCAGAGGTGGGCATGGCCTTGGGAACACCTGCACTGGTCCACAGCACCATGCCTGGGAACGAATCTGAAAGCCAGTGACCGTGGTTGTGTCAGGACACCTCTGGTGAGCCTTTGGGCCAGGCCAGGAAGCTCTCTCCCAGGTGGTTTCTCACTGTGGTTTGTTCTGGCATCCCTGGGACCATCCCCAAGCAGCAGTTTGCATGCAGCCATCCCGGTGAGGAAGCCAGCAGTGAAGCAGGCTTTTCCCTGCCAGCTGGCCTCCATGCCCAGGAATGTTCCCAGGCACTCTGGATTTACTAGCAGAGATGTAGCCCCAGAGGAAGAGATAGAAACAGAGCTGTGGGTCTAGCTTGCTCCCATGGAATTTTGCCCTGGGCTTTGGAAGAAGAAGATTTTTCTTCTCTGAAAATGCAGTGGGCTCACGAGGAACATGAAGCTGTGGGAAGAGAAGGAAGCAGGGAATAAGGTACACTTCTGTCAGGGCTCTGAGATTGGGCAGTGATATGACAGATCCCTTTGGCATTGCTGCCCCTGCATTTCTGTTTAATGCCCTAAAGTGGGTATGAATAAGGTGGGTAATTGTGCTTTCCACACGAATGAAGGAAAAGTTGCAGTTTCTGTAACCTGGGAAGAAACTAAAGGCACTCTGCCCCCTGAATCCTTGTTTCTGGCCTGAAATCCTTGCCTTCCTTCAGCACAGCACGGTGGCTGAAATCTTCCAAGCTGCAGGTGCCAAGTTCCAATTGCCCACTCTACACCACTGGCTTAGCAAGGGTGAGACAGAGATTCCCTTCAGAGGGCCACAAAGCTGGGTTGGAAGGGACCTTAGAGATCATCCAGCTCCAA
The DNA here is from genome assembly GCA_014706295.1 of Lycocorax pyrrhopterus obiensis. NCBI lineage: Eukaryota > Metazoa > Chordata > Aves > Passeriformes > Paradisaeidae > Lycocorax > Lycocorax pyrrhopterus. The sequence goes on from JACSVZ010000004.1 coordinate 7,862,645, forward strand.
CCCCCTGCCATGGACAGGGACACCTCCCACTAAACCAGGCTGATCCAAGCCCCATCCAGCCTGGCCTTGAATACTTCCCCACAGTTAACTTGAGGTTTTCTTTTCCCCCTTAAAATCGGATTTGTTGCTGTGTTTCTTCTGCTTTTAGGATGGGAAATATTACAATAAGAGAAAAGCACTAAAGACTCCTCATTCAGGGAGTTATTTATCTTTTTCTGGTTTTATTGCATCGTTTATACCAAAGTAGTGGTATCAGAAATGCTTTTATAAGTGGCAGGACTAATGAAGAGATTGCCAGGAGCAGTTATTCCCCTCTTGAAGGGCATTGGAAAATACTATTTCTCTGAACACAGTAGTGATAGTCCTTCTGCTAACCTGCTGCTCTACTTAAAAATTTAAAATTTTAAAAGCTTAAAAATGTAAATGATCACCATGTGGCAGCTCAGGAGCCTCCTTCCCACATGGGGTTTTGGGAAAGCCACAGAGCAAATGGCATTCAGTTGGGATAGCAGTGATTTCTCTTCATCTCAAGAGGAATAAACCTTTGTTTTAGCATTTAAGTAGATATTCCTTTGGAGAGTTCATAGAAAAGCTTTTTCACAGCTGCAGACCTGGAAAATTGAGCCTGTTTTATCAGAACATGTCCTATATTGTAAACGAATGAAGGGAAGAAAGGAAAAAATAATATTGACATATTATTTCAGTGGTGTATTTTTTTAATCTATCACAGTTCCTCAAAATTAATGTCTGACATTTTTGAAGTTGCTTAGGGAAAAAAAGAGATACAAAACAGTCTACTTTTTATTAAGTTTATTTTGTAAGGAAACTATTTTCCCACCAGCTGCAGAAATGAGTGTCACATTCGATTGCACAACTTGGATTTTCAATTTTCCACTGGTATGGAGAGAGCAGCCCTGATTTTTCAAGGATTTATTCGCAAACTTGAGTTTCAAGTCCTCAGGATACTTCCTAGGCTGTGTGAGCATCTGAACCAGGACTTATGGAATCTATTCAGTTTGTTTAAAATTATTTGAGTTATTCATTTGGGGCTTGTGGTCATCTAGCTTCTTTCCTGATTCATGTGCTGGCTGCCTTTTCTGGCAGAGGGGCAGGAGCAATTTTGGGGCAGTTCCTTTTTTTGAAACCCAGTGGCTGTCGGGGCTTATGCAGAGGTTTGGGATATACAAAGGGAAGCAGAACACAAGAGAGACAGTCAAAGGTACAAAATAAATGAAGCTTATTCCATGGTTCCCCAGCTTGTTTGTTTGTTTAGTATTTTGATTTATTTGAAAGGAGTTTATTCCATGGCTGACTAAAGGAATGTATGCAATGTTTAGTACACCCACCTTAAGTGCATGTGAATGTTTACTGAGTCTCTACTCCTGAATACTGGAGAGGAAACAGAAAATGTAAGGAGGAGCAAATCTCCTCCAGTAACTCAACACCAAGGCTGTATAAGTCCAGGTAGAGACAGCAGAACTGATGGCAATAATGGAATTAGTAACTGGACAATGCTCCACATCATGAATGTTTTATGGCTCTGCTTTTCCAGGCTAATCCTGAACAGGCTGATGGATGTGCTTACTTTTACAAGCACATAAAGTGAGGGTAGATAGGTCACTGCAAATATCAGAAAAAAGCAGGAAGCTGAGGTGTGGCGAGGGAAGGCAGTTAAAGGTATTAAGGAATATAAAGGTTGGCCCAGGCTTTCCCAAAGTGCTGAGCAGATTGGCTGCACAGCGCCCATCCTGCAGTAGGGCCTGGAGAAAAGCAAAGGGAGGAGGTGATGGCACAGCAAATGAGGGAATTCACTGTGTCCCTCTCCTGTGGAGAGTGATCCAGGTTGGGAACAAATCTGTACGTGGATACCCTGACTGGTACGTTCATTATCCTGACCGAGGCTGTAAAAACCCTTCTCTCTTCAGTGCAAATAGACTCTTCCAGATCAGAGCTTTTCTCTGCAGTTGAATGGGATTATCATGTTCCTGCTAGGATTTAGGGGCTGCAGTACAAACCTTGGACAAGGCACTGCAGGAATTTGTCAGGAAACTACTGGGTAATAGATTTGGTATCGGGCTTTTCAAAAACATCTCCATGAGCCGAGTACTGAACATCTCACTTGAAGTTTTGGGATTTTAACCCAAAGACTGTGTCTAACCTGCTTATGCATTGTTGAAAACCTGAGTGTGACCTCTATAGGTCTTTGGGCCCCTGTGTACCTCTCAGTAAAAACAGCCTTTCTCTCCTTCTGTAAAGTGGAGACAGTGGATATTCCTCCCCTTGGACAGGAATGTGGAGGCTGGGTACAGGGAGATGACTTTGACTGTGACTCTATGACTTTAAGGTTACAGATGTTCTGAGGATAGACAGTACCTTGAAGCAGTTCAATGTGTGCTGCTAATAATTCATCCCTGCAGTTGGGAATGTGCTTTCTGGAACGCTGCAGAGGGAGCGCTGGAGCGGACAAGAGCCTGGGAATGGTCAAAGGATGCTCTTCTCCTAAGACCCCTCCCAGTCAGTAGATTTTGTAGCACACAAGCAAACAAGCTACCAAATAAACGTCCCATGGTGATGTTTGAATGGAGACCTGTGCCCGTCGGAGCCCCTCTGGAAGCTGGGAACAAGGGATGTGATTGAAAGCAGCTCGCAAATGGCTTTCCTGCCAGCGCGAAGCAGGTGCAGCAGCTGATCGCTTGTGCCGAGCACATGCCACGGAGCAGGCACAAAGCTTCACTATTGCTCTCTGGAGTTCTGTCTAGTCTTAAGAGGGTATTTAAAAATTGGAATGATAATGACCTGAGCAAACATGACTTTACAGCAGAAAATAAAATTGCAGGCATTCATTATCAAAGGCAAAGAAGTGTTAGAGAACAAGAATGCTCGATGATGCAATGTTTTTCATCCTGCAACTGAGCACAGAAAACCTTTTCATATGCCCTAAATCTGCAGCTACAATAAAGCCTTCATACAGACAATCTGCTTAAACAGAACGTCACACTTGCCTTTATTTTATTTTAATTGCAAAACATTATCCAGTTTCACTGCTAAAATATGCACTTCTTAAGGCAATATGCGTAACTTTATTTTATCCTCCATTTTGCTTGACGTCACCTCTGCAGTGATGAAATTATAAGCTCTTGAAGTGGACCATCTATGACGCAGCCATTTCCCTTTCTTGTGGGAGAACACCCTCACCTCATTGTCTTCCTAACAAGACTTACATAATTAAAAAATCCCACTTTGCTCCGAATCTTCTGACCAGAAGAGTTGGCATCCTTGTCTCTTCATTGCTTAAACATGTAAGCCTGTACCACCAAAACAAGTAGGAACTTTGCCACTGTCTTTGAGGCAAGACTGAGCTTTGGGATCCCAGATATTTGAGATTATTATTGGCATTAACCTAATATTTAATCCAACAATAGCAGTGACTAACTCTTAGTGCTTTTACTTGAAGGTCTTGCTGGCACTTACAAGTGAGGGTCAGCATGATCGTCCCGTTTCCATGGTGGGAAAACCAAGGCACTATGGAGAGTAAAAGGACATTCCTATTGCTGGGAAGAGAACCGAGATCTTCTGAATCAGCTCACGGCCTACTGAATTGCCCTAGTCTGTGACTATTCCTCCTGCATGGAATTAAATGGACATCAGTGGTGGCAACGCCTCGGGATGTATCCAGTGATCGCTTGGTTGTTCTCCAGGCTGTACCGAGGTGTTGTGGCATTTTCACCTCTTCATGATAAAAGCCACAGGTCTAATACTGGAGTTTGAAATCTGGAATTTTGTAGCATCAAGGGGAAAACAGTAAAAAAAAAAGTTATCATATTAGCCTCCCTTTTTCCTCTTTCCCCAGTAATTTTATTACAAATTGTAGGAATTTGTCTTGCAGTTTCAAAGCCGCACAGCCACGTGAACTGATTGCTTCAGCCTGGATTTGCAGACGTAACAGAGCTGGGAGCAACTGCTATCATTCACTAGCAGTGGAGACATGGTGGAAATGTAGAAAATCCCGGGTCTGCATTGTATTTCCTGATAAATTCCAATTTCCCTGCCACTATGATGGAAAGAAAGCTGAGATTTGATGAATGAAATTGAGACTCACTGTGAAACAGAGCAACAGCTTTGAAGAGCTGCCAGATTTCAGCAAAGGTGAATAAAAAAGAAATAGACATTTCTCAATAAGCTGCCTTTTCTCTCTTCAAAAACAAATCACTTTCTTGTAAATTATCTTCTCAGGTGAGAATCCATCCTTCACAGAACAGGAGACAGGCTGTGCAGCAGAGCCAGTTGATAGATGTTAAAAGACAAACCACCAAAAAGCAAATATGTCTTTGGAAAACTGTATTAAGTAATATTTTAAAGAATGGCCACACATCATATTCACACAGATGCCAACAGGAAGCACAGCTCAGGAACAGAAAAGCTTTCACATAATCTCTACCCATTACGAAGGCAAAACCTCAACATCACTAACACATCTTAACTCATTTTCAACAGTCGCCCTGCTCACATTCGATGCTGTACCGTGTATATGTTTCATACTTCAGCACAGAGTTTTATCAAGAGGTTCATTCACTGAAATGTGCAAAATCTATAAAAAAAAGCTCACTACTATTAATATTTCATGTCTCACATACTTATCATATCCAGGGGACAGTGGTCTAAAGTGGGAATTTTCAAAAATGCTCTGCGTTGGTCACACGGGGCTGCTGGAGCCAGTAGTAAAATGTTGAGTATCACTGTGCAGAGAGTGATGCAAGTGTTTCTGCAGGCTCGTGTCTCTAACTAGACCAGAATTTCGGCCATTCTGTTAAGCATTGCAAGCTGTGATCACAGACCCCTGTGAGCCTTTCTCATCTAGGTCCTCGAGCTGAAGTCTCCTGCCCATAGCCACCAGCAATGCTGGTTGCAGTGCAACCAGGTTGGAAAAAACCCACTATGTTGTGGCCGTGTATAAATGTGATTTTGTACAGGATTTGTAAAAAAATTCTGAGGGGAGAAAAGATTTTCTTCTTTCCTGTTAACCCTGGAAAACAGACTCTCACCTTGTTGTAAAACATGTCCTTATTTGGATACTTTTCCAGGCTTTTAGTAAGAAAACCCAGCAACACCTGAAGTTGATATCTATCAGCTGTGTTTGGGTCCTAGCAAGGAACACCTGGGTCTGAAACATTAGCAGCAGGTGCCACTAATTGAGTTCTTACTGGCTAAACACCTGCCAACAAAAAAGACAAAAAAAGGAGTGCATGTGGTAAAGAAGAAAGAAATGAATCAGTGTAGTCAACTATACACAGTTCTGGGGGGAGAAGTGAAATTTCACAAAGGAGATTAATAAATATGAACGGTCAGGTTTCCTAAAACTGATCTTTCCGGCGTAAATGGTGGTGGTTTCTCTCTCTGGCAGGACTTTGGCTGAAGAGCAGGACTGATTTTGAAGTAACTCTGTAAAATGCAATGACATTGTGAGAGCCCAGCTCGATGGGGCTGGATATTTAGCTGATGTACCACTCAACTCCTCATTTTCACGGAGCTTGTGAGGAATTTCAGCTGCAGGAAATGCACTGGTTGAGCTTTGGTTTCTTTATCTCAAGTGTGCTGCTGCACAGCTCTAGGAGTGGGAAGGAGACAAGGGCTCGTTTGTGGAGCTGGAAGTCTGGGTGGGCACATCCTGGCATGTTTGCCCTCCAATTCATTATACCTAGATACACCTGTCTCTAATTTTCTCTGTAATCATAAAGATGCTTCTCAGCTGGTGAGCTCAGGTGCAGTGGAGCAGGCCTGAACACAATATTTAAAGGCAGAATTTAGTCAGTTTTTGTGTTGAGGAGGTGTGGATCACAACCGGACCTTTGGATTTTGGAGGGCTTAATCCCCATGTTCTAGGGTACTGCCTCAATGGAGTGGGATCTGTGCTGGTGAGAAATCTTTCTGTGGGGAAGGTGGGGGGGCATAGCTGAGGTTTACTGTGGGTGCCAGTGCACTCAGGGAGCATGTTATTGGTTCTTTAATGTTGTTTTTTAGGACCTCAAGGAAACAGATAGGAAGGCAGAGTTGCTGCCCCAGCAGCTCCAGGTTGAAATAGACTGAGACATGACAAAGTATAGGAGAAATGTGTTTTATGGCCAAGAGAAGACTCTGAAAGCCTATTTATACTTAAAATCAGAGAAGGGCAAACCTACAAGACCCTGTTGATATCAGGTCAGAGCATCTGCAGGCCTTCAGAACAACCACAAACACGTTTCTCCCTTCTAAGGCTCATTATCCTAATATAGAAAGCTCCTGGAGATAACACTGTGCTGGGCATACAGTACAGCCTATGCTCCAGGCACAGGGAGTAAGTGTTGAGGCAAGAAATGACTTTTTCCTGGCATGACCCACTAAGATTGAACTGGAATGGCAATTAGAAGTTGAAGTGCTCATTTAATGTCAGTGATGTGTAAACTACGTTGCCATTGTTATTTTAGTGCTGATTTACATAATTGGCATACCCTGAAGTCACACTGCACGAACTTTCAGTTCATGCTAAAGACTTGCAGGAAGTCATAAAATTAAACATTATCTGTGCTGGAATGCAACGGAAAAATAACTTTTTGAGGGATTTCACCTTGCTCGCTGTCCCCTCTCCCACCGTACTCACGGCGGTGAGTGAAAATCGGGTTAGCGAGTGTTGGGAGCTGTTGGCATGAAGGAGCTTTAGCAGCTCTTTAATTACACTGGTGCAGTTCTGGGGTGGTTTGTTTTGCTGGTATGTACCTCCCTGGGTGAGCTCCTCATCCTGCAGGGACGTTTCGCGGGAATTGCTGGAGTCATGATTAGAAAGCCAAGGGAAGAAGGTCCACAGGAGGAATTATTCCAGCCCAAATGTGCTGAATTCCTGCCTCAAATCCGTGTTTTTCCTACACTAAAAAGCGTAAGATGGAGGGAAAAGGCCGCTCCCAAAGGAGGAGCTGGTAATGGAGCTGTCTCAGTTGTTATTGCTTTAAGTCCTCCTCCGCAGTAATTCAAGGTGTCACAGGCTGGCTGTGTCTTTTGCAAATGAAGCCCCTGAGAGATATTGGGAAGAGGAGGTGGAGCACAGAGCACTTGCCTTGCCGGGAAGGCACCAGGATCCCGGCTAATGATGATGTGCCGATGGCTTTGGCTTTGATGAGGACCCTAAATTGCTAGGTATCGCATACCTATGCAAGGGCCTGGCCCTACCGCAGAGCCCAGGCAGACAAACAAGAGATGGGGCAAAGGCCACAGCCCTGCTCGCGAGCTACTCGTTGTGTCAGGAGAGTCGCCAGTGTGAGGAAAGGGCGCGAGGGATGCAGTTGGGATTGGAAGCCCAATCGCGCTGGGCACGGACCTGCCTTCTTCATTCGTGCCACCGCTGTCCTCCTCCATGGGCGATGCCACGAGCTGTCGAGGCTGCAGCCCGGGGAGCCCCGGCGTGGGCACGGGTGGGCGCCGGTCCCGCGGGGAGCGCGGCTCAGCGCCGGGGCAGGTGCGGGGCCGCGGGCGGGCGGTTCGCGCCGGGGTTGCCGTTCCGGGCCGGGCGATCCGCCGCCGTTCCACCACTGGAGGGCAGCCACATCTTAACAAAACCGCCCAGCCCAACCCCTCCGCCGCCCGCACGGGGCTGAGCCCGCATCGGATGCGCTGCAGCAGCGCTGCGGGAGGAGACTTCTCCCGAGTCCGAGCGCTTCTCTTTCGCAGAGGAGAGCGAGGAAACCCCCAGATTTCCAAGCCTCGCCCCTGCTTCGGGCAGCGGGCTCCACGCTCTGGTGCGGGGAGAAAAATAAATAAGTACATATATATATATTTAAAGTAGTTCTAAAGCACCGGGATTCTCCCGGTACCTTACGTGACCTTCGCACCTTACCACCCCGGCAGTCCGGGGCACGGCGCTAATCCGATTTGCGGCGGCGGAGCGCTCGGGTTGTACAATGGGTCATTGTTCGACCCGGCCCGGTCCCGCTCCACCACTACCGCCCGAAGCGGGACGTGGGACCGGGTGGGCCGGGGGTTTTCCCGCATCGGATCAGCCACCGGTACCAGAGTTTAACGGGACAGCCGCCCGCCCCATCCCTCGCCCCGGCGGCACTGCGACCCGGGCGCGGGCGGCAGCCGCGGCGAGGGAGGGAGCGGGCGAGGGAGGAGGGAAGGAAGGAGGGAGGGAGGCGGCGTCTCCTTTAAAAGCCGTGCGGGGCCGCAGCCCGCTCCCACAGGGCGGCTGTGATTGGCGCGGGCCCCCGAGCCTCCGGGGTCGTGACATCGCCGCGCAACAAAAAGCCCCGGCGGCGGCGGCGGGCGGCCACCCCCGGCCATGGTGCGGTGCGGGGCCGGCGGGGAGCCCGGCGCGGTGCCCTAGCGCGGCCGCTCCACGCGGGACGGCAGCGGGCGGCTCCCCACCCCCTTTTTTTTTTTTTTCCTCTTTTATTTACCCTCCTCCCTCCTTTTTCCTTTCTTTTTTAAGGGAGCGGAGACAAGTCAAGCTTCATCTTGATGTTGCTGCGGGAGACTCGGTAAATGTCCATCTGTCTAAAGAGCGTGATGCAAAGGACATTTTTGAAAAGGAGCCTTTTAACTCCGTAGACACGTAGGGACCCATTCACGGGCAGGCACACACACGCGAGGAGGAAGAAGAAGAAGCAACTTCACGATCGCTGCTTTTAAAAGGGAGACGCTTTTTCCCTGGCTGGGACTTGCCTTCTGCCTCCTCAACCAGCTGCTAAAAGTATGTTTCCGAGGCGGACTGCACTTCAGGGAACTTCTATTTTCTGCTCGGCAGCTGTAGAGGAGCAGCAGCGAAGTTTGGAGTAACACCAAGTGATGCGGGAAAAACACCCCGAGAGCAGAACACCCTCCTGCAGACACAACCCCTGCTGCTGCACACAGGTATAGCTCCGGCGGTCGCAGATCCGCTGAAAGCCTTCTCCGCAGGATGACTCCGTGGGCCACGGCGGAGGTGCTAGCGCTCTGGAAGAGAGAGGGGGGACGGGACACTAATCATAACTATTATTACTATTATAATAATCCAGCCCAAAGTTTCACGGGGGAGAATGTCATCCTGTGGGTTTGGCTAAGGACGTAGCAGGATATGTATTTTCCTCCTTCCCCTTCTTCCACTCCGCCGAGGGAAAACAGCTCTCCTTTTCCCTCCGCTGAGGGAAGCCGCTGCCCCGCCGCAGGGGAAGCGGAGCCGGCCCCGAGCCCCCGCGGCTCGGCTCGGCGGGGTGTGTGTGGGGAAGCCCGGGGGTCGGGACGAGAGCGCAGCGGGGAGTTGGCTTTGCTGGGCAGCCGCCCCTTCCCTTCCCGGCGAGCGGTGCCGGCCGCGGCGGCGGGAGGCCCGGCCCGGCGCACACCTGCGCCCCGGCCCCGGCGGTGCCCCCGGCCGCGTCCCCTCCTCCCTTTCACCTCCGCGCTCCTTTGTTGCGGAGCGCCCCGCTCCGCTCCCCCGTCCCGCCTCGCTCCCTTTGATCTCCTGCCACGGGGATTTCGGTGCCGCCGCGCACCTGAAGCGGCCCCTCGGGGGGCTCCGCCGGCCGGTCCGCGGCGGGGGCTCCGCCGGCCATGGCCCGGCGCCGGGGTGGGTCCCACCTGCGGACCGTCCCCGCCCGTTTCCCCCCCTCCCCCGGCGCGGTGTCCGCGCTGACTGGCTCCCATCGCCTCCTCCTCCGCGCAGGTTGATCATGGTTGCCGTGACCCGCTCGCTCCTGGCGCTGCTGCTCTGCCAGGCGCTGCTGGGCGGCGCGGCCGGGCTCATGCCGGAGGTGGGTCGGCGGCGCTTCAGCGAGCCGGGCCGCGCCGCCTCGGCCGCGCAGCGCCCCGAGGACCTGCTCAGCGAGTTCGAGCTGCGCCTGCTCCACATGTTCGGGCTGAAGCGGCGGCCCAGCCCCGGCAAGGACGTCGTCATCCCGCCCTACATGCTGGACCTCTACCGCCTGCACGCGGGGCAGCAGCTGGGGCAGCCGGCGGCGCTGGGCTTCCCGCTGGAGCGGGCGGCCAGCCGCGCCAACACCGTCCGCAGCTTCCACCACGAAGGTACGGGCGGGCGGGGGCTCCGCGGGCTGCGGGAGCGGAGGGGAGGGCAGGGCCGGAGGAGGAGCGGGGGGCGGATTCCTCCCGCCGGTACCGCGGGGTTCGCGCAGTGCGGCTCCCGGGCGGGTGCGTTGCCTGAGGAGCTCTTGCTTTGCTAACTTTGTTCTCCCCACCCTCCGTCCGCCGGGGCGCTCCCGGTTTATTGACTTTTCCCGCTAAACCAGCGCGACTCCGCATTAAGCGTCGCTCTCCTGAGAGGCTGGAAAGCAGGGAAGGCTCCCTAATGCGCGGCTGATCCGGGCCGCTGCGGAGGTTTCTAATCCTTATCTAATCCCCGTGAGAGCTCAATGAGACAATCAGTCGCGGCATCTTCGGGGCCCGCCGTCGAGGAGCGCTGCCAGACCCACCTGGGCTCTCAGTGCCCAGGCTGGCCAAAGCCCCGTGGCCGCGCTTGGCTCTCACCTGCGAGGCGCCTCTGCGGCACCTCCTCGCCTGCAGGCTCCCGAGGCAGCAATTCTCTGGGGCAGACCCTCACTCAGCAGCTGGGGGCGTTTCCCGGCTCCCGTAGCCAAACTAGCGGCTGTGGCATTAACCAGGCCCGCGGAGCCGGTGGGGCGCGTGTCGCTCACGTGCTTTTTTGGGAAGCGTTTCCTCAGGTTGTAATTGTTCCTGGCTGCTGCTCTCCGCTGCTGCCGTGCAGTGGCTCCGCTACAAAAGTAATGAAAATGCAGTTTCCCTCTGCTTTTAGAGTGGAACTGTGTCGAGAAAAGATATTAATTAGTTTTTAAGTTTTTAAAAGGAGGTGGCCTCTGAGAAGTGGTTGTGCTGTTTAGTGGAAAGCCTTATGGTGAGGAAGATGAATGGTGAAATTTAACCTCTCCTCATCCACGTTTCCCTACATGGGAAGTAAAAACCTGGCAGTTAATGGGGAAAAGCCAGCACGTGGGTCATTCATGTTAAACCCAAGGATTGTGGGCAAGGGGCTGAGCGAGAGAGGAGTTGAAAGGGCAAAGTTGATAAAGTTTAGGCAAATATAAAAATCTGCAGTTTAAAGTATCACACAATTACAGCAAAAGCTGATTTTGTTAGAAAAACAGTATTAAATTTCTACAAAATTCGGAAGAAAATTAGTGTGACTCCCATTTTTTCACTGAGTTCTTACTGCATTAGTGACTTCTTGACAGCAGAAGTTTGTCTTGTGACCATTCAAAATATTTGCGTATTAGCAAATACTGATCTGATCCTGAAATACTGTGAGGCTGAGCCTTACCTTATGCAAAAAGTTGTACTGGATTCAAAGGGGGATGGTTACATGACTAAGAATTGCTAACAGGAGTTATGGCTCCCCCTTAGAAAGTGATGGGGTTTTTTTCCTTCAGTATGTTTAGCACCGAAGTTAAAAACCATGAGAGAGTTTTATTTTGGGAATTACTTTGAACTTCTTAATGTCTGTAGCAACAATGTAGTTAGCAACCCTAGGTGTATTGTACTCCTTCTGAAGCTCCATTCAGTTATTACTCAAAGGTGGGAATGGCCTGGAGTTTAGTGACTCCTTGAATGTTTGGTTTTGGTGGTTTTACAAACTTCTTGTTTGGAGGTGACTTTGTTTCATTATCTCTTCACCATCCACCCCTCTTTTAAGCAGTTGAATCTTCCTGCTGTTCTTTATGGCCCTCTTGGGTAACTACTGGAGCGTGTTTTGTAAAGTACCATTATGGATGCTGAGTTCCCTGTCTCTAAGTAAACATACAAAAATCCACACGTTAAGATTTGTGGGTCACCTAAATTGCAGAGTAATGTTTTTCAGAATGGAGTTTAAGGGATTGCTGTCAGAGCTGTATTCTCAGAAAAAAATCAGAACTGCAACAGTTACCCAAAGTCCTCCATCAGTTTTAATGATTCCCCAGTAAATATAGTGCTTGAGTTTTTTCATTCATGTCCTTGAAGTCCCAATTAATGCTGTATATTTCTCGCTTCTAATGATAACTTACCTGAAAGGCAAAGGCCACCAGGATCCAATCCAAATGTGTAACAATGAATGAAGCGTTTTTAACTTCGTGCTATACATGCTTGCGTAGACAAACTAACAAGGGAGATAGTATTTTCTGCCTGAAAGTCTTTCAGGTCTTGTGTGTCACATGTGGTAGCTGTCATTTGAAAGCTGCCAACAGCAGTCAGTCTTAAGGGGTTTGCTTGCTTGTCTCAGTTTCTGATTTTTTCCTTTTTTCTCTTTTTTTTTTTATTTTCCCTGTTTAATCAAATTAGAAGTTTTGGAAGAACTGCCAGAAACGAGTGGGAAAACATCACGGCGTTTCTTCTTTAATTTAACTTCCATCCCTAATGAGGAGTCTATCACCTCAGCTGAACTCCAGATTTTTCGGAAACAGGTGCATGGAGCCTTTGAGAACAACAGCAGCTACCATCACCGTATCAATATTTATGAAATTATAAAGCCAGCCACAGCCACCTCTAAGGACCCTGTCACAAGACTTTTGGACACCAGGTTGGTGCATCATAATGCAAGTAAATGGGAAAGTTTTGATGTAACGCCAGCTGTTTTGAGGTGGATTGCACATGGACAACCTAATCATGGGTTTGTGGTAGAGGTGGTTCACTTGGACAAAGAGAACAGTGCCTCCAAGAGGCACGTTAGGATTAGCAGGTCTTTACATCAGGATGAAGATAGCTGGTCTCAGCTCAGGCCATTGTTAGTGACGTTTGGGCATGATGGCAAGGGACACCCGCTCCATAAAAGAGAAAAGCGTCAAGCGAAACACAAACAGCGTAAACGCCACAAATACAGTTGCAAAAGGCATCCGTTGTATGTGGACTTCAATGATGTGGGGTGGAATGACTGGATTGTTGCCCCGCCGGGGTATAGTGCCTTTTACTGCCATGGGGAATGTCCTTTTCCACTGGCAGACCATCTAAACTCAACAAACCATGCCATTGTTCAGACTTTGGTCAATTCAGTGAATTCCAAAATCCCCAAGGCTTGCTGTGTGCCGACAGAACTGAGTGCTATTTCCATGCTCTACCTTGATGAAAATGAAAAAGTTGTATTAAAGAACTATCAAGATATGGTTGTGGAGGGTTGTGGGTGCCGCTAACACAGCAAATATATTAGACAAATGCAAAAAAAAAAGAAATAGCTGACACTTTAATATTTCCCAATGAAGACTTTATTTATGTAATGAAATGGAAAGAAAAAAAAACACAACTATTTTGAAAATATATTTATGTCTACGAAAAAGTTGGGAAAACAAATATTTTAATCAGAGAAATATTCCTTTAAAGATTTTAAATGTATTTTAGTTGTACATTTTATATGGGTTTAACCCCAGCACATGAAGTATAATGGTCAGATTCTTATTTTGTATTTATTTACTATTATAACCACTTTTTAGAAGAATAGCTAATTTGTATTTATATGTAATCAAAAAAGAAAAAAATATAGGGTTTGTACATAATTTTCCAAAATTGTAGCTGTTTCAATTGTGTGTATTTAAGTTGAAAAGAATACATGGAAGGTTACTATGGCAAAGTGCATAGCACATTTGCTTTCTGCTGTGCTACTGTTAAGGTCACAAGTTCAAGTCCAGAAAAAAGTGGATAATCCACTCTGCTGACTTTCAAGATTATATTGTACAATTCTCAGGAATGCTGCAGGGTGGGCTGTCCAATCCATGAGAACTGGCATCCTCTTTAGGTGGAACATTTGGATAAGAACCAGACGTTGCTGATCTAGTATAAATACTGCTATTCCCAACTAATTTGCAGTGTGACTACAAGGGCCAATAGAAATCCTATGGGAGGTGGGGGTGGGGGAAGACTGAATCCTTTCTAGACCTACAGAAAAGTGAATGTTTGATGTTTCCTTTAAAAGTCCTTCCTTTAAAAGTCCTGGCCAAATATAAAGTAATAAAAACTAAAATGTCATCCTTTTTTTTTGTGATTATCTATGCTAAAGAGGATTACTTACCTAATTTGTACCGGCCCTTGTCTTTAACAGTTGGAAAAGCCTTGCATACTTCCTCACCTCAGATGAGAGCTCACTTCTGTGGAGTGTTACAGTGAAATTAATCTGCAATTTTTGCCCTACAATACAGCAAGCTGTTGTCATATGCAGCCTCCTCTCTAACCTCAGCTGATGGTTTTGCTGTTTAGCAGATTAGCCTCTCTTCATTTCCAGGGTTTTGTGTTTGAAACTTTTTTTTTTTCTTCCCAAATGTTTAAATCTATTTCGGATAATAAATCATAGAATTCTGATATTTCTTTTTGAGAAGTCCAGTCTGTAAGAAGAAAATGGTTCACTTGTGCAGTCATCACAAGAACAACTTGTGCTTGCATCATCTTACTGTTTAAATGCTTCACATAAGGGGCAAAAGTGTGATTTGCAGCTGGCAAACAGAGCATTAAAGCTAATACGGATTGTGCCTGTTGTGCGTTCCACGCCTGGTGTGGCAGGCAGGTCCTGGGGCGAGCAGGCAGAGCCTGGGGGTGATGTGTGAAAGTTATGCTGAATTAGGAGAGCAGGAAAGGAGCTTAAATGGGCTTCCTCATCATCCCCTTGAGCTCTGTTGTGGGTCCAGGTCTGGATTTGGTGAATGAGGCAACACTTCCCAAAGCCCTGTGTGCAATGGGCCCTTTAGAGACCCCTCTAAGTCAGCTGTGGGAATCTCTGATTTGGGCCTCCTAACAGCCTAATGTTTTGTTAATGAACCCCTCTTTTTTCTCCTGGCCCTCTCCAAACTCCTCCTTTTTTTACCAGAATCATCTGGGTTGCAGCAATGGTACTAGCTAGATGGGTTGATCAGAAAGGCTAACTTGATGATGTCTTACAGGTCCTCTTGTAGAAGAGTTCTTTACTGCTATTCATCACAAAAAGCACAGGGAACAGAGGATAGGAGAGGAAAAACTAATTACCTGTTGGCTGCTTCCATTTTTTTCTTGTGAGCTTAAAAATCTCTTGGGCGGCTGTAAGGTTCTGTGGTGAGATAAAACTGATGCATTTCTTTGTAGCAGCAGTATTTTTAACAGCTGTCAGAACAATCCACCACTCTGCAGTTGGGCTCTGCTCATTCTTGAGAGGCAGCTGGTGTTGGCCATGCTGATACTACATAGCAGCCTCTGGGTTGGCTGAGTGGACAATCTCCAGGTGCTTTTTCAAAACACTGGTGCTGTTTTGGTGGCTGCTGTTTCTAGGGATGAAGCATCTCATGTGCAGGAGTTTATTTTGCCTTTTGCTTGTTGCCAGCTTTCCTGGTGCTGGATGAGTTTGTGGCTGTTGCTTTGGCAAGGCTGTTAATGCTGCAGTGGAGGTTCAGCAGGGATTTGGTGTTTGCGATGCGTGGCTCTGCAGTCAAGTCACAGCTGTGTTACTGTACTGTAAAACTGAGCCTTGCTAAAGCTGAAAAGTGTGGAAATTTTAATGATTGTGAAAGGTGTGATCCTGAACCTGTGAAATAGGTAAAGAACCCACAGCACTTCTAACCAGATCCTCAGCTCCGGTGTTGCAAGGCTGAAGTCTCACAGCTCCTTCATGTGTAACGAGACTGAGGGAGGCTCTTTACAGAGTGGTGACTGCTTTGCTTCTCCTGTAAGGCATGAGAACACATTGATGCTGATCTTGTTGCCAAAAAATTGGCTACAGCACTTGTCTATGCATGAGCAGGAGCTGGCTCATGGCTTGGTGCCGCATTCCTTGCGCAGGCAAACCTCCTGGTGCTTGACAAGGAATTGCATCCTTAGTAAAATATACTGGGAGGCCAGTGTAGCGTTGCAAACTTATTAAGACCCACTCTTTTAAGCGTTTCTGCAACTGCTTAGTGTTAGCCACAGAATCATCAGTTCCATATTGATTTTGAGGAGGAAATATGCATGTGTCAAGCTCAGCACGTCAATACATTTCCACAGAATTGGTTTTGTAATGTACCTTTAAATCCTTAACCTTAACCTCGCTCTCTAGGTCGGAGACGTGAAAGTGCTGCTGCACTAAAGACTTTGTTTAGGACTTAAAGTAAAAGAAACAGAACAAACTTTCACAGATGAGTAGTAGGAAGTTCTCCTAGAGATCAGCTGGGTTCCTGAATTCTTTTAGATAGGGTTGATGATCAGACAGCCTTTCTGAAAGGTTTGGGCTTTCTGGCATCTTTTTAAACTCTGGTAATGACTGCTAAATAATGCTAAATACTAAAGGTATGCTGTTACCACCACAAACTACTACTTTAGTTCTTTAGTACTTATTAGTGTTATAGTACTCTACAAGGAGCAATGAGCTCTTTTTTCCTCTTAAGAGGAGAAAAAGCAAAACAGCCTTTGTTACCCTATAGCTCCTAAACATTTTGCTTCTAGGCACTTATATAATCTATATAGGCAGAGATTGTGATAGATAATGTCACCCTTTGTGCATTTCAGATAAGCATCTCTCTAAACACAAATGTGATCAGCATGTCTCCTTGTCCTTTTGAGACTCAGTAGCAGCTTTGTCGAGTGGCTTGATAATTTTTGCGCAAAATTCAGTTGGACTTCTGAGGTCAGCAGCATGTAGAGGAGGATCTTCAGTTGAGGTAAGCTCTCCCGAGAGCATTGGCCGTTCCCACCGAGCAGGGGCTGCTCGGCTGGGCTCCCCAGGGCTCACCACAGCCAGGTGTGGACCCCTTCCCTGCCCATCCAGGGTTTGGGTGGCCACATCCCTGCTCCCCCTGGCAGGCAGGTGAGGTCTCACGTCCCCACCTGTGAGGCGCAGAGAGGAACATGATTTGTTGTACTCTCAGCTTTGGAGGAGGAGCTCATCCACACTGCGTTGTGTTAGACCCACTTTGCTGCACTATTAGAAGAGGATAATTATTGAGTTATTTTATTGTACGGTTATTCCTAAGTTGTTGATTTTTGGGGTGGTTTTTTATTGATTTCAGGAGGCAGCTAATTGCCATATGGCAGCTTGATGTTAATGTTTTATGAAGATCAGGAAACAAAAGTTTATGAAACAAAAGCTTTTGTATAGTAACTGCAGAGTTTCAAGAACTGTTTTATACTTCCTGACAGTGCAGGTCTGGCTTAATGGTTTGTTTTTATTGCTTAAGAGTGTAAACCTTTCTTTAGCCGATGTGTGGAAATTATATCCTCATCCCGCATTACGCATTTCTCATTGCTCATTACTCATTCCTGCTTTCATTGCTGCCATCTGTAATCAGAGCTTTACTGTTTCAACTGCATGCAAAATGCTCCTATCCTTTGCACAGTAAGATACTTTTCCTTAGCACTCACCCACCCTTTCAAAAAAAGAAAAAGGGGGGGCAAAGGGGGACAAAAAGGGGGGAGGAAAAACCTCCCCTGTCTATATTGTTTTTCTCTGTTTTGGGTGGAGTCTGTGTTAGATTTTGGTTGCTAGATGGTTTCTGTAGTAACAAGCAGAGTAAAATCCAAGCCTGAAAAGGCACTTTTAAAGGTGCCATATCTTGCCTGGAGTATTATTTATCTAATTATGGATATGGAATGTTAAGTTTCTACTTTATATCAAGGCAACCCCTTTTGGGAGGGCAGACTGCTGCTAGGAGAACTTGATATGTTGTGATCTTAAAACAGGAGAACCACAAATCTTGTTCCCACTTGACTTAAGCTCTGAAAATAATAACAAAAAAGCCAAAGGCATTAAAATGCATTTTTAAAGATTGTTACAGGCACAGACCACTTTGTTTTAGAGTTCCATAGGAAAGGAACAAGAAGCTAGGTTCAGGAGGACACTTGGATTGTACATGTTACTGCAGTAAGGAGAATGTTGGATACAAGCAGCAGTGGTTTGTTTTGTTAGACTACTGTGTACAAAGAAAAAAATCCCAGCTCCTTCAGAATATGACTTTGCTGTACTCCAACTTTTTTTTGTTTATTTCTTCAAAGAGGTTTTGCAGGTGTGTGAGAAAGTAGGCACACACATGGTTACTGCTTTTGCCTTGCTTGGCACAAAGAGAATTCTAAAAGTGTTTTAAGATTACTACTTTCCTGTCTCTCCAGTACTAATCCTTCATTACCTGTATTCCTGACAGCCTTGCCTGCAACAAGCAGTAATGGTTTCCTAAGGTGGAGTTTCCTCTCTTTGGAATCTTGTCACCTGTCAGTGCCCTCCAGGATTTAGCAACCTTCTGTCTGTGAGCCTTGTGAAATGGTAACTTAGAAAAGCAGGTACACTGGGTTTGTCCTGGTTCTGTGTCCTTTGCAGAGGCAAGTTTGTCCCAGCCTTCAGCAGGAACCTTAGTTTGGGAAGGGTCTGAAGGTGTGCACCCGCTGGGCACAGCAGGGACACCCCATAACAGCAGGGACTGTGTGTGTAACTTGCCAGAAGTCTGAGGGCCAGAGCTCGTTTCCATCTGTATTTCCACAGTGCTGTGAAGGCTCTTGGCTGGAATACCTGCCTGGGCTTGTGTTGCCCTCCATAGAGGAACAGAGGCTGAGAGCTCTTGGACCTGTCCACGGGCAGGGAATTTGCAGTGGGCAGCCTGGTTCTCAGCTCAGGGGAGGTGGGTTTGCTCTTCGCAATTCGTTCTTGCTGCGGCTTCTGCAAAATATGCTTGGCTGCCTCCACAGAAATGAGACCAGGGCTGCTGGATGAGGTCTGCAGTGGAAGGGAGCAGATCAGTGTGGGTTTAGTTTGAGAAAAGGCAGGGATTTTAATCAGGGAAGTAGGGAAGGACCCTGCAGGCTTTTGAAGCTGAAAGTGTTAAAAGCTTCTAAAGGGACTTCAGGTAGAGAGATCAGAGCAGCAAATTGATAACATTATGAAAGTTCAGGTTCCCACAACAGCTGGACTGTGGAAGATTTACAATTTAATGAGGATGATAATCTCATTAGAGATTAAATTAAGAAGGTTTTTCTGGGAGATCACCAAGAAAATTATGAGTATTGTACTGTAGCTTGGCTCGTAATGCCAAGGCAATGGAGAGCTGACATGTACTTCTTGCACTGCAGGACACTGTTTCATTCAGTGTGTCTCATTAAAACAAAGCCTTCAACTCCAGCAGTGTTTCACTACAAACAGAAGCAAATTATTATTATTATTTTTTATTACTATTATTACTATCAGCATCATCTTCCTGGAAACAATATGCAGATTAAAAGATGGAAATATCAACCAGATCTGCAAATCAGTACAGCTCTACTGAGTTGGTTCTCAGACAATCCAGTTGTTTTTATTAGAGCAAATCCTCAGAAGGGAGGGTGACCACGTATAAAAAACAATGTATTTAAGGTAACGATTGACATAACTCCTGTAGCTTGGAACTTGCACAAACCACTTTTTATGGCATCCTGCACACCCTAGTGATGGGAAAGTGTTGTATGGAATAATGACTCTGTAACCACAGACTTCAAAAGTATAGAACGTCTGCGGCATGATGGAAATAGCTGTTTCCACATCAATAATATACTCACAGGCATATTGAAGCTTAATTGCAAGGCCAGTGGTGATGGGAGGAGGAAGGGGGAAGGGCTATCTGCCTGTGGCTGCCTGTGCTTTACAGCCAGAAACAAGGATACAGTTCATGATAAACTTGACTTTTGCATTTTTTCTCATGATTTATTGATAACTCCATATGGGACTTCATAGACCAAAGGAATTATTGACTCCTTAGGAGTTAGGAAGAGGGGCAGGGTTTGTATTATTTCTTGTAAGCATCACACTGGCTGTTGCGTTAAATTATTCTAAGGGCAGTTCTACCACAACTTTTTTCCCTGCTTGTATTTTCTCTCTTCCTTTGAATGAAAAAACCTTTTACTTAAAAGCAATCTCTCACTTCAAGCCCAGCTTTTTTTGGTCCATTTTTGTGAAGAATCCTGGTTTTCTGGTTGACACCATAATGCTGGAATGAAGGCAGTTTTGATGTCACAATCTGTTGCTATTGGACCAAGTCCTAATGCACATGGAATATGTTTTCCTAGCCCTGGCACTGTAAATGTAAAGGTGGGCCCAATAGCTTTAAGTGAAAAAATGAGGGGTTTTGTTCTGCAGAGCACTGGTGTTATTGTTACTCTTTTGTTCCTGTTGTTCAAATGACAAATATGTTGTCATTTTACTGCTTTCAGTGTCCGCTTACAGCAGGATTGCTTTAAAGCTTCCCTTGCTGGAATCTTGTGAGGACACCATGGAGCCTGAGATTCTTAAAAAGAAAATTTCCCCACATTCTCTGGGGAGAGGCCTCAGAATGGCACCTCGAGACTCAAAGATCAGAAGGAAATGGAATTGAAGTTCTCCTTTGCTTAACCACTAGTACTTTTAAAGTCCATCAACATTTTTGGTTGTTTAGGATTAGCAGTAACCCATGTTCTCTAGATGTTATTACTGAGGGGAGGATCAAAGACTAATTGATTCATATTTCCTGGTCTGGTGATTTTTTTTTTTCTTTTGTGTTATTTTTTGTTTTAGAAATAGTTAATGGTTAACTGCTTCTTGACGCGCTGGGCAAAGAAGTCTCCCAGGTTTGCAGATGAAAAGATTTTCATCTTTGAAAATGTAACCCAAATGTACCCTAGAGGGCAGAGTCATTTAGAGAGAGCTCCTGCACACCTGCCGGGTTACTGGTGCGTGCCCACTGCCAGTTCCTTGGAGAGAGGGACCAAGCCCTGGGAAAATGGTGTTGGGAGCGTGGGTGGAGCCTTCTGGCTTTTGTGAGCAGCAAAAAGTGGAGAAAGTGGTCTGTGACTCTCCTGGGTGCAGGTTCTGAGGACAAAAAACCCAACCAACAAAAATGCATTAAAAAAAAAATCAGTGTTTTGCAAACAGCTCCCTGTAACCCAGCAGGCCATGCTGTTGCAGCTCAGGCCTGCTGGAGTGTCTGAGCCTTTTATTGAGGGTTGCATTTAATTTTCAAATAGAAGCAGCTTAATTTTTGTTTCATAGCAAAGAAAATAATCAAGGTGTTGCCCTTTGCAAGAGCTTTCTCTTCTTGAGACCTGAGCCACTCAGGGGGTTACTGCCCACTTTTCCATCTAAGTGGTGAGCAAAGTTTGTTGTCAGGCCTTTCTCCGTGAGCCTGAGTGTCTGGGAAGAATCTGGGAAGGTCTTTGTAGCTCCTCTGATATGGGAGTACTTCCTTCAGGGTTTCAGGCTCCATTCCTCTCTTCTTTACCTCATTCATCTGGAGAGAGCGGAGGGGGGAAAAAAAAAAAAAGAAGGTCA
The DNA here is from genome assembly GCA_014706295.1 of Lycocorax pyrrhopterus obiensis. Lineage (NCBI taxonomy): Eukaryota > Metazoa > Chordata > Aves > Passeriformes > Paradisaeidae > Lycocorax > Lycocorax pyrrhopterus. The sequence continues at coordinate 7,883,835 of JACSVZ010000004.1, forward strand.
AGTACTGGGATACTTTGAAGAGTGTGCCTTTACCAAGCTTTGGTTTTTCTCTCTTCCTGGAACTCTCATTACATGATCCTGGTTTTCTAGCCAATTGTTAGCCCAAGGCCAAATCCTTAACCTTGGGCTAGATAACAAAAGCACAGCTGAGGTGATCTTGACTCCTTTAAAAAGGCTGTCTACTCTTTGATGCACTCAGAATGAGACGCATAATTCATTTTAGTTCCAAAGGTTGTTCTTAGCATGGGAAATTAGCAACCTCCGTGATAAAAAGTCAGCATGTTAGGGATGTGTGTGTATGTGTTTTATGTTGATCTCTGTCTTCCACTGCATTCCACATCCTGGTGGGTGTTGGTGTGTCTGGGGAGAAGCTGAGACCAAATCCTATCTGGGAAGTTTTGCTTTGTGTCTGCATCTGTTCATACCAAGGCCTGAGGACTTTGTGCCAGCGATAGGAATCAGCATTTGGAAAATGTAGCTTTCTGACTCGCAGCTCTAAATGTAATTGGAGTGTATGCTCAGGAGAAATTGGGATCAAGGTTTTTAATGGATGTCAAAACTGGTTTGTGAAGTACAGCCCTCACCAGGGACCCCAGAGGCAAGAGAAAGGCCAGTGAGTATCATTTGGTGCAATGTCTGGCAGTGCTGTGCAGAAACTCTTCTTTATGGTATGGAGCTCTCTCCAGCAGATCCTTTCTGGGTTTCTCCTTTGGGACAAGACTCCTCCACCATTATCCTGTTTTGCTGAAGTCTCTGTGCTGCTCTGAATAACTTTGTGGGTTTATTTTGTGCTGTAGCCTAGCAAGCCTGATGGCAAGAAACAGCATCACTGATGCTGTAGTGTCAAGTGGGCCAGGTCACGAAAAGTAGTGGAATTTAGAGGCAGGCTGACAGCAATGGGAAGGGCTTTTGTGGGTAAAACTTAGCAGGAAATGCTGTATGACAGTCAAATACTGCATCAGGAAAAAGAGGAGTGTAGCAGCAGGGCCACCAGACCAAGGACAGGAGAGACAGCAAACTCCTCAGCTGTGGAGCTGGCACTGGAAAAGTCCCTTGCTGTCCCTGTGTGCTAATTCTCAAATAGCTCTTCCTGCCTCCTAAGTGTTTTGTAATGATATGTACCTTAAAGAATTTGGAGATGCCTAAATGCACTGCTGTTTATCCTGTAGGGTAGAGATAGATAGCTCCATTATATGGCATAATGACAGGTTTCATCCCTTGGTAACCAGTTTGCATGAGGACCAGGTCTGGCCAGTATTAAATTGGAAAGCAAAGATGGCTTTGTGATTAAGGTGCTGGAGTGGGACGCTGGAAATCTGGGTTCAAGTTGTGGGTCAGCCATAAACTCCCTGTGTGACCTTGAGCAATATAATTATTCCGAGACTTCAAAGGTATCTAAACAATTTGGACAGCCATTTTCCAGTCATTTTAATTAACTGGGATGCTTTGAAATGCTCAGCTTTAATCTCCCTGTGCCTAGGATTCTCGTTTGTAAAGCCAGGATAATAATATTTCCTTGCGCATGAGGAGGATGTGTGCATTAGGGATTGGGAAGTGTGCAGCCGTTCGGAATGCGGCAGCTACGGAGCTTGCAAGCGTGCTGAGGGGGGAACACGTTGAGGGGTTTAAATCCAGGTATGGGTGCTTTGTGCAGGACAAACAGCCCATTCCATGCAGGCAGGAGCTGGGGGATAGCTCCTTACTGTGATATATTACCTTCATTTTGGTTCATGGGGGATGAATACCACCGTGAGTAAACGCAACCAAAATATTCGCTGAGAGCAACAGCTCATTTCTTCAGGATTTCATTTTGCTCCATAACAACGTCTTGCTGTTTCTTTAGTATCCTGCCATTCTTTAATACTGAACATTAAATTTTTACAAGACAAAATGAATAGTTATTAACATTTCCATTTCTGGACTTCATAACAAGCTGTGCTCCCCCTTTAATGTCACCTACAGTTCTGTCCCTTTGCCTGCTGTTATGTGACTGGGTAATGAAAAGCCTGCAATGCACACAGGCAGAAGGAAGGGTTAAAAGAGCCAAGGGAGTCTTTAATTCCTTCGTTTTCTGACTTTTGTGGGTTTAATACACAATCTTAACATTCCATTAGTAAGTGGTTGCATTTTTTTTCTTTTTAACCAAAGAGATTAAAGGTTCCTTCAGATTTTGCATTTTTTCGCTACTCTTTAGTCGTGTCAGTTTTGCGTGCTGGGCAGGCAGGAGGTGAAAATCTGTCCTCAGTGGCCATTGGTACTGCTCCCAGAGCCCAGTGATGGATGTCTGAGAGTCCATAGGGGACTGCTGTTCCCTAAAGAATGTCTACAGGGTAGGGAAATGTTTCCAAACCACTGGATCTTGGGTTCCTCACTGACCATTACCCAGTGGGCAAAGGGCTTTGTAAACTGCTTGCAAAACCCTGAAGTGTTACGTGCTGTAGGAACATCTGATCCCGCTCGTTAGGATATTAATCAATATGTCAGTGGTAAATAGATGTTGAAATGAGGTTTCATGTTTAAATGTGAAGGAAAGAGACGGCTGCTGCTCTAAACAGCTTCCCCTGAATCAGTTGCATGGGTGGCACTGGTATGGATCAAATCAGTCCTTTTCACTCCTCTGTCCATTGGCTCCTTATGATCGCTGCTCTGTGGGCAAGAAAATCTGACTCCCCCACTTTGTGTTAGCACTGTGCTAGGCTGGCAATGGAGAAACTTATTTATCATAACTAGCTCTCAAATCTGCCTGTCAAGATATGTTTTTTCTCTTGAAATTTGGGGTTCAAAGCAACCGTGAACCAGAGCTTCTTTGATGTGCTTGTGGGGTAGGTGAGCAACTATGTCTCAGTTTTATTCTAAGTTCTGTATTCTGAGCATCCTGGACATGGAATAGCAAATTTTGCTCTGAAAGTTCATTGAAATAAGATAGTGAAGATTCTGGTTGTAATTTTCGCTGAAAACCAACTACCAACAGTTGTAAAGGATTTGGAGTTGAAGCTGCTACTTTCAAAGATTTTCCTATTTCTTAGATTTAGTTTTTTACTGAAAGTGCACTGGTGAGAAATACTGTCAAATTATTGCTTCATACATGTACAAGCAAATATCATCTCTAAATATTTTGCTGAATAACAACTGCTTTAGGATTAGTCAACTAAACATTTTCAGATGGCTTCACCTTTTAAAATGTGCTTATTGATCTCTGTTTGGTAGGTGCACAGTTTAGAGACAAAAGCAAACAAAACAGGAAAAGATCATGTCTACATATGTACCAAAAGTTAAAATTACTTTAGATAAAGAAAATTGCCTTTGGATTTTCCAGGGGAAAATAATGCAATGAATTAACTGAAAAAGATAAAGAACTAAATATGCCAATGACTTTTTTTTTAGTGGCCTGATTCATGTTCTTATTACCTATTTTGTACTCTTGGCCCATGAAAAACTTTTGGATAGAACTTAATTTAGTACATTGTTACAAACTCTGATATCTGCCTGATTTTATCAAAGTTCATGAACCCTTTGAGTGGCGACCCCCCTCATGCCCCTGGGGTTCTGGAGAGGGATTTATGGTTTCACGTGCAAAACAGTGTGAAACTTGGCACTTTCACATGGCCTGAACTCTGACAGCTCCAGGAGCTCTAAGTGAGCTCAAACCAGCTCAAGAGGCAAAGTAAAGCTTTATTGAAACTCGCTGTAACTTGGACCAAATTCCAGTTTAAAAAACCTGGCTCTTAGTGTCCTGTCATTGCCTTATCATTGACATGGAGGAAATCCATCCTGTGTGGCTGTTGTGAAGATAAATTCAGGAACATTTACCAGGTGCTTCAATGAGGATGGTGACAGTGGTGGTGTTGGAGCAGGAGTGCTCGGAACGAAGGTCGGCGTCCCAGAGATGTGAATGTCTTAACAGTCGGTGTATGGATAGGAGAAGTCCTGAGTTCCTTCCTGCTGAAGAGCCAGGCCAGTCATTAGGGCTGTCTGACAGGGTGAATGAGTCACAGTCAAATCAGGCACTCGTTTACATCACCAGGCTTTTGCAGGGCCTGTGCAAACTGCAAGCTCCAGCTCATACTGAGGGCCAGGTCTGCCTTTGCTAACTCTGCTTTCACTGAGCTTGGATGATTATGAGGGGGAATTCAGCAAAAGGTCAAAAAACCTACTTGTCTCCTCATTTATAAACCAGCAAAGGTGCGGCCAGTATCCAGGTTCATTAAAATACAGCATCAGGTTCCTAAAGTTCTGCAGATCCTGCAGTTTTCAAAAGAATTGAAGTCCTTGGCAGTCACTGGAACTGACTGATGCTGGGGACTGGGCCCACAAGGTACAGAAATATTTCTTCCTTTACTCACTTCCTGGCCTTGCCCTCTGGACTGTCTGGCTTTGGAGCTTTCATCACTCAGGTAGGTCATGTTATGCCTCTTCCTACCAGGTCCCGAAACGAGCCAGTGTTGCTCACCTGGACTGGCTGTCAGTGAACATTTCTGTGTTGCATTGCTGGTATTTCTACACTGTCTGAAGTACTCCGGGGATCCTCCACGGGTGGATTTGTTAAAATGGACCTCTTTCAAAGGGGCTTGTGATTGTTGCATTTACGTAGTGGGGATTCCAGCTGTGATCCTACAGCGTGCTTGCGATGACAGCACCTCTGCCTATAAAGTCACAATAGGAATATTCTGCTGTTAATTCATGCAAAAGGCTGGTTATCGAGAACTGCGTTTGTTTTTCTCACCATGGGCTAAACCCTTTCAGGAGAACATGAAACTCCCCACATCTGCTGGAAGGGGCAGTGTGATGGGGATAAGCAATTTGGGAGATGTATGGAATATGTGAGGGATGACATTTTGGTGCTGGTGCTGGACAAGTTGACTGGTGGAAGCTGGACCTGCTGCTCCCGAATAAGGAAGAACTGTTTTGGGAAGACTTGGCTGCAGTGTCATGAGATGGCTGGTTAAGAACCTGAGGGAAGTGAGAAAAGCAAGTAATATAATAATCCCTCAAAATTTCAAGCATGTGGACTTTGGTTTGTTCAAGGAACTGGTAAGCAGAATCTCCTGGGAGTCTGCCCTGGAGGGCAGAGAGACCCATGGAAGTTGCTTGATCTTCAAGGACAGCCTCCTCAAAGCAGCAGAACAGTCCATCCTGATGTTCAGGATGCTGAGCAGGTATAGCAGGAGGCCAGCGTGACTGAATGGGGAACTCCTGACTGATTTCAAATGCAAAAAGGAACAGTATGGAGGCGAAAGCAGAGAAGCAACCAAAGAGGAACACAGAAATGTTGCCTGGGCATGTAGGAACAGAGTTAGGAAAGTTGAAGCTCAGCTGGAACTGGTGAGGCTTTTGGAGCGTAAGCTGGTTATTTCTACATGCAACCCAAGGCGGACCGAGGAAGATGTGGGCCCTCTGCTGAATGAGGCAGCTGATGAAAATCATGGGAAAAGGCTCCAGTGTTCAATGTTTTGTCTTGGTTTTCGTGAGCAAGACCTGCTTTCAGCTCTCTGTGCATAGTGGCAGAGCTTGAGGGAGGAGGTGGTACATGCATTAAAGAATTAAAGATCTCGTAGGTAAATAAAGCACTACTCCTGAGCCCATGGGGTCAGTCAGGATGATCAGAGAGTGCTGAGGGGCTGAGACTGTTTAACATCTTCTTTAGATCAGCCCTGATGAGAGACAGAGCATCCTTAGGGAGTCTGCAGGGGACACCAACACAGGACGAGTGGCTGGTGTGCTGGCCAGAGGAACCATCAGAGAAGTGAGCTGGGAAATGAATGCCAGGTCCTACACCTGGGACAGAAACGCCCCATACAGGTCTGGGGGTAACATTTCTTCACCTGGGGAGCTGGGAGACCCCACATCCAATGTGCCATTGGCTTGGCTTCTGCAGGAATAAAAGCCAATTCTTGCTGGATGGCCTGGCCTGGCCTGGCCTGGGCTGACCTGACCTGACTATTCCTCTCTGCTCTTGCTCATTGGGATGCCACTGGAGCACTGCAGCCAGTTTGGGACTCTGGTAGAAGCACAGGCAAACTGGAGGGAGCTCAGAGAGCTGAGGTGGGTCAGCAGCCGGGCTGGTGACACAGGAGGAGAGGTGGGGGACCCCTGATTGATTTAGCACTCTGCCATGACCCAAGGGCTGTAGAGGGGATGAAGCCAGACTCTTCTCAGATGCGCACAGCAGGAGAGGAGGCAGCTGCCAGGGATTATAGCAAAGAGAAATCCGACTGTGTATAAGGACAACGTTCTTCACAGCACTAATATTGTTTCAGCACTTGAACCGTGAGAAATTGTAAAGTTTCCACTTTTGGAGAGTTCCTGAACTTGACTCGTAAAGGTCCTGAACAACCTGATCTAACTCGAAGCTGGACTGGCTCTGTGAGGAGGAGGTTGAAAGAGAGGAACTCCAGAGGCTCATTAGTATTTTTAATTTTGTGACAGAGAGAAAAGCACTGAGCAAGAGCAATAGATGGAGCAATGTGAATATGGCGAGTTCTTGTTTGTGTCCACTGTGTTATTTCTACTTTGTGCTCCATGTAACAAACAGAGAAAGAGAAAACATTGTTTTGTTCTTTTTTTTTCTTCTCCCCAAAATCATAAAAAATCTGTAGGCAGATGTGCTGCAGTATGCAGTCTAATATCAATGAAATAATATAAGTAATAACTGAGCATTTATTTCTGGCAGGTGTGTTTTCTCATAAATAGCAGTTTTGAATAAATCCTAACAATGGTTTAAAAAGTAAGAAAGATCTCTGCGGGTACATGAGAGACCTTAAAGCTAGATTTGACCTGAACTTTCACAACAAAAATTATTCAGTGCAGGACAGGAAATAATTTTAATAGAAAAATAAAATATTTAGTGTTTTTTTCCTCACAAAATTATTGTAGCATGGACAGGGAGATAGAAGGACATCTCTGACCAATTAAAATATTTTAGAAAGCAAAGTATTTGGCAGCCACTGGCACCTGCTGAAATACAAGCCCATGCTGGAACATCAGGCTTCTGCTGAAATATGTACTGAGCGTATTTTTATGTTTTAAATATGACTTCCCATCCTGGTATTTGCAGGTGCATTGTACTAAAGTGAACACAATCATTTTGTTAATTGCAGTTCAAGCTCATTAGGGAACTATAAAGGCAGAAGAATGAATGTAACCGTGCATTAAATGGTAAATGATTTTGGGGTGGGAAGCAGTCAGGTGTGTTGCCCTAGGCTATGATTTTCCCCAAATTAACATACATAGCAAAGAAAGAAAGAATGAGGCGGGTGGGAAGAAAGAAAGGCCACAGGTCACCAAAGCAAACCTCCCAAACTCCAGTGGTGCTGAAGGGAAACGTCAGCTGCCCGAGTGCTCAGTGTGGCTGGGACTGGCTCGCACCAGCACAGGTTTGGTATTGGTTTCGGTTCATTCCAACCAAAAATGGTGAAATCCAAACCACCTCAGCATTGCTCACGTAGTCAGCAATGGAAGGTCACACCACAGCCTGTGGAACCCCTGGGATGGGCAGTGTTCATGGCTCGTATTGCAAGCCCATCTTGAAGCAGTGTGTGCTTGAGCAGACAGCCAAACATTTCCCTCAGAGCGTTCATGGAAGGTTTGTAAACTTGAAAATGTGTTTATTGCAAAGCTCGGTTTCTTCCATCTCCCTGCCGGACTCTCAAGCCAGCAGGGTTCCATGGAATTCCAGATGGTTGGACAAGTGTGTTTTGCTGCCTCAGAATAATAATCATCGAGCGAAACAAAAACCCTGGCCAGCACTTCAGATCTGAGCAGCAACCCAGAGTGTCTCAGAGGCTGGGTTTCTAGATGGACATGGCTCCAAAAGTAGTTTCTTTGGCTGGCCATGATTTGGATCTTCTGGAAAATCAGGCTCATTTATGTTGCCTCTTGTTTTCTGTTTTACCCTTGCTTGAAGTGGAAATACTTGTTTTGAGCAAGGAGGAAGGTGCTGGGAGAACTGAATGCAGAACTAAGTGAGAATTTTCCCCTGGAATTATTTCAGCTGATACTGGTAGGGGTTGTTTTATGCAGTAACCTCTATTTTCTTTCTTTTCTCTTGTCCGTTTCCCAAAAGCATTTCCATTTTATGCTGCTCTAGTGATCTGTTTAAGCAGTCTCCAAAGGCAGAATTTTCATGACTTTCAGAATGTATCTGTAACAGTTGAATGGCAATTGAGGTGCAAATGACCTGAGTTTTTTCTTAAGGCTTAAGAGCTGTTTTCTGTCTAGTCCTAAAAAATTCCTTTGATAGAAAAGAGAGAGAGAAATACCATGATTTATTAATGCTTCTGTCTGGTAAAACAATATACTCCTTAGCCAGTGTTTAATCATACTTGGTTCAATTTCTTTGTTCTTTAGTAGTATCCCAAAGGGAAAACAGACTTCTGTGGACAGTCTTCGCTCTGAGCTTAAACATAACTACTATGAAAAGCAATTAGTCCAAATAAGCAAAAGTGTGTCTATTAGTCACTAATTTTACAATTATTCAGAAAAATAATTGCACTCTAAAGCCCAAAAAGTGTGCATAATAGACAGGAGGATTAGGTTTTTTTTGTCCTGCCTCTCATGTAGCTGGTGCTGTGTAGGGTCAGGGAAGAGCTTCTGGAATGGACTTGGTTGAATCTTTTCCAGCAAATCCTCTGTTCTTTGAAGTCCCAGCTTTGGCAGCTGCAGCCAACTTTACTGTCCAACATGAGACCAGTAAAACCAGATTTTGCTGGTAGATCCGGTCTCCGTGGTGGCTTCCTTTTGAAGAACCAAATATGGACAGTTAATTTGCTTTTGCAGGTACATCGTGTTTAACAAGATGGATATTTGTTCCTAACAGCTTAAACACAGAGGTGTGTTCTCTTGTCTGCTCTGTCTATTCCAAATTAATTCACTTGCAGCTTTTCTTAGCATATCTGTTCTTTGCCTATTATGTGGAGTAGGTCTGCAAAGACAATGTGGGCAACTTCGTGAGTCTAAAATAAAAGTTCTCAGCTTGAGGGAGACAGATGATGAGCTGCTCAGCCCAGTGAGGGAAAAGTAAGAATAAAAAACTTTCTTGCCTGACAGCTGATCAAAAGTAATAATATTAAAAAATCAACCATGCCCGTGGCTAGAGTGGTACAGAAGTCATCTTTATTGGTGGCATATGGACAATATAGTGGAAATACCTTTTAAAATATTACAGGAAGGAATTTCAGCCATAGTGGGCTTTTCTGTTATTGTGATGGGTGGATCTGAAATCTAAAACTTCCCAGGCATTTGCTGTCAGTCGGGACAAACCCTTCTCTTCACAATGCAGAAGTTTCAGTGGCAGAGCTGCTGTGTGTGGCATGTGGCTGATGTGAGACTGACACCACCAGCTTTTTGGGAAAAGGAAAAAAGAAGTTTTCCTTGCTTTGAAACAGTAAGATACCTGCCAATTTGAGCAGCTCTAGCACCACCGTGCTGTTGAGATTTGGCAGCGGAGTGACTTTCACTTTGCTTTGCTGCCAAACTCAGCCACTTAATGAACATTTCAAACCTCTCCCCTTGCACGTGCTCGGCTGATGTTTGAGGGGAAAACTTGGTCTTTGCAGAGCGGCTGGGGCTTCTCCCTGCTGTGGGGCGGCTGCTCTCCCACAGCCCCCACCCAGGACGGGTCTGTCCCTCCGGGAGATGGAGGGGGACGCGGCTGAGAGAGGAATTGCTCTGTAGTTGCAGCTGTGTTTCCAGGATGGGCGTAATCTCGGGAACGCCTGCATGTCTGGGTGAGGGTCTCCCTCTGTGCTCGCAGGAGGGGGATGGATGTTTGCAGGGCTCCTCTGTCCCTCAATGCATAGATACACGTGGAATAGAGGAGAAAAGAGGGCACGAGATTTAGGTATTTTGGGGAGGTGGTATAGAAAAGTTTGTGTTCCACGTGTTTCCTTCCAGAATCCTGAAGTGGAGCTGGCACTTTTCCCTTCTGCAAAGGCCCCAGACAAAGCTTCTCAGCTCCCTCTTGTCTGCACAGCAAAAGGCACCGTGCTGTCCTTCACACAGGTCCTGTGTTCGCTTCAACTACTGGAGTCTCTTCAGCAACTCCAAGGGTCCCAGCCCTGCTGGAATTTGCTTCCAGCTGTTCAGTGGATTTTTTTGTAGCTTTATTTTGGTTTTTTGTTTGTTTTTTGAAGTCAAGGGCATCACACACGTGTGCAAACTGTATTTAAAAACATTTAGGATATACCAAAATTATCTTGCAACTTTAATTCTCTTCCCAGCTCTACTCCCATTTCTGTGCTATGATACAGCCTTTAATTAGACCACTACAATTACAGACCTGCTTGGGGAATGAATCAGGGCTGTGTGGTAAAAGACACCATTGTCCAAGGATCTCTACCCCGTTTCTGGCAGGAGTGGAAAGATGAATGGTGAGGGAGGTGGGGGTTTGTGGAAAGAGGAAAAAGTATTAAAGGCTGTTCAGATGTTCACTAGGGAATTAGCACTTTCAGTGCTTCTGCCAGAGTGATTCCAGGCAAGTTACTGAAACCAAACTCTTCATGGGTGGTCACTAATTCAAGTGTTCCTCATGTTCTGGATATCTGACTTGAGACCCAGGATACTGACCTGAAAACCGGAGCAGTTGCAGGAGAAGCTCAGGAGAGCTGTGGTATAGAAAATACCGTTGCAGAGCTCTGGAAAATGAAACATCTTTGGCATGTCAGGTTGCACTCTCCCCATAGCCATGGATGCTTCTGCTCCCCCGTTCCTTCTTTGCTTCCCAGGCTGTGAAATTGGGGAAAGGTTGTTCCTTCTCTATGCTGGGAAACAGCAAAGGTAGATTCATATTTGTGCCGTGTCCAGAGGGCCACGGCACGCCAAGGCACTGCTGCTCTGCCTCGGGGGTGAACCCTGGGTGCCCAAGGGGGTCTGGGAGCCCACGGGCTGCGCTGGGGCTCCTCACACCGGGGCCAAATGGCGCTGGGGGGTCAGAGCAGCCCCTTCCGAGCCCGGGACAAGCACCCTGCCGGGAAAATGGGAGTGTGCTGTGTCATCATGCACATGCATGAGGGGAGGGAAAATGGCTCCATTTACCGTAATTCTGCCTTCTTCTCACTTTTGAGTGCTCAGCTTTGCAGGAACATTAAGCCTTCTTTATCTGTCTGAGTAGCAAACATCCCCATACACCCCCCAGCAAAAAAATACTTTCCTAATGGTCCTTTGAGGCAGAACGCGATGCCTCACTGGCTTGTTATTAGGAAAAAAACTTGGAGGCACAAATGTTGATCTTTTGCTGCACAGCAGTTTATGGCTGGATAAAAGGTTTCTGAAAATAGGTTTGATTTAAATAAAACAAACTCTCTCCACTTTAATTTTTCATGTGCGAACGCTTCAGAGAGCGCTTCTGTAAACGTCATTACAGCGCATGCCATTGCGTGCCAAATTAGAAGTTGCAGGGGCTTTGAAATTAGGCATCTGTTATCTCTTGCCTGGGGTTTACTTAAGGAAAACAAGAATTCAAAACACGAATGCGCGCAATCTTTACAAAAATACTGATGTTTACAGTTTGACCTTTACTTTCTAGAGTTTGACTAAGGGCTAAGTATTTGGAATTATGCTTTGGCTTATAAATGTTTATCATCTAATAGGGATGACACCAGAGTTCTTGCAAAAATAAGAGTTCCTTGGAATAATGTGACTGAAAAAAGATCCACAGTAAGGGGAGGAAAGGGAAATGACTGGGACTTTCTGGGCAGGTGTCCTCGCCCTGCCAGCAACCCTGTGGATGTGGATGGTTTTGCAGCCCTGGTGGTAAGGGAGACAATCCCACCTCTGTCCTGTCCTCCTCCCTGTGTAACCTTACCTTGCAGAGTAGGAGCCATGTGTGTGTGAAACACAACCTTTGGAATCCACGTGGCTTTTTTTACCTGTAGAATAGAGGTGCAAACACAATTTGTCAGGTTGCACATTGTCCAATTTTCTGATAGAGGCAGAGCTGCTCTTTAGCTCATATGAAGTGGAGAGGAACAAAAAAATCCTCAGAGGTATCACATTAGATTCTAATCTCAGTTACAAGAGATGTGTGACTCCAGTGGTATGGGGAAGCTGTTCCTGGTGGCTGTGGGTCACTAAGGGCAGGATGTAGCCTACCTTGGTTTATAGGCATTTAATCCTGGTACGTGTATTAGTAGATAATGGCAATACTAATTTGGTCTGGGTGCTGGAGGTGACCTATGGATGTGCCAGCTGGAATCATTCGGCCACAGGAAAAGCAGAGATTCTCAGATTTAGGACAGGCTTGCAGGCTGTCAGACTGGACTTACATGTTTATTCTTTAAATTATTTACTCTTGGTTATCAGAGAACGATTTTTTTTTCCTTGGTTTGGAACAATTTATCTCCCAGATTGGGTGGCCAGAATTTGGATTCAGATTTTGCTGAGAGAACTGCTTGACATGATCCGCCTTGCTCTGTGTCTGGTATTTTGGGGTGCTTCAGCTATTTTCCCTCTGCTTTCAACATTGTGGTTTCTAAATACCTCTTCCTTTCAATGGCCAGTGGCAGATGAATTCCTTTTTCTCTCTTATGAACTAAGAGATGGAGCAAAGGGAAAGTGCAGCCACTGGAATACCAGTGTTTCCATCAAAGTTATGTATCCTCTGTTAGGAAAGCTTTCCAAGTCAAATGGGTATTTATGTGGAACAGTTGAATTTAGTAGCTTAGCATCTGAATAGTGCCATTATTTTTTTTGTGCAAACTTTCCAGTACTTCTTTCCACTTCACCCACCTTTCCAAACAGGCCACTGTGCAGTGTTATCTCTGAAACCACTGTCAGATAACACTGGACAATCCCTGGTGCAGTACAGACATTGGGTGGTTAATTATCCACTCCTCTATCAACAGAGTTGTAACAAGGGAACGTGTCCTAATGGGATGACTGGTGGGAAGCTGGCTGGTTTCCTCAATCTGCAGATGCTGGGTTTACATTGTCAGCTGCATGTTTTGGTTCAGATTTTGGTACGTGCACACTGATGTCACTGCTGTTCTCACGTGTCTCGCGTGTGTCTCTCAGGTTTGTAGGTATTGCCTGGTGACCTGGATGGCAGCTCTTCACCACGCAGTAGTAAAAGAAAAAGAAATAAAAGAAAGGAAAAGAAAACTCCTTAACCCACTAAAACACCCTGAAACACACACACAAAAACCTCCTATTCCATGAGAACATTTGGGTTAAATACCAGTGGAGGGTCCAATGCAGAGCAAACATTTCCTCTCAAGTTTGTAATCTGTGTGCTGGGCAAAGCAAACATCCCTAGGGCAGAGTGCCGGCCCTGCCATCCACGGTCAGGGCTGTGTGGCTTGTGCCAAGCTGGGTGATGAAGATCCCAAGGGCCAAACCACCAGTGCCAGGGACAACACACAGTGTTACTGAAGTGTGGTTTTTCTGGGCTTTTGTCATACCTGCATTGTATTGGCATCTCTGCAGTGAGAGAGGATCAGGTCTCTTAAAAAGAGGGACCTGCCCTGTGGGGATGCTCCACGTGTTTTCTGTCCTTCTGTGACCTCTCCTTAGGTCTTGGGTGAAAGACAACCTGTGTGATACCTATTCCCAGTACTGACTGGGGAACAAACTTCATCAAACACACTTTTGTCCCCAAGCTGTGAGTTTTCAACCTGAGCTTTATTAAACAGAATTATAAGCAATTTTAATTATCATCACTAACACAGACAAAATCACATTTAAATCCGAGGATCTGCTGTTAAGTTTTCCCTCAAAACTTTTTTAAGGAGTCCATGCCTAACATCACTTTGGGTGTCTGGCCCCTACATCCACCACGCCCTTCTTTTTTTCACGTTTCTGGTTTGCTGTTGACCTCCCCTCGTTCTGTAGTAGGACTGTAAGAGTGTGAACCCCGTAGCTGCACTCACGGGTGAGTGCTGCTCTCTCCGTTGCTCTGCCGGGGTGCCAGACTGTTCCTGGGAGCAGAGGGATGCTGTCTCACCCGCTGGAGAGGCTGCCCTGTCTCTCAGCACATTTCCTGTTGCTGGGGATTGGAAAAGCTGCTTGCTCTGGGAGCAGATGGCCACCTCTCCACCCATCCTCTCAGGTATGGGGAGGCAGCCAAAACCCGGCTTAAAAGAGCAAAGCCTAACCTGTTCAAAGGAGAACAGAAAGGAACATTTTTTCAAACAGCTTAATGAAGCACTTGTTAAGGACTGCCAGGGACAGATTTCCATTCTACACAGGATATTCATTAGGAGAGTAAACACCCTCCAGCACCATTTGTAGGAACAAAGCCGCTTGCATTTTCTAACGAGGTGTTAATTTAATGAAGGAGGGGACTGGCAGAGGAGCAGGAGGCAGCTACCGAGCGACAGCCACCTTTTCCTGGGAGGAGGGGGCAGCCGTGCCGGCCTCCTTTGCCGTGTGCTGGGGGAAGGTGGGTGCTGTGCACCGCACACAGGCAGGGACGGCCCTGGGCGCGGAGCTGGGAGGATGTGGAGCTTGTTGGCCGACACGTGGAGCTCAAAGCGGGGCTCCCCAAGCCAAGAGTCTCAGCTGAACAACCAGGTCCCCTCAAGGCGATGGTTTCAGGGTAACCTCGTGGGCACTTTTTTCCCCAGGCACGAAGATTGATGGGATGTAGCTGCAGGGGCAGCTTCCACCTTTGCCGCCCCTGGGCAGGAAGCCGGAAACCCATTTGAGTGGGGGCCATGCTTCTGCTCTGTGCCCTGCTCCAGGCCCTGGAGTCTTGAGACTTCCCAAATCTGCTCTCAGGGTCCCCGATGCTTATTGTGACCCCGGGCCAGGGTAAAGTAGCAGGTACTCAGGTGTCGAAAGAGCCAGATATTTATTTGTTTCACAAGGAAAAAAAATCCTGTGGAAGTGTTTCACATTTTTTCTACTTAAAATGAAACGAAACCTTCTGACTAATTTCCTTTCTGTGGGAAATTGTCCTTCTGAAGCTGATCCCACACACAGACACTCACGAAATGTCACAGCTTCTTGCAAAATAGAAGCGTGACAGATCAGCCACCTCTGCTCTGGTTAGGACATCCATGGATTTGTGACTCACTGGCCAGAAAGAGCTGGTGCTGGGCTAAGGTGTGTTCAGCAGCAGGTCATCCCGAGTGAGGCACAGCTCTGGGGTCACAGGAGGGGGATGGAGCGTCCCAGCTGGCTTTTCTGGAGAGGTGAGAAACACCCGGAACACTTTGCCTGGCTGCTGCTGGGGGGTGAAGGTGATGTGTGTGCTCCCAGGATTAGCCAGGTGTCACCGAGGGAGGGCTGGGAGGTGAGGGCGAGTTTTTCTGCATCTCATGCCAGGACTTTAGCCTCAAGCTTATCCCTTATTTTCATACATGTGTGTAATTCCCACCAGGGAATTTCTGCCAGAGCATCCAACCAGCACGGTCGCTCCCCGTGGGGACAGGGCCAAAGCCAACCTGCCCTCCCAGCTCCAGGAGAATGGGAATGTCTGTGGAGCTGGGCTGGGGTCGAGGTTTAGGAGTTGGAGGGAAAGCACATGACATGAGGCCAAGTCTCATTTAAGATCCTCCCCTGTTTTTTTATCAGAGCATACAGCACACGGGAGAGGAGAGCAGGAATAAGGCCACAGGAGAAGTTCTGGCCATGAACCCATACAATCACTGGGAACGCTGGTACAAATGAGGTCATTTCTCATGTTTATATTTCTGCATGCATTGTACAATCCCCGTTCCTCCTCCTCGTGTCACTGAGATGTGAAGGGAATTTCCTGCGCACGCTCGGCATTGTTGTTGCAGGGCTTTTGTGAGCATAAACCACTTCAAGCGGTGAGGAGGAACAATACTCTGTTCTGGCGGCAAAAATACAAAGTTGGGAAAACTCCCACTCCCTCAAATCATTTTCCTTCTGGCTGCTTGCTGAATATTTTATTCGAAGATTAGGAGGAGAAGTGGCCGCATTGAGCAGCTGCTGACACGTTCCAGCACTCTCAGGATGCTGAGGTCGGCTCTCCAGTGCCGTAAATCAGCCCGGCTTCGCTGCAGCCTGGCCGTGCTGTGGCAGCTGGGGAGGGGGCTTGGGGAGAGCCCACGTGGAGCCCTCCTTTCCCAATGCACTGTAGATTTTCTGTCAGACCTCAAAGCAAAAAGCCCATTGGCAGGGTGAGTGTTCACCCTGCAGTGTCTCACCTTTAGGTGAGGTTCACTCGCCATAGTGGGACAAACTGGATATAAGCATCCCCTTAGGCTTTGGGATCCTGTGAAATAGAAATGTAGTTCTTTGGCTAGGGAATAAAAAATGCTGGTTTGCACTGGGAGCGAAGGGTGGTGGGACACGTTCAGCCACGGGGTCCTTGTCAGTGGGCCAGGTTCCGAGTGATGCAAAATGACTCAGTATTCCACCAGAGTCCAATTAAAAGCAGATGTGCAAGTGGAGATCATCTCCTGCCCACCCCCTCATCCTGCCCCCAGTGTCTGCCTCAGCTCTGATGTGGTGGCTTAGGGCAGCAGAGCTTTCCTGAGGGTGGGCAATAAAGCCATTCCAGAGCTGTCTCCCAAGCCCCAGGCCAGAGGGGAGCTGTGGAAATGCAGGGCCGAGGCTTGGGGAGAGAGAGCCATCCCTGAGAGCAGCCCCGAGGCTGCTGCGATGAGCACAGCTCCCCTTGCCTGCCACTCCCTGGCAGCACATGCAGAACCCAACTTTGCCGATGTCCCACCTGGGCAGGGCAGCTGCCACCAGTGAGGGGACAGGCATGGGGCAGTGCCATGGTCCAGCAGCCAGACCTGAAAGAAAGCCAGAGCTGGTGGTGCCCCAGACACTGCGGTAGCACCCCTCTTCCAGAATTACACTTGGAAGAGGCTTCAGAGTGCAAAAACACAACAGAGAAAGAAAAAAACTTGGACAAAAAGCCAACCCTCATGTAAACCCCAGGGCTGGAGGAATAAAAGTGCCAGAAAACATTTATATTGGGCTCCCTTGATATCAACACAGATGAAATGGATCCCCATGCTTCCCTCCAAACCGCAGGCTCTAAAGTGGATTCCAAATCCCATCCCCACTTTAATTTAAGGGCCTCCCAATTAGGCCGCTGGATGCCTTTCAAAGCTTTGTATAAATTGGAGATTATGCATCCAGCAGCAGAGGCTTGTCTCCTCTCAGAGCAGCCACCGGCCGGAGCACACTGCCCAGGCTGCCCCAGATTCTGGCAGGGAAATTCGGGGGCCAAATGTGGTGTCCGTGTGGCCCTTGGAGGGCAGCTCCAGCCCCACTGCCTCAGGACAGGTTTCTGCTCCAGCCATTTTGTGTTAAAAATCCCTCAGTGCTGCTGCTGGGAGGCTGGAAGTGGCAGGGCTGTGGGAGTGAGATGTTCTCCGGTGTGCTGACTGAAGTGAAAAAATCTCAGGAGAGGGGAAAAAAAATTCCTTTTAGGTTGATTTGAAATGTTTTTGCTGTTCTTCCTCTTCTCTCCTCCCCCAAACCAGCAATCAAAAAAAAACCTCATTACAGAACATGGCACAAATTCAAATAGTTTTGGTCATGCTGGATTTTTCACAGTTGGTTTTAAAGACTTCTGTTGTTGTTGTTGTTGCCCAGAACAAGGATCCTCCTGTATTTTCATAAGAAATAATACAGTCCTAGGTGGTGGAATCTTTTAGTGGGAGAAGGAAGAACTAGAGTTTTTTCATTCCTGTGTGAACCTCAAATGTTTCCTCCTGTCCCACTTGCATCCCCTCTCCCATCTGCCTCTGCTCCAGGGGCTGCTCCCACTCCTGGAGCTTACGGGTGATTGTTGTCTCCAGGGCTGAGCTGTCCCCTGTGTGATGGGGACGCAGGGAGATGTCCCTGTGGGATGTGGGGGAAGAGAGCTGTGGGCACAGCCACCTTCCTGCAAGTGCCGGATGGGAGACCAGTGAACGACTCCTTTTTCCAAGGGTCCCGCAGGATGGCTGCAAAAGGCCTCCTTAAGGTGGCAGGTGAAGCTGGGTGGCTGCTGTGGTCTTGCATTTCTCCTGTTGCTCACCAGTTCTGTCACTTCCCACCTGCATTCCCCATCCTGTGCAGCTGCTGGACTGTCAGATCCGAACAGACTCTGGGTCCTGTCCCAGTCTGCTTGGAGATCAGGAGCTGCCACTCAGAGTACTTTGGATTTCCAAAGAAATGAACCAAACCCACTGGAGGTAGATCATTTTATTAAGCTTCGTATTGGTGGAAGTGTGAGTGTTGTCCTAACTTTACATATCTGCCATCAGGCTGCTGAGCCCCAACTCAGTCTTAGTGGGCCAGCTCATTGCACTGGCACTAACTGGCTTCAATGAGTGGATTAATTTAATAATCAATGATTAAATGACCAAGGGGTAGGGAAGTCATTTGCTTGGGCTTTTCCACATCAGTTTAGGTCTGGACTTCCTGAGGAGCTGGAGCTGCAGGGAGTCCTGAGCCTGGTTCTGTTACTCAGCAGATTCCTCACTTTTTGGACCAGCTGATCGGTGCCAAATACAGGATTTGATTTTTTTTTTCATCTCTTTAAAGTCATTTTTCATGGTCAAATGCCCTATTTGGCATAGTTCAAATTAGGACAGTCTTTGTTTTTGGCAGAGGTGTGGAGCACTTGCAGGATGGCTAATTTGCTGCTACCGCTAATGCCAACTGCTTCAAACTACTGAGCCTTGAGTGAGGCATGTAGGGCCCAACTGAGCCTGGAGTTCTTTTTTTCTTATGCACAGGAATGTCCCATTTTTATCTTTTCCCTTGAAACATGAGAATTCATCTTTAAAAAAACCAACAGGCAGGGAAAAAAAAATTGCAAAACCCAAAGGATAAATTTGTGTCTCTTTTAATGTAAAAACCACGACGTCACCATTAAACTGTCAAATTATCCTCGGTTTAATTTCTATATAAAATTTAAAACTTTCTGCAGATAGCCAATAAACCTCAAGGTGATAGGACTTGTTTCTGCTTCCATTGAAGTTGGTGGCAAACCTCCCATTTATTTTGGTGTGTAGGATCAAACCCTCAGCACATAAATAATCCGGCACTGAAGGTGCTCTATGATTCTTCTGTCCATATCTTTCCCTTCCTCTCTGAAAACTTCTGAGGCTGGGCCCAACATTGATCTCATGCACAGGCTGGGAGCATCTTTCTTTCTTTCTTTCCTTTTTTTTTTCCTCCCTTCTTTTCTTTGTGGGTTTTGATCTCTCCCTTTGAAATGGAAGCAGATTCCCTGCAGGGTGCTCTGTGATCATTTGTTGGGTGTAGTCGCATGCTTTCACTTCTTGCTGTAGGTGAAATGGCTCATGTGCAAGGATATTAACTCTCTGCTAGGCAGGAGCAACACGCTGCATTCCTTCTGTTTTCCTGGATGCTTAACAGAGGAGGCAGCTTCCCCCCAGCCCCATAAAGCCTCGATGTGTGCCTGGAGTCGTGCAGAGCTGCGGGAGTGCAAGATGTGTGAGAGGAGCTGTTTCAGGGAGAGCCAGATCTTGGACAGACCCATGTGTACAGTTAGCCTGGGATAGCTGTGCTAAATAAAAGGAATCACCTCTTCCTGTAAATTCATGCCCAGTCTAATGCTTGTTGTCAATTATGATCTACTGCTGTAGGAGAAAATGTCATTTCCCCTTGGTTTCACTGGAATGAAGCAGTGGAGAGGGTAGTTGAGGAGGGAAATTACAGTGATGGGATGAGTGTTGGGAGAAAAAAAAAAAAAATCTGTTTTAACAGGAGAGCTCTGGTTAGGCCCAGCCCAGAGAAGTATGTAAGAATGTGCTTGTGATTTGCTTCCAACAAAATTTTTAAGCCTGTACTTAACTATAAGCATGAGTATCTCATTGCTTAAGGTTAAGCACGTGCTGAAATACTCGTCTGGAGGTAAGCCCTGGCTGGCAAGGCTGGAAGAAACAGAGATCACATAATCAACCTCCAAAGCAAGAGCCTAATCCTACCCAGTCAGCTATTCTGGGGGAGTTTCCAGGAAGGCAAAGAGGTTGCAGGAGGTGGATCTGCGTCTCTGATCTTACAAATTTCCTGGCAGGTGCAAAAGCGACTGCTCTGAACAATACCAGAGGTGTTTGCAGGATTGGCCTAAGGCTTTGTCTGCAGCAGCAGATGAGGTTAACAGGCTATTTAAAACAAACAAACAGCCCCACCTCCCTCCAAAAATTTCACAAAGATGGCCCCTGTTGTTGTGGTGTGATTTTTAAAAAGATTTAAGCTCTGAAACCATTCCTGTAGCTCTAGAAAAAACTCAGTCTTCTCTCCTTTGGCTTGGTCAGTTTTGTAAATTCATATCCCAAAGTCACATCTGTATTAGGGAGTCAGTCTGGGCATCTCTTCTTACACCCTCTCATCTTGGATTCTCATATTATTTTTTTAAAAAATACCAAGTGACACTAAGCAGTTCTTCTTTAAATGATGTTTACTTATTTAGTATGAATTTTAACAGGAAATTTTTCAAATAATTGTGCTTAAAGAATGTGCGTGTGTATGTGTAATGGGGCAAACTATGCTCTTTACTCCTGAAAAAATGCATGTGTACACACATGCACAAAATAACAGGGAAGAAAGGGAAAGGAAAGGCATTTGCTTAGGGATATGGAACGCAAAACTGGTTTTATTTTACACCCTTGGAGAACGTTACAACAACAATGAATGTGGTACCATCTCTCACCATCTGTGAAATCCAGGATGGTGTTTATAGCAAGCAGAGAGAGAGGCAAACACAAAAGGAGAGAGCACAAGACCAGGGGGTGTGTGCTGCTGCAGGGGCTGAGGTGGCCACGCTCTGCTGGGGCCTCAGGAGGGGCTTTGGGCAGCTGGAGAAGGAGCTTTGGGCACTCCAGGCTCCGTCCAAACCAGGCTGAAGGTCCCGTTTTCATTGCTTCTGGCAAAGGCACTGTTGATGAAGCCACTGGATTTCTTCTATCTCGTGGAGATGTGAGGGAGGTGATTGAAGTGTTTCCAGGTGTTTCTGGCTTCAGAGAATGCTCGGGAGGGTTTCTGGTGTGCAGTGGTTTGTGCTCTGCACTCGGGGTCTGTCAGCACTCGCTGCCCTCCTGGGCAGCCCCTGGTCTGTCCTGCAGCACCACAGCCCTGGGACCCCACAGGGACAGCCTGGCCACCCTACAAGGACAGCAGGAGCACTCCCACCACCCGAGGTTTTGCTGCCAAAGCGCCTGGCGGCTCTCGGAATGCCCTCTGCAGTCACTGCTTCAGCCTCTGGTTCAGCTGGATCGCGCTGGAGAAAACGCTCTGGTTCCCAAATGGCAGCGGTGTGTTCGGAGGCCAGGCTGGGTATGTCCCAGGATGAAGCAATCAGGTGCAATAACACAGGTGACCATCACATGGTGTGGATACACTGGTGAGGCACCGGCTGGTAGGTGGGTCCTACGCAGTGTTCCAGCAAAGACGTCGCCCTTGGATTTTCATGGAGCTGGTGATCCACAGAAAAAGGTAACAACGTGCTGGAAACAATAGAAGTTATCTGCAAGTATGTTCAGGAAGGCCTGGGGCTTTCAGATGCAAATACAGAAATATATTTAACATCTTGACTTCTATTCTTTTGTCATAATACAAAGTGGAAAGACAATGTTTAGTAAATGTTTACATCTTACAAAGGGGAGTTTTGCAAATTGCATTGTAGCTCTTTGGGAGGAACCAGGAAAGAGGGCAGGATGTTAACAACATAAAAAAGAATAGCAATAAAACCCACCCCTAATATTAATTGTCTAAGAGGAAATGCATCTATCTCTCATCAGGACATGGCAGACTCTGCTTTGCATTGCTGGAAGCCTGAGAACACTAATCGTTTTTTGGCATGGAGAAGCAAGTTCTTGCATACTTGAAAGATAACTCATTTACAGTTGTTTTGATGGGTGCTTAGAGCAGCATGGAGAACCCCCAGGTCCCTTCGGCTCACGAGCAGCAGAGCTCAGTCGTAGATCTGGCTCAGCTCCCCGACGCAGGAACTGGAGGGGACTGCTCTGATTAAACACCTCCATTCTGGTTTGGTCCTGAGGTTGGCTGTGTTATGCAATGAAAATCTACCAACATTTTTCCCTGTGAATTAATAACACACCTGAAAGGATTCTCAAAGGATTGTTTGCACCAGCAGGATGGCACGGAGCCACCACAGCAGTTCTCCAGCGAGGTGGCAGCAGCTCACACTCCCTGAGGGTCTGGGCCCCGGGCGGGGTGAAGGTCGATCCAGTGCTGTAGGTTAAATGAACAGGGATGCCTAAATGCTTCCAGGCAAGCTTGGGACTGAGGGAGGAAGAGCCCAGGGAGCTGCAGCCTCATCCTCTTCCTCCTTGAAACAGCAGCTGAGGGTCACCAAGCACTGAGGTCACTGCAGCAATGCCACAGGACAAGGGTGATGGGGGAAAGCAAGAGCTGACCTGTAAGAATGGGCCCCCAAACTCTGTGTATGTACTTGTGCACAGGTCTGTGTGTGGAGAGAGGTGGAACAACAGGTTTGTGGCTGCAGGGAAATCCTTCATCGCTGGCCAATGCCAGACAGGGTGTAAAAGCCTCAGTTGTTGATGTTGTTTACTCAGATGTGAGCCTTTGCCCCATGTTTCAGTTCCTCCCACACTGCTGTCCAAAGATGAGTTGGAAGATGAAGATTAGCACCATCACACAAATTCCTGTGGAAAGGAATTCTGCCCAGCCCCCAGCCCATTTCTCACGCTGCCCAGAAAGCAAAACCCTGAAGCAAAGTGGTCTCCACGGGAAGTTTTTCTAAGTGCTGAAAACTGTTATATTTGTGTTGAATTATTTTCATTCCATTCTGGATCAAATCCTATGAAGCTGCAATGAATGACATTTGGTTTTTTGGGAGGAAAAGGAATGAGGTTATAAAATGTGACTGTCAAGGAGTCCTGCATGGAACTCAGGTGTGGCTTTGTATGGGAAGGATGCAAAGATTTCTGCATGACAAGTGCAAATCCACTTGTGGAGATACACAGGAGCTGATGCCAAACACTTCAGAGCCAAACTTTTTCTTTCACATGGGCTACGTAAGTGCCTATGCACCTCCCTCCTTCCAGGTGAACCAGAGACCTGCTCTCCTGTTGCTGTTTTTGTCACAGCATATCCACTCCTGTTCTACATGTACCATCCCTAGGAACCTGGGCAGAAGCACATTCCAGTAGTTTAATAACACCTAATTTTTTTAGCCCAGTTTTCCTGCATGTTTTTCTATTCCTGCCTTTCCTTTCCCTCCTCTCCCTTCCCTTTCACCTCCAAGCATCCATTCTCCCTCTCCGTTCATGGCTGCCCAGCTCTGCCATTCCTGGTGCTGCACATCCCTCCTGACAGCTGGCATGGGAACTGCGGGAGCCTCTTCCTGCTCCACCCTCGCAGGAGGTTTTGGAGCCCTGCAGGGCGCTGCAGACTCACTGCTGGCTGACTTGTAAGGGCAGGAGAACTGCTCCAAACTCCACCTGGTAGTGAGGAAGGTGCAGGATCTGCTTGGCCAAGAGGCTTTGCAGAAGACAGTTCTGGAGGGAAGGAAACCTTGGAGCAGTCAGGGCTGTGCAGGAAGCTCGGGCTGAAAGCCCTGGACCCTGCCAGTAATTAATGTAATTAATAATAGAAACAACATAAAATTCTAATAGTCCAGGGTGAATATTGGCTAAGACGCTCATAATCGTATAAAACCTCCTCTAGGATTTTCTGTGAACGTGAGTGAGCTCAGAGAGCCTTTTACAGCCAGTCTCCCATAGCAATGCTGTGTCCTAACCAAATGGGAATGATCTGCAGGACCTTTAGCTTTTTACGTTCAGGAGATTTTGTTTTCTTAAGGATCCTTTTCACAGATACTGACCACGACTGGTCTTAGACTTGCTCATGTTGGGCTGTGATAATGTGGCAGCTGGGATCAATAACAGAAAGAGGACATTTAGGGTATCTGACTTCCAACTGGTGATTAGAACTGGGAATTTTTATTTGCTTTTATTGCATCAGGACAAAATTTGCAAAATCTCCCAAACTGGCTTAAAGGCTTAAAGTAGCATTTTTAAAAGCAATTGAATGTTTAGGCTTTGGCCTCCCTCTCATTTTCTGTGGGAGAATATCAAGTCAAATGTTCAGAAGCATCACAGTTCTTTAGCCAAACTCCTTGTGGGTACTTGGTAGGTTTCCCTTCCCTGTTTCTAATTTGGCTTATACCCCAAAGCCAACTGGTTTTTGCTTTTCATTCTGTGGGTGGGAAAGCTTGTGAGAAGGTATTAACAGCTACGCATCCCAGGCAAGCGATTTCTTCTCTGAACTTTCCTGGATGCGAGGAGGAAATTCTTCTCCAAATCAACAGCGTGTTTTCAGGCCTTTGTTGTTGTTGTTGTTGTTTTGTCAGGCAGATCTACATCAGGAAATCTGAGCACCTGGAGAAGGTTCAATTTCAGACTGAGCTTCAGGTCTCAGCTTGGACTCGGCAGATATTAATAACAGCTGCAAATCTTTCATCAGCAGAGCTCTCCCGCGTGTTCGTAATGCCTGAAATATTGTTTATTGCTCAGGGTCTGTGTTCTGGTTGTTCCTCTCTGTGGCACAAGTACAGGGTAAGTGATTCCTGCCAGCTTCAGCAGCTTTCACCTCTGGTTTGTCTCTGGTTCCCATCTGGGGTTGGTGCCCTGGATGCTGCAGCCACCAGCCTGGTTCTGGTCCATCTGTCAGGTGTGGCCTCCAAACCCCTCCGTTGTGGTGGGGCATCAGCTGGGAGCCGCTCCTGTCAGCAACAGGAGCCTGAGCCACAAAATGAGATGGTCACGGGCAAGCTGCAGGGTCCTGGGAAAAGCCTACGAGCCACATGCTGCTGAGGGCTCCTGACCTCCTCCAAGTCATCCCACTTTCATGTCCATAATTACTGGCTGCTCACAGGCACTTGCTGTGATCCCACCTCTTCCCACTTGATCCAAGAGGAAGAGCTACACTTCAAAGCCCTTCTGTCTCCTCCTTTGCTGTTGAGTGTGTTTTGGGAAAGGTTTTTGTTTCTCCTGCAGCTGTTAGAGGGGAGCCAGTCCCTGGGCTCCGAGCCTGTCTTCTTACTCCTTCACTTACCAGGAGTGACAGCCACCTC
The DNA here is from genome assembly GCA_014706295.1 of Lycocorax pyrrhopterus obiensis. Classification (NCBI taxonomy): domain Eukaryota; kingdom Metazoa; phylum Chordata; class Aves; order Passeriformes; family Paradisaeidae; genus Lycocorax; species Lycocorax pyrrhopterus. The sequence goes on from JACSVZ010000004.1 coordinate 7,908,829, forward strand.
CTAAGGAACAGGCATCTCCTTTCCAGAGGCAGAGGACAGCTGACAGAGCTCTGTCTGACCTTGGAGGAAAGGCTGACTGTCAAAAAGGGATGCAAAAAGGGTGAGGATATGATTTTCTCTTGGGGTGGAAAGGCACTGAGGAATCTCCTGTGCCAAGGTTTAGCCAAGCTCCCTTTCCCAAAGCCAGCTGGTTTCTGTCACCCTCAGAAGCCCCAAGAGATGTCTACTAAGAGCTTAATGGGCTTCATTGGCCACAGGTTTGGGTCAGTGTGGTAATTCCCGCAGCAATTCCCCAGCTGGGGGGAAATGTGTGCTCCAGACACAGCAGGGACCACACAAAATAGCTCATTGTTTTTTAATCAAATTGTACCTAGTGCTGATACCACAGTTTCTTCCTCCAAGAAAAGATTGGTGATCAAAACTTTAACTACATTTCCAAAATGAAATTTGACAAAATACTGCCTCCAATGTGTGTGGGGGAAAGCCCACACCAGCATTCAGTTTAAAGTTCAATTCAGTGCTGAGGGTTTAGGGCTGATAATGAATTTAGCAAGGTACTAGTTAGGCTTTGATGCTAATTATTTTAAGTATCACAGGTTCTGATTCACAAGGCAGTAATCACAGGTTGTTATTACTAACATTATTAGGTTAAGTTAAAAATTAGCTTTTAGGCTTAGAGCCTCATGTACTAATGCACTCTGAAATGAAACACCCGTGTGATGCCTTAACAGACAAGTGAGGGAAATTAGGCTCCTTAATTAAACAAGCTACAACCATGTGTGTTGTAGCTGTAGTGTGCTGCTACACTGATGAAAAGTGGTATTTGCACTTTTAGAAGGTGATTTTCCATAGCTGAGATGGGACACTGGTTGGAAGAAATGATGCCAGGTTTTGCAGAAGAGCTGTGACTTTTCTTTGAGATATTGGGGTCAGTGCCCCATGTGCTTCCAGGAACAAGCTGAACCAAAAGTGATTTTGTTGGCTGGACTCTTGAATGGGCTAAAATGGGATCAGCATGTAGGAGTTTTGTGTCTTTAGGAAAACCCACACAAATCCAGTCTTCTGGCACAGCTTTGACGGCAGGAGACGGTACAGCAGGTTTTTTCTTTCTGAGACTTTCCTATCTGGGTGCCTCTGCCACATCCAGCAGCAGCCCCGGCATTCACTGAGGGATGAAGGAATTCCAGCAGGATCGGCTTTTACCTCTGAGAGAGCTGTGACATCTGGGATGGATCCCCTCACCTGTGGGGCTCGGGGCCCCCATCTCCTCTGCCAGCTCAGGGCAGGTGATGGCCCTGCTGGTGTCTCTCCAGCTCTCCCAAGGCCTTGAGACAGCACAGAAGGGTGGCTCCAAGAGGCACTTCCCTCCGGCTTTGTGCTCCACGGGTGCTTTGCCATCGACAATTCCTTTCCAGGTGCACTGAAAGGTATCAGTTTTAATAATGTTTTAAATGGGATGGTTATTTCCATATGGACTATTCCACTTCCTTTAGCTTAGGTTATCTGTGGTACAGAAGCTTGTTTAATTGGGAAGGGCTGGATATTTGCATTCCAATGGGACCTTCTAGGTATAAAATCCATTGAAAAGCATCTGCAGGCGTGTTTGTGTGGGATTTGGGCCCCTTTGCATCTTGCAAAGAATTGACAGATATTTAATTCCAAGAGGGAAGGAAGTAGGATAATGTCCTCATCTCCAAGTGTAAAGCTTCTTTACAAGGAACTATGGAAAGCATAGATAATTCAATTTGCCCAACAGCATAGCCCAAAATAGGGCACAGATTCCAACCTCTAATCCTTCCCTGCAGCCATAGGATCATCTTCCTCCTCTTGATCATAAGGAAAAGCCAGGAGCTGCTTGCGCTCTTGTGCAGGAAGGCAGGACGAGGCACTGCACCACGGGGATGGATTAGGATTATGAGGGGCAGCACCTGGAGTGCGGGGGCCAGGGAAAAGCAAATGCAGCAGTCACCAAACCAGTCTGGCTGCCATAGCCCAAGGGAACACGCTCCTCCCAGCCGGCATCGGCCCACGGGGAGTTCAGCACAGAGCAGGACAGGGAGCAGGGCTCCAATTCACCTCTTGCCCTCCACACTGGGGTTTGGGTTTTCCTGCCTTTGTTCTTGGTGGGGCTGGGGGTCTTTCCTTCTGTTTTTTCAGACACATCAGGGCCTCCTGCCAGACAAAATGAGCCTGGTTCTGTAGCACGTGTTTTGGTACATGTCCGTTACATCCGTTTTTCTCCTCCACCTGTCCAAAATAGGGCAGGGGTTGGCTTTCTTCTTTGGAATGAGCCTGAGAAAAATAAGTGAAAATGGAAACTCTTCCTTCCAAAAATTGTGTCCAGCTGAAAAGCTATCTGCATCACCAATATGCACTCACATTTACAAAACCAGTCTGGATTGTTCTGATAAATCTCTCAAAGATAACCAGGACAAAAAAAGGGGATTATTCCATCGAAACTGTAACGGGGAAATGCACAAGAACACCTGCAGAATATGGACTCTCAGGAGCTACAAACTCACTGTTGCATTTTGTGTCTGGAAATACTGGCAGATGCCGGTTTATTAGGTTCTGAAAAGAAAAATAATGAGTGGATTACTCAGTTGAGTCTCAAAGCACTTCAATGTGCTGAGCATCCCTCTCTTCTTGGTTTTCTTTTTCTGGAGAGAGAGAGGGAGGGAAAGGGAGGAAGAGTTGGGGAGCTTGGCACTGGGAAATGGCTCTTCGACTCTCATTCCTCTGCTTTTGCTGCTGGGTAATTAGCTGGTTGCCAGCGGTGTATCTGGCTATGAACAGAATTCACTGCATCACCCAGGAATTGTGGGTGGTGGGAAGTTCTGCCCATGGGGCTGGGGATTAAGTGTGGTGATGCTGGAGGATAGGGTGTTCCCGTGAAGAGAGAGCCCTCGACTTAGGAATGTGCTCCTCACAAAGGTATGCCAAAGCCCTGGGGCTCCCTGCATCGAGGGTGTGATGTAAGATACAGCTCTTTGTTGAGAGCTTTTCTCCTGACATCCTTGCAAGCCAGGCAGATGTGTGGGTATCTCCCAGTGGTTACTCCTGGAAGGAAACATTACTGGATATCCTAAGGGGTAAACAGTGCTCAGAGCTGAGTTCAGAAGCATTGTCTCTGTTTTCTCCAGCTCTGAATGCACCGCTAACTATTTTTAGGGCGAAACACCCATGTCTTATAAGCAGTGGCCAGTTTCCAGTGTGGATCCCAGGCCTGCAGAGGTGTTCTCTTTGAAATCCAGAGGCATGAGGAATCTGCCAAGACTTCGAGTTTCACTCCAGACCCAAAGCTCAGACCACAGTCGATGAAGGAGCTGCCACAGGGAGATGGGAACGGATGGCTTGGAAGAGCACATGGCAAGCAATGGGCTCCATCCACAGCCCTGCTCCAAAGGCCAGCTCCTGGCCCCAGCTGCTCCTTGTAGCCAGAAGAGATGAAAGCGGATGAAGGTGGTGGCCTCTCCTGAGGATGGCGAGCAGGCGTGCCCTGCCAGGACAAGGTGAGCACACCCTGCACCTCCCTGTGCTGCCACTTGCCTTTCCTGGTGTCCCTCACCCTGCTCTGCACAGGACTCTTCTGTTACTTGTTAGTCAGGCGTGGAGGTGCTTTCTTCTGTAGCTTCTTTGGGCTGCCCGTGAGCTCCCTGTCTGTGATGAGGGAGATACCAAAGCCACCAGGCAAAGTTGTGCACAACTCTGTGATTCCCTGTACTCCCTGCTTTGGCTCATTTGCAGTGCAGGACAACTGCTGCTTATTCATCTGTGAATTGCATTTTCCATCCTGCAATTTTCATTCAAGCTTAGGATGAAAGCAGCTGCTCTTGTGTACATAATAATAAGGAACTTCAAATATTTATTCCTAGACTTATTAAGAGTGTTTCTCATCATTCAGGCTGAAATTTTACCTAGAAGAGGTTTAATTTCTGACAGGTCGTTTGAAGGGATAAAGTCTTTAGTCCTGTATGGAATTGAGGGAGGAGAAGAAAAGAACGGATAGAGACAGACACACAGCAGATGGATTCTCCCCTTCTTGTCCCTATATTTCTGTGCACCAGCCTAGTGTCTGACGTTCCTGGTTATGTGGGAATCCAGAGTCCAAGCAATGACCCCGCTTGGCTGAGATCAGTTACTTGCCCTTGGGTTTCCACCTCTTCCAGGAAAATGCCCTGCTTTGAGGGAAGAGGGGCTCCTTGCTGCCTCCAAAATTCACAGCACAACTAGTGTTGCATGCTCAGAAATCCTCCTAGCTGGAGTTCTGGTGTTCTAGCTAATGCTATTTATAGGAACATTTCCCTTCTGCTTTAACTGGGATAGGATCAAAGCACTGGGAGCAGAGAGCTGCCATTACACAGGCTAGGAATTCTATATTCCTACCTCAGATTTTGATTCAATTTGGGGATCGTATGGGATTCCTCTGAGGCCAAGTGGGTTTGGATGTCAAATCCAGAAGACAATTTTCCTGTTTTGTGTGATATGGGTGTGCCACAATCCCTCTGGCCTTGCCCCTCCGTTACCTGACCGGGCTGTGCTCTACCTCAGCTGCCCTTTCACTGCACTTGAGCTCAGCCTCAGCGCTTGTAAGGAACACAAAGTCCAGCCAATGCTTCTGCCTTTCAGGTTCCACCAAGAGCACTTCCAGTAGCTCTGCCAGTGAATATTAAAATCTACTTACTGCCAATAAAGCACTAATGATCTCTGCTTCAAGGGCACCTTTGATGTGATGATCTCAAAGCAAATCAGCTCAGGGTTATCCCACACCCATGCTATGGATGGAAACATTGAATGCGTGGAGGAATGAATCCTAAATTCACTGGCAAACTGTGCCATAATGGATGGTGCCTTATTCTGAGGGCCCAGAGCCTGGCAGTGACGGAGGTGTGAAGGATCCAAACTAAAACTGGTGTTACGGCATCTTCAGCAAACCGTCTTTGTTGCTCTGGTGAGTCCAAATCAAACACTTCATTTGGAAGTTCCCCTGTAAAAAAGACACCCCAAGCAATCCTTTCCAGAAATTTGTCCCAGAACAAAGTCAGCTCCACTTGCAGGCTGCGGGCAGCTGAGTGCTGCAAACACCTTCTGATTGATGTCTGGTTTGCAGCACGCAGCTGGAAGCGGGGTAAGGAAAGGGCTGTGTGTTACTTGCTTTGTTTTGGCAGGGTCTCATGGTTTATCAGGCCATGTACAGCCCCCCCACACAGGTCCCTCTCCGGGAAGCTGTGGCTGCTCCCCCCAGCAGGCAGAGGTGGAAATACAGCCTGGAGGCACCACCTGCCCCGGCCCAGTGCTGGGGGGACTTGGCCCATAGGTCTTCAGGAGAGGAAAGGTTACAGAGAGCTTTGGTTCCGAGGTCTCCACACTGCAGTGGGTTTTGGCTGAGGAGGCCCTTCAGCCATTTCTGATGGGTTGAGTGCTCTTGTCCTGTCCTGCATCCCAGAGAGGTTGCATGCGCAGGGATGGATGGCCAAAGAAGAAGGGTGAGAGGCAGGGCTGGGAATACCTAAGGTCAGCACCCCATTTTTGGTGCAGTACTTGTAAACTCTGCAGGATTATGCAACGAAAGCTTTCCCTCCCATGTCATGCTTTGTCCTGAGCACTGGTGGCAGTGGACTTACACCTTGGAGCATACTTGGAAGTATTTAAATCCTTCACAGTTGTGACAGAGGAAGGGGAAAATGGCTTGTCTCCAACCACCCCAGGTGAGGAATATTTTATGCAGATTGCCATAGGATGTGATGCTTCTTTAAGGCTCACACCTCCTTGAACATGTGTCTCTTTCTAAGGGATGGATTTCCCTTCATGCTGACAGCCTTTCTTGCAGTGCAAGTGATGGAAAATGTAGGCAGTTCAATGGAAACAGTCCCTAAAGCTGAGCAGATCCTCCCATTTGTCCAGTTGGGCAAACATCTGCATGTGACCAGAGGCTTCTGTGTTAATCTCACCCTCTTGCAGTTCTGGGTTATCCTTTCATGTGAGTCATAGTTTGTATCTATACAAAGAGAAGCTTTAAACTGCCTCAAGTGAGGTGTTTTTCCAGCACTTTAGCACTAATTAATCATTAAAGTGCCAAGATCAAAGGGTGGGGAACTACAATGTTGCTATGTTCTTATGATCACATTGCGGCCAGGTCCTCTCATAAATCCTGGTATTTTGTGAGTTTCAAATCAAATCTCCCATGGAGAATGATTTGGCAACAAGATGATGGGCTGCTTTTCTCTGCACCTTTCAGAAGTGAAGGGAGCTTTGACTCCATGAGGAATGCTGGGTCAGCCCCACAATAAAAAGACCAACCATTATTTTGGACATCTTGGCACCCAAACAAGCCAGTGATTTAGGCATGGGTTTTAACACCCAGTCTCATGGGGTGAGAGTCCCTGTCCTGAAGATCTGGTAGCTCATTCAGAGAAGCAGTGAAATGGTGGGAGCCTGGAGCCTATTCCAGGGGTAACTTAGGGCAGTTATGGGTGTAAACCTCACTGTGAGCCAGCAAGACTCACTACTGAAGTGCTTGAGTTACTTCTGAAAGTGAGGTGTTTAAAATAACGCTGCTGCTTTTGAAAAAACGTAGCCTAAGGCCGTGACTTCAGCGCAGCACGAACCTTGGTCCTCAGTGGCTGTGGCTGCTGTCTCCTCACCGGGACAGCCAGCCCTGGCACCTGCTGCTGCTCCAGCTGCAGGCAGGGGCGTGGGCATGGCAGAGGCTGTGCCTCGGCTTGCTCTGATCCCTGCACCTTCCCCAGAGCCGGCACCGGGTCCTGCCCTCTGCAGTAGCCACAGGGCTCACTTTCCCTCTTTGGAGTTAACTGGTGTGAAATCTGCAGCACCCAAATGCTTGGGATCCGGGAAAAACCAGCTCTCATGCCCATGGCTTATTAAAGATTGAGAGAGGAGCTCAGGGAGTGCAAACAGGTCCTGCTGCTGGTGCCCACCCGTGCATGGGAACACCCGAGTCTGGCTGCTCTGGAGGTAAGATGGGTTTGTGTTGCTTTTGTGGGGACTGAGCAGACCAAAGGGCTTGGTGTTTTGTGTCTGGAGCAGGAGAGACTGGGGAGCAGCAAGCCAGAGGTGAGGCTGGGATTGAAGGAGGGGCAGGGCAAGACAAGCACAAGCCAGCGGCACAAGGAACAAAGAATCTGTTAAATTAGTGGCCAATAATGGCTGTTCTAGAAGCAGATGGAATGGAGCAATAGCATTTCTGAAATGTCTTTTTTCCATAATATGGGATGTTTGAAAAGGCCACTATTCCTCCTTTAAAAAATAAAAAAATCCCTTTTTGCTCCCTTTCATTCTTTCTCTTGTGGGATGCCTGGGACTTGACAGGGTGGGCTCTTGTCCAACATTTGTTCTGACCTAGATTTTAATCTCTGCTTTTTTCCCCTTACCTTCTGCTTAGCTGGCTACTACCTCTAGAAGACGTGCATATAATCTATAAAACATTTGTGTTTCCCAATCGTTTTAATTTCTGTTTTCAGGAGATACTCAAGACTGCAACAAAAAGTTTTAAATTGCAATGACCATGAATGTTTTGGGCTGCCAGGGCCACCTAAGTAAATATAATTGTCAAGGGACATGCAGAGCTTTATTTTGTAACCCACTGGTGGTGACAGATCAAAAGTAAAGACAAAAGGAGGGAACGAACTTACACCCTGGGAACACTGGTACCTGTCAGTGATGCTGGGCAGGTTGTTGGAAAAACAAAGGTGCTGTGCAAAGTCAAATGTGGAGGGTCTTGATAACCTGTGCAGTTTATTGAAAAAAATGTTGGTAGGAAGAGTGTTTGTCTGGTGGGAAGCTGGAAACACGACTTTTCATAGGGAAAGGCAGAGCAGGCCATTCCCTGCTGAGGGTTACAACCACCTGGCTATCACATCTGTGTGCTGCCAGGGAGCACAGCCTTCCCCAGCAAGGAGGTGAAGGCTCAGGGAGAGCTGAGCTTTCCCAAGGCGTGGAGCTCTGCCCTGCTGGCTCACCTGGCCCTTCTGCAGCCGGGCAGGCTCACGGGGACAGGTGTGGGGCGGATTTCCCTGTGTGTGCCATGCTCATGGGTGTGACTGGAGCAGCACCGACCAAGCACAGAGCAACCCCAGCACTCGGGCAGCCCTCAGCAGCGAGCACTCGGGGGGGGTTTATCCCTCTCCCTCCTCTCCAAACCCCCCAAGCCACGTGTGTGCACACCCCACATTCTGTAGTGACTCCTCGAAGAGGACAAGGTGATGGTGCAGCCCCACCACCCCTCTCCTTCAGGTGTGCACCACCCAGTGTAATTCATCCGCTAATCCTGTTTGATGAGCCATAAAGAATGTTTCAAGAATGTTTCATCCCTCGGTAATTTTGTTAACCTCTCCTGGCAACAAAAAAAAGGGCAGGTAATGAAGGTGTTTGAAAGAGTGTAAAACCTAGAGAGCGTTTGGGAAGGGTTCGGAGGCGGACGCAGAACTTCTCCACATGGCTCCGCACTTCATCTGGGACGTGGGAAAAAACCCAAACAACCTCGTGGGATACTAATTGAGTCCTTGCTTTCTTGTATCAATTCTGCTAGCTGTGCCTTAAATTTGGGCCAGATGCACGATGGTTTTATGATGTGGTACTGTGGGGAAGTGTGGGCTGGATCTAACAGAGGCTCTGCTAATGGGGCTGCTCCTTTGGGGAGCTTGGGATGCTCCAGCTATTCACTGTGCCTCTGTGGGAATGCCTTCAGCAGGGATGAACAGTTGGGGGTACCAGGTGGATGAGGTGGCTGGGGCTCTGGCAGTGTGGTGAGAAGAGCAGGACACTTTCTGACACACTGGGTTTTACAGGGTGCCTCTGCTTTTTGGGCAGAAAATGTTAGGTTTTTTTCAGGTTCATTCCTGAGTTAGTTGTGTGCTGCTGCAGGAACCACATCCATACACTGCCAGGGCACATCCTGCTCCTTGTCCAAAAGGACAAAACAGGCAAAGAGGGATCATGCTCATCCCGGGGTCTCATTCCCCCACAGCAGGGCTTGGAAGCAGCACAGCTCACAAGTCCAGTTTAGAGCTCAGCACTATCTTGCAATCAAAACCTAATCACGAGACTGTCCTGCTCCTTTCTGATCATGTCACATCCCAAAAGCTTTGTGGAGGATCAACCAAATCTCCTGTGTTTTCATTTGCTAAGCTCAGTCAAGTGATACAAAGCCCAGAGCAGTTTTTCTGCCAATCTGAATTTGCAGTGATTAAATTGTGCTGTTGTGAGGGTTAATTTTCATGGACAGACATGAATAATTATCAGTTAATATGCTTAAGAATCATAAGGAATATCTGGTAGTCTTTACAGCTACTTAGCTAACTGAAATTGGCATAACTCTTTTGAACTTAGGCTCTGTAATTCAGTGTTGTCTCTTTTTTTGTTCTCTCCTAATAATCTGCTCCCTGTCTTCACATCTTTCCTCCTCTTTACCCAGCATTTTTTTCGCAGCCCGAATTGTTTTGTTGTCACCTGTTCTTAAACCTGCCAGCTGATGCAGAGATGGAGAATGTTGAGATGACTAAAAACAAGGACCTTGTGCATGTGTTTGTAGGTATAATTTAAAAACAAAATTAAAAAAAACCCTCCTAAGGCAGTGAATTCCTCACAGTAAAAAGCTTCCTACCTTCATTGCTACTGTGCAGGAATTTGGGGCTGTGAGTGAGCAAAGCCACCTCAACACCAGCCTCTTGAACTACATGTGCTTTATGTAATAAATAAATGCATTATTTATTTTTTATATATTTAAAATGCAAATTGTTGGGGTTTGTACAGGACTAAATGACTGAATTCTACAGCTAGTGCAATGCAGGGTGGCAAATTGTGATGCAACAGTTACTGTACTGAGGACAAACCATTCCAGTGGAACACAGAGCTTGTCCATTTTTTTCTGTGCTTTTGATAAAGGCAAATCACTTGAAAAGTTCTCTGTACAAGACAGAACCACAGCAATTTCACTAAATTTACTAAAAATTAAGGGAAATACAGTCAAATATCCTCAAAGAGTGGCATAAACCCAGTAACTTGTGACTCAAGACTGAATTAAATTCCACATGAGATGCAAGATCTTTTTATTAGGCAAATATATTTCTGCCTAGAATTCTTCCAGGGGAAAAAGTTCTTTTACAGCAGAAACCTTTTAAAATACAATTTATCCCCTGCTTTTATCTGTCCTGAGGCCCTGTTAGCTGAGCAGCCTCGGTGCTGATCAGCTCAAGTTTATGTGCTCACAGGGGCATCAGCCATCGCTGTGTTCATGTGCCTGACGTGGGAACACGAGAGACCATTGCCCACAGCTCATTTCCTCTTTCCAGTTGCTCGGACCTCGAATCCCTCAAGGAGTCCACCAGCAGCTCCCCTCTGTGAGGCTGACACAGCTCCCTTTGGGATGAGGCTGGGATTATACCAGCGGGGTCTCACCTGCAGCCCTGCCCGTGATGCCTTTTCCTGGTCTTAAAATCAAGAGTCAAACATGATTAGAAGGGAAAAAGTGGTTTTACCTTGGTATTTATTTTAAGGATCCTTAGGTGCACCACGTCCAGGTGGAATGCACCTCCATGCCACCGCAATGCACACCCCACAAAAGATCTGGTATAACATTATAGGTGTTACTAATTAGCATACCTATAAAAAATTCCCCAGTGAGAGGCTCGAGTGAGCCCGCCTCCCCAAGGAACCTTCCCCTGGATGGTTCTATCTCAGTTTACAAAATGTGTTCTGGAGAGGACCTTGGGGTCTGGGGCACTCTGATCCCTAACTATGAAACCTCTAAAATGTTTTGTCTCCTAGCTTGACAAACAAGCCCAAGAATGTAGGCAAAAAGCACTAAGAATACAGAAGTTGTAAAAAGGTATAAAGGGGTTTACAAGAAAAGGCAAAAAATCATCATGGTACCACCTGCACAAACCTCTGTGCTGTGGCAGACAGGAGATGCTTCCTGGCTGCTTTCCAAAGCCCGGCACAGCAAGATATGGAGAAGGTGCACTATCATTTCCCTGGCCATTGCAGGTGCAAAGAATTCAGCAACAATATTTGCTCTGGAGCCAAATTGCTCTCAGACTGCCTCCGATGTTTACTCAGTTGAGGAGAATTACCCAGTTCTTGGGCTGTACAAGTCACTGGGTAAGAATTCCCAGGCAGGGTATTTTTCTTCCTTTTATTTTATTCCCTTTTGAAACATGTGTCTAGACAAGTGACAGGCAGACCGCGAATGGTTTGGTTGCGCTGTTGAATGGTACCTGAATATTCCCTCCCTCAGTCCATCCCCCCAGATGCACTCAACCTGCCTCAGTTCCTGGAAATTGGGCCGAGAGCCTCAGGAGAACAGCCTGTCTTGTGAGATTTTCATCTCCTCCTGGTGTCGGGGAGTTCAAAGACCTTGAGGCCGTAGAGCTTTTGCAAATACTTTGCTCTTTGGATTTCAGATTCTGTTGCAAACCAAGAAACACCGGGAAGCATAAAACGGTAAAAAAAAGTTAAATACGTACGTCTATTACTGGCCAACCCTCCAAACCTTAACATAACAGAAAGCTGTTCTTAATTCAAATTAAAAATGCAGTTTGATAACAGGAGAAGTGTTTGAATCCCCTTTTAAGCTCATTTAGACCTGGAGCTTACTGTCAGTAGCCGGCTGCCCTGGTGCCTGGGGCATGGAGCACTGCAGACGTTGTGTAGTCCCATGGAAGGGGCCATGCAGGACATTTTACTGGAACAGCTCATGGTCATGGTCACAGGCTCTTTGCTGAGCTGAACAGATGCAGATGGACAAATCCATTTGATTCCAGTGGGATTTCACATGGGTGAAGTCTGTGGCTGGGCTGATGGCAACATTTGCTGTACTTGGATCAATACCTTCCTGCTCTAAAATAATGACAGAGCCAGGGCTATTTACTGGAGACAGTTAATTAAGGGCAAGTGAAGGCAGTCAGGAGTCTGTCCATCCATTTGGTTACTTATTTGTCCAACCAGTGCTGCAGCTGCTCCTACCCTCTGGGCAAGGGATAACAAAGTGTTTTGGTAAAGTCTGTCCCATTTATACTATGTCATAATTTTAAAAATTATTTGGATGTGGGTTTTACTTTAGGAAGTCCTCCTAGGGACACTCTCCACCTCCGCTGGAGCACTTCCCTCAGGTTTTGTTCCAACATGGAGGTAGGAAGGGGGTGGGAGAGGTCTGGTTCAAAAGGCAGAGCTTTGGTGTGGCTCTGGTCTCTCTACCACACACTGGCTTGGTGCTGACACACAGCAAATACCTGAGCTGAGCCAAAGCACCTAACTCAGTGTGGGAGCGGACGTTCACTGCCATAAATTAGGTAGGAATAGGGAAAACCACTGATTTCTGCCATCCAGCAGTTCATTCCTGTTCTTATTCTCCAGTTAGCAATCTATAAAAAAATCTATTGCAAGACTTGACTCTTCTCTCCAGAGCCAATAACATCCCCTGTGCCAGGTGGAGCAATAATTCAAAATAGGGAGACCTAGCAGAGAGTTAGATGGGGTTAGGAAGCAAATTCCAGAACTCCTGCTCCATTGCACCTGGTTCCTTACTGCTAAAGGCTGAGTAAGGAGAAACCCAATATTGCTGCTTTGCAGCAACACTGGAAGATTGTAATTTCCATTCCATTCGAATTTGAACATGAAAAAAAGCATTTTTTTGGCTTGATAAGTTCCACGCATCCTTCCCACCTGTTTCCATTTTAATGCAAAAATAGAAACTCTTTAGTTCATATCTTGTTTCCAAGTTGGCAGAAGTCCCTGGGTCGCTTGGTATAACTACACTCTCTAACTTATGATGTAGCTCTGTCTCTCTGTCTAAAGAGTGAAAGAAGAACTCTTTAGGCGAAGGGGTGCAGTGGTGCAAGACTGGTAATAGATGCCATAGCTGGATTTAGGCTGGAATTAGACCCAGGTTCCCAACTACTGTTTGGAAAGGACATCAGAAAATCTGTTTATCAGGGAAAAAAAGATTATAGAAAAATTACATTTCTGCCTAAGAAATGAATGCTTAGACCAAGAGAATGCAGGTAACCACAAAGACCCTCCCAAAAAACCTGTCCTTAGTTCAGTGTTACAGATCCAAGGGGAGCCACTGAGCTGCCCCAGCTTGAGGAGCTGCTTCACGTACAGCTTGTCAACATGGAGAAAGGTTCTTTTTAAAACTGTGGGTGATGTCAAAAATAAAAGAGCTTAGTGAATAATCCTGAATAAGGAGCAAGCATCTAAACAAAGAGGCACTGTGGAATTTACAGACAGATGCATGAACTGGCCCGTTGTAAAATGGACACCATTTGATTCAAGGGTGCAGTGGCCACTTCCAGCCTTTCAATTATTTTTCCACCAAGTGTTAGAGGCTAAGTGCTAAAATAGATAAAAAAGAGAGATGCTAACCAGTGATGGGATTGGATGTACCCTGAAAGTTTTGATAGGTTCGGGCTGGACATCAGAAGGAATTTCTTCACTGGCGGAGTTGGTCAACATTGGAATGGGCTGCCCAGGGAGGTGGTGGAGTCAGCGTCCCTAGAGGTGTTCAAGAAATGACTGGACGTGGCACTCAGTGCCACAGTCTGGTTGACAAGGTGGTGATCAAGGTTGGGCTCGATGATCTCAGAGGTCTTTTCCAACCTCAGTGATTCTGTGATAGGATGTATGATAATTGCAGCACACCTGGATTGGCTTCAGTCCTGAGAGCACTGTCCTGCAGCGGATGAAGGGCACAGCAGCAGAATGGGAAAATTCAGCTGGTCAGTCTGCAAGTCCCCACACCTCCATCACCTTCCCCCCAGGCACGTCAGACCTCCCTTTCTGTGCACAGAAACAGCTCCCAGCATGGCAGGGTGCTGATGCCACACGTGCAGTTTCTATTGCACTGCAGGAACACTGCTTGCTTTTATGCTTTGGAGTCAATGAGAAGGAAAAAAAAAAAAGTAAAAAAGAACTTGTTCTGCCTCAGCCCTTTGGCAGAAGAGCAATAATTTCAGTGCACACCCCCCACCAATGCTCTGCTGGGTTACAGCAGTGGTGTTGCCTGCAATGAAACACCACAGCTGTGCTCTGCTCCGCCTGAGACGGGAATGAAATGTTCTCTCCTCCTCTTCTGTTTGCAACACGGGCAACAGGATTTTGGATTACATTACCTGAGTGGTCAACATCCAAATTGTTTGTCCAGACGTAGTACGGCAGGGCAAAGAATCCCACCCAAAAAACCTGTGGTGTTACTTCAAATATGTATCTGAGTATTTCCATGCTTGCAGCTCTCCTGTGTAGGTGTCTAGTGAGTCCCACTGATTATCTAACCATATGTGTTATTTTGCTCTTAAAAAAAAAAAAAATTCAACACATTTTTGTGACATGTTAGATGGGCTAAAATAACACATATAGTCCTGCCCTGATTGGATTTAATGCCACCATTCCCTGATTCAGGATTGGGCCCCAGTGAGGAAAAGTCCACGCTGTGTGTGAAGTGGTTGGGACTGTAAATGCAGTCCCTCTACACTGGGGACACACTGATGTCATTTAGTACAGAAATAATATTTTTCCATGACCTGGATGTACACAGATGGTCCAGTCCTGCACAGTACAGGCAAAGCTCCCGCTGAACTAAGAAGAGGAAAATCAGGTTGAAGATTTGGGATTGCAATTGAGGTCACTGCAGCAGGATCAGTGCAGTTGGAAATACGCAGATGTTAAAGTTTTTCTTTGGAAAAAGTTGTGGTCCAAACATGGTGCTCAACTGAAGAGTCACAGCAAGAATTGTACAATCCCTGCAGTAAATCTTGTCTCCCCTTCCACTGAGGCTCTCTGCAAGCCGCAGGCTCATGTTTGTGATACAATACTGCAGTGGGTTATCTGCATGTCCAGCAAACAGGTTCTCCAGGTGCACAGCGGAGCATGGAGCAACACCCAGAGGGGTAACGCTCAGAAACTCCTGATAACTCCATGTGGCACCACAACAGAGCCAGGGCAGACCTGAGTCACAGCGCTCAGGGATGCTTCCCAAACACACGGCTTTCAAGGATGAGGCACAAGTTGAGTCTCAGGTGAAGTTTATCACAAGTTTGGCCCTTCCTGCCAAACCCTGGGACAGCCGACTGACGGCGAAGTGAGAACGACGTGGGGGAACAGAGCAGTGGTGACATTTCGTGACACAAAGAAATGGCCTGGCAATGCTAACTGCCCCGTGGGGTTTCACACTGCCATGAGGGCTGATCCTCCAGGAGAACTGGATCTGTACCATGGTACAGCAAAGGGAAAAATCTCTTCAGCCAGACTGTGCGAGCAGGGCAGTTCCAGGTGAAACTACACTTCCAGTGTAGCTGAGAATTCCCTGAAAAGAGGGCAGCTGAGAGCAGCAATGGGTATTCCCCAGGCACACCAAGCCAAGCATATCTCTCAGGTCGTCCTGAAATAGGACATCCAGGACAGATTCTGTGGGTTTGGCTGGTGAACTTTGGGAATTCAGAGCAAAAGGTGTGGAGTTCACCTATAAACAGAAGTGATTCTGTATCTGGCAATCAAAGGCACTGCTGTAGCTGAGTCTTTCTTACCAACCTGTGTTCCATGGTCTGCACAACCAACAGGGACAGACTGCGAGTTATTAAAAATAATAAACAAATGACATATCCCTGGCTGGAGAATGAAATACTTGACACACCAGATGGGCCTTCTTATCACTGATTTCTCCTGCTTACCCACTCAGTATTGATAACGCTCAGAGGAGTTCAGAGAGTCGTGCCAATAAACGCAAATGCCTAACAACTGTCTGCAGCAAGGCTTCATGATAAGAGATGAGAAAAGAAAGTTCTTTCCTGCAGTTACAAGGAGTTAAAGGCTGTCTTTTTGGAGGATGGGTATAAATCTCTGAACCTTCACAGTCACCGGAGGTCACTGGTGGGTCCCCTCAAGGCCTTGGCTGGTGCCTGCCCCACGTCTTTGTGTGAGAGAGGTTTCATGCACTACTTAGAACGGAGTTGTTGTTGGAATACTAATTTGATAGTGTTCAGACATATTCATAAATAGTCTGGTAAAAAGGATGAACAGAGAGAAGAGAAATTTTGCAGATGATGCAAAGCTGGCCACAAAGCACTGCTGAAGGGTTCACGATCCTGAGTGGCTGGGCAGTGAAATGGCTGATGCAGGGCAGTGTCAACAAAGGCAGAGCACGTGCAGAAAACTCACCCTCACTGTACTTCCACACAGACGAGCCCTAAAAATAACACTGAGCAAAGAGAGCTGGGAGGCCTCTGCAAATATCATTTAAAGTCCATCAGAAGAGACAACTATCACGTTAGGAATGAGCTGGCAAAGAGGCAGGAACAAATCAGAAAATATCATTACAGCACTCCTCGGTGAAACTGCAGCTCCATGGTAGTGTGTTTTCTGGCCATGGAACTCCAGGAGAGTTGGGCTGAACTGGAAAGCACAGGAAGGAAAGCATTCAGGATGAAGAGAGATGGGCAACAGCTTCCACAAAGATGGAAAAATAAGCAGATGAGGAGCCTTCAGGGTGGAAAGGGGTGACAGAAGCAGGAGGTTCAGTAAAGGTCTGTCAGATCATGACTGACACAGAAAAAAGCAAATAGGAACTGGCTGTTCACTGGTTCTCCTAAGAATTAGAGGGACCTGGTGGTGCTGTCACACAAGAAGGTTTAAACCAACAGAAGGAAGCACTTTTTCATACAAAGCATAATTAAATTGTGGAACTCATTGCCACAGGATGTTGCAGAGGCCAAAAGTTATAAATGGCTTGAGAAAGGGATCAAAAACATTTGAGGAGGATAGATCCATGGGTGGCTGTTAAAACACACTGGTCTGGAGGCAGCCTCTGCTTTGGGAAGTCCATAAACCGCAGATTGCCTGGAGCGAGGAGGGTGCAGCAGGGGAGGGATTGATTCTGCATCGCCTCCTGGCTATGCTGGGAGATGGGATACTGGGAGATGGGATACTGGCCCATGTGGCCTTCTGCTGCGACACTGGTCAGGTCCCAGCGCTGCTGTCTCTTCTTACCTTAATTAAAAAAAACCCCAAAAGCAACAAAAACACAACCTAAAACATCAGAGGGGGGAGAAACAGCCCCAGCCCTCCACACACTGTTAGTAGGCAGCCTGGTAGTTGTTTTATTTTCTTTAGAGTGGACTTTGTGTTGCAAGTGGCAGGAAGCCATGAACCACAAAAATAAAATAATTCTAACCCTAGTGCTAAGTAAGGAAAACAAAGATGGCTCAGCAATTAGCAGCATTATATATGTTGGTACTAAGTAACAACAGATGTCAGGACTTGAGCCCTTTGCATTCCTCGCAATCCTTCGGAAACCAAAGCCTTTTGACGTCGCTATACATTATTGCAGCTATTTTGGGGCTGGGAGAGCAGCAAAGGCTCTTTGAATGCTGAAATATGTAGGTTGCTAGGACTGGTTGGGTCTTACCTGCATGTCCCTCCCCATCCTGTGTCCCTCTGCTGCCTTCCCAGGCTGGTGTGTGCCGTAAACCCTGCTCTGTAAAGACATGCGTTGGCCATGAGTCATTAGCAAGCATGCGAAGCTAATTGGCAAAATACTCATAAAAGATTTTGAAGGTGGGTTAATTACAATTCATTACACTGTAAACTGTCCCCAGGCTATTGTTAAAAAATGCAGGAGTTTCAAGGTCCAGTATTTTATGATTCATTTTGCCATGCAGTGAAAAACAGACTCTATATCAAACTACATTCATTATAGTTAAGACCACAAAATCTTTATTGGTTTTCCCAACATTCCCTCCTTGTTATATGCATTCATATGGACTGCACATTTCTAGCAATTGGCAAGAAGGCATGAAATAAAATTTATTATATTTTCTTACCTTCTATTCGGTGCAACCTTAAGAACTGCCCGTTCTCCTTGCTCTACCTCTTCCCAACTCAATTTGAGCTGATAGGATGGGACATTGAAAACAAACAGAGGAATGACTTGGAACAACTTTGCCACACTGATGATTTAGTGGGATGAACCTGGATGCTGCATGTGCACACAGGAACTTCAGCTCCAAAAGGATACTGGTAATGAAACAGAAATAGTTTCTCCTTGTAGTATAATAGATAATCTTTTAAAAATTCAGAATAGACACATTTTTACCAATCATTGGTATTTCCAGATGGAGGCTCTTGTAGCTAAGCCCAGGATGCACCTTCAGAGAGACAAAGGTACCACTCTACTCACACAAGTCATACTCCCCACATGCTCTGCTGGACCTTTGTCTCCTCAGAGCCAAATTCTCCAGCTCATAAAAGAAGATAACAGAGCCTTTGACTGTCTTTGCTGATGCCAGGACTGTCAAATACTAGTGAGTAGCTTGCTATAATTCTCAATACTGCTGTGTTGAGAAAAATTTAATAGAGGACCCAGCTGTGACCCCTGTGGGAGCAAAGCCAAGCGCTGCTCGTCAGTGCCACCTTTGTGCCCTTCCCCGGGGTGCTCCTTATCTCCTTGTGCTGGCTGGCACTTGGGCTCTCCTTTGAGGCTTAAATGGTGCCATTCAGCCAGGCTTTGCTGAGCTCTGCTTCTGCAAATCCAGGGGACTCTCTCCTGGGCCGGCCCTGCCTGTGTGTGACTGCAGCCAGTCCTGCTCTGCAGGTACAAATATGTCCCTCAGAGAGTCGTGGCCATTCCCGGCTCGGCCGAGCTAATTTTGGGGTTAACACATAAACATATCATTATTGCAAGGTAAATGATGGAGGGAGCCAGAGACTACGGCTCTCCCCCATGAAAAATGTTGATGACATGGATGGATTTGGTTCTTTCAGTTAATATTTTACTTTTTGACTTTTTTGAGGTGACGGGGAGAGGGGGAATACTGAAGAAATCTCTCACTCAGGCAATCACTGAATTGCTGGTCTTCGTTTTTACTTGTTGAAACCTCTAAATCTTTCAATGCAACTGGACATTTTTGGAGGCAAAGTTTTTCATTCAATTGAAAAATGCCTTCTCCATTACGAAAGAATATTAATAGCAAAAACCAATCCAAACCCTTTCAGCTTGGAATTGGCCACATGGGAATACCAGTTTGTTCTGGTAAGACTCCGTAATGGATTTATTGCAGCATGCGATGTTTTTGTTTGCATTAACGTAGTGTGAAGTGATAAATATCTTGGGTTGGTTCTTTTGTCCAAGGTTTTCTCTGGGAAACTGAATTTTCTTAAATGACAGTGTCAGAAGTGCCATATTTATTGGGACCAGGACTCTGGTTCCCAGCAGAGACATGCAGAGAAGAGTGAAAACTGACCTGAGCACTTACGATACCTGCCCTGGGTTTTTTTTGCCAGGCTCCACATCTGCTCTGTCACCCTGGGGCTGATCCCTTCCCAATGATGGAGTCACTGGAAGGTGCAACATCGGGAATGGAGCTCAAGGGGTCACCTGTGCCGCAGGATTTACATTGGGGGCGTTTTCCTAGCAGGGGATGCACCATATGGATGTGCCTCTTGCTTCCCCTCCTGCAATGGTCTGCTGGGGACCAAAAACTGGGCAAATCCCAGAAGGTTTTCCCAGCCCAGCAGCCAGAGCTTGGCTGGCTTTTCAAAGATGGTGGGCGTTGGGAGCAAAGAACTTGGAAATCAGAATTCAGTGTCAGTGATATTTATGGGTACTGACTAATCTCTTGCCTGGGACCTAACAACTATATCCAAAAACATTAGCAAATATTCTTTTGCCTTGTTTTGTTTTGGTAAGAATTACGGCTGTTCCTGTTGCCATCTCACCTGGAAGCAGCACATGGAGCAACTCCGGCAGCTTCACTTCATGACATTTAGCAATGTCAGTGCTGTCATTGGACAGATGGACCAGTGACTGAAATGGAACAAAGAAGGAACAAATGAGTGACCAAAACTTTCCAAACTCTCCCAGATATTTGTTTCTAGTGGTGGAGGTATTTTGCAAGTGGCAGGTGTCAGTATTTAGTACTGAATTCTTCATTCTCCCTTTGGTCTCATTATAAATGTGGTATTTGTTTTCAAACTAGGCTGTCCTTTTTCATCACTCCTTTTTAGGGTCATCCCTCTGTAAGACACACAGATGCTGAATTTGGACTGGGCCTTTTAGCCACAACAGAAGATACAATATATAATATATAATATATAATAATATATAATATATAATATGCGAAGCTCCAAAATTTCACAGGCTCCATTAAAAATATTGTGCAGAAATTGGGATTTTTGCCATTGGCTTGATTGGCTCCAAAATTATACCCTTGCTGCTCCTTGGAAGTCATCTTGGATTTGGAAATCGTCTTGACAAGTGCTGTGATCCATTGCTCTCAAAGGAGATTCATGCTACCTCATTGTTTCGACGAGGCTGTAAATAAGAGAAGAGCTTTACTCATCCAGTGCTCCTCCGGTCCCAGCTCAACTCAGAGTACTCAGGAACGGACAACAGCAAAATGTTAATCAAAATCCTTCGAATCTCAAAACAAATGTTGACTAGAGCTTCTCCAAGGCTGCAGAAAACTCTCCATGGGAAACTGTCAACATTTTTATTTAACATATTGTCTCAACATCTGGCATCTGTGAATCAACTGGTGAAGTGTTCAGGAAAAGAAAATCTTTTAGGTCTTAGGAATATATATCTATGTGAGTTTATACACATAACATGTAAACATCCTTCTATCTAGAACAGACATAGCACCTATATAGGGTTTTTCTTGCCAACTATGTGTGCGTATGTCTGATATTTATATGTGACAGGAGGAAAGTTTTCAGCCAGCTCCAGCTGCGAGCCCATCACCTTGAAGGCAGAGCTGTTTTTTTCCTGTTTGTTTAACAAAGCCCATTTTGACAATGGGCTCTCATCGCCAGGAGCTGGATACCCCAAAATCTGCTCTGGGATGTTCTGCCTTTGGGAGTGGCCATCCCTGTTGGTGCTTCCAGTCACTACCATCACTTAAGGCCTCTGGACTTTTCCATGCAGGTGTTTAGGGAGAGAGCTGGGCCCACCAGGCCATCTGTGGCAAAAATCCTGTTGGCTTCAGCAAACCTAGATTTCACTCCCAGTCCCTGAAAGGCTTTTACAGGTACGCAAGTAACACCCTGTCCATATCCCTCAGTCAAAGCCTCCCCCTTTTGCACTGTCCGTGGTATTAATCTCCAGTTCTTTAAATCCCTGCTCTTATTCCAGGTCCAGTGGAAGGACCCCCCCTACTGTTTCCATTGAAATTCATCCAGGTTGGTGGAAGCACCTCACTGAAGGTTCCTCACGTAGAGTGCTTCCTCCAGTAAATTCAAAGGGATAAGACATCTCACAATTGGCTTTTACAACCCTACGAAGAGAGAAGTCTGGCTCAAAGCTGCTGACTGTTTCTCCAGCAGAGAGAGCTGCTCAGAGATGTGCAGCACTTCCCCTCAGGGAACCAAACCTTGCGACTCAGAGCAGGGAAAAGTGTCAGAAATGGTTGCACACATGAGGCACCACTGTCCAGCTGTGCGTGACAGCACAGCTGCCACTTTTGGAGCCAACAGCTCGCCAGCAGAGATGCCATCTTTGTCATCTTTGACAACCTTGATGAGATCACTGCCAAGAAGGCACCTGGAGCCCTTCAATGAACTCAGGTGCCCTGTGTGACCCTTCCCATCGAGAAGATGGAGCAGCAACACTGGATTTGCTCACCATGTTTACGTCACGATGAGCACCTCCAGGCAGGGCAATCTCTTACAGCGTGTGTCTACAATGTCTGATAGAAGGCCCTTGCCTCAGTTCAGCCTCTGGGTTGGAGGCAAATAGCAGTGCTTGGCAGGCTGCAGATTTCCAGCTAGAAATCTAACACCAAATAGTTCTCATCCTCTCCCGCTCTTGGCACTTGGCCCTATTCAGGATGATTTTGTTTTGGTTTGTTTTTTTAAAGAAGGTACAAGAGCAGATCCTGAGGGCCTTCTATCTCTGATTCCATTACAGTTTACATTTCGCTCACTGGCAGACTGTCTCAGAAGTGTCCCAGGGTTTCCCCTTCAGATTTTAAGGCAGCACAAAGCAAGACAGCATGACCTCTCTCTGGTCCTGGAGCTGCAGCTGTAATCAGAAGCTTTATGACGAAGTTCAGCTGGAAGAGCAAAGGAGAGGAGAAAAAAAAACAAAACACAAACCAAAACAGGGGAATGCCATCAAAGTCTTTCAAAGTCAGAAATTCATTTTACCTTTGTCAATGGCTGTGGTTTTCAAGGATAAAGATCAAAGTGCTGACCGTGGGCAGAGCTCTGACGAACGCCGAGCTCAGCCTGTGGAAGCCTGGCATTAGTGCCACAGTTAGACTGTGTCTAGACGAGCACGGGGTGCTCATGCCAGCTTTGGCAAACACGGCACTGAGAGCTTGCATCAGAGCTGGATCACGAAGACTGAGACACCCAAAGAGCAATCAGACTCCAGCAGAGTGGAACTGGAGAAAGGAAGTTTAGGGAAGAAAAAGCAACAACCAACCGAAAAGAAATAAAGCCCAAAAAACCAACCCATAAAAAACCCACCCCCAGAAAGACAGCTGAGATGCACCCCATCTTCCAGGTTTTTGCATTGTGATTAATGTACACAGAAAGTTTAGATAACTGGGGGAAAGTAATGCCAAATTTTTATCAATACAGATGAGCTGGCTTCATATTCCTCCAGCCCTTTCATGTGGAAATGAGACTGCATTTGATGGGGCCAAGCCCATGTTTGAAATAGCTCAGCTGGGATGTGCTTGTGGTGAGGGTTCAGGTGCCTGGTGCAGAGAATCCTACAGCTGGACCCTTCCTGGGGGCAGAGGGTGCCTCAAGCTTCCTGCCTTTTCCTCTTCCTCCTTGGGAGGACAGAAAGCTCTTGCTCCATGGGATAAACACACACCAAGTCCGAGCTGACAGACTGAGCAAGGGACAAGGTGGGTTTGGCTGCTGAGGGGCCCTGGCCCTCAGGGTCCCCGCATTTCTCCACATTCTCTTGTACAGACCCTTAAAGACCCCGCTGTCATGTGCCCAAGGAGGAGGTGGGTAAGTAGGGCAGTGCACACACACAGCTCCAGCAGCTCGTGTTACTACACCTGGGCCCTGCACCTGCCTGCTCCGGGGCTGCAGGCTGGGACACAGGAGAGAGGAGCCGCGGCACCAATCCCTGCATGTGGCACCCTGAGCCTGAGGCTGCCACGCAGGATGGGCACGGGGATGAGCTCTAGAACCACTGCGTGCTGCTGGACAGCCCCACCACCAGAGCATCTCAAAGCTCCCCAGGTCCTTTAAACCAACCACTTCTCCTCACTCTGGCTTCCACCAGCCACAACGAGTTCAAAAGAAACTGCAGATTGATGTGGGCAAACATGATCTCCAATGGATGAAGACAGACCAGAGGAAATATTTTCATAAAGCAGCTGGTTTCAGCTGTGCTTCACACCAGGGAGTGCTGCCCATTGACAGGAATACGGCGCAGGACTTGCTGGAAACAATGAGCTCAGAGACCGGTCATAGCTATTCTCAGTTCTGCTCCTGACTCACCTGCATGGCCTCGGGTGAGCTACTTGCAGATTTGTGCCTTAGTTTACCCACTGGCAGTGGCAGAGATAGTAATAGTCTCACAGAGTGGTGAGAGAATTAGTTAATTAATATTTGGAAAACAGTTTGTGCCTTGACGTCTTTGTGCCTTTGCTTACCCATCAGTAACATCAGAGATAATAACTGTCTCATGGAGAGGTACAAGGATTAATTAATTATTTGAAAAGCAGTTTGAGATTCTTGGATGAAAGGTCCTGTGTGAGTAAAACATATCATTAAAAACATCTCCTGGTCCTCTGTGAAGTTAAAATAAAGCTGGAGCTTCTTAGTCATTCAAATAATTAAACCATAAATACTGTTTATTTTAATCTTCCCTTTAAAAAAATAATCTAATCTAGGCAGTGATACCAGCCAAATAATGAAAAATGTTTCAAATTCAGGAGACCTATCAATTCGAAGAGCTTGATTCTTAATTGCTTTTTGATGTCTATCAGTGGAAAGTGAGAGCAATTGTATTTACTAATGCTGGGGCAGCTGGGAGGATGCCCACAGCTCCTCTGCCTGCACACTCTCCTGGGCACAGCAGCTGTAGCTGCACAGCGTTTCTCACACTCTCCTATTTGACTTGCTTACCAACAGGGAGGTGCAGAACAGCCCATCTTACAGGCATATGCCAAAGCCAGCACCCCCCAAAAAGGGGGGTGCACTGAAGCAGGGCTGCAGGAGCAACTTCTCCTTCCAGGAATGGTGGCAAGGGGGCAATTGGCCCAGGAAAGGCACCTTCAGCCCTCGATCCAGCCAGCCCTTTGCACCCTGGGCAGCTCACACTGCTTGTCTCTCCAAAAACAGCACTGAGTGGGTCCTGCAAGTCAGTGTTGCCCTGCCTGCTCTGCACAGGTCCACAGGGAGAGGGACCCCACAGTGGGAGAAGGGATGGAGTCTATATTTAAAATCATCTTTTATTTAGAGAGGTACATGCTAAATGTGGAAACTCCTCTCGGCCACTTCTTGGGGGACTTACTGTAAATTGGGGCATAAAAAACGTGCACTTGGCCCATGTATCTCTCTTTGTCTCTGGTTTTTGTGCATGCTTTTGTTTTACAGAGTATGTAGGTGAAGCAGAGGCTTGCAGGATCAAGTTTTTAATTGAAAGGAGCCTCTTTTAAGGTGTAACTTCTGCTGGGAACCTTCTGTGCTGGCCACCCCAACCACCACCCCACAGATCCTTCTCCCAGCTCAGAGGCTTTGTCTCACCCTTTCCACGGCCTCCCACTCCTCTCTGCCTGTAGAAGATTTTGCAGCAATCACCAGTAGCCTGTGTGGGAATGTGGGGAGGAAGAAAGGATGTAATTGCCTTCCTGAGCCCCAGTGCTTTCATTAGTTAAATGTCCTCCCGTCTTTCCACGCTAGTCCAGCTTCTACTGAATTTTCATCAGGCCAGAAGAGGCCTTTAGGGCCATTTGAAAGCAACCATCAGATAAAAGCGATTGTCATCCTCCTTATGCGGCAGGCAGGGAAGCAGACACGGGCAGACTGGTCACACAGGAAGGAGAGAGAGGAGGGACCAGGTGACTCAGAGCTTTTGACTCCCAGCTGTCAGCTTGAGACGCCGCTCCAGCCAAGCATAAAAGCACATGGTTATCTCTCAGCTCATGAATAATCCCATTGATTTAAGCCATAAACTCCAGCATCCAGGCCTTCACTGTCTGACTACGCTCACCAAGAGTGGATAAACAGGAGTGCAGGTCTGGATGTTCCTCTTGACATAGAGGAGTATTTTCAAATGGTAGCGTCCCTGGTTCAGGTTTCTAAGAGAACCAGCAATGGGGATGAAGAGGTCGCTTGGTCCCCAGGATGAGGGGTCCCTCAGAGGTGATGGAGGTCTCTCCACACGGGACATGAGTGGGCTCAGCACCTCCCTCACAATTGCCCTGTTGGATACGTGCGTGGTGCTGCTTGGTGACACTGACCTTGGTGGTGATTCCCCAGGCACGATGCCTGGTGATGTGATCCCAGTCCCCAGGCTTTGCTGGAAGTGAGAGGGGCATTTGCATACGGGATGATACCCAGTGTTCTCTCCCAACTGGGATTACTGAGTTCTTCATCCCTTTGCTCACACAGAATTGAGAAATGTCCTAGTTGTGAAGGACTCCCACTCACAAGCAGAGATGCACCTCAAAATTCAAAACCCAGTTCAGGGTACAGTTCCCTCCCCTATGGCTGCTTCTGGCTTTGACTTTCTAGAACAGGGCTGAGAGATCAAGGGAAACAAGAAGGAAGCTCCGTTCTTGTTGCTGGTGGGAGAGTGAGTAAAGCAACCTAAATTATACATGGATGGTGTTGCTACCAGGTGGTTGAGCATTGTTCCCTTCCATTATGCAAAGTAATAGTTTCACAGACAAAGTAGAGAAGACCTGAGATACCAGAACTTTTGGGAAACATATCCCATAGCTGACTGAAAAGTGTGTTTTACCTTTATCTGTTGGCATAGGATTTTAGCTGGATGTCTACTGTTCAGCCCTCCTCCAGAGCGGAAAAGTGTCAGCTCTGAGAAAGACTGAACCCAATGAAAATGGGGTCATTCTGTTAGCAATTTAAAGGGCAGGGTCTGGGTTTTGCAGACTGGGACAGGAGCTGGTGGTTTAAATAAAATGTTCAATAAACCTGGGCAAAGCCCATTTTGCTTCTGTTTATGAGAAGCTTTCCATTTGGTCCTTTGCAACCTTGTGATGTCGCAGCTGGAGATGTGTGAGCTGAATGGACCAATCCCCATTGCCTAATATGTCCAAATATTCTTCCTGGTCTGCATCCATCTGCTGCCTCATGTCATTATGGCATGCTAACATGAAAACTGAAGGTGTGAATGGAAAGCTACTTCTGCTGGCTTTAGCTCACGACAGCTCAGATATGGGTGCAATGCCTCCCCGGACACTGTGTGAGGCTCAGCGTGTGCTGAAGCAGTGCTGGAACATGTTTCTGGGGCTGAGGCTTCCCAGGGGACTCCAAGAGATAAAAATAGGCCAGGCTTCCCTTATGGCTTCCCAATAACTGAAATTCAACTGATTAAACCTCAGTTAGGAAGGGTGGCCCTTGTCCTCACTCAGAGCTGTGGGGTCTCAGCTCTTGGGCTGGTTTCTGAACCAGTTCCCTCAGAGACAAGAAGTTCTTTAAGAATCAGTAGCCAGTATTGGATCAAATTCATCCATTTGCACTTGGTTGCAGATTCCCCTAGCACAGATGCTGGAGTTTATAATCTGCATTTAATTTCCCCCTCTTTCATTCCCCCCCACCCAAGGAATACAAGGGGAAACAAAACCAGGAAAGGACAGAAAGGATGGATGAGCCCCACTTGTGCCTGGCTGCTGGGGACTTGGCAGTCTGACTCCTGCTCCAAGCCCTTCCTTCAGACTTCTGCCTGACCTCAGGTAAACTGCACCACAGCTTCCCCATTGCTCAGATATAGTTAAATACACCACTCATTCCATAGCATTTACAAACCAACAGGTGGGAAGCATCACCTTGGAGCCAGGCACCTGTAAAATTGCTTACTAAGCTATGTGCTCCCAAATTCAAGGCATGGAAAACCCAAGGGTTTCATAACAAAATGTGGAAAACCCCCAACAAATATTCCAATGCTCCCTTTCAGGCCACACCCCAAAAGCAAGAGAGATTATAATGGACAAATCCTCCTCTGACAGGGGGCCAGAGCCAGAGCACCTCTTGCCCCGTCCCAGCCTACTTCACCCCATGCAAAATCCCTGTGGGAACAGGCTGGCACATCCCAGACACTCCATGGCATTGTCCCTTTGCTCATGGCAGCAATGCCAGCTCATGGTTAGCGTCTCAGTGTCTGGCCAAAGCACATGGCAGACGGCTGTCTGAACCCGGGACCTGGGAAAATGGGGATAACATCAGGAAAAAACAAAAACATCTTACGTACCTACTGCTCCCATCTCATCCCGCTCTGGGAGATGCCTCCTTGCTGTGGACTGAGTCAGCGCCCGGTCTTGTGGTCCCTCAGCTCTCCATGGAGCTGCTGCCTGCTCCAGGCTTGGCGCTCTTGGCACGTGGCATTCCATGTGCTGTGTGCCATCTGCTGCTACAGCCAGCACTGGGAGCGGTGGCGTGGCTATTTCCACCCTGTTTGGGCTGGTTTGGCCCACCTGTGTGTGTGAATGCAGCTCCCCAGCGGGTCAGGATGGAGCAACAGCCCCTATCCCTACCCTTTGAAAAACCTCCCCAGATGTTCATGGGATCTTAGGTTACCACGAAGTATCTGCCTGGATCTGGGCTTTGATTCTCCACTCTGTAGCTTTATTCCAGGCTGGCTGGGGCAGTGCCTCTCCCTCAGAGACCACAACTGACAGTTCTCCTCTCAGGGAGAGGGAGGAATGGGGCAGTGGTTGCATTTTGAGGGTGGGGAGATGGAAAGGCTGTTTGAGGCCATGGGGCAGCTGCAGGGCTGGTGAGGATGATCAGGAATCACCTTCTTTCTCCTTCTCTGGGTGGGATGGTGAGGTGGATGTCTCACCTCTGCCAGCTGTAACAAACACGGGGGGCTGAGCTCCAGCAGTAGATGTGTCACCTCCCCCACCTGCTCTGCTGGTGAGAATGGCTTCATTCTGCAAAATAAGCACAGACAGAGAAGCTGAAATTGCCAAGTGGGAATTCAGTTTGTGTTCACGCTGAGAGCTGGCCAAAGAAGGAAAAAACATCCATCTCAGGAGGGTTTTCAAGATTTGGACACTTGGCTTCACATTTTGGTATGTTCAAACATGATCTGTCAACTCCCATCAAGGGAAACAAGAGGAAGAACAAACAACCCAGTCTGCTAAAGTCAGGGCTGCCATGGTTAGAAAGTTCATGAAGCACATGGCTAAAAATAGATTAGTGTGAACTCATGATGTGAACACAAATCCACACTCCACAACTGGATATTGTGGGGTTCCTTTCTCTCTTGCTGTGCTAAATCCTGGAGCATTAGGAAGTGAAATGCAAAAGCAGCTCTTAAAAGTAATAATAATCCTCCTACCAAAATTAAAGCTCAGCTGTGCAACTTCCACATTCCTCAGCCTTTTATTTGTGTTTGAGAAAATTTATGGTAAGGATTTTACTTACCTGAGCTTTGGGTGTCTCCAATAATAGTAGGCCGCAAATGAATTGAGTGGATGATGCAAAAATGAGTGCCAATAAAATATTTACACCAATTCTTCATTCTGTGTGAAACTTCTTTTATATATATGCATATACGTAATACTATAAATAATAGAAATTATGCTCATATTTTGTACTAGGGATGTAAACACTGGTCCCAACAGCAGTGGCAAATGAACCACTCACATTTTCTGATTGCATAATTTGCCTAGAGGATGGATACATAATTACACTATAATTAAGTATAATAAACAGAGAAAATGATTTGAGAAGGAAAAATTATCACAGCCTCAACCACATCAGCCAGAAGCTCTCTTCTAATTAAGTTATTTTACTAAACAAAATGTTTTTAAGGTGGGTCTGCTTTGAAATTGTACATTATAGCCCATGTAATACAATGTACTTCGCAAGTAAAACACGGCTTGTGTATGGACAGATGATACCTGATAGGACTCATGAAACACACAGCCACTGGCTCCAGCCCAGCCAGGTGCTGAGTCCCTCACAGCCCTGGTCCACGGAGCAGACCCTGAGTGCTGCTCTGGGAAATTGCAGCCTTTCATTTACACTCACTCATGGGCTCTTGGTATATTACTTGTTTGTTTGGGTTTCTTTCTGATTTAAGGTAGAAATGAGAGCACCAGGTAATTCTGATGCTGTCATCCTGTAATGATACAAGGGAGGCAAAGGACAAGAAAAGAGGCTGCTCAAGCTGGCCCAGACAGCTCCTGGTGTTTGGAGTTGAGTCTTGAAGCATTATTCCCTCTCAAAAGCTTTACCCTCACCGATGGGACTCAGTGCTCGACAAAATGAGAAGATGGAGTTGCCTCTAATGTTGCTGTGGCTGAAGGAATCCAAATCAGTGGTTTCTGAACTACAGGACTCAGGAGGATCCCCTAATCTGCTCCTGTACATGGCAAAGGCCACTGGACACCCTCCACCTCATTGCTCTTACAACTACAGCTTATTTTTTCACTTGCACACAGCCACTCAGGGACTGCAGGAGCTCTTAGCGGAGCCTTGGAGTGTGGAGCCTGCAGGAAGCTACTGCTCCTGTTCCCCACCATCACAAAAAGTAAAAACTGTTCATCTTCAAGTTTCAGCCAGAAGATGTCTGGATACATCTGCCTCATTTCCACATTTGCCTTCCTCTTGTGAGTACTTAGAGATTGTGATCAAGCCTCTCTCCTGTAAGCTCATTGCTGCCTGATACTGATCTCTGCTGGTTTCCTGGCTCTTCCAGGCTCCTACAGCCTTGCAATGTTCTTTGGGAAGATTTCTGTGTATCAGCAACCTGATTTCTTAACTATTCACTCCCTTCTTCAGTTCCTGAGTCACTTGTAATATTCACCTGCAATGATTTAGGTTTTCTTTCAGGTCACTGTAAGAAACAGCAGAACTTCAGTAGCACATCCTGTTGGTACCCGCTTGGGATGAGATCTAAGAAAGGACTTGCATCCATAGGAGAAAATGTCCTTGGACCAGGCCAGGTGGGATGGGGCCACTAGTGGGTGACATCCCTGCTCATGGCAGGTTGGAAGGTTGGAACCAGATGATCTTTAGGGTCCCTTCCCACCCAAGCCATTCTATTCTATGATTCTAAGGACAATCCACAGGAACAAGAAACTGTGCCCTAAAATACCAGTTGTGCACAGCAGCACAAGGTCCTTGAATTCAAACTGTTGAACATCATGTTGTGAGAACATCTCCAAATGCCCAGTGAAGATCTTTCTCCAGCTCTGCCTGCTGCTCACCAAGGTAACAGAGAGCAGTGTGGTGGTCAAGAGGAATCTTCTCATTTGGAGTTTTCCACTGTTAAATATTTGCAGAGCTTTGAACCACAAAGTGCTGTGGGTTATTGATGGATTGCTGATGTGTGTGGCTACAGGGTGCCCCAGGGTCTGTATCCTCCTTGTGCACACTTCAGCTTCTCTCCCCATCTCAAGCACTCTCAGGTGAGTGGTGACCTGGTTTCAACGAGGAGCTGCCATGACAAATCACGTGGCAGTCACAGACATTGCAAACTCAAGCCAAAGAGTCATTCTCAGATGCTTGGCAAATGCCAGACCACAGAAACTCAATGTGTCGTAAGATTCCACTTGGTCCCATAATGATGGGTGGGAAAAAGGAGGAGGATTATCCGTAGACCTCAAAGTGTTTTACAAAGGGAGACAAATGCTGCTATTCCCATTTATTGGATAGGGCAATGGCAAGCTGAGACTTGCACGAAGTCACCCAATTAATCAGCCAGAAAACTGCCACTGAAACCCATGCTCTGGTCTAAACAGGTTCTCAGACTGCCCTCATCACTGGAATATCTGAGTACCCTCCAGTAGCACATGAGAATTCGGGCATGTCCACGCCGGCCAGTGCGAACAGCTGCCCGTCCATCCAGCCCCCTTCCCAGCCAACTGGACACCAGCCATCTCCAGGTGGAATGTAGCCACATTCACACCATCCTGAGTCCGGATGTACAAATCCCACCACAAGCTGGAGTGAAAGCTCAAACCACCCCCACCCTAACTCAGCTCTGTGGCTTCCAGGGTGCAGCTTGGTTATGGGGCACGGACAAAACAGATGCAAGACTATCTCTGAGAACAGACAGACATTTCCTTATCCTAAATCCAGTTTCATCATCTGTAGTGTCCTTCAGAGGATGTCCTTGTGCTTTAGTTCCCACTGAGACATGGAGACAGAGCACAAACATGCTGGTTATCTGGTCATGGCTCCTTGGAGGAGAGATTTGGAAGATGGCACTCAAACAGGGATATTTGGATACACCACCATAAAAAAAAAAAAAAGTAAATATCCCAAATATATTTAGTAAGTCAGGAAAAAGGAAAGAGAAGGAGGGCATCTGTAAACTCAAGATCTATTTGTCATGAGCAAGAGTACTAAAAAATAGGTAACTTAATGACCTGAAGGAAGACTAGCTGTTATTACAGGGCATTATACTGGCAATGTTCCTGTACACCACAACAATAACTCTCTCCAGACTTTTCTTCCCTTCCAAAGCATGAGGAAACGCCAGTGCATTTAGCCTCAATTCCCTGGCAGGCAGCATCACTTCCTTGTGAGAGCTGACACAGCCATGGGAAAGCTGTTCTTTGCAGCAGCTACAAAAGCTCTGTGTGACCCAGCAGGTCTGACGTAGAGCTGAAGAAATGAGTCCTGCTCCAAGGAAGCTAAAAATCCCAAGGTGCCCTGAGAGCTCATCCTGGACTACTCATGCTCCCAGGTTTAGAAATCCTTTGAGGGTTGCTGACTTCACACGAACCACTCCCAGCTCTGGAAGTCCAGCTCTGCTCACCCTGACTTTGTTTCCCTCCCCGGGCACCCACATCCATCATCTGCCAGCAATGGGCCATTGGGCAAGGTGGGCTTTGCTCTGATGCTCTTCCCTGTTTCTGGATCCAGATCTCTGCTGTCAAGGATGGTGGCTTCACTAACTCATCCCCCTTCTCCTGGGGCAAGCAGGGCAGCACGTGGCTCTCTGCAGCTTTGCGTTTGTTGGACTTTTGTGCAAAGCCCTGAGTGAGCGCACAACTCGTGCCTGTGCAGAGAGGGCTCGGGCGCTGCTGGAACAACGGACCTGGTTAACTTGGCCACAATCATCCAGGAAGTTTGTGGCAGAGCTGCAAATAAAATCCAGACCTTTTGCCTTTTGGGGCTGTGTCTTCACAACAACACTGCTCTTCCTCTGGGCATCTGGGCTTGTTGTCGTATTGGGATGAGCTACTCAGCAAGTCTCCTTAAAGGGAAAGAGCCACGCTTTCATTCTTTAGAGAAAAAGACACCACCTACATCAGAAAACCCCATAGATTCTTGCAATTATTGCCATGCATGGACAGCTTTCCCTCCCTTTGTGATCTTTACCACTTCCTCACCATATGGAAAAGGCCTGATCCTGATGAAAATAGTCATGGTTCCAGAAACGCCACCCAGACAATGTTGATTTACCTCCACAAAGGATGTGGCCCAGTGCTTTTGGCCAGACTTTCCTGCAGGCAGCCAGTCCCATCCCTGCCTCCTCCACCCAGAAGGCTGAGGAAGTCAAGTGACAATAACTCTGCTCAGCTTCACCTGGCCCACCCAGGGAACAGCTATTTCTGTACAGACACGGAAAACCCAAGCCTTGTCCCTTTAATCTAACATCTCATGCACGTTGCTAAACCTAATTTGAAAAAAAAGAAAAAAACCAACCTGAAAATAGCATTAAAGGAAGCAGAGGATTTGAACTGCACTATATTTTTAAGATAGTCTTTCTGGAAAACACTGTATTTAAAAAATACCCCTTCTACCATGAGGTTTCTGAAACTATGGAGAGCCATCCCAAGCTCCTCTGAGATAAGGCTTGTAATTAGGAACTGAGTAATGGAGTAAACACAATTGGCTTTGTATTAAGAGGCAATGTGTCTATCTCATACTGACCCTGCTCCAGAGGGCTTTGGGGCTATTTGTGCTGGAAATTAAAGCTAAGAGCAGTGATGATGAAGGTGGCTCACCCTCCATGCCTGACAGAAGGATGGTATCTCAGGGTACAAACCTCCCAGGGGCTTTGGAGGAAAAAAACACCACTTTTGAGAACTTAGGGTCCCCTGTCTCCCACACCTGCAGCACTGTTGATTTAAGATGAGAGCCTGCAGCCTGACATGTTTGGGAGGGCAGCTGCTGAGCTGTGGTGGGCAGAGGCTGAACACTGCACCCTCCTCTTAAGTGAAGTGATACCAACTCAAGACTATTCTAACAATAAGATCTCATTCCTTCATATTCACTTGACATTTCCCTATTAAAGGGATGGCAAAACCAGTGAAACAGAAGTTTCCGTGGTGGTTTTATGCCATAAAATACCTATGTTGGAGCCTTGCAGGCCTCTTTGCATTCCCAGAGCAAGGACCAGATCTGACTTTGGATTTTTTAGTTTTCTTCCAATTTGCTGGCGTGAAATCTGACAGCTAGGCAGATGTGTCTGCCTTGATCTTTGGTGTGGATCTCCTGTTGCACTCCCCTCTGTCTTCCCATGCCTCAACAGGGGAAAGTAAAATTGCTGTCCAGAACCATTAATCACAGCATCTCAGGTCTGTAAATTCTCAGGAGTTTCCTCCTGGAGCTCTGGAAGACTCTGACCCAATTTCAAAGCTGGGTATAAAGCCCATATACATAAGGGGAGCACACGTGCTGGGAGCATCTGCATAAACATACGGCAGCTCCACATCCCACTCACCAGCTTCCTGGGCTGAACATGCAGAAGTGCAGGCTTTGGGAGAAGCAGCAGTTTCTGAGCCCTGGGTTTCTGCCTCTCACCCCTGAAGCACAGTCCATCCTTGGCTCTCTTGAGAGATATCACTGCCCTCCTAATCTGGCAGTTCTTGCACGGAGTCTTTCTGGATCCTTACTCTTCCATAGCCTTTTTCGCAGGTGAAGCTCCTCTCTGGCTGCCCTGACAATCTCTTTCCTCACCTTACCTTTGAAAACAGAGATGTTGTTTTATCTCTGCTTAATCCCAAATGCTGAAAAGAACCATTTCCAGGATCAGTAACTACACTTCACATATCTTGGGATTGTGCTGGGCTGCTAATCTGCAGAGCTCATTGCAAATTTTTCCAGCTAAATCTTTTGTTTAATGAAAAATGTTTTGCCAAAGGAGCCGTTTTCCTTAAATATACTTCTTTGAAGCAGAACTTCTAAAACTTTTGGCTGTTGTTTCTGACAACGATATCATTTTTCCTGTCTTATCAACTTTTTCTGTGCAAACATACCCACCTATCAGCATGTTTTCCATGTTAGCAACCAAACTTGAGTCCAACATTCCTTCTGCTACTGCCGAGAAAGCAACAAACGGCACAGAATGATTTAAACAAATCGTGTAGGTGTGGAGAGACCCTTCTGTGTCATTCTGTGCCTGTGCCACTCATGGGGCACATTAGTTTAAACTCTTAGAAACTCCCAGAGTTTTTTTTTCCTAAACTCTCACCTCCTCTGTTTTGCTGACAATTAAACCAAGTGGGTCTTGTCCTTCTCCATGCAAATAGACCCACGACCACTGCACTCTTTTACCAGACCCCTTTCAGCTACTGTCTTCACACGTGAAGCCTCTCATAGCTCTCCTCAGTCTTTTCTAGACCAAACAAATCCAATTTAAAAAATAATTCCTTACAGGTCATGTTTTGTGAAACCTCTTACCAGTCCTGTTGTCCTCCTCCAGACTTCCTCTGGAGTTTACATCTTATTTGAAGTCTGGAGTGTGGATCTGAGGCCTGGGCCTCTCCAGCACCACAAGGACCTCCACATAGAGGGTGCTCTTATATCCCTTCTGAAAACAAGTATCTTTCTGGCCACAGCATCATGTGGTAGGTTTAGACTGGATCTTGTCCTCTTCCAGCTCCCCTGGTATAGTGCCAGGACCTTGACCTGATTCCTTATGTGTATTTTTATTATACACTTCCTTTTTTCGAACAAGGTTATATCTCAAGTGTATTCATTAACATTTAGGAACATTTAAGATCAATCCTCCTCCCAAAGTTGGGGTTTCCCAGCCTATTTTGCTGGTTTAACCTACTGCTCCACCATCCAGTTAACAGAGAATGAAATGAACCGTGAGCAGCACAGACTTCTGTGGATGGTCCTCTCACTTTGACAGTGAATCACGCCTGCCTAATCCTCAAGGGTGTTACTCCAGTTGATGGCTGAAAAATAGCAATTATGCTGATAGGTATCATTTCTGATACCAAGAGCAGTCCAGAGAAGCCTGAAGCCAAGAGTGATACCAGTGAATAACAGGTGAATCCCTGCTCATCCCCTGTACCGAGAAACAGGCTTGAGCACCAAGCCCTGAAACTACACTCTCTCCTTTTTTTTTACAAGAGGACAGCAGCAAAGCTGGATTATTCATGGCTGTGAAAGCAGGATGGGCACATCAGTATGCCCCTAAAGCCAAGATGATGAGCTAACCAACTTTGTATTGTTAGAAGAGTCCCCACCTACACTTTCACACAAAGGGCCGATTAGCTCATGCAAAACTCTGGGAGGATGCCATCTTTCATCGCTACCAGAAGATGTTTAATATACGTGAAGTTGCCAACAATTAAGTGTTTGTGTGTGTGTACACACAGCCCAGGAGCTGCACACCGTGCTGGGGCAGAGCCCTGTGCTGGGGCAGAGCCCTGTGCTGGGCACAGAGTCCACAGGTGCCTGGGGTCCTTGCACCACTCTTGCAATGTCCTGCTGCAAGGGAGCCATGAACGCTCCATGGTCCGAGTCACTGATGGAAATACTGAGTGCACTAAAACACAGGAATGAGGATGTGAAGCATCACCGCCCCATGGCACGGAACTTCTCTCAAAACCACTGGGTTTACATTGCTGCCAGGGTCACCTCTATGAGAAGTGCTGCGTGGCCCAAAAGGGAAATGAGCAGGTAGGAGGAACTGGGAAGAAAAGTCCTTTGAGGTAACACATCCCCCTGTTCCTCCATTGGCGAAGCCGTGCTGTTCAGAGGAACAGATGCATTAAGGCTGCACAGAGCCCATCGTTTGTGAACCACCAACAACGCACTTGTCCACTTTCAATGTTCTCACAGTGCAAACAGGTAGAATGATCTCTTTATGTCACAGATCTTATGTCACAGAAGGACACAAATGAGAATCCAAGGAAGAAATCCTCTCCAGTATAAGAAAACAGAAAAGTCAGTGATACATTTGCTATGTTCCAATGGCATACCTTATCCTCAGTTAACATAGGAAGTAATGTCTTCTCACTGTATGTTTCTGCACTCTTCTTCCATGGTCCTTGTTGAAGATTTACAGGATGTCAGGAATGCCCTACGCTCCCCATTAGCTTAACAGTTACCTGGAAAACAAAGTGACCAAAAAAGTCATGCATAGAAATGCACTTTTGACTAACATAAAACAATGTATATCTCCTTGATATATTTTCTGACTACAGCCTGAAAGCAGTAGCAGATACAGGAGTGCATCACAAAAATGTTTGCTTGCAAATAGGAGAGCTTTTTCTTGTCTTACTTATACGGGGAGACAGCAGTTATTGCATATAGAGGATTTTTCCACCTGGACCACCTGTATTCTAAGGAGTGGATGCTGAGGATGTGTCACCTGCGTCTCCTCTTCCCAGAGATGTTGGGCAAATCAAGCCCCTAGGGAACTCCCTGTAAACTCATGCCCTACAGCTTGTGGGGAAGAACTATCCTAGAATAACTTTGGTCTGTTTCTGACAAAGAGTAACTGGCTGAATCCCAAATGATTACATCCCTGTAGAACCTTGCAGCAGTTATGGTTCTGGGAGCTGGGCTCCAGCACAGCCCATTCACCCAGTGGGATCTCCCAGTCCCGAGCCCACCCTGGTTCCTCTTCCAGACAGACCAGGACCTCTCCATCACTGTGTGTCCGCAGCAGATGCACCAAGTGAGGCAAAGAGGGAGTTTGTGGAGGCAGGCAGCTCCCTCTGCTTCTTCAGGCCCTGCCTGCACTTAACAGAGCATTTTTACTCTGTGGAAGTCTTTGCACCAAATGACTTTGTCCTAATCATTGCACTGCCTCCGTTATCGCCCGCACAAACATTCCCTTCGGATCAACATACCGGCTGGGCCAGGAATCACACAATTGATGTTTTGCTTTCCACTGCCTTATCTAAATCCAGTTACTGCTCAAAATGAGACTAAGTCAACAGACTTAATTGAATGAAAAGGCTGTGAGACAACCTGGAGATTTGTGGCTGTGTGTGTCCATGCAGGAGTTAATCACTGCACAAACACTTCGCCACAAACGGAGCCGGGCTGAGCGGGATCGGTTTCTCCTCGGCCTGGAAGCTCCTGACACGCCAGGGTTGTGCGAGGCATTGTTGGGGCTGGTAGGAGGATTTAGACAGCACCACAAACAATGTACCACCATGGAGAAAAGCTGGGGATGGACAATGGAGCAGCCCATCAGCAAATACTTCTGCTTGCTGCCTAGATTAGGAGATAGCAGAGATCCCAGAGTAATGGCCAAAAATAATTGCTCCCCTGTAATTGCTGCTGTCCAAATATGTGAAATAGCCCTGGGAAACCCACTGGGAGCAGCAGGTTGCTTGACGTCCTTAGTTCTTGCCGGGGAGCCAGCTGCCAGAGTCCGGATGTCCCCAGTGGCCAGCTCTTGCAGGCATCACAGGATTTTCCAGGCTGTACAGCCATGGCATTCCTTCTGCGGTTCAGGAGAGAAAGGTCTAAATGAAACATGTGGGAACAGCCATGCTGGCCAGACCCTTGCTCCACCTCACCTCTCCTCCTGTCTTCAATGGAGACCATGAACAGACTCTATGGAAAGACCGTTAAACCTGAACTGGGCCATAGCAAAGATTCAGTCCCCACTGTGACAGAGTGGGGCTTCTCCAGGGCTGCTGGAGGAAAAAGACGCAGCCTTACCCTGCAGTTACAGCCTGCCCTGGCAAAATCTGTGCCTCTCCTTTTCCTACCACCTGCTCGGCTCAGAGGCCCCGCGTTGGCATCCGGTGCTGCTGCTGTTCAGGGAGGCTGCAGTGGGAACGTTCAGGTTCACGCCAATGGTTCATCTTGGCCACTGCCCGAAGGGAGTCTGAGGCTGCAAACCTCCTAAAATAGACGTTAAATATCTTCTAATACAACATGACTCACTACTTTCCTGGCTGGGAGGACTCTCTCGGGTGATGGAGAACCTGAATCAGGTTCTTCAGTAGGCAGTGACGGCCTGATGGACATCTCAAGGTGACTTTGCCATGAGCCATGTAGAGACAGAGCCATTTTAGAGGGGGGGCTGAACATGGATTTTGGCTGAAAAGCTCATCCCATTTTCCAGAGAGAGACCAAGCCTTGCACAGGCCACCCACTTGTCACCACACGTTGGCTTGGGGCCAGGACGTTTGGCTGTAAAAGTGCAGCTGTGGTGGTGTCCCTTAAAGAAAAGAGGGCACTGACCCGGCTAGATCCTTCCTCCCAACAGGAGTTCTTGCCCTTTGGCATGCCACACGAGCAAACAGCACAACTTTTCCAGCAAAGTCAGGAAGGATGGGAAAGCTGATGAGCTTTGTGCTCAGGTGCACATGGCCAGAGTGCTACGCAGTGTCAAAAGAAACTGCTGCTAAATGCCCAGGATTCGGGATACAACAATAACACACAGCACTATATTTCATTCTTTTAACAAGTGCTGAATATGCAAAGGCTCCTTTCCCAGCTTCTGTCTTCGTCTTGGAAGCTGGGGAAGAGCTGTGTGTATAATTATTTTCAGATGCCATTCACTTTATTGATTATCTGAGTAGGATGCACAAATAATGGCAGCTAATGCCAGAGCAGAGGTCGAATGAAGCTCACTCCCTATTGGGAAAAGCTGAAAGAAACCCACCGTGTGAATGGGTCATTGAAAACAGCCTGGGATATATTCCCTATAGTCATTCCGAAAGTTCAAGGCCAGAGGAAAAAAAAAGAAAAAAAAAAAGAAGCTGTCTCTGTATTCACTAAACTTCTAATATCTGAAAGTGCTTAAAAAAACAGTCACACTTCTTTTCATACACTCATGGAAAAACACACTAAGCTTTTGACTCGATGGTTTTGTTTTTCCAGCGAGTCCCTTCCAGGCTCCACGCGCCCTCTCACAGTCACGTCTGCTGGGTGAGCTGGGAGCTGACAAACTCGAGAGGAGCTCTCTGTGATTTTGCCACATCGGGTTTCAAGTATCAGCTTGCTGGAAGTGCGGCGGAGAGGGAGGAGGGAGGGAAGTGGTGCGAGCTTTGCCAGCACACCTGCACAAGCTTTGGGCTCTCCTGGACACTCTG
Source organism: Lycocorax pyrrhopterus obiensis (assembly GCA_014706295.1). Classification (NCBI taxonomy): domain Eukaryota; kingdom Metazoa; phylum Chordata; class Aves; order Passeriformes; family Paradisaeidae; genus Lycocorax; species Lycocorax pyrrhopterus. The sequence goes on from JACSVZ010000004.1 coordinate 7,948,251, forward strand.
TGTGCTAATGATGTATAACCTGCAGAGCCTGGCAGCTCGCTCGCTGAAGACTCTACCAGACAGGCTGTGCATGCCTCTGATTCCTAATTTCTTAAAACAAGTACGAAACTGCCCCCCACTCCCAGCCCCGTGATGTAGGTAAATGCCCAGGATGGAAACCGCGTGTGCTCAGCTGGGCAGAGCTTCTACCAAGGCAAGGAACAAATGACAATTTAATTATGGTTCTTTAGGTCTACGTAATTCCTCTTATAAAGCAAAAGGGAGGAAAAAAGCTGACAGAGAGACAGAGTTCATTTCAGCTCCAATGTTCTGCTAATTTTTCTTTTCACTATTAGAGATGCATCTGGATCCTATTTCTAATCCACTCTCAAATTTGCTCAAATTAAAATCCCAGATCACTGCTGTGTTTTCAAGTTGAAGTGTGCGTAGTAGCCAAGGTTTATATTGCAATTTCTGGAGTTATGGAATGATGAGCTCCAAAAGCGGAAAGTCTGTTGTATGCCTGAGTCCCAGGGAAAAAAAACCTGGTTGGCATCAGTGTTATTTGGAATTGGAGCCCACGTGTAGAATAAATAGCCCTGAAGTTCAAACACAGCTACATTTTACATGTGGCTCTGCCCACTGGAGCTGGTCGGTGTGGAAGAGCAAAGGCTGCCATGCTGGAGATGTAGGGATGGGAAGTGCTTTTTAATTATAAAGCCTGGATATTTTTCAACTTTCCCCTGACATTTAAAAGTTCCCCTATTAGTTTGGGGCTTATTTTAATACGAAATTCACTTTCTGACTAAAACAGCACTTGCTTTGAAATACCTGTACTTTCTCTATTGCTCTCCGAATCCCAGTCCAGCATCCTGCTTATGTCTAAATCCAATGGGCTCGTTAGACTGGAGACACCATAGCTCTCACGGAGTTATGAATCCCCATATTCTCTGGGCTTTCATCTCTGCCATGACAATTCCCAGCCTCTGCCAGGTGAAGCCAGCCAGCCAATATTTATGGAAAACGAACAGACTAATCATTTCCAATAGTGGGCTACGATTATGATATAATTACAGCAGTTTACACTGACATCCAAGTGGACGGATATGAGCCAAAAAATTGGAGTAATGGCTCCACCCATCTACCACCCAAATGTAAACAAGCCAGCATGGTTAAAAAGAGGACTGGAAGTCATGCCTGGGGCGTTCTCCTTCAGCTGTGTTATGGTGGGATAGCCAAACTTCCACACAACCTTCCTGCCAGGCAATTCATCCAGCCCTAAACTGACCTTACCTCACTCAGAAAGTTCAGCAGCTTCTCTCAGTATCAGCTTCTTTTTAAACAGGGCTAGAAGTGCACTACTGTCAATAAGAGCAAGAGATACTATTTTGGAGATTGGGTGTTGCAGGGTCATGATTTAAACCTGTTAAGTACCTAAAATGCAGCTCAGCCCAAGCCATGGTCGATCCTGGTCTTGTGTGTACATGTGTGGGCAGGGAAACAGCTGCAGGGGGGAAGGGAGTCCTGAGAAGAGCCCTGAAGTTACCCTTAAAACTTTCTTCCTTGCTCCTCTCCAAGTTGGCCTAAATTCAACTAAATTAAAGTATTCCCCAAATTACATTTCCAGTAAATTCACAACCTTGAACAAACCAGCATCTGCTGTTTGTTGAGGCATCTTCGCGTGCCACGGTTGATCCATTTCTCCTGGTACTATCACCTGGAGAAAAAGGATGCTGCTCAGCTTCCAGTTCCCACTCCTAACCATGAGACCAGCTTGGGCTAAGCATGGCCTGTGCCTGTATCTCTGGAGACCACGAGCCTCCTCAGAGGGGCTGGCTCAGAGGAGGGAGCTCTCATGGAGCCTGGGGCAGTTCATACCAGTGAGGGTCTGGCCTGTGAACACTTGCACCTGCGGAGTGAGGACAAATACAGGCCCATGCTCCGAAGCGTGGTGAGCTCCAGCCTCCTAAGCCGTATGAAATCCCACTTCCTCTCCACTTGTGCTAAATGTAAAAACAGAAACAAAGACGCACACCTAAATAAACAGAAAAGCAGCGAGCAGAAGGGGAGGGAGGCCTTGGTGCACGCCAACTAGTACAGAGAGATGTTTTCTATTTGCGGTCCTCCGTGTCAGACCTTGCCATGTCACGTGGACCAGAATGTGAGTAGGAGACTTGTTGGACACATTGGCTTTACAAATGTCTCACAATTGCAGAAACACCTGCTTTATATTATTTTTTTGCTGGTCCACAACAAAATTCTTCCCTGGTCAACAGTTCTCAGCAGACCTCCTTTCTTCCTTCTCTGTGGATGGCTCGAATCACTGGTTTCTAAATCCTGGGCCACCACAAGATCACACTGAAACCTCCTTGAGTAGGAGGGCACATCAGAAGGCAGAGAGGCCAGTTCTGCTCAGAATTATGCCAAATGTTGGCTGGAGGACCAAACCCGCATGAGGCTGCTCATGGCCAGGTGGGGGGAGCGGGCAGAGGGGTTACCCAGCCCAAAGGGACCAGTCTGTCAGACCCATCTGTTTTCAGCATGAACCCCCCCAGCCCACACCTCTGCAACTCACACCACTCCAGCCACCGCGAGTTATTGCTCTTGGTCTCCACTGCTTCCTGTGAAGCTGGAATGGGTCTGAGGCAGCGTCCAATGAAACCAAAGGGAGCCTTTCCATTAACTCAATGGGCTCTGGATCAGGCCCAACATCTGTTTGGCCCTCTCTGTACACAGCACAGCCAATTTATTCTTTATCCATTCCTGGGCCTCTCTCTCCAATAGCATCCATATTTTTCCTACTTATGGTTGTCATTAGCCCCAGTAAGCACCACCCCAAGAAGGAGACTGCCTGTGCCTGTTTGGCAGCCAATCCCCTGGCGTGGCGCAGCGATGAGTGCTGCCCCAACCCCTTATCGTTTCAGCGAGGCCCTCTTCTCTCCTTGTTCAGGTTTCAAGCACATCCCTTTGAGCTGCCAAGCTCTTCCTACTCTCCCCTTCCCACCAAGTAATGGCCTGGTTGTGCCTTCTCTTCTACTGAAAACCTGATGAAGAATCAGTGCCAAAACCAAACAACAAGGTCCAAAAGCCTGTAAGGCACCTGAAGAGCACTGCCAGATTAGGGACAGGCTCTCTGAACAGACATTTCCACCTTGGTTGAGGACAGCCCAGGCAATGGGTTCCCTAGAGATCTGGAGTATGAGGGAGAACAGCCAACACTCAGGTCCTTTGTCTTCTACTGGAGTCCAGGGCTACAGTAAGAGACCAAGCAACAATTCTTCAAACTGGCTGTATCAGACCACAGAATATCTCATGTTGGGCAGGACCCATAAAGTTCATTGAGTCCAACTCCCCGCCTCCTCACAGGACTATTTAAAACTAAACCATACAACTGCAAGCATCATCCAGACACTCCTTGAACTCTGACAGGCTTGGCGTTGTTACAGCTTCCCTGGAGTTGTTTCCCCACCATCTCCGTATCTCCTCACGTGTGAATTTATGTGTTGTGCCAGTTCACAGCACTTCAGTTTCCAACTGTTCCCACCAAATTTGTGACTCACATTGCAGAGACAGTTATGGGACTGGGCACAGGTCTTCTCTTGGTCCCACAGTGACAGAAACAGCAATGGTCCACGAGACGCCATCCATTGACTGAGCAATCCACAGGATTAATTTCTTTATGACTTTGCTGAGCCCTTGGATTCCAGGATCTTGTTTTCAACCAGCACACATGGATTCCCATGCTGTGACATGCATGTCATTGCTAAGCAGAGCAACAGCCTTCGCTCACAAGCCAAGCTGCTTCTTACAGCAGAAAAACAAGTCTCCAGTGCTAAGACTAGAGATTCTTCCAGGCATGGAGCTGCAGATTCATTTTGGGCATTGCCATTGCCTAAGTGAGAACCCCATGCAAAAATACCTCCCCAACATACCCCCCAAATCACATGGGTTTGGAAATGGGAGCGTGTTGCCTGGGGCCAGATGTGGGGACTGGCAGGCTGCTGGCACTGTGCAGAGGCACATCTGCATGCCAGGCAGTTACTCATTCCTGCATACTTCCCTGATAAAATCTGGATTGCCTAAAGCTGGTATTTTCACTCCAGTTTCCTTATCAAGGTATTTACCACCTCCTGTCTGTGTCTTGCAGACTGAGGGTGTTAAATGCTCCCTTATTCTCTCCCTGTACAGGGAGCTGGAGCTGCCATACAGGATGGGATTTCTAACCCCACCGGAGCTGTGTGTGGCTGCTGGCCTGGGCTCCGTGGGATCTCACCCTCTCTGTACCTGGGATGTTGCTCTGTTGATCCTCGCTGTGTCCTGCAGCTGGCGGGCTCCTTCCTGTGTTTTGGGGCGTTTGTTGTGGTGTTTTCTGGTAGTCCCCAGCCACATTTTAGAAGCTGTTGTGTCCTGTGCAGGGTTCTCTCCTGGTGTGGCTGTTGTACAGCTCTAGGAAGAAAAGGATAGCTTGGGATGAAGTTATCTCAGGAATAACAGAAGTGTATATGGAAACTCAATATATGCACATAACATCTTTTTCTCGCTAAAGCAAAAAGCAGATCTCTGTCTCTTAAATATCAGTACTGAGATAGGCCCATGACCACAAAGGTACTTGGAATTTTGAGCAGTCCACCGCCTCACACCTCTTTCCCACCCACTGCTGATACCAATCACCTATTTTAGCCATCGGCTCTCCAACGCCCCTCTTCCTGTGGAAGAGCATCACCCTGAACCCTTCACAGGGTGTCCTTGAGGGCTCTGCTGATCCCCTCTGAGCTTCATAAAAGGGGAAAAAGAGGGACATGTTATGAAACACAGTACCCTAAAAAATTATTCATTTCCTTGAGGAAAAACACTACTGGTTTACTCATTGGGGAAACCTAAGCAACAGATCTGTTTCAGTTTGATTTCACAAACACGGGAAATATTTCATCAGTTTAAGAACAACATTTGTGGAGACTGATCAGCTGGGTTCACACTGCCTTGAGGGAGGATGTAGTTTATTTTGGGATGCTGATTCTACAGACAAGGCTGTCCTCAGCCCCTCCTGTGAGCATTACACTATAGGCATATAGCTTGTGCCAGTCAGACTTAAAAGAAAGCTTTTCAGCTAAATTCAAAAAGAATGAAATGAAATGAAATGCAACTTGATTTCAGAAATGACACCAAATTATTTTAGCTCAGGAAAAAAACCCAGTGTAGAGCTTTACAGACTTTGTATAGAAAGATTTTCTTCTGGCATTTTTGCTCCATTTTTGAATTGCTGTTTGAGATGCAGAAAAAAAACCCCAGAACTATCACATGGGGTAGATTCCTAATTTGAAATTTCTACCTTGACATAGGCTGGCTGAAGGAAGCGAGCTGTCTCCAGCTGCCTTTCCTAGAGAACTGCCCAGCTGTTACCAACTTGGGCAAACTTGTTTAAAACTCACCACTACACCTCCCAATACATGAAGTGCTCTTGGGATGCTGGACAATGCTTAATGAGAGCCAGGGAAAAGAGCTCTGCTTTAGTATTGAACCCCTCTGCTGGCAGATGGAAGACTTGGATCTGAGGTTGCTGTCTCACTTGGCAGTGCCCATCCTGGTGAGAGCCCTCTGAACCAGATGGGCAAAGCAAGCCCTGTCACTGGCAGCAGTCCAAGAGAGCCAGGCAGGGTTCACAGTTTGCTTTTTCCCCTCCCTTTGGTGTTTGGACAAGCCAACACTGAAATCAGAGAGAGGACTGCTATCAGTGGTGGCGTTAATTGGGTGCCAATTGCAAAGAAGACAGGATGAACACCGCTGCTTGGGACTGCATCCTGCATCCAAGCTCTAACTTCCTTTGCATCCTCCCTCCTGCTGGTATTAAGTCTAGCTAGGCTAAAACCAGCTCTAGACGTGGCCACTCTTGCTGCGATTCCTCCTCGGCCTCTCTCAGGAGCTGCAATATTTTGGAGGTGTCGTGCACCTGCTGCAACCCCTGCCCGGGTGTCCAGAGTGTGGGGAGGGGCAGCCTGCAGACCCCTCAAGCCAGAAGTACAGGAAGGCAGAGGCTTTTGCCCTGCCCTGCAACTTCCAGAGACAGTGCATGAGAATAAAATGTAGGGAACCATGTAGTGTGAGAGAGTAACTCAAAAATTACTCCTGTACTGAAGAAACCACATAATATATTCAAGATGTCAGAGGTTAGCCGTGGTGCATGTGAATCATGCTGCAAATACCTCACCTTTAACTCTGCCGTCGTAATTAGATTACAAAGTTTTTATTACGGTTTTAAATTCTGCCTTTATAGGTTGCTGTCCAGCTGTGCACTTAAATCTGGTTTTATCACACTTTCTGAGCTCATCACATTTAATTCTGCCCCTACAATGCTGGATTAACTTTAAGGGTCGCTGAAGTCAGAAGTCACTCACCCTTGCCCTACTAATGGATTCACAGCAGCCCTGCACGGCCCGAGCAGTGACGTGTACAGTAACCCAAATTTATCATGGGGCGGAGGGGAAGGGGAAAGGGGTGTTTGTTTATTTACTCCTCTGCTGGGTTTGCTGTCGGGACATTTGCAGAGATTACTGCATCGAGGAGGTGTTGTTTACCTCCTCCTGTAATTGTTTACCTCCTCCTGTAGGAGCCTGTTGCAATGCAGTCTGCCCAGCACCGCTCTGGGAGCTGAAAGGCAGAATATTTAGGTCTGCCTGGGAGAAGGGATGGCTGATTAATGACCAAAGACCTGTATCACCTGAGGAAATGATCAGTTCTCTCCATGCAGAAATCACACCCTGCTGCCCCACTCGCTCTTGCCAGAACTCCCAGTCCTGGTATTTTGTGGGTCCCATCTCTGAGATTTGAGGCAGTCCCAGAAGAACGAAAAAACATTATTTTTTTTTTTTCTGAGGGTGGCTTCTTTGTTGTTACCTATCATCAAGAAAGCAGGACAGAGCACAAATGAAACTCATCTAAACAATGTTCATCCTCAGGTTTTACCTCAATCTGTTTTCATTCTCTGACCAGCAAAGATCAGAGAGGTTGGTGTTAGATATCCCCAAAACAAGACGATTCATTGCCGTGAAAAAATCATCCTGTAAATAAGGAAATAGAGGGGAAATCATATTCTATTAAAAAAAAAAAACCAAACCATGGAGAAATAAGGTGCTGAAGGTCCAAGTGATTCACATGAAGTCGCAGGGAGTCTGAAAGGGATCTGGGAAATCAAACTTGCTCCAGTGGAAAGGACATTTCTCTCTTTCTTGCTGAGGAATACTTTATTAGGACATACCTGAGCCAGCAGGGAATTTAGTGGAAAGTGGAGGGCAAACTTTGTCACAGAATAATGCCATGACAATTTTTGACCTTTGCCATTCAATGACTAGACACATTTTTGGAACCCAGATTAATAATCCTCAGCAATATACAACCTTCTCCCATGGAATGTGTGGTGATTAGGGCAAAGAATTTCACATGGTCACAAAATATCTATCTCAGAGTCCGGGGCTTATAAAATACTCTATTTCCTCCATTAATTGTGTCCACGTGGAGCTGTAACTAAGTAGCTGAAACAAATAAAACCAAAGTAATATTGTTTCCTTTTAAAATATTTCACTTAATTTGTGGAAGAAGTTTGGGCTCATTAAAAATAGGCCATCTCCCATGAGGGCTTTTTCCTTTTCTTCTCCGAGCCCCTGGCCCAATCCTCAGTAACATGTAGAGCAGCACGTTGCTCCTTGGCACAGCCCTGGCTGGAGCCGCTCTCCCGCTCGGCTCCGCAGCTCCTGGGCAGGCAGAGCTCGCTTGGCCAAGCAACTCCTGATGTGCCATTGACCTGAGAGGAACAGTCCCCGACTGAGATTTCCTCCTTCCCTCTCCAGCTCATTAGGAAACTCCACTCCTCGTTCCTATGGAAAGATGTGACTGTCATAATCCCTCCGTTTCTTCTGGGGAAGTAACAATATGTTGACTGCAAGCAGAGGTGCAAGCAAAGCCCAGTCCTGAGCCAGAATGTACCTGAAGGCACCGCGCAGGCACTTGGCTGCTTCTGGTGGATCTCAGACTGTTCCCTGCTCCTCCAGAGTCAGCCAAGTCAGTCAGCTGCATCAGGGTGACACCAGGAACTGCTGTCTTGTCACCAGACTGTGGCAGCTCCTTTCCCTGAGCTGATGTCAGTCACAGAATGGGCACAAGGCACACAAGGCAGAGGTGAAGAACAACCTGGAGCAAGGGTGCCAGGCTGCCAGAACAACCTCCAGGAGACACCAAATGATTCTACATTCCTTTTCCGGGAAACACCATTTTTCCTCCTTCACTGGGGTATCTTTTCCAAGCCCACTCCTCCAAAAGGCTGCACCCTCAACCACTACTCTCTCTAAGCAAAACCAGGAGAAGATGCGGTGATTCCACAGTCCCTTGTGAACATTCCCACTGGTCTGCCCTGAAAAGTGCTTGTGCTGCAGTGGGACTGGGGCAACGCCCCAAGGGTGGGTGAGGGAAGGATCTGAGCAAAGGGGGGCCATACAAGCACGTTTGCTGAAGTTAGAGAAAGCTTAGGGCAGAAGCTGAGATCGTGATCTTCTCTGCACTGGCACGTTTCACAAGGTGCCCTGTTGGCACCAAACATCCCTCCCTTTCCCCCCACTACTGATGTGGTTCCAAATGCTCATCAGGTATCTGGGACAGATGTTACGGTATGCACGCTTCAGCTCTGTTTTATGAGGACATTTCCATAAAATTAGAACCTATGATCTCTCTCTGAGTTTCTCCTTTTCTCTTGTGGGCTCAGTCACACTGGAGAAGAATTTATGCCAGTGTTACCAGGCAACAACCAAACTATTCGTGAGGGCATCCCCATCAAAAGGAGTTCAGAGGCTCCCCCAGCGCCGGGTCACTCCAGTTCTTCTCACTGGTTTTGTTCTTCTTCTGGGGGAAAAGCCACATCTGGAAAATTACTGATGTCCTGCTGTTCACTATGGACACCACCGGGAACTGGAATATGGTCTTGTAAACTGTGATTAGACCTACAAAGTAAACTCTCATTATGACCTCTCTCAAGGTCTCTAAAAACACGTTTCCCTAACTGCTATGATTATATCCAAATTCTTTCATTTTAGTAATAATAACATCATCTACATTTTCCTCTCTCCCTCTTCCTTTTTCTGATCATAATCTTGTTACTGACAATAGAAAAATCATTCCATAATTCTCTTTTCTCCCTGCGGACTTGATCTCTGGGCATGAACACTCTCCTCCCACCAGAAATCAGTGTAAACATAAACAGCTCCTCTGCCCTGGATGAACTGAACCTGAGGCGTGGGGCTTTTCTGGACCATGTGAAAAAGTCACTATCATCAGACTCTCATTAGCATCAGCATCATCATCAGTGTTATTATAGCCTGTGTTAGAGCCCCCGTTAGAGATGACAGTCAAGACCAAGGCCTGATGAGTGTTCAGATGCTGTACAAACACAACATGAGGGAAGTCCTTGCTCTCCACAGCCTGAAATATCTCTGGCACTCTCAGGACCCAGCTCAATTAACTCCCTGTCACTGTCATTCCTCTGCTGCCTCTCTGTAGGATTTGAATTCTTCCTTCCGCAGACCCTGTGATCACCACCACGGCTGTACCAGATTTCTCCTCTCAACACACAGCAAAAGCCCAGAATTGCCATCACTCAGCTCCACCAAACACTCCCAGCTACTGACTGGGATGGCAGTGAGGTTTTGCCCAAAACCTTGTCCCCACCATCAAAGCCATGGGAGAACTTGAGTGGAAGGAGATTTCTGCCCCAAGTATGTTTATTCCAGAGTATAATGTTCTGCTCCAGGCAGGCAGGCAGCAGTCCCAGGTGACTTCAAAAGAACTAATTCAGGATCACCTCTGAGCTGAGAGGGAGAGCTGGACCTGCCAACTCTGCAAGGACCAGTTTAGGAACTGCAGCACCTGGGAAAAGGCATCTGACCACAGCAGGATAACTCAGCCTAAGTCATTCTGGCATTCTCTAAGGGACAATGTGCAAAACTCACGTATCTGACTGGGAGCCGTGCTTTGCTTGTATCAGATCTGTAAAGACTCATGTGATGGTGTTAAATATTTAAAACATTATGATTGCAACAGAGTATCCCATTCAGATGAATCATGGGAACCAAAGAGGTAAAAATATCCAGCAGCAGTTCCCTGTGCAGCGGGACTGTGCGTGCAGGTCACATCTGTCTATACAGGCATTTTCTGGATCATGTTCTCCGGGAGTGTTAAATGGAGACATAAATGAGCACTTGGTTTGAAGGCCTGAATCATCTGACTTTGATAAGATTTTATCTTGATAAACACAGAATTGATTGACATCTCATATTTCTTGGGTTTAATGAGCTCATAACTGCACTTTAATTGGTTTAATTACCAGAGCATAATATTGCAGGTATGTAATGCAGACCTGTAATATTGAGTTATACAATATATTATATTCGCTGTACATCATAAATTACAACATGCAATGTAACACAGTTTTTCAAGAGAATTATTACCAGGATTATCAGTAGTGACTATTCAGCGACATGAATAGAAATTTCCTTTAAGTAATGTCTTCAGGATTCGCCCTCCTTGTATAAGCTTCTAAGAACAACATTCATCTGAGGAAAATGTGAAGGCTGTGAAATATGAAATTATTTCTAGGCTGGGGTGGGATTTGGCTTCAGAAAGCTCAGGGTCTAAGTTCCTCCAAGATGTTTAGGCACCTCACTCCCATTTCAAATTTCCATGTTTGCGTCAGAAATACAGTTTTTCCTCTAGCTATTTCCAAGGCTGGCTCAACGCTCACAGCATTTTCTCAATCTATTTATTGTCCACACTTTGGAAATTACTGTTAACAGTCCCCCAGTGTTTTCCTACCATAATTGTTTGGATCTCTCCGGTGACACAATTAGCAGCTGGGAGAAGCACCGGAGTGTGGAATTGCGTCTTTAATTATCTTTCCATTGTGAGCAGGGATGCCATGTGCCCAGGCAGTTATTACACCTGACAAGGACAATGTATTTACAATGGGTGTTTATACAGGCTAATTCCTTACAAAAATACCTTGACAGAAAGTGCTCCACCTGCCTCATGTTCTCTATCGCAATTGCTAATTAATATTATTGTGCTGAAAATGATCCTATCAACTAAAGCCTCTTCTGTCATAACTGCTGCTCCCTGCCCAGCTATGCCTAATTAACCTGCTGCTGACTCACCCAGCAGGAAGGATGTTCAACAGACCTGGTCTCCTGCTCTGTTTTACAGAGTCTCTGCTCAGCTCAGCTCAGCTCAGTCTCCCTGAAGCTGCCCCGGCTGCCTCCGCTCAACTCCTGCTGCTGACTCAGGGTCTAAAGGCACAGTCAGGTTCCTGGTAAAGTTCTCCTGGGTTTAACTGCTCAGTAGAGTGGCCATACACACACACTGGAAGCCAAGCACCATCTGATTCCCTTTTCCAGTCACACTGGCTAAAATACAGCTGTGAGGGCAAACTTATTCTGCAGGACACTGCATACCACGGCTGCAGCTGTTGTGAATTTTCTGTGTATTTGTCAAACTAAAACGATGTTTATAATGCTGGCATAAATAAGACCTGAGCCTTCAAAGTGAATCAGAGTGGAACTACTCTGCAGCTCTCTGGGAATTGTGCTGGGGACTGGAGAGGCCAGCGGTGAAAGGCTGCCATCAATCCCAGAAGGGTCAGGTTCAGTGACTTGGGACTTGTCTCTAGGTGTGTGAGGATGCAGCCAGGAGTCTAATGGGATTGACTAAAGGACATTACTCACCCCTCGGGAGGCCGCCTTCCTCTGCCAAAGAGCTCCTGCGTGGCCCAGCTCACATTGCAAAACCTCCATGTTCGTCTGTTTCTCATCTGTTACAGGGAGGTAATTACAGAGGTGCTAAGAGGATAAACGCAGTAAAGTCTGGAAGGAGAAAAGAGCAGTAGGAGAGATGGGGCATGACCAGCTGCTCTTGTCTCGGGCATGCCTGGGTCTGCAGTGACACGGACGGGGCTTCTGGCCAGCAGGAAAATCAGCCGTGACATCCCCAAGGCCAAAGGGGCTGGTGTGGGCTCTGAGGGTACAGGGCTGTCCTCACCAGGTTTGCTTCAGCTCAGCTACTGATGTAGCACTCAGCCTTTTCTCCTGGGGAGCAGCTCTGCAGTGCGTGTTACAGATAAATTCTAGGGGAATGTAAGGAAATCCTGGGGAGGGATGGCAAAGTAAGAAACCCACATGCCTGTGCCTTTGGGCAGATAAAGCACCCAGGCTGCTCCTTCTGGAGCTAACTAATAACAACAAAAAGAAACAGAAAAAGGGAAACCAATAAAGCTTAAAAATTGATTGCAACTCCCAGTATATAAAATTAATCAGTGAATCAAACAGGCTAAAGGAACATGAAGAGATGTGGAAAAATCAAGCTCTTCTTTACCCCCATGAAATCAAGGGACTCCTGTGAAGAGCAGAAGACGAAATATTTATTGCCCAAGAAATGTGACGGTGCTGCTGTGAAACAAAGCAGGTGGTCAGCACACTGTGTCTGGGCATCTTCAGCACTAACCAGGATTAAGGCACTGCAGAAAATGTTTCCAAAGCGCCTTGGGACCCCCTGCCTGTGAGGAGCACCTTAACCCCAGAATTCTCCCTCTGTGGCAATGCCCTTCTTCCTCCTGCATTTGGAGATGGGCTGGAAAGTGGCCAGGATTGACCACAGTGCCTGTACATCCCAGGCACGTATCCTTTATGAAGTCAGGGACTCCCATGGGAGCTGAAGATGTGCAGCACCACATTGGACAGCATTTGCTATTGCCACTAATAATAATGATAATAACAAAGGGCAGGAAAGAAATAATACTGCAGCTTCCTTCCAGCCTTGAGATCTGTGTGTGTTGGGATAGCAAGGATTCCAAAAGGCACTTGGATTCTGCTTTGTCTGAAGCAGTAGTAAATAGAAAGGGTTGGTGAAACTTCGGAATAACCGTATATGTGTGTTGTTAACAGGATAAATATAAGGAATACACATCTCTTTCTTGGAAATATGCCAAAAGGGAATCACTTAGCAAAAAAAGATTGCTTTTTTTGACTGCACTTTGCCTTGAGAGGAAAACATCCAGAAGAAAAACAAAAATGCCAAGAGAGCTGCAGTTGTGCCATTTCAAAATTTACAGCACAAAGCTTTTGGCTTTTTCACCTTCAAGTTTTCATGGAGATTGTTTTATACAAGACCATGGAATGGAGACAACTGACTCGGGCTCACTTTTCAGGAGGGAAAATAGAAGAAGAATTTTTCTTCTGGGGTTATTCTTGAACTCCTAAGCCAGGTTTCAAAGTTCCTTCATGTCAGGGATTCCATTTGGAGTATTGCTCATATGTCTCTCTCTGTATCACCACAGGAGCCACCCACGATATCTCCGGGTGTGCCAATCCTCACTAAGCCCACGGCCACAACTGTGGAAAGGGGAGCAAGGAGGTGACTTTTATAACTGAGCAGAGAGCATCATTGGCAGCAGTAGGTGATGAGCTGTATATTGTGACTGCAATCTGCAGCTCCGCCAAAAAAATCCCCTTTTCTTCTCCACTTTGAGCCAGCCTGGGTAGTGACAAGGAGGCTTTTGTTGCCATTTGAGGAGCTGGCTCTTGGTCCAGGCTCTCTCAGTCTCATTAAGGAGGCAGCAAGGGGGGAGCAGAGAGCCGATCCCAGCGGGAACACGTGTCCTAGGCTGGCCCATCTGCAAAATAATTCTGAGCGTCATCCAGGCCAAAAGCTGAGTCCGGGATCAGCCATGGCTAAGTTCCCTCATCACGGTGGCCAGAGCAAGCGTGGTGACAGTTACAGGGAAGGAAATGGAAATGTTTTGGGGAGTTATGGCACAGACAGTGACATCTGTGGCAAAGGGCTCATCAGCTGAAGGATCTGGTGTAATTCATATTGCAACAAGGTTGCATTCTCAGAAACCCATGGCTTGCCAGGAAAACAAATGAAATCAGCCAGGCTTATGCTTTGGTTTGATTGCTTCCAAACTCATCTTTAATCAAAGTTCTTTTCATGGTCATCACAACAGGACTTGCTTGAATCTCAGGGCCTAATCCTCAGCTGATGCAAACCGGAGCGAATCCATTTAACTCATGTAAGCCTCGCCAGTTTACATCAGATTGTGGTTATATTTAAGTATAGGTCATTTAGGAATATGCAAGTACTTATTTCCAGCTATACGTTATAAATAAAGCAAATAAATCTGAAACCCACCAGGATACAGAGCATCCCAGCTGTATTTTCTTCTTGAAGCCATGGGACAAATATGATGAATGAATCACTTACACTAATGCAGGAAACCCAAGGATGCAAATGGCATCAAGGTCTCCCCAGTCCATCTTTTGCCAAGAAGGGATACCCAGGAGGGTGCTAGGTTGGTCACTGTGCTCAGAATGGTGGCAGTCCAATGTGCCACCAGGAGAGAAACCATAGGAGAGCAAAGGAGCCATTGCTCGCCTGCAGCCTCCAGAACCTTCCACATCCCAGCCCCATCACTTCACCTTCAGCATCCCTGTGCTCTCACTGGCTCCTTCCAGGCTCCCCCACAGACTGAGGGAGTGCAGACCCCTTGAAATAAATGGGCTTCTTTCAGATTTTACCAGATGAGGATTTGGCCATGGCGTTCAGACAAGCCCTGGTCTGACAGCCTCACGAAAGAGCTTGGATGAAAGATGGATCTGGAAGGAGCAAAGCCTTGAACAAACACTTGGCCCTTCTTTTGTTTTCAGAACTGGTCAGCTCAGCTTCCAGAACCCCAAAGAGCCCCTCTCCTGACCATTTTGCAGTGTCAGGGAGGAAGACCCACCATGATCTGTCTCACTGCTGTGATGGGCTGGTTCTGAATAGGCCCCTCATTCAAGAGGGAGCACAGATTGGGAATTCTAAATCTTCATCTCTAGGGACAACTCCACTTCCCACACCCTAATTTCTAGCCATGGAAGATTGCTTTGACCTCAGTCCCACACACCTGCATCCACAGGAACACTCCCCAGTCATGGGAACAGTCACAAGGTAATGAATAAATGCATTTCCCCAGGAAGGGGAGACTGTTCATAACTTTAGGAAGGAAAAAGGTGATTACCTGGATCGAACATAGTTCAGCAGGTTGGAAGAAGTAGTGGCAGCTCCCTGAAAGAGAAGGAAAAGGGAAGTAAGTTTTCAGACCCAGGGATGACCCAGGGACCAGCAGCTCCTTCACTGCCTTTTGGCAGTAGCCTCTAAAAACCTCCGTGCAGTGGTCTCCAAACAAGACTAAAACCTCTGGGCAATATCTGAGTATCAAGAGAACAAACAGTGTCACCTAATGAAGTCCTGAGTAAGAGAAATACTGATTTTGCTCTGTGTTTTGTTGTTATTTTGGGTCTTAGCATCCTTTGCACTTGAGTAATTGTCTCCCTTCGTGAAAGCGGTGCACGTAATGTATGGCAGAGGCAAAAGAGCTACATTAAAAGCCATAATTACTGCTGTTTCACAATTAGTAGTTCTATTTGAAGATGTTTTGAGTAAGATTTATGGTAGGTACTCTAATTTTTATTTATAATTATGAGGAAGAAGCTTAGCTTTGAGTATTTCTTCTCTAAAAAGTTTAAAATAATATATAGCACAGTTTTGGTTTGCAGAGAGGGATACAAAAACAGGAAAAAACATGTAGGAAGAAAAGGATAAGTTTTTTTTTTGTGTGTGTGTAAGCAAGGTTTAAATGGAATAATTAAATTTACCATAATCAATAAAATGTGTGAGTCAAGTTTATTGAAGTGGCTATTTCCCATTGCATAATTTCCCTAGGGAACTTTCATTTTTAATTCAAAAATAAAAAAATAATAATTAAAAAAACAAACCCCTGAGCACTTACTGTAAATATGCCAGCATATGTGTGAGGTTAAGAAAAGCACGAGCCTACACCCAGGAATCAAAGAGGGGCTTACCACTGCTTTGACACTAATTGTAAAAGCTGAACATTTTCTAGAACCATAATCAAATCTTAACTGCCATGGGGGACTCGTTCAGCAGCTCACAGTAATTCTAATAAGATGCAGAGCCTTTCACCTTTAGGTCACCAGTTCAAACCCACTTTGGGTCGGGTAGTAAACAGAAGGTAAATCCCGAGCCCGGTGGGGTGCCAGAGCATCCAGAGTAGATGCCAGAACAGCTTTTGGGCAGGAGTGGGAAAGGGTTTTCCCATGTCATCCATGTTTCCCCTGGGACTGATGCACCCACCTAATTGGAGGACTCACCTCCTCTCTCTAGGCCTCAGCTCCTCCCTTCTGGAAAGGGGATGGGAAACCCTTCTTGCTGCATTTCCTCCATTTCAGCTGGAGCCTCCCCAGGTGCCCCAATGCACCCACGGGGTTTTCCAACCCTTCTGTAACGCCCCTCCCAAGAAAACACGAATTGTGGTATCATCTCTGTCCCACTTCCTTGTACACAATTCCTCTTCATTAATGGGTTCATTTACTTGAGCACCTCATGGAAAACAGACGGATCAAACAGGCTACTGGAACTCCCAGGCCCTCACTGCACTACCAGGCCTGGGCTGCACAACAAACAGCTCTGCCAACCCTGGCAGCAACTTGAAACCCAAAGCTGAGCCCTCACCTCGGCACTTTCAGCTAGAGCTCCCTGCATTGCTCTGAGCTGCTCCTACGGGAAATCCCAGCTCCAGCTGAGGCCCCTGGCACTGCCAACAGCCCCACAGTACCTGAAGTTTTCTGACAATCACCCCATTGCACCCCCTGCTACACCGACACCTGGATGGGTCCTGGCATCTTCCTTGAGGAAGCAATGGGCGTTGGTATTCCAAGCTGTGTGACTATCAAACAACAGCTACGTGATCCAAGCAGCCTGGAAACAGATTTGCCTCCAGCACAGATGGCAGCTGTCCCTCAGACACAACTCAGAGGCTGCTTTATGGTCTATAGCTACAGGATGCAACCCCATCTTCCTGGCTGTGATGGTGTGAGCAGTCCTGTGCATGCGTGTGAGGGAATAGAACAGTCTGAGGCCTTAATTGTGTCTCGTGTTACTACAGCTGAGGAGCTCTAAGGAACAATTCATTCATTGTCCTCTACACATCTGGGTTAATGTTTCCTCCTTGGATTAGGCTGTACCAGCGTGTTCCCTCTCTGCTCACCACAAGCCAGCAGTGCCAATTTCCCTCCATGGCAGCTTCAGTGACAGCTGTTTACTTGGAAGCTCATGAATTTGATATATGGGTGCTAGCCACAAATTAATGGAATACTTTCCAGATGCAATGTCTTTAAATATTCAAACAATAAACCAAAAGCACTAAGCTGTCTTGGCCATTTTTTTTCTCTCAACTCTGGATGTCTCTCACAGAAGATGTAAACACAATTCCTCATGCCACTGGCCAGAATGCTTGATGTTTGAAAGGCCAGCAGTGGCATGAGCTGCTGGGCAGGAGATGGCTGATGGTCTTTGTCACCTGAAGCCAAACCCAAAATGGCCAAGAAAGAGCAGAATGAAGTGAAAGGAATCCTTGAGGCTGACCCACAGGAGGTTGCCTAGCCAGCCTGCTCTGGTGAGGGGCTGCGTGTGCTGGCCTGGACCCTGAGCTCAGGGGAGCTGCGCAAGCTCCAAGGAGTGGCTTCCCAAACATCTCCAGAGCCTCATCTGGAATAGTTCAAAGCAACAATAGCAGTCTGCTGGAGATGTTTAGTGGGCAGTGGACCAGGACCACCAAAATGCCCCGAACCTCTCCATGCTGGGTGTCACCTAGAAATCCTTCTCGAGCAGAGGAGTGGATACCCAGCTCAGAAATGGAGACAAGACCTGCCCAGGTGTGCCTTTCTCCCCAGCCCAACTTTCAGCAATGGCGTCACTTCGTGACCTCAGTTTGCATCCATAGCCATCCTAATGCCGAGACCGGGACAAAAGCAGTGTTTGAGGGCAAAGACCAGCATTCAGCAGTGAGCAAAACTGCTTTGGGACTGGTGTCACTTTGACTGTTATCACTTCTGCTGGAAGCTGACAACCAGTCAAGCTGAAAACGTTGGTGAAGTGGAATGGCTACACCGAAGCTGTGTGGTGACGATTTACACCACCACACAGCCTGGGCCAGGAAATGTAACTTATTTCTTGGCCAAGTTACATCACTTTTTCTTCCCTCCTTGCATTTTCTTTGGCATTTTCTTCTTTGCATTTGCTTATTTTCTTCCACTGAAATTTAACATGATCTGGGCAGTTGAGCTACCAGGATATGGATTTTCTATCCAGTAGTTAAAGAGAGGAACTTTCTTACATACTTTTATCTACTTAAAAATACCAACAAACATGGGCTGCATGGCCTTAGATTGGAGGAGGGCAGGGGAGAGCTCCAAGAAATCTTGTCTGAATCTGAAACCAGTTCAAGCATGAAATGCTGCCTCTTTGAAGATTTCTCCTTTATTCCCTTTGATGCTGGTATTAATTAGAGAATGAATAGCCATTACAGTTATCAGCAACTTCATGGAACTGAAAAATTCAAGTTCATTATCTTATGTGAGGAAAATAAACATCATTTTACAAGGTTTTTAAAGCAACAACAGTAATAACAAACCACCCCAAACTCCAGTCCACAGGCAGAATGGACATCTGCTAGAAAAATATGATTATTCCCACACCCATCACCCTCAAATTTAGGGATTTGTGGAATATGGGCCTTGCCTAAAGTTGCTTGGCAGAAATCCCCATTTTAAGTTCTTATTTAATGAAATCATATGGTAGTAAATCAAACACAGAAACAAGAATAAGTAAATCCACCACATCCTTTGAAAAAAGTATGGTTTGACTCCATCAGCTCAAGTTGCGTGGGCAAGGAATTATCTGTATATGTCAACAAAAAAGCGATCACCCAACAGTGACCCACCTTTTGTGTTCACCTCTGAACGCCACAGGAAAGGTGGCAAATGAGTGTCACATGCCAAGAGGGAAAGCGGGCAAAGAAGGGAAGAACAACACCAACATCACGTTATAAAAACCGGCAGCTTGTCAAGATTTAGTAACTACTAAAGCCCACAGAAATCTTTGCGCAGATCCTCTCTCCGTGGTTTTCTCCATGCCCTCGGTGCACTCACGAGCTTCAGAGCTGGAGAGAAGTCCTGGGTAGACTTTGTCACCTCAGAAATTCATTACTGGGTCCTACAAAAACCTTGTCTGTTGGACTGACAATATTTACAATGATTGACCTCCACTAAATTATGTTTCCATTTTCTGTCCCATCTTCCCTCTTTTTTCCCCAGAACAGAGATATTTGAATTTTGATGCCAAAAACTCTGGAAAAAGTAAGTTCAGTGAAACTTTCAACTTTTTTTTTGAAGGAAAGTTAGATGTCACCTGGAAAGTCATGACAAAAAATGCACTTTTCTTGTCAACATTTGCCTTGCGAGTAAGAAAACATGGATTTCATTCACTGATATGTCCAAGAAAGCAATTGCAGAAGCGAGATCATCAAATCAGGTGCACAAAGAGAGTGATCTTACTGAAAGCAGTGGAAAACTGCGTTGTATCAGATGCTGCTGGGTGCCCATTTTGATCCCAATCCACTCAGATTGCTGTTTTACCCACGGCTGCTGCTCGGAATTAACCTGCTCCCTCAACCACATGTGGAACCCCTCAGCTCTCCAGTTTTTAAAGTAACTTAAGTGACAAAATACACAAAATCTGGTATCGTACCTCATCTCCTGACATTGTCAACTTCTAATTGAAGGTTTTTATTTTTATAACTTGGACATCCTAAGATCATGGTTTTGTGCCTGTTGGTGTATCCTGGATCCATAATTGGATCACTTTGTGATTGTGATTCATCACTTTGAAATCCACGTGAAAGGAACTTCCCAGAAATTCCATGATTTCTCAGAATCCCCCACTGAAGGCCATTTAAGAAGATACGACTCTATAATTATCATTTTCTGAGGGAGTTAAAAAACATAAACAGCTCAAACGTGGCATTTTCACAGCCTTAATAAACCCAAAGGCAGCATTTACCAGGTACATGCTTTAAGGACAAGAAAAAGGTCGCTATGGAGGACTTTAGTTTGTATTTGAACTATTTTTGGTTTGGGCTGAATTTTTCTCTGTATTAAATCCACAGTCCAGTTCTTTAAAAAAAAAAATTAAAATTCTGAAATTAGCAAATATTCAAGTATTTTCATTCTTGCACTAAGGAATGCGCTCGTTTATTTAAATGTCAAGACCTGTTTGTTTCCAAATGCCTTTTCTTTCACTAAAATGGTAAATTCCAAACATTTGGGGCTGAACAAGTGATGCTTTTTAATTGTAATTTTCTTTTCTCCTTTATTCCATTTACTGAAAAAACCCAAAAACTGAGGAAAATAATTTGCTCTGGCACTGCCCCCCTACAGAGGGTGCCCTGTCAGACACGATGCTCTGGGATTAGGACTCAGGCTTCACAGGCTCCACTTACCCCATTTCAGAGCAAAGAGGAGATGAATTTGGAATGAGCCTTCTGAGCTGACTGACCTCCTGCTCCCATGGCAGCAGGAACTGGTGCAGCCGTCAGGGTGGAAGTGGGTCCCGTGTAACCCTACCCACGTTGAGCTCCGGAGCACCACGAGCATTACGTTTTATGGCTCCTGCAGAATACTGGGGGATACTAATTTTACAGGTGCATTCTAGCAAACTGCAGTCCCTAATATCAGAATGCCATTAAAAATAATGCACTCCTTATGCCCAGGCAGTTAATTTAATATTAAATCAATAAAACATTTACTAGAGCTGGTCAGGGGCCTGGTTGCTGACAGCAGACTCAGCTCACGGCAACAAACGTCTCCTCACCCTTCGCAGACAGCTGCTGCTTTATTGTGGAAGACGTCTTTGGTCCTGACAAATAGCCTCCCTAAGCCCTAATGAGTGCAGAAATTCAAAACATTTGTGGGACATTTATTAGCAGGAAAATACACCAGCCTTTTGGGAGATTTGGATCGACAGCAGCAATCATCTGTGGGCCGAGTTCAGGCCAGCTTGTGCAGGGAACACAAAATGACTTTCTTGGCTACAGGGAGAGGGATTGGAGCTCTTTCCAGTTGGTTTCATCTCTGGGATATGGAGACCAGGGTAGAAGCTTTTCCCTATGATGAACTTTCACTGGTGGAGTCGTTTCACGCTCCACCAGGTTCCCGATGAAGTCCCGAGATGGCAGAGGTCACTGGGATGGGATTCATCACATCCTATCTGCCGCTGAGCACGAGCAAATCACCTGGCATGGCCACCTTTCCCTCTCCATGGTCATTTCCAAATTAACTCAAGCACGAAAGACAGGATTTTGCCAGCATGCCTGACAGGCAAGATGGTACAGTGACATTAAGAGGACAAAAATTCCCTAAAATTAGGGAACTGTTGTGTTGGTTTTCAGTTGGTTTGGTTTTTGGCTTCTTTTTCATAAAAGAAGAGAGGTCAACTTTCTACCAAGAATCTGAGAAGCAAAGCAGAACTTTTAGAGCAACTGCAAATGACACATCAAATAAATGACACCAAGAAAAAGGGTAAAAAAAAGGAAAATACATGCCAAGTACCAAAATGAAAAGCACTGATCAAACTCCCAGGGAGCAGCAACCTGACACTTCTCTCTGAAGAATGAGCAGGTATCTTCTACCCAAATGGTTCTGTGTGGAAAGTGCAATAACTTGAAAAATCCCCACACAAGCTTTTTCCCAGCATTGTTCTCAGCAGGCTGGATGTGCCCTGAGCCGACAGAGCTCCAGGGACCTACGGCCAAGATCCTTCACTCAGGAAAGCAGATTTGGGACTCCAATTTCCAAAAGAGTGGCAGCAAGCACTACTTTAGGTACATTGCCCCAAACCCACTCGCAGCAGACTCATTTCCAGCACTGAGGACACAGGTCCTGGGATGGCTGGTGGAGTCATCTGGTCCAGGCAGGTGTCTGCCTGGAGGCCAAGGTGCTTCCTGTGCCTTCCCTAAACCCTGAGGCCCTGGGATGAGCAGGGTATGCCCAGCTCTGACTCGTCCTGACCCCGCTGACGTTGTTTGTGCCAGGAGCGGCCCTGCCGCGCTCACAGAAACGCTTCAGCCGTAACCCACAAAGCCAAGCCCAGCCAGAATTAATATTCAACTCAATCCCTGGGAGCTTCCCTTGGACATCAGCATTCCAGCACATCTAATAGGATGAAAACAAATTTCATGCCATGAAAGCAGAAAACTGGGTGAGGTCTGGGAGCATAGTTAGGATGTGGTTTTCATAAGCTCTCAGTGCTGGCTTAACTGCTCCGATTACAGTCCAGGGGTAAGAGAGTCCCACTGACTTCAACAGGAGAAGAATTAGGGCAGAACCAAGTGGTTTTGAAAAATCCCACCCTTAGATTTATATAACAGAAAATAAGAATCACATGCCAACCTTCAGAGGGGAAACTGGCCCGTTAAAAAGCATATCATTATTTTAGTCACCATTTTTAATTAGAGGATTTGCGGCACTGATAGATGCGGCCTGATGGTGGCTGGGGATAGCTGAATTTCACTGGGGACAATCACAAGGATGTCACAGGACCAGCTGAAAACAATGTGTTGATGCTTTCCTTCCTTAAAAAAAAAAAAAAAAAAGAAGAAGAGTATTTTAAAAAACCCAAACATATTTGTAGAGGGAAAGAACTTTCCATTGAAAGGAAAACAAAATCTCCTTCCCATCTAACAGCCCATTTCTATGTTCTTGTGTTCATCCTGATTTATGACAAAAACATCTCTGGAAAACAAACAAATCTCTTCATTCCACCTTGCCTTTGGAGTGAACTCTACAAAAGTTGTACAGGAGAATGTAGGCTAAGGCTTTTTTCACCAGTAGCCTTTGATAAGGAGGTGCCAGCGTCCCAGCTGGCTACCTGGGACTGCTGGGATAGAGGTAGCAGGTGGGACACGGTGTGATGCAGAGCTGAAGGGGCACAACTCGCTGCTCCAATCTGGAACACGTTATTCACCTGCCCATATTCCAGGAGAAAAGGAAGAGTAGGACAGAAGTGTTCCCTGAAGCAGGGCTTTGGAGCACATCACTTCCTCAGGAGGTCTTGGTAGGAAGCAGAGAGTGAGATCCTTTCCACAGGGTCTGAACCCCTGTGGGCAAGGCTGGGGGTCACACAGAGATAGCAATCCTGTGTTTGTCCCCAGGTGTGTGGGGACCTGGCATGTCCTCGATGTGACAGTGAGTCAGGAATGACTCACACAGAGGACAGACCCGTGGAAGCTCAAACAGAGGAAGAAGACAACCAGGACACAATGGCATCTTGGCTGTGCAAGAGGAGATGCTCCCAGTGTATTCACCAGTACCAGCAGAGCAAAAAGCAGGGGCAGTGCCCTATTTCAAGGATTTGCCATCACCAGGGATAGAGGGAAATGGCCACTGACCTGTTCCTTTCTTACCCCAAGTGCTCCAGCTGAACGTGGGACCTCCCCCAGTGTCTTGACTGGCAAGTGCTGTCACCTTAATCCCAGTGCTGTCAGCAGAGCACTTACCAAGCCGATGGATCAGGTTGGGATAAAAACTGTGCCTGTGCTTTGGAGCACCGCAGTTCAGTCCCAGCTCCCTGCTGGTCTCTCTCTGCCCTGCCCTGCTCCCAGACACACTGATTGTGTTTTGCTGGTGCCTTGGCATCTTCTGGGCTCACTGCTGGAGGCTCCTGTCCTAAACCCTCGCACACCCCCTCCACACAGGGTCCTTGCTGGCAGAAACGTTCCATGGGTCAGGCTCAGCTGGTGACAGCTCTGCAAAACCAGGTCTGGTCTCTGCTCCCACCACTGCACAGGAATTGAGTGGGAAAAAAATCACCATGAACAAGCCATTAACAGTGCTGGGTGCAGACATTGGAGCCCCAGGGGACATGTTACCACCCTGCCCAGGTTTAGGCTCCTCTCTCACCCCCAAAGGCACAGACAGTGGAGGTTTCTCAGCCCTGTTCTTAGCAGCCTGGGGAGCCCAGCTGAGGCTCTTGCACCCATGAACCAACCAGGATCTTCATCTGCCACATGAGATGCAACCCTACAGGCTTCAGGGGAAAGGATGCTTTTATCAAACATTTTTGCCATAGCAGACACAGGGAGCTCTTGGCTGGGTCCCTCCACTCTTTCCCCTGCTTTATTTGCACAGATGTTTTTGCCAAGGCTTGTCATCAGCCTGGGGAGGGGGCAGTTGAAAAAAAAATAAAAATAATAAAAATGACCGAACAAGTTGAAGAAATTGCAAACAGTAAATCTGGCGCTCGCTAGGCTGAGCCCAATAAGTTGCTGAGGTTGTACTTTTCAGATTCGGTTTTAGGCTCTTGTAAATTTTCAGTTATTTTTAACCCACCTTTCTGAGCGAGCCTAGGAATGAGAAAGTAATTGTTTCATCAACTCGGGCTATATAAATCTCCTTGGGGTTTATTATTTGCTGTTTCATTTTACTGGCACAAGAGCTCCTAGGAAAGTACAATAACCCACTCCTTGATTTACAACTTGGAAGCAGGCGCACGCTGAAAACCCAAGCGCGCAGCACCTGAGGAAAAGTGCTCCGAGTTAATTGAAAAACTTCAGGAAACTGGAATTCCTCGCAGTGATACTGTCACATGCGTCAGCCACCAGATGTAACTCCAATTTTCTGCTTTCATAATAAGAATCCAATTGATATCCCCAGAAATAAAAACCTGCAGCCAGAATAACAGCACATTTATCACGGGCAGGTTTAAACCCTACAGGAGAGCTGCCCTCAGCACAGGGGTTAGCAAGTGCCGGGGGTGCTTTTTCTTGTAAAAAAGCTTTTTTGTGCATATACCTGGGCATACAGACACACGGGTATCTAGATCTCCGTAGCAAGCCTGGGATGAGAAAAAGGATGTTGGCTCTGGAGAGGAAACACAGGGAATGGCATTTTTTTGGGGCCAGATTTAGACCTTTTCAGCTTAGGAAGGTTTCACACTACCTTCAGTGGAGTTTGCACTTTGCCAGGATGGGGTTTGTCGTGCAGTGTTTAAACCGCAAAACCACCCACCTTCCTGCCCTGAGATTTCCCTGGGATGCCAAGATGGAGCATCCCTGAAAATAGGACCTCTTTGCTCCACATACTCAAGAAACAGGCTCTGCACCATGCTCTGGTGAGAACTCACCTCAGCCTAAAGGCTCAGGGGCAGCCAATGTCCCCAGTGGGATTTAGCTGTCCTCGTAAAGCTGGCAGGCACTTGTCTAATGTAAACATTCCCATGGAGATTTTACGTACATTAGGGTGAAAAAACCCCTCTAGTTGTTTTCTGACCAGTTCTAGGCAATGTCGGACTTTACTCAGACCGGATGGAGCTGGTTTAAGGATTTTCATTTTCAAAAGGACAGCTCTGCCTCTGGATGAAGCACAAGTGCCCCTCTGCCCCGCTCTACAGCTGAAATGTGCTATTTCAGACAGAAACCACAAAATGCAATGAAATTAGTGACCCTACTGGAATTTGAACTCTTTTGTATATTTCCACATTCAATAATCTTAATAAATTGCACCCACACGTGTGCACAGAAGTACCTATCTATATATATGTGTAATAAATACATAAAACAGCATTATAATAATATTGTCACCTAAACTGCATGTTTGCAACCCTAGTCCCTTCCACATCCGAGCAGGTTGTTCCGTTGCTCCTACCCTCCTCCCTGCAGTTCCTCCGAGACTACTGCAAGCAGAGGGCTTTTTTAAAAAAACCCTAAACTGCCCAAATTGTAGCAGTTTAATTATGTCTGTTAACTTTTGTCCTGTCACCTTATTTAACAGTCTCATCTTCGCTAGCAGCACACACATTGTGCTCAGCAGTAATTCAGCTCAAATATAAGAGGCCAAATTACTTCTCAGGTTTGTCAGACTTCTGACATGGGCTGATTTCTGCCAGCAAACCCACTCCAAAGCCACTTATGGATAACACCACTGGCATAAAATGCTGCCTTGGAAATTGGCCCCCACTCAGCCGTGCCAGAGGAAGAGCAGGACAGGCTGCAAGCCTCCCTCCCAGTCATGAGAGCTTGGTGAGAAACATCACCCTCCTGCTGGCTGTAGGGAGCTGGGAATGTCCCTTCCTACAGCTCCTGGATAACTAAATCCAAGTTTGCAATATGTTGGGATAAGGTGCTTTTCAGTACGTCATGCAAAGTGGCCCTTTCCCATCTGAGACCCTCTATTTCCATTTTTTAATCAGTTGCCCAAATCTCACTGATGCCTGTTTTTTCATAAGATTTGGAAGGATGTATCTGGTAGGAACACCTGATCTCCAGGAGCAGACTCACAAGGCAATTCCACGGAGGAGTGGAGAGCACCCGTAATGCTCTGCCCTCTCCAAGAAGAGCCATTCCAAGGAGTCAGTCCAAAGTAGTCTCATATTAACCTGCCTCTGAAGTTTAGGTAAACTTCCTGATCACTTAGACTTTCAATTTATTTTTAGGGAACTATTTCCAGTAAGTGGTTCAAGATGGATTACAGTTTAACTGGAAGCTTGGGAATAAAAAGATAGTCACAGAAAAGCTGGGTTCAATTCTTGCCTCTGCCACAGACTTCCTGTATAAATCTGGACGTGCTGCTCCAGGGGGGGAATTCACCCACCTAACTCAAAACATCGAATTTCAATGGCTCTATTAAAGAGCTCAGGCTTCCATTAGAGCCAGAGGAGTGAGATGGGCTGGGGGGGTCCTGAGCACTTCCAGGAGAGCTGCACTCCCTGACTGGATAGGGAGCACAGGCTCCCAGTTTAAGACCATAAAGCTCTAAATCACCTCTGCCCTCCTGCCGTCCTTGGGGCTCAGTTTCTCACTCGTGAAATATTTTCTGGATTAGTGACAGGAAGAAAGTGGTACCCAAATCAGGATAGATGCGGGAGACGCACCAGGCAGGACCAAAGTTTGGATTTAAAATTTTTCATTGGTGTCTGATTTATCAAATTTCAGATTAAAAAAAAAAAAAGTTATAAAATGAAAATATTTCAAGTACATTTTTCTAAATTTGCTTTTTCTCCATTTTTTTTCTCTTCCAGTGGTTGTCCATGGGATCTTGAGAACACAGCATCACTGCAAAAGTACTTCATTGGTGAAAATACTGCCACAAAACATCTGAGCTTCATGAATGGGCCCCCAAACCCAAACATCTTTCCTGTCAGTGTTTTTGAAATGAAATAAAAGTAGACTTTGTATGCTACTGAAGTAAATTCAAATTCTTCTATTCGTGTTCTTCCCCAGACATACGTTGTAAGGACTTTTTTTGTTCACCTTTAATTCTGAATGACTGAGAATGCTGCTCCCTACGTCTCTAGAATGAAATTATTTGAGAACACTGAAATGCCTAAGGAAAGAGAGCAACACCACGGACCAGCATCCAATGTTGGGTAAAGAATTGTAAAACGTGAGGCTTCACATATATCAGGTTCAGCCCTTAACAATAAACATGTTGAACATTCCTGGGGCACTTTTTTTTTTCCCTGGGGATTGGTTTTGGGTTGGTTTTTTTTTCTGAATGTAAGTAAACTCTCCCTTCACAAAATGTCCCATTTGGGATTGATGCTGTATCAGTATCTGAAAATTGCGCTACTGAGCAGCTACTCAGAATCCTGCTGGTGATAAATTAAACCAGAGGAAACGGATCATTTCTACTATCAGGGTCACTGTTGTCAACTCCTAACAGGGCAATTGACTTGTCAAGTTGTCTCTGAAAGCCCGAGCTCAGATTTCATTGCCTTTCACATTTGTTTTTTTCAGAATTGTATACAAGGGGTCTCTGAGCCTGTCTTTCACCCGGCACTTCGGGAAATTCCAGGCACCAATCCTGCTCGTAAATCGCAGAGGAACAGTCTCAGCATGAGACTCTCC
Organism: Lycocorax pyrrhopterus obiensis; assembly: GCA_014706295.1. Lineage (NCBI taxonomy): Eukaryota > Metazoa > Chordata > Aves > Passeriformes > Paradisaeidae > Lycocorax > Lycocorax pyrrhopterus. The sequence continues at coordinate 7,976,056 of JACSVZ010000004.1, forward strand.
TACTGGAGCAGCTCTGTGGAAATATTAAGTACAAGAAAAGATCCAATAGGGATGTGCACGGGAACAGATGGGGATTTGCTTGTGTGTCATTATCAGACATGAGCAAGAACTTAAATGGTGAAAGGTCACTTGGAAAAGCCACGGGACACCTCCAGCAGCACAAGGAGAAGAAAAAGGAAGCTGTGGCACAGAGGCTCACTGTATTATTGTGAATAACATCCAAATCCACCTGCTAGAGACCCACCATTAGCATTTCCCAGTTACATCTTTACAACTTCTGTACCAAACTTATAAATAACTATGGCAGTTAGAAACCAAAACAAGACCAGTTCTGTATAACATTCATTCAGCAGGAAAGAAATCCTGTTTTATCCAAATTCCAGGATAATGAAATAGGTACAGCAGGAAAAGCATCTTGTTTTAGTATCACACAGAGTAATGTGAGAGAGCAGAGGCAAAGCCATTCTGCTTTGCCACAATGTTTGGGTCACGCTGCTACCCAAATTAGAGTCTCAGTTTTCCAATAATGCTCTGGAGAAATGCAGAAACTCAAGCGATTACTTAAGGGAAATGTCACTATTATAAAAAATGCTCTTGTTCCAAACCCAAAATTGGTCAGTGGTCAAGTAAAAAATTTCTTTTGTTGTTAAAGATTTCTTTTGGGGGTGATATTGCTGCTGTTGCAACTAAATTGAAAGGGCTCTAGTAAGATGATTAACATCCTTGGTCTTATTACTAATTAAATAAATAGTTCAACTTTTTTTTCCCCCCCAGAACTAAGCCACATCCATTTTTCCATGGAAGACCTCAGTTTCAATGCAAATCATTCCCAGAGGAAAAATGTTCTGTTGAAAAAAGTGACCAACTCTCATAATTATGGTTGCAAATCCAAACACACCCAGATGTGCCATGAGCCCGTGTTGTCTTTGGGATGTCTGAGTTTCTCTGGCATCTTCATGTACAGCCATGGCACCTCGAACAGAGGAGGTATAGCAAGAATACGTGTAGGGAGTTTCTCTGCTTGGCCCTGTGAGAATTCCTCTTCCCTCCACCCCCAAAAGCCTGCTTTCCCTCCCAATTCCATGCTCTTTACCACCTCACCCCCAGTTTACCCTCTTGTCATTTCCTCTTGCCCTCTTCCCGCCGTATCACGTTTCCAGTTCAGAATCTGTAGATCCACAATTGTTTAAAAAGCAGCTCAAACTTCCAACTTATAAACATCGCTTCCTCTGTCTCCTGAATTTATTTTAATAGCTGATATTTGAGCCCAGGGGATTGTTTTAACTAACACTGTATAGTCAGAAGGAATCACTCTCCTCCAGGCTACCTCTGGGTCAACAGCATAAGGCAAGACCCCCTCACATTTCATTACCCAGGGATCAGATCCCCTTTCCCAATCCATCACTCTGAAGCTCATTCCTCCTATTCCTCTCAGATTTGCCTGCATGATTCATGCGGTGCCAAATCAACAGTATATTTGCTTTTTTCTCAGTTCATTGTTTTTATTTGCTTACATGTTCCCTGTCATAGTTCAACTCATAAATCAAGGCCGGTTTATTTTTTACAAACCCGTTGAAAGTTTGAGCCAGTTTCCACTGTTATGAAAGACTCTCAATACTACACGTCCTCTAACAGGTGGAAAATGTCTGTGGAGGCTGTTTGGATGGGAACGATTTTCTAACTTAAAGACAAAGTAGTGTTTATTTATGGCTTAATCTAATTCCACAACAATGTAACAGTTCCCTGCACCGAATTATCTCCCCATGCTGCTATCCCACTCACATATGGCTTTAGTATTGAAATAGAAAGCGTAATATGGAAACAACTTCTAGCTATTAAACTCGTGTAACTGATTACAGTGAAACAATGTTCCTGAGATATTCTGACAGACCATTTTTCTCCCTTAAGACAACTACTAAGTGTCTGTCCTAACTAAATTTGGCATTAAAAAGCAAGCAAACATCCCAAACACTCTACCCCTCCAACCATTTTACTTAACCTTTACTTTTTTAGGCTCAGATCAAGAGCTGTTGATTTCCCAGGTTATCAGGGGAACACAAACACCCCTTTCCTGGTGATCCAGACATGGAGAAAAAGAGACTGCAAAGAACCCCCCCCAAAGCTGAGTTTTGTGCACATTCTGGCAGTTCCTGCTGGGAACAAGGCTCACCTATCCCACCAAAGACAACAGAGAGGAATTGCCTCTGAAGGTCCATCCTGCCTCAATCCCACGCGCCAGTTTGGAGGGCACTTGGCTGCTGTGAGTGACAGCTCCACCCCCACCTTGGCAATTTTGTGTGCTGTGGAAGTTTGAGAAATAATTTAGAATAACTGAAATGTTTCATTTCCGTAATGTTTCCTTCGGATTTGGACACACAATGATTTTCCGCTATTTTTATTACAGTGAGAATTAAATGTTTTACACACCATATTGTTTTAGACAGGAAAGCTAAAACATTTATCTGAAAAATGCAAGAAAATTTTGTTTGACAATGATGGGCTTTGCTACCTTGCTTTTTCTTCAGATGAAAAATTGACTGAAACTGACCTTTTTCTTGTAAGATATTTCAGATTTGACACATCAGCATTTTCCAACCACAGCACGCTTCGAAAAAAACTTACCCAACTTGGACAGTCCCTGTGAACTTGTATTCTCTGCTTGTTCTTTTCCAGCTCTGAGATCACTAAGGATGGATCCAATACTAGGTTTCCACATGCCAAGAATCCCTTTGTCCTGAACACAAGCTGCCATCTCACAGAAAAATCACTTCCAAGTCTCCAACTTGTTGGAGTCAGCAACCTGTCCTTCAAGTCTTTGCAAAAATCCTGAATTAATCTGCTGTAGAACCATTAGAAATAGTTCCCCCTTCCTAAGCACCAGTACTGGTTTTGATCAAAATCAGCTCTAAGCTGAGATCAGGTGTTCGAGAAGCCATGTTAAGTTTCTGCCATTCAATAAAAATGACAAGAAACACACAGGAAAATTAAGCAAGCAGGGAAAACTGAGCAAGCAGGGAAAATTAAGATAGCAGAAAGCTATTTCCCTCCGCAGAAAGGCAGCACACACATCCTGTGGTACAGTTTCACAGGCTCAGCTCCCGGCTGAAGAGGGCATTGCACTCATCCTTGGCAGTGTGATGGGTGAGAGGCAGCGGTTGGGGGTGAGACCAGACACATTCAGATGGAGACAGGGCTATGTAGTGAGGAGAACAACGGACCAATGGCCCAGGATTCCCTGCCACAGACCAAGAAATTCCCATCTGGAAGCAAGACCACAGAGGTGATTTCTGGACAGGACCCCACAGTCAAATGCTGTTATAAACCTCACGCTTCAACATCTAAAGAAATTCTGTAGGCCAGAAAGATGGACTGTCCAGCTAAGTATTTCCTAATGTTTTAAAATGTATTATTTGCTCTTTCTTTCTGTTTGCCAGAACAAGAAGGTAACTCTGCCCACAAACCTTAATTAGATGAGCTATAACGGCTGGAAAAAATAATCCCATTTTCAGGCACACAGACCTCTTCTGTGTGGGTCTGTGTGCCCAAAACTGTTCCAGCTGTACCTAACAAAGAAGATTACCTGTACCTGAGAGCCTTGTCTGCCTTATGTCCACAGACAGTCCAGGCTCCTGCAGCAGCACTGCTTTAACTGTGCTTTTCAACATTCCTGGCACAGCGAGACTTTAAGCTTGGGTTTTACCTCTGGAAGTAACAACATACTGGAGGCAATTAAAAATATTAAAAAAAAAGGGTGCTTGGCTTCTATTTGCCCCTTTCAAAACCTCCCCCACTGAAACTAAAATTACATAAATCCAATTAGGAAGGGAACTAAAAAGGTTTAGATTTTTATACACTCCCCTAAAAGACTGGATTAGTTGCTGCAGCCCCAGTGACACACGGCAGGACGCCACTGGTGGACACAGACCCAGCTTGGAGAATTCCTGCTTGCTGCCGTGAAAACAAGAGGGTTGTTGCAATGCACACAGACCCATTATCATTAATCTCCTCCAGCTTCTGGGCAATTTTTGAACTATTCCTCAATTTTTTAAAAAGTGATTTATGGGTTATAGGGAGAGAAAAAAGCAGGGGTTTTGCAAATAGCCCCTCCTTTTCATTCCATTTGAGGGCATTAATTGCTCATTGTCTGTAATTGGAAACAAAGTGCATTCCTACTCGGGTCACATGCAGACAGCTGCCCTGATGTGACTCCGTGTACAATAAACCTCCAGCGTGGTCCTGCAGACTTCCTTGCATTAAAGGTAACATGCATGGGTTTGAAATCCACGGAATTATGTCTAAAGGGCACCTCTGGATGAACAGATCATTTAAGTTGCTGCTTTGAGAATATTCCTCCACTTTGGAGGTGTGCAGATTAAGGCAATGACCTGAGATACCATAAACATTCCCAACATCTCCCCCTTCTAGTTTAAAGTCAAAGTCTTGGGTGGGATTTTGCCTTTCCTACATCAAGGCAGGCCCCAGAAAATTCCCTTAGAAAGGAAGAAAGAAAAATAATGAGACATAAATGGCTGTTTCTAAAACGCAGAGTTTTCCATTTCTCCAGGTTTATCTCTGTTTCTAAGCCTGGTAAATGCAAAAAGGTGAAATGCAACCACATGATTTTATTGGCTTGACAGCCAATTTCCCAGGCTATAGCTTGCCTTTAGGAAATGTGGCTGAGAAAGCCAGTCCATTAACTTCCCCGCTGCTGTGAGCAAGCAGGAAAGCGATGGTTTCCACAGACAGAAGGGAAGGGGAATGATTCCCCACTCCATAGCTTGCTTCAGTTTTAAGGAGACTTCCATTGGACTAAAAATCTTTTACAGTGGGGAACTATTTATAAAGTCACAGCTAAACCAAACTTTTCCTGTTGTTTCTGAGGAAGTCAAGTAAAATAAAGTCATTTTGAATCAACCTTTCTGGAGAAAAGCAGGTAAAGAGAAGGCTCCACAATGAGGGTCGATGACAGGAAACGGAATCCCTGGAAGGATCCTGGGCGTACTTGGAAAGCCTCTTCACAGAGGGGGAGTCCTTCAAGAGTCTGCAAACCATCTTTGTTTGCCACACAAGTTAAGCTTGAGGATTTTGGCTGAAGCAGCACAGGAGAAACACATCTCATTTCTTCTGTGAGCAGATCTGTGGGACTGCAAAGCTCTGGTGTCAGCCAGGCTAAAAAAGGAAGATGTGCTTGGGTGGGTGCTGGCACCCGAGGGCAGCAGGTGACAGAGAAAACTGAGACACTGAAATCCTGACTCTGGGCCAGGCGTGGTGACCCATCAGATGTGCCACAGCCACAAGCCAAGAGAACACGAAATTGTTAAAATTCCCAGGGACAGTTGTGTTTATTTTAAAGCTCACAGCAGCCCTTTAAATAAAGAAGAACTAAAAACCTTCATCTCCAACTGCAGATAGACCTAAGCATGAAAGTGTTGTGGAGGAACTCATTATTAAAATACAGAGCACACAGTGCAGGCTGAAACAATGGAGAAGAGATTTTTGTTTCCAATGCTAAATTCACTAGAGATATTTGTTTCACTCACAGAAACACCACTCTTGCTAGGTACTGTACAGACAAACAGCAACAGGCAGCCCCTCCTGAGCCCCTCAACCATCCATACATGCATGAAACATCTAAAACCAATCTCCCTTTAAAAAAAAAAATTAATTTATGCCCCATATCATGTTCTGATTATTGCAGACTTAGACAGAGATGATTTTTTTTGTTTAAAAAGTAAACAAAAACTGGTGTGCTGCGAGAGAAGCGATTGCCTCAATAGAGAAGTGCCCATTTATGTCATCCCACAATTATTCCGAGCACTATAGTTGAGGTTAGTCCCTCCAAGGCATGTACAAATTGCAAATACACACAAATAATAATGCTCATACTTTTGGAAAATGTGAAACCCTTTGTTTTGGAAAGGTTGTTCCTATTATTTGTGGCTTGCAACTGTCATCATTATTCAAGCCTTGTCTTCTTTCATGATTGTTCTGCAGCTACTGGGTGCTTGAGAACTTCCCCAAAATTAATATACTTCAAAGAACCAGACATTTTGTATATAGCTTAATTACAGCCTATATAATTAAGTTTTAAAATGATAAAAACTGTTCTGTGCCATAAGTGTACTCAGACTTCGGCTCACAGGCAAGCCACTACATATCATCCGACTGAGCGAAGGGCCAAGAAATTCCATTTCATTAATTGTTTCCTCCAAATCCGAAATGTAATTACATATTTTCCAGGGACCTTTGACATTTTCACACTGTGGCTTGGAATCTGATCATACCCTGAAGTAAACTGCCTGGCTGGTCACAGACTTCACAAAAAAAGATGGTTAGAGAGGTAGACTTGGCCTTTTGCAGACTGCAGGGAGGAGGGAGCTGCACAGCTTCGGGTCAGGTTTTGTTAACAGAACCTTGCAAGGAATGAGGAAGAGATGATGAGCTGAGCTGTTGGATCAAGTAATCACTTTCAGAGGATCAGAACAGGCACTGGGAGAAAGGAGGGTCTTTCTTTGCCCCAGCCACAGCTGGTTCACACAGAAGCTAGAAAGGATTTCTGAACTTTGCCTTTCCCTGAGTTTTGGCCCTGCTGTGCTTCTGGACTCTCTTTTTGAGCACCAAACCCAGCCTGGGTGAGCAGACAAATCTGAGCCATATGGATGCGATGCTCCAACACTTGATGCCTCTAAGAAACATCCCAGCAGGTAAGTGCTGCCAGGAACTGGCACCGAGGAGCAGCGCTGCCATCCTCATGCCGGGTGGGCAGCCCCTTGGGTCTATCAGAAGCCGCAGTGGTTTTATTAATGAATAACTTCTTACTAATGAACAAACCATGAATGAACTCACTGGCTGAGAACTCCCTGACTCCGATCAGCGGGCCCAGCCCTCTGTTAGTGTCAGATGAGTGCTGTGTACACACACACGTTAGCAAATACTTGGTTCATTTACTTTCGTTTAGAGCACATTAGACCTCAGTGCAATCAGCCCTAAACTTCTGCAAATGCTAAATTCACATTAAAATTCCATTTTTAACATAACACCATGTGGGGTTTCTTAATCTCAAAATGCTTTTCTTGTGTTGCTTTGGATGCCTCAGCTCCTAGACAAAACATACTTCTTCAAAATGTCGCTCTGTTTCCCCTCAGTTTCACGTCCCCGAGAACAGCACCTTATTAGAAACAAAATCGATGGGTCTCCATGAATCATTACGTGGAGTTTGGAAAGGAAAAAAGAAATTTGGCAAGCCTTTAGTCAGTAATATGTGCTTCTAAAACCTACTCTTTGAAAGGGCCAAGTTATTACATTGTGAAAAGTAGTTACTCAGCACGTGCTGTAACTTTTCATAGGGATTTTTAGGCCAAATTTAAAGAGTGCTAATGATTTTGAATGCCAGACTTGAGACCCTACAGCAGGATGAGGTTTTAACAAAACTTGAACAACTGCCTTCCCTCCCCCAGGTCGTGCCTCTTTAAAGGGCTGGATTTTTGGTGCCTTAAAATTAAAGGAACCCACATCTCCAGGCATGGAAAGTCTTGGCCTTCATATCCCTTTCCATACATTGAGAGTAAACTCCCACTCAAGGCAGTGGGAAAGCTCCCAGCACCCACCAAAATATGCTGGCATCCTGGGAACATCATTTATTACCAGGAATAAGGAGAAACCACAACTGGAAGTGCCTTGCTCAGCAATGTGAGCAGTGACAGGGCACATCAGTTCCTTTCAGACTGCCTGGTTCTGGTACTAGGAGCAATCTTGCCACGGAAACTTGGAGCTCATTTATCCTGCTTCCCAGTTCCTTCCCCTAGCTCACCTATCACTCCAGGGAAGCCTCTGACAGAGGCTTGTAGTGAGTGCTTCAGAAGATGGCATAACCCGAGGGTGATGCGGGGTAAGGGCCAGCACCTACTACTTATTTATTCCTCTTGTTCATCTATTTTAATAAGTAAATAAAAGCACTTGCAAAGGCAGGCTAGAGATAACGTACAATTAATTAGATCACAATTCTTGGAGCCTGCTGAACATCACAGACAGGTGCTGTTGTGGGGAGAGCAAGGGAGTTGAACCTGATTCCTCTGCTTCCAGAGCTCTGGCTCAAGGGAGGCCTGCAAAGCTGGAGCCCTGCAGTGAAGCGGGCAGGCAAGAAATCCCCATTTTATGAACCCCAGTGCACATCCAGCCAGGCATCAGCTCGAGTCCCTCATTTGCCTCCAGGTCCCCCATCCACCATCTGGTTCCCTGGCGATGATGCAGCTCCACTGCAATCTGAACCCTTCTTTAACATTTCCCAAAGAAAGGGGAGACGAAAACAAAAGGATCGTTTACTTCCTCTAATTGAGAAACAAGATAGGAAGACAGATAAGCCAAGGAAAATTGGCACAATTCCACAGACTTCAACTGATCCTAGAGAGCAGGGTGATGAGCGTGGCATAAAGAATATGAGCTTGCTACACTTACTGCCCTGTGATAGCAACACCAGGCTGTCACCTTACACATCTCATCCGGGGACAGAAAACCACTTTATAAGCGAGCTCAGTACTACCAAAATGAAGTCGCCTTCATTTACCCAGAAGGAGCTGCCCCAACAATTTTTCCCTTGTCATTCACAATCTGATTCTTTCCTTGCTAGGACAAAAATAATACAGTGCTGGTTGTTGCCAAATATCCACTTTTGAAACTCAGGCCCAGTCATTTTTAGCTAAGCAAACTTGGCACAAAACGAGTGTTGCCTATGGACAGAGTTTATAACGTGGGAAGTTTGCCAGGATCCTATTGCAGCCTACTTTGAGGTCTGGTGCTTCACCTTCTCACCCTACAACAAAGATTAAATAGTCTTCTAACAAGGAAAAAAAAAAAAAGAACACCTGATACTATTTTTCTCTTCCCTCCCTAGGAATTACAGTCCACAGGAGATGAATTTCAATAATGCCATGAGCGAAAACACGGCTTTGCCTGAAGCCAGCAGAACCTCTCCAGGCTGGGATTATTTATGTGCAACACACATGTAAACACACATGCACACACAGCCAGCTTTAACAGGAGCCTGGGAGAAGAGCTCTGCTCTCACTGGGTTAAGGGCACAAAGAAAAATATGCTGTTAAAAATAAAAAATAAACAACTGCTGTGAAATAATGCAAAGCTGCAAGAACCTTCCTTTAGAAAGATACTGGACAGCCCCAGGGTGCTGCAGAGGAAGGAGCGTAACACACCAGAGCTCATACGTCACCCCATCAGGGCAGAGTGGATCCCAAAAACTTCTCCTGAGGAGCAGACCTCACAAATTCCTCAGGGCATTGTTTGGATATCTTTGCTGACGAGGGAGATGGAAGTGGAAGATGCAGCACCAGCTTCCGCCATCTCTTCTCGCTTGCAGCATCAGCAAGTCTTCAACAAATTCCCTGCTTTCCTCTCTGCGGAGGGGAAACTGAAAAGGACCAAAACCAGCTGTGACATCCCACCAGGGAGGAGAGTCTCCGCTCTGTTAGAGCCTGTGCACAGCTCTCACCTCAGCAACGCATTTGGGAGTTTCTGGGTGTGACACAGGACACAGAAAAAGAGCAGGATGGGGATGTTCCCTGGACCAACTCTGCTTCACCTCTGTGAAAGAACAGCTGAGACAAGAGGAGAGGGTGTGGGTGGGAGGGAGCCACGGAAAGATTGATGCAAATTCATTTTTAAAAGCCAAACAGATGAAAATAATTTTCACAGCCCCACAGCTGTTCTGTGGATTTTTTTCAGGCCAAGCCTGAGCAAAATGCAGTGCAGATAACAACCCAAACTTTGGGCAGATCGGGGCTGTGGAATCAAGGGCCCTCTGCTCTTCCTGGCAGTGTGCTCTGGGGGAGATGAGCCTCTCTCCTCTCTCACAGCCCTTTTCCTCCACCTGACACAGCCACGCTCAGCACGCTGCCCTTTGCCCATCCCTCTCCCTTCACACCTGCTCCCCGGTGTGCTGGAGAGGATGGGCAGCGCTGCTCCAGGCCTCCTCCAGCTCCCTGCCAGCACCTCTCAGCACAAGGCACGTAGCGGAAGAAAACGCAAGAGAGGGAACAGACACAAGCCCTGACACTGCACTTCAGGGCGATGCTGCCAAGCCTCGGACCACAGGACTGACAGACGGACTCACAGCTGCACTTATCCCGGTTATTTTCCTATAAACCAGCCCTGCCAACAGCCAGCCAGTGCTTTCTGCAGCTTCCAGTGCACTTTGTGGAGCAAGATCTTACACTGGTTTTTAAAGGCTACAAAAATCTCTCTGTTTTGGAGCCAGACAACACATGTTCAGGAACTTACTGTTGTGCTCCACGTCCTGGTGCCTGGTAGGAGGCAGAAGTGCCTTTTCCAACCCAGGGAAAGCAGGAGGGCCCCCAGGCACAGCAGCTCCCTGGGGGCTCCTTCTGGCCAAAGACAAGGCCCAGTACAAAGTGCTGGTGTTGCTCTGCATTGGTCCCAAGGATTTTCCCCCTGAAGTCAGACTGAGCCTGTCCCTCATCCTCACCAGGCTCTGGGAATGGCCTCAAAGAAATGATGGGGAATATAAAAAGCTACGATGCTTTCAGGAGTCCAAGCTGGCACCTTTGCCTGCCTAGAGGTTCCTAAGTGGAATTGAAAACCTTGCTCTGAATGTTTTCTCTGGGACTGTTTCATTAAATGAAAGTGTTCAAAACTGCTTTTATAAAAATTGCTGAGGCTCTGAAAGCAATACCTGGAGCAGACAGGAGCAGGGCGACTGGAAAGCAACTGCTAAAGGCAACACCGAACAGGACTGAGCACGACTGCTAAGCCTTGAGGCAGGCTTAGGGCACCTGGGCTCAGCAGCTCCCCTTCCTCAGCGTATTTAACCCCAAAACACACCTGACCCTCCTGGGACAGGGAACAGGAGGCCTGGAAGGGCTTCCTGTCCTCAGGGTGCTCCCCTCGGCGCAGCCCCCCCCCCAGCCCAGGGCTATCACATTGCACGTTGTTTATACACAATGGCACAATATAAAATCCATTTGGAACCCGGGCTCACTCGCTGCTATTAAAGAATCCATCAGTGAATTTCATTTTTTATTGGTTTACTTACAAAACTCACAGCAGTGTGTTGTGTTTATTTTTCCAGAGCACCAATAAAAATCTTTTTGATTAAAAAAAAAAATGGAGAGAGGGAAAGAGAGAAAGAAAGAAAAAGAAATGAAAAGCTGACCTGGTATAACCCAGGCGAGCGCTGAACCTCAGCAGTGCTGGATAAAATGAGCTGAGAGGCAGCAGAGCCAATTGCTGAGCAAATGCTCGACTGTGGCTGGAACCAGCAAGGATTGAAACCTGTTTATGGCACAATTTTTGCTTTATAAAAATAAGCACAATCAAACCCTGCTGTATTAAAGCAGGTTTTGTCACAGACCGATCACTGAAGGGGAGGCAGAGCAGATGTAGAGCCCCAGAGTCAAACACACAGGCCCAATCCTGATGGATGCAGGCAGTGTGGCAAATACCCCAGGTATTTACGGTGCTCCATTGCCATATTGCTCCAGAAACAACAAATAATCTATGCTTGGTGTTTCCTTAGGCCTTTTTTTCCCTTTCTTTTCTCACTTACAGGCACGCCTGTATCTCAAACCCAGCATCCTTTGGCTTGTGTGATCTGCAGGCCTACTTGGCCTTTGTTCAAATCCTGCTGCCTGCAACTGAGCTGGAAATTGCATGTGAGGTGAAAAGCACCATTAAATCCTGTAATGACAACGACCTCAGTTATATTAAAGTCACCCAGGCACCACACTGTGCCTGTATGGGTACAGAGAAACTGTGGGTATGGCCTAAGCCAGGGCCACCGAGTCCTGCCACCACAAGGAGGTGACAGCCTGGCTGCACTGCAGTTATGGCCCAGGTTTCCAAAATTATGTCTATGAAGAGCAAATCTAATATTAAGTTATTCAGCCATAGGATTTTAACTTCCAGGGATATGAACTGGTTGCCACCTTACATAACTGCAAACATATTGTAGCTATGTTCTTACAAAAGAGTAAGAAATAAAATTTGTATCTTTAAGGCAAAAATATATCTAAACATAATATCCTAAACACATAATATCAATGCTGTATTTAAGAGAGTTGGTTGATTTTCTTTCCTTTAAAATCAGGTTAATTCTGCCCTTTTTCACCTGTTATTTCTCAAAATATAAATTTGTGCACTTTTTAAAAGCAAGCAATTAAAGGAAACAACTTGCTTAAAACAGTCATGATATTTCCCAGCTTGGTTAAGAGAATATCCAAAATGCCAACTAAAATTTATATATGGTTCAAATATTTGACAAAAATGCAAATACAGTAAAGAGAAGAATTTCTGACATTTCATTTTTGTTCTTATCTTTCTTATTCCGCCTTAGAAAAAGTGAGAAAATAAATCCTATTTTATCAACAAGTTTATCAGATATTTCACCTATTACACCTTATGGGATGTTAGTGAACTGCTCACTTTGGCTATTCATTATTAGTTACTGATTCTTGGCTGGCCACCATAGGAAGCAGTCTCACAGTACCACAGGCATAGGGTTTGGGTGGGAATTCCACGGACTTCCATAAACTAGAAACATCTCTCTGGGCAAGAACCAAAGCACAGGGTGCACAGCTGGAACAGCTGTCCAGGACTGGAAAGGATATTTGCCCTCGCTCACTTTGTCATCTGTGGTTACCTTCACAGGTGCTCTTTAGAGGACCACAAATCTTGCTGAAAATCAGCTCATGTTGCTAAACCCCTCGGAGGCTTTCAAAAGTCCTCACTCTGGGGCTTGTCTGCCTTGGAAAACAAATCAGGCCAGTTATCATGGGACAGGTACTCATCAATACCTGCATAGGTGACACTGATAGTGCTTTTATCCACTTGGGAAACAAGGCATTAAATAACCCACAGAAGGCAGCTGAGCAGGAGCATCCGCTCTGGGCAGCGCTGGGATTTGCATTCACTTGCCAGTTCCTTCTCCTGCCACCCAAGTGCTTGCCCTGCAGATAAGGGGCTGTCAACGGAGCGGGAAGTTTGTCCCATCAAAACCTCCAAACTCTTGGGAAAAGCCAAACTGTGTAAGAGCTGGAGCCTGTGTTTTCTTGCCTCCTTCTTGTGGGTGGGGAAAAAACCCAGCCTACACAAGTAACACGGTGCAGGAAGCCTTTGGGGATTAAAATGTGATACACTGTATTTGAGCAGGGATTTGGACAGGCTGGCAGGGGGAGGAATTCCTCATGGATGGAGGAACGCCTCCCTCACCATCTCTACATTACCTCAGCGCTTCTCTCACGTTCTTCTTTCACCGGGAGCTTCCACTTGGAGAGCAGTCATTTGCCACTGGGATGTGTGTGGAGAGAGCAGCAAAATGAAACCACTATTTTTACAGAGGCCTTTTCCTTTCCACCCCGTGGGCAGAACAAACCTTATGCAGACACAAGAAAACTATTATGCTAAGCCTGTTCCCAGGACAGGAAAAGTCCTCTCCCATCCTCATTAACATTGTACAAAGTATCTCAGGCTTGCAAGTGCTATAGGATAGGCTTGACAGACATGACTGTTGACCCGAAATATTAGCGAGGACTGGAAAACACCCGGCTGAAGCTTTCTGAACACGACCATCAGCGTGACTGCCAAAGAAAGCATCAGCACCCGTTACTTCATGAACCAACATGTGATTTGCAGAAACACTTACACGGCTTAAAAGGTCTAAATCCTGCTTTCAAAGGAGCTTAGTCACCGCAAAGCGATGTCGGTATCTCGGTACATTCAGGGGCTGGCCCTTGGAAGTGCAACTTTCCGTGGAAATGAGTCGTTGGTGATGAATTTCACAGAGGGAAATTCCTGCTGCACAGATATTGCAGGAGCACTAAAGCTCCTGTGAAATCCATTGTCCTCCAGCACAACCCCTACACCTCCACTCCTGGACAGAGTGGGCTGAAACAGCAGCAGCTGAGTCTGATAAGAATTACAAGGGTGGGAAATGTGGAGATCCCAAATGAGACCGGGATAATGGGATGGAGTGGTCACGTCAGGATGGGGTAACTTACTGCACGTGCACAAAACAATCAACACACAAATTCTTTGCCCAGAAGACACCACAAAATCACCACCTCCAACACTGAACTTGCACACAAAATTCAGAAAAAAAATAGGGCATGCACATAATACAAGAAAATTATTGATTCAATTCAACAACTAGTCCTAGAGAGAATTAGATGCTTTAAAATTGGTTAAACAAAATCACACTTTTCTTGCATTTTGTTCAAAACATTCAAGAGCTTTAGACCTGCCCTGGGAGACTGTTGTTCTAATATGGAATCCACACAATGTTTTAAGGCAGCTATTTTCAGAAAGGCTGCTGCCACAGCTAAAACTACAGCCATGTGCAAGAGACTCTTTCCCGAGCCCCTACCACCTTCCAATTCCTTGCTATTGTAACTCAGAGAAATTAGCTGCTGAAATCCTTTGCCAGGAATGGGAAGAGCTGCTATGCCAACATCCTAGCAAAAATCAGCATAGCTTACACCCTGCAGAAAGGATAACAAAACCCCAATCAGTGCCATAAGTAACAGAAATGAAGGAGAATTCGTGTCCTTTTCCTAAAGGACTTAATACATCAGCCAGGAACATGGGCAGGTAGAGAAATGGAACTGAAAAGGCAAACCCAAAATGTTTAAATTCTGAAGTTCAAGACAGCTCTGAAAGGGAAAGTGGCATGGAAAGTCACTAAAAACCACAAATCAAGCTGCAGGCCAAACCCTTTGTCATTTAAAAGCCTTAGATCAGTGCTGGAGTGGCATTACTTGAATTTAATGGGCACACAGTAAAGGGCTGTTTAATTAAGCATTGAAAACTTGACATGACTGTTTAAAATACCCTTCAATCTGCCATTAGCTATAACGTATATTAATAGCTAGAGCTTGCTGGAAATGCTCCACTGGGAGAAATTTTGGAGTGAGGAAAGTTCCAAAAATTTCTCCATGAAAATTTCCGCTTTGTTAACTCTAAAAATCATGGAAAAACACCTTAAAGCAAAATATTTCATTTTGAATCAGCTCAGTAGTAACGGAAAAACCCCACACAAGTATGTTCATCTCTAATGACATGCTGCCTGATGCAAATCGAAGTTTTGATCACTAAACCCTTGAATTTATTTTTTTTCTCTTTTTTGTGAGCTGGGCTCTTTGCTTGCACTACACAGAACACCAAAATCCTACTACCTTGTGCTGCTTGGAAGATGTCTGGAGGAATGTGCCTCTTGTCTGATGGTTGCTTCTCATTATCACGCATACCTGAATGAGCCCCCACCAAAAGAAGCAGAAAAAAACCCAGAGAACTCTAAGAGGTGGAAATGAACAACTTTAAATGCTAATGGAAAGATACTGTGAGACAACCTGAATAGCTGAAGGTGTCTTTTTTCCACTGACAACAGAAACAGTGGGTCTGAAAGTCAGCTAAGATCATATTGATGGTCCGCCTAAGGACACCCGTGGCACAGGTTTGCTCCATATGAGCACTGTGGTTTCCTAGTCCAAGGAAAAGTACTGTTTCCAGAATGAGAGAGCATTGTCTTCACCCATAACACCAGCTGAGCAGGCTGGTGAACTCATTCCTGCTTACCAACACCTTCTTATTTGGTTTTCCACTGTGAGATTAGATCATGCAGGAAAAGTTCACCAAATACTACTGTAAAAAGAGATGAACTCACACAAGATTTTGTTGGTCATTGAGAAAAAAAAGAGAAGTGCCTTCTGTCAAACTACTGGAAATTTAATTAACTTTGAATACTCAAATACATAAACATTTCTACAAAAACACTTCGGGATGAAAAAATTATTTACTGTGCCCTCCAGGGAAATGTACCTTGTCAATCCCTTCTCACTAAATCACTTGCTAACAGTTATGGTGGGAGGTAAATCACTGTTTAACCCTGATGAGTTTAAAGGCCTTGAAGCCTAATGAATTCTCCCATTCATTCTGGAGGTTACATCTGCTCTCCAGCTCCCTTTTAACAACCTGGTGCTGAAAAGATGTGATGTAATTTTGCTGTTTACTAAACAGGTGTCAGTAATCCTACCCAGTGATGTCAGGCCACTTGCTTGGAATTCATTTTAAGACAACTATCCAAGCTGGCACTCTGAGATCATAAAAAGGCTCTTCCCTGGGGAGATACAGCTTCCCAGCACATCCACGGACAGGAAGAAGGACCAGGAATATTTCATGAACTGATGGGGTTAGCTCTGCAAACCCTGTTAATCAGGTCACCTGCCCAGCTCTTGCTTTGCTCCATAGCAGGGGTCTGCTCACATGACTGAGTGTCCCAGCAAGTGGCCCTGGGTGATCCCTTCCCACTGAAACACCCAAGAGCACAGCGAGGGAGATGGTGCAGCCCTGGAATAGAGCAAATGGGCTCAAGAGGTAACGTAAGAGGGCCCAGAGTGGCAGTGCTGCACTGGCATCAACTGCCCAAAGGCTCCCTGGATAATTTCTGAGTTACCCCCTGAGTAACCCAGAGGCTGAGGGTGGCCCCGTGACCACTCTTCCAGCAAGGCTGACACAGAGCACAGGGCTGGGCTGCTGCTCCTCTCCCAGGGGTTCCAACAGGCTCTCCGGGGAGCTGCAGGAATATCCCATAGGGAGCCTTTGGGACCTCCCCATCTCCAACAGCCCAAGAAACAGGTGAGCACAGCACTGATGCCCACTGTGTTACACCCCTGGTAGCACCTACCCAAACCCACACTGGCTCCAAGCTGCTGGAGGGGCACTGCACATGCCCCAGGCAACACACAGCTCTGCATGAAAGAAAGAATGTCATGGGCAGTCAGGGTTGGACTCCAGGAATGTCTTAATTTCATTGAGAAATGGTATTTGGTGTTAACAACGTGGTATTTTAATTGTTTAATGCTCACTTACTCATGCAGCATTGGGCTGCCGGGGCTTTCCAAGGATTTTGGCTATGTAATACCGCTCCCTTGGCAGGAGGGGAATTTGAGGCAAAGAAAAAAAAAAAGGCAAGAATGCTGGATTTGAGTGAACAGTGATGCTTGGCCCCCAATCAGCATGAGGTTCCTTAGCCCATCTAGCTTATTACCTCCATAAACTAAATAATCCTAATTAGGCTATCAAATATTTCTGGGTTTAGACAGAAAATGTCTGGTTTAACTAAATGAAACCTTTCACAGAAAATGCAAAAAGTAAATTTGTACAGCTCAAAAGGTTTTAACTGAAAACTTTCCCATTTTAACCCCACACTGAAAGTATTCCAGGTTAGACTAAAAATGTTTAGTCTTTAATGACCATGTTAAATATTCCATGGAAAAAAAAAAAGAGTGTTGCTTATTAACATATCTGTGAAACAAGCTGTGCTCCTCACTGTTGGAAACACGTTCCTCTGACCATATAATTTTGGGCTCTAATTTAGCATTCATATGCCTGGAGTTTTAATGGGAAATTGCTGATTTTCCTCAGACCAGTAAAACATCAAAAAATCAATACGGGCATTTGTGCAGATATAAAATCACCCTAACTTGTTCAGCTGAACTCGTAAATTAAAGGCAATGTGAAGGGACATTTGAACTCAAGTCCAAGCAAACTTGCTACTCGTTATCAGACCTCCACATGGACGGTCTTCCTTGGCCCTAGGAAATGCTGGTGTGTGGTTTAAGAGGCTCTCTAAAACTCATTACATGAAATCACACACTTCAGACATGAGGAGCTCATAAGCCTGGAAGTTCGTGTCTATTTTTTCCAGATACACTGGCTGCATTTAAAAAACCACATCACCAAAGATCACATCTTGCTGCAGCAAGTGAGCACTGATTTAATTTTGCTTTGTAGAACCAAGTTCCTGACAATTTTTTTTGTGGCAATGGATGTAAAACAGTGAATTTCAGTATTTTGTTTGCTTAAATAGAACATTTTCTGCTCTGCACAAACTAATTTTCCAGGCCTGAGCCTACGTGTTTTTTAGATTTTTTTCCCCTTTCAGCTTCTTTACTGGGTATTTAGCTCTTCCTTCCTTAATGGGAATTTAATAAGACCCAGCTGACAAGTGCTCAGTGAAGTGACCAAGCAGCACCTGAAGGGGATGGGATGTAAGATCCATATAAAATGCCTGAGTACAATCATTGTTATTAAAAGGATAACCAAATGAATTCATAATGATGGGACACTCATTTCAAAGTGTTTCCATAGCTGTTACACATCAGGAAAAATACGGAAGTTACCTCATTTTCTCCAATCCTAAATAACCTTATAAACTCACCAAAGAAATTAATTAGCCAATATTTCTTGAAAATTCATAACAAAGTTTCCATTTTTCCGTCAGATAATTCCTTAGTGCATTCTGGTTTTTAACTTCCTCCGAGTCTGGATCATTTTGATGTGTGAACAGACATTTTGTGTTTCCATGGGTTATTTCCACAGGTTCAAATATCTTCTGTAATTGACATTTTCCTGCTTACAAAAGTTGTCAAACTTGAAAGTAGCAGTTGATTGATAAAACATGGGTTTTGTCTGTAACTTAACTTCATTGTTGGGGCTCACTGCTCAAGCTCTGAATAACTTCTCTCTTCAAAGTGACCTGCATTGAGAGTTTTGGGGTTTTTTTGTTTGGATTTTAGGGTTTTTTTAACCATCTACATTTTAAGCTACTTTTATAAAATAGAAAGCAGCAGCTGCTTTTCCCCTTTTCCTATAGGTAAATCTATTCAACAATTTGCTTCCACTTTAGAATTACTACTCTCTAAATAAAGGAGTGTAACTTGACTTTTAAAATAAAGTCTTCCAAAGTCAACTTCATAATCATTCAGCAGCATTTATCCTTTCCAATCCTGACTATAAAGAAAAAAGGAAAAAAAGAAGAAAGCACTGAGGAAAGCACTGACGTGCAGCATCACAGAGGATGGAAGCTACACAGGCCATAAAGCAGACCAAAGATGTTATTTAATACTTAGAACCTCCACAATGATGTTATTTAATATTAAAAAAAACCCACACACAATAACTACAGAAGGAGCATTTCTTCTAGTGATGAGAAATGCACAAAAGCATCACCCAGAGCCAAGCAGAGTCTATTTGCTGGCCTTAGTGGATTCTGGGCCTTGTTTGTAATAAAGATACAAACAAGTCAGTGCGGTGCTGAAGTGACCAGTGTTGGCACAGATGGGGATGCCTTCACCAATACAGCACTTAGTGATGGGCAATTATTTACAATTTCCACCTGGACGTCACTGAATTCTTACACAGACACTCAGCAGCACCATAACGGCATTCAAATGCTCCCCTCTGTGGTGGGGTCACACCCCCCTTCTGCTGACCCAAAGTTCTTCCTGCATGTCACAGAATCATAGAATGGTTTGGACCTTAGAGACCATCTGCTTCCAACCCCTGCCAGGGGCAGGGACACCTCCACTACCCCACGTTGCTCAGAGCCCTGTCCCACTTGGCCTTGCACACTTCCAGAGATGGGCAGCCCTCTCTGGGCAAACTGTGCCAGGGCCTCACCACGTCCACCGTAAAGAATGCCTTATCTCTAATCTAAACACACTCTCCTCCTCCAGTTTGAAGCTGTTCCCCATCTTGTCCTGTCACTCCAGGCCCTTGTCAGCTGTCTCAATCCATCTCTCCTATTGGCTGCCTCAGGTGCTGCAAGGCTGTAACTGGGTCACCCAAAGCCTTCTCTTTCCCAGGCTGAACAATCCCAGTTCTCTCAGCCTTTCCTCATAGCAGGGGTGCTCCATCTCACGATCAACCTGCTGGCCCTCCTTTGGGCTTGGCTCCAACAGGTCCATGTCCTTCCTGTGCTGGGGACCCCAGAGCTGGGGACAGCTCTCAGTAGTGCAATGCCCTGGTTTGCTTCACTCAGGGCAGGACCCTGATGCAGGAAGTGAGCAACACAAGATTTGATAAAGCCATAGAGTGTGAGGGAGCTGGAGAGGCTGAGCTCTGCTCAGGCACAGCTCTCCCACAGGGATCACCTCCCACCTCTCTGCTCCCTAACACGAGCTCCTCTGCTCAGAGGTGGCTCATTGACACTGTGCCATGGCCAGTCTGGGCTTTAATTTGGCCCCACCGTAACCAGTGCAGTCTCAGAATTCAGTTCAATTGTCCTGGATAGGGATGGATTAAAGCAAGAGGCAACTTTTTTTGGTTGGAGTCCCAGCCCAGACACAACAGTTTCGCACGCCTTTGGCACAAAACTGTTATTGCTTTCTGAAGCAGCTGTTGTTTCAGTGACATGACTTCCTGCAGGGGCGTTTTAATTATGGTTGGTGTATCACCTCACTGCGTTATGTATTGCTTTGAAGTTGTCCTTTGTATCTGACAGCAAGAGGATGGAAAACAAACACGACTGTTGATTCCCTTCCCCTTGCCCTGCATTGGCTTGGCACAGCCTTTGCTTTGGATTACACAAACATGGAGCAGATGGAAAAGCAGATCCCAAAGAAGAGGCCAGACAAAGTGCATGTACCTGACACCTTTGGGTGGCAGGTGTTTTCTTTTAAGCTGCCCTTATGAAGAGTCAAGCAGATATATAAACCTCCAAACGGCAGGTCAGGCCCTGACAGCAGAAAATTGCTGAAAACTGTGTGTTAAATGACTATTTCCAGCTGAAAAAAAAAGTTTAAAAAAAAATAAAATCCCAGTTCCTGAACCGAGCGCACCAGTGTTGTACTGGGACATGCTTCACTGCGGCAGAGGGGCGATATTTGCAAGCATTTTCATGTAATTGCATGAAGTGATATCCCAGCCACTCGCAAAAGAGAGGCAAGGATGCTTCCTGGTTGGACTGCCAAGGCAGGGAGGAAGGATTCCACGTTAGCCAGATGGCAGCAGAGTATGCACAACCTCCAGTGGGCTGCCAGAGCACACCCCAGCCTCGGTCTCCTGCGTATTCCTAATGAATTTAGGTATCCAGGGCTGGGTGATGACACTCAGCTCACCATCTTCAAACACAATCCACCTCCTCCACATCCAGGTAACAGCTAATTAAGATCCTCACACACACATACATACATAATTAATCAATTCAATTGTTTTCAAAAAAATCAATTCAGGAAAAAAGATGGTTCCTAAAAGCCACTGCGCCAGCAACCACATAAAGCATTTCAAACCATCTGCTGCAAAGCACGTGCCCAGTGAAGCTGCCAACTGGGATATTCATTCTGGAGGAACCCTCTTTCCTTATCTTGAGTGAATTTCAACAGCTTTAAAAACAGACAGGAGACATCTTGTAGGTTCATCAAAATCTTCCCCCTCCCTATCAAAGACACCAAGAGAAGACACCACAAGAGCAGCTTCTAGCAGGGTCAATTATTATTAATGGTTTCTTAATTAACAAGGCAACTTCAGTCCCATTCTGCCTCTCCCGTGAAGAACAGAAGTTCTCATCTTTCAAAAGGAATCTGAGCAAACCATGTGGAGACTTTACCATTTGTGGCTTGGGAAAGCGGAGATGAAAGACTTCTAAGACCTTTAACTTGGGTTTGTTTTCTACTCTGGGATGATTATGACATCACTCACCACATGTATCATGTTCCAGCCCCAGGAGACCATCCTGAGGAGACCCAGTGGGCTACAGAAATCACTTCTTCTTTCAGGGCTTTTGCTTTCCCTGCAGTTTCCACCACCACAGCCGAGATCCCAACCTGAGAGTTCGGAAGCTGGATACTTAAGGTGATACTTACATTGGAATTTCAAAGAAGAGTCACAATGCTGCTTCAGGGCTACGTACAGCCATAGAGATTCTCTGTTTCTGTAACAAAATGGTTTTAAAGGGGGTTTTTTGGTTTGGTTTTTTGCCTTGAGTGTTGTGCCGTGCTGAGGAAATACCTTAAAATGAAGGTGCACCTACACCACTTTTGCAAGAGCTTGGTGACTGGAACACTCTGCTCATGGGAAACAGAAAAATCCTTGGGCCAGCTTCCACTCCCCTTTCCCAACCCTGCACACCTGGTGTTTAACATACACAGAGGAGTCTCTCACCTTCTCCCACAAGCCAAAGTCTGGACTTGAGCAGTAAAGCTGAGCAGGACACAAACCTGGCACATCCTCTACTTGCTGGTCCCTCTCCCTCCTTATTTGCTGAAGCTTCTTTTCAGGTTCAAAGCCTTTCCACGGTGCCCCAGTGAATAAACCTCATCAAAGAGGAGGAGAAGAGTCAACTCCTGACACTGAAACCCCTCTGCTCACACACCACAGTCACACCAGCTGCCCACGCTCACAGCCACAACACGAAAAACCATCCCGAAATCCTATTGCTTCAGAATCTTTGAACCCAGGCAGATGTCCAGGGATGAAAGCGGAAATGAAGCTGCAGAGTTCCCTTTCTGCCATGACAGAAGCGTATACACAAGTCGACTACTTCCTACGGCCAGCCCCACCCTCTGAAATTCTGAGAAAAAAGGGAAAAAAAAGCTCAGCTAATGGGAATTGCAGCACCATTCACGCCACAGTAGTTAAGGTTGTATTCATTATAAATCCCCTTTTCAAGGTTTCTGTCACTCCGCCATAAAAATCATTCTGGGTTGAAATTTAGCATCCAAGCTTTCTGCCCAAGGACAATATTTTTGACAGAATTTGGAAACAATTGGTTTGGCAAAGCGCAGCTGAAGTTTTAAGGAGTGCAAAAAAGAATAGTGGTTAGTGGTGTCAGATATTATTATTTTATGCTCTCATAACTTAAAAACAACTAATTTAGGTTCTGTGGTTGTTATTACTCCATAATTTCCTCTGAAATAGTTGGCCCATTCCTAATAACAAGCTCCTGCAAACTGCTAGCACTTCTCTAAATAGAAAAATAATAATGTTCCTGGGCCAAATCTAGGGCTGCCATAAATTAGCTTAGTGTCACTGCTGCCCATTTACATCAGCTGAGGGCTTGGCCCCAGGTGTTAAGCAAAACTCATTTTTGGTGCGTGCATGTGTCTGGTTGGTTCCATTAGCCCTGAGCTGGGCAGTTCCCAGGAATTCAGAACACAGATGGTTAGGTAATGTCTTCAGGACCCGACAGAAGGGATGGTGCTCTCATCAAAGGCTGTTGCTAAACACAGCTTGACTTCATGCGCTGCAATCAGCACCTCCACCTAGAATACGTAAGGATTTCTTGGGAAGCACGGTCACACCAAGAAGCCACGCCGGCCGCCTCCAAGCCCAAGTTACAGCCAGGCTCCCTCACTGCAGTGAATCACCCATGTTTAGCTTCTCTTGCTTTGCCTCTGGAGAACCCGGCATTTCACTCCTCCCGAGTACATCTCACACAGGACTGTGCATTTTGGAGGCCACGGCTTCCCAGGGCACAGGAACTCGGGTGTTACTGGTCAGAATGTGGTTCTGCAGTGCCTTGGGAAGTCAGCTACTTGCTTTGGAACTCAGGCAGCACTGGAGTTTTTTGAGTGGGCTATTGAATGCTACAAGTGGCATTTGGATATTTTCAGAGATGCCCATCACAATAACCACCTGTGGCCTCCTCCTTGAACCCATATAAATGATGTTTTCTTACTGAAAAATAGCACTCTGATAAATGAGTACTTCTAAAAGATACTTTTGCGCTCTCAAAGTTTCTTATTCACACATCTCAACAGGGTATTTGGATTGGAATCTGCAGGTCTTTTGTGCATATACCAGAGAAAGAGTATTTTTTCTTCCTTTTCTTCTTGTTAGTTAACGTGACAAAATTTACCCAGCCCTGAACCCTTAAAATTCACCTATTCCTTCTGTATTTCCCTCAGGTTTGATATCCACATTTAAAATAAGCACTGCCCAGAGGAATGGAGCCAAAGAGCAGCAACAGTAAAAATTAGCCAAGTACCAGGTACAGGACACTTGGGTCCTTATCCAAAATTCACACTACTTATGCAATTCAATCCTGGTCTAAAATTCCCTGTTCTGCCAGATCCCCTTTGACAATACACAGCTGTGTACATAGTGATGGGATGCTAAGTTGGCATATTCAGCATAAAAACAACAATCAGAGATGGGCCGACTCCTCTTGTCAGTATGAGAATTTTTAGGTGATCCCACACCTATCAATTTCCGTGTCCACAACCTCCTCGGCACAAAATGCCACAAGTTCACAAAGCAACTTTCCTCTTAAAGGTTGCTCATTTAGATAGAAAAGAGCCCAACGAGGAGGCTCCAACCAATTACACAGTTAAACAGTGTCATTTTTCTCCTGATCTTCAGGAGGACAAAGCCCTCGAGCAGGTCAGAGATGGCTCACGGGCAGTTGGAACTTCTGTCCACAGAGGGAGGAAAGGTGCTGGGCAGAGGTATTAAAACACCCGTCACCAGTGCAGCAGGGACCAGCCTTGGTCACCAGAGACAAACCTACTCACCTGACAAGAGTAGTAAATTGCACAGTGTCAGATGTCAAGAGACCTTCCCAAACACTGTTTGGAAAGTCCAGGGACTGTTTATGTTGGGGTGGGGGGAAAAGTATTCATTCCCCCTTGCAATGGGTTAAGCAGCTCTTACCCCTAAGATAAGCTACTTGTGCTAAAATGTCAACAACTGACCTAATTTATTTTAGATATGGAGCAAAAGTGGCCTCTGCTATTCAAGTTTCAGTGGATAGCTTAGGGGGGGATAAAAACCAGAAGAGAAGGGATCCCTTTTCACAAAAAGCCACTATACTATCCTGTCAGCCGACGAGCTTTTTCTGCTTGAACTACTCCATCTTCCTAAATCATACCAAAGAAGCCCTGTAGGTTTTGCAAGTGACAATCTGAAAGCAGCATAGAAAGGAAGTCCTTCCTGAGAACTGGTTAAAAATTCAGTGATAAAAATAGCAGCTTTCTGCTTTGACACAGCAGCTATAGCTGGTTCCTGTCAAGGTGGTTTTAAAATAGTAGTTCAGGTCACAGCCAGAGAAAGCCCCTCTCAGCTACCATTTCAGAACTCTGCCTGGCTTCTTCCTAATCCCTGTAGCAACAAGAGCAGGCTCCTAAAAATACCCAGGAAAAAATACAGGAGCTCAATCAATCCATTACTTTCAGAATAATATTTGTAGATTCCTCATTTCCCTCTGCGATACCATCACATTTCATCATGAAAGTCAGGTTAAGGTTTTACTTGGCATCTGCACCTCTTGTGGTGAAGGGAATAGAAATTTTGGGCTTCCAACAGCTGTGGAGAAGGGCCTTGAATATTACATCATTTATCAGTAGTGTTTCCAGAAAAAAAGGAAACATTCCATGAAAAGATAATTTACTTGTCTTAATAATGTAAGCAGGAATTAAAGTGGAGAAATCCCTCCTGGCAGGATTTTTGACAGTTACCTTCATTTTCATCCTTGCTGACTGCACGTGGCTACTTTGAAAATGAATACAGTTTCCACTTCAAAAGGGAAAGAAAAAAACCAGGAAAAGAGTGCAAGAGGGAGCCCGTGATGTAAAACTCATTGACTACGATATTTTCTGGGAAGCTGACCTGCTCTAAAGTCCTCATAGACAGGCACCTTGGAGAATATTAGGGAAATGTTTAAGCTCATTCAGTAGGAACACACGTCAGGGTTTGGCGTTAAGTAAAATGTGCATTTAGGCAAAGAGAAGTGATGGATCCAAAACTGTACAGAATAGATACACATTAATGACTTTTTCCTAGTCAGAAGAATTGGAAATAGTTCAGGAGAAGAGGAAATGGTAACTTGTCAGGTCCCATGTTATCATTACTGCTGCTATTAGTGGCAGGACCCAGTTTCCTCTGCTCCCATGAGATCTCTTCTGTGCCAGGCTCTGTGTGAGCACAGAAATCCAGAGGCAAATTGCCAATGCTTTCCTGCACGTACAGTCAAAAGGCACTTTTGGATGGGAGGTCCCTTCTTGCACCAGGAGAACCAAAGGCCGGGGAGACCAAACCTCATTCTCTGGCCTAATGAGGACCTAGCTAAACATTGCAGGGAAAATGTCCACAAGGGAGTGGGACAAGCCAGACCCCAGGCTGGATATAACTGCACTCAGCACAAGTCACCTGGTGATCCCTGTAGAAGTGACAGTGAAGCAGGTCCCCCTTGGGACTAACCCTGGTTACCTTTATTGGATGCTCCTGCCCACCTGAGTCTTCAACTCTTTTGGTAGAGTGAGAACTTAGGGCCTGATCTCTCAACTGTTTTCACAATTTCCATTTAATCCAGGGTGCCTAAATGGTTTAAAAGTTGTAATTTGGTCATTTCCAACACTGCTTAGAATGAGAGCTTTCCATGCATAATTTCTACCCACATAGACAAAACTTTGTTCATGAATGCAGTTCAAAAAGAGAAAAAAACATCTCTAACAAGTAGCAAGTCATACTGAAACCAACATACCCTACTGCTACTGCAATAAAGGTAGCTGGGGTAGAAAGCCTGCCACGTAACACAGCCCCAGTTAGATAAAATCATGACGTTTGCACAATGGTTTTAGTTATTTTTTTAAATCCAAGTCTTTTTTGCAGACCTGCATGTTAACTCAGTCACTCAGGGTAAGTTGGTGCAAACTTATCCCTGAAGCTATAACAAGGTATTAATTTTTGCCAGAACGACGCATTCACAAATCCGTGCTTGGCCACTGAGGGATGAGATTGCCTTACCAATTGCAAATTTGAAATAAGATAGATTTATGCTTTGCTGGTCTCTCCAGCGCATGTTTTCAAACCTTTCTGTGCAACCACAAGGAACAGAACCCCAAATATAGAAGCACCATCAGACAGACCTATTTATCAGCATCCTGCACTGATTTTTTCAGACACAGAGCTTGGCTTCCTACCCGAGGCACTGCCAAGCTCTAAAACAAGTTTCTGACAGCTCCTCAGAGGTGGTGGTGAAGAGAGGGTGTTTCTTACCCCAGCCCAGCAAGGCTGTGCTGTACCTCAAAGCCACGTGGGTCCAAATAAGGAAGAAGAGCTGCCTTGGGAGAGAGAAGACAGGGAGCAGGGAGATGAAGGCACAGGGACCTCACCAAGCACACAGCTTCCAGGCAAGCTGAGAAGATGTACTGGACTATTTTAATCCCCTCTTAAAGTGGGGGCTGCAAAATATAAGATACTTTAACAAAGACAACTGATGTTAACACAGGACTGGAATCCCCGGTTCTTTGAGCACCAGATATTGAGCCCAGAACACACCAGACATGTCACAGCCCAAGGAGCCACAGGCAGGAGGTGGACACTTCCATAGGCATGTGTCTGGAGTCCAGGTCTCTGTCCCAGCCACAAGGCTAAAGACTTTTTCCCCAGCCTGGCTCGCTCTCCCTATTTGAGCAGCCTCATCCAGCTCTCCAGTGAGACCCCAAAGCCCCAGCACAGTCAGCAGCACCAGCACCGCTCCCGTCCCCTTGTAGGGTGGCTGGAATGGAAAGCCCACTGGCTCCTGCCAGGGCTTTGGATGAGGAAGGGTGACCAGCCCTAAGTAGTTTAACGAATGCACACTCCCCTGCACAGAAGCCCTCTATATGAAATCAATGAACCACTCGCTGTTTCAAATCTCAAACAAAATACAGGAGAGTTTTGATTGTGGTTTAGAAAGAAAACTGGAAGGAACGTGTTGGAAGGGGAGCAGATCTCACCCAGTGAGATCTGTGTGAGTGCTGGGATTAACACACTGCCAGCAATTTCTCCCGAATACTGACAGCTTTGTCACACAGCTCCCAACAAGCCCAGGAAGCTTTGCAGTTTCACTGCATGATTTTAAACCTTAGGAACTCCTTGTGCGCTTAAAAAAAAGTAAAAGGCCAGCATGAAGTGACCTATCTTACATGGCTTCAGTGGCCAATGCTAGGACCACAGGGAACAGCACGAGGAAAAGGACAGGCTTATGGGATGCTCAGCAGCACCTCCACAGAGCAATGTGGATTTATAAGCTACTCGAAGAACTTCTTCCAGCTCTTTTTACCGGCTCCCACTTTCCCCTATATGAATGATTTCTAGCAAATCACAGCCTCCACTCTCCTCCCCTTTCTGAAGGGCTGGGATCCAGCTGGAAGCTGGTCCACTGGGAAATAAAATGAGGAAGGGAGTAAGCTGGCAGCACAATCCATTGGCAGCTGGCACTGGAGACAACACACCCCTCTAACTCACAGCATCACAGAGTTCAGATTTCAAGGGAATGGCTGCCTCAGTTCCTGCCAAGGCACCTTGCAATGGCACAGCAGTGCCCTACCAGGATGCTCCAGCGGCCAAATCCTCCACAGGACTTTGATGGACCTCAGCTGACAAAGGAATGGCTTTACACTGCTGTGCAAAGCCTCCTCAGATAACTGCTATC
Organism: Lycocorax pyrrhopterus obiensis; assembly: GCA_014706295.1. Taxonomy (NCBI): domain Eukaryota; kingdom Metazoa; phylum Chordata; class Aves; order Passeriformes; family Paradisaeidae; genus Lycocorax; species Lycocorax pyrrhopterus. The sequence continues at coordinate 8,004,272 of JACSVZ010000004.1, forward strand.
TGCAACATAAACCACCATCAGCTAACAAGGACTAGCTGTTCCCAGAACAGCTGAGATTTTACTTGAGGTATTTACACTGCTCTTTGCCATAGATAAGGAATTACGATAAGAATTCAAGTGATTGTGTTAAAAAAAAAAAAAAAACCACCAAAAAACCCCAAAAAAGCACCCAGTCAGGCAGTTTACAAACTCAAGAGGTTTCTCAGGAAGGAACTGGGAAAAAAGGCAGTTTGGGTGTCCTAAAAGCAAGGGCTGGGACTTTGAGTCTAGGTTGCCTCCCTTCCAATTACTTGTGAGACTCTGGAGAATCCATTTAACTCTGGAGCATTAAAGCTCACAGTGAGAACTGAGGTGATTGTGATTATAAAAGCATTTCTTATATTACTGTTCTCTAATTTCTAAAGTCTCATTCTGTTGACACAAGGCCATTTTACAGAAGGAATTTCAAACTGATATCCTTCTTCTGATACCTAGGATAGGTTCTGAGATAATCCACTGGAGACAACCCTGCAGGGCTGAGAGGAGTTGCCATGGGTTTTTTCCTACCAGGGGAATTGTGAGGACACCAGGTCTCCTCAGTCTTGCACCTCCAGGGTATCCTCACTATACACACAGAGCCCTGGAGGTGGCAACCCCAGCCCCATCAACCTCCCTGCTGTAACATTCCCAGGGAACCCAGAAAGACGGGATATTTAGGGCCACCTCACGGTTTTGCAGAATTGAAGGTAGAAAAGTGGTCACTACCATGGAAGTATTTGGGATATCCTGAGGATCTATGCCTTCAAAAAAAAGCAAAGCCAAAAAAGCCCCAAGCCTAAGCAGTCCCTTCACTTCAAGCAGTTGGTGTGACTTGATTTTTGCAGGTTTCTTGCTCAGTACATTTTGAAAACACTATTTTAATCTTGAACCAGAATGAAAACTTAAGAAAAGTATTAAAACAAGGCAGCATTTCAAGTGGAACAGATACTCCAAACTCAACCAGCTGCAGCCAGGCCTGAATGGAACCCTGGGGCAGAGCTCTCCCCATCCCTCCTGGCTGAGGTCCATAACTATTGTGGGGAGCCATCTGCTCCACGGAAAGGAGCAGAGCACATTCTGCTCTCCTCTGCTTCCTCCTTACACAGCAAGGAAGTAATTTAGCTCCCAAGTGCTTGTCTGATCTTGGGAAGGTGCTAATTTTAATATTATTCCTCCTCTTTGCACCTCTGCTTTCATGGCGGAGATAGCATCAGCTCCACCAACCCCTTGTGACACGGATGGGGATAACATGTGCTTCCTGTCCTTCTGTTTTTGGGAGGGACATCTGGACGCCGCCTGGCACAAGGGGATCTTGCTTTTGGTTGGAGCATCTGTGAGCAGCTCTTGCAGCAATCGCGTGACATCTCTCCAACAGAGATGATGTTGACTTTGCAGCGTTCCCACCCCAAAGTTACATCCTGATTTTAGGAAGATTTTGACATCGCCCAGGGCTAAACCACCCAGTGTGGTATCAAAAGGCTCACTCCGGACTTGAAGGAGGCTGCGATTTCAAGCCCTGCCTCTCTGATCCAAGTGCTTTGCAGCGAACAGTAGCAAAGCAAACACTCCTGTTTTTACTGCTTGTGCAAAGAAAGCTCCACTTTTCAGGGGTTTGTGCATTGAGCAGAGCAGATCGTATTTCTGTGACTCCACCCCACCTTTTTCCCCCCCCCCCTTTTCTTTTTCACAATGACATTGGCATTTCTTTGGAGGATATTTAATTGCAGAAGGGTTCAACAGACCCTCCCCACTCAGAGCCCTGTTTGCAAGTGTCAACCCCAACTTGGAGTTCAACCCTCAGTCAGCAGAGCAGTAAAGCTGGCAGGCTTAAGTACTACAGGAATGCTAACATGGCAGATCTGAGAGAGTTAATTTGGCCAGAATGCACTCTAGTAATGTTTATGTTTTAGATAAAGTGCCTACAATGTTGCAGCTTGCCCTTCTGACCCCATTTCCTCATTCGTGTGCAGCTCAGAGAAAGTGATACTTAATTCCAAATCTTTGCTTTTATTAGCTCCCAGAGAGGGATAGGATTTCATCCCAGCCTTATCTCTGTTATAAACATCCTGTTACCATTCATATCAGGGGGACATCTTTGGGAAAATGATTAAATACTTTTCTCCAGACACAAACAGCATCCCCCAATTGATTCTGCACAGTCCAGGCTGATTTTGCACGTGTGTGTATGTTGTCAAACAGCACGAGCCTCAGTGTTCCAGAAGGGTGGAAATTTTACATGCAAGTGTGAAAACTCATGGGGCTCTTCTACAAAATCCTGATATCTGTGCATTTAAGAGCTCAGACCGCAGTGCTGTATCTAGACCCAGCCTTGCTCAGACCCAGCTTTGCCAGAGAGGTCAAATTCTTCATTCTATCTTTTGCTAAGTCTGCTGCAAACCACCTCTGATTGCGTAAGTCACAAGCAAGCATGACATAAGTGCTGGTGCTTTTCCAGCTCCACGCTGGTTTCAGGATTGAATCAACTTGGACACATTCTTGCAGTAGCATTAACAATATTTACTGTGTATTTCTAAGGTAATTCTCAATTAAGCAAACAAAATGATGAAGCACTGTGTACTCAAGGCAGCTGACTCCTGAAAAGCCCCTTCCTCCCACCCCACAGGTGACCATCACATGTCGCTGCTCTAAAGCAGCAGCTCTTCAGCCAAGGCACATTCCCAGACTTGAAGCCCACAAAAGGGACTGAAAGAAGCCTCCCTAGGCTGCCCAGCAATACACATAGGTGGTACTTCCAGAACCTCTGGTGCGTCCATCTCAAAGGACTCACAAACCAAGAAAGCCTTTACCTCAGAATCACAGAACGGCCTGGGTGGGAAAGGACTTTAAAGCTCACGTTGTTCCAACTCCCCTGCCATGGACAGGGACACCTTCCCCTAGACCAGGTTGCTCAGAGCTCCATCCAGCCTGGGCTTAAACGCTTCCAGGGATGGGGCAGCCACAGCTTCTCTGGGCACTCTGTTCCAGTGCCTCACCACCCTCACAGCCCAGAATTTCTTCCTAATATCCAATCTAATCCTACTTTCTGTCCGTTTTAAGCCATTCCCCTTTGTCCCGTCACCACATGCCCTCGTAACTAGTGCTGGGGAGGCTGAGGGTTGGAGGGAGACTCTCTGGATGTGCCTGCACAGAGCCTGTAAAAGATAAGGGCCTGATAACATACTGCACTTAGCACATGGCAAAGCTGGCTGCTTTGGGAGCGCAAGGATGGGGTTTCCTCATGTCACAGCTGCATTTCCCACGTGCAGTTCACGGAGATGGACATGCAGAGGAGGAGGTATGTGGGACAAGCCCATGTGCAGAGGCTCTCTCTGCTGTGGCTGTACCCAGTGCTGGCACACCAGCTCCTTGCGACATCTTGCCAGTTTGGCCCAGGACACCCACCCTCCAGCTTCATTATACAAGAGGCTGGGCCAAGACCATAAAACCCCATACGTCCAACATTAAACCCCTGAATTCAGTCATTCAGAAACACATTTTCAGTGTCACAAAGGGCGGGTAGGAAGCCAGTTCTCCATGACTTTCCACCAGAGCTGAGCGCCAAATTATGCTCTTTTTGACCTAGAAAATAGATATCCTGCTCAACTAAATCCCTGGGTTTCCAAACATGCTCAGCAGGCAGCAATGCTCCTCAATGAGGAGCCATGGTTCAGCTCCACATTCCCCAGCACGCATCTGCAAACACTTCCATATGGCAGAGAGTGCCTGGAGCTGGGGCTCAAGCCGGCTCCCCACCAAAATACATCCAAATTCTGAAAACAAACGTAAACCTGGGTCTACGTGACTTTTACAGGGCAGACTGAGTACTAACATATACATTGAATTTGGGGCAAAAGAGCAAAAAATGCTTCCAACAGCTGGAATATCATTGGTTCGAAAATTACAATTATTTTGTGTGGAAGTTCGAAAGAAATTTTTTTAATATACGCAGATAAAAGGAGACATCTCATTCCGGAATTCTTTTTAACGAGTTAGTGAAGATACAAAGAAAAGAACCCCAGCAAAATATTTTCTTCCATGTTCCATAATTAGCTTCTAATTCCTTTTCTCTTTGGAGGTTTGACTAAACCCAGTAACTTGGTAGTTTAATGAAAACAAAATCCCAAAGTGAAAATTTTATACAAAAACTGAACTTTACATGGAAAGTTAGTTCCTGCCTCTTTCTTTCTTTTCTATCAAAGATTGAAAGATATGAACTAAAACGGAACATTTTTCAGAATTTCTTTCCCTCCTTTTGCTGGAGGCTGTAATAAATCAAGCAGACTTCAGTTTAATCTTCTGATTTTAACAGCCTTTGTACCTAATTAAATAACACACCCTCCAAGGGACAAGGAGAGGGAACAGCCCCTCTGTTCTCCATCCCGTTCAGCCTTTTCTTCTTGGAGAAGCAGAATGAGATGCCTTGTGCAACAGGGGATGATTGTGACCAGGGAAAAGTCTTTTTGCACACTTGGAAACACCAACCTGTTGCCTGCTCAGGCCTGGCTCAGATGAGCAGGAGCACTATGGGGTCACAGAGGCACCAGCACATCCACACGTCCCAGCACTGCACATCCCACAGTTTCCTGTACCACCTGGAAAGGGTCATCCTCAAGCAACCAAAAAAAAAACCATTCATGGCTTGTACTCAAGGAACCTTTCCTATGAAGAGCCTCCATGTGGGCACAAATAGCAACAAAAACAGAGCCCTTTGGGACCACCACCAACAGATCCAGTCTCCTCAGGAGGATGAGAGGCAAAGTGGGTTCAGAAAGGTAGAAACAGGCTCAGAGGGGTGCTGAGAGCACCCGCTTATCTCCCCACCAGCCACTCCTCCTGCCCCCAAGAGGGGTTAAGCTCCCCCAGCAAACACCACTCATTTCCCTACTTGGCCCTCAGCCAGAAGATTTTGCCTTCCAGTCATGTGAACTTTTCAATTTGAGATTGTTACAAGCTGAGCTTACATGAAACTGTTTCCTGAAACAAACTGTTCCCATTCCCCCTCCACCCCACCGTTCCTGCTAGAGCAAAGCCAAGCCTGTTTATTGATCAGCCAACAATAAAGAAAGGCCCAGAAAGTCTGATGCATCCTTTAAAAGCTGTGGAGACATGGTCTCCTATCAGGTTTGCTCAGTTTAACTACACTCCCCTCAAACATTACATCCCTTAATGTGTATTTAAACAGGTCTTAACCTCTTGGGTACATTTTCTAATGACCTCTGTTTTAACCCAGAGCATTCACTGGTGCAAATGAGATGCTGTGAGCCATGTGTGAGTCATGAGTTTTGCTGAAGTGAGAACTTGATCACTGATTCCAATAAAAACCAGATCAGATCCTATATCTTTACTTCCAAAGCCAGCCTGCCTGCTGTTTTTACCATGGCTGGATGTAAGAAACATGACATAACATCGCAGGATGTTGGGCAGAAGAAAATTAGACATGAAATTATTTCTTTCACTCGGGACCAGGATGCCCCATTAAGTTGAAAGCTTTTCTGAAGGAAGGTGAATGGGCAGTGGAAGAGGAGAAGCATTGACGGTTGTTGCTAGATACAGCACATCAGGGGGCCTGACTTATGGGATGGAGAGTCAGCATTAGGCCTGGACATCGTGTGCGTCATCCCTGCCTGCAGCACAAGGAGCAGCTCTGCCATGGCAGCAGGGGAGAAAAGAGCCAGGAGAATGTGAGGTCAGAGAGTAAAGTAACACAAATCTGGTTATGTCACAGGCAGATGGTGGAACCTCACCTGGAATAACATGTGGACATCTGCTCGTTCTTTCCTTAAGATGAAGTGTATCAGAAGGAATTAAAGGCACGGAGGGGTATAAAGAAAGTGAAAACCAGAAGAATGCAGTCAAAAGACTAGATAATATTAAAAAAAAAAGTCCTTAACAAAGCCCCCATCACCTCTGCTAAAACCAGTACCTTCCTAGCAATGGTTGCTTCTCACTTTTATACTGCTTTTTGAGAAAAGAAAACCTCTCTCCTAGAAAAGGACAGAGAAACTTTTGCTGAACTTTTCAACCAGAACTGAAGCCTGACTTTCTCAGTCCAAGCTAGGTCTCCAAAGCAGTTTCTAGGTGCATTTTCTAGGCAGATATTTCATTGTCATTGATTTAAATGGGATTTAAATATGCATTTAAGCCTGGGCTTTTCCAGAACTTGGTGACTAAATCTCCTCAGCCTCACCAAGAGAGCTGAGCCAAGCCCTGCATTGGCCATGTGCCTCAAGGAGCCCAGAGCCAGCCCATGGGAAGCATCATGTCCTGGGATCTGGGAAGAGGGAATGCACCATTAGGCTGGGCTTAGACAATCCTGGGAGCCAGTGGAAAGCAGGCTCTGCATCTCTCCCAAATCCTTTGCTAAACTGAGAACTCAAATGTACTCTGGGACACAAATGTGGTACCTCTGAGACAGAAACAGCCACAATGACAAGTGCCTGCATGTAGCAGAGAGGATTTGGAGACCTCCTGCCCTGGAGTCAGCTTTGGCCAGCTGCTGCAAGGTTTGACCTACTCAAATGACAAAAGGATTGCTGGAGGTCACCCCCACCTTCACACAGAGCCTCAGCCCAGCTTTCTCCACACTGCAAACTGCCCTCCTTCAATGGTAATGCTGATTACAATCAGGAACACACAAAGATTTCCAAACATGGAGCTGACACCTGCTTTTATTTAAAAAAACAAACACCTTTTTCCAGTTTCATATTTGGTCTTTGATCCACCTCTTCCCTATATTTTCTCAATAAGAACATTTTGGTGTTCAAGGAGCTGTCAGCCTGGGTTGGAAATGCTGAGACCTGACATTTCTAGATTAAATGTCAACCAGAAGTTTGCACACTTCCCTCATGAGCCCTTCAAGAAGCTTCAAATTGGTATTGTGTTTCACTATTACAGAAAACCCAAGTTCATACCTTCAGTTGGAGCTGAAAGAGATTGAAAGCCTCAAGGGAAGCAAGGGGGGAGAAGAAAAGACAGGTACCTGAGCAACAGGAAATACTATTCCAAACTGCAATACACAATAACTGGTGTCCATCTTTTCTTTTTCTCTAATGTATTTGAAGCCTGACTGACATAAATTGGCTTTGATTCCAGAAACTATTTTTATATAATACTAACATTTTCCCTCAACCACTGAAGCAAGGGAAATGTGGAATGGGACGTTGCCCTTCCCTTAATCCTCTCAGTCTCAGTGCCAGAGGTGGCACTGCTTCTGACAATGGAGAGTAGGATCCAAGGGAAAAACTGAAAGATTTATTCATGAAAGGAGAAGAGACAAGGAAGCATTTTTGGAGCCGGAATTGTCTCTAAAGCCCCTACCTGAGATGCGGGAAGACGTTCCAGGTTTCTTCTGCTCCCTCATTTCTTTGTGCAACTTTGCCAGAGAGAAGCCTCAGTTCCTGCTATGTAAAATGGGATTTATAGGAAGATTTTGTGTTTGTTGTGTCTTGTATGGTCTTCACAGCCAGGGACTCACCCTTACTATGCTTCTCACATGTACTGCAACAGGGCCTCGGGCCGAGATGGGAGCTCTAGGTGCCAATGTAGTCAATAAATAAGGACATAAATAATACAGTTAAAACATGTGGCTGAGAACTGGCTCTCATCCCAGAAATTCAGAGTGAGCTTCCCTGGTTTTGTTGGTTTAGTTTGATTCTAGTTTCTTGGACAAAGTAACCATTTTTTAAACTGCATTTTCAGTATTATTAAAGAAATCAACGGGGAGACCTGGACAATGACCCTAAAAATGGGCCTCATGAACATCTCCAAGAGGCAAGGAAAGAGGCAGCTAAGGGCTGTTCATGGAGCAGGCAGGATCAACACCCCCTCCCAAGCCAGATCGTTCACTTACAGCTGCATCCAAATTCCAGAATCCACATTTTTTGGATCAAGCGTATCTATAGAAAAAAAAGCATTAACACATGCACACACCCTGCAAGAGTTAAGGCTTGTGGTAAAGGCCAAATTCTTCTTCTCCCACATAGGACAAGCTCCAAAAGATGCTGTTAGAAGTAAGACCCCAAAAAAATCCCCACCGGAGCAAACATTCTGCAAGAAGTAAACACCTCCACAGCCTCCCAAGCCACCCTCCATGAGCACAGAGCGAGCTGATCACCTGAGAGCTGCTTCCTAAGCCATGAAGGCGCAGGCAAGAACTCCCACTGAATTTTGTTACTGAGAACATGGACCAATTCCACAAGACTTGGCAAATGGCTTCCAGACTGTGGCACAGCGGGACCACGATGAGAGCCTGACCTTGCACACTTGTGCACTGGGAGGCTGGGAAATAAACTGGGTGAAATCCTGCCTGTGATGAAGTCAGTGGCAAAATTCCCATTGACTTCAGACAGATCCGGGATTTCACCCATTATACTTTGGAATGTCAGAGCAGCAACCCAGTACCAGATCTCATTCCAGCCTCCCAGGTCTGCATGGAGCCACTCGTCAAGGTTCAGTGACCACTCCAGAGCACCAATTCATTCCCCAGCAGGCTCACAAGCTGCTGGTGAGCCCAGGGGAGGTGGGCAGGTTGGAGGACTCTCCATAAATGTGTCACCCAACACAGAGCAGACGGAGAAGTCTGATAACTTAGAGCAACTCCTGTGTGACTCTGCCTGGTGAGGAGCAGCGGGGACACTGCTGAAGGCTTTTGAAAACAAAAATACTTCATCACCGCCAGGGCTGGGTGACTCACTGTCCTGTGTGAAGTCTCTTTTGACAACACAATGGCATCTGAAGAGAACAGATAGAAGAGATGCTCAGCACAAAGATACACTGAAGTGAGTAACAAAGGGAAATGAAACCCAGGCAATCAAACCATCCACACTGTTACAGAACAATCCTGTGGTACTGTCTTTGCAAGAATCCAAAGACTGGGAAGGTGCTAAAGTCAGTTCATAATTCTCTGACAAAAACACACAGGTTTAGCCACGTCCTGCTGAAGCCAACAAGGGTGATTTCAGTGCCACAATCAGAGCATGTAGCTTTAATGCAATGGTTTGCCATTCATTTAAAGCTAAAACACTTCCTAGGAAGTAAGATTCTCTAAGTCATGCACCCATTCACTGCTGAAGACATGTAGGGAAACATCTACTTAGAACCACTTTTAGGTGACAGTTGTTCTCTGGGAAAAGCTGCTAATGGATCCACTGAATAGCAGCGGATGGAAAAATACAGAGTTTGGGTTTGCTCACAAGATAAAGGAGAAAAGTAAACCAAAAGTATCATTTTCTCCCAGTCAAGCCAGTTCAGAAGCTGGCCATGTCACCTACAGAATAAATACTTTTGTCTTTATGATCCTATTCAAGTATTCGAAGTGCACATTTAATGTTTGGTTCAGCTCTAAAAGGAAAAGTACTGCCAGAGAGTAGATAAAATCCAGCATCTAAACTGCAAACCATACATCTCATAGTTCACATCCCTGGAGTGGAGAATATTAAACATATCCCCAGCAAGTCTTCCTCATTCCTAATTACGAAAATTTAACACCTACCAACTTCTTAGACAAGACAACAGCAAGCCTTGAACGAGCCATGACCTGGCTCATTGAAGAAATCCTGACTTTGCTTCAAGAAAATAAATTCCTTCTAGTTACCAAAAATCACAGCTATTTAAACAGCACCAACTGCGTAACCACAGATGAATCTTCACTACTTGGTGCATACTTGAACAGGGATATGCTGCCTGATTCTGTTTACAAATAATTAAAAGCCCCACCTGTAAAATCTGCCTTGGTGAATTTACATTGCTCAAATGGTTTTCTCCAAACCCAGCTTCTTTTGTAGTGTTGAGGCCTGAAGTCAAAAAAGTTCTGCATGTTTATAATCAACAGTTCCCAAGACCTTATACAATATACAATCACCTCAGTCCAACACACACACAGGCAAGAACATGCAGAATCACAGTTCATCTTGCAAGGTGGGAGATGCTGGAATGCTAACAGATATGACCAGAAAACACATTCCAGTGTGTTAAAATTATTCCTGAACACTGGAATGATCTTGTGCTCCTTAGAACTATGAGTTGTTAATATTAGAGGAAAGGATGGTTGCTGAATTGAACCAGTAACTACTTGGCACTCCTAGACCCAGGAAAAGCGATGGTGAGAAACACATCACAGTTGCCTCTACCCCTGAGGTGGATTCTTTGCAGTGGTGCTTGTTAGAAGCACTCTGTGTTTGTCAGCCTTTCTCCTGAGCTTCTTGCATAAAAACAACAAACAACCCACAAAACCCCAACACAAGTCTCAAACAACACACATCCATCCTGTCCTAGCACAGGGATAAAGGCACCCAGCTAAGCGGTAACAGCACAGGAAACGCAGGTGTGTGGCTGGATGCAGCTTCCCTGCAGGTTTTGGCTCAGACATATCATGACACAAGCCTCGTGTGACCACAAGTCATCCTGGGTGCAGAGCTGGTGCTTGTAGTTGCAAAATAATTGTGCACACAGCAACAAAAATACGCATGTTTTGGAGTATCAGTTGAAAGAGAAAGATTTTCCTTGTGAAACTTATTCCCCTTGGGTTAGAGCTGCTGTCAGAGTTAGAGCTGTAGAGTTTGTCAGGAGGAGGGAGGGAAAGAGAGGAAAAACACTTGAGGAAGAAATAGTTGAGCTGTTTTCAAAACTGATTTTGTTTTTAAAGAGCAAAACAACCTCCACATGAACATCTCTACAAATCACATTTTTTCAGCCCTTAAAAACTGAGTTAAGAGGAGAGTTGTAACTCCCAGCAGGTGGTGAGGACACATGCTGTTATTTGTGTCGAGTGCACAGACACCCCAATCCCCCAGCCTTGCCTGAGCAGGGCCCAGGGTGATGCTGCAGAGCAAACACAGGTAACACATGACCTTAAGCCATCACCACCTAAAGTAGCCAGGCAGGCAGGGAAGCACCACTGTTTGCAGCTCATCAGCACAGAAATGAAACAGGATAGAGAACAACTTATCTGTGGTCAAAAATGGAGCTTCTGACAGAAACAAGAGCAAAACCCAGCCCCACTATTTCCCATCAAATTGTCTTCACCACAGAAGACAAATACTTTCTGGGTAGGGAAATAACTCAGATACCAGACCTGTGTTCACACAAAATCCATCTCTTTGCATTATTTGTGCATGTACAGTGAAAAATATTCCTCCAACACACAACATGGGACAATATTGCTGTATTTAAGGCACAGAACTGGGCCCATATTTCAATACAGGCCTCCCCCAACCTCCTTCCAGCTGCTGAGGTAAAGCTCTTTCTGGAGACATCAACACAGCCAGGCAAACTTCTCCTCACACCACTGATTTGCCACCAAAGCACTCCTTACTCTCAGACTGCACGTGCCAAGGCTGTGTCTCCGCACTTTATCCCTCACAGCGCCTCAGAAGGGCACCCACAGCACACCTGGCACAAGGGCTGGTGGCACCCCCTCCCCAGCACTGTACCTTGAGCCGCAGGGTCTGCTCCACACTCCGGTGCTGGCACAGGGCAGACCTCCAGTCCCCCTCCAGGAGCAAAGAGGAGAAATGGCTGCGGGTACTGCTGCAGGTGGTCTGTGAGGGCACAGCCTCCCAGCATTCCCTGCTCTGGGCCAATTAATTGCCTTAATGTGGATCACCTGGAGCAGTTAACGAGGCACAAGCCTTGGCTGGTGATTTCTCAACTGCTCTGAAATCAGCTGCTGAATAACCCCCAAATCTCGGAGTTTGGGGCGTTTGTTCTGCTGGGTTGAACCCTGGTCATTTGTCCTAAAGGCACAGCCACACAGCGGGTGGCCAAAGCGCTCCTGTCAGGCCTGTTCAGTGTGCAGGTGAGCGCCCTGGACCTGTGGTGAGTGGGTGGCTCTTTGCATAGTGTGTGCAGGTGTTTCTCATGAGAGCAGAAAGGAGCCAGGGCACCACAGGCCCACCTGCCTCCCTCCCTGTGTGCTTTTCTAGGCATCCACCTGGATTTGGGCTTTGGAGGGGGCCTTGAATGTCTCAGAAAAACTCCCTTTGAAATGCTGTTTTCTTACAAATAAAAAAATGAAAGCCTTTTAAAATGACCTCCCAATAAAGTACCAAAACATTAAAATAACAGAATTGGCTGGAAGTGCTAATTTTCAAAGAAAAAAAATGCCATTGTGTTCTGTGTTTGACCTGAGTTTATACTTTAACCACTTAATAAGTGTCAATTTTAGAACAGCCTGCTTCAAAAACACTGATAATTTTTTCCTTCACAATTTTAGAAACAAAATTCCTTTTCCTCCCATGTTAGTTACAGATCAACCTAGACAACATGGCAAAATATGTATATGTTAAAACATACCTGGTGTAGCTCCGCAACAAAATTCAGCACCTCCTGCTGAGCTCCAGGAATCTCGTAACATGTTATTGTGCACCCACTGACCTGTCAAAACACAAAATGCCCTCAGAACCTCTAACACTGACTATCTGTGCAGTAGATCACTGTACACCAGTATTCCTGGATATACTTTGTCTGTCCACTCTCTACTTGTTTGGAGCAGAGAGTAAGCAAAACGAGATGGTTTAGGCAGATGCTAACATGTCCTGAACCAGGTTTAAAGTCTTTGGACAGTAAAATACTCTTTATTTATAGTGTAGTGCTTCTTTCCCAGTTCAGGCATAGTTCAGTCCCAGCCATATAAATAATACTCTGACTGTTATAACAGAAAAACCCAGTGTATAGACCTACTTATTACACCAACCAGATAAGCCCTTTAAGGTCAGGGTAATTTATGGACTATGCTGGAACATTTATGGGCTAATTAGGCAGAGCTACAATGATAATGAATTTTATGGACACTGAAAAAACCCTGCAGATGAGCAGCCTAGCAAAGCACAGAATGTCACACAGCTTTGAAGACCATTCATCCAGCACTAGTAAAATATGGCTCTGTGAGAACTGGGGCTGTGCCGGCAGCCAAACCAGCGCTGTAAACAACTCCTGCCCCGCAGAGAGATGGGAGCTGGGAGCTCCTGCAGCCACTGGTCTTGCCTGGTAAATATGACACATGAAAATATTACATTTGTCTGGACAACAAATAGTTGCCACCAAAGCACAAAGGCACCAGCCCAGTGAAGGAAGACTGATGGGTTCCTAACTTTCATGTCTTTCAGGAGCAAACTAGATCCTGAGATTAAAAAACACTAATTCAACCCTGATTTTCTGGGGATTGAAATTAGTCAAGAAAGGTAATTGTCTTGTTCTCTCAGCAGTGGTGGTTTTGTCTGGCTCTGGAAAGAAAAGGAGTCCAGGAAAGCTGGTGGATTTTCAGGGATAACCTTCTCCAAACTCAAGAACTGTCCATGCCAACAATCTGAAAAACAATGGCAGCAGGAGCCTGCATGCATGAACACAGAGCCCCCGACAAAAATGAGCCATAAAAACGAAGCATACAAGAGGTCCAAGTAATTACAGGTGATCAGGAATACAGTCCTGGTGACAGTGGGTGACCAGACACTGGAGCAGGTTGCCCAGAGAGGTTATGGAGTCTCCACCCATGCAGGTATTTAAACCCTGAGTGGACATGGCCCTGCTCCAGCTGCCCCTGCTCAAAGCAGGGGGTGGACAGGATGGTGTCCAGAGGCTCTTCCAAGATTGTGGCACTGGTGCACAGAGGATGCTGAGCAGAGATGTGTGTGAAGTGCCACCCCACTGGTGTGCCAAAGGCACCTGAGTCAGAGCAGCTGGGGAGGTGCCTCCATCCCCTTCATGCTCAGAGCCCTTTCGGGAGGGTCAGTGTTCACAGCTTGTTTTATCCCAGCTGCAGACAGACACAGGTGGGAATGCCCTGCCCTTTGCACAACCATCCCATGGTCAGAGCTCTCATCTGTGTGGGGAGCTCTCCCAGGAGTGTTCATGTATTTTACAATAAACAATCTTGGCATAAAACAAACCAAACCAAAATGAAACCCAAGCAAAATAATCTTGGGGATTTGGGATGAGAAGCCAGGAACCCTACCTGCCAGCTGGATGCCCTGGGTGCTGTTACATACCCTTTCTTCCCAGAGTATTCTCCTCCTTGGTTCATAGGGAGCTCTCTGAATCCCCAGCCTGAGCTAAACAGAGGCCTTTGACTGTGCCAGCCAAGCCTGTAACCCCAAGGCCATGCAACAACATGAGCAGAAACAACTGGACATCTAAAGACTCATCTAAAAGACTCTGCAATACATATGTCAGCTTCCCTGTTGTGTTTTTTCTGATTCTGTTTGCCTGCTTTGCCTTACAGCACATCTCAGCATGAAAGCAAACAGCTCAGAGATCCCTAATCCCCTCACTGCCGTTCCTACGCTGTTATCTCAGGGCAGAAGGTTTGGCTTTGCAGCCACACATTGCATGTCACACCTCAGCATATTGATTTAGCAACAGCTTCCTCTGATTTACAGCTGCAACTGACAGTAGAAGTGGTTCCTGTACAAAAAAATACATGACAAAATGTGGCATAGTCAGTAGAAATTAATTTAAAGCCACTAAATCTGCCCTGGGAATAGTCCTGTGCTTCTAAGTTAAGCACACTCTGGGGTTTACAGGTATTTAAGCACAGCTCACCTCTATGCTGTCCAGTATTTCAGGTGGTGTTTGACCAACTACAATTGCAAATTGAAGGTAAATATGATTTTCAAAAGCTCCTCAAACAGTGTTTTTGTTACTCTCAGTAGCAGTTAGTACCCAAATCAACAGGGACCTGAGAGTGTTTCCTCCAACTGAACGAGGAGACTTCAATCCTGAAATGAACTGGCTCAAAAAGCTCAAAGACTTGGTCCTGGGAAGGATCCTAGGTGCCTTCTGGAAATCTCCCTGCGCCCAGTGAGGAAAAGTGGCCTTCAGGCTTAGCAGCACTGAGCAGGGAATATCCAAGTATGTGACTTAGGGACTTGGAATGGGCTTTCCCCCGTAGTGGTACTGAAGGGGGCACAGCTAAAACAGCAAAGAGAAAACACTCACTTGCACCTAAAATCTGGACTCTTTGGGACAGGAACTTTGGGCCTGCTAATTCATTAAGTGCCTGCTGATACAGCTAATTAGAGATAGGAAAATCAGATGGGAGCCACATCTCCCAGGCCAGACCTCTGCAGCTGGGCTCACCTTCAAACCCCACTTCATGGCCAACTAGAGATGCTTTTTTCAGGGGCTGATTCATTTGTCCCATTTCAGGGTGAGCTCTGGGCTCAGAGCCCGTTTTTCTGCCCTGGGAGCACCAGGGGGCTGGTTCCCATGTGGCTCTGAGCATCAGCCTCTGTAGGTGGATGAATTTAGGCGAGACAAGTCCTCTCTCTCCTGAAGGGATGCCATATCCCATTGAAATCATGAAGGGTTAGCCACTCCCATGCTTTGGCTATCCCTCTAGTCTCTGCCATTGATTTATATGCTCATTAATACACATTAATTCATATACACATCAATATATGACCTTTTGTCTTGGTATGCATCTGCTTGGGGTTTGGTTTATTGGGGCACCAAATAATGTCACAATTTCTCATGGGAATACCTGAACAACTTGTAAATTCACACATACAACTGAGTGTGTTAGAACAGAACTCAATGAAAAACAGAAATCCACTGAAACACGCCAACAGTCAAAACACATTCTTGGAGATTCTCTATTTTCTTTAGGTTTCTGAAACACTGAACACACAAATGGTTTTGACACAATTACTAGGACCCTTCAGGCTTTCCCCTCTTTTATTTTTCCCCTACTTGAAAATGGAGTGACATTGTAAGTATTCTGATGTGTTCTGATCACCTTTCACATCTCATACTGTTTTCCAGTCCAAAAAAGTGGGTAAACAGGATAAAAATAAATGAAAAATAGGAGGCTGGAATTGCAGCTAAGCCACGGCAATGCCACAACTGAATAAGGAAGCAAAAATTTGGTTTACAGAAACCAAAATATATAAATCTTTCAGTCTAGTACTTCATTCTGATTTAGCAAAAAACCCCATTTTCCCATATTTCCTTCTCAGCCTGACTGGAGATGAAAACTTGTGGTGTATTAATCCCTTCCTAAATTAGATATGCTCTCTGAAAGTATGGAATCGTGGGCTATAAATGGCCTAGCATTAATTGCAGTAATTTCCCCATGGCTAAAATGGATGTTGCAGGGCCTTTTATTCCCTTAAATTCTCTTCCTCCTTTCTTTAAATAGCTGGAGTGCGAATGTCGCCTGACATTTCTGTTCCTTTGGGGAGCAGTTGCACCGCCTGACCCTTGGCTGTGTCTCCCAGAAGCTGCAGTCATTTTCAGTTAAGGGTAATTGGCAGCAGAATACACTTTGTTCTGCATAGTGTTAAAAATGGGGGACTTTGTTTTGCCAACCTTCCTGAACTTCCTTTCAGTTCAACGAAGGAGTGCAACATTTGTATAAGAAAGAAATATTGTCTTCAATGGGAAATGTATTCCATGTGTGTTATAATTTATATTATGACAGATCTTTCTTAATGTACAATATTGTTATTCACCGGGTGGAAAGAAACTTTATCAACTTCTTTCTTTCTTTCAGGAAAAAAAGGAGTTCTTTGAGGTGACCATAATTTTTATTTGCGGAAATATGTGATAAATTTGAATAATAAATTTATATTAAACCTCCCATTTGTATTCGATTTCCTTCATAAATCTGGGTAAGATGTCAGCTGAGCTGTTCATATATAAAATATTAGAACAAACATTGCCTGTCTAATTGAAAAATCTGTCTTCATCAAGGACCTGGAGCTGAGCTTAAGAATGAAAGATGGAGGCTTTATTTAATGCAGCTCTGCCCTGACTGTCATGAATGCTGTCTTTTTCCTCCCCTTCACCACCTCAACAGGAATAGCAAAGCTCTATTCCCCAACTGGTCTTAAAGGCAGAAACACAAAGATATGCAGAGAAAGGAATGGTCGCTGGTGTCTGTGGAGTGCTTTAAGGGACTTATGTTCGCCAGCGTTAATCCTCCTGCACTTACAGGATGGGAGTTGCAATCCCTACTGGATTGGTTGGCCCAGGCTCAAAATTTACAGCTAATGTAATAATCTTCCAGGGTCACCCCATGGGGTCACTCCCGTTATCACCAGAGGATGTAACCACAACAGTGGGGAGAGATAAAGGCGAAAGCAGAAAGGGAAATGAAAAAGGAGGCTGGGAGGGTTTCGCAGACCAAGGAAAGAAAAAAAGAAGGAAAGAAAGGGGCAAAAAGAGAGCATATGTGTGTTTTCAGAACCGCTGGGATTTCCCTGGCTGATTTAAAGCTCAGAGAGTGACTGTGAAAACCTGCCAACCCCACCAGCATGCCCTGATCCAGCCAGGCTTTCACGAGAGCCAGTGCAACGTCGGTCCCAGTTTGAAATGGAGACAGGGCACTCTGTGGCCCCTGGAGCAGGTGAGGGTGAGAGCCAGAGGGACTGGGAGGGGACCCAGAGAGAGCAGCAGCCCAGGAAGCCCAGTTGAAGGGTGGAGGGTGCCTGCTCTGCTCACGGGGGCACAGGGCTCGACCCTGCTGAGCTTCACAGACATGCAGTGGGGGTGAGCAGGACCCTCCCAGTTTGTTATTCCAGAATAAAAATGCCCAAGTGCCTGGTAATTAACAATTCAAGGGTCTCTGAAGCTCTTTCAAAGTTCACTTGTAAGGATGTGTGTAAGACTTTTCTTTGCTGCCCTCAGGAAGCACTGAGGTGAGTGAATGTGAAACAATGCTGGTTTGTAGAGAGCAGTCACCAGAGGAGATAAACCTCTACTTTTGTCAAGCTGGATCCTTCCCAGGGCCTCACAAAGAGCTCGGGGAGGGTGGAGGCCGCAGTGCTACGGACAGGGAGGAGCTGCATCCAGATGTGGACTTGGCTGGCAGCAGACAGACTTGTGCAATGCTTTGAGCTGGATCAGGTCAGAGATACGGCCCTGGCACCTCCTGCAGATGGGAGCAGCTGCTGGGCTGCTAATCCACAGCTCTGGAAAACTGTGTTCAGTTTTTATCCCATCAGACACTTTCCCTACGACCTTGTTCAAAGCACTTGGCTCCTCCAAACCTTGGAAGTCTTTCATCTGTGGCCCTGGTGCTCCCCCCACAGAGCCAAGGGTCTTCGCACTGGCCTCGGAGCTGCTTTGTGTCCAGCCCTAAGCAAAGGGGCAACTTGGGTAACAAGGAGGAATTTGGAGAGGAGAAAGAACAAAGAACTGTCAAGGAGGCCTAAGAAGATGTAACTTGCACAAAAACCAAAATCTCAGCGTAAGGCACGGTCATGGGTCTATTCTGATGGACACTAAAGGTGGCATGACATCAATATTAATAAATAATCCTGTGGCCACTGAAAACTTTATCTTCCATCTTTTGGAAGGATATTCTGGACCAAAGGACATTTCTAAAAGTTCAATCTCTACTTGTGACTCTTCAAGCACCTCACCAGCACCTTTGTGAAGGGAGGAGGTGGATGAAAAGCACCTATTTTAGCATGTCAAGCTCTCCTTTGACTCGAGGATCTCCCAACCCATAAAACTCCCGGTAAAGAGAAGTGTGAGTACATTGGAAAGACAGGAAAAGGGAACTGATGACTTCAACCAGTGTAAAGAAAACCAGAGACTAAGAAATTTGTCAAAAAACTATCAGTCTGTCAAAAGAAAATAAACTACATCTCTGCTGCACTCAGAAATGAAACCAGTATCAGCCTCAGCCTTCAAAGTCCTGGAGATCATGTGTCTCTTCTTGGTAGCTGGAAATTCATCCAAGGCTTAAGACAATCTCATTTGTCTCCTGTTGCAGGTTTTTGGCCCCAATAATTTTTCATGTAGGCAGTACTGCTACAGTGGAATTACAGCCCAGCAATGCCTTTCACCTTTCAGGGAGAAACTAGGGAGGGATAGGATGACTTGTGATAGAAATATTTTTTGTTCAGCCAAAAAGATAAGGAAAAAACCCCCATTAACCGCAACACAAGTACTCGGTAAGAACCTAAGAAAACTGGAATGAATATTCTTCAACTCCTGAACAAATCTGCAAATCAAAATGTCTCATTTTCTGGTTTTGATGAAACACAGAAACACCCCAACGAAAGTAGAAACTTTCTGTGATTTGCTTGCTTTGGCAGAAATTAAATAGTTTCTGATAACAACTTTTATGAACACTGCTTTTACCAGCCTTTGCTCTCACCATCCCTTTATTAAAATCTAGGGAAGCCTCTTATTAAAAGACATGTAAAGGAATAAGCTAAAAGCAGATCACCTCTCAGTTTGCATTAAGGGATAGTGGAGATGTAGAGGAGGTGGCTTCCAACCAAAGTCAAAGGAAGACTCTGCCAATGTCACTGGGGACAACATGCAGGTGGCAGCAGGGAGTTCAGTCACAGACCCTCCTGCAATGCTACATGTCAGGAGTAGGAGCCCTGAACTAAGTCTCAAGAGGACCATAACAGACTGGGAGCAGATGCCAGAAACGGCAACTGCCAACCGTGCTAGAAATGGCCACCAACCATCCTGCTTCCCTGATAAGATGATCCAAAACTAAAGGGTTCAGCATAGCACTGCTGCACATCTTACACCTCAGCAGGTAGGTTTGTTCTCAGGTCTCACAACTACCAACACACACTTTATGAATACACACTTACACAGGCAATAAGAGGAAGGCAGGAGGTTAACGCTGCCTCTGGAGGCTCCTGACTCTGGGAGATACAGCGGCTGATGGGAGCAGTGTTCACCCTTGGCAGTTTCCATTTGATACTGTAATTTATGGAATGACCTGTCTGTTAACCCTGCCCCACTCTCGCTGCACCAGCAGCAATTCAGGTGGAGCTCAATAACCTCTGTCATTGTCCCGGCCTGCCATGAGGTTTCTCAGCTCAATGCCACACTTGAATGAAACTCTGTCATTATGCTATATTTAGGTAATGAAAGGTGTAATTAGCTTTGTTCTGCTGCAAGCTGATCCGACCCTGTATGCATTATAAAAGGTAATAAAATAGGTGCCCAGATATAAAACCCTGAATAAGCATATTATTCGGTGTAATTTCACAAGTCAAAAACCGATGAAAGAATTGGGGTGAGGGAGCCTCAGCCGCTGCAGTGCCCAACCAGGCACGCCGTGAGAAGCCACGCAGAAAGTGCAGCCAAGGGATGTCGAGGCATCAACAGAGCCAATACTGAACCAGTCCCCCGCTGGTGCAGCTTTTCTATAATTGATGGCATTTTGTGTTGATTGCTTTCCTATTACAGCCCTGTATCTTATCTCCCCATTGTGAGGGGAGCAGCTTTATGTTATTGTCAGCAGCTCTCCAGAGCCAGCATTATCCCGGGCCCACGGCCTTTGTGGGGCTGTCGGCTTGTCATTAATTGTCCTGCCTGACCTTTGTCTGGGACTTTGGCCATCTGCTTTATCGCACCCCATCAGCCTTCGGGAGGAATGAACGGAACTGATAATATAAAAGTCCTGGCAGGAGAGATACTGGGCTAGAAGCTCTGGATGCCAAATGAGTCAGTCCTTGGGACATCACACATTTTCTTAGCATGAGTAATTCCAGTGGGGGAAAGGAGTTTTGTCGTATTTGCAAAAAAATTCTGGCATGTTTGATATGGGTGCTATTCGCACCAGCAGGTCCTTGCTGATTTATACCAGGTGAGTGTCACCACAGCTTTGGACTGTGCCTTAGCTTTTCAGGGAATATCCTGAATGCTTTGCTTGTTTCCAAGACAGTGGAAAATCATGCAATGGCTCATACTCTCCACATCCACGCCATGTTCCTAGAGATGAGATACTCCTCCAATCCCCCTTGATTCCAGCTGCAGCAGGACCAAAGCTCCATAGTAAAATATGCCAGTGGAAAAATCCCTCTTCTGCTATACCAGAGGCTGACCTGGTATCTATCGGTGGTTGGGAGTCTTGAGCAAGGACGAAAATGTGGGCACCTGAGCCACCAGCTCCTGGTAGGGCGGCTGGTACTGCCCATCCACGGAGCTCTGGGACTTCGCAGTGCCTCACACATGTTTGGAAGGGACTATAGCATTTGAGTGTGTGGGTTCACCCTCTCGTGCCCATGTCACCCATTGTTCTCTTGGATGTGGCTGCTCCTGAGTGTCCCACAGACCATTCCCCACACGTGGTGGGGGGCTGGGAGTGTCTGGCCCAGCGTACACACAAAACACACCTTGGAGGAGCCAACTCCAGGGTGCTGGACAACATTTTCACGTAGCGGCCATGATCAAAAGGCTGCTGGAGTCACGGGAAAGGCGCATCTCTCCCATGGACTCCAGTGGGCTTTAAAGCAGGGCCTGTGATCAGCAGCCTATGAAGTCTCCTCAGGAAAGTCTCCCACAATAAAGATGTTTCACCTGATGCAGGTGCTTGTAAAACATTTCTCAAGCAATTATAAACAGGTAATGCTGAAATTGCGTGGGAATAGACACAGGGAAACAGTTCTGTTTGCTCTTTGCTAATGACCAGGACTATGGGTGTTTGCTCCCTGCTGGGAAGAAGGAGTTTCTCAGACATATTCCCTAGGTGAGGCAGGAGCTGATGGTAAATATGCCCAAAGTACCCAAAGGCAAATATTCCAGTTATTGCCCTCTAGTCTGGCTGGGACCACCAAGTGACTTGTGCACACCAATCTCCTCATTCCACTTTACCACAACTTGCTCTTCTTTCCCTCTGCTGGGTCTCCTACCCCTAATTTTCTTGCCATGCATGAAGGAATAAATGTTTTCAATAGCTTGAATGTAGTTATCTTCTAAAAAAAAAGGCACTGACTCTCAGAGAAGCCTTTAGACCAGCACTAAAAATCTCCTGCAGCAACAATGGTAAGAGAGACATTAAAAGAGCCCTTAAAAATTCACAGCATTTGCTTCTTTTTAAAATTTTTTCCCTTGTGTGTGGTATTTAATCAATTCTTGCAATTATATTATTTCCCAATAGCACATTGCCTTTATCAGAATAAAGTTTTCCTACCCTCATATCCAGCACCCACATTCTAGGATACAGGAAAAATCCACGAAGCAGCCAGGAGTATGAAGGCAGATGTGGGGACACCAATTCAAATCCACCCTGGCCACCAGAGATTTACCCCAGGAATTACAAGGCAGAAAGCCCTGTGTTTCTTGTGAGGTCAAAACAGATTTCCCAACAATCCTCTTGGATCTCCAGTCTTCTGAATTAGTTCATCTGGAGCTTGTCTATCAAGCAAAATCAACACACCAGCTACAAGCAGTCATACAGCTGATTTTTCCCCCTTTTTTTCCCCACAAAGAGCCAGACAAAGCCACAGCAAGACCCTCCATGTCTGCAAGCCCCAACCTGCCATGGGCCCAGCTGGACACAGCCTCGGAGCAACCCACAGCAAACACCTCCCCAGATCCACAGCAGGACATGGCAGCCGCCCACACTTTCACTCAGGAATGCCTCTGGTCTCAGGAGATGATGGATATTTTCTCCTGATGCTCCCCATGGAAAAACAAACAAACACACACACACCTTCTGACAGCCCCATAACCTGGCTACTACTGGGGGGCGGGAAGCCTCACCCTGCCAGTAGAAAATTACTCCTGTGTTCAGGCAGGCACAGAGAGCACCAGGTACCCTGCTCTGCCACAAACTTCCTCCTCAGCCTTGGGAAAGTCACTTAACTGCCACAATTTGGATATTAATGGGCGTGAGATGCATGAATATTTTTCCATTTGCTCTTGGTAAAGTCGAGGTAATGGCTGGGCTCTACCTCGCAGGGGGGTGGTGAGAAAAAACCAATAAAGGTGGTAAGACAGTCCCAGCCTGCTGGGATGGGGGCCACACACATTCCTGAAATAGATTTCCTTGGGGTCAAGTTTCTCTCGAGGTGGTATTTCGAAAGCTAAACATGAAGGGGTAATGAATTACTGCTCGGGATAAAGCCAGTCCTCAGCTATTCATAGTTTGGATATATCTCACAATGTTTTTATCAGGGCCAGCTCCAGTGCTTATTAAAAATCCCAGTAATGTCCTGTTCCACTGGCTTTCTCTGGCCTTAGGTGATACTGCTTGCTGAATACAATGAAAATGTGACACTTGAAAATAAATGTGTTCTTTCCAAGGAAATCTGGCTCGGACGCCTGATAAATTCCACCATTCACTCAGCTGCTGGAATTTGAAGAATCCCTCCCCATCCTTCAGCTGGTATTTTCTTAAAAGTAACTATCAGGAATTATCAAACGTGGGGAATTCCCGAAGGCCCTAACATCCCAGCTGGATCAAAGTGTGGCGCTGATAAGATCAGTGACTGAGTACATCCCCATTCTGTGGAAGGTAGGTGGGCGGAAGGATAAATACAGTAGAGGCCATGCCAGAAGCTAATGCAGAACAAACACTGAGCTACCCCAGATGCATTTTCATCTGGCTTTGTCTGTGACAGACCATCTTCCCACCTGCGGAGAGAGGAGCGCTTCAGGCAGATTTCAGCTGGCACCGGCTCACTTTTAGCACCTCAGCTCCCCTGCCCAGCCCAGATCCCTCTCCCAAGCAGAGCAGGGCACTTCCCGAGCAAGGCAAAAGAGATGAGATTCTACTCGTAGCCTAACACTGGAGAAGACAGCTTGTGTCTGAAGGAGATGGACTGAATGTGGTTTTCCACAGTTCCTGCACAGTTTACATTCCTTTAAACTTCCCACAAAGCTGAAATGCCTTTAAAGTCCTCTCAAAGATACCAGGTCTCCTATGGTTTCTTGCCAAAAGGTAGTTGAGACTTCATGTTTCATCTTAAATCAAGAGAGCTTTAGTGATTCCATGTTCCTGCAGCAGATGTTGAAATCTGTCATGGAAAAGTGTTTTTGGAACACAAGGCTCCTGCTTCCCAATCAAGGGTGTTTGGGCAAACTTTGCAAACAGAAATAGATGCACACTCATATTCATGCACTCACCTCAACTAGAGGCAATACCTGTGGATGCAGGGGCTGCCACTGCCTGTTTCGTTTTCTCGTTCACATTGAGAGTTTTCCAAAATGTCGACAAGGGAAAATTAAAAATAATGAATTCTGCACCCTCTCTGGGTTTCCCTCTGTCAGATCCCCATCCCACCCACAAGGTGCAGTACTACTGTCTGCACACAGCAAAGAACTGCAGAGCTTATTCCTCTCCATTAAGGTATTTAGCAGATGTACAAAAGACATGTTTTTACCAACCTGAGTTATAAGAAAATCAAAGTAAAGGGGAAATCCTAACAGCATAAAAGCAGCACTAAGTGGAAATATTACAACACAAGAGCAGGTGCTGCTTTGGCAACAGACACTGATATCACAAGGTGTTTGGAGAGAAGATGCTGCACATTCTCAACATTTCAGTGGCATTTATCTTTCTACCTTTTGAATATTTTTATATGGCCATTGCCTGGCAGTTGCCAGGTAGGAATCAAATCAAGCTGGGTCATTGCTTTTCATTTTGCTTCCCTGACTTACTGTAACAGTTGTGAGGTTGGTTGGTGTAGAATGGAAATGTCAGGGGAAGCATTTTTTTATTAGTGGCTTCTGGAGGAAATGTGCCAATAACTGTGCTACCATTATTTGCTTCACCAGTCTGAATTCACGTGAAGCTAGAGAGCTGATGTCAGGACCAGGGATTGCTGACACCACCATCTGCTGGGAATGGAGACGTGTTAGGACTTTGCCTATTTTAGGTTTTATGATTATTTTACTACTCATTTTAATGCCAGAGTTTCCATTTTTCACATCCTGATTGCTTTCAGGTGCATCAGTTCATATAATACCAGCAGAGGATGCATTTTTAAAATGTTTTTCCAAGGACCTGGAAAAGAAATTCTTAGGATTTTCCTGCTCTGTGGGGTCACTCACGGTGTAGGCTCTGTTAGTGCTCCTGTTTGGTTGCTAATGTGATGAATTAATGTTTTTTAAAATGGGTTCAATGCTTCACAGGCAGCGCACACATCATCTCATAAATGTGACGTGAAGAGAAAAACAGCAGCACATAACAATATTATCACACTGAAAGTTTGAGTGAAATGCATTAAAAATTCTCTCTGATGGCAAAAGCATTCTGTAAGTTTTTGACTTTCCAGTTTGTACGGAAAACAAGGCAGCACTCCCCGTGCTCAAAGACAAATGTGATTTTTCCAAGATCTTTTATCTTCTGCAAAAGGCTTTTTGAGGAGGAATGTGTGAGGAAGTGGCAATGACAGACAGGTAACTATTAAAGGTGACAGAAGCAGGATGTGGTGCTCAGAAGTGTTTCAAAGACCCAACCAGCAAAACTGAGTCTGGCTGCTTTCAGCAAGATTTGCAAGTGCGTAGTAAAGTTAAGCATATGCTCAAATAGTAGTAGGTTGAATAAGGATGGACTTATGCACATATTCAAGCTCTTTGATGAAGTTTCTTATTAGGTTTCATTTTATACAACTGAAAGTGCCGGGGTGAGTTGCTGGGATGTTAATAGAGAGTGTCTTTGCTGACCAAGCTCAGACAGTGGGTGGAAAAAGTTGTGGAATGGTGTTAAAGAGCATTCCAGAGCAAAATTAGCTCTGCTTCACATTATATATATTTCAAAACATGGGCAAACTGTTAATAACAAGATGAGACATCAAGGCATGCATCAAGGATAACGAGTTAATCATTAAATTATTCCTGTCTGTTTACATTGTCAGACAAAGTAGCAGTCAAAACATTCAGAACGTTGCCTCAGCGCTAGAAAATCCACAGGGAAAATACCTTTTCGGCACTTAAAATAACAATTTTTGAGCTACTGAGTCATCAAAATTAGTTCTGCACTGTTAAACTTTAAAGGAATTCTGCAGATAAAGGAGTCCATGAAGTGACTCTGAGTCAATTGTGCGATGAAAACGATTTATGCTGGAAAACAAAAAGCCCCCCTCACTATTACTTTTGGTATTTTCTCATCTTCACCAACATCAAGCACTGTTGTTTCTGTGCTCGACTAAAGGCATTTAACAGACTAACACGGTGAGAGTGATCTGCTTAACGACCACACTGATTCATGCAGAAGATTAGAGCTGCCTCCCCATCCCCACTACAACACCACTCCGGAGAGGACAATGTTTTTCCTTCCCTCACTGGGATCAGTGGTATCTCATTCCATGCCACAGGCTCCTCAGAAATGCTCGGAAATGATGGGGAAGGGGTTGACTTTCTTAAGGTTCACCTGCTCATCTCAAAGAATGACATGGCTGACAAGGCACCAGCCTTTCAGCTCTGTGTGGTTTAGCAGCTCTGCTTCGGGATTCCCAAAGATGTTTAAGGGCACAGCAGAATTGTTCTGGACAGCTGCGATTCCTCCTAATGTGACTGTTAATGGGTTATGGAAAATGGGAAGATGCATATGAAAAGGAAGATACAGATCTAGAGTAATTTTCTATGTTTGTTTACAGAATGTCTGTACATAACTCCTACAGAGTTACTCCCACCCTAGGTGAGCATACTGTCCTCAGCCTGAAGATTTAAAATGTTTGGAGAAAACTATGAATTATTTTGATGTCAAATGTCCTCAGCCATTTCTTCAGTGAGACATTCTTTTAATGAATCCCTTAAGATATTGTCACTTGTTTGCTGCTTCACTCTAATGATGTGTAGTGGGCACTATTGTCTGTCTCTTTATCTGGTTCCTGGTCACTGCTGGCCGCAAGCCACGAACTGATCTCCAACCCTCTCCTTGTCGCACCATCCCGGACAGCCAAGTGTCCCACTGCAACACCACGGGCTGCAAACACCCTCAAACACAGCCTCCTTTCTTAGGAAAGCACTTGGGCAGCGCTATAGATCTCTGTGACAGAGATCCCCAGCCATTCAAATTCCTGCAGTTGGGATCATTTGGAACCACACAGCTGCCTGCAAAGTTACAGCTGAGCTCCCCATCCCCTTGGCAGCCCCACGGGTGGTCAGCACGGAGCGGGCAACACGAGCGTGTCCCGGCGTTCCTGAGCTCCCACGGCTCTTCCCCGGAGGATTTTCCCCGCCCGGATGCCTGGATCTGTGCCCCGGGGCCGTGTTGCTGCACGCAGGGTGGTGGTTCCCCTGGCCCCGCTGCAGAATGCGGAGGAGATAACCGGGCCCGGCAGCCCCGGGCGGCCGCACAGGAACGGAGCCCTCAGCCTGCAGTTTTTCAAGCAGCTTTGTGATTATCAGCAATTACCTAACTGGGTTGGGTATTTCCACTCCTGCCCGTCTCTTGTTTGGTCACAAGATGGTTAATTAGAGAGATGAAGAGGGTTTCATTATATCCTCATTGCTGCCTTTCAAGGGGGAAGAATTGCAGAAATGCAACAAGCCCAATTTCCTCGCAGTCAAAAGATTAATTTGAAAGCTGTCTGGTGAAAGTATATTTTTTCTGAAGCTATAATACACTTGCAGCTACTGGGACAGTGGAGGCTGTAAAATATCTATCAGACATAACATATGAAGTGAGAACTCATTCAATGTTTCAAAAACAATTCTCAGGAGGATAAAGTCTTTGTTGATAGTACCTTCTTTAGCAAGTTTTTAATGATTATTATTTCCTCATCAAAACCATTTTCTACACTGATTGGTATGCTCAGTTCTTGGGTATTTCCACACACTAGTGGTGTTTGTTGTTTTATTTGAGAAAAGTGAGATTTTTGCATTGGGATGAAGAGTGATCTTTACTTCTCTCAAAGCCACGTGGGTCAATATATCCCCACTGGGAAACAATTTGACCATTACTTCGGACAACAAACATAATGTGTGAAAGAATGAATGGAAAACAACTAGAATTGCACGAATGTTTAGCAAAGCTTGAAAATATTTTATAAGCACATTTTTGCTTCATAGAAAGAGAAAACAAACACTGAAAGCTACCACTTTTTAGACCTATTTTCTACTAAAGGATAGTTTGAACAGCTCTAAAACTGCCACAGAACAGGACTTTAAACAAGATGGGGAAGATAATTCCTGACCTTTGAGTATCGCGAACCTTTACTCAAGTAAAGAATGATTCATGATGACTGCATGAATCCATGGAGGGGACTTGGTTTGCAGCAAACTTCCAGGATGAGCATTTCAGTGAGCCCCACTGGTGAGCAAATTCCCACGACATTGTGCCATAGCTCATGACACTGCACAGACCACGGGGCATGCCATGGCCCAGGGGAAGAGCTCTAGGATATGGAATACATTTTGGTTTGAATTATTGTTAACCCCTGGAGCCCAGGAGCTGACTGCCATGGCAGCACATTGCTGAGGTCCAGACAGGCTTAGGAGGGTAAAGAACAGCATTTCATGCCACTAATATACTGCTGCAGCCTTTTAACACTAACAGAACGGTGTAAGCAACTGGGGAAGGGCAGAGCTTTGCAATTCAAAGGCAACAAGAGGCCCTAGAAATTTCAGTTTGATTTGATATTCACATCTTATGAAAATCTCTAATAAGGGAGTAGGAAGCATCTTCATGGCCACAAGCAGCACAGAGGAATGGGAGGCGGAAGCCAGATGTGGTACGAAGCACACAAAACAGCAATTCCCAGTCCACTTTCTGTTTTGGACCAATATATTCCTGTTTTTCTTTCTTCAGTGTAGCATCACTGCCACTCTTTCTGCAAAGCTGCAGCTGACAGGCCACTATTCTAGCAGAAATAATGCGAGTGGTGCCACTATTGTACATACACTGGGCACAATTCCTGAAGAATATCCTCAGATTCACCTGTACTGAGCCTAATTGCTGCTCATACAGCAATTAATACTCATATGTTTAAGACAAAACATACCTCCAAGTAATCTTGTGCATAACCATAATTTCACATTTGTTTTGATGGTGTTTTGAAAGCTTAAGCCTCATTTTCCTTCTTATCTGCTAGCACAGAAGAATGATATTATGTTTTCTACTGGCATATGTTTGCTACTGTTTTTGTGCAGCTTCATGGCAGTCAAGGCAGGAATGCTCCATGCCAAATGGATCTGGGAACTGACTGGGTCTCATGGGGAGATGACAGGGCTATTCCTGGTTATCCATCTCTGAGACAGAAGGGAGGTGCTCTGCGCAGTGCCTTGAGGGACCATACCTTGTTTTATCTCCATCTTTTGCACTGTTATGGGTAACTGATCACAACTTCAATGTTTTGCTTCATAAGAGCACGTATCCTCTCAAGCACGTATCCTCTCAAGAGATGCTGTAAGATAGAGGTGGATTCCTAGGCTGGTACAAACAAGCAGATGTTCCTTTTGAACATACACAGAGAAACCAACTGCTCTCATAATCCTACAGGACCTCCAAGAGAGATTGAAGAGTTCATTTCTTTTGCCCCTGAAGCAGCGAGCACTGCTCAGCGCTGACTTCTCCAAATAGTCACGGGTGAACAAATCCTGGCCTTTTGCAGTGCAAGGACCTGTTGCCTTTTTTCACTCAATTGAGCTGATTTCATGTTCCAAGGCGTACAGGAAGCAATGGCACCTTCAGTGGGAATGAAATCCGTGTTCCTGCAGTTCCTTGCTATTGATGAGATATGACCTGACAAGGCTGATCTCCGATTTCCGGCTCTGCGGAGAGCCTCCCCAGCCCACCCTGGGGACGGGGACAGGGACAGTGCCCTGCTCTTCCCCCTCCACACCCCGCTCCACACCACCCATGTCCAGTGGCATGGGAATTACACGTTAGGAGTGGAAACACCACTCAAGCTGCCTCCCCGCAGAGGTTATTTACTTGCTTCAAATGTCAGCTGGGCTATTTTTCTCCCCCTCTCTCCCTCCCTCTCTCCTTCCCCTCCTCCTCCAAGATCCTCACCTAGCAAAGATGATGAAATGCCAAGAAGAAATGTCACTCCAGCAAGTAAGTTTGCTTTGGGGCATAAGTTGCACTTTGATAATGGTATTTGTTCTGTGGGTGGTCAAATTCCGCTCCGCCTCCCCTTTTTGGTCCTAACCATTATCTCACCCAAAGATAAGGTTCATTAGTAGCTCCTCTGAGCTGTGGACACTGCAGAGCTCATGAAGAAGCATGCTCATCAGTGATAGTGCTTATTAGTGATTGCTGCTTTCATGCACCTTTTAGATTTATTTTGCTGCTTTCTCTAGGTGGGAAGTCCTTAAAAAACTTTCAAAACCAGGCTCATTTTAAGGCACACGTATATGTGCAACACATGCATACACATAAGGGTACGTGTATTGTTTATGGGCACAATTAAATCTAACTTTAGTTTGTGCTGGGGCTCACAGTTTTACTGAAAATAATAAATTTCTAACCTTGAAAACAAACCCCAATTCATTTATACCATTTTTCCCAAGCTTGGTCTGAGATTCAGGTCTGTCTCTCTTTTGCAGCCTAAGTGACAGCATTATCCTGCAGTTCTGGCAGCAGAAAGAGATATTCCCGTTGGTTAGGAGGAGGCTTCCTAATTCTATAGCTTATGAAGATAACATCAAGAAAATATAAAAAAGTCTGGCATAATTTCTCTTAAAACTGATTCACACCTTAAAGCTTAACTCCTAAAAACATTTAGTTGCTTTTTATCGGCATAACCTATTTCAGGAGGAAGGAAAAAAGAGATCCTGGAATGTGTCCTGCATCTACTCCAGGAGAACTGCACAACTTTTCACGCACCAGCACTGTCAAACTCCTGTAACTTTCTAGGTAGAGACAATATGAACAAGACGAGTATGAGGAGATAACATAAGCATATAAAATAAGGAGCAGTGCTCAGAAAGTAGGCTGGAACAACTATTTATCCTTTTTTTTTTTTTTTTTTTGTGTGTGTGTATAGCATGAACAATGAGCTAACAACCTGAAAGGAATACTTTTCTATGGAACAGAAATCTAGGTAGTGCCATTCTTCACCCTACGATTACACTGTCATCATGAATACAGTGAAAAGAGTAATAAAATCCCACATCTATCTACAGGAAAATAATAAACACAATAGCTACAAAGGGTAATATTATAGAAATATAATAGCTACAAATGGTGAGTAAACAAAAGCTTTTGAATGCATAAAACCTTTCAATTTTCAGGGCATAGAATCTACATTTTGCTGCTTTGGGGATGGGTTTTTATGTGCCTATTGCACACTTACCTCCCCCAAAATGGTTTTTCTTGGCTGCTGTCAGAGGCAGCTCCTGACCAACTGCATCCCTGGCTGTGCCACACAACCCATATCCCCATGGGCACTGCAAAGAAATGAACGCAATCTCAAACTGCAGAGTCAGGTTTCCTCCCTCAAACTGCACTAGTAAGCTCATCAATGATAATGAGCAAAAGAATAATAATGGAAAAGGATTCAAATTTGAAAAATATCCAAAGTTTCACTTTTGTTTTCATGGGCTTTGCCACTAAGTTAAAGGACTGACTAACAGTGAGGTAAAATTTTGTTCTCAGATTCATTTAATTTACTCTGCAAGACACAGAGGGTTGCAAGGGCAGACATGAGGACTGAATTTGGCTTTTGAGAGGCTTAAAATACTAACCAGACCCTGGAAACTGCCGTTATCTCAACATCAATTTCCAACCTGATTAGGGAGAAAAGTTTCATTTGGTGTCTGTGTCGATTCCCAAACTATGAGGTCATACAGCACTGGCCCCGAAACTCCATCCCCTCTTATCCTCTTAGCCCTTTACACAAGGAATGTGTCTTTGGGACTGGGAACAGATTCAAGTTTGTATACCCATTCAATCTTCCAAAAGCAAGATATCTGGTGGTAAACCTTCCATACTTTAGCAAAGCCTCTGAGGATCAGTATACAACTAGTGCATATATGCCTTCACATATGCAAACACAGGCTTGTTTATGACAGGCTTATCTAGCCAGGCTTTACACAGTGACGTTGAAAATAAGGGAATCAAGTGAAAAATGACAGCTGGCAAAACTTTTACTTTGCCCCTTGCCTTTTCGCATGTAAAAAGCTCTTTTTGCTTTATGGTCATGGAAAAGAGCGTGAGTAGAGTGAGCATAGGAAAGTCTGCTTGAGTTGTTGCCATCACAGGGAACAAACTTACCCTGTTCCCCAAAAGAGCAACGGCTCTCCCCTTCCTTCTTGTTCTAACAACCAGCAGTAATACTGCCCTATCTTATGCCATAATCCATCCTCTAAAAAGGGAATCTGAGATAATCAGCAATAAAGGTGGCTTATTGTTGCTCTCTGGCAAGTATCAGCTTCTCCACATGCCCACACGTAGAAACCTTGTGGAGCAAGCTCACAGGCAAGTCCTTCCAAAACAATGGGGCTCCTCCTTCCCTGAAATCCGAGAGAGATGAGTTTCTAAATACTCCGGGATGCTCTGCAGAGCCAAGCATCCTGGCCCTTGTCCTCAGGTGAGAAAAAACCAGAGACCTGGCTGAGAAAGTCATAGCTGATTCATGCCATGCATTATATATATATATATATATATAACCCTTTTCCATACAGGATCACGAAAGGAGATAGGAGAGCACAATCCATCCAGAGCTGTCACTGCAATCCAAGATGCAGATCCTGACACATACTCCTGTCTTGTTAAAGTGCTCTAACGTAAATGCTACGGATCTGGCAGTGGAAAGGCGCTGTGGGGTGAGCTCTCACGGAAAAAAAGATAAAATGAGAGAAGATAATGACACTAAACATGAGTGCATGCAATTATAAGTCCACGGTGTCTGTGTCTTTCAAATGCAAGCAGATATGGTTACCTCCTTTATTCCCCATGGTTAAAGGAAGCATTTGTGTCATAGCAACTCTTGAAAAAATGAACGAGTTACTTAAGATTTTTTTCAAGCTACTGAGGGGATTTGTTTGTCACAGTGATCATTCAATTGACCAGAATGTGAGGGACCTGGGCTGCCTCTGGCACAGCTGTGCTCCCAAACCCCTGCTCTGGGCAGGGAGGGCAGCTGTGCCCGTGGCACATCGGTCACTCTGCTGGGCTTCGGGCTGGGTGACCAAGGGGGTTCACAGTGTGTGGATACAAAGCACAGCTTTCCCTGGGTAGCTGTGTTCAGGCAAAGAGGGTTTTGCCATTATAGAACACACTGTAAAGCATTTCTACCCTAGACATGACCTCGGTCATTGCTATTATTTTTACTACCTAGATTTGCAGTGGTGTGGCAGAAAGGGGTGGGAGAAAGAGTGGTAATCCCAGTTCAGCAGAACACTGGAGTTCCTCCAGTCCCTCCACACGATTCCCCATAAGCCACTCAGATCCCCTTCAGGAAATCACGTTTGTGCTGTTTTACCACCCAGAAGCTGAAGTAAGCTCTCACACGTTTAGATGCTGTTAATTGCTGCCCAGAGAATCTTAAGTCTAAGCTGGAAGGCAACAGATACCCTTTTATCCTTTGCAGCTATTGCACAGGTTGAGATTTTTGATAGAAAAGGCTGCGGTCACATCGTCAGATGCAAGGACAGAAAATTTTTCTCCAAGTTCCCACTGTCACAGACTTTCGCATTGCCCATTCCACCTCATTTTAAGCAACATGACAGTGCTGGGGTCCACCTGGTGTGCAGGAACTATGAGCTCCTCAGGAGCACTCCTCCTATTGCATCCCTTTGGAGAATTCTTGTGAGACTGTCTAGTCCTCCAGACACAAATATCCAAACATGAGCAGATCTATGGAAGCCCCTGAAATGCCGTGCATGTGTCACAGTTGATGGCTCTTTTAGCTCTGAGCCAGAAATGTCACCTCAGGGTGACATACAACCCTTTTCAAGCAATCAGTTAAAAGTGTACCTGTGTCCTGGAATGAAAAGAAGAGCAGGAAGGGAAAGGAAACTTTAGTCTCCTAACAGTGAAATGCAGTTGCAGTGCAAGGAAGAAGCTCACGGGCCGTGTTTTTGCATAGCATTTTACAGGCTTTGGGGCCAGTTACGAGCTCACCAGTTCACGAACTCCCTCTTGGCCAGGGCCCAGAGCTGACACCAGCTGGGCACTTTTCAGCCTTTATAAAGTAAATTACACTCCAGGAGGCTGTCACTCCTTGAACAAATGAGGAAAACCTGAGGTGAAGCCATACCACAAAACAACGTGCCAGCACAGAGATAGTCACTGAGGTAACCCCAGAGAGCTGCTGCTGCTCCTCCAGCCACTGGCAATGCACGCACTGATGGGACACACTGGAAGTGCTGGGGCTGCTCCTGCTAAAGGTGTTGCTCATCCATTGAGCAAGCAGTGCTTACTTTTAGGGCCTCAGCTTGAGGAGAACCTCTGGTCCCCACTGTAAAGCAATTTGAGATGAAAGCTGCTAGTCGTGTAACGGGTATTGTTATGAGTCAGCAGCTTCAACAGTTTCCCAAGGTTTTTGTTTTTACTTTAATATCAAAGGAACAGCATGAAATCCAGGTCCTACCCTCAGTTGTTCCCAGCAAGAGGAATAACTCGTAGTTCCAAGGAGCTGCTAGGTGACAATTTCACCTGGACGTGCGAGATCAGCTTTCACCAGCTCCTGTCTTGAAAGGAAGAGTGCTCTTATGGAGAGAGCAGAGGTCAATACTTAGGATATCTGCTCTCAGCCCCATGACAAGAAGGTATGCGACCTTCAGCATGAGTCTCAGCATCCAGCACTCAGCTCCTGCCTCTCAACTCAGAACTAAAACATACCTTTACCATTTCACTCTAATACCCCGTGAAAATGCTGTTGCACCCTATTGCTCTATAACTCTTAGAGGGAGGTGAAAATTGTCCTCTTGATTGCTGTTTTATGGAACGGGATATTCATTTACTCCTGAGTGGCCAATGCAAAAGGGAAAGTGAGTTCAGTGCAATAAATGTGGTGAGGGACTGAATTTGAGCAGCGCTCTTTCCATGCTTTGTGGGCTGCCTGACCTTCAACTGAAACCACAACATTTTTCATAGTCCAACCAATACTTTAGGAAAAAAAAAAAGCAAGCAGCAGAAGGTACCACAGTTAGATTTGCCAGGTATGAGACAATATAAAAGTAATGAAACTTTGAGGACACAGGAGAGCTTGTTGCCATCTCTGCTGGTAGCAGGAATAATGCCTTGCATTTAGCAGGCACCGTAATAGCTGTCAGGGTTAGGCAGCCACTGTAACTTATCCTCGGTGCTGCAGCGCTGCCACACAGCTCCACATAGGCCACTTTTGTTCATTTAGGGCTCTTTCATGTAGACACACTGAAGAGTCTTTCTTTCAGTACAAAAGAAAGATGATGTGTCTGTGATGGTTAACCCTCAGGAGAACCCTGTGAGACAGAGAAGTGGGAATGGGCTGAGAAATCGGCAGGGCTTTGCCGAGTCCTGCAGAGTGACCGGGCTGCAGAGCTGAGCTGGACACCTCCTGTCTCCTGAGACTTCACTTCTGGTCCCTCAGACTTCACTGCCAAAACAGCTTTGCTCTGCCATCTGACCAGAGAGGCGGTCCCATCACACAGCTCATTACACATCAGAAGACCCCTAGGCTTAGCCTCAACACTAGAAAGGACAATCCTATAAAATGGTTTTGTCCAGATATGGACTTTCAGCCCAACCTGGCATATTTTCATCCAGACATACCTTCCTAGAAAATGGGTCAGCACCCAGATAGAAAATTTGCCAATGGGAACAGTGAAGACTACAGGGAAACTCAAAACAAGCAGGTGAATTGGAAGAAAAAATTCACTGATGACAAGCATAGGTAATGCCTCCTACAAAGCACAATGGAAAATTTGCATTTGGCACACATATTCCCTGTCACAGTCTGTGGCCAGGGAGGACTTAGCTTAAAGAGCTGAAAGAAAATTCTCCATACCTGGTACAGTGAGCCAAATAAATAACCAAAGTATTAAGAAGGCAAAGGATGTGACAGAAAACCAGACTGAACATATTCTAGTAATGGGGTCTCTTTAATGTGAGTTAATGGCTGCCTTCAACCGGGTCATTGGTCTGTAGCAAATAACAGCTCTGCACAAAGCCAGCGGGTGTCAGATGTCTCTTTTTTCGTGTGTGAAAGGAGAAAGTCATTTATGTAGGGAGGTAGCTAGGAACAATAGGAGCCATGGTCCCTGCCAAGGTCTGATCCTGAGACAAATCTTTGGGCAGAGGTGGCTATCCCAGCTGCTACTGAATGGATGTGAGCATTTCTTAGCAAGGCCTAGGCGGGGGTGTGTGGAAGGGAAAGGAGCAAATGGTGAGTAGAGCAGCAGAGATCCCTGTGGCTCAGAAAGGATTGGCAGGACAGAATCCTGCCAGCAACAGGACTTTCCAGTGTTTGCTCCTGTTGTGTTTGGGGCTCAGCAGTCATGAGCATTCTTTGCAAATAAACAGGTTGTGTCAAGGTGCATACCTGGCTTGTGTCATCCATTGCTACTCCTAAAGGAAAACATCCTACAAGGCCTTAAATATTGATTTACCTCTCAGACCAAAGGGGAAGCTGTTCACTGTATTTGCTAACATACCCTTATCGCTGAGGAACAGCAGTAATGTGTTCAGAGGAGGGCGTGGAGAAGAAATGAAATGACAAACAGCAGAGAAGTTTCGGTAGAGAGTTTGAAAAGCGTAGGTGTGTTTCTTCTGCAAGTAGGGTGAGTAAGTGGGGATGTAACAGGAGCATTCCTCTAAAGAGTGGAAGGGGATGGGAAGCATCTCATGCACAATTTGCATCCCTTAACACAAAGCAAAAAAACCCTCAGCGAAACTGAGAGAAATGGAAAAAAGGAAATTAAAAAAAAAGCAATGCCTCCATATACAGCTACCTGGAAGATGCATTGCTGTAGAAAGTCACTGTGACCAAATACCTCGAGACCATCAAAACAGGACTCAAGAACTATAAGAATAAAGGCATGCAGATGACCAGCTTGTTTCTAAGCAGACAGAAGTCCCTATATTTCTAGACATAAACAAAACAGTCTGACAGAAATAATACATAATTATCTGTAACTTTTTTTGTACTATCCTGAAAACACCTGGAACTGATCCATAGGTTAAAGATGCTGGACATTAGAGATGATGACGAAGAAAGTATTATCTAGAATAAACTTTTGAACATGTAAGCTAGGCTGCAGCTTGCTTTAGAATAGCAGAATGTCTCTGAAGACAGGGAACTTAAGGTACAGGGATTTCAGAGGTATCTGAGCAGATACAGCCAGTCCTCTTGCACTTATGTACTCTGTTGTTAGAAATTGTGATTGATCCTGAAGAATTCCTGGCTTCCCACGGTGCTTTCATTAGTTCCAAATACAGATAGGATGGATCCTTGAGAAAGATACTTCTTAGCATGAGTGAAAGTGGCAGAACCAGATTGAAATCACTGAGAAGAAAATTATTGA
The DNA here is from genome assembly GCA_014706295.1 of Lycocorax pyrrhopterus obiensis. Taxonomy (NCBI): domain Eukaryota; kingdom Metazoa; phylum Chordata; class Aves; order Passeriformes; family Paradisaeidae; genus Lycocorax; species Lycocorax pyrrhopterus. The sequence goes on from JACSVZ010000004.1 coordinate 8,041,388, forward strand.
GCCATGTTTAACTGCTCAGGACACCTCTTACAGATCGGGGTGTCTTTGATTTGTTCTCCCACACCCACACACCAGGCCTCTGGAATTGGAGAGCTGCTAACTGCACCTGAAAAACAGCAATTCCTGTAAAGGAAGAAACTAAACACACCTTGCTTTCATGTGCAAGAGAAGCATTAACAGGAAATCGACTGAGTCAATACTTTAAAATACCTGCTGCTGCCATGATCAAAAGAAATACATCAGTGCACACATCTGTATGTGTAGGAATGGAGCCCCACAGACCACGGGAGGTCTGTGCTGCACCAGCTGTTCCAGCCAGAAGGCCTTTTGGGTGCCCTCTCCTTGCCCAGATAGCATGAGAATGCAGAGAGATCTTGACACCAGCACATGCAGTGAGCTGTGTAGGAGCTTTGCATTGACAGACCCATGACAGCAGGACAGCATCCTTCCTTAACCTCCTAATCCAAGCAACAGGGTCACCCCTAGGAGCACTGATGGGAAGGGCAGGCTGCCTTTGGGTGACACTTCACCATGGGGCAAAGCGTGCTCGCCCTCACTGCAACCCTCTTGTCCAACAACCTCAGACAGCCAGTTGGTCCCCACAACCCCCAAAACAGACACGAGGATGAAGCCCTGGGCCTGGAGGCTGGTGTGTCTCTCAGTGCAATGGGATGGGAGAGAGTCTGTCCCTGGCAGGAGAGACTCTCCTGCAGGACCTGCTCTAAGGTAGGGCTGGCTTGCAGAGCAAACTGCCAGCAAAGCCTTGTCCAGCAGGGAACTAATTTCGTCTCTTGTACAGTTGATGAATGAAGAATTTCCTCTTGGGACTAAATTACAGGCCTTGTCAGGGTTGCTCTTTCGTGATCTGTTATTTAGATGTAATTTTCCAAAAGGGCTGGAACACATAGCCATGAGCTAGAATAGTATTTGCTGTGAACAGCTGCCACACACCGTCCTTCACATCCCACACCCTTTCCACCCTCCCCGGTATCCCCCCTCCTTCCCTCCCTCCTGACACGCATGCGAGACCCACTAGGCACAACTCACACTGCATCTGTTAGATCCTCATTGAGGTCCTTAATTAAACCACAAGAATGGCATTTGCCCACCTTCCCTGCACCCCTGTTGTACAAAGAGTCACGTCTTGTTTGAACACGCTTAAAAACAGACAAGAAGGCTTTTTTCAGACTCTGATGATTACAACCCTGTGTCAATCTTTTCCCCCTTTGGCTTGAAGATAGACTTGTGATCCTCCTTTGGCTTTTTGAACTGCTGGAAGCTGTGTAAACACACAGCGTGTCAGTAAAGCTCTGCTGACCTAATGGCTGCTAAGTGCAAAGTGATTCCCTTCAGACTCCCAGATCTCACCTGTTTTGAGGTCATTAACGAGGTCTGAAAGCAAAGGCAGGAACATTCTAGTTGGCCATTACCTAATGAAGAAATGGCTGGGTAGGACTATTTAAAGGAGTTTTCTAACAGCCCAGTAATTGTTTTGGGCTTTAATCCCAGGATGCTCTCTCCAGTTAGGAGGCTGACTATTTTAATGTGGGGCAGTAAGTCTGAATGCTGAGGGCCCATGTTACAACAGACGGTTCTGGAAGTCCCTCTGCTAGACGTGTAGCGTAAATCCACAGAGCGTGGAAGCAATCCAAGACTCAGGACTCCGTTTTATCCGCTTGCACACCCTCATGCCTTTCCTCCATGTGCTCAGAAGCAGCAAGCTGTCCAGCCTGCAGAACTGGAAGTCCTGTAGGTGAGGAGCTGGGATCCATCTTGTGTAAGTGACGATGACCAAATAGCCTGAAATAATTTTCCAACATAGTGCTGGTGTGGAGCCTAAACAAATCAAGAAGCTGCTGACAGCAAATGTTTTAGATTAGCATAATGGAGCTCAGAAGAGAAAACGGTGAGGGATGAACTTGAACTCATTAACATGCAGGGGTAGACCAAGTATCTTATTTTATAGCCTTCCTGATGATCCCCGGCACTTTGACACTACGCAAACGTAAGTCCCGTGCGATCACTTGGGCACCTGCAGGCCGGGTGATCGTGGGCCCACACGTCTGGCTGGGCTCACATCCTCGGGCCTGCACGGTGAGGAAAGAGCCCTGAGCAGAGGCCCTGTGGGGGACCTCAAGGCTTGCTGGTACCTGGTGGTTCTCCTCTGGGGGAAACGGCTTTCCCTTTGCACCGGGTCCCTGTGCGTTCCATGACTCCCTCATCCCGGGGTTGCTGCTCCCTCGGGAAGCTCCTCGGGAGTGCGGCGGACAGGCCATAGAAACAGCGCCATCTACTGACAACAGCGGGCGCGGCCGGAGCGCTCCCGGGAGCGGGACACGCGGAATGCCAGCGCATCCCACAGCTGCATATTCCGGGACCAGAGGGCGGGAGCAGAAATGTTCTATAGTGCGTTTACACCCACTCCCGAGCCTCAACAACACGCGCTGTTGTGGCAACCTCACTGCTAGAGAGCACCGGAATCCTATTGCAAATCTACTCCTTTCCCTGCAGATAAATCTCCTGCCAGCAGATTGATATTTTCTTAAATTTGTCTGTGATTTACGAATACCTCCACAGTCCATGTGTTTGGCGTTGTAGAACATTTACCAGACCGAGGTGCAGAGCAAGGTCCTGCTTCCCTAAGTAACTGGACAAACCAAAAGGACAGACCTGGCTCCCAAAGGCCATCAGTCTGTGCCGACTGCAGTTGGCTTGTGAGCAGGACTCTGTGTGAGCAATTTTTATGGACACACAGGTGGGTTTACTCCATGTTTCTTGATGCATTAAATAATGAATGACTTCATCTAAGCTACAGTTTAGACTCCTGTGTCATGTCCGATGACAGTGACTTGGTTTGCAGGACATTTTTTGTCTGGTACACTGTGATGGCAGAGGATTTAATTCTGGGCCAGCTGTCCCAGCTACAACCATTTGTGCCCATCAGCAGCAAGCTGACCCAGTGCTCCCACTGCCAGAGCTTTGGATGCTCAGCTAAGTGACACAAGAGCTTTTAGCACTGGAAAGTCTGCACAAAACAGATTTTTCATGTCAAAAACATGCAGGCAGTTGCATTCTAATAGCACAAAATTCATTTGAAAGGTTTCTCCCAGTATCCACAGCTCCCCATGAGACAGCTCTGCGTTCTCTATAACCCCCAAAATACTCTCCACCAGTGAAGACCCAGGCAGGAAGTCTGCATTTCTACCTCACAAGGTCCCATGGTGTTGTGTGCATACTCTGCCCTATTTAAAACCAAGAGAAGCTCCTTGGGAAGGCTCAGAGAAGAGCTTAGCAGCTTTGTGCTGGCACTCACAAAGCCCCAGTTACACAGCTAGACCTCTTGTTTGGTAACAACACCTGCCTTTGCACAGCATCCTCCCCACGAAATTTTTATTTCCAGAATTTCCTTGTTCCCAGGTTCTCAGGAGCACACCTGTTCACCGGGAGGAATGTCTGGCTGCACTCCTTGAAAGGAAATGCTCCAAGATGTGGATGATGCTGGGTTTTGTAAATGTTGGCTCCTGTTGTGATCTTTGTACACAGATGCCAAAACAGATGGTGCAGGGCTGCTCACACCGGGCAGGGGAAGCAGCAGCTACAGACACTGACAATCACATCCCTGGCTGCTGAGGAAAAGAGGAGCCATTCCCATTTTTCATGCAGTTTCTTTACCACCACCTCCCTCCCTCATCTTACTTTCTCACAGCTCCTCTCCAGCATGAAGTCACTGTGAGAAGTAGAGAAATAAGCATTTTGGAAGAGCCTCACCCAGTGCTGGTGGATCCTCGTTGCTTCTCCATTTCATGCTTGTGGTCTGAAGCTTCCAATAGCAGCTTCTGGTGACCACAGCCAGGAGAGTCCCTGTGCCCCTGAGTCCCAAGCTCAACAGAAAACGCAATATAGAATCACAGAATGGTTTGGATTGGAAGGGACCTTGAAGACCATCTGGGTCCAACCCCCTGCCACGGGCAGGGACACCTTCCATTATTCCAGGCTGCTCCAAGCCCCATCCAACCTGGCCTTGGACACTTCCAGGGGTGGGGCAGCCACAGCTTCTCTGGGCTGCCTGTGCCAGGGCCTCACCACCCTCACAGAAAACAATTTCTTCTTAACCTAAACCTGCCCTCTGTGGGTTTGAAGCCATCGGCCCTTGTAAGAAGTCCCTCTCCAGATTTTCTTGTAGCCCCTTTAGGTACTGGAAGGCTGACCACTCATCACAATGTCAGAAGCAACACCAGGACTGAAATGTCCAGCAGGAACAATCTCTAAGCCAACTGATACATCATTAGAGATCACTTGGTCACTAATGTGGGGAAATAAACCCCGGAGATTGTTTTAAATCCTGCTGGCAGAAAACAGCCTGGTTCTTTCCCCAGAAAAAGAGAGGTTTTGACAAAGGTGAGAATGTTCTCTGAGTCTCTGTGGCACCTTTCCCTGCTGCCACCTCTGGATGCTTGGGAGAGGAGGAGTGACTGTCCCTCTTGGCACAGAGGCACTGAGGGATGCCTGAGCTCAGAGAATGACAGCGAGGAATTGCTCAAGTCTTTGCCTCCTCAGCCATGTCCTCACTTCTCAGGGTTCCACTATGAATTTCACAGAGTGGCTGGTGCTGCCCTGCACGACCAGTAGGATGATCTCCTCCTTTTCCTCGCACTCACATTTTTGTTTCCTCTGGTCTTAGTGGGATTTGAAGGTACTTGAACAACTTGGAAACCAAAAGTCAGTGAAAAACTTGCCCAAAGCCAGGGTTATTTTTGTGCAATTCCACCACTTTGCGGGCAGTCTCTGAGCCGATACATGCCCGCTAACAGCGCTGGCAATCCCGCTCCAAGGGCTTGAGAGCAGCTTTGATTCTTTCCATTAATGGCCTCTTCAGAGCTACACCCTCCAGCTGCCACATCTCTTGCAGGCATAAACCCTGACATTCAGCATTTAGCACCGCTTTATTTACAGAGGGGGGTTGTTCTAGCTCTTCCCCCTCTCCCTCAGTTAATAAGTCTCTGGTGATTTTATCTCCATTTTTATCTGCTGCAAACCCCTGGGTCCTTCCTGTATTTCCCCAGCCAGCAGCGCTGCTATCAGTGCCAAATATTTCAAGCTGTCAGGACATTACTGAACCGAAATTCCTTGAAGCCACTGACTGGTAGCCTAAAGGTGAAGCATTTAACTGTATTGCATTGGGGTTAACAACTCTGATGGCCTCTGCATTAGCTTATTACTGGTGGCCAGTTGCTGCTGGTGGCAGTGTGGGGACATCATAGAGTCCATCCTGGAGCAGCTCCACCTTCCAGCTCCTGGTGAGGGACAGCAGCTGCCATGACTTGCCACCTCACTCTGGATTCCTTAGGATTTTCCTGAAAATGTGATCTGTGTTGCATTTTTTCATACTTCTCAGTTTGTCCCCAGTAGGAGAAGGGGTGGGGTCAGGTCTGTTTTTAGCATATTTTTCCTTTGGTTTTAAAGTTTATTTAAACTGACTCACATTTAATTGTCCTAAGGTAAACAGATGAATCACCCAGGGGGGGATACACCTCCAAAGGTCAGGGTTCAAAGCAAGTTTTTTTACTTTCTTTCTTTTCCTTGGGCTTAAATAAGGAAAACTGGGTTGGCTGGAAAATAAAACTACTTTATTTGGGAGTTCAGCAGACAGTGACTCAGATTTTTTAGTTTCCTGAACTTTTTACTTTTATATAAGTAAGACCCTTGATAAACAGGTATTGGGCCCACACCTGTCATGGAAAGAGAAGCAGGAGTTCAGCACAGTGTGGTAACAGAAGCTCTCTTGTTCTGCCTCTGGAATTAGCTGGTTGGCTACAGGGAGATTCTTGATAACTCCTAATTTGAGCTCTTCAGACCCAGTGTGCTGCAGGGCCCCTTTTTTTTCCCTTTTGGAAAGATCATAATCAGCCAATGAAAAAATACTATTGAAAAACAAAACAAAACAAAAAACAACCCAAAAAAACAGAAGAAGAAAAGAGCCACAAGTTAAAATTTGCTTCTGGAAAATGTAGTCTCTTGAAATCCCTCGACAACTTGCTACTTGAATTTTTCTCTCCTATTAAAAACCCGTTCCCGGTAAAGGGCTGCTATTTCCGACCCCACTTGTCTGTGTGGGATGTGTCTCCTGCTCTGTGTTGATAGTGTTGGCTGCAGAGCTGCTGGCTGGTGAGGGGTGAGGTTGTCAGAAAACAGACTGTACATTTGTATTTCCCAACATTTCCACTTTGATCTGGTTTTTGGGCTCGGAGCTATCTCAGGTCATGCTAACAGCACTTGTAGCCCTGCACGGAACACCTTGCTCAGTTGAGTTTTGTTGTTGATCCCTTCCCTCCTGTCACTAACAGAGAGAAAAAGACACCAGAGAAGGGCTGTGGAAACACAAGGCTGTAAAAGTCATGCCACAGGAATAGTGATGGAGAAAAGAGATATTTGCGGCTTTCCTTCACCAAGCCAGACAGCTCTAGGACCATCACATGATCTGGTCAGAGATTTCTAAGCAGAAAGGACAAATTGAGGATTTCTGAGCCCCCACCTGGCTCTAGGATGAGTGACAAGACTCTCTGGCTGTGCTCGCTGCATCATGAGTTCATCATTCCCTGCTGGCTAATGCTGGGGAGATATCTGCTTCCCTCTTGTTCTCCATCAAAAGAGAGGTCCCAAAAGTTCCTCTCGTTTAGGGAACTGAGGTGCATCACTCTGCCTGCATGGGGAGGCAGTTGGATAACAGCAGGGTTTTCCCAGAAGTTCCTGATTTGCAAGTGCTTTGAACTTCCCTCTCTGTAAAATATGGAGGATAACAATACCTCCACTGAGATCCCCCTGAGATATTCAACTACCATGGTCATGCTTTCATTAGATACATTTCTTCATGAAAAAATGTAAGGAAATAGTAATTTTTTTACTGCATGTCTCTTGATATTTTTGAGGGTCTGAAATTTGGAACAAAAGGGAAAAAAATCCACATTTCTGAATAATCAAAAATATTAATTTAAATGGAAAGACGCTCATCAGAAATTTGCATAACCAACAATGTATTTCACTATTTGCTTTGCTTTTTTAATGACCAGGTCTTTCCTCTGGCTTGCAAGGAATATTTAAATGTGAACTGATAGAGGAGAGACTTCGTGAAAAAGAAGCACATATTACAGGAGTAACCCAAAGAGCAACTCCTACTTCCTTTTGCTGACATTTGGTGAATGAGAGATTAAAAAAATGATTTGAAGAACCCATTCCTGCTTTTCATTACCATTTGGGTTGCAGCATAAGTCAATGGGAAATATTCCAGTACTTTGTAACAAAAAGTTTTCTCCAACTCAACCTAAAAATGATATGGTGAACTTGAGGACTACCTCAATCAAACATTTAGTTTGTCAGGTCTCCGCGCATCCACAATCACTGGATGACTCCAGACTGGAACTTTGGTGTCGTCCAGTCTGACCATTTCTGTGCTCTTGTGTCCCTCCTTGCTCACCCTGAATTCCTGGAGCACTTTGAAAAGTCTGATCTGAGAAAAGATTACTTTTAAAATTACGTTTATGAATGCAGAGATTAGGAACCCAGTTTAGGGGAGCAAGGTTTGAAAATACGGTCCCCAAACCCTCAGGGATTCATTTAGCCATTGTCCCTGGCTTCCACAAAAGCCAGGTTTGGGCAGCCCCAGGTGCCTACAGACAGTGAAAGGGGTGGAAAGTCTCAGCAATAGTTGCTTGCAATGCTCTGCAGAGGCACACACTATTTAGTACTGAATCCATAAACCTCTCTCAGGCTGTATGTGAAGCCCAGCTGCTGCTTCCCTGGGAAAAAACCCCAACCATTTCCATATTCCATCCTCATGCCCTTCTGGGTTGCTCAAAGCAACCCTCAAAGCCACCATGTCTCGCACCTGAAAGGAATCTCTTGGTTCCAGACCCACTAAACATCCCCCACAAAATCTGTTCCTGTTTGTTTTGCACTTGTTTGCTGTCTCAAACCATCTTAGCCAGAACCACGGGAGGCCCTGGCTTCCCTCACACAGAAAGCCTTGGTCTTCGCAGGAACACCTTCTCCTTGTCATGTTGCCATTCCCAGCCTCCGGAGGAAGTGCAAGCCTACGGCCAAGCTCTCTCAACATTTTGGAAATCAAAGGGAGCACTCAGCAACATGGGGTCTGTTTGTATTTACACGGAAGTTCCTGCAGCCTCCGTGGGCTTTTCCCTCTTGTTCTCTCTCTTTTCTTTCCGGCGGTGGCTGTGTACTTGGGACCACTGAGCTGCTCTGTATATTTCTTTAGTTCTGCCTCTATTAGCAGCTTCTGTCCGCCTTTCCAGCCCCGAGCACAGGGACCTGGCAGCGAGGAGATCAAACAAACACAGCTGCTCCCGTGTCCCTCCCGCTCGCCGCTCCCCGAGCCCACGGCGGCCACGGTGCAGGTGGAAGCGGATGGCTTTGAGGTCGAGGTGTAAATACCCATAATTAGCCATGAATTACATTTAATACCCCTGACAGGGTCTGGTGGGAAACAGGTGGGGCAGAGAGCTCAGAGATGCACATTGGAAGAAATTCTCCATACTCAACTTGATCTCAAGCCCATGGAAGCGCATGGAAAGAATCCCCCGGGGTTGTGATAGGCTTCAGACCAGGGTTCTGCACAAAACCAATAGGAAAAATTGCACATACAGGGTGGATTGGCAATTTTAGCAGCCTCCCCCTTGGCAGGGAGAGTTAAAGGAGAAAGTGGGGAGGAAATCAAAAAAGAAAGAAGAAGAAAAAGAACAGCAAATCAAAACAACTGGAGGGCAGGGGGAAAAGCAGAGGAATGGTAATTTATATCTTCATTTCAAAGATACTCATATGCTCTATTCTGACACACCTTGCAGACAGCAACAAAACAGCGTGAGCTGCCAGAAATAAATGTTATGCTGCTCACATTCTGAGTTCTTCTCTTTTTATTTTTCTGGAGAGTTATTTCAGGTATTTCTTACAATCTGACCTTTGAGCTGCTTGGAAGATTTACTGAGTGCCTCAAACGCACTCATTTTTGCAAACCTGATGTGTAGCATTAGCTACAGGAGAGTGTTCCAGTGACGTGCAAATGGGTCAAGGCAAAAAGTGAACCAATAAGGTAACCAAACAGGAATGCAAACTGAATGGAGCCCTTTATGCAAAGGCAAAGGGTTCATTTTTTCCCAGAATTATGAAATATTGAAAAGTTTGTGTCAGAGCCCCCCTACTCAAAAGCTTTTGATAAGGAGAGATGTTTTTAAAGCTACTCAGACTTCAGTGCATTTGTTCTTGCACCTCTAAAAATGTTGGTCTTGGAAACTCACCTGTAAGTACAAACACGGGGTTGGAAAACATAACTTTACTGTAACACACAAAATCTACAGTAAACCTTGAATTTATGTTTGCGTGATACAGTTTCAGACTCACCAGTGTTGTCACATCTACCTGATTCTGGTGGGGTTTTTTGTGCTACTCTGTCCCTAATCTCCTGCCCTTCCACACCAGTTTATCCACACTCCTCCTATGGCATATGTGGGGGCAAACCCTCACCTGATGAAGGTTTACTTTCTGCTTTTGATATCTACTGAAAATCTAACCAAATCTCCTTAATGGAAACTGAACAGCAGCCACGGAGACCCACACTCACAGGTTTGCCTCAGCAATATTCCAGGCTGAGTTTTCAATTTTTCTTTCCAACATGACTCATACCTGTGAATTTATTTCTCATTTTTCATGACCAGAGTGCCATGTTTTTCACTTAACAGTCAGGCAAATCCTTCCTGGAAGTTTGTGTTGATATTTTAAATCCCTTTGATTTCTTTCATTCTGACACTTAACAGTTACAGTGATTCAATCAAGAAACAGAAGCAACACCCAGTGACCCAAACAACTCAAAATATACCACTGGCACCAGAGAGTCAAAAGAAACACAAAGGGACACATGGAGTGAAACACTTTTTCCCCCCTCTCACTTAAAATGATCCAATAATTTCAAAGTGATGCCAAAAAATGGGAAAATGAAACTCTAGTCAGAAGCAGTTCTGAAACTAGAAGGCTGAATAATTTGATGAAGTATTTATAACCAGTCCTCTCTGCTGTAGTGTTTTGCTTGTCCCTATGGAAAAACACCAAAGGGAAAACAAGTTAAAGCCATATCACACCCTCCTGCAACTGTTTGTTCCACTCCACAGATACCTGTCTCCAGTCATAAATGAAGACCCTTGTGTGTTGCAGCAAGTCCCTCTCGCTGAGAACATCTAATTCCCATTAAAAAGCTAATTTCAGACATATGTGGTTAAATGTGTTGCTTAACTGTGGTCAAGGTACATCCATTTAATTCCATTTTAATATTGAGTTTTTTCTGCTAAGTAGGTCAGTGCCAGAGATGCCGAAGTCTTCCCTGGTTTGCAAAATACTCCCACCCATTTGTGATGGACCCTGCAGCACTTACATCTGGACTGTGGCTTGCAGTGAATCAACACCTCAGCACAGCCAAGCGAATGCAGAGCTAACCTGAGCAGTGAGGCTGTGGCTGTAACCTGGGTGCCCCTTACGTCTCCCACACGACAAAAAAAATTCCTGCGTTAGCATTGCCAAAGGCTGCGAGCCCCAGCCATTCTGCACCTGGAGCTGGTCTCCCCCGTGGCCATGGGCTGAATCCCACTGGAGAGGCAGCGCTGGGCGGCTGCCCCACTGAGAAGTTGCTCTTTAGGGAAACTCGCCTGGCCAGTGGCAGGGATGTGAAAACAAGCAGTTGCTGAAAGGCACCAACACTGCATTAACGCCAAACAAAGAGCTGAAAATTTCCATGACCAACCTTCTCATGGCTTTTAGTCATACCAGCCAGGGAACAGAGACACTTGTGATAATTAAAGCAAAAAGATCTTTTTGAACCTTAAAAGATTTGAGTTTGACTGAACTGGAATTTTAGACAAAGGTTCACATGGGTTTTTATTTCCCCCAAGCCAGTTTATCCGCCTTTCCTTTTCAGACAGGCTTAGATTCTAATCCTCAATACCTGTGAAGTTATTTATGCTAGTTTGTTTGTTTGTTTGTTTCCAATCAACTTTTAATTCATTTTTGGGTCTGAGCAGAATATTTATTTTTCAAAATGCTGGGTGTAACCATTTATATAAACAAATCTGCCTCATTCATTTTTCTCCTTTTGATGTTGATTCCCATTATTTTTAGCCCCATGTGGCATGGGAGACTTTCCTTCATGTCCTGGTAACTCTGTATGAGAATAAATACCAGTGACCTCAATTCCCATTTAACAATTGATTAATTGATCAACCTGAAAACCTTAGCCACAATTAGATGAAAAGAATTCATTTTAAACCAGAAAAAAACATCTGCAGAACACGACCACTTTCATCAATCTGTGCCCATATTTTTCATTTCATCAGAAACTCCAAATCTTCAGTGTTTCAGCCTAAATGGACCATATCTTGAGACACAAGTTTTTTACTGAAACACTGTCATTTTCTACAGGAGAATCACAACAACAGCAGTAACAAAGAATATCTCATTTTTCAACCTGCTGTGTTTTGTATACGACTTTAGAGTCCATCAAATGTGGGCTAGAAACACAGGAAAAACCCACAAGCTGCCTGTTTTTTGGAGTATCTCCATTATCTTACGCTGGGAGTCTGGTCCAGTGATTCTCATAATTGCACTACAAGTCCCTGATTGCATTAAGAAACAGATTTTTTTACGAGAGAAAAAAACCAAACCAGGCAAGTGGTTTTTTTTAAAATACCTAAATTCAGTATCCCTGGGCACAGATTCTCCCTAGCTTTTATGCAAGCAAACTGTAAGAAGGGTAAGGAACGAAAGCCAGGAAAAAATCGGTCCTTCTTTGAGTGATTTCAGGTTTTCTCCATTTCTAACTGCTGGAGGTGAGACAAAAGGTGCAGGGGGTGGTGTAAAGGCTTGAACCGAACTCTGAACAGGCAGCAGAGCTGCGGGTACACAGTGAAAAGGAAGCCTTAAGAACCCTTCTGGCTCCTTACAGTGGTGTTTAAGAGCTCACATAACTCTCAGCCAGCCTTTAGGAAATCTAAGGACAGAAAAAAGTCCCATGAGGTCTGCAGTAAAAGTTGGGAGTGTGATCCTCTACTGGGATGCAGAGCAGGAAAAGGAATGCAGTCCCTCTGTAGCCTCACGGCAAAGTACTCCATGGGCCACCTCCAACCCTTCGAGGAGGCCCTGCCTCAATGGCACAATTGAGACCCATTTATTTAGTGGATAAAATTGTACATGAGTTGAACAAAGTGATTGGAGATTTACACACACATGGAAGCCAGCAGAGATTAATTACTGCTTGGTCTGAACTTCATAAATGCAAGGCAGCACAGGAGCACTGAGTTTCATTATTTCTATTTACTCACTAGCTGGCTTTTTAATACCAATTAAGAGCCAAACCACTGCAAAGTAATGAATATAAAAATATTGGAAATAGAGACACATACACTTTCAGCTATCCAGACACCTCTTTTCTACCATAAGCTGTCTCAGGCCACGGCAGACCTGACTCTAATTCAGACTGCGCATTTTCTTCAGCTGAAGGATGACTTGCCCTGCCTGCAAGTAAATATTTGGTGTCCAAAGGTGAAGGGTGACTGGCAGATTTGTTCAGCTCTGCTGTGATATGGATGACAAAGCCCCGACTCCAGGAAACAAAGCTTCAGTGTAGTCAATCAGAAGGGCTGCCGAGTCCCTAAAAACTCTGCCTTTCTTTGAATGTTAAAGTGATATGTGCGTATCATTTCTCCAAGAGCACTGACACAATGCTCCCCTACCCAAGGGAAGGAAGAAGGCTCCGTGTCTGTGCCACAGTGAAGCAGTTGCCTTCAGCTTCTGCAAAGACACTCAAACCCAGGCCTAGTCCTCCCACAGAAAAAAACCCAAAAGCCAAAACAGCAGGAGAGCTAAAACCAGCACATACAACATCATTCCCATCCAGATTTGTCAAGGGGTCCTTCATATCCAAGGGCAAGCCAACAACTTTTCATCACTCACAGGTACAGGCCTCTGTTTGCCCCTCATTCCCTGCTGGCTGGGTTTGCAGGCACAGTGCTGTGCCCCCGGCATGCAGTGCCAGGCTGGAACATCATGTTTAGCACTGCATCATGGCCTGGGCATACACACCAATCCCTCCCCTTCTGGAACACAAAAGGGACAACACACCAATGCAAGTGCAATTCATGTCTACTCCACAGCCCCTCTGGAATGTTAAAGCAGATGTCTTCTGGGAGAGAGAATGAGATCCACGGATTCCAAGTCCTCAAATCCCTAGGCTTTAAAAGGACAATAGTTCCGGCTTGCGGCACTCCGGGAATTCAGTAGTTGTGGTGAAGAAGGGAGGAGTACAATGTGTCTGTTTATTTGCTTTCTGGCTACTTGAATGGCTCTGCCATTTTCCCAAGGGTTGAAAGGACGATGCTATCATAAAGCTGACTGTGAAGGCATACAAATTTCATATGCACTGGGGAATGAAAGATTTGCTTCCAAACATTGGGTGCATTTCCAAACTCTCCACACCTCCTGAGTGCGGTCAGGAAACCTCATAAGAGTCGACTCCACTTTAAATGGTCTGAATCCAGTTGGGCCACAAACGCCATGAGAAGAAAGTTTCTCATGCCACAATGAAGAATTTTTCCCATGTAGACAAGGCCTTAATTAATCTTTAAAGTGTTCCAGTTTTAATTTTAGGTCACAGTTGGGGCTGGTTCTTACCATGGCTCCTGTCCAGCAAAGCTCTTAAGCACATGCCTAATTCTAAGCATTTAAATTAGCCTCGTTAACTCCTATGGGATTGCTCACATGCTCAAAACTATGCAGATGTTTAAACTTCTGCTGGATCGGGGCCTGCCTCCGAACTTGACTGTCCTCCTGGAGTCACAACAACAACATGGTGTAAGAGAAATGCTCCCGAAACGACCTTCAAAGTCCTGTCTGAAGCCATACTGGAAGGGCCAGACAGCTGGCAGGCTTTGCAATAGTTTCTTCACCACAGTATAAATTACCTCTGATTTGCTTAATGACTGTTTGGAATCAGGATGTCTCAGCCCCGCTAACACAATGCCCCATGGGCAATAATCCTTTTTTTTTGAGAAGAGTCATAGGCAAAGCACATTTTCAGCAGAATAAACCACTTCACACAGCTGTAGGTGAACTATGTGCTGTGTAAGTAGCCTGGCCCCCGTGAAGATCCCAAAGCAAATCGGTGAGTGCTTTTAAGGAGTGTGGTTTATTTCTCAGCAAAAAACAACATTTCTTAATGAGAACGTATCGACCAAAACATTGATCAACTGTGGCTTTTAACAGCTTACTCAAAGAGGTATGAATTTAATTAGGCCTTGTCAAAGTAAGAAGAATTAGCATTAAGCTGGTTTATAACTCAATTCTCCTGGCTGGAGGACAAAATGAAAGAAATCATTTTCAAAGGGAATGATTAGAAAGGTGATTAAGTGAGGCTGTCATGTTTGCTTGGGATCCAAACATAAATTTTGTTTTAAAACCCAGAAATATGGAAAAGGCAATTGGAGAAATGACAAAGGCCCTGATTTGTCATGTTAGAATTGCTGTAACCCCCACTGTCTGACCTGGGCTACATTAACAAGGATTATGACCAGTTAATGTGAAGTTCAGATGGGATCCTCCTTGCCTAGAGGACTGCCCAGTGATGTTCAAGAGATGCCACATAGCTGATTTTAAAATCCACTTTTTCTCACCTGCACAAACCTTCCTTTCCCATTTCTGTAGCCTAACAAAGTTGCCTGTCCCAACATTCCTGCCCTGTGAAATATGAAATACCTACACCGGTAAGGATCAGATCAAACCCAAAATCTAAATAAGGCCTATTTTTAATTAGCGTTCTTTCGTGAAATAGATTTGGAGTTTTTAGCCACCAAAGCTTTCTAAAGCAAAAAACAGATTTAAAAGGAAGTCTGAGAGGCTGGAGAGTTCTGAGCAGGAATCCTTTCCCATTCTGAAGTGCCATTCCTGAGGATCTGCTAAAGGGCTCACCATCCTCATGGAAGCTGATGGACATCACTGACTTTCATTTTAGAGAACAACTTCCTGCCAGTTGCCCTCACTCCCAGCTAAGGTCCCAATACACAACAAATTGCTGCCCCACTTCCTTCTCTTGGCTTCTCTGAATGCCCCTCCAAAGGCATCTGCTGTCAAACTGTGAAGCCTCGTGATGTTCCTGGCACCTTCATGAGGCAGCACGGCACTGGCAGAACTTTTCCTGATGAATCACAGCGTGTCCAAGCTGTGCACACAACAAAATCCAAGTGCATGCATCTTGGGACTTGGAAACTTGATCTGGGATGGTTTTTCTGATGGGAATAATCTTTGCTCTTCTTCACATCTGTCCCTTTAACCTTGGATCAACTTGGGGAAAAATGTTTCAAAAAGCAGTGGCAGAAAGGCTGCTGAAGAGAGGCTCTAAACAAAAAGAGTGCACTCAAACACAGCACGCATCAGGGAGCGACAAGTGGGAAAGAGAAATCCAGGGGAGTAGAGATGCTTCAAAACACTGCAACTAAAATAGGACAGGATGTGGCGTCTAGGACTGTGCAGAGAAGAGGAAATACCTAAAGTATTTCTGGGAAAACAGCCACTGGAACCAAAGTGTTCCCACTTTCAGGGGCCCCCAGGGCTGGTGGAACATGCTCACACAGTGCTGAGCAAAACCTGGAGCTCTTCAGGACAACTGATAGGCTGAACCCTGCAAAAAGGAACTGGAAGCAGTAACATTCCGAGGGACAGGTCCTGTTTTCAAATGATTTATGGTTATCACTGTATATGCCTAATTGAGAGAGCCACGTGACCCCAGATGAAGGAAAAGCCTCTGCAGGTCTCCTTACCAGGGCTAGAAAACCACCACCACTATTTATTTAATCCTTCTCATCTCCAATGAAATACAAACACAGTGACTTCCAAGAACACATGTGATCCGTCTTGGAGGAACAATAAAGGTAACCAGTCTGATGGTTTATCGGGATTCACCAGATGGTTCTGATGTGGAATTGGCCCCTTCCAGCTTCTCCAGCCTCAGGCAGAGGACAGGGAAGCTGTGACCAAAAAGCCAGAGAGTTACGTGCTCTCCTCCTAGGAACACCAAGAAATGCAAAACGGCTTTGGTGAGCAAATGCCAAGCTGTGCATGGAAGAGCCCACATTGCGAAATGAGACACTGTGGAGCATCAGTGCAAAAGCAGAGGTAATGAAGGGATGTGGTGAAGCTCTGACACAAGAGGCTGCACAGCTGCACCAGTGCTTGAGCTAATTATTCCTAATTAGGGTCGGCATGGAGCCACAGCGTAGCGTGTTTGGAATGAAGCAAATGGTCCTGCACAGGCCCATGAGGTGCCAGGTACTTCTGGCTGGTTTTGGGTCAAGTAAAATAGACGAACCTTCTTTTAGCTGGTGCTGTGCAGCTTGGAGTTAATTGTATAGTGGGAGCTTGTCTCTACTAAGCGATCAACAAGCAAAAAAGAAGGGATGCATGTTAGAAACTCCAATCGGCAGCTGTGAACTACAGAACCACAATTCCACCCCCATCTGGGACCTCTAATGTCTATTAGGTCATACAGAAGCCCTTGTTGGAATTACAGCCCCCGAATTCAACACTTGCCCAGCTTTACTCTGTTATTATCATTATTACTGCTATTTTTATATTATATACAGATCAGCAGTTGGGACCTGTGCCCTTATACCCCCTGCAGCTGATTCAAGCCATGACAAAATCTGCTGTGCCTTTGCAATGGCTGCTACCTCTTCCTCCTCCCGTTCTTCCAGGAGTAATGGAAATGCATCCCCTGCCTAACACCTACTCCAGTCTTCCAGCACTCTCACGTGTTAGTTTTCTGATTCTTTGGTCCTCCACCAGGAACAGAGCTTGTCTTCTGGGAGCTTCCTGTTTATCTCAAACCAAGGGAGATGCCAGAGCGGTAAATGGGTGTCCTGGATACATTTGCACAGTTTATCTCTTTCCACATGTAAATATTCATGAGACAATTCCTAACCTCATGGAAGCTACTGATAAATATCCCCTTGCCTCACTGTGAGATCCGAAGATGTGGTGTTCTCCTGGCAGCTCCTCAGCCCAGGTATTTGAAGGCTAATCCATCCCCACAGGGCCATGACCACAAGGCAACGCCCACAGCCAAAGAGGAATATTCTATAAGATATTCAGCATTGGGTGTTATTGGCAGGGATGGTTGGAAAAGTGATTTATAACATGAAATACTGCATTTTCCAGTTGCTTTTATGTATATGTATGTATATTTACATATATATATATATATTTACACACATATATATTTACATATATACACACATATATGGCATACAAAGTGATATTAGTTGGTTGAATCCACTTGACACTTTAATATTGCAACAAGGAGTCAACAATAATGTACCAAAACACGTAGCTAGTTAAGCAATTCCCATCATTACTTTTCATGGAATGGGAATTCGTAATGTCTGCTTCAGGTTTTCTCCTACAGAAGAAATATTTTCTGATTGTTGTGGGTTTCATTTGAGTTTTTGACTTCTGAAAAGTGGTCCATTTCAGCTGGTTTTTAAAATTTTAATCTAGGATCCCAGTAGCATGAAGACATGGTTTGGGTTTTGTACATAATCTTCTTTTAGAAAGGAATCACTAAGGTCAAAGAGCTTTTCATTTCTGTTTTACATAATTCATTTTTCTGTATTAGAAATGAAAATTTCACGTGAATAAATAATATGGCCGGTATATTTTAGATATTGTATGGAAACAGTATGATTAAATTCTAGGAGAAAATGCTTCACACCACACACCAAAGGATGTGTGAAGCACACAGCAGAAGTAAGAAAAGCTTTGTGGCTTCTTCCCTTTCATGTATGTGGCTCTCCAGTGCAGACTAATCCTCTAACTTCGGAGGAGGAATTTCCATGGCAATTTTCCATGGGAATCTTTATCTCCTCTGAGGTTCTGCAGACACGTTGGCTGGTGCTTTAGGGTGCAAAGATGGGAGCAAGAAGGGATTGCTGCACAAGAACCACAGGACCATCGATGGTATCATCTTAATGTCCCGAGGGTCCAAGTCGTGGCCTTTCAATCTGAAGGGGTTTTCCTCTGCACAAGCCTTATTAACCATGTAGGCACAGATGTTTTGCAACTGCTCGGTGTATTCCATGGGTCTTTTCTGACTGTGCGTGCCCAGCAGCCCCAGCTCCTCATATCTGCTGATCATCCAAGGAGCCATGGCAAATTACTTCAGCAGTTCCCTACTGGGAGTCTAGGCTGGGGACAGGGGCAGTAGAGGCTCAGCTGCCAAAAAGGCCTCATTCCCGACTATGCCGTGCACCTGGGATTGCTGACAAGGAGGAATTACATTATTCAGACACTAAGGATGAGTGTCTAAGACACTAAGGATAAGCTGGAGGACACTATTGCTGGGAAGAGCCTAAGGGGAAGCTGCAGAGGAAAGCCCTGCAGTGACATAAGGAGAGACAGGAGAGGTCCTACAAGAATAAGAGATGCAGAAAATGACTCCCAACCCCTGAGGGACCATTTGAGTGGGATAAACACATAGTTCTGTTCTGAAGAACAAGAAACAATCTATACCAATTATCACCATGCTGGTAATTCCTAAGCAACTGCAGGGTCACAGCCAAGAAGGTTTATCCTTGTCCTGCTCACAGTTTGTATCTGAAGGTAAGTCCATGTTCTAACACCTCTACCATTGGTTTAGTCGCCTTCTGTAACCAGCTGATGATATCTACACTCCAGTTCTCCCAAAGCAACCATTTTCCCAAGTGTTTCAGTTTTGGAGTGCCTTATTTTAAGGGGCCTGGTTTTCACTGCGTAACCTTTCAGCACTTCCTAACAGCTAAAACTGTTTTCCCTTGAGAAAATCCTCACTTTAAGTTTCTCCCGTTCCTCTGTGCTTCTGACCTTCAATCCTGAGAGCCAGGGAGATGCCCAGGCTGTGGCATTTCCATTCCTGGTGATCTCCTGGGCATGGTCACCATGACCCTTCACAGGGGATGTGGTCACATGGTCACTTTTCTGTATGAGAGCAGAAACGGACTTGGAGGAGGATCAGGGCTGGACCAGCAGCCAGACAAGCACCACTCAGTGGGTTTTCATGACACCAAACACTGAGCAGTAGAAAACTGATAAACCTCAAGCACCAGCATAATGAACTCTAAGACTGACACCTTTTACAACCACTCCCCGCTTCCCTGCCTTCATTTGCTTAATCTATTTTAATCAAGGGCTTCATAATGCACGAAAATCTCAAAAATATAATTGTAGTTAAATAATATACAAATAAAAACATACTTGAACTAGCAGTAAGCAATCAGATTCCTGATCCAGGAGCCTTGTCCACTCTGGTACAGAGTCAGTTTACTGCAGGAGGGATAATACCACCTATTTGTTTTTGTCTAGCTGACATTTGCAAAGCAATCAAGAAGTTTCTGGTTAAATGAATGAGAAATCTGTAAGTCTGCTATTTATCCTTAAAAACTTACCCTTAATAAATCTCAATAATAAGATTATTATACTCATTTAACTATGAATTTTCTAGGCAGCAGATTAACATCAAACTGAAGTGCTGTGCTATCTGGTGTTTCTATCTGGGTTGGTACCTATCCCATATTGCTCTAGTATCTGCCCTATATTAATATAGTAGCCACGCACTGCTGCTTCTTTATAAACATGTTTCTCAGGTACACAAATGCTCTGGCAAAGGCTTTCATATTAATCCCTTCTATTATATTCAGTGAGGATCTATAAAAATGCATTAAAAGACTCTTTTTTCCTACCCTTAGGAAGACTCTTGCTTCCTATCATTTTGCCATCAAGGTTATAATTAAAGACACTGGCTGCTGTGGCCTGTATACATAATTGCAATATATGATCAAGGATTGTAAGCACCAGGATAAATGCATTATCACGCTGTCTAATTATCGTGTTATCTGACTGACAGGAGGCTGTTTTATCTCTTTCTAGGGATGAAGGACATATCTGACAGACACCAGGACTTTGCTTTGATGTCAGATTTGTATACGAAAGAATCAAAGAGTCAAACCCTTTCCAAAATGGTTCCAATGTGGTTAAATCCCGCCAGACAATCCCCTGCCTCACTGCCAGAGCCTGCTTTGAAGTGGCACTGCACAGTGCATGCTGCTGGAGCGTATTCCCCAAAGCTGGAGCGTCCCACGTGCCGAGCAGAAGGCCTGTGCCCCCCGTCTCACACAGCCACCCCCTCATTCACCAGATCACAGGGGGAGAGGGGATGTGGTGGGGCTGGAGAACGGGCTGAAGTGCCACCCACAGCCCACGCCTGGGGCGTGTGGCCAGCGCTTCCTGCTTTGGGCTGTGCTCACCATCAACACTTCCTATGGAGGCACAACCACCCCATGGTCATCGTGCCACCCCTGCCAGTACCCAAGCAAGGGCATGACCAGCACCTCCTCTGCCACTGGGACCTCCCTGGACCCGCTGAGAACTTGCAAACACGTACCCACAGTCCTTGGCCGCACAGGAATACAGAATTCCCATCCCTTCCCCCTTTCCACCCCTGCATGACCCGGCCACGCACCACGAAAGCACTTCTCCATCACATTAGTGATAACAGCCAGAGCTGTGAAATGTCAGAGAAATACGAGCAGGCTGGCAACAGAGCAGGCTGGGAAAGGGCACCGGTGGTGGGACAGGCAAGGATGAAACAGCCTAAAAGGAAGGGAGGAGCACACAAGTGTCAGCCTTAAATGAATAGGTAAAAGTGTCCCCTCCTGCACATTCCCAGTGGGGTGAGACCTGGCACCGCACCATTGCTGGCCCCCTCCCCTGTGGGGCACATTGCTGCTCAGGGCTGCTTATCTCCCCAGTGACCGACTGCTGCTACACTTCAGGCGCTCAAGTGCCTCAAGTCCATGCTACGGGACAAAGGTTAATTTTGTCTCCCTGTGCATGTGCATTATGACATAATCTCTAATTGCATGATCCATTTGTCTTTAAGTTGGTTTTTCCTGGGGTAACTGATTGCCATCTTCAGCCTGCTGTGCCCAAACCAACCCAGCATCCCCACACAGCAGCAACAGTCTCAAAGATTGCTGCATCAACAAATCATTTCAGAAATGGTTTTCATCCTTTGAGGAACTGCATAATTATGATAAGATAATGAACCAGATTTGTACTATATCCAGCTTTTCCTTGCAAAAGAAATAATGCCAGGAGCCTGGAAATAGTTTCTAATCATTTCTGTGGTATAGGAATGAGCAGATAGTTTAGTTGTCAGGTTTTTCGGGGGTTTTATTTGGTTGATTTCCTCCTCCTTAGCACATTCTTCACATACCCTTTGACCACTTATCAGTCATGGCAGAGAAGGATGAATCTTATGGAGTTCCAAAATATCCTAAGTCTGGAGCTCTTAATGTCACAAATGAAATATTTGTCCAGTGTGGAGTTTGTTTGTATATTTAAACTCCCAGGTTTTGAAAAGTAAAATGAACTGACTTTCCTTGTGGCATCCCCAAGACCCCACCACTGCCTCAGTGCTCAAGCCTCCACCTCCCTGCATATACCCAGGCAGATCAATCCTTTTCTAGAAGCAGGAGCAAGGAACTGTTTCAGCAGTGGGGGCACCTCCTCAGATGGAGAAGATAAATCCCCTCACGCCCCCCTGGCAATCCTGCAGGATAGATATGATCTTTTTTCTGAGTTTCAGATCAGGTCTGTGCCTCCAAGATCTTCCAGTGCCTCTACGCCCCTGCTATTTTAAATAATGTATTTTTTTTTTAGCAATCTAACTTCTAATCCCTGCCTATGTTTTTGGGTTTTTTACATGGAGAGCTATCAGTATCATTTACTTTGTATTGCCATGCTTAATGTCCCTCTAAGAATTGCCTGTCTCCAGGGATGCAGGCAAAGGATTCCCATTTTTTACACTACCACAGCTGATTTCTGATTGCTTAATGGCAAAGACCCAGAGGAGTTTTGTGTGCCTAATTCAGACCATTGGGAGCAAAGCAGTCAAGCATCTTTATGGACCTGAGCCAGTGTTTGTGGTACAGCAGCAGCAGCAGCAAAAAGCCAGACATGGAAAAGGTGAAGTCACAGCAAAAAACCCTCATGGATCTGCCTACTGCAAGTGCTCTCAACCCAATAAAATAAGTTTTCCTGCCTTACAGATAAAACCTAAATAACTTTGAAATTTCAATGACATCAAAGTACAGCTTCCATTACTTTTAAATCGTACTTGTAAAACCTGTTGGCCATGAGCAACTCTAGTAAGGTTGCAAATGCTTTACTGTCCCTTGTAGTTTTAGTAAGAAAAGCACATTTTGACCAAATTATTATGCTGTTTGAGTCTTCGTCTAGGACCTTGTTTTTCAAAGCCACAGGGAAGTACAAGGGGCAATAATCAAAACACATAAATATATACACACATATATATAAACACATGCATAGCCACATACTCATATGAAAAGGTTAATTACTTGATAAACTCAAAATGTCTTTATTGTTGTATGATCTGCAGATGTGGTTGCTTTGTGCTGCCAGACACTCATTACCCCCTATTTATTTACAAGATCTTTGTTTACTGTGTGATAGGAATCTTTTGTCCATTCTGACTGCCAGCCCTCTGGAAGTCCTGGCTGCAATGCAGCCATCAGAGATACTAATTTTAATTTCAATGAAAGGTGAATACTTGTGATAGGAGAACACTGAAAAACGAGTCCTTTAAGTAGTTCAGGACTGATGAACTCCCAGAAGCTTCAGTGAAGGTTTTATGGGAAATCACATCACTCAATGAACTGTTAAACACTGGAACAATGCAAGGCCAAACTTTTTCCAAACATGAGAGAAACCGGAACAATTATCTGCTGCAGCTCATATGAGAATTCATATACTCTTATACACACACTGAGTATTTTACTCTATTAAGAGAGCCTCTGGCTTCAGCTCAAATATTTGCAGAAAAAAATTCTACTTATTATGGGTAAGGTCAAAACCTCAGAAACCTCCTTACTGCTAGAGATGTCCCAAATTTTCTTATTGACAGTTTTCCTTCTTCTCTCTAGAAATAGCTTTTTCCATATGAATATTTTCCCTCTGTTGAAGGTAGGGCATAAATGTGTTTGGATTTTTTAATTACTAAAAAAACAAGCAAAAATGTAAATAAATCAGGTTTTAAGGGGTAAAAAAAGAAAATCCACTAAAAATATCTAACAGAAAATAATTAGCTTTTGGAGGGGAACTGCTCTATTCAGTCTATTCAGCTTTACTGAGTGTGGAAATAGCCACCCAAATCATTTTAGTCATAGGCTAGAGAATGTTATACCAAGCATCTGGGCCCATTGCTAAGCAAGTGCTAACAAGACATAGTTACCTAAATAAATCAACAGACTATCGGCTTTATCCTGGGCTCTCCCAGCTTGTTGGGAGATTGTTCAATTGGCATCAAAGACTGCAGAAGTCTTTATTTATTTTGACTAAGGTTGAGTTTTTCTCTATTTTTTAAATTTCTGCATGAGCTAAGACATCTCTTCACTGCTGAAAAAGTACCTTCTCTGCCTTCAGCCTTTATCTGACTCCAGCAGTGCAGAAAAGGAGGGCAGAAAACAAACATTTCAGTAACCAAGCAGAGTGATTAAAGGGTTTCTGTGTCAGAGGTATCCTCACTCCTTATTTAAATCTCTCGAATAAGAGGGATTCATGAGTGACATCTAGAGGTAATTCCTTAAGATGACTGGGGCAAGTGCTGGCTGAGGCTCAGGTACCTGCCCTGAGCACTGAGGTCTCACTTGCCAGCACAGGCAGTGCTTGGACACACTGTGGGAGTTCAACTCAGTGCAGCAGCACAGACTTGAACAAGTAGGCCAGGCCAAAACTTTTTTAGAGAGGAATCATTTTCTGTAGAACTTCTCACCCAGCATTTCAAAAGGAAAGTGGTAAAGCTTGAATGAAAAATTTCCGTTCGAGTCAAATATGAAACCACTTTTCTCTGCAGAGCACTTAAGTATCTCTTTCCTCATTCTGCTCCGTGGGTCTAAGATCCTTGGCCAGATCTCATCTCCCAAACTACCACGTTTCTTCTCTTTCCCACATAATATATGATAAAAACCTCATAAATAAAGGGTAGGAAGGAGGGTTGAAACACCTGGGCTACAACTCACAAAGGATGGCGAGATAGCATACAAGAGATTATGGTATAATATAAACAGGACTTAAATATAGTCACAAATCCTATCCTTTCATTTTGTTTTAGTGGAAAATGGGGGTCAAAAATATTATGCCACCTCTAATTTGAAATTTCCAGGAACTTCTGCTTTAGGAGACGTCCAAGAGAGCTGGAGAGGGACATTTCACAATGACACGTAGTCATTGGACAAGAGGGAATGGCTTTAAACTGAAAGAGGGCAGGTTTAGATTAGATAAGAAAAAGAAATTCTTTACTCTGAGCGTGGTGAGGCCCTGGCACAGGCAGCCCAGAGAAGATGTGGCTGCCCATTCCTGGCAGTGTTCAAGGCCAGGTTGGACAGGACTTGGAGCAACCTGGTCTATGGAAAGTGTCCCTGCCCCTGGCAGGGATGGAACTGAATGGTCTTTAAGGTCCCTTCTAACACAAACCATCCTGTGATTTTCATCCTTGTGGCTTTTGCATTCCAAGTGGTGCAGGCAGAGTAACAAAGCAACTTCCCTGCCCGGCCGCCTGCCCATGGAGAACCTGACCTCCTGCCATGAGAGCAAATGTGTCAAGGTGAGCTCCTCCAGGTGACATTGCTGAGCTGTCCCTCAGAGAACTCAGACCAGGCTGTTACAGAATGGAGCAGCTGCCAGACTTTGTGCCCGTCTGTCTGGAGATCCTTTCCCTTGGCTGCCCTATGTATATATACATTCATTGTCTTATAGCTTCTGTCCATGCACAGGTTTTGGTACTATTAGGAAGGCTGACATGTCCTGATTTCTTGTCATCATTTAGGATGAGGAGAAATATTGATGTAGCAGAACTCCACGCAGAAGTTTTGTCTCACCTGTGGCGGTGCAAGACAGGCTATGAGCACACACCCAGCCAAGGATAACTAGATAATGCAATATAAAAAATGGGACCGGTCACTCTGCTTGAGCTACGGCCATTTGGGACATTTCTAACTAGAAGGAGATAAGGGGGACAGGTTCAAACTAAAAGAAACTACTACAAAGGGAGGGATCCTAATGAAACACGAACATCTTGCACAATGCTGTAGACACAAGCTGCTCCGCGCAGGAACAGAAAAGAGCCAAACAGATAATGGAGTCCCTGCCTGCAGACCTATGGATACACTCCGAGCATTATGGAATCGACTGGGGTGTGCCTGATAGCTGGAATGCTCTGAAGAGCAGGTAGCTCTTCAGCAGTTAATCTTTCTTTTTCATCATCTGCATTTGCCTGGCATGTTTGGACACATGCACCTCGTTTCTGTGCCATCAGGGAGCTCAGCCGTAGTTCACCTCTATCACATACCTGCAAAATGGTAGGTCTCTTCTTGTTTGCTCAGTTTGGAAGGATTCAAGGTACCTAAAGAAAGCCTTTAATCTGTCATTTAAAATCTTATTGTAGTTTAATTCGTAAGGAATAATGTTATTTTCATAGTGTGCCAAAAGCACTGTTGGCAGCACTGAGGCAATTATTTATGTGGGTTATCAGTTCACAGAGGTGATTAAGTAACCTGAAATGTGATGATAATGGCTTCCAGTAATGGCTCCATATCAAAAGGATAATAAATATTACTCGCTGCTCTTTCTTATAAGAAATGGGATATATTTCAGTCCTGTTGAAACAAAAGCAAAACTCCTATTGTTCTTTGAAAGAGTCTCCCAATAGCTCTAATTTCACATCATGTCTACTTCAATATGCTCATTTTGTTGCATAAAGTTACGAATGATAAATTGAATATTATAGATACATCTGGATAACTGATGCTAAATCCTAATCTGCTTTGGGAGCCCTGGAGTGACCTCTCCATGGTAGTGACTCAGTTTTTATTCCACGGCAAGGTACAGAGAGCCAGCTGTATCCCTTTGCTTAGCATTATCCACATAACGTCACACCCTAACTTGTAGACATATTTTAGAAAATATTCAAAAATTACTTCCTGCTGTATTTTACCAAAGGAAACTAGAACCAGATTTTTCTTATGATGGGGCTTGGTGAACTGGAGCTGATAAATGAACCAGCCTTGCCACTAATAACATTTCTTATGATGATTCGTAGTTTTGTCCATCACAAATTACTCTGACCTGCCTTAAACCCACTGAGTGCCCAGTTATGAAATTCCTGTTCTCAGTGAGGGACACTCATCAGCAGAGGTTTTTCTTACTCCTTTAATCATAGCATGAATAACACAGACCCTATTCAGAATTGACACTGATGGGCAGCTTTGGATCACTTCTCAATGCTTAGTTGTTGCAGTATTAGATCATGGTGAGTAGCTAGAAAAAAAATACAAATCTGGTTTAATTTAGAGCTACAGGTATCAAGAAATATAATTATTTTAGAACTTCCAAGAATGGTTTGCAAAGACACTTTGGATGTGAAACCTTTCTCAAAAGTATCTTATCAATGAAAAAAGGAAGTACAGGATCTTCTTTGGGATAGGAAATCTGTAGAGGGGAGACTGTTAAAAAGCAAGAGCTCTTCTACTCCAAGGAGAGTTCTGAGCTGCTGTCAGCTGCTTTGAATGAGAGCCTGGAGGCTTTACGAACATTTCAGCTCATAACATAATACCTACAGATCAAAATACAGTTAAGTACAAAAAAAGAGGCGACTCTCTAAGTGCTGTATGAGGTATTTGATCTTCAATTATGTTAAAGGATAAGATCTGAATGAAGTCACAGTACTGCAAAGCAGGTTGTTTATTTATAATAAAAATATCATTTGCAGAGAGACAATTATGTTGCCAAATATGTTACCTTTAGGCAACAGACCTTTTAGTTTTAGCTTAAAGACCTATTCTGTACTTTTTGTGAACGAAGAGGGATACTGTTGCCATTATTTTTAAAGATACCTCCACCCTTTAACAGTTTTCCATACATCTGCCCATCAGATCAGTTTGGATTCTAGTTCTTGTCTCTGAGTGCTTAACCCCAGTGAGTGTCTGCTGAATTGGGGCTGACGACATTTAAAGGAGAACACAGGGCTGGGATGTAAAACTGATTCACGGAACACAAAGATGAAGGCAGTTACCTCTGAAACCCCTGTACAAAATAGTAACTCATATAAAAGAGCAAAACCTTGGTAATGATGATCTGTTTGACAATGTATTAAATAAATATCACTCTACTTTACAAGTCTAGTGCAAGAGTATTAAGATTACTTCATCATTTTCTTTCAAATACTTCTTTCCCTAACAGAAGGGAATTTATTTTTACAGAAAGCTTGAGATTTTTACTGAACTTTCAAGACGTGTTGAACGTTTCACATGAAGGTTCTTGCTGCGTATTTTGGTATCCAATTCAACATTCAAATCAATGAGAAGCTGATTCAGAATTTCAATCTAAATGTAGTGCTGAACATATAGGAGTATATAAATGTTGGATATATAAAAAGTATATAAATGTTGGATATTTAACTACTAAAAATGTTGATCATTCTTGCCTTATAGGGATTTCTCATTTCACCACGTAGAAATTGAAAATACTCTAAGAAAGGGTTTAATTTATGATGGACAAATATGCAAGTGCTACTGACACAAGAAGGAATCCTAGTTCTTCCTACCAGCAACTTGTAGGAATTAAGGATGCAGTTCACCTGGATAAGAAATACAGTAGGCATAAAAAAAGCACATCAGTAAGTTTCTGCAATGATTTACACTCCAAAGATTGTACCTCCATTCATTACAAATACGGATGGGCCAGAAGACCTCCAGGTTTGATGTAACCATGTTTTACCAACGAAGCAAGGACAGGAAGGTTAGAGAAACACCCACACAACTGCTTGGCATGCTGCTGGGAGGAGACAGACAGTCCAGCAGACACTGTCCGTCCTGGCACATCAAGCCTGGCCAAATGCCTGGGTAAAACACTTACAGCACCACACTCTGAGTTTGTACTCTAGCCATAGAAACACAGATCAAATCCCCTGCTTCTGGCGGGAAGGCACACTGGTGCCGTGCTAGAAAAAGTAAAGTTGGTGACTGTTTTTCTGAGAAAATCCCAGTCTAGGCAATCACCCCATGTTTTATTATTTTGTTCAGTGCTTCTATTGCCATTGGTGGCTGCAATTTAATTGAAAGTGAAACAATTCTCACACGCTTTCCCCAAAGAGGGAATACAAACACCTCACACTCTGAAGCCTTAACTGAACGAGGGAGTGCAAAGATGTGTTTGGAGGAGTAACTTGAGGCATCCTCAAAAATCAGGCCAATGTTCAGTTCCAGCCTCTATCCTCCTACTTCAGTGCCTGGGGCTGTATTGGTTGGTTTATCATATCAAGGATTGTTGTCAGTGTCATTGGGGCTGGATTTATGCAGTGTCACAACCAGTCAATGCAGTACGACTGCAAAATAGGTTTAAAATATCCCATCATGTGAACCTTAAGCTGTGAAGCTACAAAAGAGGTCACTTTGCTTGAAAACCTCTGCATAATCCACCAGGAAAATCTGGACCATAGTACGGCACGTGGAGGAAAACATGGCGGATGCTGTGTTATCTACTTGTGTTTTAGGGCAGGTTACAATAAACCTTTGTGAATACCACCACCGCTTGTGGTGACATAATTGAATTTTATTCAGGTGACCTAATCTATGAGTATTGGGAAGCTACAGGTGACTGACAAGAGAAGGCTCCCTTTAG
Source organism: Lycocorax pyrrhopterus obiensis (assembly GCA_014706295.1). Classification (NCBI taxonomy): domain Eukaryota; kingdom Metazoa; phylum Chordata; class Aves; order Passeriformes; family Paradisaeidae; genus Lycocorax; species Lycocorax pyrrhopterus. Next base: position 8,070,215 of record JACSVZ010000004.1, read on the forward strand.
AGAGCAGGTAACCAGGAGGGGAACAGACCTGGGGCCTCCTTCCAGCTGCATTACGTCAGTGCAGCTCCACGGATACCCATTCTCTCAGCTACTCCCAAGTGACACCTGCCCAAACAATTTCTGACAGGGGATTCTGATCCTTTATCCTCCAGTTACCACTAGTTACATTCTGCTTAAACAAAAACATCGAGACACATCCTCTGGGCTCAATGATGACTGTCCACCCCAGTTTCTCCCATCTCCTTTCTTCACCACTGTGTACCCACTCTACTCCCATTCTCTTTTCCCTCCCCGTAATTCGGTGATTCATCTGTAGCCTCGGGGAAGGGCACCTGATTTCATTGCTTAACTGCTGTTAACAAGTTGCTGCACAAATCACCTGGCATTGCAGGATGAGGCTGCCAACACCTTTCTACTAGAGCTACAGGGAGCAGGTTTGCAATGCCAGCATTCTTACAAAAATCTTATTTCATTTATGATGGGGTTATTTCAAGTGTATTGTAGTGCTAGAAGATGGCAAATCAAGCCAGCTTTATGAAGAGCATCCTCAAAAAGATGGGTCCCATTCAGTTGTCAGTTTCCTTGCTAAGTCTGTCAGCTGATGTGATTTCAATGTGTACATGATCTTCTGTGGCAGATTTTACTCCCCTGCCTGTAACACTTGAGAGCTCTTTCTCCCTCCCATGTCACTCCTGGCTTTCCCAGCTCTTGTCCCACATGTTTTCACATCTCTGTAAACCTCAGAAAAGGGATAGAGAGGTCAGGTGGCCAATTCATATGAAATACAGTGTCTGCCTTCCTCCCCTCCTTGTCCAGGGGTCTGTGGAGTGCGGCCTGTGAGTGACTGGACAGGAGAAGTGGGTACAGCCCTTCTGTAGCCCATTCTACCTCACTCACAGTAAACTTGTTTGAACTTAAATTAACTTTCCAAATTCTACCCGCCTCAGTTCTAGAAGATACAGAAATTGCAGTGTCATGAAGGAAAGAAGAATCATGTTTGCAAAGTTACTTAGCCGACCAGGAATACCAACATGGCACATCTGGAGCAGTGCTGGAAAGAAGAATACCGAAGTGCAAACCACCCCTCTAGTTCAGCCCCAAAGTGGAAACGAACAGCTCTGCCAGTTTACATGTAATTTATTGCTAGGAAAATAAGAGATAGACACAGATATCCCCTTTCATGATGAACAGATCTGTACTGGATTGTGGCACCCTATGTTTTATGTGAGCAGGAGACTTGTCCTGATATAAATCACGGGGCACCAAAGCCAGCCAGCTGCAACTGCCCAGAAATAGCTGCACGCTGAAGGACAACTGCTTCAAAGACAGTCCTTATCAACCCGAGACATATTTACTTTGGGATCCTGCTTAGTTTTAATCACTCTGACAGGTTTGGCTTGTAAAATCATTCTGCCTGTTTATCTGTACATAAGTAAAATCCATGTGGACATCCACCCCCAAGGACCCAAAGCTGCAAATGCACATAAATAACTTCAGCTGCACGACTGCTCTCCTTGGGTAAACAGCAGGGAGGAAGAAGAGGTACTTACAATATTGACATAAGAACGAAATTGTCCATGACTAACGTGAGGATGAGAAAGAGGGAAGACTATTTAACTATCAGCTGAAGAAGGCAATGGAGTAACTTTCCAGCAGGAGGGATGGCAGGTGAAAACTCAAAAAGCTTTGCATTAATGCTTGGCCATTTTATGAGAGGAGTTTTGAACCTTTCCTGTCACACCACAGGGCTGGAATCAGTGACCCAGGAGGACTCTTTTGGCCCAGGGTTTGTACGTGACTGAAGTTATTCAGAAGCGTAAATGTTTATAGGATGAGCCGGGAGCTTGCGTCAGCACAGCTGGCAAAATTCCATGGGTGTTTCATCCATCCCACTGAATGCCATAAACATGGAAGGATAGCTTCCTAGCAAAAATGCACATTCACACTCACACACACACTATAGATACGTAAAAATTTATATTTTTTGTGTGACTGTTTGAAAATGCAAAACAGTTCCTAGTTACACGTATTTTAATGTATATTGTAAGTGAGCTGTATTTCTGCTGCAAATTATATATGTATTTATGCACACATGCTGATGAGAAAGCCAAGTAACTTTCACTGTACTCTGACATCAATTAGATTAATATTCTTGTTAAAGGAAACTGAAGGAATGTGTTGAACACAGATGACTTCTTCAGATGTCCATACGCTACTCAGGAACTTTTTAATGCATTGACTGAGTATGATGTGGGCACTGTGCCCCACAACTTCCAACAGGGATTATGCACGAGGTCAGGAAGGATATGGGCTGTCACAATGTAAGTCACCAAGAACAGGAATAGGATTTAGCCCTAAGGCAGCTTGTGGTCTGAAGGTCCCCAAGTGACTTTGGTCCTACGTGGCTTGGGTCCCTTGCCAGTGTTACCTGTAGCATACATTGAATCAACAAACTACATTAAAAGACCTGAATACACAAAAGTGAGCAACTAAAAATCAGAATACGCCCAGCCTAAGCCTGAACTGGCAATCTGAACCAACAGCATTCATTATGGATACAAAGAACTTCATCCCCCAGTTCTGACAATCTTCAGGACACTTGGACCTGCCAGCACTTTAGAGCCTGAGAAAAGGTTTTCTCTCCTTACAGACTATTTCACACAGAACACTTTTTTAGTCACATGAGAAAGCACCCTTTGGTGAGATAATAATGGAAAAGATACTGTGGATCTCTCTGAAGCCTTGCTGAGTACAGAGTTGGTTTCTATCAGGACATTAGAGCTTCTAAACCACGTAAGATGCAACATTTCGATATAATGCAATGTATTTATAGCTAATTTTGCCATAACATAAAGGCTGCACTTGTAATAAAAGGAATTGAGTAACAGAGTAAAATTATTTATGTTAATAATTGACTTCTAAGAGAACAAGATCAGTATTTCCATAAAATAGAGTAAGACACCCTGGCTCTGCAGTTACTCATCATCAGTCATAACAGCTCAAAATGGATATAAAACACTCTCACAAAACAACTTTCCATTCTCCCTGTCTTTGTGTCAAGATAACACTCACTCAATGTCAAGGAGAATCAGACTCAAAGTCATTTAGGGTTGGTGACTAAGGATAGAGGGGGATTTCCCCAACTTTGTTATTTCTAAATGCAAAGATCAATTTACTTGTTTGTTTTATTTGCATTTGCATCAGATCTTTTGATCAGTGGCAATGCTAATGGTACAACTATGAGAGCCTGCAAGTGAGAGATTCATTTACCAGACCTCTTTCTTACTTAGCTTAGAGATTTCCTTAAAAAATACTAAGTTTGTTGCTGTAAAAGAACTAGCTTGGAGAGAGGCCTCTTGGCCTGGGTGTTTCCCGTAGAAGAATTCTGACTCCTGCTGTGGGAGAAACTCCTACTTGTCCTGCCCCAAGGGTGAAAGATACTGCCAGGGAATTACAGCAATTAACCTCCAGGTCCCTGTCAAGTTCCAACCATCCCAATGAGTTATTAGTCCCTTAGGACTCAAGAGACCTCAGGGAGACTGAAAAGCTCTGCTCCTTCTGCAGATGACCCAACCCACAACCGCAAGGAACAGGCCCAGGAGCAGCCTTTGCCAAAGCTGGGGCTGGAAACTGTGGGGGACCAGTGAGGCCACGGGGTGGGTGGCTCGGGAGGCTCTCCTGCCCTACCTGGAGGCGCGTGGTCCCTGCCCAAGCGCTTGCAGAGCCGCGTGTGATCCCAAGCTGCTCTCTCCCCAGCTGCCGAGGCTCCGGGAGCGCTCCCAGCCATTTGGACTGCCTGCTTGCTGGCAGGCTGCGGGACAAGCTGCCGCGCCAACTGCAGCTGGAGCACGGCGGGCTTTGCCAGGAAGCCCTGGCAGGAGGTTGGTCTGAGCCAGGCTGCTCCCGCACGCACACGGGGGTGCTTAGAGGAGAACAGCTCGGGCTGTCCCGTAGCGCAGGCAGGGCAGGAGCTGGGCTGGACTCCACAGACTCTGGGCAGCCCCCAGGCAGGTCCAGCTGCCCAGGGCTTCGTGCATCCTTGTGTTCCTTGTGTTCCACAAGAGCTGCTATGGTAGCGCAGGGGGCTGGAAGAGCACATGGAATTGCTGGGAGCCCCTGGGAAAGCAGGCTGGGCCTCAGCTCTCAGCTCCAATGAAGGCAATACAAACCTAAAAAAAAAAAAAAGGAGGAAATACCTGAGCTGTTCTCATTGTGGGGGAGCAAGTGAGCCCAACCACTGCGTCATGGCAGTACAGTTGGGTCTGAGCAGAAAAACACCTTTCCCTCAGCGCTGGCACCTGCTGTTCTCTACTCTGTGCATAGGCAGTGATTTACTCATTGACAGCCATCCCAGGACACCTTTGTAGCGTGCTTTTCATGGTGCTCCAGTGTCAACAATGCCGTACATTTTCTAGAAGTAAAGGCTTTTTTACATGTTTCATTTTCTCTGCTCTTCATAAAGTATCCATTCAGGTGCTTCATATTGCTGAAGACATAAACGATGTTAATTTGCAGTTGACCCTTTACCCGAGCAGATATCTACCATGCCCACGTCATATGTGGTGGCAGCGAGGTCAGAATTAGTATTTGGAAAATAAAGGCAACATCAGACTGAACACCAGCAAATTAAATCCCTCTGCACACATTTACACAGACACACACAAGAACGGGTACCATGTAGGTAGCACCTCAGGGAGGATCTGTGTCCCTGTTGCCATTCAGCCTCAGTGTGAGCAGGATTTTTTTCTGTTCTCCCAAGAATCTGTAAACTTTCCCAACCTGTTCTAAATGAAGAATAAGTAGCACATACGACAACTGAAGCAAAGTCTGAGCAAAACTGTCTGTAACCACTTAAGATTCAAATACGCCAGAAGTTCCTAAGTCATCTGATCCTAATTTCTGAAGAATTTAAACAGGACTTGTGCTATGCTATATGCCAGAAACTATAAATACAATGCTTTCTCTTATCAATCTCCTCTCCTGCTTTAGGCAGCTTGATAGCATTAGCTCAGTATCTGCATTATTCCTCCCTCCTTCCCTGAACAGGGCGCAAGGAACCTGTGAGAGTTCCCTGCTGATTTATGTCCAAAGTCGGAGGTGAAACTGCTGGATTAGAAGATCGCACTGCACGGGAACTAGAAGCCAGCCCACACAGGCTTTACAGGAAGAAATTATAGAAAAAGGCAAACACAAGAGAAAACTCAGAGCAGGGATAAATTAGCAAATGGCAAAGTTCACCGGGAGGGAAGGCTTGCGTGCTAGGCTGTGTGTTTACAGCGCTCGCTCCGGTGCATGCACAGCTCCGCTGATGTGCTCCTGCCGAGAGAGCAGCTGGGACTCCCCGCTCACACTGCCAGCGCTAGGCTGAAGACAGGAATTCCAGATAAAGTAGCAAGGACAGAGCATCTAGAGCTATAAAATCACTCACAACAGTCTGGTGCGCAAAATAGGTGAGCACTGGAGCTGAAGATTTGTCTTTAGCCAAAGTGACATTGTTCAGAATTGTAATTCAGAAATGTGCTACAGATTTTCCTTTTAAGCTAAACTAAAAGTCCATTGATTTACTAAATTTAAATACTCCTCTTCCTACCAGTCTGGACTCCAGAGTGCTTTGCCTCCCATAGTAGGTATCACATGAACCAGCAGGGCTCAGACAAGCCAGTGAACCACACAAACAGGAAAGAATGAACTGACCAGATTTTCAAGCTGACTTAAGACACAGCATGTCCCCAATATCTATTGTTAAATAGAGTTTAATGTTCACAGGATTAAAAATTAATTACTTTTCCGTCATACCACCACCACCAACACCAAAACATATTTTCATTTTAGGAATGTCATCCCTGTTCCAAGAAGAGAATTTCAGCTAAAAAAATGTCACAGAATTCCAGTTCCACTCAAATTTTGTCTGTGACAGGGATATTAAATAGAAAGACTTAATTTTTACCTTCTTAGATAGAATTTGCAAAATTCAACATAAGTAAGTGGTTGTGTTATCCAACAATTAGACAGATAAACTAAAATTAGATGCAACGAAGCATTTTATTATGATGTTATCAGAAAATCAGAAGCAAATATTTATAGCTATAGGAAGCCATAGCTGTGCTATCTTTGGGCTAGAACGGATTTGGGAGTTTCAGTTGTTGAACCAAAACACAGTATTTTTTTAATTAGAAAAAATGTTAAAATAAATTAATATTCATAGTCTCAACTGTTCCTTAGTTTCCTTTGTGATTACTTAACCCTTCTGGAAACCTCTTCAAGTTTAAGTCATTTTTCATATAAAAGTAATTTCAAAAAATCACATTACATATAATCTTTTGATTATATTGAAGCAAAGTATTATGTTTTTACCTGCAGGAAAGACTGATATCTGAAAAAAATTCACTTTGGCAGACTCATAAATTAAAAAAAAACCCCACAACTACCATCAGAAATATTTTGGCACTCTTTCAGTAACTGCTGTGGCAGGAGGAACAGCTAACATGAGAATCTAGTTCACAGGACTTCCAGTCCAAGCTCTACAGATCAGAGATTTTTCAATCCATCTCAGTTAAACATCTAAATCAAATAGGCCAAGATTTACCAGATCCACTAATCTACTTCCTCTTGAAACATATCTCTCTGTCATTTATCTATTTAAGACCACCAGTACTTTCTCTAGACTCCAGTGCACTAAAGATGCTGGTGGTCATGAGAACACCTCGGTGATGCTGTTTCTTTAATGAGTCTTGTCTCTTAATTTACTGAAAAATCTCATCAATTCCTTTTTTTTTTGCTTATTTAAAGGTAAAACTTAAAAATCAACCTTTTTGTTCCATTTCTTTTGACATTTCTTTATTATCAAACACTCCCACCAAAATCCTATTTGCCATAAGATGTAATTCAGAAATTATGTGACTTGGAAAACTCAGATGAGCAAATTCTGATACGTTTCACTCTACTTGGCAAAAAAAAAAAAAAAAGGTAACTGGTTCATAGAGCTGTAACTCCAACCCAGAAGTGTTTGTGTCACCACAAAGCAGGAAAGCAGAGTGATGAGAAGGGCTATGCACTCTGGAATATTTCCTAAATCCAATATGGTAGCAAGCAGCCCTGTTGCTGTCAATTCTGCATCCCCATCTGGTGTCCTGTAATGGTTTTAATGAAAGCTCTTACACATGGTGCTTAAAATAAGCCATGTGTGTGCTGGGGTGAATTAAAAGATGTAAACGCAGTGTAATATGCCAAAGGATATAACAGTGTCAATATAAGAGCTGACTGTGTCAGCCAGCAACAGGTTCCAGCTGGGGCAGCCTCATGGAACAAAGACAGTCCTTGGCTTAATTCTGGCTCCGTGCTTCTGAAGTGCCAAATTGGGTAAAAGAGATGTAACGCTGAGGACCTTGAGCAGATGTGTGATACCCAGCTGAGTGCACAGTGACCCTCCCACAGCAGCCCCACTGTCCACGTGGCCAGTTCCGACTGGAGAGATCCGCCTCGGATGGCTCATACAGGGAGGGGGTACATAGGCACAGAGAACCCTGGGCAGGACTGATCCTGTGAACAGCCCTTCCCCTCTCTACTGTTGCTGGCCACAACCTGAATTAGCTCTGTTTTAGACAACCAGGGATAGAGCACAGCAGCTCAGCTCTGAACTCTGCAGCTGAGGAAGGACTGGATTTCCAAAAGTGCTCCAGTAAAACATTAACAGTTTGCAAAGTCCGTGGAAACCCAGCAGTACTCCTCTTCCTAATACCTTTCCAACCTCTTCCCACTAAATTAGATAAACAGGTGAGAAGGCATTAAATCTGCAGATTACTCATTGCACAATGAGTATTTGTCCTGTAACAGCACTGGCTGTCAGGGAAGGGGGGTAAAGACCAACATTCCTAATGACCAATCATCCCTAGTCCCAATGACCATTCCCCTCTTAATCAGACCACCTAGATACATGCTGGCAAGTACACTATTCAAGACTTCTGTTCCACAGGAAAACCTGGTATTATCTCAATTTTCAGAGCCCTGTAAATATGAGATCGACTCTGCACATCATATGAGCTTACAGTAATCACAAACTCATGAGAAACAGCCTAGATAACACACCACCTTTTTGGATTGGTTGGTTAGTTTGTTTTTGGGAAAAAAAAAACTTTATTTTCATTTTGTTTTCTTAGAGTATTTATCACAGAAAATTCTTTATCTGTGACTGGAGCTTGCGGGTGTTAATACAAATTACGTAACGTTCCCCAAATCTGAATTAATTCACAGACTTACCAGAGGCTCTCTTGCAATGATTTTCTCTTGAAGCTTGATTGAGATGACAGATGATAACCCTTATCTTTCTATTACAGCCTTGATGGTCTGATAAAGACTATAAAACTGCAACCATTAAATTTCTCGTCCCTGAATTCCCCCTGAGCAGTCTCCTGAGATCACCTGAAACAGATAAACAGAGACGTGAAGAGCATGCAATGGAACTGTTCCAGAACTGATACTGATAATGTTACTTGGCTTTACGTTTATGCTAATATCAATTAAGCAAGCTTTATTAATACTTGCTGTCATTTCTTGGAGCTGCCTTACAAAGCAATCTATACTAGAAGCTTTCACTTTGCACTTATGAAGAAAACAAAGGACTTTTCACACTCGTGCTCTGTGTGAATGTGGTGTGGCAGGAGAGGCAGCCTTCAGAGAGAGGGTAAGCAGGCAAGTTAGACAAGAGCAGGAACGGGGGGAAATGTTGCACAGTCACATTCATAGGAAGGGCCATATTCCATAGACTCTCACATTATACTCAAAAACACTGATCAGAAATTTCACAGAGTCTAAGTTGTATATTTTCAACCAGCCCTCCCAAGCCTTCATTAAATAGCTATAGGAGGGATTTTTCCTTTGTAACCAAGCTGCACACCAGCACAGTTTAGGAGCCATTGTTAACTTTTCTCTTTCTTTTTGCTTGTCTGCAGAAAGTTGACAAATCCCAATTTATCGTCATCCCTTCAAGTGCTCCTCTGCCCAAAATCACAGGACCAGCATCTTTACAACATTATTCTTGGAACACAGTGTCTTTCTTCCTGCTGCTGTCATTAAACCCTGCTATCAAATAGCTTCCCCTTTTCTTCAGACATCCCAATTTCACTTCCCCTAAGTTTTCCAAAGAACTGTTTTAATGTAGTTGGGTTATAAGGAATGATATAGCATCAGGATAGAGCAGTGGAAATAATTCATAAGAATCACAGAATAGTTTGGATTGGAGAGGACCTTAAAGACCATCCAGTTCCAACACCCCTGCCATGGGCAGGGACACCTTCCACTAGACCGGGTTGCTCCAAGACCTGTCCAATGTGGCCTTGAGAGCCAAGTTGAGAACCCACCACAAGATGGTCCTACTGGAAGTTTTTTTTTGAAGAGCAATTATCATTCACTAGATACTTAAATTAGGTACTGATACCAACTGATGGTCACGTTCACAGCAACAGAAAAATAATACAGCAAAAAGTATTTAGCATTTCTGTAGCTCCGATAACCTTAGCGTAAGAACCTTTGAATTTTTGGCCCACTGTGGTGCTGACATCCTCATGTAATATAAAACACTGAGACATGAAGATGAGTGACTTTCCCAGCACATGCCATAAATTCCAGGGCAGTATAGGGATCTCAAAATGTATATTACAGCCCAACTTGCTGAATGTGGAGAAATGAAAACGAGTCAAAGACTGTGAGTTCCAACTTTGCTGAATATTCACACTCCTCTGCTTAACCCAAAAGCACAACAAGCACACACAAACCGGGTACAATTCAGGTGTAGGTACTCCAAGCTTTTACTACTCTGCCTCAAGGAGGTGCTTCCTAACAGAAATTTAATCCCAAACGTTTTCATGCATCACTTCTCCAGCATGGCTGTAATTTATCACCCACTTACTTTCTTTTGTGCACAGTATGTGCAGCAAGCACCAAGATCAGTTGTACTCCCGAATGTTCTGGTTTCACCTGAAATCAGCCTTTCTGAGCTCATCTTAGCTGTGTCCTCGTGACTCTGCACGAACTTCAAAGAGCACTTCGAAGACCACACAGCTCTTCCTGCAACCAAGCCAGCAGGACAAGAACAACCCCTACTAATAATGTCATAGAGGCAAGACCACACAGAAGATTCCTGCAGTGCCCTTTGGGCTTAAAGATGTAGGGGGTCTGAACTCCCCGCCGATGAGACCGATCCACAGCAGCTACAAGAATCCCCCGTGCGCGGCATGTGGTGAGCTCTGTGCCCACATGGATGGGTGGAGAGCTCCAGATGATCTGTTGATCAGATACCCGCACCGGGTCTGCCCCAGCTTGCAGCACGCCCTGCTCAAAGCTAAATGGAGCCCAGAGAGAGTTCACACCCCAGTACCTGACAGGTTGCCAGCTAAGGCAGTCTTGTAGCCACTGGGAAAGCTTTGGGACCAGGTGCTGCTTCACAGCAAGCTGGGAGGGTTCTATCTGAGACAATCCCCATGGCAAGAAACAGCATCAGCCCTTGGATGAGTGAAAATTATAGGACAAATAAACCATCATGACACCCATCTTTGGAAGATGCTGAGAATGCTCACAAGTGAGGGTTGGAGGGAAAACATCTGGTTTAAAAGCCCTATAGTTGTCAGGTCACCAGGCAGTGTAGTGAGTCAATATTTAGGGAGCTGTGAACAGCTGAACTATGAAGCTTCAATAGCAAGAACTTGTGGAATCATGGAAAAAACTGATGGAAAGGGAGAGGATCCAGAGAGGGGCCTTGTGACAGTGGTACATGCATGACAAGTTTTTGCACATTGACCTTGGCAGGCCCTGCCTCTGGGCCTTCAGGTCAACCAACACAACTTGCTGTGGCAGCAGAGGCTCCAGGCTTGGTGCTTGAAGGCAGCCTACTGTGAAGTGCTGTGGAGATTGGGCTGAATAAAGGAATAGGGCAATTCACCATGTTTCTCCCTACAAGCTGCCAACAGGTGACTTGCAGTTGTCTTAAAATGAGCAGTCACTAATTACATTTCTGTGATTGGTAATAGCTAAAAGTAGTTATTGTCTGAAAGTTCACCACAGCCACCATGTCTGGACTGTGGTCAGTGAAATTCAGCCAGGAGCTGGGATGGTTAGTTTTGGCCCAACACACAAGCTATAGGCACAGCTTTTTCCAGTAAGGTCTGATTTTTGTCAAGGAAGCTTATGGCTTGAGCTAATCTTCATTTCCTCATTGCCCTGGGTTCAAAGAAAATTTTTCTTTGTTTGACACTGGAATTTTACCCAGAGTGAAAGCAGGAAGGTGAGAGGGGAGAGAGAGGGTTAACATTCTTGAGAGCAAAGACTGGAAGTGGTGGGACAGCTCTGCAGGGGAAGTCAGGAAGAAGTACTGGCTGTTTCACTTGAGGAATCAGAGGTGCATCCTCAGACAAAAAGATGCCTTGTAGAAATTGCAGTTCTGGATTAGTTGTATGCTTTTTTCCCCTGTACCTCCCATGACACGACACAATCTTTTCTTGTTGTCTACTTACCTCCCCTTCACTTTTCCCAGAGCACAGAAGATACCAGTATTCTTACTTTTTGTCCTCATTTGGTATACACTTGTTATACAAAACACTGAATTTGGTGATGTTGAAATTGCGTTTTTTTCCAATTATTTCCAAGGCTGGCTAGGACTTTGTATAATCCTTGAATGAAACATGAAGGTTACTGATCTAATTGCAGCCTTCCAGTACCTGAAGGGAGTCCACAAGAAAGACGGAGAGAAACATTTTACAAGGGCCTGGAGTGACAGAACCAGGGGAAAATGGCTTCACACTGAAAGAGGGCAGGTTTAGATAGGATACCATGAAGAAATTCTTCCCTGTGAGGGTGGTGAGGCCCTGGTACAGGTTGCCCAGAGAAGCTGTGGCTGCCCCATCCCTGGAAGTGTCCAAGGCCAGGATGGATGGGGCTTGGAACAACCTGGGCTAGTGGAAGGTGTCCCTGCCCATGGCAGGGGGATTGGAACTGGATGATCTTTAAGGTCCCTTCCAATGCAAACCATTCTGTGATTCTATGATTCACCTGCTCAAATATTTCCTGGTAAGGAGCCCAAAATAAATCACAACTCTCGCTAAAGCAAATTTCTCTGAAAATGTGTTTTTTCAAGTTGCAGTTTTTATGGAGAATGCTGACATGAACATTCATCTACAGATCACAGCCAGCTATCCTCAGAAGGACATGGAGTCATGCTCATTTATTCCTGCAACAAGGAACAAGCCTTCAGTTTTCCAAGAGGATAGTGCTTTGAAAAGAAAACAAGAACCCCCCCAAAGCTTCTGTGGTGCACAAGCATGAGCTGCAGTTTGCATATGAGTCCTTTGCCACTGAATTTCCTCAGAAAAATTGCACAGAAGCCAAACAGGCCAGCCCCTGAGCCAGATCCCTGCCAAGACTCTGATTAAAAACTCACTCTCTGCACCTGCCTATTTATTTTACCACTCTGCACCTGCAGACTGGTTTCAAGAGCCTCATTATTGTTCACTTGTCTCTGGCCTCATTCTGACAAACTTCATGGACAAAATGCCACATTTCCCTTCTAATGACCATCACAACAGCTCCAGCTTTTAGCAGCCTCTAATGATTTCTCCATTTTTCTTCCCTGTTCACCAAATATGTAATAATGAACAGTCATACAGCACGCTGAAAGTGGAGTGAATGCAATTTCTAGAAATGGAAATCTGCGTTTAAAAAATTAAATCAAAGCAGGTAAAAGATACAAAAGGGGGAAAAAAAAGAAGAAATAAAAAACCCCAACAAGAATATAACTGAAGACAGTCAGTGACCTTTTCGGGTTCTCAGAGCTTCTATCTAGAAATTTATGAATTCTGCACCTGGAGAGACCTGCACAGCCCTTGCACTGTGTCTCAGTCCCTAATTTCTGTTCTGTATAAAAGGTAGAGAGACCCAGCAGTGACTCGTCTCATTGCTGCTGGTGCTGCCTCTGGCCAGACTGGAGCCCTTGCTCAAGCCAGTCTGGGGACAAACTGCTGGAACGCGAGGCTTTTCTTTGAACCTCTTTTTTTCCAGCCCTCCTTGTAGGTTCTCCCTGACTGCCTTATCTCTTTCCCCACAAGATGTACTTGGAGTTTGATGTCTTTTTGCTAGCCAGAAAAAGAACAAAGTTCCTTTTCTCTTTGGACCCATGGTGTCCTGGGCAGAGGACAGCCCATGGAAGCACAACTCTTCCAGGCTGTTCTCCCAAGGCAATACATGGGAATAGCTCTTGTAGGAGGTGCCATAAATCTGCTTTATGGTACAATTGACAAGCAACCAGTGACCACAGCAAAAACACCCTGCCTAGGCCTGGTGACCCTGAAGCGCTTCTTCACCTGGAAATTGCATATTTTGTTTCCTACAGTATCAGTTATGCTTGTAAAAATACACTTCTTACAATACCACCTGTATCCATACATGTGCTAGGATGCGGAGTTCCAACCTTCCCTTTAAGATACCATCCTGCTGCTTCCCAGAGACCTTTCCACAGTGTTGCTGCAGCATGGGAATGCAGGGTTGACAAACAAACAGGTATTTTACAGAGATTACAGTATGAAATTTTAATGAGGAAATCAAATACTGATAGCTTTGTTTTGTCAAGACGGGTTTGTCTTTAATCCAGAAGACATTCTGAGAGGATATTGTACCATGTGCACTTCCGAATGCACAGCAAGGACAGAATATTACCAAATTCTCATTGGTTATCCAGCCTAAGGGTAGCAAACCACCTCCAGGAGAGAGCCAGCTGTGCCATACAGATAGAGGACCTTTATTATTTTTTTTAGACCTGTTGGTCCAGGCAGATGTGAAGGGTTCTGATCCAGCTAGCAAAAGCTCCAGTCTCATTAGTGCAAGCTCCTATGTTATAAACCAGGACCAAAATGGGAGAGGAAAACTCAGATCTTGGATCTGTACCATCAAAGAGAGAACAAAGTTTACCCAGTGAGTCACAAGTCACAAACCAAGTGTGTATTAATCTTCCCCCTGACACATTTCTTCCATCCATCAGATCTAGCATTGTGCTGCTCTAACAGTGAGGATACATCATGTCATTCATGACACATGATGATTCCCAGATGTTCACAGAGCTCTGCTACCCAGTGGAACAAATGGGTGTTTACAGTCAAATAAGCACCAAATTTAGCAAAACTGAAGATGAAGTTACAAGTTAATTAGTGCAAGAGGGCCCAAGCCCCATGATATACGGCACTCATATTTCTTCAGTACATCCAGAAGAACAAATTGAGAAAAGAGTCCAACAATTGAATAGCAGAAAATCAAAACCAAAAAAACCCACCCAGAAAGTCACCCTGAGGGAAGCCAGAATAAATAACACCACTGCCGAGCTCTGATGTAGCTCTTCTGGTGGAGTTCCTGGTGATGAATAAAAGGAGCTCTGAGTCAGGTGCTTGTAAATACAGTCATATAAAACACCAAATCAGTAAGAAAGAGAGCTGGGAGAGGAAAAATGGTCTAAAAATGTCTTGGAGAGTCTGTGAAGCTCTCAGCTGACTATAAGAGCTCCTGATTCAGGCAGGAACATCACAAGTGTCTTTGAAGGTTATTTGCTCTTAAATTTCTCTAGTGGCATATTAAGGAGCAGCTGGAGAAGGTGGACACGTACCTGAGACTGTGGGAGGGGATATGAACTTGGGCCTCGCTGACTGAAACAAACTGAGGCAAAACACAGCTTTCAAAACACAGCTTTCTACTGGACTGCCTTGGTGCTGATGTTTCCAATCTAACATAAGGAGTGAAGAATGGCAAACTCTTAAACCAGACACTGCTAAACTCCAGTGAGATCAAAAATAACTCCCCGTTAAAGGCTGTCCTAAAAAGTTTAATGCTCCCTAAAGTCATTACAGCTCTCCAGGTCTTTTGCTAAATCTTCCTTCCTCTCCTACACATTTCAGTCAGTACTGAACGGAGCCATGCAAAAAGAATCCAACCCACCCATTCTTTGGCACTTCATGTCAAACCCAGGAGACAGGAGCAGCCCATGGAGCCCATGGCACTGCCAGCAGTGGGGATCTTGGTGACCCCAGAACAGCTCTCTGGAGACAGAGTTCATACAAAGACAGAAGGCCAGATGCCAGCACTGTCTCTGGATACTTTCCTTATTCTGTGCTAGAGAACAAATTCATTTTCCATAAAGCACTAAATAGGCCAATTTTTAACCTGGCTCGCAGTGCTGAAAACAACCTGCAAAAAACAGGTGGCAGCCTCCTTTCATGCAAGCCAAAAGACAGATAAAAATAGCCTTGAATTGCCATTGAAAATATGGTAAAACAATCCTTTTCCATCTGCTAAAGCAAACCCTGGGAGTAAGTGAATTAACAGGTCCCCACTAGCAGACACTGTGAGCGAGGCATTGCTGCTCATTAATTAAGATGCATGTGACAGCAATCGATTGCCTCTATCTCTTGAAGGCATCAGTCAGAGTCCAAAGCTGAGTGTGCACCTTGTACGACCCTCACAGACCCTGCTGGAACTCTGCCCCTTCCTTCCTAAATGTTTAGAGCAGCATTCCCTCAGAGGCAAAGGCCTTTCCTCTTCTGCCATCTCTGTATTCCCCGTCCAGCCTGGTGTTAAATGCCCGGTGCCTTCTCCTCACTTTGAAGTCGGCCACAAGCGATGAGTTCAAGATGTAAAACCCAGGGCATTTGCAGAAAGGGTTTTTACGAAGCCAAGATGTCCTTCCAGAGAGATTAGACCCGAAGGCCATAATTAACACGTCCCTGCTGCTGTTATGACAGCGTAGCCCTGATCACCCACACTGACATTCAGCTTGCCAGAGCGATCCCAAAGGAAGGATCTTCAGCACCGTCTAATTATCCCAAACTTGAGTCTGTTGCTCAAGAGGGTTGCTTCTGTGGGTAGACTGCTTAAAATACCCCATGTACCCAGGCATGGAAACACAGATTTCCCCTCAGTCCAAACACAACCAGTTTAATCAAGTCAGACTGTGACCTGTCCCAAGCAGAAGGGAGATAGAATAGTTTTTGTTTAAACAAGGGGAGAAAAAAAAGGCAGCCAAATCCTTGTCTCATTTATGGTAATGTAAATCTAGAATAACTGAATAAATATAACCAAAGTTAAAGCTTTTATAAACAGGTATAAATCAGATCGGCTTAAACACATGCAAGTTTTTAAGACTCTTTGGCATCTTTTAAACCTCAGTTTCTGGTTAGATGCTCAGTCAGGCTGAGTCCAGCCTTTCAGCTGCCTGTTATTTATGGGACTGTTCACAAAGCTGAGTGGTCACCCCACAGGACATGTTTAACCTCCATTTGCACGACACTTAGCAGATGTGTAAACTGAAAGGCTGGCAGAAATTTGAGTGTGCACAACTGGGGGACAGTACTGTGCCTCAAAAAAATAAAGTATCAAACAGAGCTGTTAAAAAGCCAAAATTAAAATTCAAGATGTCCACCCCAGGAAACCATGACTTTTCATTTCAGATTGAGATCAAACATTCAGCCTTTTTTCCCCATAGAATCAAAAGTTCAGAACATCTTTTTTTTTTTTTTTTTAGTTTGAACTGTTGAAACATTTTGACTGAAAATAAACATTTTGACATTTCCAAGTCAGAATGTATACATGTGGTTTGTCAACAAAATTAGGTTAGAAATCGCAAAGGAAGAGGTTTTCATGTGAGGTTTATATTGTACTTCCTGCTTTTTGAAGAAACAGTACAATCATGTCCAGGTCAAAAAGTTAAGAGGTGCTCAAAAATGTTAACAATGAATTGCCCACTCTCCTTTAATCTCAGATCAGTTTTGAACTCAGTTTGGATTATCCCTGATTTTATTCATGACAATTCATCTACTTTTCCAGCTGCAAAGGCAGATACAGAGAACTGGGCTACCAATGACTTTCATGAACAATCCAGGATTAGAAGTGTAGAAAAGCACAAAAATATTATCTTTCTATGTGTTTTCTTGAGCCAGAAGTTTTGTTTTGCACCTTTTAAGGTGAACATTGGATCCTGTTTCAGATTTCTCTTCTGCATTTAGCCCCCTTGGACACAGCTGAGAGATTCTAACATCAAATCAGTTTAGAGCTGTGTGAATTCCTTCCAGATATGAGTTTTCTTGTATGTAAAAAGACTGAGCATTCAGAGAGCACCTGAATGACAACTCTGCTGCCACAGGGACTGGCACAGCAAAGGATCTGAATGAGCAAACTACTGCCCATGCAATTATTTTTACTATTTCTTTATTTTAACTGCAATGCAGAGAATAAGAGTTCAGGCAATAAAAAATTTTAATTCTGTGCCCTAAATGTGGAACAGAACTGCATTGCCAGAAGAATTAAATTTGTTTTGCTTTCATTTTAAACTCCTGTATTTTGATTCTGGCAAGAAGTTGAAAGACCCAGAATAAATCTCTTCTGATGGAGTCAAAATCATTTCCATCTACCCCTATATCTTGCTAGTCAAAGTTTATGTGAGTTAAGAGAAATTGCTGATGACCGTGCAACAAGTGTTGATCTGAAAAATACAAACGTAGTTTGTGACTTTGGAAAACTTAAATCAGAGATTTTTAATAAAGAGATGTTTATGCATATATATATATAAACCCAGTAAGAAACCAAGACTTTCTCTCTTCCATACACCTACCTCTAATTACCATGTGTTCTACGGTAATATATCACATTTATACAATTAAATGGGTCCTTTGGAAATGGAGTCTTATCTTAAAGAAACTCAAGCACCCACAAGAAAAGAAAAGAAAGAAAAGTTGATACCAGGTGTAAATTATTTGATAAAATACCTGAAAATTATCGCAAAAATTATTGAAGATAGAACATCTTGTTTGGCACCCTGTATCTCCAAACTAAAAGGTTCTGAGTCTCAAGGAGCAGCTGCTACTGAGCACCACATCCTAACATCCAGCAGAATGGCCAAGCAACGATGAAAACATGCAAAATCAGGAAGCAAGTTTGAAAATGTAAGCAGCTGTTTTTCTTGTTACACATAAATTTCATGCCATTGGATTCTCAATTCATTTTCTATCAAGAGAACAATTGAGATCCAAATATTTGATGCAACATTCAAGCATTTTGCAATACAAGCAGTCCAAACTTCTCTAATTTTTGCCTTTTACAAAACCCTCATAATATTTTACTCCTGTCAAGGGCTTAAATTTTCTTGATGGAAAGAGATGATGTGGGAGGACAAATGGCTGAGAGGCAGCACTTAATCTGTTTGAAAAAAAGTCTCTCTTACATCAAGGATTCTTTGCTAAAATAACAATGAATCGACTCCATGGTTACAACAATAAGCTTCCCCTTGCACCAGCATTATGACTTTCAGACAATGGTAAACTTAAAATCCTTTATAGCCAAGCACTAGACCAACATCTATGGGAATTTGAATATTTCACAAAACCAAAAAGAAGGATAAATTGTTGCAGAGGAGAGGACAGTCCATCTCATATCTTTGAAGCTTTTGGTACAGAAATAGCCACAGGAAGTAGAAATGAATGCAACAGATGAATATAATGTACACAACACCTTTTAATTTGGCCCAATGAATCCAAAGGAGTGTAACTTAAAAAGTTCAGGAGTTCAGGGAGTACACATGTTGGGTATATAATTGAAAAGTCTTCAAGTAAAGCAGAGGATTGCACTAATCCAAATAGCCTCTGAATTTCAACTTGCTTAAACTCACTTATATTCACTTCTGGGTTTGGTTCTGGGAATGGGACCTGCTACACAGTGTTTTATTTTCTTGGGGAAAAAAACCGAATGAGTGGTATTAGAATCACCTGAGAGGCTTAGGGGCAGGTCGCTAACAGTATTAAACATGTGGGTGAGTGGAACAGCCCGACAGATTCCAGAAAAGGAGAAAACTCTGCTGTGGAAATAAGCATTGCCTTTTAATTATCACCAGGAACACCATTCCCAAAAAGATGAAGTTCCCCATCATCAGGGAACAGGAGTGTTATTTGCAAGGGAGCAGCAGCCACCAAGCAGGAGACAAGAGTCTTCAGGAGCCTGGGCTTGTCCAGGAATGGGACTGTTGAAGTATTTCCTGCAGCATCATACACTCCAGAGTGTGCCAGGAATACAACAAAGATCTGAGCTGTGGGTTCCTAGCCAAAGTTCAAATTACCCTGCCATGTGAGACCTACGTGGCATCACACTGTTTCCCCCAGAGTTTGGCACTGCCTCCTCACATCGTCCACACGTTGGAGAGGAAGGAAAGAAAGTGCCTGCCTGAAAGGGGAGAGGTGGGGTAGAGCAAGAAGACCCAGGAGCTGGATATTTATGATCCAGCTATTCAGTCTCCAGGAGAAGCTTGCAGTAGCAGCCAGGGCCCTGAGTCTAAAAACCGGGTAAGAGTAATCTTTTTAAGATTATTCTAGCATCCCATATCCTCATCCGAGTTGGAAGTGCCCTGACTTCATTTTCCCACAGATAGGAGAAATAAAGGTTTATGTCATATAAAGCTCGGAGCCTTTTGCTGAGCAGATGGATGGCCAACTTCCTGCTCTCTTAGGTAAGCAATAGAGGAAATTATACTGTAATTCAGAGAGCTTCAAAATAAAATGGCTTTTGGCAATGCTTAGACTTGTGCTAATATCACAGCAGTTATTTCTGTCAGCTTCAGAGTACTGTGCTGTAGCCAATTAATGGAAAAAAAGATGAGAGTCAGTTAATTGCTCTGGGATTTTCTCTCCAAATGTTCAGGCCAGATTAAGGAAAAGGCCTTGCCCTTGCCTGTATAGCCTCTTATTTCCAATTGGTGTTACAGCAGTGCTGGCCTCGCTGCTCCTATTAAAGGTCAGTCAATGTTTCCACTATAAACCTCCTTTACTGCGGATTTCACATAAGTGCGTGAGTTTAATTTACTCTGGACTGAATCGCAGTTCCTCTTGACCTGGAAATGGAGGTGTTTTGATCTGTTCTTTAAATCTGTACGCTCATTTCAGTATTACCCTGGGACATCTTCAAAAAAGGTCATCTCTAACACACATTCTTATTCAAAAAGATTCCGAGTGTAGATGATCCCTTTTGGATAACTGATTCCTTCATAACACCAGCCAGTGGTTTCCTGATTTAGTCCCAAAGCAATATTGGCAGCTCATTGCATGTTATCTGCGAAACTATGGTTATCAAGCTTTAATATCCAATAGAGGGTGGGTCACTTCTGAAAAATGAGAATCTGAAAGGAAGGTATTATTACTTGGAACAGTTTCAGTTTCCAAACAAAAAGTTGTATTTCAAAATGGGCTGTGCACACAACCAGCAATTGGACACAGCACAATCCCCAGGACAGATTATTAAAATGATTTTTGCCATTGGGCAGGAAACAAAAAAGCACTGGAATTAAAATCCTGCATTCTCCAAACTTCTCTAGAAATTAAGTACTCCATGGCATATCTCTAGGGCAACTGATCATCCCTTTGTAAAATGAATAATCACCAAGGAATTATTTGTAAAGTCCCCTCATTATACACCCACACACATCTTCTTTCCCACTGAAGCAATAGCTCCCGCTGTCTATCTTCTGCCTCCCTCTGTTGGGAAGAGGCCTCCTCCACAGGTAGGAGAAGCCAAGTGCCAGCTCTGGTGGGTTATTCCCTGTTCTGCCTTTGCTGGGGCACACAGGATACGTGCAGCCCCCTCTTCTACCCAGGGCTGAAGCCGGTCCCTTGTTCCCTTTTCCCCTTGTGGGCAGAAGAGCCAAGGGAGCCTTTTCTCCCTCTAGAAAGGAGCTGCAATCAAAGAGGAAGAGGCTTACGAGAAAGTTTAGGTTTGGTGTCACGTACCTTTCATTGAGATGTGTAAGAAAAGACAGACGGTGGGATACCTAAGAATTTGGAAATAGTTTTGTATTCCATGTGACAGTATAAAAAACTATCACAATTTTCAACAGGAAAAATCAAAGCACCTCCCAATCAGTCATGTTTTTATTCTCAGGGAATTATTTGGTGGAAATTCTCCAATTTGTGAGGTTTCACTCTGAACCAAGCAAAAGCAAAATTCTTTTTCCATGGTTAGTTGCATTCTTTGCTCATCTCTGTTTTCAGCTTTAAGTCTCTCCACACGCACATAGGTTTGCTCATCCACACCCGCACACCTGGTTCTCCGTTAGGACTGCCTTGGCATGGCCCCAAGAGCAGTGGATTTTGAAGCCAACACCCATTTCTCATGGAGAGGACAATCCCACACCTATGGCTATGCTTTCAAACTATCTAAATGCACACAGGGCATCTGCAGAACTCAGTGGCAGAGGTGTAAATTTAGACTGTTACAACAATCTCGATGGAAATCTGATTAAATTCTTACTGCATCAGAAGCAGGGCTTGGTTTAGCTCAGGCCATTTGGAGGAGGTCAAGCTAAAGGCAGAACTCCCTGTGTGGATTTTAGGGCCAGAATGGCCACGCAGGGAGTTCTGCCATCACGCTACACAGTTTATCCAGTCAGGTGAGAATGGCCTGTGTATCTCTGTAGCAGTTACAAGTAAATTGCATTTTCAAGCTCTTTTTCTCAGACCTGAGGATTAGAAACCTGATACTTCAAACCAAAGCTGAATGAGCTGATGCCTCACAGGCTTCCATGAGCTGACACCAGAGCAGCAGTTCAAGGCATCCTAAACATGAAAAAAATTCTTTACTCTAAGGGTGATGAGGCCCTGGCACAGGTTGCCCACAGAAGCTATGGGTGCCTCATCCCTGGACTTGTTCAAGGCCAGGCTGGATGGAGCTCTGAGCAATGTGGTTTAGAGAAAGATGTCCCTGTCCACAGCAGATGATTGGAACAAGGTGATCTTTAAGGTCCCTTCCAACACAAGCCTTTCTATGATTCTATGTTATGAACATGGACCAAAGCATGTGGATCTGCTTGGATTGCAGGCAGCATTAACATGGTGATACCACATACCAGTAGGACTGGAACATGTTCAAATGATGGGCTGAGCTCATTCACCTCTGCCAGCATCAATTCATGTAGCCATGCCTTCCTATTAATCAGTATTTTGCAGGTCTGACACCAAAGGCAGCTTTAACAGTCCAGCCACCATGGAATATGCTGGGGAGGACACAAGTGCATCTGAAGAACCAGGATTTTGAGCAGTGCAGCTCTGTGTGTCTCCATCACTGCTCTGCTGGGACAGCAGGGAGGCAGCTCATGGAGAGTGGGATGAATGAGTAAAGGAAACCATGCTGGAAGAGATTCACTAGAGAAAATCTCTCAACCCAAAAGGCCCACTCAGGGTATCCCCAAGGAGAATGAGGTCCTTTGGCTGGCACAATAAACCATGACCTCTATTCAGAGCGAAGAAGAATTCATACTTTCAGGCTTGTTAGTAAAGTGAGCTCAGTCCAAAACAGAGGGACAGCTCAGTAGTGAGCTGGATCTGCAACTATTTACTTTTCAGTGAGGTTTGGCTCCCATTTCCCAGACTGAAGTCAAGACTTTCTACCCTTTCCACTTTGACTGACCCTCTTACTACTCACCTCACCTAAACGCGTATGACTCTTACAGGTTGTTTTAAGGTGTGGGAGTATTTCATCCTGTATTTGTTACGGGCTCCTCCAGCCTGTATTTCTGCATTTACAGTATGGAAAGCCCTCTCCCTCTGAGCCCACGTTGCACACACAATGAGAAAACTTACTATAACATCCTAACAAAACATGCTTGAACAGAGCCAGCAAGATTTCACTATAAGCTATTTCTGTAGGTTAATTCTATTGCATAACTTAAACGACTGACAATCAGCCATGGAAGAACAAAAGATGTGTTGAACAAGAGAGGGGATCTTAAGTCACATTACTTACTGTTTCCAGCTCAAATTTTCAGTGCCAGAGCACCACAGAAGCACGGGAGGAGACAGAGATGGTCCATTACTGTCTCAGCTGAGCAGAGTCTTTGTGTCCAGCTGCTGAGTGACTGATGCCACTGCCCCTTTTACTTTCCTGTCCATTTGCTAAGGGCCTGATGTGTTCACTTAAATACTTATTTACTAATTTTTCAAATTGTAGTAGGCTGTGCTTTTATTCACTCAAATTGCCTTGATTTTCTTTTCTTTTTCCTCTTTTTTTCCCAGATGGAAACTATCCAGAAAGAAACCCTTCGGTAATAGAGAAACCAGCAACTTGTGGGACGAGTTCGGGACTGCTTGGGAAGAAGAGACCCAGGCAGCACACATTATTTATCTTGCATTACTCCACTTTTTTCCAAATGTGTTTTTATATAACATGATAGGTTATCACTTCTTCCCTTTGGCTACAGATGGGTAGGACTGCAAACAATCAAATGCAAATCAAGAACAGTCTACAGCAGACACACAATTGTATTGTCATGGCATCACTCCTACTCACTCCATTAGTCAAAGCACTCCCTCGGTTTGGTTACTTGGATGGAGTAGCTGGGTGGAGACGGAGTGTGTGGGTGGATGGCCCTTCTCCAGCTGAGCAAACACTCTCCTCGGGGGACGTCTCTTACGACAAGGAATTCCTCGTGACATCATGGGCTGCTTGACGCGGGAATGATGTCCTCGAGCTGGAGTGGCTCCTACTGAGTTTTATAACACAGCCAAAATAGGATGAGCAAATCCTACAAGGATAATCAATTCAGGGGCGTGGCTGTACTTATACCAGGATTTTTCTTTCCTTCCTTTCCCAATGGTAAGATGTGTTTCAGAAATGCAGCTTCTAACCCCAAGAAAGCTGGATGCACACACTGACTGTGATTAGAACTTTCCTTTTGTTGGGTTTATGCACAAAATACCAAGTCAAAAGTTTTCCCTTTCAGGATCAATTAAAAGAAATCTTCTTCACACAACCTCATAAAATAACCCAATAGTCTGTAAGAAAGGATCAAGTAGTTTTAAAACTTTAAGTCAACTGTGCTTTAGATTTAGGTCTGTCTTTAGTATTTAGAAAAGGGCTGACATTTTCTTATCAGAAAAAAAAAAAAAGAACGGCAAATTTGGGCTAGATGAACGAAGGAATTCTTTGTCCTGTCTAATTCACCAAAAACCCAAGAGACATTGCTCAAGTGTTTCACATCTCAAAAATGTTCACACAGTGTACGGACCGGACTGGCATCATTGACAGGGGACATCTCATCAGAACGTAACACATTCTATAAATCACACAGTGGGCAGCACAGTCGGGATGAGAAATATCCTTTTTGTGCTGTTTTTGGTTAACAGAGCACAGCAATCCCTGGTCAGGACTACAAAACACGACAGGACAAGGCAGAGCACGGATGTATGATCTTCTCTAACTCTTGGGTAGAGCTTTAGGGCAGGAGCTTTCAACTCCAGTTTTCTGTGCTTTACTTAGCTTAGAACATCTGACAAGGAGAATTCCTACATACTGTTGCTGTTTCAGGTAAAACAATTGGGAAAGGACAGGTGAGTACGGCTACACACATCTAAATGGGTAAAAAATATATCTTGGCATGATATTACAAGAACAAGGTGATGATATCCAACAAGCTGCAGTACACAGGATGTGATATTAAAAGCCAATCAGCTGGCCTCAAAAAGTTAAATTTTTGTCTTCTAGAAAAGATGTAATTAAGGAAGAACACATAGCTTTAGTGAGATGTCATGGCCTGGTATCAGCAAAATAAAATTCCCAAATAAACCTGAGCTATTATTCCAAGGGAAATATTGTATAGTAATTATAATTTAGTGAGAAAGTAAATTGAAACTGTAATTGAGAAAATTAGGGGAACATGTGCTGTGGCCACATCTCTGCCTTGGATGTGCTCACAAGGAGCTTGGTGAGATGGAAGAAGGAAAGATTTGGCTTCTGGTAAAAAGAATTCCTCCTCCTGCACTACGAAACAGCCTGTAAGCCCAAACACAAACTCACAGTAAGAGAGTTTCCAATAATAGGCAAAATTACAACACACAATTATCTGTGTTACACAACGACTGAAAATCTCATTTGTAATGAATCCACAGGTTCCCCAGGAGGTGAATCTCTGCTGTGGTTCCTGCAACAGTTCAGGATCTCTCCCTAAGCACGAGCAGGGCAGGTTTGACCCTGGCTGTCCCCCACATCCCAGGACACCATCCTCCCAGGTTGTATCCTACTTCTCCTGGACACCACACTACACAAACACACCCTCCCAGGCCCCAGCACATCTTTCCCATTATTTGAAATGTTTTTCACTGTGGAGCACATGTGCATTCTTCCAAATGTGTAAGAGCTCCAGGGGCCTGGGGGAGCTGCAGCCCCCGTGGCGTGCAGCAGGAACACAGCCAGCCCGCCTGAAAAGAGACTCGCCCTGAGCAATGCTTATTCTTAGATTAGCTGCACACAACAGGGAGATCTTCCTATCTGAAAAGTGCATATTTGGAGAACGTACTCCTGCCAAGGCTTTCCCAAGTGGCTCCCAGGTGCTCCAAGGCTAGCAGGGGTATTAGAGAGAAGGTGAAAACAAACTCTGGTATGGGAGAGAGGGAACATGCTAAATTCTCCTCTTAATCCCTGATATTTAAGGGATCGCTTTAAACCCTGCAGCACGAGAATTGTGATTCATGACAGCATCTGTTCTTTATTTGAGTTATTCCTATTATTCCTATCAGTGTTTGGTATTGTCTTTTCTGCAACAGGAGCTTGACAGCCGATGAAAGCAGCACAGGTGACTGGCAATTTTCCGTGATCCTCTCCCCTCACAGTCCCATTCCTCACTCTCATTTAATCAGGTGTTTTTAGCCTGCTATATTGTGCTTTGCTCTCCAAGGCACGCTACCTAAGGCTCACCTACACACTGTGTCATTGGCATCTTAAATCACCATTCTGGCTCCAGGGTAGCTCTAGGAGTATCAGCATGTACTGACTATCCCCCATTAACATTCAGAAGTGCTGGAGCAGATGAATTGTGCAACCCCATTGTTCCTGCTGTGTGGTTGCAGGCATTCATATAATCTTATTATGACTTTTGGGTGGTTCGCATGCATATTTACACTTTAATTTTCTGTGCTGTAGGTTCAAAGAGGAGCGTGTGAAATAGTAATATATGGCTCTTGAAACTGGGAAAAGATTAAGAGTCTTTTAAAGAAAATACAAAGTGATCTGACATCACCACTGTGTAGAATTAACACTGGAGCAAGGAAAAAATTCTGTAAACTGTTCTGGGAGAATTTGTAATTTTGTTTTGGAAAAAAGGATTTTCTTTGAAAATCTTCAGGTTAAGTAAAGGTTCTAATATTACAAGCTTCAGTAACGCCTTGGAGCCCTTTTCACAGTGCAGATACTCACCATGTTTGCCACCAGATACATCCACAATGGAATTGCAGTGCCCTCCTCGAGGATCTTCCCTGCATTTCATTAGGGATCTACACTCTCTACATCACTCCTCAAATATCAGCAATTGGCAAAATGAACAAAATTAGAAGGAAATACTTAGGCCTATTTCCCCGTGAGGAATTTTGCCTTAAGGGACCCAGAAGAAAGAGGTGAAGGGAAAACACTTCCCCGTTTGTTGTGAAATCCTTCTCCAAAAGGATTTACATCAACAACCCAGGGATACCTCAAAATATTTGAAACTTTGCATAAAGCTTACAAAACAATACAGATGAGCAAGCCCTGGAAGATTACAAGGAAGTGTGGCTGCTGATGATTCCCAGAAAAATGCTTTCATCGCAGAAATACAGTTGAGGGAGAGATAAAGGAAAAGGAAAGACTCAAGGAACCTTGAGCTGGCAGGGAAAGAAATCCCTCTATACATAACTGTGCTGAGTTAACACACTGGCAACACCAGCCCTAGCAGCTGGCAAAGGCATTAACAACCCCAATAAGGAAGAGTGCCTGGATTTGGATCCTCAGCATTATTAGTCACCTTCCCCCTTCACAAACTGTGGCCATGGCATCCTCAAGGTTTCATAACGTGGACGATTTGTGCCTTCCTCCAGTTTCCCCAACGAACCCCAAATGAAACGTGTGCACCTCAGTGTTAGCTCAGGAGGAAGATGTTCTGAGCTCTTTGCACTCTTTTCATAGCACACCTACACTATTTCCATGTGCGTGTATTTACACAACTGTATTTACATTTCTATTTGATGTGTACAATGCACATCAGGATTTAATGGCACAGACAGGACAAGAGTCCAAAAATTCCAACCTATTTCTCAACTACAAGACTTTACTCACCCCAGCCCTTGGCTTCTCTACAAGGACCACCAACAGAGGCAACAGCTGAAGACAACTGCAGTAGTTTTCTTTGGAATATGAACAGGAGGAATTCAGCCGACACTGGAGGGATTCTGGACAGCGAGTTATACACCTGCCAGCAAGAACTAGCTATTTAGAAGGCTATCTCTGGGGTTTTTCCCTTCATTCTCTCACCCAGGGAAAGAAAAGCAGCCCATCACATCAGGCGGTGCACACCCCACATGGCTTCTCTCCTCTCCCCCCTTCCACTTGCTCCCCTTTGGTAACATGGGAGAAGTAAAGAGCAGCAGGAGCAGCCATGAAGTCTTTCCTTTCTGTGGTTCAAGTCTGCAGTGTGTGATCTCTGCTTTCTTTAGTCACCAGCTGGCAGGTACAGCTTCAGTGAGGCTGCTGCAGTGGAAGTTCAATAGACAGCCTAAAAGGGGTGGCTGGCACCAATGACTTAAACAGAAAACCTTGTGTTTACTGGTCCAGGATCAAGCAAACCTTGCTGGCCTAAAGCTTTCCTATATATATAATAACATACTTCATTACATAAAGTCCTTAACCATAGTGAGTGAAACATTACCAATGGGAAATCCATAAAAGTCGGAATCCACTGAGTGGAATGTTTTGATTTATTTTTGCCTACCCTCTCCCAGGAGACAATCAAAGAGTAAACAATATTTTAGCTTTCCTCGAATTAATTATTCGTAAGCTATTCCCCATCAGACTTCCCTCTTGGTGCAGAATAACATACCTCCCCTCAGGAAAAAAAAAAAAAATCTTTAAATTCCAGAGGAAATATCTTAGCACCTTTTATGTGGCCCAAAATAAATAGTCCATAACCCAGTAAAATCTTTATTAAGAATAATGGGCAAGGAAATGGCTAGAAAAATAATTTCTGAAAATCCAACAGCAGAACAAAACAGGAAAATGTCTGGGTTTTGCATCTGTATTTTACCAACACCCACTTTCTAGTCCACTGCTTTCTCACCATATGAATATTGGGCTTTACTTCATCACACTAATTAAATCTTTTGGGTGTTAGAAGGTACTTTCAGAAATAAATATCTGGAGGCTGTTTGTAGATAGAGAAGTGTGACAAGGATGCTCTAAGTACAGAAACTCCAAATAAAATAACTGCTGAGGGAAACAGAAACTTGTTCATCAGTTCTTGTGCTTTTAAAATTTCTGAGACTTTTCTACATCATTTAAAGCTGTACAAATCACCAGTGTTCATAGTGCACAAAGAAATTCTCTCCTGTCTTTTTATATAAAGTACACATATAAGCATTAGCTTTATAAGGGAATCCTTTTGTACTGGGACTTTGGAATTTAAAGTTGTGACAGATAAGGAGGCAATTTGAATGTGTTTAATATCGGAAGGGTTTCAGCACAGCTAAAAATATTGGATGCTTTTTGCTTCAGAATTTGTAATTTCTCAGTACAGCTTTCTCATATAAAAGTATATATTTCATCTGATATTTCATGGGGGGGTTTAATCACATGTTTAAAAAAACCTATTTTGAAAGACAATTTAAAAAAAAAAAAAACAAATCCAGTATCAACAGTGATTTTTTTCTGAAACATTTAGAGTTCACTAAGATTTTTTCCTAAGACAAATGCCAATCATTTTCTTTCACATTCTAGAAAACCCAGACCAGAGTGGGATCCTAGTGCTCCTAGAGGGATGTGCAATGTAGCACACAGGACACGCAGAACTCCTGACTGGAAGCTGAAGCTCATCTTGCTCAAGTAGGAAACACTTTTTTTTTTAACAAATGAGAGTAACTTCTCCTGGGTGTTGTAATTCTATCATCACTTGGAATCTGAAATCAAGATTGGATGCCTTTCTAAAAGATGCGCTCATGGCTCAGTCCCAGATTAATGTCTTTGATAGTTCCTGCACTTGGTAGGAAATAATATAAAAATAGCAAGGTCAAATTCTCTGGCTTGTTTTACACCGCAGGTCAAAGTGGACAACCGCGATTCCCCGAGGAACCTTGAACTCACTGCCATCATCAGCAACAGTAATAATTACTGTGTGCCTGGACTATTTGATTTAAATTCTGATGGCAAGCAGCGGAGAAAGGCATGAATTATCATCAGAGCACAAGCTGTTTGAATCCTAACTCACTTCACAAGCGCGATTTTAGGAATTCTCCTGGCTCTGATCCTTTACTGTGGTGCAACACAATCAACTCCAGTGTTCGTATTGCAGATAAGAGTTTCTCTTTAAACAGATATCAGGGATCTACCATCTATTTTACACACAGCAGGGAAGACATCTTTTTTCAGCTAAATCTGGCAGGTTACGTTCAGCTATTTAGAAGTCTCTGGAAGAACAAAGATCATCATAACAGGTCACATGGACAGAGATACTGGAGACAAAGCTGACGCTTCCACAGGTGGATGTTTCTAACAACGTACAATTTAACAATGTACAATTCTGGCCAATTCTCCACTGCAAACTAAAGCAGAGGACAGAGGTCTGTGATACAAGGGGTACAAGCAGTGATCAGCTCTGATACTTAATCATACAACACTCCTGAAAGTTGGCTTGTTACCCCTGCTAGAAGGGAGAGCTCCAAACTCAGCACAAATGCAGCTCTCAAAGCTGCTCAAGGTGGATGAATCACCCCGAGTGACGTTAGCTCAGAATAACTGCACTGACAGGTTGGCTTTAATCACTGCAGGAGCTCCTTGTTTAGCACTAGGATGAGTAAGGCTTTGGCTCTGATTTATTGCTATCCTCTAGAGAGGATGAAGATTTTTAAATAGTGGGTAAAGCAGTGGATAGGTGCTGTATCCTCTCTTTTTCCATAGATTGATTTTGTTTTTCCCGCACGGAAAAGGTGGGCCAGTCAAAAGATGCTTTAGAGCCAGTGATCAAAAGTAAGTTAGCACACTGCTCACCTCTGCCGTGGAAGGCAGTGTAAATTACTTGGATCATGCTAAAATTGCAGACAAAATCATGTCTATCTTCCAGATTTCTTCAAAAGCTGACTGAGGAGACAGCTGAGTGCTTTGCAATATCATCTCTCTCATGCCAACATCTCTTGCACCAGGCAGAAGGCAACAGTGTTCCCTGTGGATATCAAAGCAGATGCACATGTGCATCTTGATTTGCATATTTCCTGTCTTGGGTTTACAGAAAGGATAAAATCCCAGCCAAGCCATTGCCCCATAAAATTTCTTGGCCATAGGAGCTGCTGTACATAGCAGGAGATGCTCCAAGGCAGCTGAGGGTGCAGAAAAGCCTCCCCTGCTTCCCGCTTCAGGCAGAAAGAGGGAAGGACACATCGTGGTGACAGTCTGTCCCTGCAGGACAACCCACACTCCATCTCTGGCAGTCTGCTCTACATTTTGCAGGAGTCCTTTAAAATTTTTGTTCAGCACCATTTTTTTTTTTTTTTCCAGTTAAAAGCTTTCCTTTTTCTAATAAACATCAGATGAGATCTAAGATTGACAGCCCTTTTCCCTAAGAACAAAAATGTAGAAAAAATGTCCTTGGAGTCTAGAATTTTGAAAGTTTTGATTTTTTTCAGAGTGTCTGTTTTTCTCAAACAGTACACAGGACCAGAAAATAACAAATTGAGTGGCAAGGCAAGGAGGAGAGAGGAGGGGAGTAAAAACAGCCAATAAAGCCTTTCAAACTTCTTCAGTCCTGGTTGCTGGGAATTGTGGCAGACAAGGGCTTTTCAGAGCAAGTGCATGTTTCCAAGGTGGATCCCACAGCTCCATCCCTGCTGTGTCCCCTCCAATCTTTGCCAGCACTTGGCTTCCCTCCCCAACTCAGCTGGCCAGTTCTTCCCTGTCCATGTTCCTCCTTTTAGGAAAGGACTTTAACTTACTTATTGAGTTAAACCTCATACTTTAAAATCTAATTTTTCACATTAAGGACTGTTTGCATAAGCACACAAATGGTTTCTCCCTCACATAAAAGCCCTAAAACCGGTGGAATTGCCCAGAGTCCTCTGATATTCCTTTTTTAACTGTATAAACTGAGACATATCTCCTATGTTCACAACAGCTTTTGAACCTCTTAATCTCAGGACAAAGAGTTTCACAAGGGTAAATCCTCTTGGCTCTGGAAAAACATCTCAGGGCTACACACATTTTTGGCAACACAGAAGTCGCTCTAATGGCCAGCTGCAGTTCTGAACCTGCCATGTGAGGGAAGGATAAAGACTTGGATGTTGTTTAGTCTGGAGGAGAGGAAACTGAGGAATGCATGTGACAAAGAGTCTTCCAATGTGTAGGGACTTCTAAAAAGAGAGGAAAGATTAATTGTTCTTCATTGCCAGCAGAAAGAGGACGAATCAGCATCAGCTCTAGCAAAGATGACTTAGGTCAGGTATTAGAAAAACATTTCAGCTATGATGGTGAAATACCGGACAAGCAACTTAGGAGTGTGGAATCTCCTTCGCTGAAATTATGGAGACAAAATTCAGATAAATACCACTTTACAGGCAATCCAGAAATGTGGAATTTCCTTTGCCGGAGTTTTAAAGAAAACGTTAAGACAAATGTCTGGTAGGCATGGCTTAGCTACACTTGATCCTGTTTCATCCAGCTCAACAACCTCCAAGGTTCCTTCCAGTGACTCCATGATTTACAGGGCAGTGGTAAATTCTCATATGATGGGTAGACCTGCACCTCACTGCATGAGACGCTGAACACACACACACTTTGTGGAGGAGCTCCAAGGAGCCAAACGTTAAAAAAGGAAATGGAAAATAAAATTGCTCAAGTCTTGGAAGTCTTGGTGCATAAAACAAATCAGCACAGAAAGACAGGTATCATCTCTGGAATCTTAGAACTCTGAGTGCAGTCACCCAGTCATTGGGTCATTTCCCATCAGCTGGATGTAAAACACCATCCCTCATCAAAACCTGTATTAGCCCTGCTATCTTCTTCCTCTCATTTGCCCTTTGCTTAATGAAAGGAAGCACAGCTACTTGATGGCTGGAGTGCAATTAACTGCATCCTGCTCAGCATGGCTGAAGTTGTATATTTACATTTTAATATTTTTCCTATTACAGACCTCCCTGTGCTCCCATAAAAAACACAGCCTCTAATCCCCTATTAACTGTATTTAGCAAACCTCAAGTGTTTCCTCCATTTGCAATCTGGCTGGGCTTCA
The DNA here is from genome assembly GCA_014706295.1 of Lycocorax pyrrhopterus obiensis. NCBI lineage: Eukaryota > Metazoa > Chordata > Aves > Passeriformes > Paradisaeidae > Lycocorax > Lycocorax pyrrhopterus. Next base: position 8,102,499 of record JACSVZ010000004.1, read on the forward strand.
GCCCTGAAGCAAATTTCAGGTGGCTGTGGTCTAAACATTAACTCTGGTCTGGAGCGATTTGAATTACAAACCAAACAGACTGTAAATGGAATCCTAAAGTGCAGTCAGAGCTCAGTCTGGGAACCTGGCTTTGTTCTCCTGAGCCTGCAAACCTCCTCTTGCACTGCTCCTGGGGCAGTCCAAAAATGGGTCGTTACTCACGGAGAGGAAGCGCAGGTGTTACATTAAAGGACTGCAAAGGGAGCCATTTGGTACCAACAATATAGATTTATTACTCATAAATTTTTAAAATTTCCTTGTGTTTTGTGATTAAAAACACATCATACTTTGATTTCCTAACCACCTCCTGTGTTTTGCTTCCAAATTTTTGACAGCCAGTTAATTATGAAGTTTTCAACTTATTTGCCAAAGTCTACCGCATGTGCATTTGCTGCGTGGCAGCTAAAAGGATTCAGCCACAAATATATCCCTTTTCTACAGCTGCAGCAGTTCTGACATGATGCATTCTTTAATTATTCACATCCTCCAACAATACAGAAGCATCATCTGTTATGCAGGAGGCTTCAGCTTCTATCCTCATAAAAAAAATCCTAAAAAACCCCAAAGACCAAATTAAGCCCATCTTAGTGCCTTGCTCAGACTGAAGACTCAAAGGAAAAACTACAGGAAGTGGAAAAGGACTGCGATTTTATCCACACAGCTGGCATTTTGTAGACTGTTTGTAACAGGATGCAAGAAGTGATCAGGTTGGCCTTTAAATGACTAGACCCAAGGAAAGGTTTGAATAACAAACCAGAGTTATAATTACTGACAACAAATCAGCTGTGTGCTTTCTTTGCAAGAAGGAAGCTGCTGATGTGATAAAGCAGAGTTGGGCACATTGGATGAGCAACCAGTGGATGTCTAGGACTCAAGAATGCATCCTAATAATTAGGATAGGTGCTAGTTTTATACTGCAAGCTGAAATCAATGGGACTTTTCAGGTACTGGAAATCAGGCACGTGCTTCAATAGCTTCCTGAGCCAGAGGCTGATGGCAGGAAAGGACAAGCGTGTGCTGATACAAACTGCTGAACTACATTCTCCACTACATTGCGGACAGAGGTAGCAGGAATTTACCAGCACACCCAAGGTGTCATTGAAGTATTTTTTCTGTAACATGTTTATGTTACACACTAGTCAGTCTGTCTTTTTATGGAACAGGAAATATTTTCTTCAGAAAATAGGGAAGGATATAATCATCATTTTTGAAAGACCCTCCTCTCTTCCCATCCCAGCTATACCCATATGCTGGCTGCTTTTGGACAACCACTCGTTTTTTCAAAGGTATTCTACAGCATTTAAGTAACTCTGCATCTGAAAGTTGCTAACCTTGAAGGATTTTCCATAGCTGCACGAGGAATGATTTAGAGAGATTGCTCCACAGACACTGCTTGTGGCCTAAGTCAACAGAAAGGAGTTTGATTTTTTTCAGGACAGACAACGGTAAAATAAAGCCTGTGTTCTCAAGCAGTCCACACTGCAAGCACGTCTAGTAAAGAAATAAATCCTATTTGAACTACTTTGTTCCATTAGCTTCCTCCTATATAACACAGGTAGTGGCTGGCCTGCTCTCACGGGCCTGAGATCAAAACCTTCATCCAAAGCTTTGCTCCTTTGTGTCCTCAAAACAGTCCCACTTACCTGCCGTGACAATAGAAGACTACTCCAAAATTGTTCTTTGCTAAATTTGACTACAGACAGTTTTTATTTCCCTATTTGAGGTAAGACTTGGATTAGCTAAATGTTCAAGTTCTTACACAAACTAATGTCCTAATGCGGAGAAAGACAACATATGGGAATATGGCCAGACATCACACAGGAGAGATGCAAGTCTTCACAAATATTTATGTTCCCAGCACTTCTTCCCCTCAGTAGTCTTAATACCCTTGTTTTGTTTGCTGTGAGCTGGCACTGCTCCTTAGGATGTTTTATTTGTGGGAATACACACGAAGCACCTGTTTCCATGCCCGATGTGACTAAGCTAAGGTCTGTGTCTATAAAAAAGCTACTGGTTATTTGCCATTCCTTCCTCATTATTCCCTCTACGTCAGATGCTTAAATTTGACCTTTCATGGCTGGGAATTCCTCCATGGTACAAAATGGGAACACATGCCACGTGTATTTTCTATCCCAAAACACTATCCAGCAGTAAAGTACTGCTTTGCAACATTTCAGAGTCAGCAAACCAAGTCACAGGAGCTGCCCTGTGTCTTCAAGACTTTTCCATGTCTTCAGGCAGGTGAATGCCATGGTGGAGAACAGCCTCTGCCTCCCAGCTCTGCAAACTCAGTAAGGGACATACCTGTCACCTCTCCAGCCTGTCTTGGTGAAGAACCCACAGACACAGACCTAACTCCTGGGAAATCAGTGGGAAAGCTCAGGGTAGTGAAGCTGAACACACCTGAAAATCTTCCCATTCAACACACAAGAAATGGTCAATGCTGGTGAAAAACACAAGTGGGGCTTTTCCTCTGCTTGAGAAAATATTCTACAACAGAGAAATTTGTCTGTTCAATCTCATGAGCTACCTCTGGTAAGAACTGCCTGGAGGCTGTAGCCCAGAAAGAGATTTTAGATTTTCACATAAAGCAGAGAGGAGAGAAAAAAGCTGACTGTTCTATGCCCTGGTTTCTGTGCCCCAGCGGTGAAGGTTTGCTGAGGTAGCCAGGCTGAATGCCCTGGCTCTGTTGGGCAGCTGAGACTCAGGGTCTTTGGAAAGGCCACATGGAGGAGGTCAGATCTTCTGGAAAATGCCAGTGTCCAGCAGAGCTGGGCAACATGGCACCAAGGAAAACAAAGGTACAAGGACATTTCCACAGCTGTGCCCCCAGCAAGGGCCTGGCACAACACAGCTCTGCACTTCCACAAAGACCTTGGCCTGGTTATGCTTTTGACCTCCTCTACGAGGCTTGAAGCCCTTCTGGCCTCTGCTCTAAGCAAAAATTAAGAAAAAGGAAACAGAATTCAAAGTGGTGCTGTCAGACACTTGATTAATATCTACAAATGTCAATCACACCCCTTTCCACCATCCTGCCCCTGTGGCTCCTGTGGTTACTGGAACCAGCACATTCATAATTTCCATACTGAATCCCACCACCAAGGAGCCGTCAACGCAGTGGAAACACTTCTGTGCAGCCTGCCCAGTGATTCTGCTTCAGCCTGACTCTGCTGCTGTACAACCAAGGTGTGCAGTGATATTCAGAGGCACAAGACTGCTTTTTTTCTCCCTCCCTGTGGTTTCTGTGCTACAATTAATCTAATTTCTAGTGACCTGGCAAGAGAATGCTTTCCATGTAATTTGGCAACGACAGGTCAATGTGAAGCATTAACTTCTACATGCCAAGAACTGGATTTTCCCAGCATGGCTCCAGGTGCTAACAACAGGATGCAACGCGACCACCAACACCAAAGACTCAGCAGTGAGAAGGTGTATTTTTAAACCATGGAAATAACAAAGTAGGGTTTTGTTCTAGATTATTCCAGCTGGTTTAGGTCTTGGCATTGCAGCTAATCTCTAGACCCATGCTGATTTTGCTATAATTTAAAATGTTTTATAATTATTTCATAATCCATTATCCAAGTACAATTATTTTTAGCTTTGTCCTGGGTATGGAAGAGGACAAGTTTCAGTCAGAGGCCCCAGCTGCAACAAAAGACCCAGGGTACCAAGCACAGGGCAAGATACAGCCCTTTCCTCCAGCACCATGCAGGGAAATTGCCTCTGTGCCCTCCACTTATAAAACATCATAAACTTATTACCTGAGTACAAACTGAAAAAAAAAATTCAGCCCAGACTTTTAGTTTAGTTCTTTTTCTTGATGAATTAAGGTATAAATAATATCTGAACGCATTCCCTAAATGTCTAATTCTTTATTCCTGGGACATGCCCTCGAGAGGTTGTGTTTTATAGTCATGTCTGAATATAATAGACTCCAAAATGGATTTCTTTCTACAGCTGTGCAAAGCTTAGGGATTTCAGGTCACAGCAGGCTGTACAAATATTTCCTTCAGGTTCAGTCCACAGTGCTTTTGAATCCCCAATTTCTCTTCACATTTCAGGTTCAACCAAATACTGAAACTAATAATAAGCCCTTGATCACACAGAAATAAAACCAGTAAAGCTGAATTTTGCATTGTTTACCTGCAAGACCACTAAAGAAAAGCTCCAGGTTCACCTAAATATGTCTGGGCAACTTAACAAAGTTTAGTGGTCAGGACCAACATGAGTATTTGGACAAGTTTTACATAGTTTGGATTCCATTGTGATAATTATTATAAAACTCTTGTGTTATTTTTTTCCTCAAACTTGAACAGAAGAACTCAACTTTTGCACTTCCCAGCCACCCAAAAGAGCTCAGCTGATGCAGGCTGTCAGTTAATGACAATGCCTTATAATGGGGATGTCCACTGAGGTAAAGGAATAATCAGGTCCCAGAGGCTTTTCCTGAAATCTCCCTCTGCCATAGTGACAGCACCAGGTACAGCACAGCATCAGCACATACTATGATCCAGCATAAATTCCAGTGTCATTGAACATTCCAATTTACTGTGATCAATATTACTTACCTTTGACCATTTTTGCTAAATAAAATTTACTTTTAGAGATGAAAAGGAAAAATGAAAACCAGCTATGGACATAATAGACTCCTTTAGTTCTTCTCCTGCCCCCTCCATTTTCCTTGCACCCTCACACTCCTTTCCAGCCACGTAATACATCCGAAGTATTATACAGGTGTCTACTTAGATCTACTCAGAATTTCCAACTGACAGGTCTTATTTTCCAGCTGGAAAATCCTTCGGGTCTCAGTTATTTTTTCAAGAAAAACAAAAACCCTATTGGGAAATTAAAATAAAATCCTGTTGGTTATGATCAGCTGGCTGTCCAGTGGAAAGACATAAAAGTCTGAATGGAACAGGCAAGGAGCACTGGAATGAGATAACACTAGAGCCATTCAGATGCTAACTGCCTTCAGGGGAGCTCTGTGGGCTGTCCCAGTCCTCTCGATAGCTACAGTTCAAGTTGCCTCTTATTAAAGGCTTTGACTGGCTGTCCCTGAGATTTGGCCATAGATTTTATTGGCCTGCTCCTGCCATCCATGAATGCATCCATGAAACTGATGGAAACTCTGCTTTTAAAGTGCTCTGCAACAGCACACAAAGCTCTGCAAAGATATGCATGGAAGCACTTCCAAAGTGGGCACCAAGGCTGGTGGAGGAAGGTACAGCTTCAGCCTCCTCATGGCTCACAGGGCTTTGCAAAGGATCCTGACAGCTACAGAACAGCCTCAATCATTGACTGCAGGAGAGGCTGAAAATGAGGCACAGGGAGAGTTTGGATGGGCAAAGGAAAAGGGTTCAGCTTGGCAAGGAAGAGCAGCCACACAGAGCTGGTATTACTGCCCTGAAATACTCCATGTCATCTCCATGATCACACAGTAGTTCGAGTTTGAAGGGACCTCTGGAGATCATCCAGTCCCACATCCCTGCCAAGGCAGGGGCACCTGGAGCAGGTGACACAGGAACGCATCCAGGTGGGTGTGGGGTGTCTCCAGAGAGGGAGATTCCACAGCCTCCCTGGGCAGCTGTTCCAGTGTTCTGCCACCCTCAATGCAAAGAAGTTCTTCCTCACATTGAGGTGAAGCTTCTTGTGTTTCAGTTTATGGCCATCGGTCCTCATCCTGTCGCTGGGCACCACTGAAAAGTGTCTGGCACCTCCCTTGGCTCCTCCTTGAGATATTTATGTGGATTCATGTGATGCCATTTCAGTTCTCTTTTCTCCAGACTAAATAGGCCCAGTCTTTCCTCATAAGAGAGATGCTCCAGACCCCTCATCATCTTTGTGACCCTAAGAGGGACCCTCTTCAGTAGCTCCTTGTCTTTCTTGAACATGCCCTATCCTGATCCTTGATTTACAGTCTTAATTTTGATTGCAAAGGTACTTCCTGATCAATTCTTTTCCACAAGGGCCCTCCACAGAGCGTACACTTTCCATAATACTGCACCTGGTTTATTTAGGGTTATGGCCTCCTAATTTTAAGCTGCACCACTATGTTGGTATTCTGCAGTGTGGACAACTCTCTTGGCAAAGGGATCTTCCCTCCTCACAGGAAACAGCTATTTCTGAAAAAAATACTTTCAGGTAGAATAAACGAGCCTGGATTGAAGGGGTGTCCGTTATCTGTAGCAAAAGAAGAGCACAGTATTTGTGTATGAATGAGACCTAACGTTTTACCCTCTTTTTGTTAAAAACAAGAAAATGGGTTGTCTGTGTTGCTTTGTGGGACGATTTTTTAATGTATACTTAATTCCTTTCAGTCCTTCAATTAAAGACTATAAATAGTTTTTAAAACTGAACTTGGTAGGCTTTACAGGACGTTGTCATCTGGGCAACAGATCCAGGGCTTTGGATATTTATTGGATTACGAAGAATTAAAATGCGCCTCGGTGTTGGAGCCACCCTGCCACAGACACCAAAAATGTGACCAGCGTAGCAAGAGAGATGTGTGGAAGAAAAGTGGATGTGGTGTGTGGATTTAAAAGGTTTTGGCACCACTTTCAAGGTCTGTGACAAATTTATAAAATCTGTTTTATTACCCACATTAATGGTGTTGCTGAGTGAACTACTGATTTATTTAGGTCCCCTCCAACAAATTTTCAAAAGTAAGTTCAGCTATGAAATACAATAATACCTCAATAAATTAATTACTTGTGTCAGAAATGGGGGAGGGAGCAAGGAAGCTGTCATGGAACAGGTGCTGATGTTTAAAAAATAAGATTAATTGCTACAAAACACTACCAAATGGAAAGAAACCTTCAATTCATCTGGGAACTGGGCACACGAAACCTTGTGAAATAAGCACCGCGACCTAAAAATTAAGAAACCCAAACAATAATAATTATTCTTTGATTCCAGGTGAACATTTGTAGAATAGGATGCAAGAACTGCAGCACAGAGACTCTCAGAACTCTTGATTCAAGAGACCACCCTGATGCCCAAGCAGAAGTACCAAAAGGCTGATAAATCAGGACACCCCCCTGGGTCACTGACTCCATTTCAACAAGCATTATGGACCAGAGCTGGTCTGGGGTTTTGGGCAGGGAGGTTACACAGACACGAGCTGTTCATGGACCACTTGCCTTCAGATCAGAGTTCTTGGCCAGCTTTATTTTCTAGTGTGGACCTGACAAGCATGAGATGAGAGAAGCAAAGATTGTATCCTGTTCAGAGGTGTGAAATGAAGGGGTAAGAAGGCAGGTCTGTAGATAAATTAAGCACATAAAGTTGTTTAAGTGCTGTAAGAAGGAGATAAGACTTCTTCAATGGTTTTCAGGAGTGTTTAGGTTTCTAAATCCTTCAGATCTGCATGAGAGCTGGGACTCTAAATCACTTCTGAGATGTCCACACAGTCACGTGCTTTACAAAAGCTCCGGTCTGCAGTGATTGCCCTAAGTCGTACCAGGAATGAATCCAGCTCTCCCAAAGCCCAGCAAAATACTTAGAACCAGTTTACTTATTGCAAAGACTGCATTCCTCCTTCCTTCCTTGAATTCAGCATGGAAACATATCAAAGCTCTGGAGCCCTTTTCAGCTTCCTGCTGGAAACTCCCACACTCCTGATGCTTCCTGGTTCAACACCAGCAAAGGGAATGTCAAGTGTTAGCCCACATCAGGACTGGGACATGGACTTTGTAGTCCCATTAAACTTCTCAGATAAAATTCTTATTATCCTGCTTCAACCCACTGAAGCTTTGCCTTGACCTGTGCTGGAGCCAGGATTTCACAATTCCTGTTTTACCCCCCAAACAAAGGCTATATCTCCAAGATTTATTAATTTTTTTGAACACACAGTAGAATGGCAGCAGCCACCACAAAGTTGGACATTTCACAGCCCACGGAAGGGGTCTGGCAGTAGCAGCTGGTGTTAACTGCAGAATTGCAGAGGGGCTACTTAACAGGAGCTACTTAGCCTGGCACTTCATGCACAGAGCTATTTCTGCCACAGACGCTGGAAAAATGTATTTGCCAACTAAAATAATCCAGGCAGGTCCCTTATGCCCAAGCAGAGCTAAGGAAAACAGCATCTAACATCTTCCACAGAGAATCACAAAACCAGAAAATATTCCTGACATCTGGGATACGCAGGGTGAAATTCCCGCCCTGTGGAAGTCAACATCAAAATGCCCATTGTGTCTAAAAGGGTCAGGATTTCATTTTCAGATTCCACAAATAGTCTTAGACTCCTTTGGCTCAGGATGAAGGACTGGGACAGCCAAGTAGGCAGCACAATCCGTTCCTGAGTAAGAAGAATAGGCCAAATTCAACAATACTGAAAGCCCTGCAAGCCTCACTTACATCACGCCTGGACCAAACCCAACACCTTGTCTTGTTCTGCGGTGTTAAGCAACAGCTGCTCTTGGATTTGTCATCCTTATTCACAGCGTTGCTACCGCAAACGCGGAGCAGGAAGCGCAATCTTCCTAGATGGCTCTTACTCCAGGGGCAAAGAGTCACTGGGGTGCCACTCAAGAGGGCATTTTAGGCTTGGAAGGCAAGAAAACTGCCCGGAAAACCTGTAGTATGGAAAAATCTTGATCAAGATATTACTTTTCCATAAACGAGTGCCAGGAGGTTTCGTGTGGAAGCTGTATTTCCTCCTGGGAATTGAAAATATTGCCTCTGCTGTCATCGTTCTCTGGTGGTCTGCTTAATGAGGTGCTTCTGCCAATGGCATTCCAAAGCGCGCTGTTCCCATGGTGCTGAACCACAGTCTGGGTCGTGGATCCCCAGGAGGCTGACTCACCTCTTGTGCCACTGTCACCCTGCATGGCACTGCCCTGGGTCATGCAGATGCCTGAGTGTCTCCCTGAGTGTCTCTGGCACGTGTCTGACAGGACTCCATACACCCAGCAACCAAGAACGTGCAACAGTGTTTTATCTTCCCAGCATCCTAAAGCATAGGAAAACCTGCTCCACACCAAAGCTGCTTCAAGAAACAAACACCCAGTGTTTGAGACAGAATTCATTAAATTCTGCCAACGCGTCCACAGACATTACAGAGGATTTTCCAGGAACCCCACACCAAAAATTCTGCTGTTGGAGAATCCCGGAATCTGCTCAGCTCAATGTGCATCTGGCCTAAAACAATTAAGTCTACAGGGTTACCAGATTTTGTGGGTATGGTTGGGATTCGACTCTCCCTTGACCTCCCTAACTCAACTAGAAGTGAAGCAGAAATAGTCTTTGCCACACGAGAGATCAAATGTCAGCTAGATACCATAGAACTACATTAGAATGTCAGATACAGCCAAAATTATGGCAGATTTAGAAAAGGTTGGGACGAATTAGATAAAAAAAGTGAATGAAATGACCAGGAAAGTTTTCTGAAATCTCCATCTTCGAAAAAAACTATTATTTAAATTCTTGGGTAGTATTTATTCTGCAGAACAGTGCACAGAAACAATGGGCTCAGATAAAAATAATCAGGCACATTTTGATTATGTTTAGATAACAGATGAAATAACTCTCACATTAACAGAAAACCTCCTGGTTCTGTGATGTTCTGCATCACACAGACAAAAGATGCTGAAGGCTTTTTCTACTATGAGATAAAAGCAAACAAGATAAAATATTTTACTTTGGCTTTTTCTGCCTTTTCCTTAGGGATCAGCCAAGATTATTTGTGTGCTGGACAAAGGGATGCCAGCACTGATGCTTACTACGTTGATATTTTTCCGTTATACTTGGAACGTCAACAAGGATAGTCTTGTGAAATGTAACTTCATTTCCCAGCTTGGCAGCAGCACCCCTATGTCAGACATGGATTGTCCTCCCAGTTCTGCTTCCATCCCAAGGCTCCGATTAATGCTCCTGTTCTCTCTATATGATCCATTCTGACTGCGCTTTTGGGAAGTGGGGCTGGATGTCACTGAGTACACTATGGGAACCTCATTTTCAGACAAAGTTTCTGACTCCTGCTGGAAAATGGGTCACAATGATCACAAACAACAAATGTCAAAGGAAAACATTAGAGGCATCCCAAATTTGGCAACACAAGTCCAGCTTAATTTCTAAAACCCAGGAATGTATGTTCTGTTATAGAAGCTGCAACAAGGTGATCTGTGGTCAGGTTGGTATCACGAAAACAGCCCACAGAATTAAGTATCTTTCAAAATGATCTGCTGATGCTAAGGGGGAGAAACACAACCAACTGCTCAGCAGAGACAGCTTGGCAGAGACCAGCCATGCCTAATTCCCCAGCACCTCTACTACCCACACTGACCACAACATGAACTGTGTTGTTTCTCTGCCTGGCTGAAGCCAGAGGCTTGGGCAGACTGAACAGAGCCATTAGTGTTACAGCAGCACAACATTATGACAACATAGCCCAGCAAAGTCCAAATTCAGGCAATCCCTAGGGGTGGAGAGGAAAGTCCAAGAAGGCCTTTCCTTTCCCTAACAACCACCCTTAGCTGCAACAGTTCCTGTAACAAATAGTTACGGAGATCCATTTCTATCCCTTCGGACCCGTCACCTGCTCCAGCTCACACTGTAGCTGTGAGACCTCCTTGAACGGCCTCTGCCAACCAACCACACCATGAAGACCCACACCAAAGATGTCTTGCTCCTCCCGTGCTCCGCAGAGCCTTATCAAAGATATTCCAATGCTCCCAGGAGGTTTGGAGAGCACCGCACATTGGTACAAGCCTGAGGGCATGCAGGAGGCTCTGCCTGGAGCCTCCCAGCTGGCTTTGAGGTTTTGCCATGCTTCAGATAAGCATTCGACCTTTCAGGTGCTTATAATAATCAGAACTGAACCCCCAAAACCTGTTGAGGTTCACCCATCTCTACACAGTGCCCAGACAGCTGCCAACACTAGCAGCGAGCACACAGGACCTGACTTGCTGCAAACATTGGTTAACACTTTCTTTCTTAGCCACTGAGGAAACCAACTATTCAAGAAAAGATCTCCTCTTTGGAATAATTAATTTACACAGTTCTGCAATATTGTTGTTCAACTTCTAATCAAACCCTTTTATTTTATCTTAGCTAACAGAGCTAAACTATAAGCTCTAGCTACCTGTACCCTCAAATAGAAGCTAAGAAAGTCAGTAGTTAAAGAAAAGTAGTACATGCTCTTATTGCTAATTTTAGCAAAAATAAACCAAGTAGAGTTTTTAAAAATACATTAAGCTTAATTTCAAAATACATTGTTCGCTAAAAACATATAATTCTGTTTCTGCCAACTGGTCTCATAAGGATAAATCACACATGCCTTTCTGGTTACCCTGGAAAAAAAACCCCAACACGAAACACTTCTGAATCTGTGGGTGGTTTCTCACCAGTGAGGGAGAAACATCAGTGCTCACAGACCAGGAATAGTTGCCCTCTTGCAAGTGTGGCGGGTTCTGTTTTTCCAGCCTCGGCCTTTGGGTCTGAGAGTTACCGAGGATTTTCCATCCCGACTTTTGATTCAAATCAAGTCCAGATGGTACCACTCAGAGTCAGCATTATCTGGGGACTTTTCAGTGGCTGGTAGAGCTAAAAAGGTTTTGAGGTTAGGAGGGGTCAACCTGATATCCTGAACAAGAGAAGCTCACCCCACCATTCCTGCACCAAATCCATGCCAGACAACTGAGCCACAGAAGAGTTTTGAAAAACACATCCAATCTTGTCAGAAAGACCATCAAAAGGCAGCTGGACTAGACAGATGCAGATTACCAGATCCAGTAAACTACATCTGCACTGTCTGGTATCAATATTATAAAACTGGCTCTACTTCCCAGCTCTGCTGTCAGGTCAGGGTCGGTCCCTTTCTTCTTGACTCCCTAAGATTCAAGTGCACATGAGAGAGACCAAAGAAAAGTATTAGAATAAAATGTTGAAGCTGTTTCTAAAAACTAGAAATAAATCCCAGTTTCTCAAAGTATGTATGCTTCAATTTTATTTCCCCATGTTTTTTCCTTTTCTCAGCTAAAGCAAATTCTGTTCTTATCATTTCCTGCTTTTTCAGCTCTATTCTTCAGACTTTTTCCTTTATTTCAAACAGCTCTGAGGTTTTGGACAGTCTGACAGTGCTGAAAGCTACAAAATTTCTTTTGTGCCTTGTGTTTGCCTCTTTCACTTGTGCAAAATTTGGTAAGCTTTGAAAATTTACAGAATGATAAAAGCAAAAACGGCTTGGGATACCACCCTCTATATGGAAATGAGAATATCAGAATCACCTAAACAGGCACAGTGCATTTGCAATACCAAGGTACCTTTCCTTCAACACAAGCAAAATCCATCAGGAAAGGGGGAGGAGGTATTATTTCCTTTTCCTTTTGTAAGCACCCTACTTAGCTCAAGCTATTGCAAACCGTGGAATATTGTACTGACTTATTCACAAACGGTTTCTGAAGTCACAGAGATGACCAGGAAAACCAGACAGACTGCTTCCCTGGATGCTGTTTTCCACCAGCCTGGCTAAATAAAGGAATTCTGATCCAGTTATTATAGCAATGGCTGTAGGCAGGGAACCAGAAAACTGGTACGCCAGTGGCTGACCCAAGGCGTCCCCCGAAGCACCAGCTCTGTGCCACAAATCCTGAGATGAGAAGCTGCAGATTCTGCAGTCTGAGCACCCAAACTCCCCAGCTCAGACACATGCTCACTACTAACTCAAACACCGACCTTTAAAATCTGCCCTCAGTCACATGCTACTGAATAAACACCCTTCCAAGACTTCATTCTCCCTGTTCCTACAGGCCACTATTTTCCATAGAACAGCCATCTCCAATCTTTTTAACTGGGCTCTATCTCATCTCCAGGGTCTATGCCCTCAAATCAGCCTGGTGCTCAAGTAGGTGCTGAACTTTCAAGGCAAAGATCATCTTTCTGACGTCATCCATTTAATATTCAACATTTATATGAAGAAATTTAAGCACATTCCAAGTACCACATGAAATCATAGCCTCAGAGGTAGGACACACTTCTAGCCACAGCTCCCTTTAGCTGCAGTCATGTGGCTACAAATCAGAGAGCACCAGATCATTCTCCTCAGTTATTTCACTATTAGTAGCACTGTTCCACTGTGCACAGAGATTTAATTCCATCACAGTCTAGATTCTCCATCACAATCTATATTCTCAGACAAACAGATCCCTCCAACATGAAAGTAAGGAAATTCAGGATATTTACTTATCAAGAAACAATAAAAAACTTACTTTCGGCATGAAGCATTTCCCTCCTTATCGTAGCAGAAGATTTAAGAACATACTTGATTTTCAACCCATGCACAGTCCTCATGACACAACTGCTTAAATCAATACATCTGCTTAAATGCATTTATAAATTAATATCTGGATAAAAATTCATTCTGAGAGGAAATTTGGCAGAGACAATTGTTGGGGGGTTAGGATTTTTCCTTTTGTTTTCTTTCTCTCATGGAATTTTGCCCCATCTGTTAATAAGAGACAATAAGGACCGGTACTTAAGACAGACAAAAGAAACGGCCAAGGTGGGGGAAGGGTGCAGCTGGCTACTCTCTTACCTTGGGGGTTTCCTCTTTGGTAGGGCAGAGATAACTCGAGATTTTGGCCAAGTGGTGAGGGGCTGGGCTTGGCTCCTCTCGCTCTCTCGCTGTCGGCATCGGAGGAGAATGGTTGAGCTGTTGGTTACTGCAGGGAGAATTCACTGCCACCGCCAGAGCCCAGCCTTGTCCTACTTCTTCCTTACCGTGGGTGAGCCTCTGCTCTTAAGAGCAGCTGTTGGACTGAGACCCTATTAACACCCAACCTCACTGGAAAGGCTCCTCATCATCTGCTGGGGTGCCCTGGGGGAAAACCCGGGACCCGAGTCCCTCCAAGGGAGCCAGAGCCGGGCTGCCGCTGCCCAGCGCTGCTCTGCCACTGCTCCAGGTTTTTCGCTACACTGTAACCCTGTACCCCCTGCCTGCCGAGACATCCCACGGCTCCTGCTAAGCTGCTGAGTTTCTGATACATTTTTTTGCTACTCTGGGGTCTGCCCGTCCCTGCTGTCCCAGATGCGGCTTCGAGGTTCCCGCCGCAGCCCATTTCGCCGTCCATCCCGCCCGCGTGAGGGGGATTACCTCGCGCCACAGCGCCCCCTGCAGGCGCGGGGGAATCACCGCAGCCGCCCTGCCCGGCTGGGAGCCACCAGCGCCCGGCACCGAAGGGGAAAGCGCCTGTGGCCGAGAGAGGCCGGTGCTGGGCTTCTGTTCTGTTTGTTGGTGCTGCCATAGTTAGTGTTGTTTGTTTGCCTTATTATACATACATGTATACTAGTGAAGAATAACTAGTGTTATTCCTTTTCCCATATCTTTGCCTGAAAGCCCCTTTAATTTCAAAGTTATAATAATTCGGAGGGAAGGGGGTCATATTTTTCCATTGCAAGGGAGGTTCCCACCTTCCTTGGCAGACACATCTTTCAAACCAAGACAACAATATGAACCTGGAAACCAATTTTTGAACATATTTTGAAAAACTTAGTTCAGCTATATTTTACTTGTATAGAACATACAAAGATTTAATTAAGCGATAGCAGACTTTTCTACTTCTGGTTCTCCTGTGATTTCAAACCAGCTCTGTTTCCCCAAAACTGAAATTGCTCAGTGATTAATTGAAGATTAGGGGTTTTTCCAGTTTAAAATAAAGTTCAAAGACAAACAAACAGATCACCCTTACAGCATCTCTGGGCTTTCAGTGAAACCAAAGCAAGGAGCAGATTGTGTCAGAGATGCTGTCGCTCCTGACTCGTTATATATCCAGATATTTGTGTTCGTCAGGACAAACTTACAGCCTAGAGCACCACTGGAGTTGCTCCAAACACGGATCACCAAACTTGAGCGAAGGCCTGGCTCAGCGGTGTGAGGGGCAGGAGGTGTGGGACTAAAGGCCAAAAAACTGCAGGAGAGCATATCCCAGCTGAGATCTGACTTATCTGACACGATCTTTCCTTGGGTGATACATTGACTTTTGTTGGCTGCCTCTGCCATCGTTGAACCCTTGCTCGTCAGTGACTCTCAGGATTTAACTGGACTCATTAAACTTAAGAAGACATTTGAGAGCAATGTAATTGATTCTGAAGGACTCACCATCCGTGGTGGAAACGCTGAAGGCGGAAAGCAGCTCCCCTTGGACACGGCTCGGAGAACAGGCTGAGTCAGCAGTTCTGCTGCGCTCCTAAAGACTTCCTCTACCTTCAGGCACTAATTTGTCTGAAGACTTTTGTAAGGCTTTTGCTAAAGAGAACCAGAAAGCCTATGAAAATGTGCTTTACTGGTAACACTTTCCATCTGTTCCCTGGGAGGTAACAGGCAGGGAATGGTGTGTTTGGAAACACCTCAAACTAAAGTGCTGGGGCTGTCAGGTCTGCCCGGGCTTTTGAACAGGGCAGCTGTCAGTGACTTCACTGAGCGGGCAAACTTTAAACTCCTACCCCTCAGAAAATGGGATTTCCTTGCTCTTTATCTTACACTTGACTTTCAGGGGTTCAAGCAAGAGTTTTCCCTATGCCAAATGCACAAGCAATTCTGTAGGTGCAATATTCCCACCTGTTCCTTGGAGGAGCATCACTGCACAGTGCTGGATATAAGAACTGCTTTGGGTTGGTGGTTTTTTTGAGGGTTGCTTCAGAGTTTGGTTGGTTGGTTGCTGTGAGGTTTTTGTCTGTTTTTTTTTTTAATTATTATTTTACTACAGTGATACAACTGTCTCTCCCCTCGTTTGCAGCACCATCAGCATGGAGTAACTTTTAAAATCATCCAGATCATCATTTTGGGGAGAAAAAAAGGTCAAACTCCCAAAATAACCAAAAATATAGCATTAAAAAAAAAAAACCAACCCCAACCAACCAAGAAAAAAAAACCAAATTAAACAATGTCAGTGATACTCTTAATTTTACTGGAGATTTCATTCCATTTCTATTTTTATCCTGTTAGAGCTGATCAAGCTTCTCTAAATTTTGGAATTTCACCTTATTTTTGGATTCTGGCAATCAAGGAGTGTTTCAAAAAGAACTTCAGGGAAAATATAAGCACTTGGTAGCAACAACTCATGGATTTGAGACTTCATTCCAGAAGCAGGCAAATCAAGGACAACAGAGGTATTCCTGTAGTTCCTGTACTTAACAGAAGCATTTTGCTCTGATTAATCTGTATTTTATTGGCTATGTAACCTTCTTTTTATTCCCTATTAGACCTTTCCCCAAAGTTTAAAAATATATTTATTATTGGAAATCTTCAGCTACTATCGAATATCCACAGCAGAGAAATCAGCCGACCATTAATCCCACTTCAGTGTTCTGTTCCAAATTCTCAAGTTTTTATCTTAACTGGCTGACTATCCAAGCCACATTCTTAACCTTTGCTGATGACAAATGAAGGAAATCATATGGCTTTAATACCTAAGGAGCTGTTCAAAATAAAACTAACATACACAGTCTTGCACCCAAAAGATAAGGAACTGCAGAAATTCAAAGCTACACCACATCTTGCAGCAGCTGTACCTTAAACTAAAGCCATTTCTAGTGCCAAACTATGCTTGAAACATAAGTCTCAGAAATATATTCTTTTTCTAGATCACAATATTTTAGCCAATTTTTACCAGCCAGAAATCATGGGAGGAACTAGCTTAAACTAAGCAATGCTTTTACTAGGAGCCAGCCCTCCAGCTGCTACACAAGGTGAAGATACAACACTCTGCTTCACAAAGTTAATTCAGTTTGATGTTCAATATAGACAAGATTTTCTTATCTGCTCAGGGAGATTGGCGGAGCAGGAGCCACTGGTTCTATTTTACACTTGTAGTTGAAACACTGAAGGTCTTTAATGCAGCAACGAAGAACAAATCACAAAGGAAAGGCAGCTGACCTTGGAAAAGAGAGATGTAGAGAAAAGAAACTTGAAGTGATCTGTGCTAATAGCCAGGATCGGCAAGAATCTGAGTCCACAAAATATTTGCTTAAAAGTGGTTTGGGTTGAACTTTTTTTTCTGGATTTGTAAAATTAGTGAGTGAAAGGAACAACAGACTAGAGAAGACAATCTCCTGCAAACCTCAAACAGCTAAGTGCAGACTCAAATCGAGGAGAATCCTCAAAAGTTTGTCCCACACCCCCCCAAAAATAGAAGCCCCCTTGCATTATGGAGAAAATTCCAAGGCTTCAGTACAAACTCCCACAAACTCACGCCAAAGACAGATACTGTGAAGTTTGCTTAGGAGCAGCAGGAACATTAACATATGTGTGTCAGTCACCTAACATCCCACCTTCAGCTGGAGCCAACCTCCGATGCTTCAAAGAGAAGCAAAAGAAACCCCAACCCATCCACAAATAAACCAACAAACGAATTGTGACCAACAACAGCAAAAACAATAAACCAGGCAGTTCATATGAAGAGAAAATAAATCCTCACTGGTTCCTGTGAGCTTCCTTTGCTTTATTGTGTTCTGGCTTCCCCAGCCATTAGTTAAGTACAAAAAACTACTAGTGCAGGCTGGAGCAGAGGAAGAGCCAGGGAAAGTCAGGGATAGTGTTCATTCGAGACTCACACCTGCATAGAAAAGTAATTACAGTGAGCACAGGCTTTGAATCATTATGTACTATGGACACTGAGTTCAATGAGTTCACTGTAGCATCTTCTGAAGAGCACTTGCTTTGGGAATATTTACAGCACAGCAAAGTGGATCAACACAGATCTGTGAGATCGGTCTATGTGAGGATCTCCATGAAAGAAAGCCTAGGGGTTTATTACATTTCCTGTGAAAGATTCCCAATTCCTAGAACTGTCTGGTTGTTGCATACAACTTCTAGTACTTAGCAGTTCTCTGGTTACACAGGGAGGTCCCGCTTGAGGACAGCCAGGCTTCTCCAGGTCACAGTCATCCCCCTCATTTACACCTTCTGAATGGCTGGTCTCTGCTTTTATTTCAAGTCTCCTCTATTTCTCCTCTCTCTCTCTCTCTCAATATGCAGTCACCAGGCCACTTTGAACTTCGAAATGACCGAGTACATTAGGTAATCCACAGATACAAAATTCAAGCCAATTTCTCCCACTGCTGTTATCCCCCTTCACTTTTCCTAGAGTTTTTCTACTGCCTTTCTCCTCCTGTCCCTTCCTTCTCCCCACATTTGCTTTTAGGCCTGTAAAGAAGGAAGGAGAGATGGAAAACCAGAGGGGCAGGGTCAGCAAAGCTGGGGTCAGCCTTGGCAATTTGCTGCTGCATGACCTTGTTGCTATTCCCTCGCTGCTGAGCTGGTGCTTGGAGCTCGGAAGGCTGCACAGTGCCACTGTCCCCCTGCCAATGTTCTTTCCCCACCAGGCCAGTCCTCATTAATGAAGCCCAGCTGGGCTCCACTGACCTTGAAGCAGGTACCCCAGGGCTGGCAGCGGCCCCTCGTTAGACATCAGCCTCGCTCAGCCCACTGGAGGGTGAAGGAAGCCACCGAGGGCTGGCAGGGCTGGCACATACAGACTGCTGGGGCAAGGAAAAGGCAGCAGAGGCAGGTGGCATTTCCCCCATGTCACATTCCTTATCCTGCTTCCCCCAAACATTAGGATATGACACAGAAAAGGAGCTACAGGCACCTGCAGCAGATGATTCAGCTTCAATAGAGGAAGCTTATATGGTAGTGAAGGAAACTAATCACAGTGGCTCTAGGAAAACAAATAAGCGCTGAACAGGTGCCAGCAGTGACTTGGCACTTCCAGTCACCTCGCAGTTCATTTCCAGTGCAAGCTGGGAGGTGAATACAAGAAAGCTTTTTCCTGTTCTACATGTGTCACCCTGCAGAGGTCTTGGAAATGACAAAGTACAGAGGAGAAAGGAAGCAGCTGAAGCAGCTCAGAGTGAGGGGATGAGAGTGTTATCCTTTGGGATCTTGCAAGGACAGCATGCCCAGAGCCACATCTCTGGGCACCATAACCTGTATCGTTCCCAGCTCCAGGTGCAGCATCCACTGGCTGCAGAGGGAGGTGAGCAGGGAGCAGGTGGTTACTTTGGGTACATCCAAACACCTTCACACTGACTGTGGGGAGCCCTGCAATCAAAACCTTCTAAGCGCTAGTAACAAGTTAGTTAATAACGCTCTGGAGGTTTGCAGTGGGAAAAACAACACAAATGGTGGGAAGCCCGAAGTTTGTCAGCAGACCACTACCATGAACAAGTCTGAAGGGGGCTGCTGGGTTAAAATCACATAACTTTGAAATAAAGAAAATAAAAGCAAAAACATGAGCTGCACTAATGACCATAGATCTGGAACACAAATTGCAATAGGCTACTGCTGTTTATAATGTTGACCTTGCTTTTTTTTTTATAAATCCACTGTGAAGGACAGACATACCACCTACTGCCTCATCCACCAGACTAAGGACTGAAGCTATTTTTGGCATTGGTTATGGTCCAGGTGGCCCATCTGGCCTGATTCACTTGGCCAGTTTTCCTTTCCATCTGGGAATTTTGACCCTCCTGCTTTCCAACTAATTGTATCACATTATCTCCTTTTTGTTCCCCACTTCCCTCGCTGCAAAAGGTTGCAAAAATCTCATGCGCTGTGTTAGAAAGTCTCAATTAACCTCTAACCTTGCTTCAGTGCATGCGGCTTGGGTTACTTCTCACACCCAACCGTGGGCCCATTAACACGTTGTCGTAAAACAAAAACTGTTTTGACGGGCTGTAATTGCTGCTAAGTGATGCCGAACAAAGGCGCTCTTGTCCCGGGGCGGCCGGGGCTGAGCCCCGCTCCCAGCCCCGCTCCCCCGGCCCGGGGCTCAGGCCCCCCGGATCCCTTTAAGCGCCTGAGCGAAGGCGCTCCCCACCGCTATGAGCTGATGAAGGGGCCGCAAGACACCCCGCAAACCCGGCACTGCCCCCGCAAGACCCGCAGGAAGATTTGGGGGGGTGGGTTTTACCCCCCTTCCCCCTCCTGCCGCAAATATAATTAGTTTATGTTAGCTGGAAAAGGTCGGAGGTGACCGAAGGGCAGGGCCCTTTTTGTTTTTAGGCAAGATAGTGGAATAATTGCTTGACGCTCAGATCTGCAGGTGCTTTATGAAGCTCATTTGGTGCTGGCAGCCCGCAGTGAAAGCTGATTTCCCTGGAAAACGCCGGATTCCATGTGACAGGGTTTATTTGCTGTGGCAGGAGTGATTGTCCATTCACGCCATTCATCATTACGGTACCTGTTACAGTCAACACTTCCTTGAGCCGACAGTCCTTTTAACACTTGCTGTCCTTCTTCCCAAGGCTGGGTATCCGCAGCTGGGGCAGGACCGAGCCTCCACACGCAATTCCAAAGAGGACACAGGATGCCATGGGGGTTTGTGCCTGCCAGCTCCTCTGCTGTCCCACCACCAGGACACCAAGAAAGCTCTCACGGACAGTGACAGAGCCACGGGCCGCTTGCAGGGACTGACTTCCTGAGACAACCCCTGGCCAGCCCGACTGTGACTCCAGGCATCCTGTGACAAGTTTCCTGGTGAAGCAGGTATTTCGGGCCCAGGCCACCTCTCAGTCAAGCTGCAGGAATGGCAGTGTCCATTCTGCCAAGTGTGCTCACTCAGAGAGCTGTAAATACACACAGTTTGTCAAACATACCGTGATAAAAATCCCTGTGCCGAGGGAAAAAAAAGGACTGAGCATTCCAGAGCCCTACTTCAGGCTGAAGGGAGGATTTTGCTGGAAATTTGTTTCTTATGCCCATTCAAATTCAAATTTCAAAGAAACTATCCAGAAGATAAAAGTGGCACACTTCAGCACTCCCTGCATTGGTCTAAAAAGTTATTTTCTATTTTGTTTTCAGTTATGTGCAGTTCTTGCATATGGAACCTCCCTGGCAGACAGCCTGGCAGTGTCCTGTCCTTAACGCAGAAACTTCCTCCTGCTATTCAGCCTGACTTTTGGGATGCAATTTAGTCTCATCACTAATTGTCCTACCTGCTACAAGAACAGAATTAGCCCTCCTTCTTCTGCAGAAGCCTGTGCACAGTAAAAAATCTTTGTTACACAGCAGAAGATCCTCATTACACAGCTGCATCAACTTCCAGAGCACAACCAGAAAGCTCCTTGTCCTTTGTGCAAACCAGCAATGGTCAGTCCCTGTTTGTAATAAAATAAAAGCCACCCCATCTTTTTTTAATTCCAAACATCCCCCCATTCCTTTAAGTGTCTAGTGGGCTGTTATCTTTGTTCCTTACTGTAAATAACAGCTAAACAGCTTCTAGCATTAGCATTTCAAAGCAGTCTGCACTTGGAAACACACCAAAATAGCAATTCCAGATACTCTGGAATAGCTGTTTTGGTTAATTTCCAGGCATAGGCAAGCCTTAAGATTTCACCTCCTGATGTTGCCTGCAAGGGGTTGCTGACCCTAAATCCCAGCGTTAACCTCCTGTGCCTGGAGGTACCACCTGCCCTCTAGGAAATCAAACTCTCTCACAGCCAACAATTGCAGCCCAGACATTTCCACATCAGTATTTCTGGCCTACTGCACTCATTACTGGTTTATATCTTATTTAGCTATTTATCTCCTGGCTGAGGAACAACGTTTCTACAACATTATCTGAGCCCTGATTAATAATGCACAGATATTACCTAACCAGTGTCAACTGGCACTTCTCCATGGCCCTGCACAGAGCAGCTCTAATTTCTATCAGGTGAGGATCTGGCCTGCTTAAGAGTGTGTTAACAGAAGACAAAGCCCAAATGTGTTTTATCTCCAGTGATAAATGTTGCATTACACAGTGCATGTAGGATATACCTTCTCAGAAATGTGATCTTGGCTGAAGCGTGTACTGGGCACAATAGCTGGAAAAATGTAGATATTTTCAAGTAGGAGTGGTTAGAAATTGCCAAGAGCTGTCAGTTGAAGCCTGAATTTAGGCAATTTGTTACTGCCTAAGCAACAAGTGCCCAGATCTATCAGGACAGTTCAAAGAGACAAAAATCAGGTCTCTGGCCTACCTCTGGAGCCAAGGGAAGAAGGCCCTGAAGGGAGGCGTTCACAGGTGAAAGCTGGGCACCTCAGAGCAATCCAGAGCAAAGATAAGGTAGTGCTAGCTAAAGACAGACCTGGGCATAAAAGAACCCAACATTTCTCTGCCTGTTTTGGAAACCTAATATGTATATAGGGAAGCGTAAGATCCAAAACACAGCTGCAAAAGAAACTGAAGGTGTGCAGCCCTAAAAATGTCAATTATCTGAACCAGTCAGTGAAGTTTAGCACCTGTAGTCACACCTCTATCCCCTCCTAGGTCTCACTTTGTGGCCACTGCAGGGTGCTTTCTATCAGTATTTCTCTCATGACCTCTAAAGCCTGCCAGAGGAATGTGTACAACCACACTGTTCCTCCTCCCATAGGTCAGAGTTTGTACCTGTAACTGCAGGAGAAATCAGCCCCTGTGAACAGGACAGGTGAGTTCCTGGCACTGCTGGGTAACCCTTTCTTTTTATATTGAAAAGTTCTCCACAGAGAGAGAAGATGCACATTTCTTTTTCAGGAGATCCATGTTACAGATATTTCTGCCATTAGACACTGCAACTTGTGTAAACAGTGCGGGGAAATGATTAATTAAATGCATTTTTAGTCTTCAAGGAAGCACTTTGAGGAAGTTTTTCCCAAGGACAGCACTACAAGCAAGGAGGAAAGGTAAGAGCAGTGTTTGATTGTCATATCCCAACTTTTGGCCTGTATAGCTGCAGAATGTTCCTCTGCCCCTTTCACCCATGATTCACCAGCATATTCCACTAAACTGCTGAAGCAAAGCCTATAATTAGGTTATTATCTTTAAGAGAGGAGTCTAATTGTAGGACAACAAATGCCAAGCACATGAAAGTTTACTCGTGTCTTACGAACAGATGACGATACCTTCCAACACATGCTCCTTTCCGTGTGTGGAAGGCTCGGGTGCCATTTTCAGACAGGACTGGATCACTGACAGCTACTCAAAAAGACATCTGGAAGTGGATGATCTCATGTGGTGAAAAGGGACAATAAATTAACTACACGAACAAAATCATTTTCCCGGCAGCAAGGAAAAAAAAGAAAAAGAATTCAACTGTAGGCAAGTGGACTTCCAGTCCAGAGGTAGAAACATATGGGAATCAATAGCAGAGGCGGGAGGACAACTGCCATACAAAGGATGCGGGGAATTTAAGCAAATTAATAGCTGTGGGAAGATGAAACAAAGATGACTCAATTGTCAGGCAAATAATTTTGTTTCTCCCCACAGCCATCATTACCAGTTATTTGATACAGATTCCCATTAAGCTGCCTCAAAGTAGATCAGAGAAGTTGGACCTATGGGTTTAGCAAGGCCTGTGCTAGAGGCAATGTGAGCTCTTACAGGGAACGGCTCAGCCTCTGGAGCACAGCTTGGGATTCACCTCCAGGAAGGTATCTTGGAGACATGCAGCTTGAATTGGGCTCCTAAACCCACAAATGGACAGTCCCCAGCTCCATCAGGTCTAAACTCAGTGAGAACTACCAGATGTGCTCTTTAGAAGACAGTAAAGATCATCACATAGGACTCACAAACCAAAAGTGCTGTTTTTCTGAAGCTGTTTGTCAAGTTTGCCATAGCCATCAGATAAAATGATAGTTACACTGAAGCACCTTGACCCAGATGCCTGACTGTGAAGGCATTAGTTGAGGAATATATAGATTTTTTTAAATCAAAGCTATTAATTCATGCCTTGGATCAAGAAACCAGATGCACGGTTTAAGGAAATTTCAACTCTTGTGGCAGAAGAGTGACCCATCCCATTTCCCAGCCCGCTCACACATCTGCCTCGGTGACTTCCCGCAGCAGTAAGATTGACAGAATAACTAATACACTGTGTGAAGTAGTACAGTAAAGCCTTGTTAATATTCCCTTTGCTAATCCGCACACCTCATAATTCACACACAGAAAGCCGTGGTCTCTTCCCCCTTCTCTGCTAAGATTTAACAGATTGCTTTAAGGAGGTCTCACATTACCAAGAGTTCAGGGGTATTACCAAATGTGCTCCTGGACATTTCTTCCTGTACATGAAGGATAAACAAAAATCATCACAAACATTCACACAACTATTGACAAAACCCACAGCTTCACAGTCATTGCCACAGCTGTTAGAATGAGTGATCAAAAGGGGATTGTTTTATCTTGTGTTTCCTATTTCATCTAAACAAGCTCAGTTAGTAATATTATAGAAAGGCATCATCTCATTGTGAAAGAAAGAATTGACCCATTTCTAATGTTTCCTCCAAAATTCCAAGGACCTTGGGAAAACTCCTATTAAACTCTTTCTCCCTGCAAAGTTAGCTCATGCTGTACCTTGAGTTACCACCTCCCACAGGAGAGGAATTCTTAACTTAAATGGGTGGGCTTGTTACCTCTCCCTGGCTGGCCCACAGACAAGACATTGGAACAGTGAATAGATGGGAACTGCTAATTCTCCAGTGTTTTCCCATAACTCCTGCTGGGAAGGAGGAAGGACAACAAAGTTTTCCTGGATCCGTTAAAACACAGTTTGTAGAGCAGCCCAGGCCAGCAGAACTGTCTTGAAGAACTGGGAACCTATGAATTGATTCTTTCATCAGGATTTCCAGGAGAACTGTTGTGTCATTTCTGAGCCCAAGAGAAGTTCAGCCTTTGTCCTCACGGCAAAATAAGTGGGTTACTCGTCTACCCAAGTCAAACAAGCTCACATCCCTTCTCTCCTCCTGGGAAGAAGCATGGAGAAGATCTTGCACAATCTGTCCTCTTACTCATTGTGTGTCCTCAGCACAGCTAACCACAGAGCTGGGGACCACATCCAGAGGCCGCAGCAGCCACGGGGAAGATCCTTCTGAAATCTAATGGAGTAAAACCTGCCAGGCCCTCTATGTTACATCTATCAGTATATTAACTAGAAACTCACCAACTGGATGCATGAGTTCCCAGCGCTGCTTTTGTTTCCTCAAGGTATGCAAGAAATTCGGAACCTGCTCAATAGAAGAGAAATTTTTCCTAGTTCTGCCAACCCTCTTCCACCACATTACCAGAGCCCGATGAAACGAAACTTTCCTGCTGTGTCCGGCAATAACATCTGCTCTGTTGGCTGCCCTCACTGAGCTCCACTAAACTTCAGCTTACAACTGCTTGCTTAAAAAACAAGCAAGCAAAACCTCCCAGCCCCCACTTAATTAATTAAAATAAATAACTGGAAGTAAGTTGCAAACACTTTTCTGACATCACGTTAGCGCGGTGCGTTACAGAAGAATACTTGTGCTAAGGCTGAAATCGGGCTTTGGGGCCAAGTGCCTCAGCTCCTCAGAGGACTCACACCAGTTCAGGCTGCTTCACCCTTCATTTCTTCTCTTGTGGCTGCAAACAAACTGCTTGGAGTCAACAGCGACTTCAC
Source organism: Lycocorax pyrrhopterus obiensis (assembly GCA_014706295.1). Taxonomy (NCBI): domain Eukaryota; kingdom Metazoa; phylum Chordata; class Aves; order Passeriformes; family Paradisaeidae; genus Lycocorax; species Lycocorax pyrrhopterus. The sequence continues at coordinate 8,127,915 of JACSVZ010000004.1, forward strand.
CACGTGTTGCATACGCAATCCCCAACACAACAATGATATCAAAATACTGCTACTGGCCCCAAAACTCTCTTGCTGTCAGTCCCTCCTGAGCAGGAAAAGTTGCCATCCCCTTCTCTGGGGCTCATCCAATTGTCCCAGGAATCAGTCTGATTTCCTTTTCTAAGCTTATCTATTAGGGATGTCATAAAAGCAAGCTTTGTGTTGTGTTTTATTCCATTGTATAACCTCTTGATGGAGTCACTCAGGTCAGGAAAAGGGATTATTCCCCTCTAGAGCAGCTCTGTTGTTTTGACCCTGGTAGATGAAACTATTTATTTTAAAATGAAAGCTAAACAAATAAATGAAAGGCAATGCAAGACCCAAGATCTACTCTTGTTTGTTTGTTTGTTCTTAAGTGTTGGAGGCTTTAATTTTTTTGGGTGGGTGGGGAGAGAAAAAGGGTGAATGAACATATTTTTATGGGAATATCTCCTTTGTCAGAAAGCGGTAGTATCTTAAAAGAACTTCTGGAAGGAAAGAGTAAAGACTATCTACTTTTGCAGCTAAATTCAGCATTTGTTCAGCTCAGAATAGTTTTTATCTGTAGTCAGGAGTTCCTGGCAAACATGAGTGAGTGCAGCAGCATTCCAGCCTTTCCTGCTGTCTGTACTGGCCTTGCCACTTCACACTGAAATTTCTGCAAAACGCTCCAGATTGGGATTCCTGTGACCTACCGCTTACAAGCTGCTCCAAATCTGATTTCTTTCTTGAGGATTTTGACTCCTGTCAAAATCAAACATGGATTTTCTCTTTGAAAAACAGTGAAATTGTTTGTGTTTACTTCCTTATCCTCTTCTGCAGCAAAGCAGGAGAACACTCACTAACTGTGAAGCCACTCAGCAGACCCAGGGGTGGGCAGGGGTTAGATTTCCAGCTTGCCCCTTTGCCTCCCCTTCAATTCTCAGTCTGCTTCCAGAATGTCCAGGTTCTTCAGGACTGAAACCACCCCAAGGAGAGCAGGGAACATCATCAACCTCTAGGTGTTGCACAGCACTCGGCCAGAGCAACTCAGAGCTTTTTGCAAGGTGTGGAAGCAGGCGTGATTTTAAACCTTGAAGCATCTGCCCCATAGTCATCTGTAATTGCTTCAGGTATAACCCATAAATCAATAATAATCCTGTTAATCCTTCTTCTGTCATCAGACTAACCTTGCTGCCTAATCCTACTCCTTGGAGTAAAACATGGAGCTATTTTGAATCATTACTACTGCCACAAACCTTGAGCAAGAGGCAGAGTTTACTGAGCTGGCAGAATTGGAGCCAGACTCAGAAATGAGTCCAATGGGGTCCAGGAGAGTTTCCATTCATTATGATGGGGGTGAGGGGGAAGATATTCCTTAAAGCTTCTTGGCATTTAGGAATATAATAAAACAAGCCATCCCTTATATTAGTGGGCACCTCCCTTGGAAGTTATCACAAGAGTAGTCCTCTCCAGCTTATCTCCTCACAATTTGGCTCAGACCTCGTGCTGTGGCCTGTCTGCGTCACTCACCCAAAGGGAACTTGCACTGTTTGCAGCCCAGCTCTGCATCTGGCCACGGTGAAGGAGCAGCTTTAAGACTCTCTGCTTCATAACAGCCAATTTTATACAAACTTTTGTTCAGAAAAGGGTTTTGACAGAAAAGCTCCAATGTGATTAGTTAAGATGCAGAGTTCCTCTAATAGAACCACCGAGAAAGAAAAGCAAAAGTCAGCATCATTAAAAAGAACCTATTTCGGCCTCCCTGCTTATTAAGTTAGACCTTTCTTCCCAGAACACTGCTATTTATTTTATCAACTTGTTATAGAAAAGCTGTTCCTCTTGGGGAGCGCTGTGCACTCACATACAGAGATAATCACTAATAAATTGCAAAGCTCTGGATTTCACAAATTAATTCTGGCTTTATCTTGCCAATCATAATCTGCCAGCAAGTTCTCAGGTCCAGCCATCACATTTTTGGTCACACTAAAAGCAGGAATTTTAATACCTATATTGCAATTCCATATAATAAAGTTGATGTTTAAAAAATATTTAAAAGTAAGCTCAAAAGTTTTTACTTTTTGTATTTACAAAGGAAACGATTGCTATTTTTCTGGGAAATTAAGTTTGCACACCTACCTAGATCCTAATTTGTTTCTATTTTCTTAATAGCTATAAATTGTATTTGACATGTCTTCCTTTATTAAGCCTCTAAATTTGTCCTCAAGTAAATGTGTGCTTGTTTAAAGTAGTTTAACACAGTGGTTCAAAACCACTGGGGCTGCCAGGGCAGAATTTTGAACTTCATGCTCCCAAGAAATGTGTGGCCTTGACCTTGCCAAAACCCCCTGTTTTATGTTTAAATGGTCACAGATTTAATAACGGGCTGCAAGAAAGACTTGCCATTAACCACCTCCTTTACTTTGCTCCTAGTTAACAAAACATTTATGTCTGCAGTGGATGCTGTAAGAATTGAATTAGTTATCTAGGATAATCTGTCCACATGAGCAAATGGTGTCCCACTAGGTCAACAGAGAAATTAATTGTGGGATTCTTGTCAAATCCACATTGTTTCCTGGCGCAGTTGCAAGCCACTCAATTAGACACCTTTCAAGGCCTTTTGCTGGTCTAAATGTAGCTAATTGCTCCAGTTTTGGCTGGGGATGATTCATCTCCCAGATGTCTCGGCCCTCCACAGCACTGCTCAGCAAAGATCAATACATACACCCAGCTCACAGGATATTCCTGTGAACAGGATATTTTTACTCATGCCTCCCTTTTATATGATTAATCCCAAGCAAGGAAGGTCTCCTGAATCACGCTCTTGACACGGCAGCTCCTTTAGGTCTTGCTGGCTTCCCACACACGAGGGACTGGGCATGAATGCAACCCCTTTGTCCGTGCTCTCCAGGTGCAGCACTATTCACACTTGAGCTTGACAGCACAACACAGTTTTTATTTGCCGCTCTCCTCTGTCAAGTATTCTTTTCTCTTGTGCCGCTTCCTCATTTGTCCATATATCAGTGGCAGGCCTGGCCAAATTGAAAATGAATGAAGCACAAAGAAAGACTGTAGTTTCCACAGTGACGCTCTATGGGAAAGCAGTGCACGGTTTGGTTTTTTTTTTAGAGAGTCCTCAAAGGTCACTGGTAGCACTTGTAGCTGTGAGTCCCAGAGGGAAAGACCAGAGCATCTGGTCCACTGGTTACCAGCTTTCAAGAAGAAAGGATTAAAAATATAATAACCCTGACATTTCTTCCCCAGTTCCCTTTGTAGATGGGTAAAGTCAGGAACACAGGAACGAGGGAGGCACAGGCAGCTTGGTAAGCCCTTCCCCATGGACTAGGACACAGAGCTGTGCGTGGGAGGTGTGTCCTCCCAGCCTTGGTGAGTGACTGCAACACGAGACTTTAACTCGATGTGGTGCAGCACCTTTGGCTACGTGAAACCTCAGCGAGGCCTCCTCACTCACCTGCCATTAGCCCAAACAGCCACCGGATGTCTTCAGTGCTCCATGCCAATAGCCAAGCAACAGCATTACCCAGGAGTGGGAAACAGGTCTCTTAAGGATGGGGTACACAAAATAACACCTGGAAGATCACAGCTCACTCACCAAACCCGGGCTTTAGCAGAAACCAATGGCCAGTATTAGACATTGATTGAGGAACAGGTTTTTGTTCAACACAGTGCTGGCTGTCCCTGGGACCTTCACTTACAGGACAAGTTGTCTGAGTTTCTCCATCAGCAAACTGGAACGCCTGATATCCCCCGCCTGTGGAAGCGTCAAGAGAACTGCACAATGTCCAGAGAGCATTTGGAATGCTGAGGTCCCTACTCCAGAACTGCAGGGATCTCTGTCAGGCACTTGCCCTGTCTGTGCTTCCCACTGTCCCTGTGCCATGTGGCACCACAATGACTGAAAGGGGGAAGAACTGTCCACTCTTGAGAGCTGGCTCTCACCCAGCTCTGCACATCTGCATCCAGCTTAAGTAGTAAAAGGAAAGGGAGGAAAATGAAGTGGATTTCAGTGATGTATATAAATACATACACTCAGAGACAGCTGCTGTGAGCACTATTTGTAACATGGGGGTAGGCAGAGGCCAGCACTGAGCTGGGCACCACCACCCTGAACATGCAGAGCAGAAAGACAGCACCCACCTACTGTCTCCCTGCAGGCCCCTGGAGTGTGCCTGCCAGTTGATTCATTTCTCTCAATTTCTTCCTTTTCTCTCCTAGTAACTCCTCCTTCCCTGTTTTTCCTTGTCAATCCTCCTTCTTCTTCCTCTTCCATTTTACTAGTGGTTGTAATTCTGGATCACACTTATACCATTGCTTCCCAGGATCAATGCTGGGCACTAAAAATTCCTCTGTGCATCCTGAACTCTCTGAAAGAGGACACAAAGTCTCTGTCAGCTGCCTGCTCATCCTTACCACTGCCTGCCTCCATGGCAGCTCACCTTGCCAGTCATTGCTGGAGATGGTTTAGAACAGCTCACTGGAAGGAACTGCACCAGGCTGCAGTCCCCAGCTTTACTGCCTTCCTGCCCCGGACATGTGCTGCCAGCTTGGCTTAGGCACACCTGGAAACGCCTTTTTCAATCCTGCACCAGTCAGGTTTGCCAGGGACGTGCTCAGGTAGGAAAGGCTCAAGAGATGTAGCCCAAATACAACACTGAAGTAACACAGTTTCAGTAAAACATGGGTTTGGGATCTCCTGAGGCCTCAGCACAGCATATAAAGAAATTTATCTTTCTTATCAAAACTCTTCATGTGCTAACAACTGCATATTTGTCTAAGTGCTTTCATATGGCTGGGTCTGTCTGACACAACAGCCATTCAGAGCCCTGCTGACTCAGAACTTTCTTGGCGATTCCACTACCCTTGGATCAACTCTGCCTTTGGGGGAGATGTAACACAGCACTGAAAACAACTTACTTAAGGTTTCTCAGCTGTTATTGACTCCCTTGGTATGTCCATTCCATTCACTCAAAAATTGGTGCATCAGCAAAGGCCCCATCACATTTCTAATCTTTCCTATACCATTGTATGTAAGTCGCCAGCATTATTTTTGTGGTGCAACAAATTAAATAAGCAACTTAGACACTTTTCTATGGTTTTCTAATAAATTTTTGCATTTTTAGTGAGGTGGTAAGCCTGCCTCCAGCTAGCAGATGCACTATTTTCGTTTCTAAAGAAGCTGAGGTCCCAGTGGCAGCAGACAGAGTGCTCAGGGCAGTGACTTCTGGCAGGAATACCAAGCAACTTTGAAATGTTCCCCATCCAAAAAGTCTGATATTTCCAGTGACCATTCTGTGGTAGCACCTTGAGAAGACAACCACGTAGTATTTTAAATCTGCAATCATATTTTTTAATAATAGAATCATGGTTTTAGTATGTCATTGCTCCACTGTTATCAAACAGCAAGGAAAAATTACTTCAGTGTGATACTCCTTAACACGGACTGCAACTACTGTTAGGAAAATTGATGATGCAGTATCTCTTAATTTTATTTTCTGGCTGTTTTTCTTTAATTATTTAACTTGTTCTGGCTAATGATCATCTTATGCTTGTTTTCTTTACCACACTGTCAGGTTTTCAGGCATTTTTTCCTGGTCTCTATTTCAGATGGAAAGCTTCAAGAGCTTTTTTAAGTGCTCCAGAAAATTAAACAATAATTCAGTCTTTTGTTTTTGCTTTTGAAGACTAAAGCTAATGAGAAGTAGGTCAAGCTGAACTCTGTTTTCCCAAGCGTTATTCCTGAAATCTGTTTGCACCTTGTGTCTCTATTCTTCTCTTAGCACTACAGTGTTTACAAGCTCTCTAAGCACATCCTCACATGCCAATTACACCAAACAGACCAACTCAAACAGGAGATACCATCCCCAAATTTGAGCAAGTAGTTCTTTGGGGTAGCTATTAGAAAAAAAAAAAAAAAGGAAAAAAGCCCAAACCACAAAAACTGAACATCACCCAGATCCACTAATTCACATTGTTTTTGGCTTACTTCCAGGCTATGTCTTAAGCTTTGAATAGGGACTAATGCAGAATACACACACAGAAGTTTATTATTCCACTGCTGCTCAGAGAATTTAATGCCAGTGAGAGCAAGGCAACACGTGTAAGGGGACAATAGCCCCTTATAGCAAAGTTTTGCAATTTAAGATGAAAAGTAGGTGTTCTGCTATGCTGACAATTGTAATCCTTGTTACATCAAGCAGTGCTACAAATCCTTGGACGCCACACCCACGTATGATGCTGCGGGGCCCGGGTAACACAGCCATGGGGCTCCGCTGCTTCTGCTGGGAAACAGAAGCTCTTGGGGCTCCAGGGTCAGCAACCAGCCTGAGTTACTTCCCTGAGCTATCAGGGCTCTGGAAAGACATGGCTGCTGTCTAATGAATCCCAATGCAAAGCCATTTCAAGATCCAACTCCTGAAAGCAGCCCCTCCCCACACCACTATTAACCCTTCCGAGCACTCAGAACTTACACAGAGGCTTTGTGGCTTTGATTTACACCTGTATTCAGATAGAAGCCTGCCAGCAAAGATCAAAACATGTATCCTCTTTCATCTCTCCATTTCTCCCTGACATTTGATTTTCCATCTCCAAAGGTTTATATGGAAAAAGCCAGAAATCACAGGAATGCAAGATTCTGATGGCACAGAACCAGGCTAACACCTGAGAGTTATGCTACTACAGGAGACCAGACTACACCAACAGCCTTAGTGGAATATTCCCTCCTTAGGAACAGAGGGAAGCTTGGAAACCAGTGTTAAGGAATACACTTCACCATGGAAGTGGATATTCTGCTGGCACTCAAGTACAGAGCCATAGAATGTATCCCTGTTCCCACAGATGGGCTGTGGATGGTCCAGCTTAGCCTGGAGAAACCACCTGCTGCCCTGAAGAAACAGCTCATGGCTGGATCTTCCTTGTTGGCCATGGGAAAACTGGGGAAGAGCCTGAGCCATGGGATACTTGGATAATTTTTTAGCCCCGAGCCAACAGAAAACTGATTTGCAGCTGAAATCAAGTATTGGTCTTGATCAATCAAAAAGCACATGGAGGAAGGTCACACTATTGCAGTTCACTAAACCTGCAACACAGACAAACAAAGCTGGTCCCATGGCACAGGCTCCACATACAAAAATCCAAGCAAAATTCCGATTGCTGCAGGAAGAAACAGAACACAGTCATGGATTTTAACATAGTTAAGTTGACGAGACGCTCAGATAGCAGAACTACAGTGTGAATTATCATATAATTGATACTAACAGGGTTATTATTCTTATAGGATAATTTGTGTCAACCAAGTTGGGTGTTTCTTTTCCATTCTGTTGTAATTCCTTTTTCTTTTATGAAATGTAATTACATTTCCACAAACGCCATGTCTGCAGAGGGAGCATGCCAGAAAGCTGTCAGCCTTTTACTCGTCCTGCTGCGCTGCCAGATGCAGAATGCATTGATTTTCTGAAGACCATGAGGTGTCTCATTTTGCCCAATTCTCTACATCTGGGTGAAGCCACACGTGCAGACATCAGCACAGCCAGTGTGCAAAGGTGGCAGCTCATAAGATCACCGAGTTCAGTTCCCTTCCACCACAAGCCACCTACGTTATTAGGCTAGCAAACAGTATTGAAAGAATGAGAACTGCTATTTCCACAGCAGATTACTCCAGACCTACTGCAGCCACCTGAAAGGCAGGACCGCACAAATACGAGCAAACATAGCAAGAGTTCTGCCATTCCTGGATTCCTGTGGAACAAATCTGGAATTTTGCCGTGCCTTTTTCATGACAATGTTTTCGCTATCTTCTACCACCTGCCCCATTAGTAAGCTACCAGAAATGAGAGCCTAAGTCATCTTAGGGTAAACTTTGTTATTCTTTATTAATGCTCTATAAATCAGTCTTGTTATAAATCAGGGAATGTTCATTAATCAATTCTCAAAAAATATTTTATTTGGCTAAGAGTGTCAAATCGTGAAAGTAACAAAGCAAAAATTAAAACCATGTGCTAGAAGCGGGTTCATGACTGCATGCTTACGTCAACAAAGCCTCATAACTGCACAAATAATTACCATAGATCATGTTAACTTTCATTAAATAAAACCATGCTGAAAACCAGTAGTACAATCCTTATAAAGCACACATGTTTTCTAATACTTTTGTGTACTCAGGACAGCATTTTGTGCTCAGTTAACTGCAAACTTGGGTTGCATATGTGTAAACACGGGCAGAATTCTTCCTGCTGGCTTTCTATACACAGACATACAAAAATTGACTGAAAACCCCATTGCCAGTACTTTGCTCTGCAGGCAGAGCAATGTTATCCTCATTTGCAGACAGAGCAATGTTGCTGAGTGACAGAAACAGAGGACTAAAGTTCAGGGATATGCAGACTTCACTCCTTAGCCTGTTACTGCCCAGTTATTTAATCTTTGATAAAGCCATTTGAAACAAATATTTAAACCTGGCTGAGACCAGGTTAGTGTGAACTGATTTGTCCATTAATTAGGATGCAGCCCCTTAACTGGGTACTACCTGGGTCTGGTTTCCTTAACATAAAGTTAGACAACTCTATCTACATTTAGGAGAAGTCAATAATAAAAAGCTGCGCCAAGAACACGACAGAAGCAAATCCTCCCAGAGAAGAAAGGTTAAACAGCAAAGTAACACATTGGTTCCCTGTGCAAGGTAACTCTGCCAGTGAGAGAGTGTTTAGTTGGTATCACTGTCTGTTCCAGAGCACTAGAAAAGTATCTGAAAAAAGAAACCATCACATTTGTCACACATAAAAGTCTAAAGCAGATCTGACCCAAGAGCTGGGCCAAGAGAACATCATGGTCACTTCCCTAGACGACAGCAAACCACAGGAACCACATGTGTTTCAAATTCCAGCCTGGGCCCATTTCTAGGCCAGTTTTCTTCTTTTTCCACGATTCTGTTTACTGATATTTATATTACAGCAGTTCCTAGAGGTTCTAAGTGATATCACACTGCTACTGAACTAGGCAACATAAAAAATAAATACAGCAAACTAAAACATACTGAGAGGATCTCCAAGCAATTAGAAATTAAAGAAGACAAGACAGGAAGCAAAATCTGTATCATACTCATTTTGCTTACCCCATGCTCAAGTCAGTGAAAACTGGAGAGAAGGTACTGATATGGGGCTAGGTAAAAAATACTAAAAATAATTTAAAATTTAGTTGAAATTTAGGTAACAAAGCACAACCAAGTGAGCCACGTGTGGATCATCCAGGTGACAGCAAGCTGGGGTAACACAACTGCCACCAAGGCATGTGCAGCCTGATCATCCAGCAGTGCAATTCTTTGCACTGTTCCTCTTGCTGCAGGGATCTCCTGGATACATCCTGCTCACAACTCTAATGATTTCCAGTCACAGTAAGTATAAAAATGCATCCCTGGCCCTTAGAGCTGCAGAGAACACAGAAGCAAGCTCTCACAGAAAGGCTCAGAAGGCAGGGGGAAACGAAAAGAGTGAGCCTCCCCAAAGTGCTGCTTCTAGAACATCTTCGTGTTTTGTTATTGGGATCTCTCAGGGCTGCTGGGGGCTCATCCATCACACTGGGAAGCCTAAGGCTGACTCCAAAAGGCAGAACTCCTGCCAAACACAGGGCACGGACACCTGGGCATTGCTTCAGCCTGTCTGTGCAAGTTTCTCCTATTTAAGTTTCTAGGCACTACTGGTTATCAAATGGGTGGCTGGTTAATTTACCAGCAAAGCCTATCCTGTGGAGCTCGTACTTTAAGCATTTTAAACAAACATTAGCTACAAACTCTACAATGGGGCATTTACCAGGGCTTTTATATGCATTCAGCTGTGTAGGAAAAATAAATAGAAAAGAAGATAATTTAAGCCTTGGCATGGATGGAGCTTCATCTCTGAACTTTAGCACCTGATGCTTATTAATCAGTTGTGGCCTGAATGTTGGCAGAATCAAAAAATATTCTGCCAGGATTCTAATCAGAGATAAGCACCAACTGAATCTATAGAATAAACTCTGATTCGCTGCACAAAATTCAGGTTATGCAAAAGCCTCTCCTGATCTGCAGCAGGACAACCCGTCCAGTGTTGGGGCAGGATTGAAAGCCCCTGACGTGCAGGGAAAACAAATGCCTGCCCTGTCACAGGCCTGGTGCACATAGCACCCATTTGCTGATGAGCTGCATTGATTCTGTGAAGTGTCCCATGAAATAGGCCTTCAAAGCAGCAAAGAAAAAACCCACCCCAAAAGAGGACAACCACTGTGAAAGCTACAGAACCTTCTTTGTGTCTCTGCTCTTCCCTGCGGGCCGAGGCCTTCGCCATGAGCGCACACAGCAGGATGGAGGGAAGCCGTGGTTATTCCCCGGATCCTGTGGGCACTTCCCTCATTCACCTGACTCTGTATCCGTGTTCTGACATTTCAGAGCCAAACTTTAAATCACTTGGAACTTCAGGCAGACCATTATGGCAGCAAGGTGCTGGATTAGCGCAGCTACAGGTGCCCAATAGAGATCTCCATCACAGGGATGAGAGGAGAAGGCTTTGCTGAAAGTTTCCAGATAAAATAAGAAGCTGAATAATTAATCAAAAATAATTGAGTTTTATCTGTACTTCCCTTCCTTGCTTTTTTCACACTTTTTCTGAATTATCTAAAGATGGGTAGGAAAGGAAAGGGGAGAAAATTCCACAAGAAAAGGAGGAAAAAGTGAAATAATACCATCTCTAAGGGATGTTAAAAAGCAGAAAGCAGCCCATGCATGTGCAGCCTAAAAAATCCAATCTATCTGTCTCTGCTTGCTTGTTCACACAGCTGCCTTCTGTGCAATTTTCCCCACACATTTCAAGTACATGACTAGAGATGTTGAACTTCACTTTCCCCTCACCCCATGGAAAACTGGATTTTTAATTAGAGGAAAATGTCTATTTTCCTTGAACATAGTAATTACATTTTTTCCCCCAAGTCACAAAGCTCATTTGGGAAAGTTCTACCTGAATATTTTTGTTTGCCTAAATTGAGAGAGAGGTTGGTGGTGGAAATAAGTGAGGGCAAGGAGGAAGTTTTTTCTACATTTTTATTTTGGAATAAAAAGCTGGATTTCCTGAAAATGTTGAGATACGGAGTGTGGCAAAGCCTGCAAATTACACTGAAAAATTAATTCAAATTACACACGTATGTTAATGCTTGGTGAACACTTCCCTCCCCAAGGAAGGGGTCGGTCCATGGGATAAGCCAGCTCATTCTTCTCCTCCCTGAACCCGGCTGTAACTCTCCAGCTGACTCAAACAAGAGCACTCGTGTGCTGAATTGCTGGATGGTTGCTAATGCAGACCTTCACTGATTCCACATTTATCCGTATGACCCTTCCTGAAAGCAGCCTGAGGCACAGGCTGAGCCCCTGCTCTAAAACCAAGATCAGGAAGTGTTTTCAACCCAGGAGAAAGGAGTTCAGTGACAGCAAATGCTGCCCCCCCCAGTGCTAGATATGGCTGTATATATGACAAAGGGGGAAAAAAGGTTCAGTCCAGACCACTTAACCAACAGAATTAGTCTGAATCCAACTTTTACTTCAGGCTGAAGTACCACACACGCAACAAGGGCAAAAGGGGCTTGTTTCGGAAAACAAAGTTACTTATGGGGTGTGTTGGAACCCTGGGTTCAGAGAATTTCAGTCTTTCAGTGCTTACAGGCAGTGAACCTCAAAAGCACATTGCATTTGACCTGAGGCCTTGGGAAAGGCTTCCCAAACTATGTGATAGCACTGAGATTGTTGCTGTGTAATTAAAAAGGAGTTTGTTATATCACTGGGTGGAATATGTAGAGATGTAGAAAATTTAGGTTTCTGGGATATAGTAATATACATGTAACAAGACGGAGGATTTGGGGTGTAGGTTTGTTTTTCTCCTTTCTTCTTCCTTCTTCACAAGCCTGGGTGATCTGGTATTGGTTCAAAAAACCCGCAGTGCAGAGCATGAATGATTAGTTATTGGATTATAAGTAAATGGTATTGGTATTATAAGTAAATAGTATTGGATTATAAGTAAAAATAAATTAGTTGGCATTCCATAATTGGGTAGTCTGGGCTTCAAAAGACCTTGGAAGGTAGAACTCGGGGGCCATTTTCACCTTGTTAACTTAGAGGCACATTCTGTGCAGCTGTACTATAGATAAGAAATAAAAAACACCGGAGTCCAAAGAAAAACTCCGCGTCTCCTGTGTTTCAACCCGAACTCTGAGTAAAAGAACCAAGAGACAGAGGCAGAGAAAGAAAAGAACAACAGAAAATTGAATAGGGGTGGACTTGCTTCATGATAATAACCAGGGCCACTGCAGGTTTGCAAAACAGAGACAATTTTCACCTGTTTGTTTATATCCAAGGGGAACCTGTGCCAGTGGCAACCAGCCGATGTTCCCAGGCATCAATCTGGTGTTCAGGACTCAGCCCTGCTCACAGAGTAACTGAATGTACGTTTAACAGAGAATCCCATTAGCAAGGGCTTTATGAATGTTTTTCTTACGTGACTCCTGGAACTTCGCATGTTCAACCACAAGTAATGAATGTGTTTTGGGAAGAAGATACTGCAGAAATGATCCATAGGATGTGGGCAGCTAGGAGAATTGAAAAGGGGGAATTCAAGCAATTCAGAATGTGAGGCAAAGATTCACTGAATCCAGCAGGCTTTGGATAAAATTTAAGGCTAGACACGTATTGTTGGGGTGCACTATGTGCTGGAAGAGAGATAGGCCCTGAGGGCCAGAGAAAGAGCCTCTCTTGGACCCGGAGGTGACCCTGGGAGTGCATCCAGGTCACCAGGGATGGGCTGAGAGAGGATTGTGGGTTTGTGGACAGTGTTCGGCCTATGAGATGTGATAATTGTAGTTTGTGACCTTATAGGGTATTGTTTACCTGTTACCATAACAGGCAATGTCTGTGCACTACCCCAGGTGATTGGGGGACACTGAGGTGAACATCTTTCCTGTTTATATGATGTGATATCCTGTTGGGTGCTGGTATTTAGGGAATATTCACTGCGCAATAAAGGCTTTGCACTTTCCATCTTGTGTGCAGAGCCATGCCCTTGCGTGATTACTGCAACGTATCTTGCAAACACTACAAATAGAAAGGGCAGAAGTGATCCTTCCAGGGAGCAAACAAACAGAGATGGAAGAGCTCTTGAAAGATGTTTGAGGGATGGAGCTGTGATAGGAATAAAAATGGCATGGTCCTGCAAGAAGGTAAAGAAATAGTGCAGGAAGCTCGGCTGGATATGCTCAGCAATGAGGACTCAGCAAACAGGGACACCAGAGGGGAAGGGAGATACATCCTTTGGTAGCTGAGCCCATTGCTGGAGCCACCTGCCAACAGCTCTGATGGTGGAGATGGAGCTGCCCTCACTGATGCTCACTGACATGCCTGTTTCATTTTAATAATGATAAAAAGGAGGGTTATGGAAGCTTTTCAATCAACTGCACTTGTTTGAAAGGAAGAAAATGGCCACAGAGCATGTTATGAGGGAAGATGTCCTCCCTATTAAAAAGAATGCTTAGTTCAGGCATAAAAAGTCTTCAGAAACTGAGTTGCATCTGCCCTGGCCCTCCGTGCATGCTGCTAAGTCTTACCCATTCCACTTCCACCCGCACCTCACCTCGGCTTCCTCTTTCCCACTGACTCCTCAGATGTGGAAATAATAAAGGAGAAATGAGACACTGCTCTTGTTTTCTGAACCACACCAGCTTCTCCTGAATTTATTGTTGAGATCTATTTTTTGGCAGGAATAACAAGAAAGGTCGAACTGGAACACAGCTGCAGGTGTGCAGCTACAGCCCACACCGCTGCTTTGTGTGGGGATGAAGGGAAACATGGGAGGCTTTAAACTGGGCCTGACAGGCCAGAGGTTCTTTTACCTCTCCTTGAGGGATGCTGGAGGGGAGCAGCTCAGCTGCTGCTCCATCAGATAAGTTTTTCCTGCCGATTTCTGGGCTGGGCAGCTTTGTATTACAGCTGAACCATACACCTGGCCTTTTCTCCTTTGGTTTTCTTTGCATGTGGTGTTGGAAAAGCCAACAAGAGCAAACTAACCTGAAATCAAAACCAAGTCAGCACCAACAAGAGACTAGAGCAAGGGTTTGATATTTTCACTAGCACAAGAAAGCAGAGAAGCTCTTTATGCTCAGCAACAAAACAGGACAAGTGCTGTGAGAAGTGAAGAGATAGTGACATTTTCACTAAAAAAAAGGACATTGATACAGGACTTACATTTTGCTGATGTCTCACTTTAGGCCTTACAGATCCCATTTGGGAGTGGAGCAGAACTTGCATTAAGCATTTGGGAAATCTGTTATTTGGGAGAGGCAAAACCAGAAGCCCAGCAAGAAAATAGGACACAACTCTGCCCATATTGCTGGGGGCACAGCAGAGATCTCACAAAACCTGGTTCCATTTGATTTAATTTGTGACTGCAAAAATACATGTATCATCTCCACTCTTGCCTCTCAATGTCACCACTGCACAAAGGTACCTGAAACAACTTTGCTCCCAACAGTTCCCACTTAGACATCAAAAAAGTGACTGCAATATAAGAATTCAGTTTTGGAGAAGGCGGGAAAACCCCCCTCAAGCTCTCCCAGACAGCAAGTGAATTTCTGCTGGTTTTGGACTGGTGAATAGGACTGAACACTTTAGGAAATGCAGGCTACTTTCTTTATTTGCTTTGACAGGCACACGAGTCAGAAAATTCAGCTTTGTTTCTGCCCCGAAAGCCTGGAATTCAGACTGAAAGCAATAAGGGCACATCTGTCCTGGTGGTGCACACATCATGGAGTGGGATCTGCCAACCAGGAGCATATCCTGGGAAGGATATCCAAGTCTCTTTGTAAATGTTACCCATCATCTTGACATCAGGCTCCAGCTCCAGAAAATCTTGGCCTTAAGTAAAAATTCCAAGCAGGTGTACCTCAAGTTTCTTTCTAGAAAAGCCAACTTGAAAGCATAAATAGGCCAGCTCTGCCTTAACCATTTGGCCAGGGACTTCAACACAGCTCCAAAGCAGCATGATCCAGAATATAAGCTAAATATATAAGCACACAGACTGGACTGTCGTGCTGTGCCTTCACTGCAAGTCCCACCAAACTGCCCGTTTTGTAAAGTATTACAAATATGCTTTTAATTCCTGCTAGTTCCAGTACTCATTGCTATGATCAAAGAACAACTGTTGTCTCTCAGTTATTTAAATAACCCTTGTTCCTGAAGCATTCATGTCCTCAGAAGCTACCACACCTTTTCTTGGCTGGGGAACCAAGGCACAGACTTGTGATTTGTCCAAGGCCATATAAAAAAAGATATTAATAGAGGGAATTTATGGCCAACATCTGGTGTAGATTATTTACAAATAAGTTGGCTCTCTAAAAAAAATAAAATAATAGTTTTTAAGTTTGTTTACAAAGTTGCTGCATGTTGTTTCCACTATTTTATTAAGAGCACATGGAGCCATGCTTCCAAACAGCAGCATTAAAAATAGACGAGGATTCACAGTGGATGAAATTCAAGCTTTGGTTTTGATAAGCATCCAGAAGTCAGGATTAGCCAAACTTCTTTGGTCAGCCAAGAATTTATAGCAAGACATTTATTATGGAAAGCTAGGGTATGAGAAACCTAAACAGAAGCAAGCCAGAGCCTTCCAGACAAACCCATCTGCCATGTAAAGGTATGTCACTGATATCTTGCCACCAAAGGGCAGCACAGGGAGAATGAAAAATGTCTGAGCAGTTTGATCTGAAGTAGTCCAAGAATGTCAAATGTACTTCATTACCCACAGTACAACAGATTTTCAGATGAGGATGTTGGATAAGGATCTGCCTTTTACATCAACACTGCATTTTCCCTGTGGAATAGCCTAGTTTGTCAGCAGGAGCTTGAAACCTTCTAAGTCTAACAAAGAGTGATCTCCGAGACGTCCAGCTCTGTTCCACTTCCATTCATTGCACAGGTAACCCCCCAAAAAATCCAGCTGAGAATGTTCACTGCTTACACTGGATTGAGTTACACTTTGAAGGTTACAGAAGGAACAAAGGAAGAGTACCCAGTATTTAGGAATTCATTAAAAAATGCAGATTAAAAGAATGAGAGCACATGGAAAAACAGTAGAGCTCCGACCACATGACATCTGCCAAACCCAGGATTCTACAGGAAGGAGATCATAACTGGAGAGCTTTCCTGAGCACGAGTGGGTGACCTTCACAACATAGTATCAACTGGATGCTTGCATTTTGATTTTTCATTTGATTTTCAAACAGACAGCAAAGGTGAAATGCTCAAATATTAACTTAAAAGGTTGGTAAAACATGGCTTAACCCAAACCTCGCTGTGTGCAATTTCTGGGGATTTTAACTACCTGTCTGCACATCTGTAAGAAATGTGTGAGTTTACCTTGGAACCACAACCCTCTGTTCATAAACCTGGAACTAAGATGTACTGAAACAGCTTGCTGTCTTTTTAGGACTCTAACATTTAATCCTGTCAGACTTCTGCAGACCTGGAAATGGTTGGACCTGTTTCTGTCACAGCCAGGAAGGATTACTGCATTCTTTCTCCTGAATTATTTTTACAGAAACTTCAGTTCACCCAAACTAAAGCTGAAGACCTTCCTGTGAGTTGAATATCTGGCACTTTAAAGAATAAGGCAGATTTACCCACTGCAAATCCAGAATGCTGATACCAGACTGCAGCCAGATGCTGTTCTGAAATATTTAATCAACAGGGTATGGATCTCTCATAATCACTTTCCCTTGCTGCTCTGTACCTTCAGATGAATTTAGGATTGAGATTTTCTTTACCTGGCACAGCTGCTTCTGGGATTTTTTCTCCACTCTATATCCATTTCTCTCCCATCATCACCATCCACATCACAGCAGATCTTGCTGCTTCCAGGGTTCTTATTTGCTGCAGATCCTGCTTTATCAGACTGGGGCCAAATCCACACCAGCTTGTGCATTATGTGATCAAACTGGTGCAAACCAGTGATGCTCAGAGGGCAATTCACCAGCTGAAGTTGAGGCCACTTGTTGGCAAAACAAGGCCAGGCTTTGAGTTCTATGTTTTAGAAAGTGTTAACTTCTCAAAACTGGGTGTAACTTAATTCCCCCCTCAGATGATCTCACTGTTCGATACAGTGAGAATAAAGACAAATGAGTTTTCCTTCACCTGCTCTTTTGCCTCACCACAAAGGTACAGGTGTCCCTGTCAGTCTCAAGGCCTGTGGGACAAAGTCAAAGAAGGAGGGAACTTCAGGCTCTGTTTATGAGGAGTTTAAATTTGTTATAAAAGTTGGTTCTGTCCACCTGGCATCATTTAAGCAAACAGGTGAATATCACTTGTTGAAAAATAATGGGCTTGAGTCTCCACTCAACTCTAATGGATTTACACTGTTGTAATTCTGAACAGACCCATGGGATGTTTATGCCCTACAAATAAACAGAAGTAGCTTTTCTTTCAGCAAATACAATCTGTTTCACCCTAATGATCGATGTTTCCACTACTGAAGGAAATCCTAGTCCTACTTGGCTAACCTCAGTATTAGTCAATAATAACTTCTAGAGTATTCAGCCAACCTTCTGGGAAAAACAATATTATATATGTGTTTTGCCAAGGCAGAAATCATAAGCAAAAATATTGGAGCAGCTGACATAAATTAGCACAGCTCCATTGACAGAGGTTGCACAAACCAGAAGCTCTGCAAGAGAAAAGAAATAATAAGGAAACTTCCCTACTAGTTATAGGAGAACAAAACTGATGTTTTGATTATCATATAATCCTAAATCATTGGTAACAATAGTTGGGATGATTTCAGTTCTTTCTGTATTTTTCTTTCAAGAACACAAATTCCCACAGCTGGTTTGAAAAATAGCTCCCCGTAACATGCACACAAGAAAAAATTAAATCTGCTTTTAAGGTAAACAGGCTCTAATTCAGATTTTTGTTGTCAGAACAGGACTCTGTATGAAGTGGCATACATGAAATTCAGCTTTTGATATGGTACTAAAGGCTACAACAGATGATGCTGGAGAAGACCTGAGGCCAAATCTTTACTCAGCTGCTGTAAATGTCTCTTCCCAAATGCCCAGTTTTGTGTGAAAGAAAGGACTGCTCGGTCCAGATGTGCCCAAAAGGTGTCCGTGGACAAGACCTTTGTCTGGAGTCATCCCAAAGAAACTTCAATGAATTCGTACCACACAACTGGAGAAGTGAAAAAGTCAAAGACAAAAGCACTTGGCTTTCATACATCAATTAAAATAGAAATTATCTTTTTCAAAAAGCCATCTCCGATTTCATTAAAAGAAAAAAAAAAGATATTTTTCAAAACACAGCCTGCACAAAAGCAGCAATCTTTGCTTATTCCTAACAAAGAGGTTGTGGCTCAATGTGGCCACCTTTTAAAAAATCTCTATTACAGAAACACTCCTTTGGGTTGATTGTAGGACCAACAGCCCTACAAGTTACCCCAAGAAGATCACATCAAAGTTTTGTGCTGATAGAAATTTGGCAGACAGAAGGATGAAGTGCTGGGGGGTGAATCCCCACCTGGAATGAATGGATTCCTGTGCACTGCCGGGCTGTGCTGATCCCCACCAGCCGATGCTCCGGCCCTTTGAGACTCCACCATTGTTCCCAGCCAGCCCAGCCGGTTCATGACCCGCCTTGCTCTGACACCCCATAAACCTGAGCATTTCAAAGGAGCAATGACCCTACCAGCTTGTCTACTGTCTCTGATTACCCCAGGCCAACCCACAGCTGTTCCTCATCAAAAAACTAAAGGAGCAAACCCTCCTAATAGCAACCCGAAAACCTAATGGGCATTTTTCCACTCTACTTTGCATATTTGAGTGCTGATTTGCTTATCTCCCAGCCAGTGCTAATTATAAAGTTATTAACCTCTCTGTGAACTTCATTCACATCATAACCTGGTTCCTTTCCCTGCTGACATGCAAAGGCATGAGGAGTACTCAATTTAAGAGGTGGAATATTCATCATGGGAAACACTATTACTGGGATACCTTGTCCAAAACCACTATCCACAGTTGCTCTACAGCTGAAAAATCATATTGAAGTCAAAGACTTGCTGGTTTGTGGTCTACTGAAACAATTTTAAAACTACATTTATTTACAACCCTTCTTATCATGCTCACAGTAAATAAGATGAAGTAAGTGATGTTGCTCTGTCAATAGAAAAACTTGCACACCGGTAATTTTGCCTCTTTAAAACCACATAAAATAGGGTCAGTTTTTTGATCCTCTT
The DNA here is from genome assembly GCA_014706295.1 of Lycocorax pyrrhopterus obiensis. NCBI lineage: Eukaryota > Metazoa > Chordata > Aves > Passeriformes > Paradisaeidae > Lycocorax > Lycocorax pyrrhopterus. Next base: position 8,147,213 of record JACSVZ010000004.1, read on the forward strand.
CTGACTTATGACAGGGAAATCCCTACTTTCTATATACACACAAAGATGTCAAAAAGCAGACACAGCAGGTATAACAAATTTGGCAGAACCACTTCTTACCTGGCAGGTGGATCAGCCAGCAGAGAATGTATGCCTCCAGGAGAAGACTCAGGTCTCCAGGAGAACTATCACTGCTGCTGGCAACAGTCACCTGTTTCATTTTTGGGAGACAAGAAAAACAAAACAGCCTTTCTGAAGCACAAGTCTGACCTGAATTTCATTGAAGTTCACAGAAATGCTTCCTGTTAATTTCTGTGAGCTTTGGATCAGTCTCCGTATTTGGCAACTGAAGGGATGCTCATACACTGGAGATAGGAGTAGCTAAAAATAAATCCAGTAACAGAACTGAGGTTCTCTGCTTGTGTGGAGGGTCCCGGCAGAAGTGTTGCTGAGAGAGAAAATGGTCAGGAAGAAACATAAAACAAAGGTTTGCATTATTTTTCCTTAGTAACAGCAATATTTTTAATAACGTGCTCTTGAGTATACCTCTAAAAATAGAGCTTTTTTTAGGTTTGCTCACCTAAAACTACAGGTAGAGGGCACAACAGACAAATCCAAACAACCAAGCTGTTAATTAGTGAAAGTTCCTGTGGTACCTGAGCCAAAATGTTACTGCAGAAGTTTGATTTTGGTACCTGATGGCTCAGAAGGTCCAAAAATCACAAGGAACGAGCTGCAGGGTTCTATCTCCCTATCCCCAGGTCTCCAATACACACAAGGGCAGAATTGTAACAGCTGGAGGCAACACACAGCTCAAACGGAGTTTTGCCCAGGATGAGGAAATAAGCTGGCATCAGACACCACCAAGTACCCTGAGGCTTTGCCAGAGCTACTGAATTGCGTGCAAAGCAAAGGCTGCTCTGACACACAGGAAATAGAGCCGGAAAAATGACATCTCTGCTTGTAAAATTCAACCACACGGATTAACTCAGATATATTTAAATACTGCAGTCTAACCTTTCATATAAGTTCCATTTTATTTTCAGATGGTACCTCAAACACCTGGATCTCTTACTGCATTTCACCTAAGGAGAAAGAAGAGAAAGGAGGATTCAAGCAGAAATCTTCTTAGCCTAACTCTGCTCACAACAGAGGTGGGAAACAAGTGCAAGAAAGCCTCTGCTTTATTTGCACAGATACAGACACATCTTTATTGCTCTCCTGCAGCACAATGGGGGAGAAAAATCCAAACTCAGCAGCCAAGAGTTCCTGAGCACACTGTGATTAAGGACACCTAGGGTTCGAGAGAGAAGTGAAGCAGATCTAGAGCAGCAAACACCCTTCCCACTGCAGCACACAATGAGGCAGAGGAGCAATGATAAGAATCCACAGAATACAGAATCTGCTCCTCCTCCCTTCCAGGCCTCCCCTGGAAAATCCCCACAAGTCACCAAAGTCCCAAGGATGGTCCACAAAGCACTAGGATGACTTCCCATCTGGATGTGAACCCAGGACTTAAATCCAGATCCATTGTTCCAGAGAAATCTGGTTAAAATAAACACGGCAATACCCTCACTCGTGTAAACAACCCAAGTTGTTTACACGTCAGGTTTGGACATTCAAGTCAGCTGGTCAAGGGCTGCATGCACTGATTTTGCTCTGGGGTGAAATCACAGTAAAGCAATAAAGCTGTGTAACGGGGGTTTGCTGGATAGAACTGAAATGCAAAATTTTCTTTTAATTTTTTTATAAATGAATGAACAGAAAAAGTTTCAGCAGCAAGCCTGATGCAGGCTGAACTTTGGCAAACCTTTGAAGAGAACACTGACAATTTGTATTTCAGCTTTTGAGGGGAGGCAGGAGAAAAGGGGCAGAGTTAATGATTTCTCCAAATCTTTTGCAGAATGGTTTCTTTGTGGAGGGTTTTTTGGGTGGGTTTTAATTTTTTAAATTTTTAATTACAATTTTTTTCTTTTCAATCCTCCTCTTACACTTAAGGGGTGTTCCAAAACTTTTATTTATTTCTTTTTTAACCTGATTCATCAAGAGCTGCTGATCTTCTGAGCCTGGCAGATTAGTAAGGCAATTCAGTAGTGAATTCTGATCTTTGTCCAATGTGAGAGCATATTTATGCATGTAAACTCTCATATATAGGTATATTAATTTACAGTTTATTTAATGACTTGCATGTATAACTTTTAAAGCCTCAATCTTAACCTGACGATGCAACTCCAGTTCTTATAAAACACTAGAAGGCATGCACAGAAGGCTGCAGAAATCAGAAGTCCCATTAACTCCCATTGAGTTGTAAACCTAAAATCCTGTGCTGTCACCACAGAGACTCCGACCTTGGAGACCCTGCAGGAAACAGGGCATATTGTCCAGGCCATCTCATTCCTCACTGCCCTGCACAGCCTCTCTGACAGACTACAGAATGCAGCATTTCTGCCACAGCAGTTATAACTCAGGCTGGGGAGAAATAGTGACCTCTCCCATTGGGTGATCAGGGGAAAAAGGAGCCCAGCTTGGTTGTGTCAAATGCAAACTTTGAGGTTTACAGACAAAGTAAAAAAAAAAGTCATTCCTCATCAGCCTAAAAGTGTTGGATTTCAAATCACTTTTGCTTTAAACCAGAAATCTTAAATTTTGCATTTGATAAAAGTAAGTTTTCCAAAGGAATTCGTCTGTACTTACGCTTCTCTTCATGTGTTCAAAATGCTCTGTACAAATTAAAAAGCCAGAAATTCTAAGCAGGTAAAACCTAGGTTAGACACTTCAGATTTCCAAAAATAGTGATAAAGCACTAAAAAAGTTTCAACATCTCTTCCATCCACCCAGTACTTTTAGCCAAGGTTATTTACCACTTTGTCCCAACTACAGAGAGTGCATGAATTCCAGCAAATCTGTGATTCATTGCAGTAACTCAGTTTTGTTCAACGAGCACTTCAACTGCAGACTCAAAAACACACTAAGGCTTGAACCCAGAATGGAAAAATATATTTTGTTTTCCTAAAACTAGAAATGGAATTCTATACAGAGGAATAGTGCTGCTTGCAAATGAAACATAGTATTTTATGCAGATACAGTCAGGTAGAACACTGCCCTGGGCTGAAAGACCAGGCTAAGTTACCACGGCAGTGGGAGGGCGTAAGGAAACGACTGGTGCTGCGTTTGCAAATTTGAACTGAATTTAAACCCTTGGTCAACAACATTATTCACCTGTCTGTGCTGATCCCCAGCACTGTGCTGGAGAACAGCGGGTTTTTTCATTAGTTTGGTTTTTGCAAGAGCCTTACCCAGCAGGGAGTGGGGGAGACCAACCCTAGAGGTGTAGCACAGGCGGCTCCTCCGGAGGCAATGCTGACAGCACACGCCGACCTTCCGCTGCACAGGAATTGGTTAGAGTGTCCCTGCCCTCCTGGAGCAAAGCTGCCACAAAGTCAGGATGTGAAACCCTCAGCTATCTGTCAAGAAACGTTTGGAAGAAGTGCATTTTGGAGTCAGGCTTGGGCTGGGCAAAGAAGGAGAAACTTCAAACACTCTAAGAGTCAGGCAGCAATGGCAGTGCTGAGCACAGCTCAGCTTGGGGTTTGTTTTAACTACAACTTGGGGGTTTTGCACTACAGATTCGTGGACAAAAACAGCTGCCTGTACAGTGGGGAAGTGAGGAGGAGGAAAACAGAATAGAATGCTCAATGGTTTGGGTTGGAAGGGACCTTAAAGATCACCTTGATCCAACCCCCCTGCCATGGGCAGGGACACCTCCCACCAGACCAGGTTGCTCAGAGCTCCATCCAGCCTGGCCTCGAACACTTCCAGGGATGGGGCAGCCACAGCTTCTCTGGGCACCCTGTGCCAGTGCCACCACCCTCACAGTAAAGGACTTTCCCCTAATATCCAATCTAAACCTTCTCTCTTTCAGTTTGAATCTATTCCCTCTTTTTCTGTCACTCCAGGTTCTTCTAAAAAGTCCCTCTCCATCTTTCTTGTAGGCTCCCTTCAGGTACTGGGAGGCTGCAATCAGGTCACCCCTAAGTTGACTTTTCCAGGCTCAGCAAACCCAATTCCCTCAGCCTTTCTTAGTAGGAGAGGTGCTCCATCCCTCTAATCTAAGAAGTTAAATAGATTTTTTTTTTAAAAAAAGGCACATTTCATTTTGCTAGAGATAAGTTTCACACACAAAGTCATACTAAAGGTGCATTCCTCAGCCCAAATACAGGCATCTACGAGCTGTTTATTTCAATGCTCCCATAATTACAGCAGAGGACAATAACTTCTAACTCACATTTTACCTCCAAGACAGAGAATCAAAACAAGTCAGATGTGTTTAAGTATTGCCTATAGCTCCTATTGATGAGAAAGGGGGCCCAGGGGACTGGATCAGCTGTGGAAATACCTGAAGGTAGGCAGGTGGAATTCAGTGACACCAAAAAGTCACCACTGCTGGAACATGCACCAACTCACAGTTTGCACAGCTCAAGCACCAGTTTTCTCCTCCTCCACAAAAAAGACAGGATGATTCAATGTCTTTCCAGGTGTACCGAGCATTCCCTGCTCCCCTTCAGACTGGTCCGTACGCAGCTCCACAGCACACCACTAAGGCAGGTCTGTGGCTCGGGCATGATATCCTTGACCCAGGACCTGGGTGAGGATTTGGCCATCAAAGCAGCAATGTGCCAACAGCAAAGGAAGTTAAAAATGCCACTGGACATAGAACAGGTCTAGTTTTTCCCACTTAGCTGTAAATACCAAAGCAGGGTGTGCAATTCAAACAATGCCTTCTCATTCTGAAAGGGTTTAGGCTGAAATTTGCTGTGTCCATGGAAACACCAGGAAAAAGGATTTCAAGTGAGATTTCCACTTTCCACCACTTGCTTTATTGAGTCTTTTCACAATGCATGGGTTGCTGTTGGGTTTGCTCGCAAACAACGACCTGAGCTTAATCCCACCTGTCAGGCAAGCACAGCAAACAGCTTCTCTTCATTATCCTGCTCCAACCCCACTTTGGAGTCTCACGTGGAGGCAGTAAATATTCCTGGATTAACATCCAAGATACAGGTGGGTAGAATAGAAGCATGCACACCTTACCCTGAGAATGGGCTGATATAGTCCATGCTTGGGATGGCTTTGTTAAAGCAGTCAGCAGGGCAGTTGGAAGATGAATAATTGAAGAAACAGCTTCTTTAATATGATCCATGGGCAGCATGTGGTGCAACTTTCCCTCTGTTTCCCCCTCCCCAACAAGAATTCTTCATATCAAGCTGGTTTGGTGCTAAGTGCACATATCTAGGAGGCATTTCTCTCCAAAATTTGGATCCAAACACACATCAAAAATAACAGTTCATCCGTCACGGTTGGGAAGCATGTATGACAAGAAAATATTTGCTTTGCTCTGGTTTTGTGTTTGGTTTGCTGACCGCTTATATCAAAAAGCTAGAACAGCTTTTTCATCTTGCTGTAGTTTAGAAACATTTATAGGACAGATGGTCTAAATTTGTGGGTTTTATAAACTTAATGAGAATGTAAAAAAAAAAAGGCGCATATGGGTGCAATATTTCTGGGGCTTCTTTGAGCTGGCCAAGAAGTAGCCCACTGCAGAGGGGAGTAAGAATTTCATTGGGAACTCATTCCAAGGTTTACAAATGACTGAGAAGAGGGACTGCCACAGGCTTTCTTCACCCCAGTGGCAGTTTCACTTGCACTATGTGGTATAGGGAAAACATACATTTATTTATTCTTCTCAGCAAGCAACGTTTCTTAAACTTTGCCTTCACATAACTGCTAAATGGGCTGGCTGTGGTAGCTCAACAAAAGGCACAGGTAGTGCTCCAGCCTCTGTCCTGAAGACTTGCTCTTGAGGCTCCTTGCTGGGCCCAGTAAAGAGTTTAGCTATCAGTTCCTCTAGGATGATTATATTATTTTAGTCCTACGTGCAGCTCTCTCTTTCTCCAGACACCACCATTTAAGCAGGACACTGACAATGCAATCTGGCCTTGAGGTCAGACCTGAGCACGGGGAGATGGGAGATCCGTACGGAGGCCCTGGTCCCGCTCCAGGCTCTGTCACCACCTTTGGGCAGTTCAGCATGACTTTTGTCCTCAAGTGGTCTCCAAACAGAGCCATCATGAGCCCACAGCAAGGGAGGAGAGTTCTTTACTCAGGGAAGAACCAAGTATCCCAGTATCCCATCTCTTTTTCCACATACTCCAAGAGCTGGTGTAAGTGTCCCTTAAAGGGAACAGATCAGTGAACAGACAAAAAGCAAGCTGCAAGGTCAGCTGAGAGCCCTATTTCCTCGCTATGCAACTATGAATAACAAGCACCATCTTTTCAGGCCCTCAGTACCAGTCACACTCTCCATCTAAAAGCTTAATCTCACCTGAAACACTTCAGGTTGAAATAAAGTAGGTTGAAGATGTTTTTGTGAAACAACATCCTTGGTATAAGACTGCTAGTAAGAATCTCCTATTAGGGAAAAATCCTCCTCCATCCAGCTCCCCAGGCTGAAAAAGCTAATTTAAAGATCAGCTTCCAGTCCTCCCTTATGTGAGTTATTAAAATATTCACGAACAAAGTGTAATCCATCAAAACAAGCTCCATTAATTTAAGACCTCAGTTTTACCTTGGACAGTCCTCTTCCAATGAAACACACTAGGACGTATGAAGCTCAAATTATTTTCAGTGAAATGTTTCAGAGTGTTGGCACATAAGCTGTCATTTTTAGTTTGTGCATAAACACAGAAAGAAAGAACAATTCTCTCAGAATTATTGTCTAAGCCCCTTTCTAATCTTAGGCATGCACTGTTTCATTTTACACCCAGCGGCTGCTTCCAAAATCTTCTTCAGGGTTCTGATTTTTTGTATTATTCTCTTTAAATGTGACAGCTCAGACTATGGTCAAGTGTGAAGGAACCGTGCAACACTTTGAGGAAATCTTGAACAAATCCTTTATCCCGCTAATTTCATGAGGAATTTAAATGAGCAGGGCTTGCAGACTGTGCAGGCCTTGCTTTAGCTTAGATTTCAGGCTCTCTTTTACCAATCAGCTGAATTGAAATCTCACTTATTAACAAGCAGAGCAAAAGCAGCACAGGGCAGTGCTGTGCCCTGGTCTGACCCCCAGGATTCCTGTGCACATTATCAGTTCAAGACAGGATTGCTGTGTGTACAAAGGGCTTTTTCCCAATGATAAGTCATCTCGAGACAGGATCCAACAAAATCCAGCTATGCTGGGAGCAGAAGGAGGCTGTGATTACACAAAATCACCTTTTCATGCAAGGCAGAAGCACGCCTGCCCCCGCCCCCGGCTCCTTACCCACCCCCACCTCCCAGTAACTAAAGTTCTCAACAAACGTTCAGCAAATATTTGGACAAACAGCCAAGGACTTCTCAGAACATCAAATGATTATTAAATCTTAAACCGTACTTTCCAAAAATAATTTTCTGCTGCTGTTGTTTGTTTGTTTGAAAGGAAGGGTAGTAAAATCCACAGATGTGTACAGTCATAAACCTTTAGATGAGACTCAATTTCCTTGATGTCCAATGATAAAATCCACTAATAAATGTGTACAGATGCAAAGGCCTATTTGTTGTCCTGTCAAGTCAGGCCATGTGGAACAAAAAACCTAAAAGCAACCAGGAGAGGAACTAATGATGTAGGCTCGCCTCTGCCAAGATGCACTTACTGCAGTTCCTGTGACATTTAAGGAACATAATGATGGGACATTCCTTTTTAACTTTATTGTTTTGTCAAAAGCGGGGTTTTACAGCTGAAGATCACGTTCCCAAGATAGTCAATTAGGTTATGCAGATTTACACACACACTGTGATCTCCTCTGTGCAGCATGACCAGTTTCTTTGCTAACAATCACTCACATTCGATGACAAAGATGGGGCTGGTGTCAGTATCTCCCATATAGAGCTGGATTTTTTTTTTTTTTTATTTTAAATGCTTTCCATGAAAAGGTCTTTAGATCTCCTGGTGCATCAAGACAGCTTTCCTTTTTTTAATCTCCAGATAATTATTTCTGAATGTGCAAATACAGTTTTCAAGGGGAAAAAAAACCCCACTCTCTGGAGTAACCAAACACCAGATTTCCGCAGTATGAAAGCCATTTTAGGCACTGTGGTGTGCTTCGTGGTTAGCCCTGCTTCTACTTAATTAGGGACCTAAGTTATAAGTCCACAGCTGCAGGAGAGCAGTAAATAGCTATTGCTGACTTCCTTATTGCCAATATGTACATCATGATTGTAGGGCGAAGAGCAGGGAGCTTTTCGTAAACACTGCCTTGTGCAGCAACACTACTTTGATGTCATAAAAATGCTGTTACATATTTTAAAGTCTTAATTGTGGTCCACTGCGGTGCTGTCAGCTTCCTGGTGGAGCACTAACCCTTTCCGTGATTTCGGGGGGATGCAGAACACTTCTTTGCAGGTTTCCTAATTAGTGCAACCTATCCTCGCTGATTGCAAACCACCAAGCCCCCCTGTAGCACATGATATCCACGCTGGGGAGGGAGAGGAGAGGGCGGAAGGGAAGGAAAGGAAAAATGTCCCCCCCTCAGTATGAAGGGCACTTGCCTGCTCCAGATTGTTCCGATTAACAGCATCCGCTTGCTTACTGTTAGGAACACAACCCCACTAAACACCCTGGCCAGAAACCCCTTAATTCAGTGCCTCCAAGACACAGTCCCCACAGCAGTGGTCCCAAATAACCCTCCATCTTTCACCAATCCTTGCTTCAAAATCCAAACAAACCCTCCCACCTCAGCACATTCTGGCTTTGTGCATGGACTCTCCAGCCTCTCTCTTCTACCTGCGTTCTTCAGGTCACCCAAAATTGAAAGCCTTCAAATTTCTTACCTAATTTTTTAATGCCCTGTCTTTCTTCTATGCCCACTTAGTTGCCATCCTAGTAAATTTTTTTTCAACCAGTTGTCAGCATTTTTGAGCCTCTCCATGGCTGGCAACTTCTGATTGCTACCCCAGAAAGGGTGGAAAGCTGGCTCAAAAAGCCTCAAATCAAAACAAGCAAAGCTTGCAAGAGCAAAAATCCACCTGATGTCAACAAAACCACTTCTGTTCACAAGCCAGTGCCAAGCCCTGCCCTGGCTGCTGGGCCAGCTCCTCAGGGTGGTGGGACAGACACTGCAGCACCCAGCAGCCCTCCCGAGCTCCCACTTGGCATTAATCACTGCGTCTCCACACAGCCACCTGATCCTGAGTGCTCTCTCCTTGTCTGCAGGATCCACTCCTATGCTCTGGGCTTTGCAGGTTGTCTGCAGGACCACAGAGGTTCCTCCTGGCCTTCAGAGAATCCATCTTCTGGAGATATCAGGCCATCGGCAAGTAAGAACTCAGCCTCAGAAGAAAGCTTTCAGGAGTGGACAGGATACTAAAGAGAAGGACTCAGGGTCCAATCCCAGCTCTGCTGTCACCCTCATAAGCACACAGACATCTTTTCCCCTTTTCACACTTTTCTCCACGTTTCCACAAAGGTTACAGGAGCCATAAAGAGCAGCTCCTCTCAGCACAAGGTATTCGGCAGGTGTGGCGGGCAACACGTAGAGGACAGCACTTGCAAGCTCACATTCTATTTCATGTCAGTAAATAAAAGCCACCTAATTCCCACTTAGGCTGAACAGGCTGTCAGGAAAAGGTCCCAGGTTCTTCCCTGTCGCCAGCAATCCCTTCAGGGATCAAACATCACCTGCAAACAGGCTGCTGACCTCAGGTAGTCTTTTTAGACATCCTTGTAAACAGAAATAAAGAACAATGCTAGGAACCGCAGAGGGAGGACTTCTACAGAGATGGGATTTGTGCAGTGTCCCTGGTAAACACCAGCACTTTGGAACTTGTCTTGATGAATGGGGTTGTCTGATGGCAACACAATGGGGACTTGATGATGAAACGGTGACAAATGGGTTTCCTCCCGGCTGGACTCAGTTTTTATTTGCCAGCTGCACAGTCTGTCTCATGGAAACATATTTTGCAACATGAACACTGAGTTCATGCAAAAAAAACCCAAGAGTCCTGTCTGACAAAGGCAGCTCCCAGAGCAAGAAGCAACTGGATTAAAGGCACAGAAGAGGACAACAGCTGTCTCCAAGGGAATTGCAGACCTCAAAGAATGACCCAGCAAAGAGAGAGATGGCTTTAGTTTCTACACCTGCATTTACCAAGTCAGCAGAGCATCTGAGATCAGCCTCGATAGCTCAGTCTTTAGATAAGGGGGTGGGGATATCAGCAATGAAAGGAAATGCAGGGGAAAAAAGCTGGCCGGGAGAAAGAAGAAGAGTAAAGACAAATTTAATTGACTTCACAGCAGGGAGCAACAAAAGGAAAGATATTTGTGAAGCCATTATAAATTGGCAAGGAAAGCAGGGGAAAACAGACAAATCAGTCACACAGCAGAAGAAGGAGCTTTGCCAGAACTGAATTGTCAGGCTGTTTCACAGTGACACCCAACCCATTTGGTTATGCTTCAATTCAAGCTGAGTTTGTTGGGTGTCTGGGCCTGGAAACAGCTCTTCTGAAAAGCTACAAATGTCACCCCCAGGGCTGCCTCTGGGTGGGAAGCTCCCATCTGGGAGGAGCTTAAGATCCCTACAGGAACACAAACATCTCCCAGTCCAATTACAGAGTTTGAATTTCTGTTCTGAAAGGGCACACCAAGAACGAGCTAAGGGAACAGAGCCACCATCCAAATACCTTTTCCTTCACTCTTCGCTGTCCTAAGGGGATTAAACGATATAAGGAATGCAGTGGGATAAATTAGAGATTAGAGACGAGTTTTAAAGTCCTGGTTTGTCGCTGTTTTCCCCATGGACGAGTAGAGAAATGACACGAAGTCCAGGCTCAGGGATAAATGGATGGATTTAATGAACTCTCAGAAGACTTTTATATGTTAGTTCGCAAAGTGTATTAAGTGGCATAAGGTAATTGGTTTTTGCCATCCACCCCGTAAAGGGATTGGTCAAGTTCTAAGACACCCATCTCTGAATGTTTTTCTAGTTAGAACCATAACAATTCTACCAAAACAATCCGCACCTGCAAGAAGTTTACAAAACTGTAACATTGTTTTGAGTTACTTGCATGGGAAAGACAGAACTCTCACAAAATGCTGCAGAAAGCCGGAAAATCTCTCTGCTAAAGCTTTTCAGTGTCCACACTGGTTAGTCACTTGGCACACAGTGGAATTCAAAGCCACACATCATTCCCCTGAAGAGATCCCACAGGATATCACTGATAGTACAGGAGGCACTCAAATGCTGCACCAGTAAACACAGCACAACGTAACAAAGCCCTGAATGAAACCAAGGTCTTAGGATCAGGTATACTGTGAGCTGCTTGGGGATAAATGAAAAGAAGTAAGAAATACATGCAAAGCCCCCAAGAAACACCACCAAACCAATACATTTAAATAAATAAATAAAAGTTTTCTGCTTCATTGACTGGCTTTATGTTTGCATATCCAGCATGGCTGGATATATTTGCCTCAAGGCTCTTTTTGTTAGCCTGTCAGAAGTTTCACCAGAGAAATAATGTTTTATCACTAAGTGCCAAAGTACTGACTCAGAGCATAAATTGTCAGAGGTTTCATGCTTAAAGTAAATGGCTGACTTTTCTCTCATTTCTAAAATCAGATAGTTCCTGTTTCTGCCAGTTTCTCTGTGTCACCTATTGGCCACTCGCTTCGTGTTCTAAGACTTCTGTGTACTTCCGAACTGAGGCTTAAGGTGCTTTTCGACAGAGTGTCTCTTGGCTGCTGTTTGTGAAGTTCTGGAGTCCAGGAACCAGTCTCAATTTCAGAAAAAGGTAGCATCAAGCATGAGAGGCCACCATACCAGCTGAAGTCCACAGCAACAAATAACCCTTAAAAACAAACAATTCAAGTCTCCCTTATGCTGTATATATTTTAAAGCTCATACAACATTAAAACTGTTTTAGCAGCCAGCAGAACTGGCATGTCTTCATTCACAAAGCTGCACTGAGAGACATGTCCCTTCCACTTTCATCTTTTTCTGGGAAAAAAATCCTCCCAAAACTCTTTTATGGGAAAGACCAGTGATCAGTCAGAACCAAACCAAGAGATACAAAAGCCAGGAACACCAAGTGGGGCTCTACTGCACACAGTTTCGATGAATCATGTCAGAGATGGGGCTTGAAATAATTGTAAAACCATTACCAGAATCCAGATTATAAAAGGGTAAGTTAGGCAAGCTGTCCCCATCCACAGAGTAATTGGGGAGCAGTTTTTAGCACAAACAAAGGCCCACTGAGGCAACATTAACTCTTAAGCTCCCAAAGGGTCACGGCACAGTAGCTCAGGCAGTTCTATTTACACTGGATGTGAGTGGGTACTTACATACCCACCTACAGGCATGGACTTGTGGATACCCCCAAATTACTGACTGAGTCAGGAGGCAACATTTCTGGAAATAATGATTCAGTGCCATGGGGTGGCTGCATGAATCTGTTCCCTCCCAGCAAACCCAGCACAGACACCCGTAACCTCAGGTCTGTGGTATTTCTCTCTTTGGAAACATGCAAAAATGTTGGGAGTGTTCAAATATCTTTAAACAGTGTAGAAGATCTTATCTGCTGTGTTGCATGCAGCACCCAATGCTGGCAGGCTACCTGGAAATACCATTCCCTTGGATTTAATTACCAGTATCTATGTTTGTTTCATTTCCCCACCACCCACCAAAAAAATTTAAAAACCAGTAAGGTCTATAGCCAGCTCTTCATTGGCTTAGGTTTTACAACATTACCTTAGCTTGGGTGCTTCTTAAAACAATCCATGTTAATCTAATCTCTCAATGGATACTGATTTCTAAAACATATTTATGATTCAAATTAATTCCTTCAAGTTCTTCTGAGAAGCTTCCTTTTACCTTAGACAGCACAGGAGCGTTTCCAGGCTGAAAGCACATTTGTGTCCTAGATTCCTGACATATCCACAGCACAATGCCTATTTTTCAAAGAATGTGAAGTTCTGACAGATGCATGAATAGGAGGCATCAAAAGGACTGGAGAAGGAAAAAAAAAGAAAAAGAAAAAAGCAAAAAGCCTTAACTCCTTGAAGCAAACACACCTCAAAGCCCATTATTTTAGGAAGAACACAGTAACATCTGTCCAGTTCTAATAAACAAGATTTAGGATAAGAATCTAGTTTAGGAACCAAAAAAAAAAATGGTTGCAGTTACACCTGGGATGAATTTGGTTTAGCAGCCCACTTATCTGTACGTTAAAGTTAAATAATTCCCTTTAAACAGCAGGTTATCAAGCAGAAATCAGCAACACCTGCTATATTTGTACAATAACAATAACAAGCTGGGATGCCATTCATTTATGGTAAGAAGAATGCCAAGTTTGCCAAGATTTGTTTTGGCCGCCGGTAAATCGATGTCTAATAGGCAAGTGATGCATTTCATGGAAAATAAGCTGCACCTGGATTTGAGTCATACCTTGTCCCCTTGAAAACCTGTCATATCCTCCTACTTAAATGTCTCTGATACAATAAACACACGAGCATAAACAAGGCCTGACTCTTTTGCCCTGTCTCTCTCTTCATTCCAGACAGGAAACATAAACCAGCTAACAGCCTGAGATGCATGAAACCATTTCTAAAGCTACTTTGGGCCATTTGTTTAATGTCATCCAGGATCTCTTTTGTGCACTGGACAATTTTCCTACCATGTGTTTGCTTATTGTGTTACCTGCTGCTGCATTTCCATGCAGAGAGAGCCATGTAATAGAAACTGGAGCCAGCCTAGTCTTCACAGAGGGTGCCTGATCCTGCACCACTGAGGTAAATAGGAGCTTCAAAAGGGACACATGGCACAGGTGAACTCATAAAACGTAGCTACATTAATATTCTTGCAGTGAAAACTACTTTAAAAACGTGGAAAAAATTGTATATGGACTGGAATAGGTATCACATGGGAGATAGTACACATTTGTTACCAGCCATGACTTGAAAAATACCTTATATCCTCACTTTTAGGTCCCAGCATGAAGGAAGTGCACATGGGTGACAGAGACAGCTTTGGAGGGGCCATTATATCAGGCAGCACACAGGCCATTGTGAGCAATCCAGCCCCACATCCATCCCGGGCACACAGGGAGCAGGAGGGTGGGGAGTGGGGCAGGGTGGTGCCTCAGCCAAGTGAGGAACTCCCAGTGATGCCTTTCCCTGGTCTTAAAATCAAGAGTCAAACATGGTTAGAAAGGAAAAAGGGATTTTACCTTGGTATTTATTTTAAGGATCCTTAGGTGCACCACGTCCGGGTGGAATGCACCTCCATGCACCCCGCAATGCCCACCCCAAAAGATCTGGTATCACATTATAGGTGTTACTAATTAGCATATCTATAAAAAATTCCCCAATGAGAGGCTTGAATGAGCCCCCCTCCCCAAGGAACCTTCTCCTGGATGGTTCTATCTCAGTTTACAAAATGTGTTCTGGAGAGGACCTTGGGGTCTGGGGCACTCTGATCCCTAACTATGAAACCTCTAAAATGTTTTGTCTCCTAGCTTGACAAACAAGCCCAAGAACGTAGGCAAAAAGCACTAAGAATACAGAAGTTGTAAAAAGGTATAAAAGAAAAGGCAAAAAATCATCATGGCATCACCAACGCCCGCAAACACCCGCATTGCTCAGCTTGGACAAGTCACATCACTGCTCCCAGAGCACGTGGCAGCAGGGAACGCAAGGCACTGGCACTCCCACACCACGATGCCAGTGCAGGAATGTCAGCAATGCTATCCCGAGTTTCTCCACCACAGTAACAGAGGTCGAGCACATATTTGATGCATGGAAACCCCTTGCTTTGAAAGGCCCCATTCCCCCAGCAGTTAGAAAACCCCTCAGTAGTACAAGTACAAGGATTGTTGCTGTATGAAAATTCTCACTACTATTTTAGGTTTTAAGTGTTTTACTGGCATAATTCAGCCAATTTTCCCCTCTTTGCCTGTCACGTGTCACATTGCAAGGCAGGTGCAAAGCTTGCAGAATTTCAAACTTCCACATTTAACATATTTTTCCCTTCATTTATACATTGACTTTTCCATACAGGATCTACACACGTCGACACACCTGAAAATGGGTAACTAGATCCCTTTTCCACATTTAATGAGTGCTTCCCTCATTATTCTCCTTCCTGTAGGGCCACACAGGTAGATATAAAAGGGAAAATTAAAATGACTCAAAGTCACTTTAGTAATCCCCAGACCACCCATGTCATTAGCGCTGCTCCTCCAGCAAATGCTCCATTTCAAGGAGTTCTATGTCACTTGCAATAATTTCGGAGCGAGACAGACCATAAAACCTCCTAGACCTGCTTGACAGAGGCAATGGGACTCTCACTATGGCACTCCAATAACTCAGCCTAAACACAGCAGCTCCCCAACAAATCGCAAACACTGCTTAACACAGAACTAGAGTTTCCCAGCCACCCCAATGATTTTTCTTAAACTCTCTGGCTCATTCCTCAACTCCATTTTCTTTCTCAGACTCTTCAGTGGGTGGAAAGAACTATCAGACAAAACCAGTTTACTGAGTATTTCTGAGAAGAGATTGCCTGGATTGGGGTTGTGCCTGTATGCCTGACTGCTGAAGTAATGTCAGGGCAACCAGGGAGAACATGGTGACCTGGAAAAAAGCCTAACCCCTGGGAAGGGAATGTGGGTAGTGATAATAGGGTTAGACAAGGGACAGAAAGGAAATGGAGGGTCGATTTGCTGATGTGTGCATGTTCAGGCAAGTAGTATGGGAAATGAAAAGGAGGAACAGAAAGCATCAATACATAATCAAAATTATAGGTTAGTTGGCATAACATATAATGGAATAACTCATGTGACTTGAAAATTAACATTGAACATATTCAGGAATAGCAAGCAGGGGAAAAGAAAGTCTGTTCAGAAACAGAGTAAACAGGGTAAATTGCTGGAAGACTGGATAAAACAGCAAGGAAAATGGTAAGAACCACAGATGCAGTTTGTGAAATCTTAAACTTGGAAGGTGATGATGAAGAGGCTTCTTGTCCCCCCAAAATTCTACTGTAAGATTACCCAAAGGGGGATTTAGGGTTAGGCATCCTGATATCTTTTGTAACATCTGCTGTACCTTTCCCAAGAGCACAGTGTCCAGGGAAGGCAACAAGGGCAAACAGAAGCAGCTTGATCATGATTAGTGAGGAAGAGCCGAAAGACACTAAAAGCAAAAGGCACTTTTAAGGAGTAACAAGGCAATCAGAGCAGAAGGAAGATCACAGACAGCATTAAAGCCACCAAAACTTGTTCAGGCTGCCACGGTTCCCACTGACACTGCTGTGTATCTATATGCAGATAGGAACACAGCAGTGCTGCACTCTGTTTTGGAAGCACAAAGCAGTGTCCCAGAGGAGCTATGATCCGGGTAAAGCTGTGGCATCCAGTTATTACCGACTCTACATTTTCCTCATGTCCTAATGGGAAAAGAACAAAAAGTTACAAATGCATTGCTATAATTAAATTTTCATCCACAAATTAATTCCAAGAGGTGAATGATGAGTTCTGTTTAAATAATGTCTCAGAGGCATCTGGAGCAGTGCCTGCACTTAGCAGTAAAGCTTTTTCAATAAAACCTCTCTGCTCTGTGGCACTGAGTCACTCATAGTAGCAGAAGTTCACTTGCAATATCACATATCACCATCAGTGACTCTCACGTGTTCCAGGCTTTGAAGACACGGCACTGTGGAGAAGCTGCGTTTGAAATGGTGCTCCAAATGCTGGGGTTACAAACGCTCACATGTTCAGTGCCATTCCCAAATGATCACAGGATAAGTCGGATGCTGTTACTCAGATTATCTCCAGGACCTTTCTCCTTTGCAAGAACTCTACCAACTGCAACTAGCTGTGCCCAGTAAGTCACTTTTCTAGGATAAAAAAGCACAAAATAATCAAAAAACTAGTGTCCCTCTCCTTTAAGGACAGGCTGAGAGAGTTGGGGTTGTTCAGCCTGGAGAAGAAAAGGTTCTGGGGAGACCTTCCAGCACCTGCCAGTACCCGAAGGGGGCTACAAGAGAGCAGGAGAGGGACTTTTCACAAGGGGCTGGAATGACAGGACAAGGGGGGATGGATTCAAACTGATGTACACACAAGGACTTGCATCTCCATGAGTTATAATGGACTATATGGACTATAATTCCACTCAAATATCCCACAAAGATGAGCTCTTTTTAAACCTTTCCCCTCACGGAATCTTTTCTTGGTCACCTTTTCCTGCACCTTCTAGTCTTGCCCCAGCAGAAGCTCTGCTCCTGGGGAGTGTGAGCTGTTTGAAGCACACCCGAGTGGTCCATCAGAGCAGTGACACACCAGCACTGCTGGCTGGCTCATACTTGAGCAGAGAGCAGGGAGAATCACTGAGCAGCTCAAATCCTATTGTTGGGATCACTGTGTAACTTCTGTACTCTGGGTAAGTCCTGGGTGGGTCACTCACTCTCATCACTGAGTGCCCTTCTGTTAGTAATTAATTGACTCAAAGAGCAAAGCAGGGAGTGATGTTCGTATTTAGGCTTTATTCCACTTACCTATTCCAACATGTGTTTGACTGGCACTCAAAGCTACAAAGCACCCACAGAGAAAAACAACAGCCATGCCAATCTGTTGGTATTCTAAACAGCCAGATACATCTCCTGATAAAGTAAAAATTGCAAGTGTGCTGTCACAGTTTAATCCCCTGATCTGCTCTTTTCTGTAGCTGTCACTGGTAAGAGGAAGGAGGGATGGAGGAGGTACTCCAGAAGACAGCCCACATCACCATAAGCATTTTCCAAACCCAGGTTTCACTGAAGTGTTGCATGTACCTTGACACAGACCAAGGACAAACAGTAGCATACACAGAATGGAAAAAGCAGACAAGTCTTGTAACCTCTCCTGCACAATTTCATCCTTAAGAGGCATATTTATTCACACAATTCACTGCCACAGCTGAAGCGCTGCTCTAAAAAAATTTGGCCCTCATTGTTTTTTGATGGACTGCCTTTTCAATTATTTTTCTTGCCTTTAGCATCCATCTTAATACTCTAACAGCTGCTTAAATGGTCAAAAAAATGCGATCTTCTGTAGAGCTGGTTGGAAAGTGCTTGATTTTTCCTGGGCAAAACTTCAATGGAAATACATAATAGTTTTCATCTAAATTTTTCAAAGGAAAAATTTCAATTTTTTGGCTGAAACTCAAATACCAAAATATTTCAACCAAAACCCAAAATACTTCCATTAGGAAATGCTACTGCATGGTGTCTTGGGAGATGGAATTCCAGATCTCATGCTCTCATTTCCCTTTATGCCCCATGATACAGCTGATTTCCCTTTTTCCAGATGAAAGCTGCTGCATCACTGAAGTTGTATTTCCTAATTCCTGGCGGGACACACACTAGAGAAATGAATGGGGATCTGAGGCTGAAGAATATCAACAAATTCCCACACTACCCTTTCAGATTATACACATGGAAACATTTTGGTTTTCAAGAGAGGTCTCAAGAAAAAGGTTTCCCTGGAAAGAAAGCCCTTTTTCAAGGTAAGCTTAATTGAAAACCTGTGATTTCTGTCAACAAGCAGTTTCAGGACAGCTATTTTGTTTTAGGTGGTTGAACTGATCCTGCTGTTGAGCATTATTCCAGATTCCCATGCAGCTTGAGTGAAGTTAGCTATAGCAGCCAGACTTCCAAAGCTTTCTAGAAGGAAGACTTGGGCACTCCATTTCTGCGGGGTTTTGAAATGAGCACCCCAATCGTGCAAGCTTTGACAGCAATCTGGGCTGGTAAGAGGCATCTCACAAGGCACTCAGTCAGTACCTTTGACAATTAGTGACTAAATGGCTTTTTGAGTTAAGGAAACACCAGCCTGGCTTTACTTTGTGGCACACAAAGTTGCCAGCAGAACTCAGAGCATCCTGGGGTTGCTTTTGGATGTAAAGGGTGAATTCACACCTTTGATGAGACTCTTGCTTCTTCACGCCACTGCCTGGCAAGCCCCAAGAGGTGTGATCCTCAGAGAAGGGAGGGGAAGAAGCATTTATGGAGCAGCAGGAAAACCAGGCAGTATAACCTTGGGCATCCAAGGGCTGCAAGGCTCTCCGAGGGAAACACTCTGTGAGTTGTTCATTTCAGTGCAACAAAACCATTCCTTGGATTCTAAGTGAAGCCCAACCTTGCTCCCTTGCCAGAGGTAGAGAGGGGAGAGGGCTGGCAGACACCTTACTGAACTCTCAGTTTGGATGGATTTGAGCATCTCTCCTCAAACTCCCATCTACCATTGAGACCTTTTGCCTGCGGGCTCAGCTGCTTTCCCTTCAAGTTGCCACATCACGGGGCTTTCTCTGCTTTGCCTTTCCAACCAAAAGGCCTTGTCCTGGTTCTGGGCCTTACCGAGTGATACAAAACAAAATTTCTTCCCAAATCTGCTAATCAAATCAGTTTGACCAGCCAGTCCTCTGCAAAAAGAGGATTTTAAGTACCACGTCCAAGCACTGGCCTACCTCCAGTGTCATGTCTCCAGCTGGGAAAAATCTGGTGCCTCAGAGGAAAGCAAACAATAAATCCTTCCCAAGTCCTGCAGGCTGAAACCCTGAAACATGAGATTTGGTTACAGCGTTCCATTTAAAAAGGGTTAGGAACGCACTGAAACCAGTACGGCTCTTCCTGTTCTCCCCAGGAAGGGAATGGATAACACCACATCCCAAATAGTTTTTCTCTGTAGCCAGATTACAGCACCAGTATCCTTTGGATGGACATGTTGAGCTTGCTTCCGTTGCATGATATTTCGGGCTATTTTGGGTGCTGCACAGGGAGATGGGTGGGATCTCATCTGCTGGCTCCTCCAGAAGGACGTGAGTACCTGCAGTTCTATTTCAGAACAGCCTCAGTCAGATCTCTCTGAGACCTTGGCTTTTAAGCACCTTAGAGATTTTCTGTCAGCAAGAAATGGAATCAAGTCCTCAATCTCACTCTGAGGACCTTAAGTGCTGATAAAACAATTTTTAAATTATTTTTTTCTTTTCTTAATTTGTTCCAGGGCTGAGTTACATCACTGTTATGAAACTCCACCTTCACCCCAGGCTGAAGCTGTCTGACTTTGACCAGCCATTACATCTCATTCTGCACATCAACAAACCAGAACCATGCCAGCCTCTTCTAACACATAAACATCTACAGGACGCTCAAGGCACCTCAGATCCAGCTGTGACAGTTCAATGAACCACGATCTAGAAGCCCCATGCTTAGGCTTAGGCTCATTTTTGAGACTCTCCCTGAGAGTTAGTACAGTGAATCCTTTCTCTTGAAGGAACACAGCCAGGCTCTCTTGCAAGTCTTGGTGCAGCACAGAGAGACAAAAGCACTGCTGCTATAAATCCTTATATACTTCCAGAGGTCACACTTGTCACAGAACTCAACTGAGACCACAGGTTGGAAGCTTCATAAAGTTTGTGTGTTCATTATAGTGGAAACTAATTAACTGACATAGCTGACACTTTCAACTAGAACAAGTAAAGAAATACCTCAGCATTATTTTCACAGATCACACTTTTCCCACCTCCAGCAGATGGTTTCTACTAACCTTAGACTATTTATTGAAAAGGAATACTTGAATTTCCAACCAGACTGATTTAGGGTTGAGCAGGGCTGGCACAAGCAGGGTAAAGACAAGGAAAGGAACCAAGTCCAGACAATACTGCAACACCTCCCACAGCCAGAACGTGCACCAGCCAGTGATAACTTCACTGACTGTTCTAATTACCATATACTTTGGAACAGCTACTCTGTTTCTGCCTGTTGCCCATATTACTCTTCTACTTCTGATATTTCTTCCTCTAATAGAGCAATAAACATTTTTTTAACTCACTACCAAAGTAATTCCTTATGTACCAGTTTAGATACTGTGGCAAACACTCAGGAGGAGCATGTACATATCCAAATGATATTAATGAACAATATAGAAATTAAATCCATGTGCTGATATAATTTGAGGTAGGATTCTGCAGTTTATTGGTGGCTTTAGCCTTGGTTATCTTTTGTATCTGCAGTTGCCCAGCTGTACTTCTTTGACCATCTCTCCCAGAGGACTTCTTGAAGTACAATCTGGTCCAACACACCCTTAAAAGCAAGAAAATATCTTATTAACCACTCCAGCTAGGCTTCTGGAGAACCAGTCAGGGTAGCCTCAAGCCAGGAATACAAGATTTTGCATGGATTTCCCATACAGAGACCAGATTTCCAGAGCTCTGCAGAGCTTGGGGACTAAACCTCTTGACCCCTGCTCATACCATGGAAAAGGATCTTAACCCAAGCTGGACACAACGGAGGTTCTTGATGGCCATTCAGGGAGCAACACGAGCCTTTGATAACAATAACCACGTGTGTGCCAGCGGGACCATGCACATGCTGAAACACTGTGTGCATGCTCAAATACCTTGCTGAATCAGGGCCACAGTAAATGCATTCTTTTCATAGAAACATTTTTCCATGGACCTGATCCAAAGCCCACTGAGGTCAGCAAGAGTCTTTCACTTCAATAGGATTTGGATCAGACCCCGTGAGCATTTCCAACTAAAACCAGCGCTGGAATTTGTGCATGCCCTTGCATTGAAACAATTTGAGCCTAGTTCATTGTAAACCCTAAACTCAAATACTCCTCACCTCTGGGAAAGCTGGGAACACAAGCTGGATCTTTACTTTGCTTTCAAAGGCCAATTCAAAAAAGATTCTGACTCCAACAAGCATAAGCCTTCAGAACATTCATACCTGAATGAGGGGCTTCACTTAAAAAGAGCTCGAATATCTCTGAGGAGGAAAGTTTCATCAGATCTTTCATATAGCACTGCAGGTTAAGTATAAAAATAATAATTAAAGACTAGCTGAAAAGGCATCTGTTGAGGAATGCATTTTAGGGTCTTCCTACAAAGATAAGGATTCTATTTCCTAATAGCTATATAAATCCATAAAGACTTATCTACGATTTCACTGATAGATCAGCACTGGAAAAAAGAGAGAAGTCATAAAAGCATTCCACCTGTATTGCTGGCAGATGGCTTATAAATGTCACACAGACTTAGACCTACTACTGGCTCATACAAGAGGTATTAAATAAACTGCTGAACATCTGCTGGTAAATACACAGCAAACAAGAATGCAACTTAGAGCCAAACATCTGGCGAGTGTGGGCCACATCTCTGCTCATAAACTAAGCAATGTTTTCTGCTAATCATTAACAGAGTTATTGATTTTAGAAGTGTATCACACAGCTATAATTTTGTCAGAGAGTAGACCACATAAGTTGTTCTTTTTCTGGTTGTTTCATTTTGTCTTATTCCAAAAGTCCGTAAATTGACGAGCGGGACAAAAATTATAATTGACATCATCTGTGGGAAATATTTCATAAAACAACAGGCCCAGATGTAGGATTAAAGCCATGTGGTAGTAAAATACCACACTGAAAAAAGTCCAGGTTCCATGATTTCTTATGAAAACAGATGTGCTATTACTCCACTCTACTTGTTTTTCAATGCTTTTTACTCCAAATAATTCTCTTTTTTTCCCCTCTTCTTTTTTTTTTTCCACAATTGCACTAGGGAGAGATCATAAATTGATTGCAGATGGCAAGTTGTACTTCAGAATCCTAACTGTCACAATCTTTGAAATAAAAATAAATGAAACATTTTGTGAAATTATATTGAGCCGTGTTAAAAGTAATGAAGATTATACAAACATATGTCTTTTTGTCATTTATACAGCACCTTCAGGCATGACAACCAGATCTATTAGACAATACTTCTCTCTCTGGGAAGTAGTTATTTTCCAAGTGCAGGATGTACTGAAATATAGAAGGTAACCTATAGCCTGAGCACTCCTTTATCCAAGCCTCAAGATGGTTGGAACCTCCTGCAACACAGAGCCAGGAATGCACATCCTCGATTCCCTCACATACAAAGAGGCAACATGGAAACAAGAGAGGATCGTTCCATGCATCCTGCTTTGTACATCATTTCACATGAGTACATTCTTGACAAACACATTGTATAAGGAATCTGTGAAAGACAGAGGCTTGTATGGTTTGAATCCTAATTTGTCAGTGCTGTGCAGAATGGCAAACAACTGTATTTCTTCCTAAATGACTTACTAACATATGGAGCCCATTATGATGCCGCTAATTACAATTCATTAAGTTCTGAATTTATGCAGTTTCACAATGGAGTCAGAGATGCTCCATTTTCCAGTTATCAGAGATTTTGCAAGACAAAATAAAATAAAGGTCTAAGTAGACTCCCACCCTGTCACTGTAATGCCTTCATACAAAAGCCATTTCCAATAGAACCGGTGGGGTTTGATGCTGATTAAAAAGGGATTGATGGAGGTGCCTAGTGTTAGGATTCCCAAAGAAAGAAAGGGAAGGAAAGACCCAGATACTCATTTAGGAAAGAAGATTTCATGTCCCTGTATACTTTGGGGGAAGCTGTGAAGGAAATGGGAACATTGCTCAGTTAAAGTGCAGCCCCTTCCTTGACTCACATAAAGGAAGACTAAACCAACAGTAGTGGGTAATGGGAAGAGCCAGAATGAAGGATTGTTGGAGACCATAAAAACCATTTGAAAACCCCTCAAAATGAGAACAGGAGCAAAGGCAGTTCCCACAAAAAGATGAGGGAGCAGTCTGAGAAACAGAACTATTTCTTCTATTAAATCTCTCTATCCAAGGGAGTTAACAGGAATCCCTCCATTATTTTATCTCCCAGGCAAACCCTGCAGAGATGAGCAATCTTTGCCATCTGGCTCTGGAAACTCCACATCCTTGCAGTGAAATCTTTGCTCACAATGCATTGGGGCATCCCTTCTTCAGTAGCAGCAAAACTTGGGCAACCCTTCACACACCAATCCAGAACTCCTTCTGCCAGAAACGCCAGGAGTAGCAAGGCTTGGTTCAAGATATGGAATGTACACTTGTATCTAATACGATACACGAGAGTTTCCAGAAATTGAAGTGCTGGTTGAGGGAGAAGGGGTGGGATTGAACTGTTGCTCAGTTGGCTGGAATAAAGGCTTTCAAGCAACAAGGGGAAGGCTTGGAGGAAGTTCAAATCAGGGTCATTTGCTTTTTGTAACAGATGAGTCTGGAATCCCATGAAGCCTGGTACTCTGGAGCAGGGAAATTCACAGCTCCAGGAAAGCTGCTGTGGAGGGACAGCAGTTTAACACTCAATCTTCCTCCCTAAAGAGACACTGTTCAAATCCTCAGTCAAGGAGCTCCATTCCTCACAGTGCCTGGTATTTTGGCCTGTAGGCTCACGCCTTGTGTGCTGGACGGGAAGATTTCAGGCAAAAGAACAAAACTAGAAGCTCATGGAGAAAGATTGCAAGGGCTTTGCAGGCCAGGTAAGCACAAGGACTGCAGCAAGAGCTTTGTAAGCACAAATATTTACATGGGCATCTCTCCATGCTCTCTGTGACTCCATCCAACCTCTCCCTCACCTCCCAGCTTACTGGGGAATGACACTGTGGATTGCAAGGAACATCACTGCACACATAAAATAAGAAAAGAATTGCTTTGAACACTCCTGAATGCTTTGTTTTAACCCATCATGACGTGTATGTTCTGCCTTATGCCATCTCTCCTCCCACTCCTCTCCAAGGAGACTTTGCCTGACTCAACTCACTGTAAAGAAGACCTTGACCAGAATATTTACTGGTTGTATGAAGTTTTGGGGTCAGCAATGAATACTGAATACATTATTACTACTTTTCCTCTCAATAGCTTGTGGTTCAAAACAGACAACCCATTCTTTCTCAATTTGCAATTATTTCAAACCGAGGTTGGCATCCACCATCAACATTCAGAAGACATCTCCTCATTTGAAACCTATTTGCCAATTAAAAAAAAGGTCACTAAGAAAACACACATTTAATGCAATGCAGTGCCCAGGTTAAACAAAATAAAGGGGGCGCCTTTCTGAATACGTTTTTAAATCCAAGTCCTCCTTAAGGCTGGGACCTGTCATGCTTAACTTTCAGCAGTTTCCAAGTCTTCAGAAACAGTGAAATAGTATTTCTCTTACCTAATTATCATAAATCTCCCCTCTCCAATAACACATAAATAAGTCTCATAAAATCTTCACCAGGGACATGATATTGTGAAAATCAGAATGTGACAGGGTTTGTTTGGCTGGGTTTTGGGGGATTTTTTTTTTTTCCCAGTATGATTTGGGAGTCATACTTTTAAGTTATTCTTGTTTGGTCAGTGATATCACCTTGGTACCACCTCAAAAGCTGCATATCCTGGCCAGTTGGCTGCATCCACAACAGCAGCCCAAGAAAGTAAATCAGAGTAGATCAGAGACGATGAAACCAGACATGATTCAGGAGGTGAGGAAAAGAATAGAAAGAAAATGATCCATAGGAACACAAAGCAGAGCAGAGGAAAAGCCTAAATTAAGATCTTGATCAGCTGACTCCTGGCCCAGTTTTCTATGAGACAACTCCAAGAACTATCTCATGTTTTCCCATAATGGCTCAGGAGGCTGAAAATATTGCCCAAAGGAAGGTCTCATAGTGCTGCACACTGAGTCAGACACAAACCAGAGGAATGTCACATTTATTGATTCAGTTGGAATATTCAGAGATTTGAAGGCTGTATTGACCTTTTTTTATGGCAGCAGTTTTAGCCTTTCAAAACCTGCTGCTGTTCCTGAAAGAGCCAGCAACTTTTCCCATCCTTCCAGTCTTACTCTCACACACTGGAAAAAGAAAGGATGTGTTTTAGAGAGATTGAAAAGGTCAGAAAAACAGAAGAACAGTAAAAAAGGATAAAAATGGAAGCTTGTTCCTAAATCAAGATGTGACCTTCACTTGAAAGATGCTGCATTTTTCAAGTTTCCATTCATTTCCAGGGGTTTCCCTGTAGCATGTAAAAAGCCTAGAAATACATTCATTTTTCAAAGAAAATGTTTCTGAAAGTTTTCTAAAACTTTTTCATTGGATGAGTAAACGTGGTCAATAGGCTACCCCTGAACCCTCAGTTCAAGGCCTTGCCTCAGCTGCTATCTCGCTCCACAGCTTGCAGCAAGGAGGGAGTGAGAAGAGGGGACCCGCCGGGTACTGCAATCAGGATTCTGTTTCATCATCACTAAGCCCACTGGTATTCCTGCCAGAAGCCAAAACCACCCCACTGAGCTGCCTGAAAAAGGGGTGGTCGGTGCTAGAAGAGGATTTCAAACATTTGAGATGGATGAAAGGAAGCCCATGGCCATTAGCACTGTTGGAGACACAATTGTTATTATTAACACCATCTGCAACATGGACATTTCGGTCTTTGATGAAGGAAGGATGGAGCTGGAGACCACCAGCAGCAGCCTGGAGTGGGTGGAGCGGGGAGGAAACATACCACAGTAGCAGCAGCCACAGAATTTGGGATCAATAGCGCGGAGGATGGATCCGAACAGGATGTTGTTCGCTGAGCAGCCATACGTGCTCGTGGGCATTTGAAGCTCTACGCACACTTTACTAGGAACAAGGGGAAACAACAATTCTTTGAGATCTATTTCTGCTCTGAATTAAGTCCAGCCATTGTAACAAATCATGCAGAGATTTGTGTCTATCAGCAGCTGGTCAGAAGTCTCAACAGCAATCAGCAAGAGAAAGTGACATTAGCAGAATCTGCAGTGAGACAAGGCTCTAGCACCGAAAAAATACATTCGATGCTACTTAAACATCCTGAACATCCTGGTACCAACTGAGGAAGGCAGAAAACCAAAATAAGACACAACATTGTACGTACAATTCACACCAAGTTTAGGCTGCACACAAAGGAGCACACAAACACCATGGCTCGTGTTTCAGGCCTTGGGAGCTCTCTTTGGCGACACAGCAGCCCCTGAACTGCAAACAGAAACATGCATTTGCCCAAACTACGTGAGCCAGTGGTGGCAGGACAGGCAGCACAATAATCAAAAGCAGCAGTGCTGCCAAACACTCCCATCTCCTCCTCTTTCCAATGCTAGCATTAAATGCATTACCTCTGGAAAAGGGCTAATTATGGCTGACCCCACCTTTTCCATCCTGACATTGGCCTCAGCAACACCCACAAGATGATGGTACTGAGATATCAACCACATCTTCCCACAAGTTGCATTTCAAGCCACAGGAAATATCAGGCCTTAAAGCCTGTGGGAAGGCACATGACCTGACTGACAGGGCAGCTGATAACACTTGATGTTAGCATGCTGGTGGATGTTTTGCTGCCAGATTCCGGCCTGGAGAGACCTTCTCACTCTCCAGTAGAAGAGCAGGATTTAGGCAACTTTGCTGCATGACCAAAGTGAATTGGATGCTATAGGTGCTAAAAGAATTTATTAGTGTCTTTTTTTCAGAACCAGCTTCTGAGGGAAGGAAAAAGACCTGTTTGGAATAGGCTGGAGGGCAGCCATCAGTAGCAGAGAACTTATTTATATTTGACTTCACTTTATCAGTCACTGTCATGAGATCTCTCTGCACCTTTATAAGCTGAAAGCTTTACTTGCGACTGCCTGTAGAACTTGGTATCAGAGGTGATTTACCTCACCTTGCTATTCATTCTGCTTACATCATGGATCATAGGCTGAACTGCACAAGTCTTGAAATAAAACCTGCATTGGGCCATCATGACCTCCCCAAAAGAGTCAAAGATCAACAAAAGCCCTATATAATTTGGGTCTTCTTTAGCTGGCCAGTCCTACAGCATCTTCCATGTCAAAAGCCAGGGCTAGAAATGACCATGAAGCGAAGAAAAATCAGGAATTATATAATTTTTCACATATGAGGAAAAAAATGCATAATGTCTTAGTCTTGACAGAAAACAAAACTTGTCGTTGGCAGAGGACCCACGTCATTTGTCAAAGGAGTAATTTGTGTTCTTGTGTAACAACAGACACTAATGGGAAGCACACTCATTGCTCCATCCCCACCGGCCACCAGCAGTGCATTTGCATACAACCTCCAGCATCCCCCGTCCTGCCCAGAGCCAAATCACCTGGGCTGAGCCCTCACTGTCCCCTCATCCCACTAAACTCCTCCCTTACATATGGACCCAGGATCAACACTTCTCACTCTATTGTCTGGCAAATCAAATCCAGTTAAGTGACAGGGTCCTTGAGGCTGTTTCTAGGCTCATTTCTTTCATTAGAAATTTTGTTTCATTTTGTATTTTAAGAAACACAAAAGCCTGTGAAGCCATGCACTGGATGTCCTGCCAAGCGTCCCTTGGTTTTGAGAGCCTCAGGCCCCTCTCAGAGGAAAATTCCCATCAGTCTCATTTCCCACTGAACCTAACAAGACACTTCATGATTTAAATATCACCAGCAGAGTTTAATCAAATCTAGTTCACATTTTCCTGATCCAGAAAGAAGCAGGAAGCCATGCAAAGTGTAGTTTCTCAGCAGTAACTTGAAGAAATAATTTTTCACCCCTTTCACCTGAGGCACAGCCAGCCTTGAGCAAGGGTGCAGCAACTTGGTTGTCTAAATTCTCAGGAAAGGAGCCAGGGGTTTTCTCAAATTCACTTTGCCCTATCACCGACTATTCAGCAGCACTGAGCCCATCAGCAGCAGCTACATGGCATCTGCTGACCTACTGTACGTTCCCGTTCAAGCAGCAGCTTCTATTTCACCACTAACAGGAGATCAGGCAATAGAAATGCTCAATCTGGTGGTATCCCATATCCTCTCTAAAGGTTATCAATTCCACTAATTTTCATTTCCTGGCAGAGCATAGTACAATTTACCATTTCACAGGGTCAAAGCTTGTCAGCCTAACTCCATCTCAAGAACATTTCAAGTGAGCTTTAGCCAGGTGCTGAGGATTACATATTGTTCCACATGGAGATTCAAGCATTTCACAGAATCACAGAATGGGTAAAGGCTGGAAGGGACCACAGTGGGTCATTTAACCCCCCCTGTGTGTAGGATAAACAAAACCATAGGCACAACAAATAGGTCAATATTAGAAGACAGTAGTACGAAGCAAAAGGATGTTTAATTCTGGTTTATGAGAGATTCTCCTTATAAATGAGTACAGTAGATGAAAGCTTCTTGAGAAAAAACTGCTAAGAGTAGAATAGAGACACTTCAACAATTCTTTGCATAGAAGCACACCAGCCATGCCAAAGCAATTCATCTTGGAAATACAGCAAGGGAATTTGCTGTTACATGAACATCATCTCAGCAGTGAGACTTTGTGGCAGTGATCCCAATACCCTTGCAGATTACTTTTTTTTTCTGCGTAACTTGTGCCACTAAAGGGTTTGCTTGTGCAAGGTGCACAGTTCTTCTATTCCATTTAAAACCAGGTCTAGTAGAGTACAGCAGATCAGAGAAGTATTATTTGCAGAAAGAAGAATTATTTTCTTTCTTTTCCCAGTTTCAAAACTTGCAGTTATGCACTCCATTCAGCAAACTAATAAAAACAACTTAAAAGTGTATTTCTGGGTTAACCAGCTGAGAACATTCCTGACCAGACCTTTCATTAGCATTTTACACCCCTTTTTCTTTAGTACGTCTGTTTTCAAATGATAAGTTGTTTATACATTTCTAATTTGCTGGCAAGCATTAGAATCCTTTTTCTTTGGTCTTACCACCTATGTCAAGATCTACAAGACAAAATATCATAACTGCTCACACTAAGTGTACATCTAGACCACCTATAAAGCCAAGAAAAAGCACAAAAGCTGAAGAATTGTCCAGTGCTGGCCCACTGTAACTCTGTATTTGTATCAGAATCCTGTCAGGGTAACATCCTCCCTTCTGGAACGCAGCTCATGGGATGCCTTCAGTGCCTGCAAAAAGTATCAGTCTTATTTGTAGTTTCTATGGGCCATTGAAAGTTTGAACAGGCAGCTGGAGAAGCCTCTGGAGATGTTTTCTCTCTAGAGTTCTTTCTTTTTCCAAAATGGTCAGTTTGACTACTTATTATCCATCTGAAAAGTCACGATATTTTAATCAATGCTGGATAATTTCAAAACCAAAAGAGCTTACACTTGCACGATACTATACACAAACTCACATTTCCAAATCTGTCTATGGCTTTGCATCGAAGTATTAAAAAACTGCAGGATATAAACCAACATCACACATAAAGTTCAGCAAGAGATTCATTGAGTCATTATCACAACAACAATTAGTGCCCTGGACAGCCAAACTTTGTGCTGTGGGAACTAAGAAGAGGCACCGGCAGCTTTTCACCTGCTGGCCACTCTCTCAACTCAGCCAAAGGAGAGAATGGACTGGGAATAACATCCAGGGTGACATGGGGGAGTATAAATGCATTATTTTCCCCAGAGGTATTACATGGAAGCAATTCTTTTAGCATCTTCTTTGCCCCAAATCCTACAGCTGCAAGGTCCATCTGCCCTCCAGTG
Source organism: Lycocorax pyrrhopterus obiensis (assembly GCA_014706295.1). NCBI lineage: Eukaryota > Metazoa > Chordata > Aves > Passeriformes > Paradisaeidae > Lycocorax > Lycocorax pyrrhopterus. Next base: position 8,177,615 of record JACSVZ010000004.1, read on the forward strand.
TTCAAGCAATGCTTTGCTAAAGCAGCAGCACCATCCCCAGACTGACAGAAGCTGCTTGACTGAGAGCATGATTCCTCAAAGGATGCATTCAGCTAGAGGATCATGTCTTTACATACTGGGGTCCAAAATGTGGATCTCTCTCTCTCCCCTCTGAGCTGTCTAGAGTCCTTTCCAAGCATTTCCTTTTTGTGATTGATTGTTTTGCAACGATTTTTTTATTCCATTTGGGACAGGAAGGTTTTGTGGTTTTCCTTTTCTGTTTAAAAGCAAAAACCTACTGTTGACTACTTATTTTTTGTTATCTTCTTGCCAGAGTTAATTCTCTACAGTTTCTTTTCTTGTCTTAAGTTAAACAACTCTGCACACACCTTGGTAATAGCCAGTATGTCAAATACTTTACAAATAATTTTTAACTATCAGTTCCCTACTTTGAATTTCTTTTACCCATTTTAAAAGCATTTGGAAGAGAGCAACACTGAAGCCCAGATGGCATCATTAAAAGTAAACATTGGCCAGGATACAGTACAAATACCATACTGTTGGCATCTGCTCTAAATTTAGGGTACACCACAGTCAAGTCAATAGCATGGGTTGATATTGGTTTACCTTTTAATGAGATCCACAATATTAGAAAAAAAGTGGCAGAACAACATGTGAGACTCTTAGTTTGTGAGTAAAGTATTGCTTCTTGAATGCTAACTATCTGGCCCAGGCTCAAAATTAACTTTTAGGCATAGTCTGGATGCATGACTCTCCAGATCCCAGTCCTCCCAAGCCAAAAGGGAGGCAGCATTAGTCAATTTATTAAGCTGGTGACAGCTCCCCTGCACACTGATCTGCAGTAGCAGTGGCTCTGAGTAGCCCTTAGCTTCTCCCAAGAGGAAAAATGAGCCAGCATTTAATGTCTACATCCTCCTCTGTTCCAAGGTTTGATAACCGTGGAAACAGCAAAAGGCACAGCAGTGCCTTAAAACAATCCCACATATAAGCTAATGATAAGAATTTTAAGCACAGAAGTGATTTAGGAATGCTACTGCTGGGGGATTGGGGAGAAATAAATCACTAGATCTTATATTTCTAATGTATTCCTGAAATGCAACCCATCCTCGAGTCCTGCCTCTGTTAATACCTCAGGGTGCACTGCAGATCTCAGCAGCTTTTGAAAGAAGCCTTTTTGCCTTCTTTGCTGGTAAGGGTACAATTTTCAGAGCCCCATGGAGAACCAGACATGGCAATTCCCAAGGTAAACCTAACAGGAACTGTCTACCCTCTTGCTTTATGCCAATCTGAACCTTTCTCCCCAGGTGCTACGTGGGCACATTGTAAGGGCCAACAGCCCAGCGGTATCTGCTCAGCTCCTTGCCAACAAAGCCAAAAGAAAGGTACAAGAGATGTCTGCGATCACTGCACTCACAATGCCTTTCCCTTCTGATGGGATGGCCTCCAGAAATACAGGTCTTCTGCTTCCAGGCACTGGGGCTCATCTTCTCAATGCAAACACCTCATGATTTACGAGGGCAGAGGCAGAAAGCAAACCTTTTCTGTTTATGTACACAACTAACCATCAGTTTGACTTCTGGCCATGTACGAAATTTTGCAGTTTTACTGCCCTCGATCAACACAAAATAAAATGTCTACAGAGAAATTGCTATTCATAGCAAAAGAGGAGTTGCCACCTAAGACTTTCTGTTGGACTAAACAGCCAGTCCATTATTTTCTTCTTCATAGCTATTCCTTGTGCATTTCAACTGCTCTGTTAGACGGCTCTTCAGGGATTAAGGAGTAATGTTTCATTTTTCACTGATCCTTAACAAAATACAGCAAAACTATCTACAATATAACAGAAGGGGTGCTGTCATTGTTCCAAGCATATTATATTTTAGACTAGCTGAATAACCTTTTGGGAGCCAGAATGCTGATTCACACATAAAATGTTACATTCTCTTATCCATGAAGCCACATTTATGCAGAAATGCATTCCCTGTTTTGGACTGGGGTTTGCTCATCTGTAAAGAAAGGGACTTTATTCTCAACTGGGGGGTAAGATGAGCTAAGAATCTCATAATATTTTTCTTCCCATTACAGTTGGCCAGGCCATTGAGTACTTCAGCTACATGACCCACATCATTAGGTAAAGCTACACTGAGTCTCACCCACTCCCTCCCATTGTATGGCACTAATAGCATGCAAGAACTCAAAACGAACTATTTTCCTGCTTTTCCTCCCGTGGGGCTTTACAGTCTCATCTGGTTTCAGCAGCAAGTATTTCTTAATAAAATGCTGCTGCAGCAGAAGAGAGAGAACTGGGGCAGGGAATGAAAATTACCCAGTAGTTCAGATCACCATCTTTCCCCTTGATCTGGTTGACCAGGGAGTCACACCACCTTTGCTTTCACCTGCTCACAGCCAGGCTGCAGTCCCAGCTTGCGTTACTCACCTATCAGAGCACTGCTGCAAAGGCATTGCCACATCAACTGTACTTTGGGACATGCTCATCGTGGACCAAGTCCCAAAATCTATTAAAAAACTTTCAGGTTCTCTCTCATCATCTCTTACTAACCAGCACATTTTTGAAAATCATTTCAATAAGAACAACCATTCAGTCATTAGGCCGCTGGTCTTTTGAAAATCTGCTCTGAGTCACTTAGAATCTAATTATCAGTGGTATTTAAATCATCGTCATTAAGGGAACCAAAGATGTTTTCTGTAAAGATTCATTTTTGCCTCCAGATTTGTTTCATCAAGCAAGCAGAGGATGTCAAGATCTCCACAAAAGCAGATCATGGAATAAAAGCAAGTCTCATACAAAGCTGCAGAACATCAGAAAACACTTAAAGATGTTAAGGCTCGAATAATTATCTAGCAAAAGCTTTTACATAATTTGTGTCACCACACTTAAATCTAAGAAAAACTTCAAGGGCCTCGAATATTTAAGATGCATTTGCCAGAGTGTTGGAACCCAGATAAAACTCGCAGGGAAGAGAAGAATAAGTGGTCCAGTCACCAAGCCAAGGCAAACTCCACCAGGGGGAAAAAAGCTGGAGTCGTGTCTTCAGGCTTTACTGCATGCTAAAAAATTAACAGAGCAGGACACTCTTTCCCTGTGCTGCCAGCAATCTTCCCATGCATTTCAAAACTAATGTGAATTTCTGGTCAGAACAACAAATGGGAAACTTTAGCATTAACCTCACACTATGGTGTAGGTATTTGCATTTCACAAATGCAGGAGAAATTCCCACTAATGCAGCCTTCACTGCAATTGATATCCCAGGGGGCTCCTGCAGATGTTGATCCTGTTGTAACGAGAGTCAAGATGGGAGCTTTGCCATTGCTTTCGGCAGCGCCGGATCAAGTCAATTGAACTTCCGCAGGGTTTGAGGCTGTGCATGTCCTGAACTGCCTGGGGAGATGAAAGCCAGCTAGGACCAGCACTGCCACCTCTAATTATCCTGAGTAGTACCATTCCATAGGAATCATCCACCCTTTGGCAGCAGGGCCTATGGATCACTTCTGTCTCAACCCAGCCCTTTTTAGTGGCAAATGGTCTCTGCGCTCACCCTCTGCCCAGGAGAGAATTTCACCCTCCCTTTGGGTTTGGTAACAAGACATCTACTCTCTCACAGACCTTATGGGAACCACTAAAACATTTCCCTTGTCTGGGGCAGGCTTGGCGCCCTTCTCCCCATCAAATCCCCCTGCAAGTGACCTTTTCTACTCTTTCAACATGAAGGATAAAGGAAACAGAGACTAGCACATATAAGAATAGACCCTCAAATCAAAGGTATGTGGGTTTCATTCTGGAGAAATGACTCTGAAATTCCATGGTTATTGTTGTGTAAATGTTGTCACCTCAAAAATGCTCTCAAGGTAAAGAGCAAAATAAAATAAAAAAAGAGAAAGATCCAGCAATTTGACTCCAGCTGGGGTTACACAGGCACATTTTACTCCAAGGTCAGATTCAGCATTGATAGAAGCTGGAACAACAGCCTCTGGCTATTGCAGTTATTAAAGCTGATGGACAAATGCCCACCTTCCTTTGGCAAGAAGAGGTGTTTGTTTTGTTTCCCAGAATTGAGGAAAAACTGTACCTGCTCAAATCCATGCAGTGTCAGAACTTCAGGGCATGTGCTCAAAATGGAAATCGTCATTCTCTTCCCAGATCGCCAGGGTCTGGCACAAAGCCTGAATCATTAGGGAGACAGCTCTTTAAGGAACAAGGAAACAGGCTGGTAAAAGAGTCCTTTTACTGCAAAAGATACTGGAGCTGAACCTGGCCAGGCCACTGAACACTGCTCAGCTGCAGTTTTTTCGAGAGCTCCTACTCAAAGGCAAAACCTCCTCTTTTTACGGCAGTTCTAATCAGCAGGAACGTGATCGGTTCCCTGCCCAGCATGAGCTGTCTCTCCCCACATCTGCTGCTTCTCCCAGCCCCCAGTGAAAGAGAGAAAAAAGGAAAAATAGTTTATTAAAGAAAACAAACCCAAAGCTGTGCAACTGCTGTTTTAGCCCCACTGGAGGAGCTTATGTCTAGTTTTACAGGGCCTAACATGTGTTCGATCAAGATCAATTTCTGAGAAGATCTAGATGGAAAACAATCAGGTGTTATCAACAGTATCACTGGAGCAACATCAAAGCCTTGCCTTAGTGCATGAGCCTTGATGCACCCCAGCTGCTCCAGACAGAGCCCAAGGAAAAACTGCAGGATCTGACAGAGGTTGTGAGACACCTTGTAAAGATGGAGAAAATTAGCCAAGCAGGTGCCTGATGTGGAATGTTTCTAGAAACTCCTGCCTCAGCACTGAGATATGTAAGAACAGTAAAAAGAAGAAAAAAATTACTATTTTTTAAAAATTAAGGATGCATTCTGTAAAAAGTACTTTTCTTAAAACTAAAATAGCCACAAACAAGGATTCTGGAGATGGTTTGTCCCACAGCTGTTTGTAAGGAAGTGCTCCACACAGACCCTGGCACTAATTCCTGCTGGACACAGGATTATGCCCACGGCTGGAGCTGGTTTAGAAGAAATAGGCCTCTGCTGTAATGACTCAGAGGAAACTCATACAAATTATAACTGCTTGTGAGCTAGGACTTGGTGCAGAGGTCACAAGCCCTGCTAATTAGATACAGCCACAATTAACACTGCCCTGACAGCTGTCAAGTTCTAAGACTCAGTTTGACAGCAGGGCTGCCCCAGTCCTTCCCCCATCTCTGAACAGTCCGTGTTGCCTCACACTTTATGTCACTGTTCTACCTAGGGACAGAGGCAACTGGGCATGGCCAGTGAGGCATCAGACAGCTCTAAAGCCTCTCTAATGGCTTGGTGGCCAGATGCAGAAAAACCTGCAGCTTTTATTTCACATGCCTCTTCTTGGGCATGTGAAACTCGTGTGTGGAAAAGGTTAAATGTGGTTTGACATTCTGCTGATAGCCCACAAGATCCATCCCTAAGTATGGAGGGAGACTTCCAACCAATGCTCAAGGCCCACTTAGTGATAAGACATCCTCTGGAGCTAAGCAACACATCTCACTCTGCCATGTGTCTCCCATCTGAGCAGCTTAGGCTACACAGCAGATTTAATCAGTTCCAGCTGGGACATTTCCTGTCTCCCCACAAGCTGCATTAACCCCTTCTTTCTTTCTCTCTCCAATTCAGAGGATCTAAGAACATAGATAGTTCTCCCAAGCATCCCACGAACAACATTACCTCTCGTTCCTACCATTTTGAACATTCCAGTATCACTCATGGCTGGTGCAGCACAGGTTTAACCCTGGCACCGTATAGAGTTGGGGCAACTAGAGGCACCTGATCCAAGATGAAGTGGACTAGAAAAGGATCTTTCTTGCAAATCACTTAACTACTAGACATTCCTTCTTAGAGATGGCCTTCTTTTTCTGGATTTATATCCAAGTATGTTTTTTGAATTAGATGTCTCTTTTTTTCTCTAAGATACATCCCCAACAACAGACCTAGCCTATCTTAGTCAGAAACTTCACCCTTCACCCACATCTGCTTCATGTTTCTAGGGCCCAGTACTCCAACAATGTTTGCAAGACAGGCCACCAGAGAAGTAGGCATACAATTCCTGTGTGAACTAGCCAAAAAACAAAGCAGGGCATAATCACCTCTCTGCTCCCAAGGCACGTGTTACAGCTGGCATCCCTATGAAGCTGGTCCAGTCGAATCCCAGAGAGAATTCACAGGACAGGTATCCAAATGGAGCAGTGCATCACCCTTCCCAAAGTCAATACACCTTATGAGCCCATCTGGCTTCAGGACTAATATTAACAAGCTGTGCCACTCGCTCTGACCTCTCTATGACCACTAATTCCTTCCTATTCTTACTATCCACTCTTCCCAACATGTATTTGCCAGATTTCCCCCAAGCCGACAGGATATACAGAAGTGGTAATCAGCTCCAGCTGAGGTGCCTCCTGCTTCCTAAAGCCTGCCTTGGCTACACTGGTATTTGTCCCGGGGTTTATCCACATACCGAGGCAGCACAAACCCCATGACGCATTCCGACATCTCCGGCGGCTCCGCAGCCATGCTGACATCCCAGAGCCTGCAGAGGACCGCATTTTAAATAAACACAACTTTGCTTACACTGTATCCTGATCTTTCACCAAGGGCTTGGGCTCTGCCCAGGAGGCAGACAGAAAGACTCAGCCGGGCAGAGAGATGGGCTTGTGGTTGAGGCCCTGGTCTGGGAGTTGACACAGCTGGGACTGGACCCTGCTTCCCCTGCCATCTTCCTCAGTGACCTTGGACAAGTTGCTGGTTCCTCTGGGCCTCCACTTTCTCCTCTTCAGAATGTGATGCAGATCTCTTGGTGCACTTTTCCTGTAGGTACTGACCATGAATTTAAGTCAAAATGGCACTTTTAAATTGCATTTTAACCACAGTTCCCAACTTTTAAGCAGGCACGAACTCATGCAGATCCTCTGGCCTAGACATTATAACTTAGACGGATGACGTTGGTGCTAGAAGGGAATCTGCCTTGGAGGACAGGCTTAGAACTCCAAATTAAATTAATGAATTACGTGGCAAAAAACAATATCTGAGAAAATTCAGTAAGTGCAAATCTTTGCACGGAAGTGGGAATACTCATTTATGGCTAGAAGAAGAGGTAAGGACTGTGCAGAAGTGCTGGCTGCGTGAAGAGAACCAGACTTTTGAATAAATAAAGCCATAACCATCCTCCTGGAACACATAACCAGGAGTAAAAACTGTGAGGCATATGAAGTGCCCACTTCATTCAGCTTTTGCAAGACCTCAGCTGAATAATTACAACCTGATTTGGACCATTTAGAGAAATTCCAGAGAAGAGTCATGGGAATGGTCTGAAGTTCAGAAATCATGAGCTGCCAAAAAAGACTGAGAAACTGGGGTTGCTTAGAGAGAAGAGAAATGGGCTGCTGAAAAAAGGGGAAAGAATTAATCCACGGTGGTCAGAACAAATAGAAATATGATTAAGTTACATATATTCAGGAAAACACTGGAAGTAAAAGAGTAGTGAAGCACAAAAATGTTTTTCTTGGACAGAACATCCACCATTAGAAGAATTAAGGACAGGTTAAAAGAAAATCTGTAAGGAGTGACATAGCTCGGTTTGATCCTGCTCACAGTCAGAGGATGCCCTAGAAGAACTGCATCCCTCTCAGTTGCACTTTTTTATTATTCTTCCATTTCTGAAGAGATTGGTCACCTATGGAGTCTATACCATGGACACATTCATAAAATGGATGTACCTGAAACTTCTCAGGGCTTGGGTTTTCCTCAAATCTGGTTCCAGACCCTCAGTTTTGAGGAAGAGTTTCACCACAAGCATGTTCAATACAGGTGTTTTATTGTTACATTACACCTTCCAGCCAGTTATTTTTAAATGTTTGAAAAAATAGATTTTATCTCTCAAGCACCCTTGGTCAGCAAGATGTGTATGTAATCTAAGATGATTTGAGGTATCCATCATATCCACAGGTATGCCCAGCTCCTTTAATTTTTGAAGTCACATTAAATGCTTTGCCTTAGTGACCTCATGGTAAAAAACACTGCAGAAATTGGGTTTCATTCAGAACTGGCTGATGAATCCATAGAAGGAGACACTGGTTAGTGATTTTGTAACATCTTTAACAGAAGTTTTCCAGAAAATCAAAGTTTTGGGGTTTTTTTCCCAGGAAAGTTTAAGTCCTAACTCACAGGCTGAACAATTTCATCATGTTAGCAATATCAAAAGACTCCAACTCAAAAAACAAAAGACTCCACATAGTTGGATCCAAGGAGGTAAATCTGAACAAAGAGCTTGAAATTTTTTATAAGGATAGTCATTTATCTGAAGAGACAAAAATTCTAGGTATTAATACCTACTAAGTCCCCTAGGTGTGAATTTTGAAAGATAAATGCATAAATAACCATAGCCCAGTTACTAAATTAGTGAAAGAGAGATCTCCATAGTTTCAAACACCAAACCCAACAACTGCTCTCATTCAGCAAGCGGGGGAAAACAGGGACAAATGTCATCAATTGTGCACTGCCAAGCTGCAAGTGCAGTGCCATGGAATAAAACCTTTCAAGGTAGGTATGTCATGGGGGCATGAGAAGAGATGGTTGCTTCTGCAAATACTTGAGGCAGGTGTATTTAGAAAGAGACAAACCACTGGTTCCACATCTCCATGCCTGGGTTAACATAGTTGTGGACAATCATTCTACAGCCTGGAGAAAAGTTGAGTTGGGAGGCTGCAAATCTGGTTATTGCTCATATGGAATTTATATTCTTCCTATCAATGATCTGGTTACTACTCTAGCCACTCTTACATTTAGACACTCTCACACATTTTAGGAATCTATTGGAGAAATTGCTAGATTAAGCCAGAACAGCAAGTGATCTTTGAGTAAATGCTGAGAACACATCTGTCTGCACAAGGTGCTTAGAGCAGCAGAGGAAACCCTGTGACAAACCAGCATGAAAGAGAGTGTGTGGGGAATGTTCCCTCTTCCACCAAGAGTCTTGCACACAGATACTGAGAAATGAACTCTCACTGTTAACAGGCACAATCTCATTGCTGAACAATCACTGCTCTCTCATGGTAACACTTCCAGCTTCCTCCTCTGCTCCAGCCTCATCCATAGTTTCTAGACTACCCAAATAGGAGGAGAAACCCTCCCTCCACAAGCCCTGCAAGGCCCAGCAGCAGCAGGGAAAGCATTTCCTGCACTGCTGCTGTTAAACCCAGTCTGCAGCAGTCACCTCATTGCACAAGCTCTGCCTTGGCATCTTAATCCATTTCCACATCAGTTCAGTGACTTTTGGGAGACCACAGTGTTTCTAGTGAATCAGGAGAACCAAGAAGACACTTGGACTACTTTATTAGTGCCACTGTGAAGATTCCTCAAGGAATCCAGAACAAAACCAAACCACACACCGATGCATCTCGACAGCTGCAGCTGTATTAAGTGAGAGCAGTCATATTTGTAGAGCACCAGCAAGATGCCTTCTGGAGGCAGAAAAGAAACAGCCCTTTTAGATCCCAGTAGAGGATAAAGTGCATATCCGGGAAGCAAGTAGAAAATCAGAAACACAATGAAAGAAGCATAATTCCCAAAGTAAACTAAGGAAAGAGGAGCAAGCACCCCCTATCTCAGGGCATCATAAATAACCACCCCTCAGCTGTGCTGCTTTCCTTCCCCATTTAAAAGAAACAAACATTTTAAAGTTGCAAAGTGCAGACTAACCCTGAAATTAAGGAGAGGCCTGGGGTGCAAAGACTTAGATCAGGACTTCTCTCAACACAGAAGTTCAGGCAAGCTTGAACATTTGGGGATCATTTTTATTTATGTGTTTTTTCATTGCCCTGATCTTCAGTTCCCTGGAAGGTGAAGAGAGCAGCAGCTATTTCTGGTTCTAACTATATGACTTAGTTCTCAGAAAAAGAGGAAAACTTTTGGGAAAGGTCAGTGCAAGGCTGCATCTGTTCGGCTATAAAATGCCTCTAGCCATTTATATGGGTTATACACAAATATTTACTGGGTTTTCAATCAAAAACAAATATTTACTATTCTAATTACAGCAGTACTTGGCAAACATGCTAGTCTGCAAATACAGAGCATCTTCCTAAGGAAATACATCCTCATCCACTGAAGTTAAGGAGGGCAAATTAAAAGCCTCTCCTCTGAAGACAGGCTCAGAGAGTTGGAGTTGTTCAATCTGGAGAAGAAAAGGCTCTGGAGAGACCTTAGAAACCCTCCAGTGTTTAAAGGGGCTACAGAGAGCTGGAGAGGGACTTTTGACAATGGCATGGAGCAACAGGACAAGGGGGAACTGCTTCAAACTGAGAAAGGGGAGGTTTAGATTAGATATTACGAAGAAATGCTTCATCATTAGGGCGGTGAGGCCCTGGCACAGGGTGCCCAGAGAAGCTGTGGCTGCCCCATACCTGGAAGTGTTCAAGGCCAAGCTGGACAAGGCTTGGAGCAACCTGGTCTGGTGGGAGACGTCCCTGCCCAAGGCAGGAGGGCTGGAACTGGATGATCTTTGAGGCCTCTTCCAGTCCAAACCATTCTGTGACTTTATGAATAAGGGATGATTTTTATAATTTCATTTCCATTCCTGAATGTCAACCAACTCAAACAGAGTAAGATCTGTTTAGTGCATGCTGAAATGTGACTTTGACCGCATGTCATGAACTGATGGAAAGTTTTGCTTTCCCACTCTGTTCTCTATGGCTGAGGGCACAGAGCACACAGTAGTAGCTTCCAAGACATCAATATATTAGAAAGGAAACCCCCATATGTTTTAATAACCCACAGCTACAAAACTGCACTTGAAATGGCGAGTGCTGTGATCCTTAATTGACCACGGCAGATTTGGAAAGCCAGAGAAAGTGCTACAACAGTCAGACTGAACTAAAAAATTCAGCAGTCCTTTTTGTTCTAGCTAGTATTTCAATACAGAGGAAAAACTTGAGAACTCCTCCATTTACAACATCTAACAAGTTTTGTTTATGGATGACTAAACTATTGCTTTCTACTCTGGAATACTTCATAATAATGTCTTTCAGTATTCAATAAACAGTAAGGTTTAATTTAAAGTGATTCATTTTACATAAGTAACGGAGCACAAAATGGAAGGGTATAAAGAATTAGCTGTCTATACATATTCATAGTCATGCAGTAAGTGAAAAAGTAAATAAAGGGTGTTCAGCAACATACACAGACGGGTCCCTGATTATCTTAGTCCTTATATTTTGGGATACAATGAGGTCTTCAGGCTTTGAAAGCCTCCATTAAATCCTTCAGAAGAGTGACCTGGGCTCCCCAGATAAGTCTGAGACAACCCTGAATTAAGGCATGTACCAACCTAATCAATATTTTTCCAGTTGGTGTGCCCACAGCACACTATCCATCACCAGTAATGGAACTGTGCATAGAGGTTTGAGGTTAGACAGCCTTAGATTTCTTCCTTCCTTCATCTCACCATAGAGATCTCAAAAAACCTGAGCAGAGAGAAGGGGAGGGAGTTGCTCACTTTGAATCATTCATTACCATAAACCTGATGACTTGGACTCCAGTTTGGGACAAGTGTGTCATGAGACCTGTTGAAAAAAAGGTCTGTTTCAAATAGACACACACCCATCTGGATGGTTCTTCTGGTTTTGTCTTCATTTTAGGTTTGGTTTGGCTCTCTTGGCGCTTGTTATTTCACTTTTCAAAAAAAGCTGCCAAATGTGGACAGCGGGTGTGTCTTGTTGACATCTTGCGGTCCGCACAGTATGTCCATTTTGCTGATTGTCAGGGCAATATGATTAAGACCTTAAAATCAAGGGAGATTTTAGCCTGTGACATGTGTTGAACAGCAGCAGTATTTGTTGAACAGCAGCAATTAAGCCTCATTTCAACAGTCAAGGATGACCACCTCCATCACTCTTCCTCAACCACCCTCCCTCAGTCCCCAGCTGTATCATTTGTCTGGGTCCTCCTTCGCCAACCATGATTAGGCACAGCTCCAGCCAGAGTAATACCAGCAACAAGACTGAGCTAAATCCAAGGTCCTTCCAGCCCAGTACCCTGTGTCCAGCCATGGCCAGGAAACAGCTGTTTAGGAACAGAAAGAAGGCAAGTGAATTATCCTCCTTGCGGTATGGTCTCCAAGTAATCAGCAGTTTAAGGAAATATTTCCTGATTTCCAGAAGTAGACTGCTCCCACAAGATTATGTGCATCCAAGGCTTGGTGTTCCCTCCCAGCCAACTGGCAGAGGTTGGATCTTCAATCTGTCAACCCTGAAACACTGCAGAATAGGCCAAATTCTCTGCCAGTAAAAAAAAATCAGTGACATTTCACCAGCGTGAAAGATATTAACATTATATGAGTTCTTTGGAGTCCTATCTGAAAATGAAAGGATCCTAGGGCCCAGTTCTCATGTAGACAGAGGATCTTTAAATCATAATAGCAATAAGGAAAAGATTAGAAGCAATCCGACATTTTAGTTGGCTGCCCTTGAGGAGCCTTAGCCCAAGTTCGAGAGAGGTTTCGTTACAAATTTAAAAGCTAATAGATAACCCCCAAACATTAATCTCCTTTTAAGCACCACGCATTGGACACAGTACTAAGAAAACCAAGGTTCAGATGTGAATATATAAAAGAAATTAAATTAAAGTGTTGTAACTAACTATCCACATGGCTAAAGTGATTTACAGCAGCCATGAACACAGCCAAGCACTGATAGGAAGAGTAGCACACATAGTAAAATGATATGGTGTGGTATAATATTTATTAATCTTTTCAAGAATTATTTCAGTATAAATGACTTCAGTGACTCAGAAAATCCCTGCCAAAGTAGTGTAACATATATCACACACCACACAGAGAGAGAAAGGGACCAAGGTATGGGATACTCTTATTAAAATCACAGAATATTTTAAGTAAGAAGAGACCTCTGGAATTCATCTACTCCAACCTCCAGTTCAAAGCAGGTGTAATTAGACCATGCTGCTCAGAGACTTGTCTAGTTGAGTCTTGAACATTTCCAAGGCCAGAAATTCCACAAAATTTAAGTCATGATGTTAGAAAAATCATTCCATTTAAGTCGCAACTGTCAAACACCATTATTCCTCCACTACAGTGGACATGTTACATTTATGACTTCCCACCATTTCTGTTTCTTATTGCTGTTCTGCTGAGACTCCAGAAAATTATTTGATGAAGAAATTCTTTGCAGAGGCCTCCCTCAGCTTCTGGAGCTGATAACGAAGGGGAAAAGGTTCCTCCCTCAGCATTCATCACTTGAGCCAAAACATTTGTTAGAAAAAGCACAAAATGAGACAGTATGGGTATATACACTTCTAGTGAAGGATTCAGAACTTCCAAACGGATTGCAGGTTTTGGGATGCAGCACCATCACTCTGGAGGGGCACAGGAAGAGGCAGGCAACAGCTACAAGACAGCCTGAAACTGCACTCCAGCCCATCCACAGCTTGGCTCACACCCCACACCAGAAGTTCCTCAGACCTCTACTGAGATGTTGTTATTGGACAAACCCACCTTTTTCTTCAAGTAGATTCAGTGATCTGCAGGCAGAAATGATCTCCTGCTCCAATCAGAGGTTTGTGGGACTCCATCTTAACAGACCACAACATTTTTGGGTAAAAGCAAAACCAAAAAAACCCAAACAAAGTCCATCAAGAAGAGTTCAGGAGTGGCCAGGATAAGTCACAAAGTGATACACTTAGAATAAAAAACCAGCTTCTGGACCCACGTATACACTGTTCAGTGTCCCTGCTGATCCACAAAGGAACAGAATAACTTCCAAAAGTTCTGGGTTGGATGAACAATTTCTACCCCCCTGTCCTGCCCAAACCATAATCTGTTTCAAAAGGAGGGATTAATTGCATCAGTCATCAATCAGAGCAGGCAAAACATCCCTAGAACTTCCACTTCCATTGTCCTAGACATTTGACTGCACAACATAATTCCTAACACTCCTTGGACCGTGTTTCTCATCACTCTGCAAGCTCCATTGGTTGGGAGGGATGACTAAATACCAGTGGATAACAGCAATTAAATGGAACAAAGAGAAGGAAGATCCTATAACTTTCAAGTGCCTCTCCCATTCTCCTCAAACTCCCACCCCTCACTCTTACAATGAAGGGAAGGGTATTTACAAAGCAGAAGCCAAAAATTAACTTCGCAATGCATTACAGAGTTGCAACAAGAATCAGGTGGAGGAAACACATCCTCAGCTCAGTATCTGCAAGGCAGGGAAGGATTCTTGTGCCTCCCCAAGCACAGAGACGGGAAAGGCTACTCAGCTCATCAGTGCTACAGCCACCACCATCACTGGTTTGATTACACACATTTTTCCAGTCTCTCATTTCAGTCAAGTTTCCTAACATGTGGCCCAAAGTCTTGTTCAGGTCACAGATTTCACAGACTACCCTGAGCTGGAGGGGACTCTGAAGGATCACTGAGTCCAACTCTTCAGTGAATGGCTTGTACAGGGAACCAACAGAGATTGAACCCACAATGATCAGAGAGAAAGGACTTTCGCAAGGCAAGAAAAGATTTTTTTGTGGAATAACAACCCATTGGCCATCACTTTGCACATGATGATGACAAGCCACAGTTAATCCTCCAGGAATTAAGTGTATCTTAATTAACCTGGGTAACTAAAGAAAAATGGAGTTTTACATCCTAGAACAAAGGACTTCAAGCCATTCCTTCTGGCCACTAACAACAGCATGTCCCAACATCTGTCTTAATTCTTCAAAGTGCAACAGAAATGAAGGTCAGGCACTCGACACTTGCAAACTCATCTGGACCAATAAGTGTCTGCAGATTTTGGTGAACCTGCTTAAAAAGCATGTCTAAGTGATGTCACCCTTTCCCTGAACCTGCAATATCCCGGGATTTACAACATCCTCCTTGTACTGGAATCAAAGCACCACTGCTTGTTCTGATAAAAGCTTTAACTTCACAGACATTACCCCAACAACATGCCATCAGTTTAACAAAAGGCTCAAATATCAGACTGCATCACAAGACTCAGCCTCATGTTTCCTTCCTGCTCAGCTGCAGGGAGCAGTCACTGGTGAGCCACAGGCAGAGGGCACACAGAGCCACTCAGAGCAGGCTGCCAGGTTCACCACAGCTCTGCAGGGGTTATGTATGATTATTTATGCACCTGCTTGTATACATGGACATAAAATAAAGCCATCCAGTGCCCATCATCCCTGCCAAGGGTATTGCAGACTGTGATATCATCCCAAAAAAGTCTTGGGGCTCTAAGAACCAACACAGGCCCCCTAAGACTCCATTCTAAATTACCTATTAATGCTGCATGATTTCCAGGAGCTGAAGTGGATCTCATCTGGGAGCCATTTGTAGACAGGTAACTGCAAATGGGCTAATCAAGACCCCAGACTTTCAAAGGAGCATCTTCTTGAGGAAAAAAGCAACCTCTGATCTCTCACCAAGTCAGCAGGGTTTGGTTTCTCTCCTTGCTGCCTTCCAGCTGCACCAGGCAGAGCTTGCCAGGCCTCATTCCTCTGCCTCTGAAGACTCACTGAACAACCAGGACTGTAATCACACTGCCAAGTCTTTCATTCTTACTCCTTGCTCTCAGTAGTCTCCCCTTTTCCAAGGGGAAAAAGTTCTGAGATATCAGGAAACCTTGTGCAGAGCAGCTGAACTCCATTCCTCGCTGCTTCCCCACACTATTTCCTCTTCCTCAGGAGGCACCTTCACAGCAGCAGCTTTCATCCAGGCACGAGTCCTCAGTTTAACATCATCACCCTATAAAAAGGTCTCTACCTCAAGCTCAGAAGTGCTCCAGCTCACTCTCATAGAACAGTATATTCCCAACTCAGCCTTTCCTCAGCTTACAGCTCTCCATAAAAGCAGCATCAGCACACTACTTACACACCAGCCTTTCCCTACAAGCCCAGCTCCTTCCTTGCTACAAAACCTAGAGCAGGTGTGGCCAACTGAGCAGGGCTGGCCACCCTTAAAAGGTGCAAACACCTCCCACGTCCTACCAGTGATTACAGGGGATTTGCTTTCAGATTGCTCTAATATAGCTGCAATAAGGAGAAGGGAAAAAAGTGTATTTGGGTATGTTTTAGGCAGCCTTCTGATTCACAAGAATCAAAATTAATTTTAGAATGTTCTTTATTTGAAACTGAAAAGCTCCTTTATTTAAGAGCAGCAAAGAATCAAGAACAAACACGAACAGCTGAGCAAAAATTAGGTAGTGATGAACAAGGTGTTTTTAATTACATGGGACGGGGCTGAAGTAACCTGTTTTAGCACTTAACTAAAGAAGTATCTTCCTCTCCTTGCAATGTGAACTGTTAATATGGCATTTGCAGACGAGATGGAGAAATCATATGTTCCCTATTTAGTGTACCAAGAGTTTTGATGGGTGGCATTGGAGCAGGCTAATCCATGTGCCCCAGGCCCGGGCTGCCAGTACTGCTCATCAGCCTTCTCATGGGCAGGGCTGTATCCTCAGGGCCTCCAGACAGTGACAGTAAGGAATTATTGAGGCCACTTTGCCTCTTTCTAGGAGGTGTGGGCACACCAAAAAGGTGTGGAAAAGGCTTTGTCACTCACAGGGTCCTCGCCCAGTTGAGAGGAGTGGCACAGTCACTGCAGGCTGCCTTAAAGGCTCTTCCCAGCTGTCAGATGCAGTCAAACACCGTGCCTGCACCTCCTATCCCACTCAACAACAGCATGAGCAATAAAGGGAATGCATGTGATTTTAAAGGATTCATTTCTGCTGGAAGGTAAAACAGGGAGGCAGAATTGTAATTTATGTTTAATTATGGCACTCAAAACCAAGCTTAACTGGAGCTGATAGAAGTCTTTTTATTGACTTCACTCAGCAATGAACCAGGCTCATCCTTAGATGAATTCCTTGTTTTCCCTTCAGATCCCTTAGCAGCCTCACAGCATTAGCATGATGTGTGTGGTAGTATCTATACCTGTACATGATCAATTCATGCTGCCATTAAGGAAATGTAAATTATGAAAGGTGACAGAAGAAATTAGACTTTCTGCATGTTCCATAACACAAATCCCCTCTGTAGCATTCTGTCCTCTTTCTAGGTGAGAACAGACTTTCTCCTATGGCTGTTTTTTCCCAAAAAGTAGCTTAAACTGGCGGATCAGTGCCTAAAGTAGGACAACATCCATGAGTACCTGCATGACTTTTAAAACCCAGGCTTTCAGGGGTCATGGCAACACAAATGCTACCTGTGAATACCATCGTCCTAAACCCAAGAAAGGAAAACATTTAAGGTTTTCAGTTTGCACAAACAACCTTCCGTCATCTTGGCAACTTCATTCCATCTGGAACATCCTGTCTTCATATTTCAGAAAATACAGAATGTGGGAAGACAGGAAATATTAAGAGTTCACGAATGAATTTTTGAAAGTTCTTTGCGTCAGAATGGAAATAATTTTCCTTCCCATTCCTTTTTGCCCCCTCTGCCACCACATGCTACAGTATTTTCCATCTCATTGCGCTTTGTGTTTGACCTCTTGGTGAAAGTCAGGAAACATCATCCACCTAATTGTGAGCACCTGCACAGCTGCAGGTGTGAGGGGAAACACCTCATTGAGTGGGTCAAGGAACTCTCTGCTGATTTACAATATTAACACCCATCACATCCAGAAAAAGCAGCCTGTGTTCATTGTTAATGCAGTGGTAGAGGGACATGGCAGAAATGCTACTCGTGGTAGTAAAGGTGGTTATGGCTGCTTCATTTTTGAGAAAGGAGGTAATCTTTAGCTTCGGGACTGTCTGGTCTGTATTGTCAGCAAACTTTGTTCTCTTTCAAAATCTTCCACTTTTCTGCCTCGACCTAGACCAAGGAGAGCGCGCACACACGTTCACTCTGAGTGCATGGGACACGCTGCACTGCCTTCGGCAGGACTGACCACGCACACCATGTGCTGCCTATAGTGCATTTGCAGGGCTTTTTCTGTTTAACTTTAAACTGGACTCATATGAGACTCTCCCCAGCCAGACACCTCATTAAAGCTGACAGATTTACAATCCCCAGCTTGCAGTTTCTGGACCGTGGGTGGCCTTGGCCTTGGCCAACTTGCGAAATTTTGCATGCCACCATTTTCCAGTTGTAGAGTAGGAAGAAGAAGAATCCTCCTTACCTCCCATACACAGCCTTGCTGCTCAGAGTAAAGCATTAATATTTCAAAGAGGACCTGCCTGTTACGACATGCCCCTCCACTGACTGTAACAATGGAACCCCAACCACAGCTGGGGCTCCTAATAAAAATAAATTAGTGCTGCTGCTGTAAAAACAAATAAATAACACTAATAACTTCAGGAGAATTCTGTCAACACAGATGATGGGCAGGGCTGTCACAGTATTTATTTACTACGTTTCCAGAACTTTGCTGTTGACCTTTTACCTTCTAGAAACAGCCATGCTACAGAAACCTCCCTGAAGAACAGTCTCTGTCTCCCCACACAAACAGCTGAGAACCCTCTGGAGAGCTGCTAGTGAGATATATGCACTGTCTGTCAGTGGTGAAGGAGTCAATTCAACCCCACGATTCAAACAAATGCACTTTAAGAGCATCTAATGTTTACATTGGCTTTGTGTCTGCAACGCTATTTTGAGAATGGTCTGCCTAAGGCATTTTTCTCATTTCCAGACTGAAAAGTACTTTAATGGGGCCATGCCTGCAATGGTTTAGTTCCTGTGTTGGGCTCCTTGCCGAGGCTTCCACCTGCTTGTTTAATGGCAGAGCTTTTCGACTGCTCTGCACGGGGTGATATCTGGACTTTAAGGACTCTGCAGTGATGGTGCTGCCTGGTATCATGTGCTGCACCTTCCTCCTGTCCCCAGGCTGAGAGCAATCAGAGCTAGGCAGAGCAGGGAAGGAGTAAGAAAAAGCAATATTTACACAGTAAACTTTCCAAGCATGCAAGAGAGAATGGCTTGCAGATGTATATGTTTAAATGACATTTACACTCCCATTGTTTCCTTTAACTTGGTGCTCATCTTACTCTGGGCTTCTTCAGATGAAAAAACCAATACTGCTGAGAGCTGTGTTCTTAGTGAGAAATAACACCCTTCCCCGTCCCTCTCAGATGTACTAATTGCTCAGGGAAAAAAAAAAATCAGTATTGTGGAATTGTGTGTTTAGTGGGGAGGTCTCCCTTAGATATATGAGCTTAAGTCAGTTGGGTCCTTTTCAGCCAGAAGACTTCATGTACTCCGTACAGGGGTTCAGAGCAGAACATTTTAGATCACTCACTCCAAGGCTCCAGAGGGAAGGACAAAAGGAAGGAAGTCTCAACATGATGTAATATTCAGGCCCATTTTCCTCTCAGCAAAGGCATACAGCTGAACCAAACCTTCTAGTATTTCTTTTCTAAACCGAGGGTCCAAGATTTCTACACTCTTTTCTTCCTCAGTAATCTTGGTCACATCTAATGGTCTAGGCTAGGCAATGAAAAACAGCATCTTACAGTTCTGGCAGTCAGCAGACAAAATAAAAGCAATTAACTTCTTCAATTGTTGACTGCTTATTTTTGGAATACCTCTGTGGATATGGGACATTGCAGTTACATTAAGTCACATCACCCTGACAGTGGGTCAAGCACCAGGGATCAGCACTGCAGGCAGCAATAGCTCATTACTGGAAGCCAATGCTGGAGTTAAGCACTATTTTCTTCCACATGTGCAGCCAGGAGGGCAAGGGGAAATGCCACCAGACACTTTCAGTTTCCTCTGTGTTAGTGCTTTCGTTCTGCACAAATACCTCATGTGTGAGGGCTGACAATCAGCAAGTTGATCAACACTTGAGCAAAGGTCACTGGGAAAACATAATGCTACCTTTTCCATAAATAATTAGGATGTTGTACAGCCACTCAAAGTCCAGTCTATCACTCACCCAAGCCAAGGACTACAGAGACTTTCGCAGGCTTTGCAGCACTCTTACCATTTGTTAACATCTCCACAGAAAAATTCTATTTAATTTGCCCAGTGGTCTCTTCCCAGATGCAATGATACTTTGGCATCCCACTCTGCAACATCTCTATTTCTGATTTTCTGTCTTGGAAATTGGTTTTGTGGTTGAACCACATTTTTTTTTCACTTCCTGTGATTGACATATGATCTGAGCTTGGCTAGAGGAAAGGGACATTCTGCATAACACATCATCAAGAGAAAACCTGCCCTGGACAAGGAATTTGTATGGACTTGGTCTGACTGGTAAAGAAGGTCAGAATGAAAACAGACAACATGTAGAGAAACAGCCCTATGAGATTAATGAAGGCAGGAAGAGAAATCAGATGTCTATTGCAATGTAGTCCTCAGTCTGGGGTACTCTGCGCTCCTTGGGGCTTTGCTGAACTGACAGTCTGCACACCAACCCCATCTGAAATACCTTGTCACCCCAGGGGTCACCTGGGGGCTGCCCTGCCACAGAAGATAACAAGTCCCAGCCCACAGTCCTGCTCAGGCTCCAGCTGAAGTGTGAAATAAGGGCTGAGGTGTCTCCTCCCAAGGTGACACATGGGGTCTGTCTGTCCTGAGACGGAGGGTGAGTGAATCTGCTGATATTTCTAGTAACCCAGCTCCTGATGCAGTCTGCTCCTCTTGGTGCCATGCTGAAATCATTGCAGAATTACATCATAGAAATCCAGAAGTACTGATTAAGTACATGTTGGTGCATGATTACAAACCAAAATATGACCAGGACCTGTAAAGTCATTCCTTTCACAGCTGAGGAAGCTTTTTATTACTCTAATTCAAAATCAGTATCACACCATGTGGATCTGAATTACACAGTGCCAGTGAGGGAAGAATTGTGCCCTCTGAACCCAGCAGACCTAACCAGGATTCTTCAGGATTGCTTTTAGTATACTTTTTTTTTCAGATACCTTTGCAAAATAGCGAGTACCTGGTACAGAGAAGGCAATAATATGCTGAGAATCAAGTTAAATCATTTCTGTGAAGAACTTTCATAGGAATGTATTTAATAAGCATCAGGAGTGAAAGATCACACTGGATTCACTGCAGATCAGTATTTCTGCACACACGTGAACTGCTGAAAGTACAGTGCACAACCCAACTGTGTAACACAGCAGAAAACCAGCACCACTTGGTTCATTTTACAAATTCCAAGTGTTATTCTTCACCAAAACCTTCTTCTTCTTCTTTTTTTCTTTTTAAACGAAACTGTCATTCACTACAGGACTGAATGGAAATGATCAAACTGCAGTCACTGGAAAGACTTCTGTACATGTTGGATTGGATTCTACGGGAGTAGCTTGAAGCAAATGTTTATATATACTTCCAGTGAGTTTATTTTCTTAGGGTGAATGAAAATAGAAACTTCTTGGAGCAGGGAATGGAGCAAATCAGCTTTCCACGGAAACCACAACTGAGAAGAATTTGATAACAGCTCAGAATAAGGAGTACTATGATATTTTAGTTTCACTAGAAACTTATCTTCCTTCAGAAATTTCTCGCACCTTATATACTTAAAACTGGTTACCCACAGGTTGCCTTCATGTGAGCACTCTGAAATACTGATTTTAGCAGAGGTATTTTGATGTTTTACCAGCATCTTGGGAAACCGAGTCTGAGCTATTTTAGGCAGAAGTCAAAGCCACTTCATTTCCAATGCCTCAAGAAATAACAGAGCAGCCAATTATTTCCCTCTCCCTCTTATAGCACATATGAAATTAGCAATATCACGCAATCACATGTCAAAGCCACAAAACCACTTTCTAAATAGGTTCAATATTTAGCCAAGACTGCAAACATACCAGAATAAAGGAAGCTCAAGAGGAGTCATGCTATGTCCAGCACTTTGCCCAGTTTCAATAATTCCATCATGTCCACACAGAAAACAGGCAGGTATCGTGTGCTGTTGGCTGATGAGGACTAAAAGATATGTCCTGTGAGGCTTCAAGGCTTGATATAGAAGTTTTAGCGTTCTTTCCTAAACCTAAAACATCTTTTCACTCTTCCCTTTAAGGCACACTACAGCATCCTTGCTCAGCTCTTAACAGTCCGTCCCTGACAAAAGGAACCAGGAAAGAAACTGGACAATCACTAGACCAAACCCTGTTGTTTTCTTCCACTGAAGAGTTTCAAGCATTTGGGTTTCCTCGCTGAGAGGGACGCAAAGAGAGAGCTCTACCTTGGCAGAAGAGAGAGACATCAGCAGGAACATGAAATGGGGCAATTTGGATTGGCCAAAAAACCAATGTCATCAGATGGACGTGAGAAACCTCCAGTGCAGAGTGAAAATTTGAGAAATAAGAAAATGTCATTGAAATCAGTTTATTTTAAATAAATAAAATTTATTTCACCTAAGACTGTAGAACACCTGGTGCAAATGTCTCAGTTTCTGTTACCTCTGTAACAACTCTGAATCTTGCTCTCACAGACTCCTTTCAGGAAGGGAATGTAAAACGCCTACATGGCCAGTCACTCCCAAACTTTTCATTTGGTTCTCACTGAGAGGATGCAAAGTGCCCAGGGAAGTGAGTCCCAAACACAGATGGGACCCATAAGAGTGACTGGAATCCAAGGAGTAACAAATTAGAAAACACCCCAAAGAATTATTTCTCCTATTGAAAAATAAGCAGTAATGTAATAAGAATTACATTCTTATTATTCCACAGGAAAAAAATTGATTGCCACAGAATTCTCACAAGGAAAAAAAAATTACATCCAAATACTTTTTTGGATGTCAATATCCATGTTGGTAAATAAATCAATCCCTTCTACGGTTGAAGGTGAATAGCTCTGGGTGTCTTACAGCATCTGCATTGCTAAAAGCTGCTTTTCTTGCCAGACCTCAGCACTCATAAAACAGTGCAGTATCAGAGCAGCCCCTGCAGTGCAATTCAGACACCAATCAGGTCCTGGGGGAGAGAATAAAACAGGAGAGGCTTGGAACTATGGGTCCCATGGGACAACACCACAAAACAGATGCAGAGATTTATTTCTGTTGGAACAAAATCCCATTTTCTGATGGGGAAAGATTTGGTCTGGATTGTCTTTTCTGGCCTCATTTATTGTTTGAGTACCAAGTTACAGGAGGAATCACATTCATTTGTTTTAATACATCAGAAGCAAAAGGCAATGCACCATTGGTCTAGTTTCATTTCATCTGTTTAAGAAAACTTTTTGTACTGTCAATAAAGTATCAAGTCTTGATTTGTGCCAAGCTCATAATAAAATTGCAGACCAACAACACTTCTGTTTGGAAATAAGGCCAAAGGTGGGAATGACAGGCATGAAAAGACACATCCACAAAGTCAAGACCATGACTTGAAAAGCAAAATAATAAGTTAACAGCCCTGAAACCACAGCTCTCCATGACTTGTGCACAGTGTGTGGAAGGACAGACTGGTTTTGACTAAAACTGCCTCACTCTGCCAAGGAGTTACTTCTCATGAAAACTCCTCAGAGCTTTTCAACCCACAAAAAAAAAACTTCCATTATATTATCTTTTCATTCAGTTTTGGAACTGAGACAAACAGCAGTTTGTCAGGTTTTTTCAAGATGGAAATTCTGGGGAAAGTTGCTCAGCTCTTTTTGTCAGCTGTCATGGAAGATAAATGATTGTCTAAGAAGAAGTATGCCAGGGCTTCCTCCGGGGTGCTTTGGCTGAGATCAGCTTGAGGATTGTCCTCCTACCAGGCACTGTCACAAAGCACCTTTGTGATTTCTGCTGGACAGCTCCAGAGGGCCGGCAAGGAGAGAGGCAAAACTGGGAAAGGTGGAAACAGTGGTACAGATCCACACATAGCCAGTTCTGCTGCTGCTAACTATGACAACACTGAGGAAACTCCTCTGTTTCCATGAGATCCTATAATGGCTGTGCAGCTTCCATAGGGTCAGGCAGAATTCTGCAAACAGGCTTTAAAAAGTTCAAGTTGTTCCATGCATGCAGGTCACAGCCTTTGTAATTTGTTCATTTATTTTATAGTAAACAATACGTTTTCTCAGTTATTTACCAACAGTTGCAGAAGCTGCTTCTCTGTGCTCCCCTGCCTGAAGATCAGGAGAGGTCATCACATATTTCTCACAGATTTTCTTCCTGGATTATCTGTAACACTCTGTGTAAAGGCTTCCTTTGCTAAAAAATGACCATACAAATAGACAGCACAGAGGTGGTTTTATCAGTCCATACTGCACATCCCTAGAGGAAATAACCAGATGCTTTTTCACTGGGATTCAGTGAAGGAAAACCGTTCCCAGAAGCTTCACACAGCAGACTGGATACTCACACAGCAGACTGGATACTGATATCCAGACTGGATACTGGATACAGATCCTGTGCCCGCCATGCACACCAGAAGTTCTGCCATCAGAGTAGGCAATTCCTCTGTGTGAAAAACAGCAGGAAAAGGACACCAAAATCACTTGGACTTTGGGTGTGGTTCAGCTCCAGAAACTGCTGTGTTCAAATTTGCCTTCTCCAGGGTATTAACCTGCCACCTGATCAGCAGCTGCTCCAGCTGAGAGGAGGATCATCTCAATTTATACAGGGCATAGGGAGACACGTCTAGGAAAACACAGGCATGGCCAAAACTGCACATGCAGAAAGGGACTTCCTTATTCCATTTCTCCCAACCAAAGATATCCCCAGTGTCAGCAAGCTGAATACTTTCTTATTCACATTGGGGACCTTCCTTAGACCTTTCTGCCTTCTTCAAAATGATTCTTCTTTCCCTTGTTGACAAACCCTTTTCTGAGGTTGTTTTTCAGCTGTGGAAGGAGCAACGAGATTTACTTGTTTAACAGCACTGTACACACACAACACCCCAAGCCATCTGCACAGTTCCCCTTCTCTCCTTGAGATCTCCTTCAAAGTAGCCCAGGGTACTGGGCTACTCACCATCACAGGGTACCTTGAGGAGAAGCCGAGATTCCACTTGCAAAGCAGGATGTAAATATGGGAGGAGCAAAGCACGGCACCACTCTGTAACATCCTGGCTAACACTACAATACTCTGGATAACACGACTGTTCTCCTTAACCATCCCCCTCTACATCCACATCACAGCCATCTCTTTCAAAGAGCAGAGTTTAAACACAGCTGCTGGGTCTGTCCTTAGGCCAAGAGGCTACATCTGGCAGAGCAGCTCTACATGTCTCTGATTTGGGCATTCCCGAAATAATGTCATCTCCTCTTGGCCTCTGTTCCTGTCACCACCCGCGTGCAAAAACTCTGCTGTTTCCGTGTAACTCACAAGGAATCCTGGTATCAACTTCTCTTGTGATCATCACTCAGAACCAGGAATCCAGGCCATTCCGGCATCCAGCCTGGAAACTGACTTGTTACTAGTGTCTGATCCAACTTCAGAAATAACTTTTGGTCTCTACCGTAAGTCCCAGGACTATTTTTCGAAGGATTATTTCCTTTACCCACCCACTTGCATGCTGAGAATCTAACATTCCTTCCTATCAAAATCTGGGCTGGGCTCATAACCTTCCAAACAAATCATCTCCAAGCTCCTACTAATCATTTATTTTTCATCTCTACCATAGAAATTAGCCCTCCCTGGTAATTTGAACCTGGATGACACAGAAATTTTGAATAGATTTAATTTCATTTTCGCTCAGCAAGTGTCCTGTCCATGGCTGGTGAGAAGATGGGTGAGTTTTTCCAAAGTGCAAGATGTTACATACTCTTGTACTTATTTAAATGTGTACATCCACTGATGATGCCATTTTCCCAAGGTAGAAGGCCCCTGAGTATTTATTTTTCAGTCACAGATGTCCCAACTATTTGCATGGAACATACATTGTAGCAGGATGATCTCTTGGCATAACTAGTGACACTGATTATATTTAACTATTTTTTCCAGTTCTTCCTGGTGACCTAAATAGCTCCAAGCTGAAGATTTCACATGAAAAATGCAGGATGTACTTCACATAACCCTGTGAAAACATGATGCCAGTGTCTGGCTGCATATCCAACTTGCCATTCCCTGAAATCACTAGAAGAGTGTGACAGGAGTACCCCAGCCCTCTAGGCAAGTCATCACACGACAAATTAAATCCTCGTCTAGGGCAGAGAGCCACTAGGGAGGTTAAACTATTCAGACTGCTTTATGGATATTTCCTGCCTCCTTCCTCACAAACTGACGTGAGGGCTTTAACAAGGCTGAAGCTCTGGTGCAAAGATGAGACCTTATCCTACACAAGAAATACGCTCAGAGTTCTATTGTATTCCAAGCCTTCACTGTATTCAGTTGCCATGATTCCACCTTCCCATCCTATGCAGTAGCTCAGACACACTATTCCTCATCTCCAGGAAATCCAAAGGATATTGTAGAGCATGGATTTGTTGGCTGTCTCTCTTCCCAGCTCCTTCTGTAATACTGACACATTTTCAGCATTATTTCTGCCAGGGCTGTCACTCCCCAGCACAGGTCATCCTGTGCTAAGCACTGCCACACTCACTCAGAGTCTCTGGAAAACATTCACAATCCTGAACTCAACTTACTGAACTCATATATGCATCTCTTGAGTGACTCTAATGTTAAATTTCTTACAGTCGTCTTTCAGTCCCTTTTTTGGCATTCCTGAAATACATCAATGTACTGACACTAGAACTTACTCCTCAGTAGGGCAAACACTTTGAGTAGATGACAGCACTGGCCAGACACAGTTGGCTTTGTACTTCCCATAAGATGCAAAGGGTTTCCCAGTTTAACTATGAACAATACGATGATACCCTTTCCTACCCTTCCAAATCAATCCCTGCCTTGAGAAGATCAGCAATCAGTTCCTCTGATCAGGTTAATACTTCAAACTGTTAATATTACCCTAACCATTACACTATCTAAAATTGCAAACCTATCTTGTCTTGTTGGTCTTTATCAGAGGGTACGGATAATTATCCAACTTGCATTTAGTACCTGCAGTCCCTTACTGCCTAGGAGATTTTATTCAGTCTCAAGATCACGAAAAAGTGAGGTTTTTTACTTTTTTACTAAAAGTATGAGGTTTTGCTCAAGACGAAATTCCTAATGCTTTGGGCCACATCCACTTCCCCTTCTGCCAGCAATTGTCTTTGAATTCTTACATTATTATCTCCACAAACTGAACTACACCTCTAGGACATTTCTAAAAGGAAAATATTCATCTCATCTATTTTAGCTCCACCACAGCCAGAGGGGCATGGCCCAATGTCTGCAGCAGCACTCCCTGCAGAGGCTATTTGCAAGATGTATCCCTTCCATGCCAACACACAAACCCACATCCTGGACTCCTGGTGGACTGCTTCCTCACAGCCTTCCCATTCCTACACCCAGCTCTGGCCTGCAGCTGCTCCTTGCTAGTCCCTGCTGGCCTTCCCTGCCTCACTCCAGCAAGTGGGAGGTGGCAGGAGGAGCAGCTGGCCAGGCAGCCACAAGGCCGCTGCTGCTGTTAGCACAGAGAGCATCAGCCTGTCAGGCCCCAGGGAGGCTGGCACAGCCAGGGGCAGTGACAGTGTCTGAGAATGAAAAGTCATCTCACCCCCTGCCAAGCTTCCTGTGACTCTTCTGGAGGTGATCCAGATGCTGCCACAGCCCTTGCATAGTTCCCCATGAGCCAGTTACTGTCCCAACGTGGTGCTTCAGTGCTAAATCCCCATCCCATGCCAAGACTGCCTGAGCAGATTGTTCCACAAGCACGAGCTTTGCAACCCACACCCCACTGTGACTTCTCAGCTGCAACCACAGGCAGAGGTCACAAGCCATTGTACACAGCCACCTTCCCCAGGGATCTGTCTCATTCCTGGAATCACTGTCAGAGCATCTCTGGGTTAGGTCACAGCAGTTCAGTATGGCCAGCCTGAACAGGAGGGCACAATTTCAAGTGGACTAGAGAAAAGATGAGGAGGTGCTCTGGAAAGTGGTTGGTCCCAGTCATGAGCGCTTGGCAGGGTGTCAGGCTCCAGACCTGTGTCACAGCTTTGTGGTCAGGGCTGTGCCCCAGACAGACTGGTCAGAACATCAGAGGGTCACTTAGCTACTGTTCCCATTTGCACAGAAACACAAAATACACTCACTAACCCATCTGCCAACACTTGTGCTGGGCTGCTGGCAGCGCTGCCCTGTGCCACATCAGGGCCACTGCTTGTGGAATCGCCTGCCAACGTGGTCCATGCTGCTCCTCTCCTGACAAACCAGCTGTTCCTCTCAGGCAGCCATTTGTTGTGGCATTTGGTGCTGCTCTGTCAGGTGTCTGCTTGCACAGATATCACACATTGACCCGAACTGCAACAGCTCATAGAGTCTGTGAGACTTTTCAGCACTAAAATTCTGCCACCCGCATTATCCAAATTAGTTGTAAAATAGCTTCTCTCCCACACCACAGAGCTGGAATACAAATCTGCTCAAAACATCACCCAAACCCTGGGAATTGCTGTCTGGCATCCTGGAGTGGAACCTCGATCCAAGTCAGAATTGGAAGCCACTTTGAAGCTGACCTGCTCTGAGCAAGAGGTTTGACCAGATGACTTCCAGAAGACCCCCTGCAGTCAACACTATCCTGTTGGGTAGACAAGAGAGGGGAAGGTCCAACTCTCATCTCTATTTCTGCTCCCAAGCAGATACACCCATATGAGCACCAGGTTGGAAAAGACAACATAGTTTTACTCCTGTGGTTGACAGTGCAGCTTCCACATGATACTTCTGCCTCCATTTGGCCAAGAAGATGCAAACTCACCTGCCTGTGCTCCAGGAGTTGTGAGCAAGCACATAAACCCTCTCTTAGCAGTTGGACAGAACTGCTTCTTTAGGATAAATGATATTTCACCGTCAACCTTTTTGTTTAAACAGGTGTTTGCATCACAAATTGTCATTTACCTCTGGAAAACAAAAACTTTCACTTCAATTCTGACAGAAGTGCAACTTCTGGCTGGTTTTGCTCAAAATTAAGTGTAAAAATCGGAAACTGATTGAAACATCTTTGAAGCTGTTCTGGCTTGGAAAAAAATCAGAATCTCCAAATTATATTTTCCTCAAAAATTCCTGTCTTGTCCTCTTCTTAATTGATTAGGGTTTTTTAGCTATTTTTTATTAGTACTATAAAGAAAACAAGCATGAGCTGTCTCTCCTTCGTATTAACCTGGAGCCCACTGAAGATCATATCATCCTTCCACTACCTGAAGGGAGCCTACAAGAAACATGGAGAGAGACTATTTACAAGAACAGAGAGGAATGGATTCAAACTAAAAGAGAGTAGGTTTAGATCAGATATTAGGAAAAAGTTCTTCCCTGTGAAGGTGGTGAGGCCCTGGCACAGGGTGCCCAGAGAAGCGGTGGCTGCCCCATCCCTGGAAGTGTCCAAGGCCAGGTTGGACGGGGCTTGGAACAACCTGGGATAGTGGAAGGTGCCCCTGCCCATGGCAGGGGGTTAGAACGAGATGGTTTTTAAGGTCCCTTCCAATCCGAACTTTTCTATTATTCTGTGATTCTGTAATTAGAGAACCTGCCTGGAAGCTTAGCGGGTTCACTTCAAGAGGTAACTTTTGAGTTGGCTTTGCCAAAAATACATGGGGATGGTAAAGGAATCTGCCAGGTAAGTTTGTCAGGGACATTTGAACCTCAGGCAATGCACAGGGTAGGTGTGAAGAAAGAGCAGCAGATACACATCATGCTTTATGGTGATGGAGCTGAGTGAAGAGGTTTTAATTGCTACCGTGCTTGAGAAAACTGAGCCTTCTCCAAAACCAGTGGTAAGCCTGGAGAGGATTTCACTTGTTCTTTTCTTAAATTACATTGCTGCCAGTTGATACAGTTTTCTCAGAACTTAAATATCAAAGGAAAACATGTTCCTGTCAATGCAGTAAAAAGCCATATTTAAAAGAATCAAGGCTTGATGTTCTGTGTTCTCACTTCTGCAAAAATCTGAGTGACTTCAATGGTATTTTCAATTGAATAAAGAACACAAACTAAAGCCCAACATTATTTGTGTGTGGATTTTCCCCATAAACTTTTTGTTTGTTTTAAAGCAGTTGTTAAATCTATAAGATATTTGATTGATTAAAACTCACTTCTCAACAGCAAATAGTTTTAACAATCTTATTCTTATAACCTTGTTTGTTAGCTGAAGAATAAGATGAAACAAAAAAATCTTGTGACAGGCCAAGGGGAAAGGCACAAATGGAATGGGATATAAAAGTCCACTAACACATTAAAGATGTATCAAAGAATGTGATAGAACATATCTGTGGTCAGTTGAAGATGCTTTGAGTGGAGATAATTTCCCTGAATTATTATCTGATAACATTCTTCATCCCAGTACACAAAGCTCAAAGTTAGGATTCAGATTATTTTTTTTTCCCTGCAAAGGCAAAACATTTCCAGACCTTTTAACAACATTCAGCTTGGTTTTTCAAAGGAGTACAAACAACCAATATGGATGGAACAGGGGGATCAAGACTAGAACCACAAAAAGGATGTAGGCAATTAACTTCCATTTGACCTAAATTTTGTGTCAAAATTCATGGTCAGATGACAGCTCATCCCACAGGTTTGTAACACACTGTTACCAGCTCCTCTGTGTGTCCAAACGTGTGTTGGCAACGTGAGTAGTCATGACAGTGACTCGCAGGACGTGTTGCTCACAACTGAGACTGAGCTGGGCTATTTCTTCTTGGAAAATGCAACCAGAGAGGCTTTAATAGCCACACTTGAAACAGGGACACCAAAAAAAGGGGCACAGTTGGCAGAAGACTAAAAAGACCAAAGTTAGTGTAGAAAAAGCTGATTATTCATATCATCAGAGCTGCTGCCTTCACTGTCTGTGAAATACACTATTGTCCATCATCAGGCAGTTACTGCCTTGAAGTTCCTACAGTTTTCCTGTGCTCTTTTCCCTTTCCACCATGAAGGCTTTCTTTCAATGTCAAACACCAAAAAAGCTGTGAGGAGAGAAAACTTGCAGCGGGTCACTTCAGTTCCCTGGTTTGTGCAGCAAACCTCCACCTTTGAAAGGTAACCTGCTGTCCCCTGGCAGCCATGGAGCTGATTCGGGATCAGTCTCCCATTTGTATCATGATGGAGTTGAAAATGAGAGTTGGTATCACGGGCATCAGCCACAAAGTTGAGCACATCAGAAGCACTCAGGGGAGAGTTCCTGCTCTAGAGGAGCAGTTCTTGTCTTTCTCTGGCAGTACAATCACTAAGGAAAAGTCACAAGGTCAGACACCTCCTATGCTAGAATCAGTAGATTAATGTTGCTGTCACAAGGGGAAAATGGGACTCAGCATCCCACCAGGAAACCTCTACATCTCAGCAGGAATGAGCAGCTGCTAGTTTGGCCTTTGGTCTCAATTTTATTGCCAAACATATAAAAAGAAATGTTCCAATCTTTTATTCCTTTTTTCCCCCAGCTGCTGACTCAAGTAACTTCCACCACCACTATCCCCTTTTTGCTATCCTATAAAGCTCTACACAGATAATAGCCTGATCTATAAAGCGAGGGCAACCCCCCCAGTCACCCAAGTATCTTAAGAACAGGACATTCAATACATTCAGCCCAGATTTAGTGAATTACGTTTTCATAGGAAGAACTGAGTTTAAAGCAGACAGTGCAGGACAACAGCTGCACTAATGAAATCTTTAGTTACACCAGATGTCAGCTATGAAATGTAAAGGAGAGACACTTGCATCTTATTTTTTTTTCTTCTTTTCTCTGTTATCTGTGCCCTGCATTTTATTGTTTAAATGAAATTTCTGAATCATCAGGAGATTTTTGTGGTTGTATAATGGCTGGAGCCTGTTCTTACCACCCTTGAATTTCACTGCAGGCATCTGGCATGAGCAGCAGAGCTCTGGAAGAAGTCTTCTGGGTTTAAGACCACCAAAGAGACACAGGCTGTAAAAGAGACACAACTACAGCTGGAGACCAGTGAAAAGGAAATATTATTAGTGGACATTTGTGAAGTCCTTTTTCTTTGGTCTGACTGTAAACCAGTATCAAACCTACTTAAGTAATGAAGATTTCAAAGTTCAGCTTCAATAAAACCAGCTTTTCCTTGGTTGCATTTAGGACAGAGAGGATCATGGAGAAAAGACCCAAGTTAGGAGGGTTCAATACGTTGTTCAAGTGTGAACAGTGTTTCTGCAGTCAGCAGAACAAGCAAGTTGCAATGGATAGGTTTCATTGGAGACACTTTTTTGGTGGCTTAGTTTGAAGTAAGTGAGAAGAAGCACAAAAGAGGTACAAACACAGGGGTATTCTCATTCCAGACTGAACAGAGAAACAGTAACTGTCCAAAGGAATAACAACACATTTCATTGCAGACACATAACCCAGCCAGAAGTGCAAATCCAAATAAGGTGCTTAAAAAATGTTTGTGAAACATTTGGAGGAGATGGCCAGAATATTTTTCACAGAGCTTTCCTTCATAAAAGGATACAATTCTGTTAAATGTTCCACAGAAAGAGATTTTGATGGTAATGTTCCTAACATGGAGGAGGGCTCTCTAGTCCCTTTCAGGAAAAAAGAATTTGATCAAAAACTTTGGTTTCTCAATTTGAAACAGAAGTCATTGTGTTTTGTGAAAGCACATGAAAGAGCCACTGGTTTGCATGAACTTGTCTTCATTCCAAGGCAGAATAAAGAGAAATTTCAGATACCTGGAAATTCTCATGAGATGGAGGTGTCATTGCTGGGACAAAGAAGAAATAACTCTTGAGAGCAAAACCACACCCCACCCCACTACAGCCTGCAAGGAGGAACCCCATGGAATCCCTACTACTTCCCAGCCAACTTTACAGTTTACCAGCTCCTTTCACAAATTCACTGGGACTGATTTGTGTTTTGGTGAAATGCACAGTCATGCCCACGCAGGTGAGAGAAGGAAGAAATACACTTTACTTCTTTTTCCCAATAAAAAATTCATTTTGGAAAAAAAAAAACGGATAAAAAAGAAAAATCAACTTACAGAGGCTGCTGCAGTACTTCAAAAGAATGGCAATGTAGGCTTATTGGTCGAAACTATATATATTTTTTTTTACTAGAATATTTCAGTCTAGATGTAGCTATTGGCTCCAGAAAGGGATACAGGTGTGCTTTTTAAAGACCACTAATACCCAGTACATCAAAATAGTGATTTGCACAGGTTTTTTTAAACTTGGAAGCCTTCATCTATGCTAAAAGGCAGCACTACAAATTCATCTCATATGAGAAACAGCACAATAAAATAGATAGAGGAGGGTCACAGATGAATTATTCCTCTACAGGAAATTTGAGTGATCCTAAGATTAAGAAAATAAAGTCCAACATCTTAGAAAAGGAGAGTACTCTCAAACAGATTTAAAAAAAAAAAGTCCTCAAATGAAAACCATGTTGATAATAAGTAGCATGCTGGTGCAAATACTCTGCCTAACTTCTTCTGTGCAATTAAAGACTGTGTTGAAAAGCAAACTTCTGCTTTGCAAAAGACAGATAATTTAGACCATGCTTCTGCATCCACATTCCAGAGTCTTTGGCTTCTCCATGAGAATGTGAATGAGGAACAGCAACTGCAGAGGCAACTGTGGCAGTAGTTGTACTGATGGATGCCTGGCCATGAGAAGCCCATTGAGTCCTCCACCTCTCTAAATCCAGGCCTTTGACCCAAGGGAAGAATGCAAAGATCCCTCTGGGGCCTGGCTGTAAATATCACCCAAACATTCGCAAATACTTTTTCAAACACTGTTTTAAAAAACCTTCCATATTCTAAACTTATATGGGACAGCACTGGGTCTCAGCTCCAGTTCTCTAATCCTTAACATTTTGACTAGCAAAAGTTCTAATCCTGCACCAAAATGTAGTGTCCAGAAAGTTTTAAGCATTTAAGTTTTATATGTTCTTACAGTTTACTTAGGATTAATGTAAGCATCGCTTCTTATAAACATTTACATACTTTGGCTCTGCTAATAAAGTGTATCCTCACTCTTTTTTTTTTTTATTGGGGAGCTATAAATTTGTAGAGAGAGAAAAAGCCTACAACAACAATGGGGGTAGCGTGGCCCAAGCCAAAGGAAATTCATATATGAGGAAACAATGGGAAGTTGGCAAAAACAACATGAAGAAAAAAGGGAAGTTTATTGGATACACGCAAAGAAAAGACCACCCTATGTGTGTGGTATATATTTGTGCTAAGTCTCACATCTTTTCTGTGATATTTTTTTTTACAAGGTTCTAAGCTGTTTTTTATGAGATGAATAAAACACACAAGAGCGAAGTCTCCAGCAGTTAAAGGGCAGTAGTAGATGTCTCTGCTATGCATTTGCTTCTAATAGAATTCCCATTCGCTTTCCTTGAGCAAATCAAAATCGTTGTTGGAAAAAGTTCTTTGAAAACCAATGACCCAAATTATTCTTTCCCAAAGGAAAGAGGTATTCAAAGCTTGGAAATCTGCCTCCAAACATACATGCACAAAATGCAGTGTTGAGCAAACGAAGTGCACAATAGTTCCTGACCGGATCCTGTATGATCTTGAGGCTCAAACTGAGAGACTTCAAAGGGCCTCCAGCAGAAACATGCTCAAAATCCCACACTGCCTGCACCATCCCATGGGAGTTTGCTCAGTTTACCTTGGAGGTGCAACATACTCCCTCATTTGAATCCAGGTAATTGATTTTATGTCTTGTCAGCCATTTTGAAATCATGTTCCCTCAATATTAGTGAGAGGCCTAGCTCTTGTCTTGTTCTCTTCTCTAATTTGAATCACCAGTTACATTCTCCAGCCCAACTTCTGTATTTTTCTCCTCTTCTGTTTTGCTCTTCTGCTCTCCCCTCTCTGTGAGGGCAGCTTTAAGTTATGCACGTGGTGACGTTCTTCTAAGGATGTGGTAAATCCAACAGGCTTTGGTTACTTCTTGTAAGGCCTCGAAACTTGTCAGTGGTGAGGGAAGGATGCTGGCCTCCAATGTGTGGGAGAAATGACTAAAATTAAGCACATGACAAAAATTAGCAGAAGAGAAAAGGAAGCTTCAACACATGGAAGGAATTTTGGTAGAACAAATAAGATTTGCTGGACCCTTCTCATATGATTCAATGATTCTGTTGTTACACTGCAAGTTGCAGTAATGGAAAACAGAACAACAGTTAGAAGGTGGGAGGTAAACTGAAAACAAAACAATATGTTACCTTGAAATGCAGGAGAGGTGAGGGTTACAGGTTTATGGTGCATTCAAAAGCATCACTCATTTGTCAAGATAAAATCCATCTTAAAACCCTTTCATTCTCATTTTCTTACATTTAAGGTATTAGCAGAATTCTGCATTTTACAAAGTAATCCGAGATTTACTCAGAAGAAAGGGTTGCTGTCCCTCTTTGTCCATGAATCTTCATATTCACAGAGTCTGAGCAGAAATTCAACTTAGGCAAATATCTACAACAGGTTCAGGGTGCTGTAAACTCTGCTCACGCATGGTTATGAAGAAAGCATGTCACCACATTTCCTGACAGGAGGGTCTCAGCTATGAATGCAGCTTTAATTCTCTACAGCAGGGTTCATTAGCTTTCATTTTACTACATTTGTACCACTTCACAGTTTACATTTCACACCACTGTGTTAGGAATCCTTCAATATTTGTGGTTCTTGTAGAAAAGATTTGGCTCTGCCAGTCAAAGACACTAAACTGCCATCAGACCTCTCACCTTAAAGGCAAAGATCTCTAATTGTGATAGGAGGAAAAATTTAAAAAATCATCGAGAACTGAAGATACAGGCACTAACTGGGCACTGGGGAAAGCTTGGTGTTTCTCTTATGAGGGATCCTAAATGCATCCAGTTCCAAAAAGATTAAAACAACACAGAATGAGCCACCTTCAAGTGAAATGGATGAGAAATCAAATTAAATAATTCAGTGGTAATACTATGGTTTTATCTTTTTTAATATTTAGGCTGGCACTGCTATTTAGTGAGCCTGGGAAGACATTTTAGAAAAATACAGGATAGCCATTCTTATCCTGCTGTGTTTGCGCAGAGCTGAGACCTCACTGGGCTCCTGTGTTTGGTCCTCTGGAAGCAGCTCTTCCACAAGTCCATTGTACTCCACTGAACTGAGTGTGCTGCAGTTCTGTGTCTGTTCCTGGCTTTCCTACTGCATTCCTGAGGCACCAAATCTGCAGCAGACACCCCTCCTGGCAGGACAAAAAGCGGCAGTGAAAGCAGAAAAGCATACAGCTTGAAGAATCTTTCATCTTTGTCTTGGAGATGGACAAGCAAAACAAACAAACAAATCATGTTCTGAGCACAGTCTCTTGCCTGTCATTCCTCTCTAATTTCTTTTCTCTCTCCTTAGTGTCTGGACAGGCAGCTCAGACATGCTCTGAATTTGAACAAGAGTTCTGGGGAGTGTACACATGTTCTTGCAGCTCATGGTGTCTTTAGCAAATAACAGTCCCTCGTTCTCAGTCTTCTCTGCCCTTCTGTGGCCCCATGCTCAGAAGCTGTGCTGTTCCCCAGAGCGGGAGCTATGTGGGTTTGTTCCAGCAGGAATTCCATAAGGAAACAGCAGAGCTGGGCACCACTGTGCCAGCTGGCATTGGTGGTGCTGAACTCACGCCTTGGTTTCATGTACAGTGAAGGTGAGGGAAAAGAAAAAAGCAGAACTCTTAACCTGAGATCTCTAAGGCGGCCTGTGCAAAGCTGTTAATTGGAGAGGTGTGTGAAGCCCTGCCTGAGGCTGGCTACTCCATGGACAGGTGCAGTGCAGCTCCTCTGTAGGAGCTGAAGGTCAGAACGAAAGTCATTTTTTGCTGTTACGTATTTAGTTCAGTGTTCTGTAAGGACTCTCTAAGTGCTCTACCTTAGCTAATCACTGAATAAAAAAATATATGACCAAGCCCTGGCAGAGATGGTATCTCTCATTCTTAGCAAAGGGTCTCTGACCCCTCCTGTGTGCCTTCTGATCCTACCCACTTGCAGTGCCTGGTTCAGAATGAACTGCAGAATGGAACAGAGTCTCTTGCATCCATTCAAGACTTAAAAACCTACAGAGCCCACTTAGCCCACTTCACCCAGTGAAGCCTACAAAGGCTTTTCCATTGACCTCATAATAAGCTGGATCAGCCCCATAGGAAAGGCTTCAGCACAGCAAACATAATTTCTTGCCATGATTGTACTTGGTTTGCCAGAGAGATTAATTCCAGACATGGTGGGTTAGTCAAAATTTGGATTTCCACCGCACCCACGCAAAATGAATGGTGAGAGGTTTCCTCCTGTTCCCCCTTCTCTGCCCAGCAGCACTGCCACCTGCAAGAGGACAAACCTTGAACTAACACAGACACAGTTATATAAACCGACATTCCAGTTAATAGACACTTTGGAAATTCCCAAGCTATGAGCTGTCCTGCAATCTAGAAACTGTGGTTTCCAGACATGAGCTAAAATCCCAAACCACTGCACAAGGAGTCATTGCGAACATTTCTGTGTCATTGTTTCAAAACAAAGCTTGTAATATTTTAATGCCATGACCACAAGAGCTTGTCTGCTGCAGCATGTCAAGACTATCCAGTGAGTTAGGAAAGCACTCCAGCTTCCAGCCTGCTCCCACTCATTGACAAGTCTATTGGGAATACCGGGAAGAGAGTGCCACGGTGGGCCAGCTACTGGCTTACCTAGAGCACTAACGATAAATATGCAATGATGATACAGTCTCCCAGGAAACAATACCTGCCCTTCTCACAGGTGACACCAGGATCACTATCTGCCCAAAATGTGGGAGGCACAGGCTCTCAGTCTTCTTCAGTCTCTTGTTTAAGCTTGTACTCCCACTTAGCAGCCAGGATTAACTCTCCCTGTTTCTGTAGCCATGCCGTGGTGCAATGAACAATGTCAACCTCTCTGGGTCTTCAGGACAGCGAGCAGAAGCACCACCTCTACAGCCTGGAGAGGGGTCCTTGTCTCTACATTCTGAACATTTTCATCTCATCTTAAGAGGTCACAATTGTTCCCACCCAGAATTTTATAGCCACCAACTCTGACAGGCAGATCTGCTTTGATTCTTTTTGCCATTTTTTCCTGCATCTCACCTTCTTAGGGAGCTTCATCTTCAGTGTTAAAGAAGAGCAGGTTCCACTTTGCCATCTGGAGTAACAACCACCTGAGACAAAGACTGCTGTGACAAGGACTGTCACTTGGCTGCCCCACTTCATTCTCCTGTAACTCAGTGAACTCACAGGTTTCTTTGCAGGAATTCCACTCCTGATGTCTTTCCTTAACAACTGGCTTCCTAAACTGTGATCTCTGAGAAGCAAGGAAATGAGGACATTTTGGATGGCCATTTGAAACCTGAAGATCTAGCATGGATGGGTGAAAGGATCACCTATATATTTTGTTGCCTGATGAATATTCCTAGCTTGAGTCAGGAAAGCCAGAACCCTGCAGAATTAATACACCAAGGTGAAAAGGGAAGGGCCAGAATAGAAGAAACTAATCCAAGAACAATTATTTTGTCTGTTCTTTCTGAAGCAATAAAATACAACTAAAATTTTCTCACATTTAATTCCACAGGAGAATGCACATGTCTGCAAAAGTAAAAATACCCAAGTATTTCAGCCCACAAAGATTCCAGGAAAGTGACAGGAGTTTGACTGAGTCAGGATAACACAAACTATTAACTTTCTGAAGTTTCAGGACATAGAGAGAATTCCAAATTTTGCTTGATCAGCTGAAACAATTTAGGGAATAAGTTTCTGTAATTTTATTGCCAGAACTTTAGCAAAGTATTTCATGGCAACATTAAGTGGAGATAGAGCTGTATAATAGAAGACATTATGAGTCCTCCTCCATGGCTTTCCTAGTAAGGTGATACCAGCCTTAGAGAACAAGGCATCTTTCAACTTTATAGAAATCTGGAGGCTAAAAGAATGCTAAAGATTTAAAATAGATTCAGGGAAAAAAGCAAGTTGAAACAGAAGCTTTACTTGTTTTCATGTTAGAGCTGCTTTTCTCCCTTTCCCCTTCCTAGGTTAGTTCTTCCAGATCTGTTTGCAAAGCTGAATTAATTTTCTGCAGGGCAACACTTCCAACTTACACCACATATATTTTATATGCCTTCATATTGAAATGTATTTCAAAGACTTATGGCATTTTTTCATGCCAATTTGTGATATTTATGTTTACCTGGAGAAAACAATTAAGATCTGCTTGGAGGGGATGGATGCTCCTGCTTCATTCTGTTTAACAGAAAGAACTCAGCAGCAGTTAAGTGAAAGATGGAATACTGCACAGGGCAACTGTGGCTACATAAAATGGTATTTGTAATGATTTGCATGGGGCAGTGGGGAGAGCTTTATATAAGTAATGTCACTATAAAAATGCATCACAAACTGAGGAAAGCAGATTTTGGCAAGTAACATCATCCTTAAGGAAACTTTTGCTGACTATGCACAGTCTCACTGGGATGGATGTGGTTGACCAGCAAGCCTAGTCCAGTCCCTGACGATTGTCCCTGGTTGGAATCTGCAACTATTTAATTCTTCTTTTACAAAAATGACAAAAATGCTTTAAAGCTGGAGACTAGAATAATAAAACCATGTAGGTTTCTACAGAGAAAGTGTGTTTTGGGGGATCCTTTGATATGCTTTGTTTATTGTTGCAAGCAGTTGTAAACCACAGTCTATTTTGGTTTTTGTCTGATCCGAGTTGCACATCTGGCTGTCAGGGTTAGTGTCAGCTTGGTGGGGGACTCCTCCAGAGATGTATGCAGGAGAAATATGTGTATCCTGCAGCATGGTGTGCAGGTCTGGGATTTCTTTCCTTCACCTTTCAACCTCACACTGAAGGAAGGCTCTTAAGTAAAGCACAGTGGCTCAGTAATGACATCCAAGGTTTCCAGCTAAGCCCAAAGCTCCCCAGTACTCACAAGACTTCCAGAAAAGCTAGCATGTCACTTTGGCCTTTGGTAACCACTTTGACCAAAACCTTATTTGTTTGCCCATGTCCAATCAAACAGCACCTTTTAGTGGTCAGCCCTACTGTTGTCCCCCCACAGCTCCTGTGGAAATGCTGGATGCACAGAGGGACTTGGAGTGTCTGAGGATTCGCAAAGGGGCACAGCCCACGAACAGAAAATAGCGAGCGGCATCACAGAGACACCAAGAGCTATTTCTAGAAAAGTAGTTACATCCTTGAAGTCTGGAATTTAAATCTGAGTCCCCAGCTGAGAAACTCATTTTGAGAAACTTGCACTGAAGGTTGCAAACCTTCGTATTACCTCTAACCTTCACGTTGCCCTAAATTTCCTGAGCTCTCCCACTGCTCCATGAAGGCCAGGGTCCCACTACTCACACCCATCTCAGTGTGCCATGAGTACACTGTAATTCTGGGAACTCCTCTGCAAACAAAGATGCTGGTTTCTAAGGAGAACACTGTTGGTTTTGAAACCTGGGCTATTATATTAATGTTTAATACATGGATTTGGAAAATGGAATTAGACCAGAAATGTATTTTGAATGTGCTTCATTTAGTTTTGCAGCTCCCTGCAAACCACACAATCTGTTTGGGGTTTATAATACAAAATGTGACCTGAGGATCAGAAAGGCAGAATACTTAATACTTTGTGTATGTACAGATGAGCTGTAAATAGGCCCTTTCTTTCTTATGAAAAAGGGTTCTTCAAGTGCTTGATACACCATGGTATTTACTTCTGTAAATATTTGTAACTCCTAAATTTTGGACTGTTAGAATTATCTTTTTATAGTAACCAGTAGAAATTGATGTCTTCTATATTCAGATATGAAAAGCAAAACTAGTGACACACTATGAAAAATGTCAATAATGCAGCTTGAAAGAAAACTATGGAAATGGCAGAGGATGCTGCCAGCACCAATGCCAGGGTGCAGTATGCTCTAGACACGCCAAATTCTCTCCCATCGAGAGCAAAGAGAGAAAGGGTGCACAAGGAATCTCTGTTAGCCCTTGGATACTCCCGTGAATGTTGTAGGAAGTTGGGCCTTGCTAAGACATCTTTGAGTACAGATTTGCCATCCCTGTGGCAAGGAACACCTCAGTATCAAGCAATCACTAAATCATTGTTAATTAAAGGCAAGTTAGGGTGAAATGCAAATAATAGGATGTATTAATTGCATCTGCAATTGATGATGCTCTTAGATGTCTGCAAAAGATAAAGTGGAGAAATGAAAGAAGAACTCAATTGACAAAATTGACTAGATGAAACCAAAAGGGTTTTTTACCCTTTAGGCTACTGCCAGTGACAAGAGAACCACAGAAACATTAACAAATCAACCCCTTTGGTTCCCTCTGTATATTGAACCTGAGACTGTCTGATCCCCTTGTTCCATCAGGTGAGTTTCCCACTAATATTGCTGCCCAGGAGTATTTTGTTGGGAGCTCACAGTGAGAGACATTTAAGGAGCACAGAAGCTTCTCCCTACAACTTGGTCTTTACCCAAGGGGAGACCAGAAATAGGAATGAGACAGTGTTCCCCCTACTCTGTAAGAATTAAACATGATCCTCAGCAGCTACTGCTTCCCTTTGGAAGCCTGCTGCTCACAGGAAGGGAAGGCTGGTGGCATTTTGATAACACTTTTTGCACAATCTGTTTCCACTTCAGGATAGAGAAAGCATATGATGAAGCAGAATACTCCTCCTCATTCCCAGCGAGGCTACAAAGAATGATCCTGCTGCTCTGAAGGACTGCAGGTCACTGTCACAACCTAAGACTTAGATGTGGGACAAAAAAGAGGTCCAACTTGTTTTGATTTTTCAAGACAGGAGTTGCATCCTGGGGAAGTGAATGAGTTTTCCCAGCTGTGAAATTCAAGGAATAGAAACACTTAACAGTGGCAAAAGGGTATCTGTCAGTGCAAGATGAGCAGATGAAAGTGTTTGGTAAAGCATCTTCATTTAATATCATTTAAGTGCAGTGTAACAGACTTAAGTGACTTGCAGTAGTCTCTTGGTCCCTTTTGGATCTGTAACCACCTACCTAAAACCAGACCTGCTGAGGAGCAAATGCTAAGCAGAAACCAACAATTCCATTTTAGCATCAAAACCTGGAGACAGCATTCATCCCAAGGAACATAATTTGTCCAGGGTTACATTGCTTTGCACAAAAACCTTTGCAAAAATCAGCATGAGACGATGAAAGGGAAATGAAGAGAGGCCCAAATAAAAAACATTTCCTGAAACACTGGAAATTTTAATTTTCCCTAGAACATCACAGCTACTTCAGCAAAATTTTAGCTAAGAGAACAGCTGTGTTAAGTAAGACTCAAATTAGAATGGAACTTCATTCACACCATCAATTCTTTTTTCCCCTTTAGTTTGACTTTACCATCCTAAATGTTACTTTTGCAATGTAAGGATGAAGCAAAATCCCAGAAAAAGTGTAACAGAGACATTGCCAAGACTAGCAAAGTTCAATCCTGAAGCTTTTTCTGATCCA
Organism: Lycocorax pyrrhopterus obiensis; assembly: GCA_014706295.1. Taxonomy (NCBI): domain Eukaryota; kingdom Metazoa; phylum Chordata; class Aves; order Passeriformes; family Paradisaeidae; genus Lycocorax; species Lycocorax pyrrhopterus. The sequence continues at coordinate 8,220,019 of JACSVZ010000004.1, forward strand.
ATTCCACCTTATAAATGGCCAAGGTTTTGCAAATTTTACGGGCCATCTGCAGGCCTAAGACAATTTATGCCCTCGGAATTACATCAGATCTTTAAACACCATTTTCAGGAAAATAAAAAAATGCATAAAATTTAGGCTTCGCAAAACTTCTCATACCCAGTTATAGCAGCAAAATCAACAGAAGCAGGTGTCTTTCACACTTCCTAATATGTGGTGAGCTTTCACTGCTCTACAATGCATTTAGGCTTTCTTAATGTTCTTTTCTGCCTCTTCCTAACCTCCTCTCTATCTCAGCAGAGAAGCAGTGAATAAGATCTGTTCAGGGTACAGTAAGAAATGACCTGGACATTTATCCAAACCACAAGCCAAGATGCCTGTGGCTTGACAAAGTCTGGTTAATATTTTTTTCCAGGTTTTGACTCACATTGGAAGTAAAAGTGACAAAAACTCTACTGAGAGAAGTCCTTTCTTTTAAGATTCCCTTTCTGACTTTGTGCAGGTGTGAGCTTCAGATTGCCCGGATATCCCATGCACCCAAGGGTTTGTGTAACACAGCAAATAAAACAGGACACATCTTGTTTCTTCTGAAGTAATCCCTAAGGGGTCAAAATCCTCAGCTATAAAGCACAGGATGACACAGTTTGTGTGCATTGTTCAGTACAGGCCCACACTCAAAATTCTCAATTGCCTCAACAGTACAGCAGTTCAGTTTTATTCTAAACTGGTAGTTTAGTTTTATCTTAAAATCAACAGTCAGAATGGAGTTTACATTTTTGTTTTTCAGGCATGTCTCCCCATTCCCTAGTGAATATTCTGCTTTCATGACTTGCTTTTGCTTTCAATTCCAGTAATTTTGGTTAAAGGAATTGCAGCACGTAAGTGCAAGGAAGCTTAGTTCAGTCAAACATGGTATTTATTGGCATGAGGGTGCCACCTATTGTCACGACAATCGATGTGAGAAAACCTTCAGCAGGCGTTTTTGGAAAGCATTTCCCTGTTCCTTCCTACTTTAGATCACTTCCAATCCTTTAGATGATTCCATTTTAGCAAGATTATGTTTCTGTCTAACATGCACAGCCTGTACACACAGGGATTGCTTCTTCCACTGTGTTAATGCTGTGGAATATGGTGATTGTAAGATCATACAAGTATCAAAGTATAACTGGCATACTCGACCCTCAGGCATTGGTCTGCTATATCCATCACTAGCATAACAAATCAGGTCCCAAAAGCACCTGTATTTAGGATTTTTCAGTACAAACATATGTATTTGGCAAAAAACATACCTAGCACTTCACATTTTTCACGATTGCTGAAGTTTTAAAACTTCAATATCTAAATTCTATTAGGTACCCAGTTTGGGGAGGCCAGGGGCAGGCTTAGCAGTGGGAATAGCAAGAGAACAGTTCTACTTAAAAACCTGAAAAAAGCACCACTACTCCACTTCTGGAATTTTAAAGTGCTTCGCAAAAGGATTGTTCCATTTCTTGGACCACGAGCAGTTTTTGTAACCGTGCAAAGTGTAGTTCTCAGCTGTAAAAGTGATGATGGCTTTCTATAATGCTGACATCATGACAATAACAACAACAACATACCAGTTTTCCTTTAGTCTTTTAACTTTGAAAACAAGTTTTCAGTTTTCCAGCAGCTCAAATTACTAAATATTTCACATGGAAACTACTCCTAAACATGTAGGGAAACTAAAGGTTGTATAAACAAGCGCAATGTATGAAGTGCAAGCCCAGGAGTTCATTTCTGTGGACACTCACCTTTACGCAGTGGTCTTCAATTCTAGGTGTGGACACTCACCTTTATACAGTGACCAGAAGTAAAACCACCCAGCTGCTGCTTCAAGGAAGGAAACACCAATTTCTAGGCCTGCTGTTTCGAGGCCTTTTATGTTGACAAAAAAAAGGCAGGATAAACACTGTGCTGTGAGTCAGTACATCCATATCTGCTTCTTTGGGGTTTTTTTTTAACACTAGCATTATCTTTAAGCAGATATGTGAGAACTGCAAAGGCACCAAGACACCGTAAAGCTGCTCCTTCATATAAAACAGACTCACCGGATTGCTGTCCCAGGATATTCCAAGCTTTTGCCATTTTTTTGGAGATACCTGGATACGGATGGATCTACAGATTTATTTGGTTTGGTATAGATTCATGTTAGGTTTGAGTTTTCAGCTTAAGGCTTTTGGGTTTTCCCATCCCAAAGAAATCTTACCAAATCTGAAGTGATGCAGGGCTGTCTTTTCCTGGGCGTGCAGGTAGAGAAAACAGACCATCAAAGGTAGAATCAGCCTGGAAAATACAAATAGCACTGCTGTTAACATGCTAGTTGAAGATCATTTGAGTAGACGTGACCCTAAAATACCACAGCTTTCAGTTTGAAATGCCGAGTCTGTGATTACTGTCACCACTTTTTCCTCCCAAACCTGAATCCCAAAGACCAGTATGGCTTTGGTTCTTACAACATGCCAGCTATATTTACTGTAAATGGAATATTTGTTTAGCTTCATGTCCAGTGTGCAAAGAAAAAGAAATTGAGTTAATCTTCAAAGTAGCAGGAGAACGAAGAAAACACTATTGTAATTTGGCTGCTATTTGTAAAATTGCTTTAGAATTTTTTGAAGCCTTTTTATATTAAAAAGGGGAGGGGAAAGGAGAGTGAAAAAAAGAAATCCCTAGTTCCAAGTTCATGTTCCCTCAAATCCAACTGAAACTGGTAGAGATTATTGATAAACCATAACAATTCTTACTTGTGAGCTACACCATTTTCTTCAAATACAATGGCAGACGAGACACAAAATGAGTCTGGGACAGGACCCTCTCCACAGTCTGGAGAACATTTCTACAGCAACAACGAAAAATCCTTTGTTTGTTTTGACTAAGCAGCAGCAAACACACTTTTCCTCAGCTGGTAACACCTTCAATGAACTTGCTGACTTGTCACTGATCAACACATTAGATTAAAGGCCTATTTGTTGCACCCTAAATGAGTGAGTTTAATAAAAACAGCTGTTGTAGTAACACACCAGAACCTTTTAATTTGAGCAGCTAATGGGACTCTTAAGGCAATGCCAAAGAACACATCTTCACTGGAGAAGCCACATTGCTTATTTGCAGCCACCTCTCCAAAAATAAAACGGAGATTCAAATAATTAGATTGAGAACTTTGTCTGGGTTCCTTGGTGCCAACAGATAAGCTCTGTGCATGCTCTAAAGAATCAAAAATAGATCTTATTTTTTTAAACCTTGATAGACTAAGAGTTTGTCTGTCAAATGCGGTCTTCAAAGAGGTTTCCAGTTTAGGAAAAAAAAAAAGCCCAAAGATTCTAAGCCTTGTCTCTCAGCATCTTACAAGAAGACTGTACCCATGTAACTGGCTTAAAGTTGTCTCCACAGTGACTCATGTGGCTGCAAAGGAAGGAGCCAAGGGAATGAAGACTGACTTATGTTGCTATGGGCAATCCTTTCAGGAAGAATCCTTCCAGAATCCTTCCAGCTGGTGTCCCAGGTAGAGACATAGAGAAAAAGGTCCAGTTCAGGTTCCCAGAGGCATCCAGTGTCAACCTCACTCTTGAAAATTGTGTAAGAGATGTGAAAGCAGATCAGCTGCCCGTGCCTATGACTTCACCTAGCTCAAACATGTGCTGAAAACTCAGCAGCGTCCCCACTTTCTGCCCCATTTTTTGCTTTGACAAATACTTCAAATTCCCAAAGAGGCTGACAGAAAAGCTGATGCCCCTTCTTTATACCAGTAAACTCATCTAGGTTTCTTCTCCAGAAGCAGATAGAGGTGACCATAGTGTAGAACAATAGGAACAAGGATATTCCACTAAGATATTCCCAGGGGTCCCAACTTCACAGCTTTTCTAGAAGGGTCACAAGGTTTTCAAAACAGCATTGTGCATTTAGGTTTTAATAATCAATAAAGGTGTATCAGCAAAATAAATTTTATTGGAATTTATCCTGGCATAACTGGATCCACCTTGCTGAACTATGGAGTTATGTCACTGAAAATGTATGTGCAGAGAACACCCTAAAGCTGGGCTCAGTGGTAAGGCTTTATATGAAGTCCCAACAGCACAAGGTGCTTGCTCAGATGGACAGAAAATGCTTTAAAACCTTTGCTTTAGGACACTTTTCTTCTGTAGTATGCCTGGCTACTTTACTCCCACCACCCAGAAAACCACACATCCTTTCAACAGAATTAAATATTCTTGGTGCTGCAGCTTATAATTAGCAAAAACACTGAGGGAAAGAAAAAAAAACCCTAAACCAAAATAAATCTAGCCAGCAGCACTTGGTAAGAGATCCATGTTTATTTAGCATTCCCTTTGTTGGCAGCTAAATGAATATTATTGTCAGGTAGTGTCCATGTGTGTTTTGCTTTATCAGTACTGCCAGCTCTTTCTTTTCCCCATCCTAAATTCCATTTTCCTCTTCAAGAGAGCACGGAAAAGAACATACCAAGAAAGCAAACATGGACTCTGACTCCTACAACATCTCCATCCCTTGACATTCAACATGCAGTTGTATATGACTGGGTTTCCGTTTGCACTTAAAGTTATTCTCTTGGCAAAGGCCAAGGAGCTGGCTAGTGAAAAATCTCTCCTTCGCTCTGGTTTGCCCACCTCCTTGCCTTCAAAAGCCAAAAATCACAGTGTGCTGCACAAAGGGCACCCTCAGTGGCTCCAAGTAGCCTGCCTCCTCCATTTATTTGCACTGTATGTTCTCCCTGGAGGCTGAGCATGGCCATCAATTCCCCTCCTTGTCTGGTCTTTCTGCTTGACTGACACGGCAGCGTGATTGACACCGGCCATTGCCCACACCAAAATGAACAGACATGAAACGACACCAGAAAGATGCCTCTGTCCAACATTTCCAACTAGAGAGGGGGAAAGAATGGTCTTATTCTTGCCCTAATTCCAGACTGAAAATGTGACCACAATGTGTCTGAAAATATGACCACAGCTTGTCTCTCATATAAATATCACTTGAGAGCTGAAAGCCACCTGGCTGAGAGCCACCTGGCCAAGGACCTTTTACAACCGAAGAACTAGAAAGAGTTGTAAATGCTAAAAATGCAGTAATAATCAATGGAAGTGACAATACCTAAGCATGTGGAAGCTGTAATCCTGAGCTCCCTATAGCCAGCTTCTTCATTTCTGCATGCAATGGTCACACTCGGTGCTCCTTCCAGGTCTGTGTTTAGCAATCTGACATGGGAGACAGATCGCTCCAATCTACCTTTGCTGGACTTGCTCCATGTCCAGGAGCCAGCACCTGGCCTTTGTGCCAGGTGTGTCCACAGAGCAGGGCCAGGGGAACACAAGAGGGAAGGGAGGCAATAGGTGCCCCAATATGGATGCCCATGGGGCGGAATAAACATTTCCATTGGGATGTCTGACACTGGCTGATTCTCCTGCTGCCTGGCAGCACTCAGAACCTGTGTACCGTCAGGAAGTCGTTCATTCTCACAGGGGAAGTTTTCCCTTCACAAACTGGAAGTAAGTTCTAGGAGAAAGGCACAGAGGATGAGCTACATGCCGGTGTCAGTCCTAATGTTAGTAAAGCCTTTGTTTGTACTATTCACTGGATACTCTCCAGTGCTACTAAAGACAGCAGCAAACCTTCTTTTGCCATGCCCAGGTATTCACTCTGCTCTAAACTCACATAACATCAAATAAAAGCATCCACACTGGGTCTGACTTCTGCTGCTCCCAAAGTCACAGAAATGGTCCAGACTGGAGGGAGAGGAACCTCACTTGGCAAAATCCCCTCTGTCTCTCATTAGGTATATTACAACCTTACAAGACATGATAAATTGTCTTCACATAAACGGTGAATAATCTGCTTAGCAGTAATAACAAGAAATGCAAACACTTCCTTAGCCAAAGGCAGACTAATACTGTGCTGGCAAGCCATCTCCCCACCTTAGTTTGGGAATGGTTAAAACAGTATTAAAGTGTAACACCAGTGGATAAAGCCTGTAGCATGCTGTACAGCCAAGAAGTAATATTTTAATTCATGTGGGGAAACATTTTTGTGTGTTGCAGAGACCAAAACTCAGCTCTAAAGCCCCATGGGAGAGCTGATCTGGAAAGGCTGGATAATTCTGTCTTCATTGCCTCATGGAGCTGGAGTACAAACAGGTGACGTATTGTGTGTTCTGGACTTCTCTTTGGAAAACTGGGCTCTGAACCACAAACATTTGTACACAGTCTCACCCTCTCACCAGGGCCATCAACCGTTTAAAAAACATAAGTGCAGGAAATTTGGTGTGACAAGAGGATTGTCACACTCATGTTTTTTTGCTACTTATTCTGATACTGAGTGGGCATCTTCCAAAAAAAAGGCAAAAAGAAAAAAAAAGGGAATTTTGAGAATTTCAGTGTTCCTTTAGCTCCACAGAGCTCTCAGTTCCTTTAGTCCACAGAACGACAGAGAAAAACTCGGAAATATGAACCCTAAGTTATTTTTGCTTAAAAATATTTTATAACTGTCTTTAGGTTTGAAGCCTTGGTTTGATTTGATATTGCAGAGCTCAACTTGTGATTTAAGAACCACTAGAAATACCAAAACTGTAGATTGCTCCCCTGCATATTCCATAGGCTATGATCAAAAAACCACATTTATCCAATCCGTGTAATATTTTTTTGTACCTGGAAAAAATTTCCATTTCTTTATATGTGAAACTTTTTCTATAAACACATACAGTGAGAACAAGAATTAATTTTAAAGACAAACATAATTTTCCTGGGGAATTCTCTGTTTGCTTGAGTACTTTATATAATTAGACCAGCCAGTTCAAATTGTGCAAATTGTTTTACACATACACAGTTGCCCTAGTGAGTAACATGGATGTAATTCAAGTTAGAGAGCACACTCAGTGCTGACTGACAGCCCAGTTTTCACTGAGTTTTGTTTTCTCGTGGACATTTGCCCTGTGTGAATTGCAAGCCGTACACAGAACATTTGTTTAAAGTTGAGAAATTATCTGCAGATTTTTAACATCCCCTGTGGCTCAGCAAATGAAAAGACTCTGCACTGGTAGTCTGGCATTCCCTGGATTTTGCAGTTTGTATGGAGTGCACTGCATCCTTCTCCAGAAAGTACCACGCTAATGACCTTGCCTGCTCGTTCCTGCCAAGTAGTAGTTGGCAAGTGAGGAGCACGCTTCAGTGAGCAATGCCTTTTACTGATGACATTTTTACCCTTAAAACTACATTTTTTACATTAATTGTGTTGACCAAACAAATCAGTATGGGAACAAGAACGTCAGTCTGGATGTTTCAGCTTAACATCACAGCAAACAGGGACCTGCACATACATATCCAAGCTAAGTCTGGAGATTCTCACTTCATTCCTAAACCTTGTAAGCAGCTCCCAGCATTTAACACCTAGCCAGCAAACCATTTCCCTTGATGAGTTAATTTCCTGATTTTGTAATAAGACTATTTGTTAACCACACAAAGGGGATCACAGCCTGTGTGCAAAGGGATCTCTGAGACACCTTTGGGATCTGTGTTACCTGTGAGGCCCATCCTACATGAGCCTATACAGGAGCAGTGCTGGCAGCATGTGGATTACCTGCTTCCCATGGCTTTAACCCTGCTGTGCCATGGACTGGCAGGAGCCAAGTTTGAATAGCAGGAGCTGCAAGAGTCCCTCCAGGTCTTGGGGCACAGATAAAGCTTCATTGAGCAAACAGTTCCATGTGGTTTAGGATTTTCTTATTGCAGAAGTGTTCCTTCAGGACACTCCACTAGACATTACCAGCATCTCTGTGATTAAGAATACCTGCCTACATCCTCTGCTTCTTTCCTAGGTGGATGGAAATCCAGGTGATCTTGCCAGGTTTCAGTGGTATTTATCTCTTCTAGGCTGGCTGGATCACAAACGACCCTGTGTGTATACCAAAGTCCCATTTTTCACCTAGTCACACCAGCTTTAACAGGCTCCACCACTTAATCAAAGTCTCACTGTAACTGATTTGGCGTTTTCTCCACAAATCCTCTGGCATTTGAGAAAGATGGTTATCTGAGCTTTCATTTCTGGACTTCTACCTTGAAATTAGAGTACATTCACAAATTTACACATATTTAGATGGGAGAAAAAGCTCATGCTAATTTTGAATCCTGCAACTGCTTTCCCATCTGCTTGTATTTACTAGCGTGCCATTCCCTGGAATGAGTGGATTCCAGCAAGCTGGTGTTAGTGGCAGCAAGCTGAAGCCTGCTCCAAACTGTTGGTAGGATCAGGGCTTTCTCCTCCTGGAATGCATCACTGTAAAGGAGCACAGTTTTCAAATAAGGCATCTGCATTCAGACACTGACACTCACTGGAGACTCTTAAATGCTTCTTTTATGTAACTAAAGGTCAAACTGAACCTCCAAATGTGGAATTTCTGACATCCAATTAAGTAGCCCACATTAAAAATTGGGCCAGTGTTTAATTATGTCTGGAGAATACATGAGTTCAGCTGAGACAATTCACACTCACCTCATGTGTTTCTCAGTGTTTTCGATGGTGGAACTGAATAAATATTCTTTTGCTCCACAGATGCACTGGATCAAGGTTTAGCTTGTTACACATAAAAAATAAATCAGCTCATATTTCCTTGACTTCATTTTTCCAGCTTTGTCATTCTGTCTAGGAGCACACTGCACGGTCAGGCCAGGCATGGTTATGCATGTTAATAACCCTTGGAACACTATGGATATTTCTGTGCAAACCCCTTTTTATTTTTTCCAAATAAATAGTCAAAGTGCACCTGGTGAAAGATACTTTTCTTTCTCTTTTTTTTTTCTTACTAAAGCCTGTGTTTCAAAAACCCTAAGTAGAACCACAACTGTGGTGCTGCTTTTCAAATCAAAAGGACAGTACAGACTTCACAGGATATGGCTCCCAGCCAGTTGTTTAATGCTTGTAGGTCAATATACAACCAACTCAGCTCCTGCTGCCTAATTGACAAACCACGTATCAGGCACAGGAAGGTTAACAACTGAGCTTTCTTTCACCTAAGATCCTCTGTTGAGTCTCTGGGCCCTCAGCCCCCTTTTATTTTATCATTCACAAATATCTACTGTGAGCTCCCTCCAGGCACAACAGACGAACTGCATACCTGGAAAAAAAGGAGAGCCCTGGTAAAGCAGTGAGTGTCTGGTCACTCAGGAGCCAGCCTAGCTGTTCATCATGCTCCTCCATTCAGTCTGCCAAAGAGGTTTAGACCCACTGGTCCCAGTGTAAATTATTTGTGCATGAATGAACCAGGAAGAATTTCCTCCAAAATATTTTTGATTAATGGAGCTGTGACACCACATGTCAATGCATCACCAAACAGGTTTGATATAACCCAGTCCCCTACTCCAGCTTGTTTGTCAATTGTCAGTGTTTTAAGGTATCTCTTTGCAAAAACAAATGTTAAAAGTCTTTGCACAAAAATGTTTCCCAAAACACCAAAGAAGCAGGCTTCCTTTTATTGTGGTTTTTTTTCCCCCTGGTATTACTCTTTACCTGTTTAAAGGAAAAAAAACCGACTGGTAAGGGAGTTTTTCTGGAGGGAGACACCTGAGAAGAGCAGAGAACACAAATATCTACCAAGATGCCATGCTCACTACTGCTCAGGAAAATCCCCTGATTATATCACCCCATCTGTCCCTCCACATCATGGCAGTCACATGTAAGGGAAATCTATGGAAAAACACAAGGCCTCAGCCAACACTGCAATAACTTAGGATAATGGGATGTATTCCAGACTAGATACATCAGCAATAACAGGGCATGAGAAGCTACTAATATTATTCCACTCAATATTCTTGTCCAGATTCCAGGGGATGCTGCCCCTACCCCATCATCATAGTAATACCTTGTACTTCACTCTGACAAAGCTGCAGTGAAGTCCAGCAACGTAAGCACAGAGGTTTCAGCTCTGTCTTTGGCCATAAGACACCCTACAGTGACATAAAACATCTCTGTGAGTGCTGATCCCAGTACCACTGAATGGATAACTGTCATCTGGAAGAGAAATCACCTGGTGAAGGCTAGCAGCTACTTCTGAGTACAACATGCATCCAGTCCATGCAGAGTTAGTCCCTCAGAGTTGAGTGCTGATTGTCTGAATGACTAAACCCTTATATTTATCCATGAGTATGATGTGCACCTCCTCAGAAGGAGACACTGAGTGGATCCATTAGCAGCACACACAGCTGCTCCCACCTGCTTTTTGTTAAGCTGTTATTAGCTGTTACTTTCAATGTTTTCAGGTGTTTCTGACCTTTGCTGTGTCTGATGGTGCTGAGCTTAAGTGTAAGGACTTACTTGCCCATCCAACAGTCTCAAAGTGACAGACGGACCTTTCCCATGCAGCTCCCACAGAGGACATGGATAACTTTGCAGGGATGCAGAGTCTGGGTCTGCGGTTCTATTAGTCTACGTGAAATAACCTTCCCTGTGTTGTTTGTGAAAAGAAGATCCTTCTTAGGCCTCCTTTCTTATTCCTAGTGTTGGTACTACTGATGGAATACATCAGAATGGCTCTGTCTCATCCTTCCACCCACCTCTTTCAGGCAAACCATCCATTTGTTACCCTCAAAGGCTCTTGAAGAACATTCTCAGGCTATCACCTTTCAGCACAGACCTCCTCACGTGACCAGCACAGGTGTGAATGTGTAGCAAAGCAACAGCAGTAAATGAGCCCATGCAAAACAAGGCAAAAGCAGATACAACACTGCAAAAGCAGCCCAAATCAATAAATATTGCTGTTCAAACACTTGCTGAGAACTTGCAACAATGCAGCACACAACAGACAGACAACAGAAGCTGGGCTTTGTGTCTAAGCTTTTCCTTAACCTCAAGAGACAAACCCTCACCTGCTTGAAGGATCTCTCTGCTTCCCCCACAATTCCCAGTTTTCCTCCAATATGCAGAATGGTATCTTTAACCAGGTCAGCACAGTACAAAGGGCACAGATACAGGAGTTCTACCTTTCCGTCACAATGATTTCTGGCAGGAAAATTACTTCAGCTTTGGAAACACACATGTATCTTCAAAGATTTGAGGGCCAGTTGCTGTTTCTGCATGTTTGTTTCTTTCCCTTATGTGACATTGAGAAATGCAATTCCTCCTGTAAAGGGGGAAAATTCCAGTATCCATCATTTTGAAGGATTACAGTCAGTGCCATTAACTTGTGAATGCAGCTCTCATCTAAATTACATTTTCTCTTAGGGCACTCTGAAAGTGAAACTGAGCATGAGGCTTGAAATTAAACTGGATTGGGAACAGAAAGCCTGGGAACCTTCCCCCTTTTCTATAAAGTTGCTGGAGCCATTTTACTTTGCAACAGCACTGTATAATATATTTCCATTGGCCTGGAAGACAAAGCTCAATTTGTTTGAGTAGCTTGAAGAAACTGAATTGTTACAATTCACAAGGTTAAGTAAGAAGCTTTTTTGAGCTTGATGTTCAAAAGCCAGCTTTAACCTCCTTTAGTTTAATTTTTCAGGTCTTCATGTACTTTTGAGCAATTTCATTTGCATAAGGCTGTGCTGCTTTTCTTCAGAATTAATCAGGTAGAACTGTCACATCTACTTATACACAATGCAGAATACTTCCTTCCATCTTTGACATTTTTCAAAGAACTGAGATTAAAAACTTGCAGTTCCATTTTCAAAATAAACTGCAGACAAGATTTTCAGAAGTGCGTCGGCATTTCTGCTCCCACCGAAATCAACACTCAAAAACTCAATTTTCCTTTCCTGTAATTACAAGCAAACCCATGAAAATGTAAGCTGATGCACTGTTATCTTCTCTAGCCTGTAGACAGCTTGAAACAATGTCTGAGGGATGTGAACTCCTGTCTCTCATCCTGGAGGAGTTAATCTGAAACGAGAAGTTGACAGTCTGTGTCAACATTGTTAACACTTCCCCAGCTGAGGATGTCAGCAGAAATGCTCTGCTGAACTTCGTCAGTCTCCCACTTTTTCACTCAGTGCCTTAAAACAACCCAACCTAAAATCCTAATATGTACCCACAATCTGTCTGTGCAACTCTTCCAATCTCCAGAACTCCTCCACAAGGGCACCTTCTTCTGCCTTTTTCCTCTTCCAAGGTCCTCCTTGCTACCACCATGCCTCAGGCTGACGCCTGAGGAATGCCAAATGTCCAACAGGAGAAAGCATGCTTCCAAGACCACAAAAACCTTATTCCCTACCAATACCAAACTCCTAAACCAGACAAGAAATAAAAATGACTGAAAGACATTTATTTGAAGCTCTTCCATTTGAAACCAAGTTTAAGATTTATGAAAGTGTAAGATACGACTCAGCGGTATATTGAGGTTGGCAGGACTGGATGCAGAACTGTTGTGCTGGGAAGGTACCACTTCCACAAAGGACAGCAGAGCTCTGACACACTCTATTCAGCAGCTGAGCAAGAACTCTTGATGCTCTTCCTCAAAACTGAAATAGCTCCTAGTTAGGCCATGTAAAGCCACAGCACTGTCCTCAGATGTACTCTCCCGAGGATTTCAGAAGTTCACAGGTTATAAATACAATTACATCAGGATACTTCCTCTACTTGGACAGATAGTTTTGTACTCCTAAACTGCCTCCTTCTCAGATTGCCCACTTGACTTTTATGCCATTCTTGCTGCCTCTTACTCAGCTGACACAGTGCCACAATGGTAGCATTAGAAAGGCTTCTGCTGTCACCCTAAAAATAATTTCACAACCCCAGTCCAGGCAGATTTACAAGCAGTTAAGAGTCTGATCATTTCAGTGCATCACGCACTTGGTAGGATTTTGGAAACATGATCTATTTGTTTTCATTTTAGCTTTTTCCTCTTTCGTTTTTTTCCCCATCATTTACTCTCACCAACACATCTGTTGAAATGTAAATCAAATCTATTTTATGTAGTAAGCTATTTATGTTATAGCTTTTTCAAACCCCAGCCATCAGGTAAATATTTGCAGATATTCTGTGGTTTAATTAATTGGCTATGGGCTGCTGCAAGTGTGTGCACAATGCTGGTCTATTTGCAGCAGAACTCCACTAAGGAATGCCTGCTTGTTTCTTCTCTTTTGCATGCATAGTATTTGCCATTACCTGGCATTTCAGATCAGGAATGCTACAGGGATTGACTGATTCTGGCAATGAAGTTTGGAAGTAACTGTGTAGATCCTGTTCCTCACGTGTCTGTGGTAATTCATGAACACTGTGGCCAGCCTCAGTCGATCTATGCCATTTGCAAATGAAATAGATTTTTTTTTTTCAAATTGCTGAAATCTGTTTTCTTTCAAATATCATTTCAAAGTACTCAGAGAAATTCAGTCACCTTAATTAATGTCATTTAAAGGATGCCCAATGCAAACACAGTTATTCAGGGCCAGTATTTCCATATTTGGACCAGTACCCCACTTCTATGCATTGTTCACCTCCACACTGATTTTGTAGGGGAGGACAAGGGGGAGGAGTGGAAAGGCTGCTGTAATGAAATTTTAAATAACCAAAAGGTCCTTTGGCAGTTTCCTTATTCCCTGAAAAATTAGTGCATTGCCTGGAAAATTCAAAAAACCCTGATCTGTAACTCCAGTGGAAACCACTTGTCATCTATTGTCCAGCTATGAGAAATGTTACTTTTCCTCTTCCAGACATGCTGCAAGCAGCAATCCAGCTGAATGCTTTGCAGGGACTGCAAGGCCACTGGAGACCAAACGCAATCATCTACCCTGGCTTCCTGGATGACACAAGCCATGGAATTTCAAAGCCTATAACTCCTGCTGTAGCAACAAGCATGGTCATCAGAAAGACATCCACTCTTGATTTAAAGACTTCCAGTGATGGAGATCCACAATGTTCCTGGGTAATTTTTTCCAACTTGGTTAAATAAGCTCATTGTTCAAAACGCAGCCTTACTCCTGGTTTGAACAGACCCTCCTCCTTCTGTTTGTTGGCTCCTGTTACACCTTCATCTGTCAGAGCAGAGAAAACTCCAGAGTCACAATCTTCTGACTGTGACAAAACTGTACACAATGAACAAGGCAATTCTCAAAGTGAAGAGCCTGATTTTTTTCATCTTTTGATGCAAAGGAGTACTATTTATTTACTCTAGTTTACCTTGCTCTTTAAATAGGGTATGGAAATAGTCTCTATACAGAGATTGTGTCAAGCTTTACCACAAGGACAGCTGAGATCTGGTTCAGACTTTCCAGCCTTTAATATTATCATCATTATTATTATTTTAAGAATTAAGAACCCCTCAATATTCTTCAGCTCCATCTTCCATGCCATAACTGAGCAGATGAAACACCAGTAAAAAGTTTCATCAATACCAGAGTGAGGTGAGACTTGAAAACATTTGATTCCACTTTCAGGAGACATCACTCAATGCAGGAATACCAACAATCTACTTAAAACTTTGTATTCCATCCTGTTTGGAAATTAAAATTGCGAAAGCAAGAAGTGGCTGTTCATTTTCCCAACTTTTGGACAGGAATTGAGTTGAGCAGTATGATAAATTTCTTGGGAAATCTCCATCTCTTTTCTTTTGTTTATGAGTAGCTTGAGATATTTTCAGATTTATTTGAAAGGACTTGTGAACTTGTTTTCTGTTTCCCTCTCAACATAACTTATGAGAAGTTCGCTGTCGACATTTCATTATTTAATTTAGGATGCTGCGTTGTGTCAGTTGTTCACAAAAATTAGTTACTACCTTTTCTGTCCCATGATTGGTTACTCTGAATCGATCTGCAAAGGTCAAATTAGGAACTTAACACAGAAATACGAAATGTTTCAGTCAGTGCTTGAAAAGCCACACAAAAAATGATCTTATGAATGTTACAGGGTAAGTGCTACAGGAGAGATCAGAGAGCAAGGCAGATAAGCTTTGGGGCGGGACTGTAAGTTCAGGCTGGAAAGAGACGAGCCGTAGAGCTGCCTATGCAGCTGCTAAACAAATGAAATCCCACTTCCTCCAGCACCTTCCTGGTTGCTGCACTACAGATAGCTGTTACACCGTGAATACCCTCGCTGGTTCATGCACATTCATGAAAAAATGGATGCCAAGACATTCTGAACAGGCCTGGATCGAAAGTGATCCTGATATCACCTGCTCAGGAGGGACAGGATGTGGACAACCAGCTGGCACTTTCAGGAGCAGCATTTAGCCTGACCTTAGACTTATTAAATGACACCTTGGTAGCTCACACCCGTAGGACCAAGGGAACAGAGCCATAAATTACAGACACTTCCTTCTGCTCCCTGAGAGTTTATAAATTGAGGGTATCACCCCGTATTTCTTAAGTAGAAGTACCCTTTAAAGATAGCATTCTTTCAACATTTAGAGCTTATTCTGGAACTCTCTTAACTAATGCCTGAATCCAGTTCAAATCCAGTCCCAATGCTGACATTTGTGCATGCTTCTACCCAGTATTTTCTCAGGCAAAACTCCATTGGCTTTCCAAAGCATTTTGCTTGAGCAAGAACATCAGGTTTGAC
Organism: Lycocorax pyrrhopterus obiensis; assembly: GCA_014706295.1. Classification (NCBI taxonomy): domain Eukaryota; kingdom Metazoa; phylum Chordata; class Aves; order Passeriformes; family Paradisaeidae; genus Lycocorax; species Lycocorax pyrrhopterus. Next base: position 8,235,520 of record JACSVZ010000004.1, read on the forward strand.
CTTTCAATTGCACAGTGACAATTAATAACAGCTCAAAACAGAGATTTTTGTTTTGTTTTTTTTAAAAACACAATAAAAAAATCCACTCTGTTACAGGATGTTTGCTGCCACTGAAGCTCTCTTCTCCCAAAACCAACAGAAATGAAGTGCTTTTTTCCAAAGCTGCTTCAACATCTCCTGAAGAGCCTCTACAGAGTTCAAGAGCTGTTAAATCAGCACCTTTCTGAGTGCCCACACTTCCATCAAATTCAGCAGCTGATTCAGTCTCTGTTTCCCGTATATGTAAATGCTATAATTCCTATATATATATATATATATATACACATATATATATATAAACCAGCTATACATACAAGTATGTCTGTGAGGGAGTGGGAGAGAGAGCTCAGCTCCCATCCTGTCCTCTATCCATTCATAAATGTTTTTTTCCCCTTTTAACCTTAAGACAAGCAAGGATATGGTGTGGTTTGGAGTCCAGTATAATTTATCTCCTCTGTAAATCTTGTGAATTGCTATCTAAACAACTGTTCTGTAGAGCAAACCCTTTGACTGATTGGTCCCACGTGTCATAGGGCCAGGTCAGATAGGTGCCTCTTTCCTTACTCCATGAATGTGAGAGAGGCCAGCATAAACTTCATGCCAAATCCATGTTTATTTAATTACAATATTAGCTACAAGTGACAACAAAACCTGCCACTGAAAGGAAGAAGGTGGCATTATACTGTGGAGGAGACCAGGTGAGTAACTGCAAATGTATGAGTTAATCCATCATCTCATTCCATTCATTTATCCAGTCACACTTTTTTTTTTTCAGTTCTGACATTTAAGTCAGAATCCACTTTCCAAAAGCTTCGTCACCTTTCCAGTGGCTGGAGAAGAAATACTGAATTATGCCCAGATCACCCGGCTTAGCCCAGTGATTGCCTACACAGTTGAACAAGAGGCACTTTTCCTTCTCTTTCAGACTTGCCTGCTCTTGAGTTGTGGGTAAAATCTTGGCCCCATGGAAGAGAAAAATTCTCACTAATTTTATCAGAACCGATGTTTCCCTCCTCATATGTCCTAGCTAGAAAAGCTTAGAAAAGCAGCACTTCTGAGCAGCTTGGTGTTTCTTTCTATCTACATTCTCTCCCAAGCTTGCTAGTATTTTCTTTAGAATGCGGCTATGCCTCAGATGAGACCTCCACTCCTGAATCCATATCCTTGAGATGGTACTAGGGAAAGAAAGCTGAACCTGTGGAGAAAGTGCTGCCCAACACCTCAAGCACTGCTGGTAAAATACCCGTTTCTGCTCTGCTTTTTAATCTTATTTTCCTGGTCTATTTTATGACACCGCATTTCGGTAGCACGTGAGCGATACCCTGATGCATCAAATTGACCAAAATTGAGAGCACTCACAGTGCCCAAGAAAGACAGGTTTCCATCTGCCCTGTCTTTGGGAGTTACCAGCTCTGCTTTGATAGAATTTTTACCCCAAGTGCATTGATCTGTGATTTTAAGATAAATTGACTTCATGTCTTTTTGCTGCTATTTAGTATGAGGTAGATTGGGTTTCGGCAGGGTTGGAGCCTTGAGAGGACATGGTCATTATGGTATAAGGGTCACAAGTTTTTCAAAGAAACTTGTAGTGTTTCCCACTGATGATCAGACCCTCTAATGCCTTTGGAAGACCTTGCATGGTCAGATCCTTTTGCCAAATAATAGTTTATTTTTCAGCTGTCTCTTCCCAGCTCCACAGAAATGCAGCTATAACTGCCTTTATTGGCTTCAAAATGTGTGTCCACAGCCTAAACCAGAGGCGGGTGCTCTCCCTATTTTGATCAGCATCACACAGAGAAGCTACCAAAGAACAGATCACCCCTGTGTGCACAGGAACTATGTCAGCACCTAGTACAGAAGAGCTCTAGAGAACATATCCTATTGTCACTTCTGTAAAGGCATTTTTAATATTTTTTAAATCAAATCAATTTAATCTGGTTATTTCTATCTCGTCTCCATGCTGCACAACAGTGAGCTGGCAGTGGAAGAAAAGGGGTTTTAGAGCTAACAAGTGTTACAGTGAGGACAGGCTTGCTGGACTGATGGACTTAGAGAAAGCACAGAGTGCCTAAAATACTGCTAAATCAACATCCAGTCTGCAATTTTCTTTTTGACTCTTCTACCTTCCACTCCAGACTATGTTCATCTTTATGCTTGCTGCTGTTCTACCTTTTAATCTTTTACCAGCTCATTGTAAATCTTGATATCATTCTAATAACAGAACTGAATCATGCTAAGACAAACATCTTGGCAGGACTGAGAGCTCCAAAACAGGAAGTCTTTAAGATAAGTCCATAGCTCAGAAAGTATCACACAGAGGCCCTAGTAACTCCTGAGCTGTAGAATTACCAGTTTTGCCAAAAGCAACAGATTTCCTTCTGATCTCAGAGCAACTGTTTCCACACAAATCACATGTGGAGACATTTTATAGGGGTTATGTTATCCATGCCTCTTCTGTTTTCTCCTTGCATAGATTCTTGTATTTTGACACTACTTCTCCTCCCATATAAATGACCTTGTAAATTAAATTTATAGCTTCACAACTGGGGTCAGATGAGTACAGTTTGTTCTAGTTTGGAATATGGAATAGGAAGGAGTGTTCTTAATGGGTTTAGGATAGACATTACTGCTTGGGAATGGAAACAGACTTCACCAATCACTAGAACAACAAATTGGGAATTGGGAATCCCTTATTCCGTCTTGGCTGGCTAGATGAACAAATCATGAAGTCTTTCTGTGGCTCCAGTTCACCCATCAGTAAAGAGGAAATTTGATCATTCCTGTCCTCTTTAGAGAGAACTGATCTGCATTAAGCACTGACGTATTGACATAGAAATGACTATAAACACATAAATCTAGGTCTCAGTGGTACATGGTAGTGGTTAAATCAACTCACTGTTCAGGAGAATGACTCTGAGCCCAACTCTCCTGTCACGCTCTGGGCATGCTGATCCTTACCCGTGCAGTACTTATCAGATACATCCTTGGGGCTGGCAGGCTTTGCTTTGTTCCCCCGTGCTCAGTGTGCTTTATCCATTTCCTACAGGGAACACAACGAGTGCTACAGATCCTGCAGCATTGTTCCCTCTCCAAAATGGAAAAACAGCCCTAATAAAAGATTATGGCAGCCACTGTACTTGTTGTGTGCCAGCATGTAAAAGCTTCAGAAGGGACAGAACTTTTGTCCAACTCTTCCTTAAAAGATGGTTTGCCAAGCTTCAAATTTACACTCCTTCAGCACTTAAAGATGCCTGATTTCATATATTGCTACTGGGTGATTAATACTATTTATTCATCACTGGAATGTTATAAAACAATCCAGTAAAATATCTGACTGTACAGACACTATGTAGAGAGAAATGTGGAAATAGAGGGAGTGTGAGAAGTCAAGATCCACTAATAAATTTGTTAGGTGCAGAACTCAACAGACAGGAACTGCACTGGCAGTTTTGTCACTGCTAGTGACAAATTCAGAAAATTACAGATTCATAAAAAGCTGAACATGTTTTTTTCTCAGTGTCTTTCTCAGCCCTGTTCCCACCCCAGACAATTGCAGCATTTTGGCTGCCATTTTCCTGCCACAGGAGGCAAAGTTTAGTAAGCAGGACACAAGATCAGGAGTCAGCACACTTGGGCTTTACTCTTGGCTATGCCAGTGACCTGCTTGGCCTTTTCCATCACCTCATGGAAACAACCAGCACCTCTGTGAGTCTTTATTTCTGTTCCTGCACTTTGCAAGTCCTATGAGCAGAGCTGTCCCTGCATGTGCAACACGTGCAATGCATAACAAATCCCCAGTCCTGGCCAAGGGGCTCAAATACTAAAATAAATCAAATTATTGTTACTAAATGTCAAAAAATGCACTCTCAGAAAAATCAAATGGTTGGCAGAAGACCTCTAAAGAAATGTCATTTTTTTCCATTTTCATTCTTCTCTCTTGTTCAACTTTCAACTTTATATGTTAATCCTACAAATATGCATCCAAAAAATAAGAGTCATTCATTGCTTGTCTTTCAGGCCTAACACTGGTGCTGTCCTTACTCAGGTAGTGTGTCCATTTTCTAAATTAATTTGCTTTTTTGAAGATCCCATCATTCTCAGTGGTTAACAGATCATGCAATTTACACTGATAAAGGACCAAAACCAAAAAAATAGAGAGCAGTCCAGTACCTTACATCCTTTTACATGTTCTTCTCCTGCTTTCCTCTGCTAGGCTTCTTTGGCTCTTGTTTACAGTGTCTCAGAATAAAAAATGAAACACTTAAAACCTGTCTGAACAGAATGGCCAAAATAATAAGGAAGAGATATCACATGACTCATTGGAAAATTCAGTTTCGTGACGGTTACACCTAAAAGCTCAAATCTGTCCCTAGAATACACCCTGCAACATGACAGGACTGTCTGCACTGCAGGAAGCTGTTGGCACTCCAAGCCAGGGTCACTTTGGAGCACATTTGGAGGAAAAAGAAATCTTTGTTGCCATTATGATTGTTTTCATTAAATCTGACAGAAGTCTAGACATATTATAACTGACCAGGGGGAGGCAATAGGCAGAATGCAGGTAAAACAGTCAAGGGCTGTATGGCACACATTGATTATCCATAAGCCTCTACATTTCATCACAGGGAATATGAGTAATGTGCATGTTCATTTCACAAACCGTATCAAATGGACAGGCTTGAGTCCTTCCACAGTGTGGAATGCGGGGCAGCAGCACCAGCACCCTGATCCTCAGACTCTCTGCCTTATGGTTGACTCCTGGTTAAAGCCGGACTAGAAACAAACAGGGCTGAAGGCATCTGAAAAAATACTGTTCCTCAGCACTGAGGTCATCTCCTACTCAATCAGCTAGTAGGTAAGTTGTGTAACAGGAAAATCCAAGCTGAAATATTTCAACTGCCAAAGATTATGAATTCTCTGTTTTGCTTTGGAAACAAATGCACAGTAGAGACCAGAATCACAGAGCAAGGAAGACAAAACAAAGGCTTTGTTTGTAAGGGGATGGAACCACTGCTCTCTGGTCAGGGATGAGGTTCGCTGATGTGTTTTCCATAATAGTCAATCGAACAATCTCAGCCCTCACTCCCAGCCAAATACTAATCTGCTGAATTTATTACATTTGGGTTTTCAAATTAAAATTGCCATCTGTAACTCATGTGGCAAACAGCACAGAATACGTGACAAGAGGAAAAAAGCACCTCATGACAAGGTGGGCAAATTCCAGTTGGTTTGAGGAGCCCAAAGAACTGGGACACTGCATGATGAACATTTTGTTGCTGAGCAAAAAGTGCAGCAGTTTAATGAGGTTATTTGTTAAAAACCTCTCTGTTCACCTCGGTAATGGGCTGTGCAGCCCAGATCTGGAAATGTAGTTGGTTTGACCAAAGTGATACTATCAACTCAACAAAGCCAAATTGCAGAGGAAAAATGACATGGTAGCCAGAAATAATACATACGCACACAGAGAGAAGAAAATCCCAGCTTGGGTTTGGGGGGTTTTGTTTTGTTGTGTTTTTAAGATTTCTGCTCTCACAATCATAAACATCCTCAGGACAACAGAAGCTGATTCAGTATTGCAGCTACGCTGTCTGAGCTGGGTGAAATCCCAGGCCACAGAGCACAGGGTGCTTGGAGTTCTGCAGGCCCACAGTGTCACCCAGCATTTCTGGCCAATCAAGCTGCTGGTGGTGACTTTATGGTCTAATTCTTAGCAAGGCTGAGGGCTTGAACCTTTTTACTCTTGCACTGCTACTCTGAGACAAGTGAACTTTGTAGAAAAGCAGTCTGCTGAAAACAGCAGGTCCATTCATCTCCAGTTGAATAAACTACAAGGTATGAACTCCACTCAGGTACCCACCCCATTCTCTCAGTGTGACTGGTGCCAAACCATGTGTTTGATAGGATTTCTGTACAGAAATGCAGATGAGTCTGGGCTTAGTGGAAATGTCACACTGCACAGGCACACAGAGGTGCAAATTACCTGCAAAGTGATGCAGAGTAAAGCTGGCTTAAAAAAATGTTTTCAGAACAAGTCTGTTGCCAGAAACACTTTTTTATTAACCTTTTGTCCAAGTGCCTGCAAATCATACTGGTGAATATCTGAATTCCTTTTCTAATCAGGGGACCATACAGCAAGTGATCCTGTCTTACTGATCCCTGGAGGGTAGGAGTCTTAGGAGCTACTCAGATGGGGTGTTCCACCCCTCCCTTCATACCACTGCTTCCAGTTCGTATTTCCCAGTACAGATAAAACCAGAGTTGGACGCCAAACATGCAAGGGGTTGTACAGAGAGTTCATGCTTACAGCCCCCTGTGTAGGCATAAGGCATTGACTGAGGGCATCACTCTCCTTGGACAGTTAAAGGAGCTGGGCACATTCAAACGACATCAATGGGATGGGATGTAGGTGCTCATCTCTCTTTGCCCTCTAGGAAGAGATTAACTTGGACAAAAACATTATTTTTTTTCAGTCTTTTAGGGTTTTAATGATGACAAGAGCTAGACAAGAAAAATCCAATACGTGAAGCTAACAAAAGGAGACTTCCCATCCTCATTTTGCAAAAGATAATAAACAAGGCTAAAACAAAATCAGTCCCTTGATCAAAAGGGATGTAAAAATTTATTAGAAAAGCTAGAAGTCAAAACTTTTTTTTTTTTAGTTCAGCCCTTCCTTCCTCGTGGTGAAGTACGAAGGGAAAAGGCTCTCGGTGCTTTCCAGTAAACAGCAGTGGAAAGACATCACTGACTTATTTCACACTTGGTGATTCCTGTCCATTTCTCTGTGAAAAGAACACTGTCCCCCTTTTCTTTATTCCTGATTTAAGTCAAACACAGAAATTTAGGCTACTTTTCTAGTTTTCTTGGCATTTACTCCTCAAGACATTGTTTATGTTGTTAATTTCACTACGGCCTGATTTTTCAGGCCTGAGATCTGAGCAAGATTTGCAACCAACTCGACTTAATTCAGACAAGGTCTCAGACATTACTGCTTCCAGGCAAGAAGTAAAAATCATATCAGAGTTTTTAAGGGGAGGGGTTGTTCAGGTTTTTTTCCAAGCCTCTACTGTGAATGTTTCACACAAGTTTTTCTCTATTTCTGCATTTAACAGGTTAATTTTACACGCAAAATATCTTCAGATAAATATTTTTTTCTCTATACAAACAGGAACATTAAGTTAAACAACTAATAAAACATTTTGGTGGTCTTTTTGTGCATTATAGTTTAATTTCAAACTTTATCTAAATGCAGTCGAGGATGAGGAACAAGCAAATAGTTAGTAGGTAGTGAGTGAAATGAAATATATTTTTCCTTTTCTAATAATTCAAATTCTACCAGATTTTGATGGTTAGGAGTCCTAATGTTCTGTTAAATAATTGCTGTATATACACATAGGGATAATACTATAGCAAAAGAGGTCAGGACCAAGGATAAAATTTAGTAGAAATACGCCAGCGAACATCAAACTTTCAAAGATTTAAAAGCAGATATAGAAAAAGGCTGAAGTGGCTCATTCAGTAGGTTGTTGATCATACTTAAAATCAGAAAGGAGATCTTTGCCACCCACTGCTTTCCAGCAAGCAGCACAGACTCTCAGGTGCACAGCAGAAGTTTCCTGCCTTCTCAACTCCTCAGAGGTAGAGAAGCACCTCTGGGCATTTCTTCCCCCCCTAAAAAGAACCAGATTGAGAAAATAGAGTTCAGAGGGCTCCTGGTCTACACATCTTTTTCTCACTCCATTTCTGGTGGTTTTTGATCACATATACAAACATAGTTGTCCTTCCTCTCTCGTAAACCTAAAGATTCTTTCTCCCTTGTCTGTCATGCTGTTTCAAACATCTGCCCTGCAGCAATCACTCCCCATCCCAAGGAAATCTCCGCAGGAGTCAGAGGAGCTTTTTCATTGCCACTGCCAGTATTTCACATGATTTTGCTGGCTGTTGTTTGTTTGTAGCCGCTCTGTGGAGCAGAGAGAGTTACCGAGATTGACATTTGTGTTTTTAAGTTGCCATTAACATAATGGAAATGGTGTGTAACTCCCATCTCCCCAGCCATCAAGGGCTGTCAGCCTTAGTCAGTGTCCCAACGCCCTCTCACTCATCCTCCTTAAAAGCAAATGAGTGGTTCTGCATCTGTTGTTTCTTCCAGAGGCAAACCCAGCAGGGTCCTCCTTCCCTCTAACTCGCCCTCATCCAGAGGTTTGTGTTTTAGTAACTTGAAACATCCTGTAAAATCTATCAGGATTAGTTTCCAGTATAGAAGCACTTGTACTTGATCCAAGCCAATCAAATGTTCCTCAGATACTAAGCCCCAGGGTTTAAGGGAGCACACCCAACATATTAAGCAAAAATGACCTTCTTAATGCGGCTACTACATTCTCCTTTCTGACCCCTTTTGACACAATTTTGGCTGAGACAAGACAGAGAGTTAAAGGCATTGTGAATGGGCCAAAAATAATATAGTAAGAGTGTCTCTGATGTCACCAAGATGTTATATCCTCAGACAAAAAAAGCAGTTTTTAGATGGAACGGGACATTTTTTACATGTTAGCAAAAGAGGCTTTTTAGTAGATAACATTTTGCTTTCAAACTCATTTTTCAGTCTTTCCCAATGGAATTACTAACTAAACTAAGGGGTTTAGGAGCTCCCATTATAATAAAACACAAGCCAGAACTTACAAGCCGTGTATGACCTGGCAGTCCAGAGGTTATGGTGAGTAAGAAGGTAGACCACAGAAAACCAAAGAACAGGAAACTTTCAGTCTAGTGTTGATGGAAAAGCTTTGGATTACATGGATGCAGTACTGAATAACTCATTTCAAAGCAAACAGCTCTACCAGAAGTTTCTGCCCCTTTCATGGAGGAAAGGCTGAAGATGTACGATGTAAGAATTCAGGAGTTACATTAAGCTGCAAAGTCTTATTTTGAGTTATATACAGCAAGAACTGGGTTTACACAACTCCATGGAGTGACTTCCCCTTCTGCCATCCACAGGCTCCAGTGACTGACTGACTTCCTCAATTTCAAACCCCAGTACTTACTGGTCCATCAAAGCTGGTTTGATGCACAGTTCATCCATATGTACAGGCAATTTAATGGAATTCCTGGAAGGCCACAGATACACCATACTTAAACAATTCAGTACCGTCCTCTGTCAAAATCACTCTTTCTGTGCAGCCATGGAAACAACTTTTTTTTCCACCAGTGGCAATTTCAGAAACATCCAGATGCTGACAATTTCGAAAACGGCAAAGATTTACAGTGGGATTAAAATCAATCTAATCCAACATTTCCCCATTCTCTGGGAGGGGTCTTAAAACTGGAATACTGCACATAAGCATGAGCTTCTCTTGCTGACAGATATTAAGGGGCAATAAACGAATGGCTCAGAAATGTAAGTTCCCACAGTCAGTGATCAGACTGTGTGAGGCTGTGCTGCCTTAGTTTCAGTATTATCTTAGATCCAGGTGAGCAGGTGGTTAATATTAATCCTGACCACTAAAATGCAACACAACTTGTCAAAGAAAAAGGAGGCTTGGCTAAAAACAGGAGCTGATTTCTTGAGTGAACTTAGACTTGATTGGATTTCTGAAAATATAATGTAACACTAATAACAAGTTTAAACTTTGACCGAGGTTAGCTCTTTAATTTCCACTGGAATAAAGGCAAACAGATGTCTCCAGAATAACACGAACAAAACAAAAAATGTTATAAATTTGACAAAAAGTCCAAATCTCACTGGGGCAGTTGTACATTCAGTTCCCACTAATATTAATTGTAAGCATTCATTTATGAAAACATGTGTCATCAGCTGCTACAGCTCAGCTGATGAGTGGCAACTTGGTGACTTGAGGCCAAAATCTACTAGAGGGAGCCTCTTTGTGCTGCCTGATGTTTAAAAAAAATGTGGCTTTCAATTAATATTGAGGGAGTTAAAGGTTAAAGTTAAAGAATAAATGTTTAAAACAAAGCTGACAAAACTCAAGACACTTTCATTTCAAGGAGTAGAGTCCTCAGTCCTTCCATTTTGCATAAACCTGCTCTGGTTATCTCTAGGCTTCCACTGAGCAGGCTCCTCATGGCAATGATGTAAGAACCCCAGCTCTGCCCTCTCTATGAGGTAGAAATGAGTTACCAGAATTCAAAAGAATCCAGTCCTATGTAAATCCAGACTTGTATCACAGAGACATTTCAATCACTCCCACAAAGCTCAGACGAACACATGTTGACAAAACTGGGGACCAGGGAGAGAGAGAAGAGGCTTCCACAACGTCTTGCCTGAGTCCTTATCACTATTTAACTTTCACATTCTTAAGAAAACTCAGTCAAAAAGACCATACCACTAAATGGCCAGATGCTCTTCTGGTGTGAATTAGTAAAGCTCAAACCCACGTACTGCCTAGGCTTTTTAATAACAACTCAGGTATAAGACATTTGAGATATGATTCCTCATTCCAGGCAACTGTTAGATCCGTATTACCACATACTTACAAGAATATCTTTTTTATTTTAAAAACACTTTAAGATTTTGGTCCAAGTGAAAAAAAGGGGGGGAAAAGGTGTTTTTTAATTTTAAAACCTTCATGCTATTTTTCTGGTCTTAACTTTGTGGTTTTCTGACACGACATATATTCCTAGATATCAGACGTTGAGAAACATCAGATCACACTGAGAAGCAATCAAGTTGATTTTCTTCCCAGATCTAGATCACCTGACCTGGACCACAACTACTAAAGCTAATATCCTGTTCTATCATAAAGGTCAGTATTTGCTGATTACACTGATTTTTGCCATATTCAGCCTACAAAACTTGCTTTAAAACCTCTGAGAAAACACACAGCTTGTTTGGAAATGTAGAAATTACATACTTGGCTGTAATTTCTCTGAGCCTAATTTATAGATTAATTCAAATATTCTGGATGACTCCTCGCTCAAAATCTTCATCAGAGCACAGCAATAGTGCAGGAGGTGTTGGGGTGGGAGAGACAGTGGGACCAACACCATGGTACAACTGAAAGCAACAAAGGTTATTGTTTGGAGGAGGGAAAGTTTAGTGCAGAAAGGCAATGGAGGGCAGCCTGGAACAGAGATTGGTGTCAAGGGGGAATCCTGCTGCGGGAAATGTACTGAGCCCAGAAACTGTCTCTGGTTTTATTACTACTTAAAATTATAAATAAATGATGGTAAGCATTCAAAATTTCCTTTCACAGCAAAATCCCAAGGTCATGGGAATCACCAACACCACAAAGAGATGAGTGAGATGAAAACATGAAAATCTGCCCTGCACAGGGCCTGTCAGCTATGGGCTCCCATTCCTTCACCCCATGTCCCTCTCCTCCCAGTGCTCCTCATCTCCACTGGACAGACTCACGGTAAGATCGGCACTTCCTCAATACTAAGCTCCAGCAGCACTGGCAAATTTAAGAGTAAACCCAGGTTCACCATGCACCAGGGCACCACGCTTGCTGCTTCCCTGTGAGATCCTTTGGGTTAGTGCAGCATTCATTTGAGCTCTGCTCTCTGTGTTCACGGCGATACAACTGCGATTGCCACGAGGCTGTCGTCAGCCGAGGCTGGGATGGGAGCCCAGCACAGACAGCACATCCTGAATGAGAGCCGTGCCCGGAACAGCACTTCAGCTGTGGCCCTCGCAGTCTCAGGGAAAAAAGGGAGCAGGCCAGGAGAAAGAGCCACGTCTGCTCTGAGTGATGGCAAGCAGAGAGAATCAGGAGAAAACAACCCATGATCAGGACAGCTGGGCTTCCTTCATGGACTGTCTCCTTTGCTGCCCATCACCTTTCAACCGTTTTTTCCTGCAGATCCCAATCTTTTAAGATCTTCACATCTTACATCATTTGCACTCCAAGACTTCCCCAGACAGCCAAACCAACCCATTCTCCTGCCATGTTCTGCTTGCTGCTGTCCTAGCCACTTCCTTTCACATCCACCTTCTTCCTTCTCTGCCGAAGGGAGGTGCAGCTGCCAGTCAAACCACACATCTCCTGTAAGCTCTAAGGAGTTCTGTCTTTGCTAGTATTCAAATGTGAAAAATCATTCTGCTGGAAATTTGGGAACCATTTAAATTTGACTGAGAGTAAAAGCCCACAAACTACCTTCAAATCATGCAGAAACTCATATAACTTGGCTATGAATCAGTTTCATTCTTTGCAAAAACAACCAGAGCTTTTTTTGCTGCAAGTCCTCGGCAATCACAGCTGTTCGATCACACAGCTCAATACAAGGTCTCACATTACAAGAGTTATTATAGATAACAGTAAATTTATTATTGAAAACAAGGTGTTCCGTGGCTGCTCCTGCATAGTACAAGGAGTCCTGGAATGAAAATTGCTTGTCTAAAAAATAATTTGAATTTGGACAGCTTGCAATGAGCACAGCCACATGCCAATCCCAGGGTGCTCTGCCTGCACCAGGATTACTGAAATAACTTCACTGTCACTCGGGAAGCTCATTGAAACACAGTTTCTTTTGACAGTGTGGAGCTGGTAGGAAATTTTTCCATTTAAAGCAACCTGTACGTCCCTCAGTACGGTCCCCTCCAAAGTGGGGCTTTGCTTTCCACAGAAGACTGCAACTTTTCATCAGAAAAGCTAAAATACGCCCAGCAAAAAGATTTTCAGCTTTTCAAACGACAGAAGTTTCTCAGAAAAATAAAATGTTTTCAACATCTGCACCAGGTACAAATTGCCTGGAGCCCCAGGACTAACTGGGCCACTGTTTCCTGCTGTAGTCATTCCCCCTCTGAGCACTAATCCTCAGCTGAGCCTCGAATTAAAAAGCTGTAACACCCACCATGAGTAAGCATTATAGCTGAGTGAAAATTTCCCTCAGCATTTGTTCCTTTGTGCATGACTAACCAGGATATAACTTAAGGTATTTTTCCTACCCTCTCTTTTTACAATGCAGGCAGTGCAGACAGTTACATTCTAGTGGAAACATTACTCCAGCCACTGCCCTCATCAGTAAACACACACATGCTCCTTTCCTCTGATCTGTCCTGAATGGAGCCGTTTACCAGCAGGTGCCTCTGATTACTTTGTCCTTGGAGCTGCATCCAGCTATGAACCAACAACTGACACAAGTATCAGCACAACCACCAATTCCTAAGTCAGTATTACCTTCTGTCAGAAGGATCTCTCCACAGAAAAAGTGCAAATGAGGTGCTCAGAGAGAGATTAAGGACCACCTTCCCAAAATTGTTTAAGCACAGGTCGGCACTTAATGGGGTTCTCAAAGGTCCCTGCAGAGGTTAAAGATCCAAATCCCTTAGGTAACACAAACATTTAGAACACCTAGATGTCTCCTGAAACAACAGTGAGGCCACAGAAGCATTCAGGAAGACACAATACCTTTTACTGAAAGTAACATAATACCAGTTAATCCCATATAACAAGGTCATGTAGTTAAAAAAAAATAATGTAGATGTCATTTCCACAGAGACAAAACGATCTACCTTCTGTAATCTTGGCAGCCAACGATGCTCAAACCCTTACATAGAAAAGAAGTGTGATCTTTCTTACATGACCAAGAGAAGCATGACCCTTACAAACACTTAAACTCTGGAGATACAGAAAGTGGCATTTGCTGTAAAACTCTGCTGCAGAATCAAAGTTTATGATAATGGGGTTTTTTGTTTCTGTGGCTACAAAAAAGCATATCTAAAACGTGAACTGAACTCAGAAAACAATTTTCATTTTGTCAGGACTACAGATTTTGCTGTTTAATTCCATGTTCAATGCCCAGGTGTAGCCAAAGAAAAACAACTCTGTATCTTACTATTTGTGGGAATGTACACAGAGCAGTGAGCTATCTCTGTACTTCCCTGTATCTGAGGTTCTTACTTCAGAAGCACCAACCATTCTCTCCATTTTACAACTAAATTCTCCAATATTTTTCCCCTCTGTTCCTTAAAGGAGGGTTTGGGAAAGCAAGCCCCTAACTGTGCCATCTGCAGTGGAGATGCCATCTCAGCAGCCAGTTTGCCACCTGGGCCAGGTGGCAAACACCACCTAAATGCTGCCTTCAAACATCTCTCACTTCATCCAGGGAGACTTTTCCTCACACCAGGTAAAATTCTGGGCACAGAAAGGGCCTGGCTGAGGGAGGGAAGGAGAAATAATATGGGATTTCCAGTTTCTTTTTCAGTCACTATGAAAATACCTTTTGAAATAACAACCTTTAAGGTGAAAAAACATTTTTACTGCTCCAAGATGTGATTCTTACTGTTTTTTTTAGTTTTTAAAGCAGAACAGAACTCATGCGTGCTTGGGTCATCTGCGAGCCCTGGCAGGTTTTAGAGAGGTTCAAAACCATGGGATATATAGTTTTAGCCCTGTCTCTGGAGGCTTGCTCCTGGGAGACCTGAGAGCTGAAGGGGCCTCTCCTGTGCCCTCATACAGGGTCCAAGCACTGGAGTACCAGGGAACTCGGAATTGTGGATGGTACAATTAAATCTAGTTCTCACTTCCCAGACACACAAAGTCCAGCCACATCACAACTGAACAGCATGAATAAAATCTGTGCTTCTCAGAGGACAGGAGACCTTCCTGTACAAGTACCAAAGCCTTAGTAGTAACTTTGTTTTTCTCCATGTCAGCCAGGAGCTGACCCATCCATTACCACAAAGGACACTTATTCAATGTTGATGGAGAAGGAAGTGTACCACCTACTGAGTCACCCATGCCACATCCTAACACCTGGCTGTGGCCTTGCTGGGCTTCCACTTAAACATGAATCTACGCCACGTACAGATGCAGAAAAAGTCTATAATAAAACCTCAAACCATATGATACTTTCCTGGATGGGAGGGTATACTGTGATCTCCTAAACTGCACAGACTTCCAGAAGAAAACCGAAATTAATCTGCTTTGCTTTTGTCCAGTTTCAGGGGTAACAACTGTGCATGTCACATCCCAAAGCAAGGTAAAAACTTTTCCTTGAAATCAGAAACAAAATCACGGCTACAATTTATTCTTTCTTTCAAATTGACTGCACAAAACTATGGCAAATCTGGCAAGGTGTACGAAGCCCAATCTACCACCTACCTTTACCTCTGAAAGCTCATCCAATATTATTATCATTCTCACAAGACTTTTGAACATAAAATACAGGATTTTTTTAAAGCTAAACTACAGACATTTCTTACAAACTAAAATCTCGCCTACTGGGCAATGAATCACTCGCCATCCACAGTACACCCAACAGTTGACAAACAAAACAGTATTTGCCACCCTATTGCAAAACATGGCACGACTGTATTTTGGGAAATGATTCTTCCCTAAAAAAACATCGTCCAGTGCAGTACAATGCTACAAGAGTCCCACAAATACGATGCTACATCCTGTGACTGGCTCTGAAACAAGCGTGAAAACAGTCACATTTTGGGGGCTGGTGGAAGCACACTCTTTTCCAGGGAACTTCAGCTCACAGGTGGGCTCACTCACCGTTGGTTTGTCCTCAGTCAGATCACAACCCCTTTAACCCTATGCTGAAGAGCTCAGCCCCTTGGCGACTCTCCCACAGGCAGGATGATCCAGCCCCCACCCTTCAAAGGCACTTTCTCCAAAATGCTGCCACGTGGTTTCCCCCACAAAATCAATGTTTACCTACCTAAAGCTTCACGTCCTTCTGGATCTTCCACCTGAAGAAATGAAACAGCTCCGTGCTTGAGCTCAGGTCCCAAAACCATAAATGTGAAGTATGAGGCGAGGAAGAGGTAAGCTCGGGAAGAGAAGAAAGAAAGATGTTTCTGTAATTAGCATCCTTTCTAAATCTGAATTTCTTGCCACTTTGAAACTAATGTTTGCAACGTGTAATTTTGAAAAACCTTAAGTGCTGGAAGTATCTGCAACAGCTGTGCTTCTTCATATACAGAATATCAAGAGCATCACCCAGATTGGTGCATCACTGCACATGAGAGAACACAAACAGTTCCAAAAGAAAAAAACACCTCAGTTCATATAGCAAAAAAAATTGCTACTAATGCTTCACTGAAAATAAACTTAAGTCTTCTGGGACACTTACTGAGTTTCCCTGTGACTTTCCAATTTTCTCACATAATAATTATTTTTATTGTCACTCAGCTGTATTCTGAAATATGAATGTGACAAGTTAAACAAATTATTTGTTCTATTGCACAGAGGTCACCTTCTTGAAGTGCTCAAGGCCAGGCTGGATGTGATCCTGCACAACCTGGTCTAGTGGAAGGTACCTTTGCCTATGGCAGGGGAGCTGGAATGAGATGGTCTTTAAGGTCCTTCTCAACTCAACCATTTCATGATTCTGCAGACCCTGTACATGAGGGGGCCCTGCAAGGACCCATCCTTTCACACTCTGATTTCCAGCTCCTCAAACCGTTTGGAGTAGAGATACGGACAGGCACACTGTAAAAGGACAGAAAAATCACCTCACAGCCACCTTATGCTGCAAAAGGAACACGAGCATCCATTCCCACACAGAGATGAAATCAAAATCTGCATCATACACCAAATCCAAGAGTCTGGCAAGGAAGAAAAGGTGAGATTATTTGGCAGGTTTTGTCTGAGCCACAGCAGGAGCCTCCAGTAGGGCTGCAGGCTGTGACTCCATGAGGCTGCTTATGAAATCCACCTTCTACCTGCTAAATCAAAACATAAAGACTACAGTAGAGATGTCCTAGTTTTATGTTTGTAATGGGAATGAGCCACTTAAACAGCTCCATTTTCTCTAGGTTATGGACTACCATCAGTTGCTTTGGATGCAAAGCCAGAGCAGCCTGGCTTCAGGGGAACTACTTCATGTTTCAGCCTGATGCCTCAGACTGAATTCAAGTTGAGGGGATGAGGCTATCACGTCAGCAGCACTCTTGCTTAATGTTTTGAGTCACATATTGTATTAGTCACAAGACACAGTAATTGTCTTTCCATCCTTTTTTCCTTGCCAAGATGAATAACCTCTCTTATGGAGCAGGTTTTCCTTAGGTACTTTTGATAAAACAAATGGGTCACCTTCCCAAAAAGCTACTGAGCAGATAAAAAACCCAACCAGAAGCCTACACACACACACACACAACTCACAAAGATCAAATAATCCTGCAGTAAAAAAGAAAATTCTACTATTTACTTGTGAAAGGAATGTCAGTGGTCTCGGTCCTGGGAGCTGCAACTGCAGTGTGTGGAGCATCAGTGTGCAAACCTCTGGGTACAGCCCCACATTCCCTGGATGCAAATTGCTCCAGCAAGGCCCCTTCTCTTGCTCCCCCGCTGTCCAGTAAATCATGCACAGGTTATCCTTCTCGTCCCACCTCGTTATTAATTTTTTTAACTAAAAAAACCCTGAGGGCCTTCTCACGTGCAGCCTCCACACTGAAATAACCTCCACATTTTGGATTACAGCAATGAAAAGATGGGAACAGCTGGGCTTCTGTCCTCAGCTCACTCTGGTGCAGTTCGGTGCCAGAGAGATCAGGGAAAAGGCTCCACACTCAAAGTGTGTTGTTGCTCTTCCCTTCCACTTCTGCAATATTAAGCCATCAAAAAAAACGGGGGGGGGAAGTTCAATTTACACAGAATGCCCCCAAGTGCCCATGAGTGGGACACACCAGTACTACTGGCACATCCCTTGCTTTTTAAATCATTTTTCAACTTTACAGCTTGGTGGTATAAGAAAAACAGCTGCGCAGGGTTGTCCTGTATCCTTCCCCAATCTGTGCCTCCCTATTTGTGCCCTCCCTCCCTGCTACTTGCTGGTGAGCAGCTCCTCGACCCTTCTTCTCACAGCACATCATGGGTTTACAGGTGCTGGTGGGACAATCTCACAAATAAACACCAAATGTTTCAAGAAGTTGCCTTTTTACCACATAACTCTTTCTATTAAAAATAAGGCATCACATCCACATTGGTCTTAGTTCACCATGCCATGTTTTGCAGAGCTCCTACACGAGTATACCCTGCTTGTTCATTGTCCTTGCATGTGTTTCTGCCCCGCAGTCCAAATTCCCCGTGGCTCTCTCCCGTCCATTTTTTGGGAGGGTTTTCCTCACTATTTTCACCACAGAAGCTGGAGGCAGGTGGTGGAGGCAGCAATTGGGTGGCCCTCAGCACCCCAAGAGTCCTGCTGGGCTGGCAGCAGGGCTGGACAAAAATTCACCATTATTTCTTGGGAGGCTGAGATTTTTTTAAAAAACTTTTTGAGGAAAAACTGGCCTTCCCTTACACCACAAGCACCTCCATTCCAAGCCGCGGGCACGAACCCAGCACCGACGAAAGTGGCGGGGAGGGACTCAAACATGGCCGGCCTCCCTGAGGGGAGCCCGCCAAAACCCTCACCCTGAGGGCAAAGTGCCGGGGCCTCATGGCTGCCGTGCCGCCCCCACACCCCTCCCCAGACACCTTCCCCTCAGTCCCAGAGACCCTTCCCCGCCAGAAACTTGTTCGGATATTTGGAAACAAAGATGGGGACATTCACCTGCCCTCGGGAGGGAGTGGAGCTGCACCGGCTGCGTTTGCAATTGCACTGGGCTGCCGTGAGGGGAAGGCGGGAAGCGGTTTCCCTCAGGGGCTGGAAGTAGCCACAGGCAGCCCCGAGTAGATCTAGCCCAGGTTTTCCCTTTCCAGGGAAATAAATACTCGGTGTATTGCAGCACCATCTGCTGGTTCTTGTAGATGGGACACACAGGGATCTCCCAACGGGGTAGGAAGGACTAGAAGAAAGTTGAGAGGGAATTTTGAGTAGATTCTTACACGTGGTCTCTTCCTGAAGATTTTCCTTCTTGTAAAGGCATTGAGATGTCTCTAAATAAGCAGTATGAGAAACGCCACCACCCAGAGAAACAGCGGAGATATTAGTGCCAAGTTTAGGGATTTTTTTGGAGGAAGTACTATAGTCAAAATCCAGGTTTTTTCCGTATTCCTCTGAAGCAGAGGGTGGTGAATCTGCAGAGCCCCTGGGGAAGGATTTTCTGAGGTAACCAACTGGTTGTGGGCACTTCTATTTTTTCTGTGTATCTAACTCAGGCTGCTCGCCCTTATTTCTTTATGTTTGCATTTCATGAAGCCCTAAACCTCTGACCCTGTGGTCCTGTGGAGGGGCTCAGCCCGCCCACCCGCAGCCACCATCACTTTGCTAAGCCCTTACTGCCTTCCAGTGGTTCCTTTTTCCAGCCGGTTTCCTTCCTGGGCTTGATCCATCCCAACGGTGAAGTCATGCTGGTGAGCTTTATTGAAAGTTGTTCCTTGCTGTTAATTTACAGCCTGGTGAAGGCAAAAGGAAGAGGTTGGGATTTTTCCCCTCTCAGTGGTTGATTTGAGATAATACAAATATGAAGAAATACATTATTTTGAAATTTTGTTATATAGAGAGGAATGGCACTCACCTCTTTTGCTTCTTTAAAATTCAAGTACAATACTAATTAAACCATCACTAAACAAAAGAAAACTGGTCCGCCCTACAGAGCATTTGAAAAGAAAAAAACTTCCCTTTACAGGGCCCAGCAAATGTCCAAGGTTCAAACAAAGTACGAGGTGCTAATGAACAGAGTCTTGACAAACCTTGTTTTCCTGCACAGGGGCTCAGTACATAATGATTTCATTCAGCAACTACTGTTCAAGCATGGAAAGTGTTGGTAAAGAAATCCCACAGAGATCAGACAACCATTTTCCTAACTTAAGCTTCCCCCTCTGCTCCTCCCCTGTTCGCCTTTCGGGCCTCTGCCAGTCATAACATAAATATTCATCAGCTGATATTTGCAGTAGCTGTGAAGTTATGAATGAGGCCAAACGCCTTTCCCTCCTGCCCCATCTGCAAAATGGCAGCTTCTGGTCTTAGCTCATGGTCAAACGACACTTTCCAAAATCCCCAAAGTGCACTTGCAGGCTTTTCAAATTCAGTCGGGCTTTTAATGCACAAAGCAGAAATGCTGTCTACCTAATATTTACCCTGGGATTACTGAAAAAAAAAAAAATAATATATATATATATATAACTTCGCTATGCTTTAAATTTTGTGATGCCTTGACGTAATAGACAGAAGTGTTGGCAGCTCAACATGTTGGTTGGTTTATTTCAGGGGACATGACTGCTGCAGGTTTCCTTTCTGAATCGAATACCAGACACTTGAACCATTTGTTGTGCAGAAAAGAGAAACGGCTTTTATTCTTAATGCTGGTTTCTTAACCACCTGGGTGCTGTCAGAAGGAGCCACATGCACTGGAAAACACTTTTAATAAGACTCCTTTAAGCCTGTCTTAAACCCTGGATCCTGAAAAATGGAATCCCCACTGCCTGTCACACGTGTTTTCTCTCTGCAGATTAGTGAGGGGCTGCTGCTTTAGAAATGTTCCAGTCTCACAAAGCCTGGAATTATGCTTTCAAACCTACCGTGGGTCAGCAAGACAGCGAGACATCTGATGTAGCTACACCAGCAAGTCAAAAGCAGAGATGTCAGAGAAACAAGGTGACAGCACAGAGATTTAATGAGTCTAATTCAGCAAGGTATCAACATTGGATTTTAGAGGATTAAAAATCCTAAATGCTTAGAGCCATTGGGAAGTCCTGATAAAGAGGCTCAGCACCATTCGGGATCAGGAAACTGGAACACCTTTTGGAACTTGGGTTGCACAAATCAGTCATGCAAACTATCCTGTCTTGTTTGCTTCTCATAGATTCAGCCATAAATAAAAAAAAACTAATGCCAAAAACAACACCTTCCTAAAGGAAGGTGATAGACTTAGAAAGTTGTAAAGATGTTGCATTCATCCCATTTGATTTTGACCATGAAAAAGCCAGAACATTTCAATGAACAAGTCTCCAATATCTTTTGGCCAAAAAAGAGCGTATCTTATAAAAAAAAAAGTATGTTTCATTTAAAGGCTACAGAGGACAATTTACCACATCCTTTGAGAATACTCCAACACTCGAAATCCTTGTTGCTAAAAAAAAAGCCCCCATGCTTTGGTTTTAATACCTTCAACTTTCAGCCACAGCACCCTGTATATCCTTTTTAGAGATGAAAGAGCCTCAAAATCATCTCACTTGCACCTCCAAACCAAGACCAAGTACTCTCTCTATCTTTTTACTAATCAGCTGTGTACACTTCTTGGAATATTTGCACTGGCAAAGGCTGCAGGTGTGTTAGGTCCTGCATGGCTTCCCCCTACAGGTAAGAAGGTTTCACCTCTGGGAAATCAGACACAGGTGCACCATCGGGACATAAGTGAACTCCAAACAGTAGTGATCAGGGCAGGAAATATTATAAGGCAGATGTTGGATACACACCTTAGCATGGCTCCTCTGCTCCCACATACAAGTAACTGCTTGGGCTGTGACTTTACACATAAGATCAAAAGGCAGCCCCTTAGCCAGACACATGTGTGAAGTTTTGTTTTACAGACCTAAATCATGTGCTGGAATGGACTCAGGATCACTTGATTTGGAAAATTTAAATTCACAAATAGAAAATATTTTACTAGGAATTGCTGCTTTTGACAATAAACATCCCCTAAAGTTACACTCTGTTTTTTTGCACTACACCCAAAAATCCAACATTCTTACTAGGCTGATGATCCTGTTTTTATCAGCTTATCAGCTGTTTACATACTGTTGTGCTGCTTAAAAGCATTTTCTTGGGGCAACAGAAGTGTCTATGTGACAGCACAAGTGAAGAGTAATTAATTGACACACTTCACTGAACATACAAATGTTGGGATGAGCTGTTCTGGCATTTACCGTGATGACGCGGCACCGCAGGATGGACTAACTGTGGCCAGCACTACAAACAAAAACAAGGGGGGAAAAGATTAATCACAGTGACACCTCCTCACACTCAGTGAGGCAGTGGCAATAGTCTGTGCTAATTCCAAGTTGAAAAGGAAAGAGAAACTTCAAGGAATTTCTCCATAGCCATTTTCTCATGAGAGTGGGAAGGTGGGACTGAAAAAGGGTAGCTCAGGATGCTCTCTTCTGCATTGCCATATATTAATATTCGTAGTAATAGACATATTACTTTTCCCATGTTAACAACCAAAAAGCATCTCAGAGGCAAAAACAAATCCTCCAAGGTAAATATCCAGTGCACAGATTCGGTCAGAATGGAATGATTGTGCTGCAGCCACAGCTCTAGAAGTCATGGCAGCAGCCACAGTGTTGGCTGTGACACACTTTGTGTTGCAGCCAACATCTTTGTTCATCACATAGTACTGAAGATTTCCAAACACATCAGTAAACAGCAACACAGATTAATAAACGAGCTCAGGGGCTGGATGTGCTCTACAGTTCCTTGTTCTTTGGATGCATTCTACATACTCTATAATAACTTGACAATGTGGTCCCATCCCTATCAGAGCAATAATGGAAAAAGGATTGAGAATCAAAAGGAATAATTTTTTAAATCTTTTTATCTTTATGGTAAAAGGGCCTTTCTGCCATAGATCAAAAGTATGGTTTTATGCTTGCAGAGGGGACACGTACACCCAAACCCAACACGCTTGAAACTGATAAAAAGCAGAGCACGCAGATGGTTGAACTGTCCGGGTTGATGCTCATTAGCATGCCAGTGAATTATTTCGGGCGGGTGTGGTTTTGTAGTCTGTTATGCAGCAGTTACAAACCTACACATAACTACTTGCAAGTGACTATCCCTAGACTAACAGGAGATGATGCCAGAAGGTCTCCCCAGTGTCTCTGGCACCACTGAATAACCAGAACATAAGCTGGAGCTGGAACTATCAGAGATGTCTCTCAGGCCTCCTGTACAGCTGTGGCAGTCTTCCAGGTTAGAAGGGAACACACAAAAAGCAAAGGTTGGGGGACTGAATCTGTTTAAGGTATAGTTTGTGGATAAATAACACAGAGAGTGAAGTACAGAGATCATAAGATATTTGGGTTATTTATACATTAAAGTGTGCATGTCATGCACTGGGGCTGTTCATCTTTCTGTTCACAAAAGATGGGTTGAGTGAAGCTCTGAGCAGCCTGGTCTAGTGGAAGCTGCCTGTGTACATGGCAGGAGGGTTGGAACTAGATGAGCTTCAAGGTCCCTTTCAATCCAAGCCATTCTATGATTCAGCACCAACTCTGTAACAGTCCAAGTTTGTCTGGGAAATACCAGCAGCATTTAGAAAGTAACTGTACAGACCTTGCCAAACTAAGAACGATCACCACAGCAGCCTTGCCACAGAACTTGCTGCTTTCCTCCCTCTGTGGCCTCAAAATTCCTGATAAAAGCAACCATCAAGCACCTCACATGACAGCTGCAAGTCCCACCAATTCAAATACTGTGGACTTGATGGGATACACACAAAACTTCCAGTGAAACCTATGAAAACTTTTGTGTCTCTTGGGAAGGTAGGGAGAGCTGCACGTGTAGGTTCACTTGAAGTTTGTCAGTCTCCTTTTTAGGTTCCTTACCATGGCTGTAGATGGTGTATGAGAACCAGGGACTGGGTTCCTCTGCAATGAGACTCGGTGCTTTCTCTACTGACATAAAGGGCTGCTGAAGCACCACAGGCCACCAAAGTCCCACCTATGCAGGTCCCTTGTCCCATCTGGCAAACCTTCAACTTTAATCCTGGGTAGGGAGCTCTTGAAAATGAGCTCTTACCTTCTCACCAAAAGCCCCTCAGCAACACCCACACCTGTCCACACCTCATTTCCAAATATTTCCAAAGGACAAAGACTCTGCCCGGAAGTCCCACGCATCTTTCTCATTCCAGGTTCCCTGTGAGATCCAACCCAAGGACGTCACAGCAAGGGCTGGTGTGGACACGGCAGTAAACACGCAGGATGCAATGAGGTGTAATGCCACAACCAAGAGGAGATGGATGCTGCCACCCCCAGTCCTGCAGCCATGGATTAGGAGCTGTGGAACAAACTCACCAGCAGGCAGTAAGGAAATGAGGTGGATTAGTGCCAACTCTTACTCTT
The DNA here is from genome assembly GCA_014706295.1 of Lycocorax pyrrhopterus obiensis. NCBI lineage: Eukaryota > Metazoa > Chordata > Aves > Passeriformes > Paradisaeidae > Lycocorax > Lycocorax pyrrhopterus. The sequence continues at coordinate 8,259,471 of JACSVZ010000004.1, forward strand.
TAATTGCAGATATATTCTGTTGGTCACAGTCTCAGGAAAGCACAAGTTCCATTTTCCTAATATACATTTCTCTGTAACTCTTTCAAAGAGCTTGCCAGTGGAGTTTCTTGTATTAAGGGTGCTGCTTTAGTTTTTCCAGGTTCATGGGTAGAAACATAAGCTTGTCAAAAGGAATTTATACCAAATTCAGCGATTTTTGCTGCTCTTAACTACCTGATGGGAAGGCTGCAGATGTGTAACTCCTAAGTCAGTGACAATTTGTATTAAAACTATAATAGAGACCCCCCACCTACACTCTTCAGCCTCTCTCTTTGATAGGATATGTGTACAGATCCAGAGGAAGGAAGCTTAGATTTGGGAGATGATCTTGCTGTTTGAATTCCCGTCTCTGATCAGCATTCAGGTCTCACCTGTTAGGAAGACTTTTTATCTCACACCCATGCTAGGTTTCTGGGTCCAGTAACAGAACATGCTGAACCAATTTGCTGGTAGAGATGTGTACAGTACACATCCTGAATTTGTGTAACAGCTCAGTTTATGCTGTGTTCACCTTATTGTAGGATCTTCACGCCTTCCTTTGAAGTCTTTGCGACTGTTCTTGAAAATTAGACTCATCTCACATTAAATAAACCTAGTGGTGAATACCTGCTCTGCAGGAACCTTTTTGATGACAAGTGTTTAAAATCCACTACTTTCAGCTCTCCTAAAAGGAAGACCTAATTAGACACAGTGCACAGAATTAAAGAGGTTACCATACTACTAAAAGTGCTTGGGGACAAGTGAACTAAAATCATGTTATGCTATCGAATTCTAGAAAACCAGGGAGAAATAAGAGGTGTTCCATTTCCATACTGCAAAGCCACCACAATCAGATTTTACTTGGCAAAGTGGCAGAGTCTCAGTTGTATAAGGAGCTTCACCTTCTGCAAGGAAAAATACACAGGCTAAAGGCTCTGCTGTGTCCCAGCTCTACCTCTGCTCTGTTCACCTGTGGACCTTCCCCATGGCTGTTGAGTATTTGTGGTGTGTGTTGTCCACTCCAGAGTTACTTGCCTTAGGGAAAACAGCAAATTAAGGTAGTGGAAGGGCGAGTTAAAGGACTTAGCTGAGGGAATCAGTTTGTTTCTGCATTTTAGAGAGAGACTTTCTCTTCCTCTGCCTGTCAATTTACCCTTCTGACTCTGTTGAGCAGAGACTGCTGCCTGCAGAAAAGCATCTCGGCAGTCACAGCGCTGCCTTGACCTTGACTGGAACTTAACAGCTGCTGCTGTCATAAAATAATAACCAATATTAATCACTGTCAGTCTGGTTATGTGAATGTCTTCCCCTTGGCTGAATAATCCATCTGTATGCACCTCCCAGCCTTCCACACCACAGAGGTGCCAACTGATTACTCGGTCTGGGTAATTACCTGAGCACCCTGCAGGATTTTGACAGAGGAGACGTATTGATGGTCTCAGGGCAGTCCTACCAAGGTGCTCTTGGACACAATTCATCCTGCCCATCTGAAATGACAACTCAGGAGCTGGAAATCCCTAAGGGGGAATCAGATCTTTGAAGTTCCTCTGGAACAGCCTCTGGGTGCTCCTTGCAGAGCTGCAGACCCTGGGGAAACACAGGGCTGCCCTCAAGGGCATTCTTATGTTGGCACATAACCAATGTACCTATGCAAAGGAAGAAGCTGAGCTACAACACAAAGGCATTTTGCATCTGGAGGACATGTTCTCAGCGCAGCAAAACATCTTTGTTATGAATGTAACATATGTGGTACTCTTCCTCTGTTTGGCAGGAGATAAGAAAAACAGAAGCAATGCAAAAATGAAAACAAAATGGAGCATATAAGCATCGTGAAGCAATTACAGTGCTGCGTCTCATTAGGATCTAAATCTGGGATTGCCAGTCTTGTTTTAAAAACAGTTTTGTTCAACACCCAGTGACAGAATTTAAAAGCTGACATATCTTGCTATAATTGTGGGCCGCAGTCACAGCTGGCGTAAATCAGTATAAACTAATGAAGTCAATGGAGCTTCTCTGATTTACACTAGCTGAGGTTATGGCTCAATAAGGTTAGGCTTGCTTTCTAGGAGTGTTCAAGGAAGCCAACTTCTGTGTGTCCTGTGATGAAGTGGTTATTTATAATGGCCTTCAGTGTGGTTTGGAGCCAAATTTCCACATCAAAAGTAGCTTTATAAGAGATATCCTTACAGTGAGGTTCAGTGCAAAATCATGACTTCAGAAGCCAGCTTTCCTCATGCACTCAAGTATTTGATTTCAGCCTGAAAACCATTTGAGAAGCCAAGAAAAGCAGAGCCATTCCTGCCTACTTCCCCAGCTCTGCTTCATCTTTGAGTCGCCTGCATATCCAGCAGGCCCCGACCTACACTGCCCATTTATCAAGGCGAGTTACTCTAAGTGTCTGTTTATTTATGTTCAGAAATTCCCAGTAAGACAGACAAGTTTCATGCTTAACCTGAAAAATTGGGGATGGGGGTGGAGTTCTAACCAGTTCCAGAGCTATTTGTTTGACTTGGCCACTGGCGAAAATAAAACACAATAACATGTCCCAGAGTCACAGCGAGAGGTGGAGGTCACAAGAAAACAGATCATGTCTTTCACAGCTCCTCAGCTTCAGTGCACTGAATTATGACTCCTATTATTTACTTACTGGATTCTCCACCCTGCGTGCAGGCTCCAAGCATTCGAAAAGCAGCAGGTCTCTGCTTCAAAGGACTGACAGGCAAGTGAGAGAGGAAAATCTGTCCTGAAGCTACAGTAACCTCCTCCTCCACGTTTGATCTGAAAGGTCAGATGTTCTCACAACCCTCGGCTGACTCCTGCCATCTGCTGAGCCACGCCTGCAGTCCTGCACCGCTGTGCTCTCCTCTGCTGAATTAAACTGCCAGACTCCCATGGCAAAGATGTTCCCAGCACAGCCAAACCTGCTCAAGGTGGGTTTTTCCAAAAGGATATTGGTTTTTTCCTTAGGAGGGCCTTGCTCCCTGCATGTCCATCCTCAGTGTGGTCTATCAGCTGTCCAGAAAATATCACAGGCTCTTTCACTGACCTTGTCACTTTGAAACAGATTGATTTCTTTAGAACTTAGTGCCAAAAATGCGTGTCTTGAGTCCAGTTGTTGAGATCCCAAACCAGGGCTGAAGCCTCTCCAAATGTCCTGAGTGGTTTCTATGCATCCTGTGGAGAATTCCACACTCTTCCACACACTCTTCAGTGGGTTTAATCCTCCACTGGGACTAAGGAGACAACTTTGTGGGGATGCTTCCCAAAAGGGAAACTTCTGAACTGCCAGCAGCAGAGAAATCCACACACAGACTGAACATGAAACACCAGTATGTAAGAGCCTGCCTTGCATCTTAACCTCTTGGGAGGTACAACTTTCTCCTAAAAAGCACAGGATCCTCCTCCCCCTTCATACCCTCAGGTTTTGCTTTTGGTCTCTTCTCTCTTCACAAAACATCTGATAAATATTTTCTCATTAAGAGCTACAATCTCCTTTTCCAGGGAATGTTCCTGGTCCATCTTGGGAGGTGGTTAGAGAACCCCATTCAGATCACTTTCCAGCCTCCCAAACCAGTTGGGTTTTTTTCTCAGTACCCAGCACACCAGTTGAGTGCTGTCTTTCTGGGTACAGAAATATCACTCACTGTTCTCCCCTTACTAGGTTTTTTCTATGTAGACATTTTTTCTTTATATCTTTGACTTAATATGGAGCCAAGGTCAATAGAGAAGATAATTTCACAATTAAACTCATCATGTTTGTTATTTGACATTTGGGTAGGCAGTTACACTAAAGCATCATAAATGCAAAATACTTCTGCTCCCCTCTACTGCTGTGCCTTGATCTAAGGACTGTGACTAATTGTTCCTGAGAGTTTGTTGGGTTCACTTGTTACTTAAGACAAATTATTTTCTACTTAACATATTTCACAAAGACCTATTTTTTTTTGTTATATTACTTATGTTCTCCTCAGAAACACTCTCACAAACCACAGAAAGATCCACTACCACCTGTTCTGTGTGCTCTGTTTTTTTCTCAGCTTCTCCAGATGAAGCAAGTGTGGAGATAATTTTTTTCTTAGACTGGACATTGTTCATCTTTTTAAATGGTTGAGGGCACTCAGTCTTTATGCTTTTTAACCCAAACCAACAGAATTCCTGCCTTTTTAAAATTTAATAATTTCAAAAAGTAGTTGTGTTTGGCTGTCTCAAAATCAAAAGAAATTCTCTTCACTGTGGAATATTTAAAAAACCAGAATTCTACCAGACAAACGAATTTACTTTCTGTTAACAGTTTCACAGCCTTTAAGTATTTGGCTCTAATTTTGGTTTTTAATGCTTGTCTAGTCTTACTAGGGTTGAACTGGAAGGCAGTCAGACGATTCTCAGATAACAGGCAGGAAAAAACAATGTAAACCCCTTATCCCAGAGGAACTAGAAACAGTGAATTACGCACAAGTAACGAGACCAGTTTCCTCACCATCGGAACTTCTACTGAACCACAGGGTTTCAGAACTTTCCTCAAATCTGGTTGGGGCAAAGACAGGAAACTGCATCTTCTGAGCTTTAGAAATAGATCTTAAACATGTAAACATAAGATATTATGCCCCTATCTTTTAAGTAACATTTATATTATCTCAAATAAACAGTCTTGCCGAAGTTAGTCTGTAATTGACATCTGACACAGTCCACATTGCAACAGATACGATAAGTGCAGTAAACAGCAGAAATTATGTTTCTCTGTGCTCTGAGAAACATTCATATTTCCTTGCACAGATAAACTTTATTTTGTTGCTACGCAACTCTCACACAACAGACCACATTCTGCAGTAAATAAGAGCACAAATTTTACAACTGGAGGGCAAGCATGTGGCCTTTTGGGTTTTCTCCCCATTTCGAGTTCCAGCCCCAGCTTTAGTTCACGTTATAATATTCCATCATTTCATTACAAAGCTGCCTCTAAAGCTCAGTAAGGGATATTTCAAACCCTGCAAAGCGGGAGAGTCAGAATGCACGAGTCCTTCTGAGGCTGATGGGAAACAAATGGTGGAGCTGGTGATGTCAGTGAAACCATGAAATTAAGGGGATTTTCTCTTTTTAAGTCTTCTTTAAAAATGAACATTAAATTTTCACAGCAAGATATTCAAAACTTGTGTGGTCTCTCCCTGCTCCCTGTAACACTGCCATACCTGCAAGGGAAGTGAGACAGGTGAAGAGCTACCCTTGGTTTTACCCAGGATGAGAACAGTACATTCTTACCTCCTTTGTTCTTTACAGTTGCAAAATTTCTCCTGAATTGAGTGCATGTTTGGATTGTTTAGAGAATGGAGGCACAGATCCTGCGTGTCTCTGCATCCTCATCATAAGCAGAGTGAAGAACACTAAGATTTATCTGACTTGAGGGTGTGCATGGAAACTAAATAGAGCCATTAGGCTCTTCCCAAGTCATGGGTTAATGCCTCAGTTATTCAAGTTTCCCTTTTGCACATGGCTGCAAATTCTACAAACTCTCTCAGGTAGCATGAGCCTTCCCTTGCCACTGTTAGCAAATCAATCCAGGTGAAAAATGTGACTTGGAGCTCCAGGTGGATGCAGCTGGCACAGTTTGGGCTACAGGGATTTGCATTAGCCAAGGATCTGACCTACATCCAATGCACATGCGTAACAGTTGTCTGATTGCAGAGCGGTTTGTGCCACTTAAACAGCAGAATTTCCTCAATTTTCCCCAATTTTGCTTTGCTCTTTGGTTCCTTACAATGAACAGCCCTCTGGGCTCCTACAGCCTACGTGCCACAAGCCCAGATGCTTATAAAGTCCTAGCACAGAGTCACTAGGGAAAGGACACTCTGTTCATAGGAAAGCAAGATTTAATCTCTACAATCTACAGTCCAGTTTCTCTAAACAGTGAGCAAGAAGTATCTTTTGCATTTTAAATTTCAGCATTTCTGTTTGCTATCAAAGCATTTGTGTTTATAGTTTCACTTTAACAGCTAAATTAGTCCCAGGCATGGAAATTAATATCAGCATTTGCTGCAAAACACATTGAAGTTTCTACACTGGTCTTGTATAAAGGCCCATCTCTAATCACACCTCCCAGTGGAGCAGCTTTCCTTAAGAATCTGAGAGATTTGGAAACACCTGTAAAATTTACTTTGAGTCCTCTCTTCAACAAGTGACCTCCTACACAGCAGAGCTCTCCCTCAGTCAGGATTGAAGGATGAGGCCCACAGAGGGAATGCAGTTGGATTTTGTCTGGAAGCACAACAGGCAACACACAAGGCAAGAGTCTTCAGACCTAAATCTTGGAAAACAATACTTGATGTCTTCGTATCAGTGTCCTGCCAATTTCTTCTACTCTCCGGCATCCTGGAGGAGAAGTTGCAGATCAGTTCAAACCCCTGATTTTCCAACCCACCCTAAGCCTTTTCTTTTTCTGCCTCATAAAAATCTACGTTCTGTCAGATGAAATACACCCCTTAGCAACCAAAGATTTGCCACTACTTTTCTATGGATTTATTGCTCTCCTTGTGAAAAAAACCCCCAAAATAATGTTTTCACTTAATCTACTCAGGTCCCCATTTATAAGGCAGGGTTAACAAGTCCTTTTCCCATTTCTCCGCTGTTTAGATTGCAAACATTCCCCTCATGCAAGTTGCTATAGCATCTTGCCTGGGGCAAATGAAAGCTCTGAGAAAATGTGATTACGGAGAGGAAATGTTGATGTCCCACCTGTCAGTGCCATTGCCAGGTGAAACTCTTCCTTCAGCATCTGGAGAACTTCTTTTACTCCTTCTTCACCCTGGGAGATTAGGAGACAATGTGAACTATTACGTGTACCTATACAAGTGTAGGTATAGACATGTACACGTGTGCCAAGAAAAGTTTTATGCACAAACATAAATCCTGAGTGTTTGTCGTGGCAAATTTTACATCAGATGATCTGGGTGCACACAGACACCGTCACACACACGCTCCTCTGTGCACACAGACACACGTGTGCATATAATAAGGCTAAACAGTGAGTCTAGGGATCTGAATTTTGATGATTGTGCATTCGAGCTTTTCCTAACTTACTTGATAAGCCAATCCCCAGAGGACAGGTCTCCCAATGAAAACAGCTTTGGCACCAAGAGCCAGTGCCTTGAGAATGTCCGTGCCTTTTCTTACACCGCCATCCAGGAACACCTCCACCTTCCCCTCCACAGCCTCCACGATTTCAGGCAAGACATCAATCTGAAAGAGAGAAACCAGAAATACAGCCTGGATGCTCCTGAAACTCTCTTTACTTTTTGAGTGAGTTCTTACACAAAGGATCCCATCAAGCTTTACAGCAGCTTAATGAGCAGTTGCATGCCTAAACCTATACCCAAATAACACAGCTTTGTATTGAGAACCAGCAGTGACTTTGCAGGGGAGAAGGCACATACAAAGGCCAAATTTATTTGGAGAGTCACATAAACAGAATGAGGATCAGCAGGGTCTCACAAGATGGCCATCTGACCCCATGACACATATCTCACACAAGCCAGTATCTGATTTTTATGCAGAATATAAGAAACAGCCAGCACTAAGGAAGCCTCTGGGTGGTGTAGCCTCCCAAACTTCCAGTCTTCACTAGTTTGGGGATGAAATTGAATCACTCTGCCTTTTTAAATAATCATCTTTGCTTCCCTGTTTAAATTTACCATTCATTTATCCTGAGGGCCGGCTCGGGAGCCTAGAGGCAGGCACTGTACCTATAGACAAGGAGGAAGAGAAACACATGCCTGGAGGAACTTTGAGTTGGCTGAAAAATTCTAATGAATGTATTTTCCCTTTGAAAATGCATCTAATTACAGGAATGACTGTAGAGAAAAACTCCTTAATATAAGAAAAAATGAACTTGCCTCTAAAGTTTTGAGCAAGGTGGGAAATAATTTCTTTTAATGCACATGTATGTTGCTTTCACCAAGCTCTGCTCATCCCCTTTCTCTACTTAACCCCTACACCAGTGATACAAGTAAGGGGAGAAAGTATTTTTGCTGTTCTCAAGTTACAAGTAACCAGGGAATTAATTCCTCTTGCCATGCGAGAGGTCCCAATGAAAGGATGAGCCTCCTGAATTCAAGCCTGGAGCATTAATTACAAGGCAACTTCTCCTATAAGGCCACCTAAATAGTTCCTATTCATGAAAATCAGGAAAGGAACACCACCACAAGCCAAGTATTAAGGAGACTGGAAACAGTGTGTGGAAGTAAGACAAAAGACACACAAATTCACGTCTTTCAAATATGGATGTAATTCATTTCCTTTCTAATGGATAAAAATGGCGAGAAGATGGGGGAAGCAAACTTGAAAGTGCAGTTTGTTTTTAGATTTGGATTAAAATTTTCTTGCAGTTTGGCACTTGCTGTGATTTTCCCCCTCCCTTTGGTTTTGCTCTCTTGCCAAACATATTTTGGATCTATTTCCATATCCAGAGACCACTTTCTACATCCTGACAAACTGTACCAACATTAAAGTGCTCTAATAACTAAAGCATGATGCAAACCATAATTAAAACATAGATTTCCTCAATGTGTAACTAGACACTAGAAATATTGACCAGCTTGGGTTCAGCTCACGATCTGAAACCCCATGAAATTGAAGCAAATTATTATGCTTCTAAACCAGAAACATTTAGCGTGATCTGATACAGATACATTATAAAAACAGCATTGTGAAGTGTTGTTCCTTGTACCATAAATCCAGGGAACACATCAGCTTTAGCAATTCTCCTCTGCCCTGTGGTGTGGCAAAGGAGTAACCTCTAACAAGGAGTTTGCATATTTCTGTTCTGCTGCAGCTGTCAAAAATTAATTTGTGTTTCTTGAGCTCTCTCATTCCTCAAAATGATGTTTTTAACATCCTTATACATTGTTGCTGTTGGATTACCTCACACGCAGGCTTGCCCAAGAGTTTTAAATACTCTCAGTGAAATTAGGGAATACATTCCCAGGAGGTGACAAGAGGACCTGTTCCCCTCTCCCTTCAGGGAACCATCATGGAAAACAGGAGGTTTTTCATCAAGAACATATTGGAAATACTCAGAGAGGCACAAGTGGGCTTTGATTCTCCTCCCTTTCATTCTCTTTTTATTTGTGCAGCTTTCCCACACCAAATGAAGCAAGATGAGTGATGACTGGAATTTTGGGGTTTTTCCTTCATCCTGAGCACATACTTTTTCATTTTCCTTTACTTCTTTCTTTTTTGCCAACGAGAAATTCTCAAATCCCTTTCACCTTTGGAAAAGGCATGGGGTAGCATGACAAGGAAAAGGAAAAAGGAAAAACTGTAATTTAACCACTCTCTCCCTTTTCCAAAGGTGAAAATATTTGAAAGGAGAAAAATGGAGAGTTTTATTCTGTCTTTAGCTGTTCCTTAACTGTAATTTTTCAGAAGCCTCCAAAGAACATTAAAAGGGAAAACTTACTCTAATACAGCCTTCAGTGTGCTGCAAATGGCAACAAGGGTTTTTCAAAAAAGAATGAGAAAGACGAAATGAAAGAAGAGACTGGAAAAAAATTTCTGAAAGATTTTCCAATTTGATTTACCAAGGAAAGGCTCTGTCTAACTCAGAGTACGATGTGACACACATAGAGAAGTGGAGAGAGGTTAAAGCATGGCTAAAAGCATAGGACACTTACTCCAGGTTTTTCCTCCAGCTTCCACATGTTCAGAGAAAGCAAACAAGAAGCCAGAAGGCAGAGAAAATTAGAGATTACTGGAGCATATTGGCATCAGGACTTACAGTAGCAGGGACCCCATCAAGCTGTCGTGCTCCATGATTTGACACCAGGATCCCATTTACCCCGATCTTTACAGCTTCTTTGGCATCATCAGCTAGGAAAAAACCCAGACAAACAGGATATGCCCTTCTGTAACTGGGAGCTTGTAGACACCACAATGAGGGAATCACTAAAAAAACCATTGTAAGCTCATGCAAAGCCACCTTAGGGCTTCAGCCTTCCAAAGCCTCGCCTCAACACAGAAAAAGGTTTTATCTGTAAGTAATAAGACCAGAAAAGTAGCTCGAAATGTTGGAGCAGAACATTTTATCCCTTTGGATCAGCCACTTTGGTTGCTAGCCTTTATTTTCTCTATTTTGTTCCAAAACTCATCAGTAACAAGTTCTTTTGCTGAATGATTTTGTCCACTGCAAAATTATTGGCATGATCACATTAATGATGGTGTTGGTGACAACACCAGGCACTTATTTACGCAGCTGCTTCCACAAACATCTTCACTGCTGGGTTCCTATGGGTGCATGAGGAAGTGACAGCTCTTCCCTTGCCTTTCCCCGGGAAGCAGCAGAGCTACTCACCCCTGAGGATCCCCTTCAGCACGATGGGCAGCGAGGTCAGCCCCCGGAGCCACTTGATGTCCTCCCAGTTGATACTGGCATTGATGGTCTCAGCAACGTACACAGCCAGGCTGCTGTTTTCTCCACAGTCTTTCCCCACGGAAAATGCCAGGTCACTCCTGAGGAAGTTTTTCAATCTAAAGAGACAAAAGACACAGAAAAATAGTCTGAGAACGATTCACTGTAGCCACGATCAGTCCCAAATGCCAGCATCCAATATACCTGAGTTAAAGCTTTGCTGCACTGCAGGACAGGAGCAAAACCAGCCGATCCCAGCATGTCAGATCCCAGTCCTCAGTGAGCCAGAACCTTTGGCTGGCAAAGTATTTGATAATCAGCATAAGCATTGGATCTTTAATGTCCCTTCCAACCCATGCCTTTCTGTGTTCCTGTGATGGTTTTGTGATAACTTTGGGGCAAGTTTATCTGGCCCAAGGTAACAGTCCGACTTCTATAGCAAAAGAAATAGGGTTGGGTTTTGGTGTTTTTCAAATCCAGGGAATTCAGCTATGAGAGAAATAGGGGATCGGGTAGGTGGAAGGGAGAAGGAAGAAATGAAGTTTTCTTAAGCTCCATGAATTAGATGGACGTGCATGAAGCCTTGCAAAGAATTCAGAATTTTCATCTGTCCAATAAGGCAAACAGCCAGCCTGTTTACCTTGTGTCCCTTTTGTACATTTCCTTGTAAAATGTAGGGAGGAAAGGAAGCTCATGTGAAAACATTAGCTGTTATTTGTGTTTTTCAGCAGCAAAATCTCACAGGTTTTAGCACATCCATGTCCCGTGTGAGACCAATTGCCCTGTTCTTCGGAAACTGTGTCCCGTTCCACATTGGGCTATTTAATACTCACATTTCACATTTTGGGAAGTGCATGAGTGTTTTTGCATGGAACCTGGCTGGTTTCACTGCTGATTTCATGCCTGCAACAAGCAGCATTTCACATGGCTTTTCTGTTCAGCTCCAGGCCCAGAAGCAAATGAGAAAGGAGCGGGCTCTCAGCAAGATCCAGCTTTTCAGCTGTTGGTTTGTGGAGGGTGGGGTGCCCAGAGAAAAACAGAACCATGGATAAGATTATATAAATAACTGTTGTTTTTCTTGGCCTGGGAAATGCAGATCAACACTTGGATGAATGTTGCCTTACATACATTTCGGAGCACAATGGCACCTTGTTGTTGCTTTGAAACTTTGTTGAAAACCCGAAGCCAAGAAAAAGTTATCACGTAAATGAGCAGAGCCCCGCGCTAGGAGAGTTTCACCGCGGCCTCTGCAACAAAGCGCTGCCCAGGCGGCACTCGGGAATCTGCAGTGATTAATCGGAACCTTTAAGGATTGCTCCAATTTCATATGATTTCATACGGTTCACTCGAAACCTTGTTATGGTTTGGGCAGGTGGGGTCAAAGTGTTTCACAAACGCTCTCCCGCTTTCCTCAAATGTCTTTGGGTTATTGGACTCGCATTCAAGACCTCCTCAACCCCAGGCCTTAAAATTCTATTGCCCCTAAAAAATAAGCTACTTAAATAATTGTTTAATTGCCTTTTTTAGAGTAAAAGGTCAGTGTATATTGATAATGTATCAAACACAGATCTATAGCACGATTACGACACAGGGCATACACATCCCAGTGGGGTACATTTTCATGTTAGATGCTTAAGGGTTTTTTGCTTTCCGGTGCCTTCCTCCTAAAACTGTACTTCAACACAGAAATCAGGGCAGAGTTCACGTTGCTCTGTCAACCTTCATCTCTCAGCTTCAAGCACAAGTGCGTGGGGGAGAGCCAACACCCCCTCCCAGGCTCTGGACGGGTTTTTGCCAGAGAGTTAGAGAATCAGATTCACTGCAGAGTCCCAAGGCTTCTCTTCCTTTTGAATAGTATGGAAATTAAGAAAAACCTCCAGATGTGATTCTTGCTAAGTACACGTTACATACAATGTGTATATAGTATAACACAACAGTCTGGAGACACAGGAAGAGCAATTCAATTCCATTGATAAAACTCAAAACTAGCTTTCACCCAGAACTCACCTCAAAGTTTATCTGCTTCAAAATACATCAAGCTGTCTTTTTTTTCTCTCTCTCTCCGTTTTTGTGTTCATTTGCATGCTCTAAATAATATTAACATGTGCCATGGTAGACTGTGGTTGTTACCAAGCCCTACATGCAAGAATCTCGCAAGATTTTTAGCTTCAAGTCCTGGATATCCCATCAAGTAAATATTCTTCCAGCCAGTCCTTTGCTGCTAGAAGTGTGCCAGCACTTCAGCATATGTTTATCAGGGGGGTCTCTACAGTCTATCAATTTATATGTACAAAAGGTCAGGCAAATCAGTACCCTTACGACCCCATTGTAATGTTAAAATTCTGGTTTAACTGTTAAAATTGAATTCCTCGTTGGTCCTGCAGTGGGGAGGAACTAGAATTAGTGCTGAAGTCAATCATGATGCCACAGATTCTGAGACACAGAAAATGCCCCAAAACACACTTTGGGGTAAAAATTGCCTTCATGGAGGATTTAGAAAGACTGATACACACATTTCTGTATTTGAGTAAAAGAAGAGTTGAAGTTGCTCGGAAAGGGGCTCTGCAGTCAGTAGCAACACAGCCCTGGACCCAGAGCAATGCCATAGGATAACACAGAAGGAACCATAACATCTTCTGGAAGGGAGTTTTGGCCCACTAAGTCCAGGCCCCTTTCAGAGCACAGCCATCTCTGCTGCTGGATCCCAGTTCAACCCCAGAGCAGGTCACTCCGGGCTGTGCCCAGCTGAGGTTTGAAGGTAGCCAAGAATACATTGACACATGTATAATGAAATGCCCCATGTCTCTTACTTCAGCTGCCTCACATTGCCCGGCACAGTGTCTTTTACAGCGTGCAAACAGCCAGGAAAGCTTTGTTTTGACCCAAAGCAGATCCCAGCCCAAGCACAGCACGAGATACACGCACAGCTCCACGGAGCTGTTGCATAGCACAAGCCTCTCCCCCAGCAGCCCGGGTGCCCATGGCCCTGGCACAGTCCCACCCCACACCCAGCAGCACATGTACCTGAGGTGTGGGGGCAGCCGGAACTTGTTGCGCACGTCGGCGATGCGCCGGCCCAGGTACGGGGTGTCCACGGTGACGAAGATCCCTCTGAACCCAGCTCTCTCCGCGCGCCTCACCAGCAACTCCGTGGCCTCCTGGTCCTTGTACACGTACAGCTGCAGCCAGCGAAGGCCGGCCGGGGCTGCCTCGGCCACCTCCTCGATGGAAGAGGTGGCCCAGGAGCTCAGCATCATCCCTGTCCCCACGGCCTGGCAGGCTAGAGGAGCACAAAGTGATGTTCTCGAAACAGGAGCATTCAAATAATGCATTTAAGGCTTCCAACTTTTTGAACGTTGCCACATTGCCTCCCAAAAATCACCCTCCCCAGGGGTGACTGCCAACCCAGGCTGCACCCGCTAACCTCATACACATATATTTCTATGAATCTATCACTTATTCTTTTTGAAATAATCTGTCACTTATTGTAAAATAAAGGAAAACACGCAATAAAACTCCAAAATATTATAGAAAGCCTTATTTTTCTTGGTCTACCACAGTATGCATATTTTTAATGTAAATGGACCTCTGTTTCAAGACGTCATCCCCAGCCCATGGAGGAATTAAAAAGTGGTCTTTATGACAACATTTTATTAAATAAGGATTACAAGCCTCTTGGAGTGGAAACTTGTGAACAGCTTATTCAAACAAATTGGTTACACCCTCCCAGGGCCACCAGGCAGTTTTCCCTCACTGGAAATACAGCAGCAATCACCCAAACCTCTCTAGTCTGTAGCCATTCCGTTTCTCTCCTTGAAATTACTGGACATAGTTCCCTCTATATCAGGAATGAGCGGGAGGGCTGCGAACCCGGGAATTGCAAAACCCTCCCATCAGATAAGGGAGAAATGTAAATGTTATGGTTCAATCTGCCTTTAGGTATCCATTTCTTGCCATTTTTTCCTTTGATTCCCAAGTCTACCTCTACAGCCCTATGGTTGCAAAAGTAAGTTAGAAACTGCACCATAAAACATTTTTGGTGAAGAGAAGATTTAAATCATGGTGTATCACCATGTCCTTTCAACTTAGCTGCATATGTAGCAATAGAGAAAAGAGTGCTTTCCTCTTATTTAAGATTAGATTTAAGCAGTTTGGTTCAAGCAGAGTTCAGCCATCCCAAATGGGGTTATGGCATTTTCACACAAGCACGCTCACAAAATTCCCCTCGTCTCTCCTGTAAAGTTCACAGCTCTCTGGTGAAGCACCAGCTCAACACATGTAGTTTAGATCTCTCAAGCATCAGCTCAACACACATAGTTCAGATCTCTCAGGCAAATCCAAAGTTCACAGACAAAATTTTTCAAAGTTTTAGAGATTCCCGGTTCCAGTTTTGGTCGATCTGTGCTTGATCTTGATAATTTTAAAGCTTATTTTCACAATTTTCTAGACTTTTAAAACCATGAGATACAGAGGCCTGAAGTGTTGCCAGGCTTGGTTGGGGTTTTTCTTCTACTTCAAATTAGGTTTTTCTAAAAATACACTCCCACTTCTCACACATTTAGCTGCAGTTGAAGAAAACAGAAGCAATTCATTTCTTCCAACAACCATATTTTACACTTCACTTTTGGGTTGCTGTAAATTATTTATTATTTCAAGTCAGTCCTACTACAGCCACATTCCCACAGGATGCTCTTGCTGCAACATGTGACATTTGCCAGAGTTTAAGCATCAGATGTTTTTGTAAACCAGCCTTTCCTCATGCCATTTCAGATTGCTTTTAGTTGTTTGTTTTTTGTGGGGTTTTTTCCAGGTCTTCTTTTAATCCTGAGCATTGCCCAAAGGATGCATTCACCCTTGTACACCCTGCAGGCTCCTGCTGGGGTCCACAGCAGCACAGAGAGCACGGCAGGAGCCACACACAGGGAGCTGGGGAAGTCCATGGAATCACACGATGGTAAAGAATCTCTTCCTCACATCTAATCCAAACCTTCCCTCTGGCAATTGGAAGCTATTCCTTCTTGGGGAACTCAACTGAAGTATTTTACATAGCAACAAATGGGACAGGACCCACTTGGGAGCTCCACTGGGGAGCAGAGCAGTGACTTTTTTTAGCCCTTTTTTCATCCTGAAGCCTCAGAGTATCCTCCCCCCATCTGATGGGGCATCAGCTCCTTACGTGGTTTGGGAAGGGTATGGAATTTGTCCCTGTGGGCAACTCAGAGGCAACAGACTTCAGGGAGGACACTGGAGAGGAGCCCAGTTCAAGCTTGCATATTTTGTCAGGGTTACCTTGTATGGGAATGGGAACTCGCTTTTTTCCTCTAGCTGGGCAAATTCCCATCATTTCCCTTTTAGGGGCATCTCCGAAGCACAGCAGCCAAACTGCCCCACTGCAGGCATTTTTCCCTGAATCCACCAGTGAATCCACTGTCCCCAAGCTAAGGGCCAGAGGACATTCCTTGGGATCAACACGATGTCCTTTTGGCACAGTGGTATTTCTCAGGAGCAGCAGCCGTGTTCTTGGAGCTGCATCTCCCGAGAAACAGAGTTGTTTGAAGAACTTCACGTTACTCTCTTGACAAACCACACTTGGCTGAGAGATCCCTGTCAGCCTCCCCTCCCTCAGCCCTTACAAAACCCTGCGTGCGAGTGGTGTCTGCCGTCCTCTTGTTGACACGACGTGTTTTGTCAGCTGTGCAGGAAGGCTGCAGGGGAAGGCACACGTGGCCAAAGCGGATCTGGGATCTGGCCGGCCCATGAGGGCTGGCATGCCAGGCTGCCTGGGCACACTTGCAGCTCAAAGTCCCCCGGCCACGCCGCTCTTCAGGGTGAATCCAGGCCAGGTCAGCCCAGGCCACATTGTCCCGTGTGAATATTGTCCTCTCCATGACTCTGGATTGACAGTAATTTTCATACTTCAAAATTCACCTCGTCTTTTGATCACCACATAGGGAACAGGTGGGTTCAAAGTCCTGCTGTTTTCACTGAGCACAAAATGTAATAGGTGGCCAAATCCCTCCTTCCCAGTCACAACCATGTCTGATGGGGACAAGAAACCCAAATTTCAGTGCTCAGCAGCATCATAGAGAGCAAAAGCACAGTAGCAGCCTATTAAGAGCCAAAGGAACAAAGGTGTTGCTCCCTCTCTAGTGGGAAAGACAGAGCTGACAGAAACTCCACTAAAACAGGAGGCAAAAAAAGCTTTTCAGTCAATACTCCTGTTCTCCATTTGGCAAAGCAACCGGTGCAGTCACGTTGCAGGTGATGGTGAAACCCTTCCTGCGTCAGCAGCAGCTTGGGGAGTGGTCTGAGTGCAGCTGCAGAGGGCAAACGCAAAAACTTCAGCCCTGAGCTGAAGTCAGTGACAGTTCTCAAAAGACCTGGCCAAGAAAACAGTCAGGTTCTCAGCCTGATTTGCAGCCATCGATGGAGAAGCCAGGCATTCCAATGCTACTTTAGAGTGAAAACACAAGAGTTTAAGGTACTCAGTAAGTGCAATATGGAATAAGCAGGAATATAAACAGAACAGAAATCTCAGTAAAATAATGCTACAAATCTGTTTATAATCAATTAAGGTAGCAAAAAATTGCTGTTTCTTGCTGTGCAGCTGGATGGTGCACAAGATTTTGAGTCAGTGTACTCGAGGTGGGTCTTGTTGACACGGGGATCATGTTGGTTTGCAAGCACAGCATGAAGTCAGGATGGCAAATGAATGCCTTGGCATGGAGGAACAGTGAATCTTCTGATGGACAAGCAAGAAAAAAAGATCCCATAGAATCAGAAGGGTTCTATTGAATAGTGTTTAGAGAACAACCTTTTGCTCTTTAGTGGCTAAGATTATTCATTGAATTTGGCAAATATTTTTAGTCAAAGAGGTTGAAATTGGAGTGGGAAGGATGAGAAAAAAAACACCTAAGTCAAAATGTCATGTGTTGATCTTTTCAAAATGGAAATGTTTTCTCCTGAGCTAACACTTTTGTTTCAAAACAGAACTATAGTTAAAAGCATTACCCAGTAGGAAAATGAAATAAAACATTGTGTTTTGGATCAAATGAAACATTTCAGTTAATCCAAAACAATTTTCCTCCCAATTTTTCAGTTTCTACCGAACAGAAAATCCATTCTTTGGAAAATTGCCACATACACTGATGAACTACAACTAAAATGCCAGGGAATATACTTGAAGGAAGACCTAGAAAAACTGGGAAAACTGCCGAGGTGCATGAAATTGTTTCAAGGACAAGAGAGCTTTCTCTGTAAGGAAGGACTCCTGCTACATTCAGACATGTCAAAGAAAACTGAGGGGCAACCTTATTGCAGCCTGCATAGACTTTTTCAAAAATTCATCTATTATTTTAAAGTCCAGCTAACACGAGTACAAGTAAATCCAACACCTGGATTTGAGGCTGTGCAAGGTTTGACCATGACTGCAGTTGGTTCTGCTCAGAGTGGGGTTACTTAACCTGTGGAATAACTTACATTGTGTTGGCTGGCCTGTCACCAGCAACTCTTGAAATTACAAATGGATGTTTTTCCCAGGAAAGATCCTTTACTCATGCAAAAGAACTGTCCGTGAAGGGGTGTGTGTCTAAGGTGAGCTGACAGACCCTGCCCTGCTCCGGGAAGGTGCACACTCCTCTCCACCAGGTTGGTTGCTGCAGGAGAGCGTCCCTCAGGAAGCAGCAGCTCCCAAAAGGCTGACAAGCCCCAGAGCAAGGGGGTTGTGAGTGCAGGGAGTTCTAAGGGACACCACGACATGACCCTACCCCTAGAGGGGACATTTAGCCTAAAACACGTGGGCAAACCTGCCAGGAGAGCAGAGCAGTTCCAAGCAAGACACTGTTGCTCAAGGAAATTCCTCTGTGGGATCAGGCATTGTTCTCAAAACACCAGAAGTTAAGGGAAGGAGCTGTCATTGCTCTCTTCACCACCCTGCTCTGCAGGGCAGCGTGGTGTGAACCAGGATTATCTCTTGGGGTTCCAGCCCAGCCAGGCAGACTCATGGCACACAGGAATGCTCCTTTGGGAGCTGCTCTGCCCCCAACATGAGCCAGGGCACAGGCCGAGAAGGGGCAGGACTCAGACCATGCTGTGCTTCTCAAGGATCAGAGGCACCACCTCATACAGCACTTCCTGCACACCTAAGCCAAAGAAATCCAGGCTTATGGAGCACACCAGGCTTTGCAGAAGCCACAGGACTACGGATCAGACTTCCTTGGCTTATGCAAACCAGTGTGGCTGAAGCAGAAGCTGAATTAAAGCAACCAACAGTTTGCTCACTTAAACTCTGTGCTACCTCTGGAACAGAAGTTGGATGTGGCAACCCCCCTGATCCCGAGTGCCCCAAGTTTAAGGGAACCTTTAAGCCAAATGTGTACTTTACAGCTAATTCCTGTCATCTTATAAGGTCAAACCAAAAGCTTGGCACTGAGTGCCCCGCTCCACCTCTAACAGCACAAAACCAAAGCCATTTTTTTCTCCCCCAAATGCCAATGCACAAAGTGCGTGATTTTAATACTGCTCTCCTTTGAAAGCAATGAAAAATTCACCAGCTCCAATGGATGTGTTTACTGGACCACACATTCTAACTGGTGCCAGTACACTGAGCTGCCCCAGCTTGAAAACCCAGGAACACTAAATGCAATAATCATGTGCTAAAGTTTTAAAAATGTAAGTGCACAAAAGTCAGGAAATTGCAGAATTAAGTTATTACCACAACCATGACTCAGCCCTGGTACTCAGCCTTATTGTACCACTCAACTTTGCATGCCACTGTGGATTTATGCCTTCAAATGTGGCCAGGCTGCAGCATCAGTGGGAAGTTTTGCTAAGAAACATCCTGAATTTGGTGTGTTTCAAATCTCGCTCTCACCACTGCATTAATGCGTTTGCACTTAACAGGGTAATGCTTCAGAGTTTCCTGCCGGCACAACCTGGCCCAGAACTAATCCGCCAGAGCTGCCAAAGGATGGGACAGCACCAAGGCCTCCGCCGGCCCTTCCCGCACCGATTCGAGGTGCTGGAGCGCCATCGTGTGGAGCATGCCGGCACTCACAAATAGGCAAAAAAGCGTCAGCTTCCTGATAAAGCTCTTGGGAAGGGGGAAAACGTGGCCCCAAACATACTGTAAAATTGGAGAGATGTGTTTTTCCGAGCTAGCTCTGGAGATGTGCTGTAACCCATCCCCGTGCACATCACAGCGATGAGAACTGAGAGCAGCTCCCACTGCAGGGCTGAGGATTCGACTCGCTTCACACCAGTATCTGCTGCGTTGGACATGGAAACGCTGTTAGATGAATAAACTCACCATGCACAGGATTAATATTTTTAAAATATCACCTAGTTAGGTTTTGTATCCTTTTCCTTTCAGCGCTGGAGCACTGAAATGCACAGCCCAGACCTCTTCCTCAGATTTGGTGCCATTCTGCAGCTTGAGTTAAAGGAGTAGGAGACAGCTCCCCATCTGAATTCTGGTTAATATCCTGTGAAGCAGCAGCCTCTGTGCTGGCAACATCTTTGTGCAGCTTCTAGCCCAGAGGGGCCCTTATCTCTCTGCCTCCCTGGGATGCTCTCAAAGAGCTCTCTTCAAAGCAAGGATTTTTCCCAGGCAAACAAAGGCCTCGGAATTTCTAGAGTCAATTCTCTAATAGGAAGAGTGTTGCTGTGACAATGTTTATAGTTATACAGAACGTATGGGTAGGTAGATAGATGTTTTCAGTTTTCAATGTGACAAATTATTCCCCTCTTGCATACTTTGTTTCCCACTCCTGTTTCGTGGAGAGAGAAACCACACTCAGACGAGTGAAACGGTAAAAAACAAACCCGAGAATCAACCCGGTTACTCCGAGCAGCAACTCAAACCCACCCAGGAGCAAGGAACCAAGCTGGGATGCCCAGGCAGCAGGCACAGCACTGCCCTGTCCCTCTCCAGCCCCTGCAGGGGGACATGGCAGGGCTCACCTCTGGCCGTCGCCGTCTCTCCGTGCGGGTGAGCCATGCGCTGCATCGCGGTGGCGGCGACGCACACGGGCATGGAGACCCTCTGCCCCAGAACAGAGGTGGACAGGTCCATCACCGACACGTCCCTGAGCACCCGGGGGTACAGCTTCCACCTGGCACACACACAGATAAACTGAATTTCAAACGGCTGCAGCAGGGGGGGTTTACAGTTCCCAATGGGCAAGAGCAGGTTTTCTTACTGTCAACGTGGCGAAAGCTGTGCTGCGGCTGGAACAGAATCTCACTGTGTGATCCAGAGCTGCAGCAAAACCCCTGCAGGGCACAAAACCTGGAGGGAGCAGGCAAGGAGAGACCAAAGAGCAGGGAGAGTGAGGGAGGCAAAGACCCCGTGAACATTATTGGCTGGTATTGTTTGAAAGGAAAGACAGGAGCTGTAAAACAGTAAGGTTCATGGTGAGCCTCAGCCCCCTGAAAGCCTCGGGGCAGAACTGGGTGACAGATGCTGTGTGCGGATGGGAAAAGTCATCAGCCACCCTCAGTTATCCCTTCGATGGACTAGGGAACCAAAAGACATGGGATTTTTGGATTACACAAGCCTGGCCTGCATGCTTGGAGCTCCCTTTCCCAAAACAGAGCAAACTAAACCACACTTAACCTGAAGTTACAGTTTACTGCAGCTGGGCTGGACACCATGTGTCTGCACACACAGAAATTTATCTTTTTTCTCCGCCCACAAAACAGCATCACAAGATCAGGATGCCTATTACAGGATCAACTAGACACCATAACACCCAAGCCTTTATGAAGAGGGTTGCATTCCTGGGGATACCTGTGCCATGGGACTTTTCTCCACCATCCAGGTGTTGTCACAGCACTGCCACCACTAGAAGCCACAAGAGGGGGTGCAATACCTCTTGTCAGCTCAGCCAGGCCAAAGCCTCCCTGCAAGCACCAACCTCTCGCTGTGGCCTCCCTCCCCCCGAAAGGGCTCCCATGGCTCCTGAACTGTAATTACAGAGAAGGATTAAAAATGTGTGGTCTTGTATTGCTGAACCTGAGCACCTGCTCAGCCCCAGAATGCTTGAGACTGATAATATTTTAACTACCAGCACGGAGATAGAACCAGGGCCACTGCTACCCTCCGACAGGGAGTAGGGGTGAGATTGAGCTTGTGTATTAAAATTCAGGGAAAGACAAAATCTGTTTTATAGAAAGATCAAGAGACATTTCCCCAAGAAGCCTGGGGCAGAGCCAGGATGAGACCCACCTTTCCGAAGGCCTGGACCCGTGCCAGCTCTCCAGGCAGTGCTCCCCAGGGAGGAGAAGGACAGTTTTGATGCTTGGAAGGAGATGTGTGGCTGTGGAAGTCAGCTGTGCTGCTCAGTGCCAAGACACACACGGCAAGAACATCTCCTCACACTTGTTTTCATGCCATTGTAACAGTTTGTTATTTTTCAGGGGAGGATGGGCTGAGGGTGGGACAAAGAAAACATGACTTCTTTCTCCCCCTTTTTTCCTAATCTTCATTCCAAAGGCTTCCACTCTGCTCTGAGGCATCTTTTCGCAGCAAACAAAGAAAACAAAAATCCCTTCGTAACCTTGCCAATTAATACAGTCAAACCCAAAAGCATAAAGGATGTGGAACATCTCCCTCTTCCCCAGGCTCCTGGTTTCTCTGACCTGTCAGATTGTTACCTGCCACTGCCATGTCACAGCCAACCTGTGAGGGTCAGTCCTGAGGTACAGCATCCCTGTGGTGCTTTTAGCTGGGAAAAGAGACAGGAGGAGACAAAATATTCCCAGCAGTGCCTGCAAGAAAAATTATGCAGTCCCAAGCAGAGGTACCTTATCAGGTCACATCCTCTCAATCAACATCCAGTCAGTGCTCCTGACCCAAGATTGACTGGTCCCACAAAAATACCAAAGGCGTTCACTACCTGAGTATCATCCTCTTTTAATAAAACCTGATCTTGCTTTGGAAACTTGGGTGTTTCCAGCTCTGAGCTTGACAGACATTTGAAGCCAGGCGCTTTCTGGACGAGCCATAGGGAAATGCCTTTATCAGCAGCAAGGAAACCCCATGGGCAGTGTTTCCCAGTCACCAGGGCATGCGTTCACTCGGCTGCCACACAGCACCTGCTTCCTCCAAGTCTTTCAGTGAAACATTTCCTGCATGTTTTGGAAAAAACTTGGAACTTTTTTAAATTCATCATCTCCTCATCACCCACATCTTTTTCCAGCCAAGTCCACGCTCGTGTGCTGCAATCAGCAGCTGAGAGTGAGTGCATCCTTCTTCCCAGCTGGAAGCGGGAGATGCCGCAGTGGGGAAGGCAGCGAGCGCTCCCGATTTAGGCAACTTCAGCTAAAAGCTGTTTCAAAGGAAGGATCAAAGGGAAGGAAGGGGGATTAATCTTTTGGGTTTTTTTCCTTTTTTCTCCATGCTTAAAAAATTTCTGATTGGAAATTATCTTGCAGTGGGATAAGAGGGAAGCACTGGCTGCTTTCAGCTGGGAAAAACATTGATGTTTTCAAACTGCACCACATTTCCAAGCAGCTCTTCTTGTTCCTCTCTTGAATTGTCCCAAATCCCCTTGAGCTGCAGGGCAAGCAGCACATTTGGAAAAAGAGATGCTGATCAGGCAATCCATCCTAATCCCACCCCAGTTTGCTGCCCCTCTCCCCTACAGCTCCACTTCCCTTCAGAAGGGGCAGGGGCTGGTGCTGTGCCAGGCTAAGCAAGTGCTGCTTTTCCTTGAGGAAAATTGATCTTCCCTCCCAGGATGTCTTGCCATCCACACTCTTTTCGCGGTGCTCTGCGAATCTGAGGTGAAAGACATCACAACAATGTAACTAAATTATTATTCCAAGCATTCCTTTCCTTTTCTCCCCTACAACTTTCCAGGCTGGCTGACCAAGTCCCACTCCCAGCCTTGCTTTTTTAACCAATGTTTAAATTAATTCTGTGGCCATTTTAATGCCTTTAATTGCTACAAGGTAACCCCACACTTGCAGAAAGCCTGTGCTGATGCTGGCACTGCTGAAGCAGCAGCTGCTGCTCCTTGCACACGACAGAACAGGGCAGCTTCTCCCAAGGCCTCTGGGAATTCCAGAGGCTTGGCTAAGCACGTCAGGGCCAATTAGCAGGAGCCTGTTCCTACACACACCAACATCCCCCTTCCCTGGCATGCCGAGAGGGGAGACTCCAGACTGATTTCCTGAATGCCATCGAGCTAAAGGCGTCCCGACCTTGTCACAAAAATCTCTTCTCCATTCAGGCCCCTCAGTTCTGTGACAACTCAAGAGGGGATTTCAGTGCCAGACAGGGCTGGGAGGACACTTGGCATTCTGGGATGCAGAGCAAACCCAAGGTGAAGGCAGTCAGACACCACAGGGTATGACATATGCTCTGACATCCCAAATCATCTCTTCTGGCCTTAATGCCTCACTTCTGCCAGGGCCATTTGAGAACTATGAATAAGAAATACTCATCTGGCCTCAGCAGGAACACACTGACGTCAATATCCGAGTGCTGGTTCTTTTCTCAGTCCAAGAAGAACTGGGAGCTGGGAGAGAGTTGCTGTACCTGGTGTTAAACTCATTTTAAATCCTGTCCTTGTGGAGACAGTTTATACTCTGGCATCTGAAGGTCAAAAGGCCAAGACCTGCATTTCATAATCCAATGGGTATGAATCGTGCTGCTCCAAAAATGGCATGGGGTGTTCCAAAGATACTGTAGGATCCAGCAACACAGGCATTCATTAGGGTTAGTTCTTAATAACAACAATAATATTAGTCCTTAATAAGATCATCTATTTATTTCTCCAGAAATGAAACCATTTGTTTGCCAAAAAAAAAAAAAAAATAAAGGACTCACAGATGAATCCAGCACTGGTTTTCCTCCCTCACACCGCACCTGCATAATCCTGCACCACAAAGGTACGGGCTAACAATTCCTACTTCTGGTTCAGTTTTGTGCTTTCTCTTCCATTTAAACTTATACATATATAAATATTTAATAAACAGCAAACTTTTAAAATCAGACTGAACCCTGCAACTAAGCTTCTGACAGGGGAAATCAATGGGAAATGAAGCTGAACATATTCCTATCTTTCACAAAATTATCTGACTTGGTGATCTTTGTGCCTCGGGGGTGTAAAGTCCATCTGACCTTATATTTACCCACAAGATGCACTCAGGAACAGGCAGAAACACCAGGAGTGTGTGAGGGTCAGAGTGAGCAGCAGTTCCCTGTCTGTAACAGCTGGGCCATGCTTCTCCCAACAGCATCCAAGGGAAAAAGAAGGATTATTCAAAGTCCCTTGTGCCAAATAGGTCTTATAAACCAAAATACTGTCAAATCTTTATAGCAGGTTCTACCTTTTAGAGATGTATTCCCAGGAAGCCATTGCAAACATGGTCTAATGACTGTTAATCGCAGCATCCCACATGCTGAAAAAATGAGATCTTATTTTATTTCAAATAAATATAAAAAGGGAGGCGGAGCAAAGACAGAAACACCCCCCAGCCCCTTCATCCCCACACTGCTGAGGGGCAGGAACCCAGCACAGAGGGACTGCTAGCCATACCAAATTTCATTGATTTCTTTTAATGTCTCAGGCCATTCAAGGCACTGCTAAATGAACATCTCCTCCAGTTCCAGGCAGCTTGCAAATGCCAGTTTTGAACACCTAAAACTGGAGGTTTTTATTGAAAATCTGATGGAAGATGCAGGAAAGATGAGGTAAGCCTGAACCCCACAGGCAACCAGCCCGATGTGAGGAGGTCTCTTATCAGAGGAATCCATCCCTGTGGCGGGAAACAGCTTCAGAGCAGAGCTGCCCTTATCTCCCTGCCAACACCCAGCTCTGCTGATGGCAGCACAGCAAGGGACATGCCCAGCTCTTTGTTAGCCTGTCTCTGGCAGCTTTAGATCCAACCTCATCATGATTAGCTCCAGCAGTTCCAAGTAAAACGTTCACTGCTCCCGCAGTTTATTGCCTGCAAGTGTTTCCTCAGAGTGTCCTTTCCTTAATGTCTCATTTTGGTTTTATGAGGGCAAGTAGCATCAGAGCATCTGGAAGCATTAAAAAAGATACAGTAAAAAGAGGTGAGCACTACTCCATCCCCTCCTGCTCCTATTTACTCCTCAAGGCAAGCTTTTGGCTTGTGTTTGAACAGGGAAATTTCTGTGATGGCAGCTCGGAGGTCTGGAATAAGTAGTGGAGGTGAGTTGTCCTCTCTTGGCATTATAAAGCTTTTCTATGTGTGTCCTTAAAATTACAGTTCTGGGCTCATTTCTGCAATCTGACCTTTGAGATCCTGCTAAATGAATAATCACTGAGTTTTCTACAGCCTTCAACTTGCATGAGATTTCTAGCTGAATGGCCCATAGCCTATGGAAAAGCAACTGGAGCACTGAGTAGGATTGCTGCTCTGTAGCAGAAAAGCAAAGCAGGGAGGGAGAAAGACTAAAGATAAAATGGGAAAATAGTGGTTTGGTTTGTTAGAGGAATTAAAGACAAAGCCTTTGCAAAGACAAGTGCAGGGGGTTAAAAGTCTGCACCAACACAGCCCCAAAGGAAGGAGATGTCAGCAGCTGTTTGAGCAGCTCGACTGGGCTCAGCTGGGCTGAGGGGAGCAGCCTCCAGCTGCCTCCTTCCCTCTGCCCTGCTCAGGGACATTTGGGAGTAGGGAACCAACTGATGTGATGTGAGTTGTGACACTTCCACCAAATCCCCCAGCAAATGCCGACTGACTTTGTGCTGACCTTGTCCTTCTGAGGCTAAGGGTGACCTGAGCCCAGGTTTTGACAACAGTTCAGGGGGTCAAAGTCAAAACTGGTTTAGAACAGCTCCCAGCATTTACAGTATCTCCTGGTTGTGCCAGTTTGGCCAAAATCTAGCAATATATCCTCTGAGAGGAAACCAGGTTACAACCACCCTTCCCCCCACAGGGTTCAGGGAAAAAAAAAGATATTTTCCTCGAAGGAAAGTGAATGAGATAAGAACTATTTATTTAACAAACACACAGGAAAAGGATAATAATGCTAAATAATGAAATGAAATCTCTCGCTATAGAGAGAAACCTGGGGAGATTTCAGAGTCCTTCTGTAGGTGTGGTCTCTCTCCTCCTCGGAGCTGGGTCAGCGAGGGCCCACCCCCGGGCCTCAGGGAAAAATTCTCCTGATGTGTTCTGATGTTGTTGAACAGTTCAGAAGAGAAGAAGGGAAAAACCAAAGTCCCAGGAAACAAAGTTCAGCTTTCCATCTCACACCGGGAAGAGAAGAAAAAAAAAAAAAACCGCTGGCTGAAGCAAGCAAGCAGGGTGCTCCCTCCTGCTCCTGCAGCCAGGGAACGCAGAGGAGTGTAATCTCTGTGTCCTTGGGAAACTGTTTTGAAAAGTTCGTTTGGTTTTTTTTTCTTTTCTCCAGCTCAGTTTAAAGGCACAGAAAAGGCACAATATTACTTTTTGGGCATAGAGCATGATAGGGGATACACATGATAGAGTCACCCCAAGACACTGGTGAAGGGCTGACCTCCTGCGGAAACCCCCTGAGCGCAGCTGGGCCACCCAGGACTGAGCCCTGGCTTTCCCAGCTCACCCCAGAGCTGGGAAATGCAACTCTTTCCTGCAGGGCCCTGCAGCTCTCATCTGGGAAGGCCACGGAACTAATTCAGTTTAGGAGAAATAAGGAAAAGGCAAAACTGACTCAGGACCTAAAAAGTACAACCCTACCACAAGAACCCCTTGCTGGCACCATAACTTAAATTGTAGAAATTTCAGTTTCATTGGCTGATTAAATATTGGAGCTGAAGGACTCTGGAGAGAATTTCTGTTAACAAAAGAACCCAAATGCAGGCAAAGCTAAAAAGGTGCTAATGGATTTTAGGGACTGCTTTTTGACAGAAAATGTTCAGTGGAGGAGTGAAAGGGGAGAGAGTTGTCCTGAAAATCAGTTCTTCAAGAGTCTTTTTGCTAAAATAGAAAGAAGTTGCAGAAAATTTGAGTTTCGTTGACACAGAAAAATCTAAAATTGCACCACATGAACCAATAAAGCAGAACTTACACCCCCCTGCCTCCCACCCCAGCCTTCAATCATCCTCCCACCTGGAAAACGCTGCGACATTATCTGCCAGTGTTTCCTGGTCATCCGCTCCGGATCGGTAATAATCGTACACGGACTTGGGCAGAAAGGTTTTAGCATACTCCTCAAAATCTGCAATGCATGCTGGCTTGCCAGACATGTTTGCAGATCTCACTGGGCTAGTTTATTTCCACTTCCCACTCTTTTAAACTCTGGAGTTTTGCCTGTAAATCATTAATATGGGACCTCATCAGGACTCAACTTATCTACATTCCCCCCCTGCCAAAAAAAAATACACCAACTTGTGTCATATTGGACTTCAGCACCATCTTTTAGTTCATGTGGTCAAGGCCAACCTAGGACATAACAAAATAAAATATGGTAAAAAGAGAGAAAATGAGTAAGCAAGGAAAGAAATATGTAATTAAACCTGTGGTAACAGGAATGTACATCCCTTCCGTCATCCAAAATATCCAGACTGAAAGCAGAAAGAGTTTGCTTACACCCAAAAAGCAAAATCTTGATTTAGATGATTTCTAAAAGCAGGTCCCAGCCTGGACATTTAGGGTAACACCTAACACAGGTGAGACTGCAGTTATTTCCATTAAAATCCTGCATACCAAGGCCAGTTGCAGGGGCCCAGCTGCCAGAGATCTTTGGGCAAACGGCTCCTGATTTTCAGGTAATTCCAGCTCCAGAACCCAGACAGCTCTTGTTATTCTTAAAATATTAAGGAGTCAGATGCACTCACCAGCTGGAAATAAAATCTTATCCAAGAGATGACCCTCATCCAAAGTGTAACAGACTTGGTTAACATTTCTTGATTTCTACTCATTTTAAATTTTTAAAAATATGCAGAGTTTGCAACAGGTTTACAGTAATTGTTTGACAGGGAAAACTTAAGAGTATATCACGTGTGTATAATTCAGTTTTCCAGCTGCAGACTGCACATTAATATCAATTTACACACAATTACACCACAAGGCTTTTGTCACATATCAGTGTCAGAAGCAATTCAAATGCAAACTGCTTTAACCTTGGCATTTCACTGCGCTCACAGCAAAAAACTGGGGACACGTCTGCTTGCATTTATTTAAAGTTTGCATCATCTGTGCTAAAAACAGGTATTTATCCTGGAGCCTGAGACAGAAAGTGCTGCATGACAGCTGAACATTTTAATATGTGCAGCTGAACTCAACCTTCATGAACTCAAAGGGTTTTCATGTTGGGAAGTTGCAAACATTTCTGGAGGCAACAATAGTGTTGCACCACTGTTCCCCTCTCCCCATTCTATAGTGTCTGTATTCTTCAAAACTCTTCCCACCTTGGTATTTCTCTTTCCACTTACCTGCTTCTTTGCCACATTCACAGGATATTGGTGATTTACTTTACTGGTCTTTATTTGCCACTCGGGCTAAAAGTTCCTCTTCCCTCCCCTGTTGTGAAGTTGCTCACCCTTTATGGATCCTTCCAAATGTGCCTGTTACATCCCTAGGCCCCTCTGGGATCACTGAATTCCTGCTGCAATCCAGCCAACACACCTTGGGAAGCTCCACAGAGTTCAGGGGTCCAACTGGAACTCGGAGCCTGCAGCAGGATCCACCACTTCCCATGCTGGCCAGTTGCTGAGCTGTGGCGAGGTGGAAGGTGCCAGGATCAGCACAAGGGAAGCAAAACTAAGGAAAACATGAAATGTAATGCCAAGGTCTCCCCAGCACACCTGACACCAAGGCACAGAGCTTCCCTCCAAGTAATTGGCTCCTCATTTTAATGACTCTCTCTGGATGAGGTTTCCTCTGGCTGCTTAATGAGGCATCAGCTGTCTGACCTTTAACCCTGGAGCCAAGGAACGACATCTGACTGAACAGCAAAGAGCTTGCCCGAGCAGCCACACAAACCTCACTGCCACAGTCCGTGTCAAAAAGCCCAACACAGTCAGGATAGTGTGAACATCCCCTCCCACATCTCCTGCTTCTGCCTTGTTCCTTTGGCAGGAACTACAAAAAGAGAATGGTGCCACACCTGGAGCTCAGCTGAACCAGGCTCTGCAAAGGAAACTTTTCACTGTGGTTCAAAAAGGTCAAATTCCAGATGAAAAACCCCACAGAGGGTTATTGAACAGAGACACAACGTCTGGTTAGAAAGCACAACTGGCAAAACCCAGAAAGACTTCAGAGGAAAACCACAACATGCTTGTCCTGATGTCTGTTACTTGCTAGAAAGGGAGATTGTGCACAGCCTTCCAGTCTGGACCTGTGTCCTTCTGCAGGATCAGAGAGACAACACCAACAGTCTCCTGTCAGCACACAAAAACCTCTGCAGGGGCAATATGACCCAACTGGGACTTTCTCCTTTCAGTTAACTGCAGTAAACATTTCCAGTAAAAGTTAACTGCAGCATAGAATTCAAATATTTTAATGTTCAAGCTATTGCCCATTTCTTGAGACTGTTGTGCAAAGCTGTTTTATCAAGTACCTTATGTAAGTAAAAGTTATTTTGGCTTCCAAATTCCCCACAAACAATGTCTTTAAATAAAGCCATAAAATACCCATTTTCTAGAGTGGTTTTGGACAGCATCGCACATCAGTCAAAGCTGGACCCATTCACTTTGTCCCCTCCAAGTCAGTCAGAAGAACCAACAGAAAATATTTGTGGGGTTTTTACCCCAGCAGCCATCTGGCAACTCCACTGTGGGAGCCAAAACCAATGGATGCTGCAGGGATGAGGACAGTTCCTTGGCCATTCAGCAGTGAGCAGGTGGCTGGAACAGGCCCCTGGATGTCTATTTTGGGAAATCAGCTGGGAAGTCTGGAGGCTGCTGGGATGGCAGAAGAGTGGAGCATTGAGCAGAGGACTGATTCTCCTGGGAGGAGCTGGATGATTCCGAGTACAATGAAACCAGTCCATGGCAGATTCACAAAGAAGATCTGTGTTACTTTTGTCCCCCCAGCCACAGCAACAAAGACATAAAAAGTGCCGTTATCAAGGGTGATCTTTTCATTTCCTGATGTGGGACTGACACTTGGAATAGCCACTGTCCTTTCTGCATCCTCTGCAAGCACGTCAGGCACTGGCACAGCCTGTGCCAGGAAAATCTGTGGTGCCCAGGTTCAGCTCCCACACTCCCCTGGAATCCAGATTAACAGATGTAAAAGTCTGAAGTACCAGCATGCTCCAAGAAATTCTAATGAGCCATAAAAAAACCTTTCCATATAAAATGGAAATTTAAATGAAAATATTAGGATAACTAAATCCCCATTTGTTCCCTTTAAATATGGAGCTTTCCTTTCTCCTCAGGAAAGATGAAGTGAAAGTAAAAACTGAGAGTTTTAAGTGTTTTTCTAATGGGAGAGGAATGAAGATGTTTGGTTAAAAACAAGTAATCATCACAGTGCTCAGTGAAGTGATACACAACTTATTTTCCCAGTAGGGAAGGGAATGACAGCACACACTGCTGGGCAGCTGCATTCCCACAACTGGTCCAGTTCCAGCAGAAGAACCAAGCTTTTCTACCACTTTAGTTCAGCCACCAGATAGTATCTTCAATACTTCCTCTACAAAACTAGAGCTTGGATTTGTCGGATTGCTTAAACAAAGTAATTTTCAAAACCTGATCAGATCTTGCCTGTAGTATTCCACGTGCTGTTTTCATGGAGAAGATTTCATATTCTCATGTCACAAAAGAGAACAAGAAGCAGCTGATGAAACAGCAAACAAAATGCTCACAAGGCTTCATCTGATACCATTCCAGCTTCCACTTTGCATCAGGAAATGAACACAGTGGAAAAGAAGAAAACCAAAGTGACTGGCAAATGGCCCAGGCCCTGCAGCTGCTCTGTTCACACAGAGAGGCAGCTCAGGTAACTCACCTGAGCAGAATGAATCCAGGTGCCAGATCCAGTGGCTGTTCACACCATCCAAGGAGGTCGCAGCGATGGTTCCTGGGAGTCTCTTCTCCCTCTGGCACAGCTGCCCCTACAGCCTATTCCTGCAGCACTGCCTGGAATGTGAGCCACAACCTGAGGATGGCTCGTTTAGGTCTGTACACTTCTCCTTGCTGGCCTCCAAATCTCAGAGGGAGTCAGCACAGCTCTGGCAGAGTTACGGGATTTCCCAGGGATGGTAAAGAACTACCTCATGGGGACGTGAAGCCTTTAAGGGTTCAGTTATGTTGTTGTGCCCAGCAGCATCCAAGCTCCAGCTACCTTTTGTACCTCTGAGAGCCCTGATTACTGCAGGAAAACCCTCCAAAAGGAAGCACTTCATTGGTGCCCAGGTTGCTTTTAAAGATTTTAAGGAATCTTCACAAGTCACAACCTCTATGATTAATTGGAAAATCAGCATTATATAAAAAAAATACCTTTTGTTAACAAGACAGATGAGCCAACTCCGCACCAAGGAAATGAAAATGACTCCAAGCAGGTCATAAATACAAAATTTATGTGGCATTTCAGTAAAAATATGCGTAAGTATAAATTTGCAACACTTTCATGTAACAGACAACCCTGTGTAACATTTCCAGGAAGAACGCCCACATAACACGTGCCACCCCCACGGGGGCAGTAGAGACAGAGCATTCCAAGACAAGCATAGAAGTTTCACACAGATCCCAAGGACAGGAGGTTTGGAATGCTGGATGGATTTCCAGCCTCTTGAAAAAGGAACATGCCAGATTTTTTTCATGACTTGCTGTTAAGATTTCCCATTCCCGTGGCATGCAGCCCAACTGATATTTAAATTGCTTCTCAACAATCTTAAATTAATTTTGACACACAGCACTAGTTCACAAGCCTTAAGGCCCTGTCCTTCATCAAAACATTTTGAACAGTGCCAGCAGCAGCTTCTCCAAGGCCCTTTTGTCTATATGAGGTTGCAAGAACGAGTTCCATTTCTTTATGATTAATCCTAACAGAACAGAGATAACAGAACACCCAGATTGCACAGAAGGTTGACCCTGACTTTTTGGAAACACACCAAGTTTAATACTATTGTAACAGTCTAATTAGCACTACTCACATGATTCAATTAAAATGTGTTTTAGTGGAAAAAAACCTGATCCTGGAAAGTATATTAACATGACACTTCTACTGCACAGCTAATAGTTTTTCTGTTAAACACAAATTTAGCCTTTACAGTGTTTGCTGCTTGCTGTTTTCCAGATAAACATTAGCCAAAACTGAGTATCTCCAGTACCACACTACAATAATTTTCCTACAAATGTAAAATTAAGTCGGAGAGATCAGTGGTTGCACAGTATCACCTTTTCTATGCAAAGCCTTAATCACAACTTAGTGATCTTTGTAATAAGATACACCAATACATGTCAAATACGGTCAAACCCAGTCCCTACTTTATTCCCTACTTGATTCATGAAAACTCAGGAACAACAGTGTTCATCCTACGTTCAAGAACCCTTAGAAGCCTGACCAAGCTCATTTCCAGATTCACAAGACAGATCTACACTGCTGTCACCTGCTGCCTGCTTACTTAATCCCTGCCCATCAGCGATCTTACAGCTCAGTCTATCATGATGGAAAGCACTTCCTAACTTCGGTTTAAATAACCCAAACGCAACTGTGACATGCAACACCAGAGGAAATGTGAGCAGACACTTCAGACACCCCACACAAAGGGGCTTCTGATCTCTCCCAGAGAGATCCTCACAAACCACGTGCCTTGTAGGACAAAGTGCCATTTATGGGTTTGTTTGCTTGTGAAATCCAAAGACACCACAGGGAAATCCAACTCTTGTGAGAACACCTTATTGTCTTCCAAGTGCACAGTTCTTCCCTTCACACTGCAGTGGCCAAAGAGTTTTCTTCATTTTTGCAGACAGAAGTTTAGCTTTCAAAAAGCTGCTGTGTGCCTCACCTACTGCTGAGTTCTGCTGCCTGCCAGCTTTACAATTGCTCAGTTACACGGGACAACACCCAAACTCCACAAACTGTTCTCAAGATAGTGCAATGTATAGATATTATCAAGTCTATGTTTTCACCTACGTGAAAGCACATTTACAGGTGTCCACTATATCGAACTCAAGCTCCAGACTGGGAGTATTCCTTAATAAATTTCGAATTCAGGATATGCAGTGTAATTTTCTTCTTTGAGCAGCTCTAACAGAAAAATGCAAAGTTTCTAACATAGTTTCAAAACATATGTGACAGGACATAGATGGAAAAGTTGAGCTTTCTTAGCAAATATGTTCTTTATGAGCATTAAAAAACAACAACAACAAAACAGCTTTCAACACAAATTGGCCCTATTAATCTCAGTCTCAAAGGAAACCAGCATTTTGCACTTGCAACGTCTCTTCTAATGAGAGATGATCTCATCTCTGACTACTCTTCATTCTTGAAGAACAAGATGAAATTCATGCATGTTAGCAAGGTTTATGCAATATATATATATATATATATATATATTTTAAATAATATCAAGATTAGGACACATCTTACGCTCATGGTCATACATCAACAAAGCAGGAACACACAGGATCTCACTGAGGGTACTCCTTCCCAAAAAAGAGTTATCTATTAACCCAAAGGAGTGATACACTGATATGTTTAATGACCCAAGTCTAATCACACCTAATGCTGTATACCTGACGAGCCATTTTCACTTTACACAGTCCAACACACACACTTCTATTCTGATATAAAAAGCAAAACCCAAAGCTTCTCCCCACTACCCACCTGTGCCCCTCTCTTTTCCCAATGTGATGATTCCAAAAGTAGAAAAGTGATCAAAGGTAAAACCCTAAGTGCCTCTTCAGATAACATCACTAGAGCAGCTTGAGTTCTGCCAGAAGCATTCTGAGGTGGAAATGGCAGGACTGCTCTGCATATGACAAGCTTGTATTGGCAAGAAATATACAACTTACTGACTCCAAAGTGAGTATTTCCTGCTACAATCTCCTGATGGGAACAAATTACCAAAAGAAAAAAAAGTAGTTGTGCTTTGGCAAAATTTCCCCCTGACCAAACCAATTTCCTTTAAACCTTTTAAAAGTTCCAACACATTTTAAACATTTAGCTGCCACTCTCTTCCTGCCTGAGGTTTTTAATTACCCCAATTCCTGGGGTCAAACAACTCAGGCTGCATAGCCTCAGGATCACTGAAAACTGACACATCTGGGGATGAGCTGCAGGATCAACTTCCAAAACAAACACGAATAGAAATGGAAGAGAAAGGTGCTTCAGTTGAAAGTGATAAAAACAAACCCATGGTACACAACATTTCTGATAGAAGACCAGTAAGGTGCCCTGTTTCACTAGTGAATCGTCTCTGTGCTTCTGTGGCATTTGGGAACAATCAACATTCAGACAGAAAAGTCACAGTCCTGCCAAGCTACTGTGGAGTTAAAAGTCCTGATCTTGCCCAGGTCAGTCCTTAGAGGGACACACACACACAGTGATCATTTCACAGCTGGTGAACTGAGGCTGACACCCCCTTTTTCTCTGAGAGGACATGGAACAGATAAGACACTGATTTTGATTGTCACAGCTAAAGTCACACAACACACAGCAAATGTGCTTATCAAAGAAAGTAAGCAAGTACTAAGCTTAAAAAAAGAGGAGCCTGCTGGCAGAGCAGAGCTTTGCGTAAACACGAACGACAAATCAAGTGTAAGCTCCAGCTTCAGACCCTGAGGGGGTCTGACACGTCTTTGGTCCAAGTGTACAAAATACACCACTGGGAAAACTATAGTTCCTTCTCAGCCCCCTGACTTTTCCGCTGTCTTACTGTGCCTTCAGTCTCTGATTCAACTAAAGGTTGTTCACTTAAGTCTTCCATTTCCTCTTCCCCTGATTCTTTTCCAAGTGCTAAATCCTCCTCCGACTCATCAGCACTTGAATTTGCTGCATCTTCTCCATCTGAGAGATCTTTCACATCTGCAGCCTCTTCCGCCTCATCCGCGGAAAGCTCTGCAGCCTCCTCCGGCTCTTCCAACGCCGCGTTCTCCACGTTATCCTTGGTGATTGCTTCTTCTAAACAAAGCAGAGACTGCAGTTAGACTGAATCTCACAACAATGCCTTTTAAAGTTGCATCACCAGGGACATACTCTGAAATACTGATGAACGTTATTATTGATTAGGATTATTATTCCAGCTGGGGTTGGATCCAGATGATCCTTAAGGTCCCTTCCAACCTGAACCATTCTGCGGTCCTGTGATTGAAAACTTTTCCTAATCTTTCAGTTATTTCATTAAACCTTCAGTAGTATTTCTCTTCCACTTCCATTTCTTTTCCTTGCATATCAGGCACAAATAGGCTTTCCTTTTGTTCCACTGAGTTACAAACCAAAGACAAACCAATTTTACTTGGCTCCTGGATTACTGGTTCACACCTAAGATGTGAACAGTGTATTGCCCTCCCTCCTACAAATTTACACTTTAAACTACAGCATCTCACCCACTTAAGAGTTCTTACCAGGTGTTTCAGCTCTGTATTTTGACTTGGCTGGGCAGAGGCAGTCTGAAATCAAAACCAGGATCTGTGGAAAGGAAAAAGGCATTTATTAGCAATAATAAAAAAGGCATTTGCAGAAGTCCCTGCACTCATTCTTTTTAGATAATATACACAATAACATTTACAAAATTGTATTATCTTGCTTAGAGATAAGAGCTAAATAAAAACATGGAAAAAAGTGCTTTCTCAGTGTGTACTAACCAGCATTCCCTGCTTTCTACTACCCATTTTCTGCCTCCTACTTTCCTAAATTTATTCAGCACTCACACTGCTTGCATCTGAAGAACAGTTCAGAACACAGTTGAGGATTTTTACTTTTTGAAAATCTATGAAAAAATATTGGTCAAGATCTT
The DNA here is from genome assembly GCA_014706295.1 of Lycocorax pyrrhopterus obiensis. NCBI lineage: Eukaryota > Metazoa > Chordata > Aves > Passeriformes > Paradisaeidae > Lycocorax > Lycocorax pyrrhopterus. Next base: position 8,295,752 of record JACSVZ010000004.1, read on the forward strand.
CTGTATTTTGGGATGTTATTCTATTCCCACCCCTGGCTCCCCAATACAGATGTGTGTTCCACCTTTTGTGCTTGTTATTTAACCAGCCCAGCACAGAACAAGGACACTCAAAATGCAAGGAAGACATTTGTGCCTCACTGTCACATGCTAAGAATAGTGCAGAGAAAAAGAGAGAGCTGACACCATGTGAAAGAAATATACTTCAATCATTGAAAAGCTTTTTGGAAAGAGCTGAGAGATTAACTTCACATTTTTTTCAGGTTTTTCAGTTTGGGGGATTTTTTAGTGAAGGAGTAAGAAGGAAAGTTTCTTTTAAAACATGATATTCACTTGCTCCTAGTTATACTAACTTGATTTGCACTCATTTGGTGAAAATCTACCATCTAGAAAAATGCAGCTGCTGAAACTGAATAATCAAAAACATTTGCTTGTATACAACAATTCTGTATGCACATCACATATAAAAACGTGGTTTTGCCTAAATTCAAATTTCAGCTGCACTGAAATCACTTCCCAGTACTACTGAGAAATACTCAAAATTTTTCTTTATTTCATCAATATTTGGGCTGAAGGGCAGAGATCCAAGTCCCAGAAACAAGCTTTACACTTCCTACGAAGAACAGTGACTCAGCAGCAGGTTAAGCCAGTAACCAGCAGAACTGGTTAAACCATCCTTGCAGTTGCAGAATGCCCTTGTGGAACGGGCAACTAATCTGAAAGAACTTAAACCCCCAAATCTTCAAAGCCTTAAAAAATATTTTTATCCTTTGATTTTGAGTAACAGTGTGGCAGCACTCCTAACATTGCTGACTCCCACAAAACCAGTTCCTCTCTGGTTAATAAAACTCTCCACAAAGCCCGTGCTCTTAGAAAGTTGGAGTCTTGACCAACTCTGACCACACACATTCAACTCTTAAGCAGAACACTCTTAGATACAAAAAGGCCAATACAAGAATCACTCATTTTAGTGGATGGACGAAACAAATCTAAATTGAAGCATGGAGTTCATTAGAAGGTGACCTGATTTGTACTGAGGGCATTGTCCAAATGCTTCTTAACCAGTGACAGGCCTGGGGCACTGACCACCTCTTTGGGGAGCCTGTTGCAGTGTTCGACCATGCTCTGCTTCCTAATGTCCAGCCTAAACCTCCCTGGAACACCTTTGAACCACTCTCACACATTCAGGATATCAGGGAAGAGATATTAGTATTTAATAATGTATTATTAAAGCAAGGTATATTTAAATATATCTTATGAGCAAAGTTGGTTTTATTTTTTTCACACGTTTATGCAAAGCAAGAGTTCTAGTTAACTGAGAAAAAAAAAAGTAATATGTTTTCTTACCAAACCCAGGAACAGGCCAATCAGTAAGGTAGCTAAGATGAAGATGGCATAGGAAATCCAAACATGAACTCCAAGAGTGCCAGTGAGGTAGTTATGAATTTGCTGGAAATGAGAAGAAAATACTTAGTAACTTCATACCTAAAACCACTTAGGAGTCCTACTGCCAACACCATTACATAAATTGCTGTCTGATTAAGACCTTCTTCCCCTTTTGACACCATTAAATCTTGGGTTTTTGTACCAAACTGTTCACATTAAAAGGCTTTTTAAGCAGAGGATGCACAATTCCTTCTCCCTAAGACGCTCAGCATTACAGATGCCATACACAACCTTACAGCAGATGGGTGTATGAGGAGACTCAGAGCTGGCAGGAAAGTATCACAACATCCTTCATCTCTCTGTGGCAACTGTTCATTAAGTAAAATTAAGCCATTTAGTTCTTACTGAAGCTTTTTAGCTCTTAAAAGGAGCCACACATTCTAGGCATACACTGAATAAATGATTTCACTTCTAAATTTAAATATAATAATCCAAATACAGTATTAAGATTTCTTTCAAACTTTAGTCTGTTCTTCAAACGTACAAATTCAACTGGCTGAATCAAGCAGCACATGGAGTCAGATGAGCTGGTAGGAAGTCAATTATGACATTAAATCTCTTTCAAAACAAACCACAATCAACATTTACAAGAGTTTAAATACAGAGATTCCAAGAGTCTTCTTTTTAAATGTCAGAACATCTTCCGGTATTTATTAAAGCATAAGACAGCAGAGCAGGAGGAGTGAGGAAATGTACAGCTGAAATATTCAAAGTGGAAAGCAAATTAGAGGTTTCTTCCCAGAACAGTTAATCTTTCAGGAAGGAAACTACAGAGAAACAACACCATTACCGAGCAACCATGGAAGAGAAACACCAGAAGGCTATAAAAAGTAAATATTATCCAGTGAAAGAATCAAAGATACACAACTCAGAGCTCTGCTTGATTCTGTGTTAGTTTGACACTCAGTAGAAGTGATACAAACTGTTCTAACTCTCAACTACATTTCTTTTCTGAAGAACATTTTACAATAACAATATATTTTGCTGCAATCAAATACAGTCTCTCAATCTCAGTGACACTAAAAGGTTTTACGAGGATGTTTCCTGACCAAAATCAGAAAGGTCTGAAATTTCTCAGTATTTGGATGTCACCAAAAAACGTGGATAAATCCCAAATGAAAGCATCTTCAAATAGTCTAAAGTAAAACATACTTTAATATTTTAAAGCACACTTCAGTATAGCTAAGCATTTCTCCTTTAATTCTTATAATCACTTTATTATCCAAATTCATCATGTTTCTGTGCAAATGGTGTTGTCAGTTTGAACCCCAGATGCAGACATTATTACTAAAAAATAACCTCCTTCCCTCCCGTCTCCTGTGCAATACATGATGCAAACAAACTGCAGAGGAGCATCATTCACAACTCTGAAAATGAACCTGGGGATCATCTTTAGGAATAGCATGAACTGAGAGAACCTGGTAAATATTTAAGGTATTGCTGCTGCTCACAACCATTTTTGCATCAGCTCTCAAAAAGCTACTTTATACCTTTAAGATTCTCTCATTCCAATCAGTATTTTCATTATTGATGACAATCTTTACAATCAAGCTGCCATGGTTGACATAGAACCTTGACACTACACACTTAAGAGTGCAAAGGTATCATGCATCCAATGTGCAGTAGATGCAAGGCAAAATTATCTCTCATAAAAGTATAATAAAAATATTCAGTTATGTTTTGACTTTTACACATATTATTATTCTAATCGTAAAAAGGGAGTATGGGAAATACTATGCAGTTACTTACCCTGATCCATCCTGAGAAGTGAAACAGGCCTGCCATGCCATGCATCCTGGAAAACAAGGAAATGGAAGGACAGGTTCACAGCAACCCTGTAGCTCCTCTCCCCATTCCTAAATATCCTACAGCTCTTCCTCCTTCTCGCATGAAAAATAAGGACCCTCTCTGGACCTTTGTGAATTTACACATAATAGCTTCAGCCAGAATGAACTGCAGGCCACTCACATCTTTAGCTCATCCTGTCATGCAAGCTTTCTACACTATTTCTAAGCAAATCCACCTCCCTGAAAACAAATTCTTATATATTCTGTAAGCACTACACTGTTTGGTATTCCAAAGGGGGACAAAAGAGTCTCTTGTAAAGAAATAAACAAGAAATCCTTAAAGCTGAAGGCTGCACAGTAGCCAGAAGTCATGAAGTAATAATCTACATAAACACATGCTTGATTCCAGGACGCAGCAGATATTGGAAATGCCACTTTACATAATGCTCAGTGGCTGTATTTGTTTTTCTTCTTAATCTCTTTTCAAAGATGACATAAACAAGCCTTAGCAAGCACAAACAAAAGCAAATGCAGAAAATAAACTGCCTTTAAAGGTGAGAAGCTGGGAATCAAGCTGTCAATACTGATTGCTTCTGCAAAGCCTGAAAGTCTAGGGAATAAAGGCCTTTTGTCTTTAAACTGTCAACACAAGACCCTTAATGAATAATGAGCTATAAAACATAGTTCTTGTCATAAAATCCAAGTGTTACATCATAGAAGAGGGAGACTTCCATCCTGCTACAGGCTCCACAGCTTCCCATTTCCTCTCTAAGATGTAGCCTTGAAGATCTTCCAGGGTCCGGGAGCCGCGGTATCTGCGGAACACTCCATCGTTGGCACTACAAAACAAACCCCCATCAGCACAGACAGCCCCCAACCAAAGCCCCCACATACTTTATAGACTTCACTTGCTCGGAGCTGAATGTTTGGAAACTGTAATCCATGATGGAAAAATCTCAGTTTTTAAACAGCATGAGCTTTTGCCATTTTTAAAGATGCTATTTTTCTTCAATATTCACTGGCACTACAGCAAATACACGAAGCACGAGGTTAACAACCAAACCATTTCTAAATACAACTCAGAATTAAAAGTTCACATATATATGTATTTGTTTGTATATCTGCACGACTCATAATACTCTGACTTAATAAATGGTTCAATACTTTAAGGATGACATCATCTTATTGGAGAAGAGATACAGCAAATGTCTTCTCTGATCCATTTTTAGTTAGTATGGATAGCAGGGAAACTTAGTAAAGTCACTTAAACTAAAGAAAAGCCTCACATGAGGATTTTATCACGCAACCAAAGCTACAATAACCTGAGCTGAAATCAAAAGTCGCTCTTCCTTCATTTCCCCCCACATTTCATTTACAGATTAAATCAAGTGACAAGTAGGAGTCAATAGCTGCAGTTTCCAGTATGACACACTTACTGGTAGATTGTAGGAAGTGTTGTGACAAAGAAACGACCACTCAAGCCTAGAAAAGGAAAACAACACAAACAGATCCGTAACACTGAAATTTCTCAGCATTCTGACTTATCTATAAATACCTACAGATCTGTATTTTAGACTAGAGAGCAGCAGGCTGCACAGATTTCACCATTGTTTTGTAAATACAGGTTAACAGTTTGTCTTCAGATAGGCTACAAACAAGAACAGACACTAAATATTGGTAACAAATTAAGGAAGAATGTTTAGTTTGAAGAATGTTTACTGAGAGGTAGTTTTCCTCATCAATGGATTTGTCTCATCAGTATTTGCAGGCAGCTGAAGTTTCGGACCAGCCCAGCATTAGATGCACTCAGAATCCATTAGAAAGGGCTGAATTCCTACAGCCAGCAACTGCAATTCATACAAAGTACCAGTGTAAAGAGTACAGTTATTTAACTTTGCCTTTTATAAAATTCTGTGAAAATCTTTTGGGAAATGAAGGCCTTATTCAGCCTTCAATAAAGCAAACAGCTCTAGGCACCAGGATTAGCCATGGAAAAGTATTGTAGCAAGAGGGTTTCTGCCTTTAGAGACAAAGATGAGCCATACTGAAATAAGCCAGGCATTTTTAAAAGTTTCGGTGGTAATGTTTTCCCTAGTTTGAATTCCTCTACGGAATAGGCAGAAAAGGGTTGTGGCTTTTTTCTCTGCCTTTATTGCTACGAGAGGCAGAGTGATGAAAAACTTTCTGAAACAGCTCAAAGTTGTGCGAGCACAGGGAGATATAACACAAACCCACAAGTGTAACAGCAGAATGAATGAAGCAGACAGCACAGCTGCACAAGGAAAACTGGGTGCAGAATCATAAAGAACATAATCAGCTTAAGAACAGACAAAGTCTTGGGAACACTGAAAGGCTCTCTGAAGTTCTTACAAACACCACTCAGGCAAAGGAAACAAAACAGCTCAAACCTCTTACCGGTGGCCTATCCTAGGGTGAACACCTCAGAAGCAACACTGAAATCTAAAAGTTATGAAATACATCTAATCATCCCCAACGCTTTATGTGGAGGTTTGCTGGTTATCTAAGGCACCTCCCTAGATTGGTAAAACCAGATGCGAGTCAGCTACAAAATTTAAGAACACATTAAATTGTTTTGGTGTCTGTTTAATACAAACCTGAACTGGCTACTAGTTCAACCTGAAATACAGTTAAACATCTGTCTCTGTTTACAAATCAAAAACTGACATCCATTATGATAATGGCTAACAAAGAATAAAAAAAAAAAATCTTCTATTTGCACATCCACGCCCCCAAAAATGTACAGAGAATAGAGATGTCATCTAAAACTCCAGCTGCTTTCAGCCAACAACTACTCAAAGAACACACAGAAGATCCATGAAGTCTTGTTTCAATTCACAGGTAAACGTTGTGATCAGGAGCTTAAAAAAAGGCACCACAGATATGCAGAACTTAAGGATCCAGAAGCATCTCCGCTATTTGCTTGTTCCACACTGAATGTTTCAATGGAGAAGATGAGGCAAGAGGAAGCACTTTAAGGCTGGAACATCAAGTGACTGAAATCTGCTGTGAAGCCATTAAGGCTCTGGTGGATTTATTCTTCAGGCATCTCCTGCAATTAAGCACCATGAATGGCCACTTTCTCCTGCCGGTTTGGGAAGTGCAATTTTATGTAACTCTGCACTCATCTCGTGGTTTTCCCCTAATTTAACACATTTTGACTACTTTCAATTCAATGAAGGGGTTACATAACTAAGACTAATTAAAGTACCATTGTGCAAGCAAGAAAGGAGACAGAGCACTTAAGCACAACAACTGAAAGGCTGATGCAAAGCCCACAGTAAAAATACCTCAGTAACTTTGGAAAGCCCCATAGAAACTCATGTATCTTCCAAATTACATCAGCACCAAAGGTCAAATATGTAATAAATGTTTGGTTTCCAGTTTGAGCATTCCTTAGTTTTAGAAGTGCCTGCAGCTTCCAGTGCTGAACTGGATGTCGTAGGTTTGTTACATGAGCTTGGGTACAAATTCATCATTTTGGTCAGTCCTTAGACTCGAAGAAGTTAGCCTTGCTTAGGGGTCAGGACTCTCAGCAACATTAGAAATTCAAGTATTACATATACATCTATTTAAAAAAGGTTTCATCTATTTTAAAAAGGCAATATTAAAACTCATCTCTTTATTACACTATATAATGATTAGTTTATGCAGCTTTTTGATACAAGATTTTTGTATACTTGTGAACTTTTAACAAGACATGAACCTACACAAGGTATAGAACAGCTGGCATTTTCTTGTCAACTTAGATTGCTGATTCTGAGACAAGGGTTTTGATACAGTAAATCTGTTCAGCATGTTTTCAACTAAGAAAATGAACACATTTTTCACACGCTTTATAAAGCAAAGAAAAAGAAAAATCAGAAAAGTTTGGCCTTCTTTTTCTAACAACATCTCATCTTTCAGTCCTTTGATACTACTGATAAAATCCTTTATCCCCTCAAAGCCCAAAAGGGCACGAAGCACTCCCAGGAGATGCAGAGGTTTATACAATATTAATACTGCTTGTACAAAGACACAATCAAAACTTTGAAGGGAGTCACCAAAGGAATAAATTAGATTGCACTCATGCCTCTGTGAACAGTTAGGAAAAGTGGTTTTATAAACATATTTGCATATGCGCATCACCAACAGGAAACAGCAATAACATCTGTAACACAACTCACCACCACAATTAAACCAGTCAACAAACCAGCACCATACTGGAAACAGTTAACAACTCTAATTAAAGAAGGCTCCCTCTACCATACCCTGAAATTCTCCTAAGGGCAAGCTACAGAATGGAATCTTCTGCAGACAGGTTGGAGGAATGAGACAGGCAACAGCTTCCAGTGAAGAAGATTTAAATAGAGAATAAGCCTCTTTTAATTCAGTATTAAGCCAGATCACTCCCTCAATTCTTTAATCCTTCAAATTGAGTTTATAAACTTCAGTTCAGAAATATGAACTGTATGGAGAAGCAAACTGTGGATAACATTATTTTGACTTTGAAGCCTAGTAAGTAGTAACTGGTACTTATACTGAGTAACTGCTGTTATTAAAACAGTCTGTTTCATGCTATACCTGGTTCTTGAGTGACATCCACTTTTCCAACAGTGATCCCGAGCCGTTCACTCTCCTTTGCAAAGCTCTCCCAGGTCGCCTCAATCTGCTGACAGGCTGGACACCAAGGAGCGTAACTAAAGGGGGAAGGCAGTGGAAATATTTTAATACTCTTACACTTAAAGACATTCAAATTGATTTATCATACAGAGAAAATACAAACACATCAATCACAAAAGGAAAAAACCTACAGTTTTTCTTAATCAGGTCTACTGAATCAGACAATCAAGAAAGTTTTTTATCAATCCCTATGTTCTTCCCCATATTATCAAAACAAATCACAGATTTGAGAAATTCATATCCAAAGTCCTCATCACTTGTGATTTATTCTATTTACATAGGAAATAAAATCCATTTCCATGGCAGCTACCTGAATTATGGAAGCCACGCTGTCCTCTGAAGCAGCATCCTTCATCACAACATTTTGTATTGATTTCCCACACCTCAAAACTTCCCAAAATTGCATTTGCCTTAGCCCACTACTCCATACATCACAACATGCCCTTTTTGATAGCAGTCATTAGAGACTTAAAAAGAGCACACATCAAATTCCTACTGCTTATACTTATTGTCTTGTTTTTTCCCAGGATTCATTTCAGAAAAACAGGAGCACATGTTTCAAGAGCTAAATTTTCTACACTCTCAATCAGAATAATTAAACCAATTTTGCACCTATTGGTAATATCAAACTGGAAACAGAACAGCTAATATGAAAGGATAATATCAGATAAAGTTGCTGATAAAACCCCTTTTGCCACTTTTATGTATTTTAGCCTAACTTGGTTGGCCAAGTCTGCCTCAAACTTGTGCAGCTTGCCATGGTCTGCCAGACACACAACAAGGGAACCAGGACTGGTAGGTACAGCCTGTGCCTGAGCTGGGGCAATTGCCCATGCACAGACTTAGCCTTTTACTAATGAGGAGAGACCTCTATGGGGTTTAATCTGATTTACCATGGGGATGGAGGTTTCTAGAGCAAAAGCAGTTGACTTGAGGGACAGTCTCTCTGTCACAGTGCTCCTCAAATGCCACCACGCTCCCCATCCATTGCAAACCATAGAAACACACTCCCTCCTGGGCAGAGTCCAAGATCCTTAGCACAAAACCACCACTGAGAACCTTCACAAGGTTCTCTACTACTTTGGTTTGTCTGCCACCACTGCTCTCTGACCTAGGGACTGGCAATTCCTGTTCTCTGGCTGTCAGCAGGAATGCTTACTTCCTTAGTGGCTGCAGACAGAGATATCCCCAGCCACCCCCAGATGTTTCATATCAATAAAGCTTAATGTAAAACAGGTCATTTCTCACAGAAGAGGTGAATTAAATTTACTCTGAGTGCTTTGTACTTTTAAATACTCGTGTATTTAAAAAAAGGAAATCTTGTCACTTGGCAGATAAAAGGGCACTATTTAAAAATACTTGTTGTATTTAACGGTACTAGAAATTCATGATTCTAACTGTGAAAGCCCGTATCTTGTCTTTTTAAGTTAATATCATTCTGTGTGAAAGCATCTGAAATAAAGGAGATAAATCTTATCCTGCCAAGAGACAGACCCTCAGTATCTTTCAAAAAGATACTGGAAACAAGTCTCACACGCAACACTGTTCTCCATTGTGCTGCTGGCTTGTAGACAGCTTTTAATAACAGTCTGACAGATACTGTACTTTACAAACAGGATTATTTTGTTATAGAAGCTTGACTGATAAATAAGAAATTGCAAACATCCATCAGATAATGCAGCTGACGTTGATCTAAAACGAAAGACAGAAGTTTGACTGTCTTCTAAATCCAGCTTCTCTAGATGTGTCAAATTCACATCATGAGATTTTCAAAATTTAATACATCCTTTAGCCTCTTTAATCTGATTTTGGAATAGAAATTTAGACCCCATCAAAATGTATATTTACATTTGACATGCATGAGAATGTCTCCTGAATGAAATTAAGTGGAATATTCAACACACATGACTAACATTCATATGATTGAAAATATTTCCTTTAGTTCAAAGCAGTATTAAAATCTATCCATGTCACAGTTTAGCAGTGACAGGACGTAACAGTGAACTTCAAAGAAGCTGTAGTTGTTGGCTGCCTGATTTTTAGTATCAGTACTGGACATGGGATGGCAATAGATCCATACAACGCTACAAGATCCAGCCACTCCAGCTGAACATTGGCACAGACAATCAGGATTAAAATGTTTGCTTTACATTCCTGAAATTATACATCCAATTCCTGCCAGCCAGCAAACAGCCTGTTCCCACATGTTCAAGAGAGAACTTGCAACAGACATCAGATTCCTGCAAGAGTTACCACTGCTGTTTACCTCAACACCCTCACTTTCCTGAAGCTTTCATGTCTGCATTTGTTGTGCAGCAGTTGAGGCATTAAGGAATTCATGACTGCCTCCTGGAAATAACAAAATTATATTACTAAAGCTTTATTGTGTCTCTGTCTCAGTCTTAAAATGATGAAAGAGAAAGTGTAAGGGGAGGTAAGTTACTGAAGAGTAAAACATTTGACACTTAGGTCATCCTTATCAAAAGTGTCAAAAAACTTTCTGCACCCTGAAGGACTGAGGGAAGTACTTCATTTCGACAGGGTCTTCTAACGAATCCTTTAGAACTGTGGCTGATTTGTGTTTCCACAGAAGTTACCGTACAACTACCATTCTTAAATTCCTAGAAAAAAAATATAATCTGTAGGAGCAGGGAAGCAGACCCTCATGTCTGCTGTAGAACCAGTCTTTGTTACTTTTCAAGGCACAAAATCCACGAGCAGGTCCCTGGCAAAAGCAGATGTAACCAAATTTCTTCTGCCACGCTCCAGACAGGCCAGGAAACAATTAGCACTTTGTCAACACCACCAAATTTAGGGCTGTTACTCCCATTTCTTCTCCCTGTGCTATTAACTTGTAGGGCACAGGATGCAGTGCAAACAGGTGTGCCAAGAAAACAGGCCTTTCCAAGTTAAAAATCAAAGTTCACTGGAATTTAAATCAAGACTTGGGCACTTGATTAAGGAAAGAAAGTTTTCAGTAGCCTGTTACACATTAAAGAGCAATTTGCTGATCTTCATCATTCAACAGACTGAAAACACCACATAGCTAAAAGTGACACGCTACCAAACTATCCACTGCAAGCAGGTATTGCACATTCCTCAACACACACCTCATTCCTGATGCTTCCAGGCCTCTTACAGAGCAGTTTTACAGCTGAAATGCTCTCACACACGGTCAGCCCTCCAAAAATAAGGCAGCAAACATCTATCACTGCAACAACGATTGACCTCGGTGGACTAAAAACACTATTTCCAAGTATCCAGGTATTTTCTCCTGTTCCAACTCCATTACAATACCTAAAGCTTTTTGCAGAGGGCATAAAGAAAGCAATTGAAAAGCAAAGTTTGAAGCTCTCAGACACAGACTTTGCTTTTGACTTCTATTTATCTCTGATCTAAAGCACAAAAGAACAAGCCTCGGCTTTTGAATACCAACAACTTCACTGAGGCAATACAAAAAAACCCACTCAAGTTAAAACCAGTTTGAGCAAAGGTGCCATTCAGCCATATCGCCCGAGGAGATCAGTAAACGCTGAACGACTTTGCTAAGATGCGGTGATACAGTTTCCAGCTCCAAGCCACTTATCTCTCTTCTTGCACCTGCCTGGTTACTGAATTCACCAATTCACTCCTTTTCAAGTACATTTAACTGACTCTTTTTATCTGACTTTTCACAACCATTACCAACAGTATCAGTGAACAGATGCAACACTGAGTACCATTCCACACTTTGCTCTAATGGCAATTTCACCAAATTGCAAGAATCTAGGAAAAAGGAAAAACATCTTATGGATATAAGCATGAGAGGATTTGCTGAAGAAAACACAGCAAAACGTGCTTAAACCAAGATGCTTGATAGCGCTCATATTGGGAGTACTATCAAAATTAGAGTGAAAATGTTGAGACAGTATCCAACAGAATGGTAAAAGCAGTATCAGAATTAAATTCTTATTTTTAGTCTTTTAAATAGTTTTGCCTTACTGCTACAGATTTCACAAGCATTAAAAAATGAAAAAAAAAGACAGTTTCTAAATACAGATAGGTCTTGAGGCAGGATAGGCAGCTTTGTAATGCGAACAAAAGAAAAGTCCCAGATCAACCGTGTAGTTTTAATGACTTTTAGAGTGAGCAGGTGGCAGCCAAAGATACAGAAGTTGGTCCCTGTCATTTACCCAGATCTGTATCACCACAACACAAGCCCTGGAAGCTGACAAGGAGCTTCCTGCAGAGTGCCAAACCCCTCCAACCCAGACAAGCCTTTTTTTTTAAACAAGGAGAAATTAGTTTTAAAATAGAAAGCAAACTAATCAATGAAAACTTACGTGAATTTTTAGAGCTTCAGCAGATTAAGGTCCATCATTCTACATATTTTTATGTCCCCTTCTGCACCTGTTTTGTTTCGTTTCTGCTACAAAGGAGGGTATTTCAGCATCACATTTCTGCAGGTTTTGTTCAGCCAATGCCCAGCACAGCACTCAGCTGTGTGTTCAGTTAATAAATAAAATGTTTGGTCACTTCCTCTGGACCCAGCCAGCAGAGCTGCAGAGGCTTTAAAACCAGAACAGAGTTTTGATAACTTGATTTTTATTCCCCCTGCTTTTTGGTTTTTATTGGGTTTCGGGTTGTTTCGGTTTCTTTCTGTTAAGAATAGGACAAAGAAAAGCCTGGATACTAACAAGAAGTAAGAGACTAGACCCTCTTAAGTGACAGAAAATTCTCAATCTTATTGAACTCCTAACCAAACTTACAGCAATTGTTAAACAGTTTAGCAAATCCTTTGGGATTTTATTTACACAAAGTATTTCAAGCCAACTGATTAAAAGCATTAAACCATCTAAATACCAAAACATTCAGCTTCATTTTTAACACATTCCCTTGAAACTACAGACAAAAGGTGCTGGTGGGAGGGCTGAACCCTTGCAATCAGCTGTCCAACGAGATAGCAGGGCAATGTTTAATGATAAATGACAAAGTAAAAAGTATAGGCCTATACTATAAATATAACAAGTTAGCCTTGGAAACATGACTATTAACTGGTCTCCTGATTTTCACCTGGCTCGAATTAAAATGGACAATTAAGACATTCTTTTTCAGGTACACACAGCAGTAAGTCTGTGCTGAAACAAAGGGGAATCAAAACATTTAACACCCTATGTGGGAACAAGCACATAAAGTACTGCAGATGCACCAAGAGCATAAATAGTTTCTTTTGTAACCAGAGCCACGAAGACAACAAGTTCATTGATGGGTTGGATTTTTTTGTTTATTTGCTTGTTTTAATTAACTTAAGAAGAGGATGTTAAATTAAGATAAATCAAGCCTTGAACAAGTGTTGTTTACAAATGCAAAATGCACTTTTAAGTAAACAGACCAGAAATTAGTTTTCTGTGTTCCAAACAGACACAATATTAAAGACAAAAAGAAAACTCCTCATATTAATGAATCATTATCTCACAGCGACAGACTAGAGATAAGGAAGTAGGGAAACTTTTTAACACAGCTCATTCCAGCATCACACCCACAGCACTCCAGCCCGGACCTGTGTGCTGTGATAGTAACAACATCCAAAAAATGGTGCAGTGTCTGGCAGATGTAGAACCTTCTCCAAAACATTTTTATCAATAAAATGCAGAAGCGCTTCCAGGGCCTGCAATTTTTCCAGCTATGAATAACCAAATATTTACAAAAAGCCAGTTGAGCACACACACCTCAGCTAGGAGGGATGAAGGAAGAAAAATCCTATTCCTGCTACAGATCCCCCACACAAGTAATTTCAAACTTAAGTTTCTCTACTTGTGCACCTGGGAACAACAAAAAAGTGGAATTAAACAGTGATTTTCCACCTTCCCAAATAGAAAAACTGACATTAAACAGCAGCTGTACCTGTTCCTACCAGGGCAGGAGGCTGCAAAAGAGCAGTTGATGAAAATAAAGAATTTTTTCATGAAGATGCTATAGTAACAATTGCATTAATAAAAGCACTGCTTGGAAAACAAAGGTCTTATAAATAAATAGGAGGTTCTTCAAACGAATGAGGTTTTAATGAACATTACTGCAGTCCTGCCAAGCAGCCTGAGACAGTATGGAAGGAATCCATGGACTGACATGCAGGATTCCTGTCTGGATCACCAGCTCTAAACCAGATAAAAATCAGTGAAGCCAAAATCCATCAGCATAGAAACTGCTGCAAGAATCGGATTTGTCTGCATTTGCTGTTCTCCTCACTGAAGCCACTTGGGCTGAAAATTCTCACACGGAGTTTCTGCTACAAGCCCAATCAGGAATATTTAGGCAAGAGGGAAGCAGCTGCTGCCCATGGAAAAACTCATTGGCTGTAAGATGCTCCCAACCCCTGCCCCAGCTTCACTCCCAAAATAAAACTGAATTTCCCCCTTTACTTCTCTCATAAAAGATATTTTGAGGAAGAGGGCCGGGAGCAGGGATGGGCGAAAACCCGGACAGGATTTCACCCGGAAAGCGGATCGGGGGAAAACCCGGACCGGATTCCGCTCGGAAAACATTAAAAAAAAAATCAATCCTAGAACTCAAACTCTCACTAATTCCACACCAGCAGCATTGAGTTTTCATCCTCATTAAAGACAAAGGCTTCTCCTCAGGAGAAAAGCAGAAAGCACCAGTAACGCACCACAAGAAATAGCGTGGAGACCCGAGGATCTTTCACACATCAAACACTGCATAAAATTAATTAGAGTCTAATTTAAGCAATGCAGCAACACGTACCGTGGCCAGCTAACACTAAAACCAACTCTGCCACCATCGCTTCTGTCAGCCACCTCTCGCTCCAAACCAAAGAGCAATTTTTCAAAAGGAGAAAAGGCTTCCAAATGATTTTGTTTGCTATCCCAACCACTTCTGATTTCAGTCAGTTCCTCTCTTTTTTCTTCTTCAGAGGCATGCACTACTAATTAAGTATTTTCTCTTAGAAATAAAAACCTTGAGTCGCCATAAATAATCTTCCTCCTTAAAAGTCACCACTCTGTGTATGAATCAGTAACTTTCGTACAATTGCTTCCACATTGGAGTAAGAGATCCCAAGAGAAAAAATTTCAATTTAAAACATAATCTCGGAGTGGGAATTTATTTTTCCCCCACCTTTTAGATCACAATAAATGAAGAGAGACACAAAATCCATTCTAAATCCTCAACCACAATAGTTGGCACCCCTGGGTCACTACCAGCTGTTTCAAGTTTGTTCCCACCTATTCACTGATTAACACCACGGTCCAGTAGGATCCTGAGCACTAAAGCCTTAGAGAAGCGATAGCCCATCCTGCTAAGAAGAGACTAGAGATAAATAAAATTCAAGAGCAAACCGAAACTTAAAGTAGCTAGCTGACTATTTAGGAGGGAGCACGAGTTCAGATGTTCAAACTGTTTCAAACTCAAGCACTTGCACAGAGTAGCACACATGCCACAATAAAATCTTATTTCATAGCTGCACAGCCCACAGGGACCACGTGACTATACTGCCTACTTAAACTACTTTTTTATTCATTGCCGTCTTAAAAAAAAAAACAAACCACAAGCTCCTTTTCCCCTTCTAAATACAAGCAGGTGAGCGAGGTTCCAACAACAAAAAACAAAAGTCACGTGCATTTCAAGAACTGTGTCATGCCACAAGCAAAGCCATCACACCAGTACAGTCAGTCAGAAGTTAATGAAATCTGATGCATCTCCGTTGAAGGAGAACTCCGAGCTCAAGTCGGCCTGGAGTGAGTGCAGGCTGGGATATTATGTAATTCTGCTTCGGAAGCCTACTCCTGCTAAGCATTCCCTACCGAACTCAGCCCTCTTGGAGCTCACACAGAACCCAGCGCCACCCCCTGATGTGGGAGCAGGACGAGGAACAATGCTGGACACTATTCCCCAGTGGGGAGCTGGCTGGAGTGACCCGTTTAACCTTGGACACTCGGACAAGAACCTGAGGGACAGCTGCTTCACAGAATCACTGAATGGTTTGGGTTGGAAGGGCACCTTGAAGACCATCCAGTTCCATCCCCGGCCATGGCAGGGACACCCTCCACTAGACCAGGGTGCTCAGTGCCCCAGCCAGCCTGGCCTCGAACACTTCCAGGGATGGGGCAGCCACAGCTTCTCTGGGCAACCTGTATCAGGCCTCACCATCCCCACAGTACATAATTTTTTCCCCAATATCCAATTTAACCCAACTATCTGTCAGTTTGAAGGCACTCCCCCTTGTCCTGTCATGACATGCTTTTGTAAATAGTCTTGCCCCTTCCTCCCTGTAAATTCCATTCAGGTACTGGAAGGCCGCAATTAGGTTACCCAAAGCCTTCTCTTTTGTAGGGTGAACAAGCACAATTCTCTCAGCCTTTCCCCAAAGGAGAGGTGCTCCATCCCTCTGATCAGCTTGGTGGCCTGCTGTGGGCTCGCTCCAACAGCTCCATGTCCTTCATTCCACATCCCTCATTCCCCTCTGTCTGGAGTGACCCGTTTAACCTTGGGCACTCTGTACCCACACAGGACGGGAACCCGCGGGGCAGCTCCTTCTGTCAGACCATCCCTGCCGAGTGCAGGGTGTGCCTGGCGGCTGAGAGCGGGCAAAGGGGACCGCGGGCACCGCCCGCCACCTCCCTCACGCCGTCCTCGGGCAGACACCGCCGGGGAGGGGAAGCTGCGCGGCCCCTCCGCAGGGCGGGAAGGCCGGCCCGGCCCCCTTCTCCCCACAGCGGGGCTGGGGTCACCGGCCATGCCCGCCCCTCGCAGGGAACCCCTCACAGGGAACCCCCCTCGCCCCCCCGGCCACGCTGCCTCCGAGGCGGGCGGGAAAGCGGCCGCTACTCACAACTCCAACATCCACTGGCCCTGCAACACCAGGCTCCAGTTGGAGCCGCACAGCACTCGCACGCTGCTCCGCGGCTCGCCGGGGCTGTAGAAGGTGGAAGAAAAGCAGGCGGCGGGACCCAGCAGCTCTATGAGGAGCAGAGCGCAGAGGAGCCGCCAACTCTGGCGCCAGCGGCCCGGCGCCATGTTCGGCCCGCCCGCCCTCAGGAAGTCGGGGCGCGAGCGGCAGCCGCGGGGGTGGCGCCTGCGCGGGCCAGGGGCGGCTCCTCCCTCAGCGGCCCCGCCCGCGCCCGCTGCCGGCGCCCGCCCGCCCCTCACGGCGGGAGCTGCCCGGGCACAGCCCCCGAGCGGTCCGAAACCCGGAATCCCGCTCCGACAGGGCCTCAGGGCAGCTGCTCCGGCCACTCTCCAGTGCCCTCGGTCAGGTTTTCTGACCTTTCTTGTATTGGGGCACATAGCTGGGAGGCGCGCTCGCGGTGCCGTGTTGTGAGAGCTGGTTTAAAAGCGCTTGTGGCTTCACTGGGGTGTTGTGAGGCAGCAGCTCTGCGGGATCACGTTAAAACAAGTGTTCCCCGTTCCAAGGGACTGCCACGGAATCAAAGAATCCCAGAATAGTTCGGGTTGGAGCAGACCTCAGTCCAAGGCCCCTGCTAAGGCAGGGTCACCCAGAGCAGGTGACAGGAACACGTCCAGGTGGGTTTGGAATCTCTCCGGGCAGGAATGCTCCATGACTTCCTTAGGCTGCCTGTTCCAGTGCTATGTCAACCTTAACGTAAAGAATGTCTTCCTCATGTTGAGGTGAAGCTTCTTGTGTTTTAGTTTATGGCCATTGCTCCTCCTCCTGTCAGTGGGCGCCACTTCTCTGCCTCAGGCAGGCAGCCCATCCGTCCCGATGCGTTCTTTACCCCATCCCAGACATAGAGCTGTGTTTTCCTTGACTTCAATGAGATTCCTGTCAGCCTCATCCCTTTGGCTTGCCCAGGCCCTTCTGAACAGCAGCCCTGCCCTGGAATGGAATGATTGCACTCTCAATTAATGGAAATTAAGACAATCGACTTCTTTAGCTAGCCTGGTAAATTGACCACGAAAAAAAAATAAGAGAATGCTGTACAGGTCTGGGCTGCCTTCTTGTCTGTTGTGAAAATCCGTGTTTGGCTGGAGATTATCTTGGCATGGAAGTAACTTGTGCTGAACAATTTTCTAACAGTTACTGCAACACAATGCTGATAAGTCCTGTTGGTAAAACATTCACACTTTTTTTTCCCTCAACAGAGGAAATAGTAGCATTTACCACCTGTGAATTTTGTTGCACTTTACCAATTTATTTAATGAAGCTCCTTTACATCACTCCCATATTTCCCCATACGATTCTGGGCTTGATCAAACCATTCCTTAAAGCCCAAGTATTGGGCTGCCCTTTATTGGCACTGAAGCAGACTCAGGGTTAATATTTGGTGACAGAAGCAGAAGGTGCCCCTAGCACCACTCTCACTATGCAGAAATGGAACCATGACAGCAATTTTCCTGTTTTTTTACTCCTCAGGAGTAATGAGACCTCTCCCAATGACTCAGTGGTACTCTCATCACCAGGTACTCCCAACAGTACCTGCCCTTACCAAAGAAGAGTTTTGCTGACAGCTTCCCAGCACTGCAGAGATTCCTGACTTCCTGAGCCATCTTGCCACTGCAATTAATGCCAGCTGAGGATTAAATAAGTAAGAGCCTCTCAGAACACATGATTCTTGTAATATTTTCCGTGTGATACACGAACTTAGAGTCTCTATATTACAATTTTTCTAATCCTTTTGTGGTTTGTAAAAGAAAAAATGTATTTCTCTATTTTATCATTGCCCTTCCTAAATGGATAGTGTAAAATTGGATGGTTTAGCAATGTTTAGACCTGGGATATGTAGTGAAGAGAAAAAAAATACAGCAGTAGAAATTATTTGAAAAGACACACACTTGGCTGAAGTACCTTTCTGAGAAGATAATACAGAAAGGACTTTTTTTTCTGCTGCTAGTAAGAACTTGGGAAACTTGAGGGAAACATGCTAATCTTTCTATAGATTCTCTAGGGAAGGAAGAAAAAGTGATTGGCCAAAGCAAAAAGAGGGTTGAGATCTGGTGGAGCCAAATTAAGAGCATTTATGTGACAAAGAGCTGATGTAAAAAAGGGAAGGCTGAGGAACGTTTTATTTGGTGGTGGCACAGGGTGGTGAATAATTTTAGTTGTGCCATTAAAGAGCATGCAAATGAAGGGGCTGGGAAGGAACAACATGTAAAATGATGGCTCCAAATAAATGGGAGTGTTCCTGTGAATTCCAAAGAACAAGGAAAGAAAAACTTACTTTGTAACTAATTTATCAGTAGCTTCTAGCCACATTCAACACAGAGGAGGTTTGCATTTCAGGCAAACGTTGATCAGGAACAAGGCAGAGTTGGTTTCATTCCTGAAAGAGAACAGTGTGTTCCTAAACCAGGGGAGACCTGTCATGGAGCTGCTAATCCCTGTCAAGTAGGTCAGGCTTGCCAAGATGGAGAAGGTACACCTCATTTGAGCCTGATTAGGAACATCCATTAGGAAATGGATAAAAAGAGAAAGCAAGGAGAGCCAGTTAGAGCAAACAAGTGTCTGGGCCAGACCTTCTCTTGCTTCTGGGATTACTTCAATTACTCTGTTCCTTACACAATTTCCTCCCCTTTAGCTTCAGTGGGCTTCTGTTAACCTGTACTGCTCCATCTTTTACACTGAATGTGTGTGGTGCTCTGTTGGCTTTGCACAGACCTTGAGAGCTGCAGTTTTCCGACTTCCATACTCCCACTGCTGTTACAGAAGAGGTTTAGGAATCAAGCTGTCACTTTAGGTTTCCGCAGCTGTTGACAGGAGTGTAGCCGTGAACCCCAGGTAAGTTTTAGACAGCATTTGATTTAAAAAAAGAATTCTAGTCTGTAAGTGTTTGCTTGCTTTAGTCTTGATTATAAAATGTAAAGTTCAACTACAGTATGGAAAGAACAAGTGAACCTATATGAAGGGAAAGATGTCTTTCTCTTGTTCTGGGACACTCACCTCACAAATATTTCTGTGCTGGAATGATAATTTATCTTGGTGACCAGCCCTTGCTCTGCACAGAGGACACCACCAAAATACACTGTTTCTGGGACTGCCCCATCAGTAATTTCACTGTTTCTCTTGAAGGATGTGAGGAAGACAGGGCTTCGTGTTTTGCCACAATTTTCTGTATAGGGAGGTTGAACTAGGTGACTTTTAAAAGGTCCCTTCCCACTCAAACTGTTCTGTGTCTTTGTGTTAACTGAACTGATAGTGTGGTTTTCTAGTGGAAAAAGAAGGGAGTTAAAAACTTAAGAGATTTTAGCTGTGTGGTACAGAGGATGAAGTTGGAAAATTCTTTCTGTAACTTGGTTTCTATCAGGTTTATTTTCTACTTTATTAAATGTTGTCCTATTATTAGTTTGTGTGGGTGTCTCGTGGTAAGGAAAGGTATTCCAGCATTCTTGACATGTTTTCTTTCACTGTGTGCCATGATGGATTCATGACACTGCCTAGAGCAGAATAAATTACTGCAACACTCATTTTCTTAAAATACACTTGATATCACCATCTACGTAATTTTTTCCAGTTCTCTACTGGATTTCCAGAACTACCCTCCTAAACTTTTGGCATTTGTTCTGGATGGATTGTTTGTAAAACTAGAAAATAAGAGGTTATCATCACACAGACAATAGCAATGTTGGTATTTCCAGTTTTAATTTATACATGTGTCTAACACAACAACACAGATAACAGTTGCAATATGCTTTTCACTATGTGAATGCTAAAAGAGGTTTATAACTTAAATAATGTAGTGGAGAGTAAACAAGATGTGGCCAAAAATACATATTCAATGCATTTTCTCACATGGGTTTATTAACCATAAAGCTTGTTATATTTAAGGAGAATGGTTTAGTTTAGAATGGATAAATCAATAAATACACAGCACTGTAACTGTTGGGAAGTCACCATGGCTCTGCCTTTGATAGCCAATTAAAATGAACAAAAGCTTTTAGACAGAACTTTGACTTTTGACAAGGAATGTTCATATCTGTGCTTCAAAAATAAGACTAAAGAATTCTTTGGAATATTAAAAAATGTACATAAAGAGCTTTCTTGTTCATATGAGTCAAATTATTGTGAATTTAATGACTACTCACTGAAAGGCAGGAATGCAATGACAGGAGGAAATCATATTTACAGGGTACTGTCCCCATAATACATCCAGTTGAATGTGACATTCAAGAACATCTCTGACTAACTTTGAGTTTTGCTGTCCTCCAGAAATGTGAAGAACTAGTCCTGCCAAGATTTGGAGACAAGTTATCAAGGGCATTCAGCATTAAAAATTATATCTCATTATCAAAAACTATCACCTCTCACTTTTATGCTTCTTACACAGGGAAGTTGATGTGCACCAACAGTTCTTCCCTACCTTCCTGAGTGGCTCTTCTTGATCTTGTAGTATTAAATAGCATTGAAAAATCTGATTTTTCACCTTGCCTGCATGTCCAGAGGTGTAGTTTGTCATCCAAAGACTGAAACAGAAGCGCACCAGAGTACAACAGTGCTCAGTGTACTTCCTGCAGCCAGAGGTATCCACAAGCTCCAGGGAGCAGGGATAATACCAGAGCACACCTTGTCCAGGAAGCATAAATGCCTCCATGGGAGCAAGAGGAACAGCTTGCTTGCTGCCTCTGGAAAGGTGACTGCTCAGCAGGGGAGCTGGCACAGAAAGAATGAGTGTGGAGCCTGCAGGGCGGCCTGTTCCTGGTACAATGCCTCTCTGTTGGCATCTTCACTCTCTCCCAAGGTTCCAAAGGGAGGGAGAGGAAGTCATTCCCAAGCCTTATGTAACCTCCAGTCCTGTAAAGAGGTGCATGCTGGGGGCTCCCTCTCCCCACACAGCACCCCACCATGCAGGCACGCCTCCACACCCTTATCTTTGCATAAGGCAAGAGAGATCTCCCACAAGATCATCTCCCACCTCTGCTGTGCATCTGTTCATTTTCTGTCTGTCAAGCCTTTTCAGAATTTGAAAGATCTTACAAGAGATAGGAGAACAAGCTTTCAAGTTTGAGTGCATCAGATCTGGACAGATCTGATATCAAACGTGAATTTTTATTGCTTGGCTTATTTTTCTTACCTTTTTCTTTCCAAAGTGGAAAAGAGAGAGAACTGCTGTGTAAGGAATTGTTGCTTGCAATATATTTTTCTCAGCAATAAAAATACCTTCAAGACAGCAGTATACTTGTCTCTTTAGGCTTGACACCTCCAAAGCCTGATATATGTGGCTGAGTTAGATGGAAAGGTATTATTAGGTTTTTATTAGATTATGATGCAAGCTCTAGCTGGCTAGGCTCATCAGGCAGTAAATCTAGTGCCAACAGCTGTGGCCAAATTCTGTTCCTGTACCTGTGGCTGCTTGTGGTCAGTTTTCCTCTGGTTCCCTTCTGTCAGTTGTGAGAAGGGCATGGGTGGACCAGGGCAGGATTTATAGTATAACCTGACATTGACAGAGTAATTGTGATTGTGCTCCCAAATTAAATCAGAAATAATTCTATTGAAGGAAGAAGAGTTATTCTTCCTTACACAGTACTGGAATCCAAAATTTAGGCCCTAATCACACAACTAAGACTTGTTAGATATGTCATGGGTATTACTTAGATACAGCTTTTACCATCAGTGACTTCTTGTTTCAACAATAACCTTTTTTCAGCTCCTGTCTGGCAGCCACGTGTTAAAGAAATGAATCAAACTGTGTTAGTCAGGCAGACCTGGAGGTCTGCTATTGCCCTCAGCAGGGACTGCACAAGAATTGTGTATCCAAAAGCTGCCCTGGGTCCTGTGAACACAGCGAGTGCTGTTTCCATTCCAGGCAGTGCCACAGTCCCACTTCAGGAATGCCAAATTCATTTAAAGCCTGCTTGGAGTGCTGCAGGAGCTCAGCAGTGAAACAAAGGTGCAGATGGAAACCCAGGCCAAGCTCACAGATGTCCTGTGGCAGAGGAGCTGCTGTGCACTCTGTAACACACAGAATAGATGCTGTAATTTTAAATGTTGCAATACACTAAAAGTTCCTGCAGAAAGAATTAAAGCTCACCTGACAAGATGGCAAGTTTGAGAAAATGAAAGCTGTCGTGTCACAAGCCAAATTCTTGCTTGTAGTCAGTTTTTAGGTAAGCACCTCAAAGACATATTGCAGCAGAGCCATAAATCCAGATGCCACTGCATGTTGCTCTCAAGCAAAGCTTCCAAAAATCCCAACCTTTGCAAATATCCTTATTTATTAATCTGGACTTGTGCTGAATTAAGCAGCAGGGTATACAGGAAACAAAAAATGTTTTCCAATGTATTGCTGTGTCCACACTACCTTCTCAGAGTTTGTAGCCATTCTTTCCCACACTAAGAAAATATGTCTTCAGCTAAAAGCAGTGAAAAACAATATTTCTACCCGCCATCTGAACAATTAATGGATATTCTGCCTTGGTATGTATTCCAGTCTTCTGAGGCTCCTGTGGGGACAGTCTTCTCTAATAATTTTCAGGTTTTAGAAAATAATGTTCATCTCCAGGTATTTCAAAACAGGTATAAAATCCTTATCCTGGACCTCCTGTTAGCCAGATCTCCTGTTCCTTTCCCACTTACCAGGGCATGATGTGGACCAAGGACAAGTAATGCTCAGCCTCTTTCTTTTTCCTTCCTGGCAACCATTTAAACAATGTAACAGCTGCACAGGGTGTTGCAAGGCACTGGAAAAACCTACCTGTACAAAGAAACTTACTGAAATCCCCAATGAATGTGAGAAATGCAATTATATAACTATATTGTGCCATAGCTTTGCCACTGTAATTCTCCTCACTCTCCCTTTCGCAGAGACTGTTGAAAATAAGTTATTTGAAAGAAGAATTACATGCAACATAATCTGAGTTTAACTCAGCACTTATCTTGCATCAGTAGTGTCCAATAGACATTTCAGGCCATTTATTCTTGGGACAATGATCTCAAATTGTTCCAGGAATTTTAGGAACAAGATCACTTTCAGTTAGAGTCTAAAATCAGGGGGGTGATTTTATGATAAGTTAGTTGAATGAAAATTGGAGTCAATCCAAAAAGTTTTCTATACTGCAGTGTAAAGCAGGTGGAGTTCAAAATTCTTGGTCCAGAAAAATATCTTTTTCATAACCAAAAATCCAGGTGAATGAAGAGCCAGCTGAACAAAGGTGATTTTATTACCAGGCTGCAGAATTCCTATGAAATGGAATGTAAAGATTGCTTACATGTCATAGTAATTTATGTGGTCACAGAAATACCTCTGCTCCAAAAAGAGGTGGTGTACACATTAATAAGCCTGGGCAAGGGTGCATTTATGAATCCCCTCTGCTGTTAATGTCATTTATGGATCCCCTCTGCTGCTGGTGACCAAACGCCTCTCTACAGGTGCCAAGGAAAATGGGCCACTCAGACAACTGCTTGCAGGCCAGGCTCCATCTGGTACAGAACATTCCCAGAGCTCACTATGCAGCTGCTGGCGCTGGCAGTTGCCAGAGGCCCAAACACTGCTGCTGTCAAAAGACCCTTTTAGGCAGTTTGTCACCTGGGGTGGCACTTGTCTTTCAGGTAGTAGGACAGTGATCACAGGCCTGCTGTGGCAGTCCCTGTTCCTGCAAAGCTGTTGGTTTTGGCAGGAGTCTTGCTTGAGGAGTCACTGCTAAATTAGGCTGCAGATTGTTCCACTGAGAAATTGTATCTTGTTGCTGAGCCACATGAAAGTAGAAATCTTTTTAAATCCAAATTGTCTGCAAAAAAAAGAAAAGGCTACTCAAACTTCCAGGAAGCTGAAATTCTAGTGTTTTGTTTGCCAAGGCCACAGAAATCTTCACATATACAATCAGCAACCCATAATTAAGTGCAGCTTCCAGAGTGTCCATAAATATTTTAGCCTATTGCAACTTTCAGACATATGGTTTGATAATTAAGGTGATCCCCACAAGGAAAATCATTGATTCTGATCTGGAGGCATTCCTGAGCAGAGCACTAGATCCAGCCCTAGAACACAAGAGTCTCAGGCACAAAGTCAAGATAATATTTTCCTTTTGAAAGAAAAGGAATAAACCATAGAGGGTACACATTTATCTGAAGTGTGGGCTGATGATATGGGCTGATTTAAAAGTTTCTTTCAGAGCTACCCTTTTGCCAAAGAATGCATTAGCAGATATCTAGAAATAGCAGGCTTTATATGGAATATGTTGAAGCTGGTAAGTGCTCGGAGTGTCATTTGCCATCCTTCTCCTGTTAAGTACTGTTCAGCTCCACAAGTGGACAATGTAAACCAGTTCTAATAAGTGGATTATGTATGGTAACAATCTAATGGATATAAATACATAGATTTATATGGCTTATTCCAGGAGAGCCCTGTACTGAAAGTGATGGATATTCTCTAAGCTGATATTTTACGTTTTGTTATCACATTTCTGTGACTTTTTCCAAGATAAATGAATAGGAAAAAATGGGAAAGCATAAGAAAATTATGGCCTTCTCTGTTTATGTCTCAAATCCCCCAGGCAGACGTTTTGCTTCTGTCTTGGAGATGCATTTGTGAAAGAAAACCACCAAGAGTGCAAACCTGAAGCCAAAGGCATCTTGAAACAAGCCGTGTTCAGGGGCTGATCACTGACACTTGTAACACTGACAGAGCCTTGGCCACAAAGATAGGAAGATTACTTTCTGATTTGGCTTCATAAGGCATTGTACTTTTGGCAAACTGTAACTATAAATTTATAGTTTCATTTTGATTTAAACACAGATCCATACACAAGAAACATGTCCTGTTAAATCACAGCTTCTGACAGCACTCCTGGTCCTCCTTTCACACTTGTTTAGGAAGAAGCTGAATTAAATGCCTCATTGAGGTAGAAGAAAAGAATACTCTGTTGCAGTTTAGAGAAAAGTAAAAAATATGTTAAAATTAATGAACCCTCCAAGCAATTTCTTAAATGCAACCATGTGATTTCTGTTGCAGAAAGCTGAAAAAAAAAGAAAGCCATAAGAATCTGTAAGGAGTCAGGCAAGTCCCACCACACCCTAAGAAATGAGCTCTGCTGTCATTCTCTAAAACAGAGGACTGTCATTTGGAAATATAACATTTTTGTAAGTCCTCTTAACTGTCTGCCTACCATTTGCTGCTACTTGTGGTTCAGTATTTCCCAGTAAAATCCGTGCTGTGCACAAAAGGCCAGACAATTACAACTTTTTTGGCTGGTAACAGGTACTGGCTACTTCTTTTGCCTGAGAAGGATTGTGTATTTTAGGCCCAGAATTTCTTTTGGGGCTCAGCACTATCCCTTAACATAAATATCAAACAAAATATCAAACCTGGAAGGACTGCAAAGAAAGTGTAACCCCTCCCTTGGGGTTACTGCAGCATCAATCTGCTATTTTTACATTGCATTCCTACTTTCTAAGAGTCTCTAGTAAAAGCACTAGATAGCTTTTAAATATCCTGTTTGTTTCTCAGCAAAGTAAGAACCAGAACCTTCTTTAAAAAGAAAAATAAAGGTGTGCTACAGAGGGGGCTTAAAATGAAACAGCTGCACCAGAGCCCTGAGAGCACCAATCAACTCTGTGGGTCCTGATCAGTTTCACCTGGGCCCCCACCAACACCCTTCCCACAGGTCTTTGGGCCCTATTTAAGCCCAAGCTTGGGGCCTGTGTGGTGATTGGAGTTGTGCTGTAGGAGTGTTGGTTTCTAGCTGTGCTTTATGCTTATCATTAGTGTTTATCCTGCAATTTTGTTTCCTGTTGCTTCTGTGATGATGGCCCCTGTGTGTGGCTCATCCTCTTGCTGTGTTTGAGGTAGGTGATGAATTTTGTGATTTTTACCTAGTGTCATGTGCTGTGCTCGGCTCCTGTGTGGTGTTGCTCTGGTTAGGTCTGTGCTGGGGTTTTCCCCAGATCCTGCCTCAGCCCTGCTCAAGGAGTTGCACAGCTTTTGCTGCTACCTGCTATGAGAAGAGGGATAAACAAGGGGTTAAACGGAACTGTGGAGGACAAGAGTGTAAATTTGAAAAGTTATTTTTCTGACATTTTAGTAACACTGGGAAGCATCTACACTTGATTTAAAATCTCTGGATGTGGGCAATTTGCATTAAGTTGTATGTTTGGGTTTTTTTTAGTTTAATTGGCTTTAGTAAGGGGAGAAAGCTTCTCAAATGGCAACTGCTCCATCCTGTTATACTGGGATGTGTGCTTGTCACAGGTTCCTGACACTGAAACCAACAGGATTAGAGAGTGGGATTTGCCTCTGTACTTCAGGATAGGCTGTTCAGAGGAGCAGATTACTGCAGGCCAAACTAATCTTCTGAAAGAACCTACTCTCAGCCTGCAGAGGAATGGAGATTAGAGGGTTCCTCAAGAGAAGAGAGCTGAGAAGGGAGATGTTTAATGCTGTCAATAGCCAGAGCTTTTTGTCTATCTTGTATGTTTGCTCTGAAAGCATGAATGCAGGTGTTGTATTCATCTCAAACACCCATTTGCAGAGCACCGAATTTCTGTGAATTATTAGCAGGTTCCTGAAGAAATCAGATAAGGAATGTGGATGTATTAGTACACCTAGGCCAGATGCAGTTAAAGCTTCTGCAAGTGTTGCAGCTTCAGTGCTCATCTGATTCACCCAGCTGCTTATGGCTGGATTCTAATTAGCATCACTTTGTATTTTTCTGCAGGGTAGCATAGCAAACCTGGCGTATTTACTAAGATTGCCATGCTGCTTTCACAGCTTTAGCTGTCCACATGCTTTTGTTCTGAGGAAATGGAAAGATTGTTTGGTAAAATACATGCTAGAAGGAGAGAAGAAGTTAGGATGTTTGGATTTCTGAGCTTTCACGAGGCATGAGAAAACAATGGGAGTGCGTAACTCTATATGGATAACTGCTCAGTAAAAACATTTCTTCAGATCAAAAATTTCCTTCCTTTCTGACTGAAAATGAATATCTTTCCCTCTGCCAGTGCCTCTTGCTGTTTTGTAGCAGTTTGCAATATGTCTTGCTACCTTTGAGCTGCTTTGCAGTCTCAGGTCAGTTGTTGGTGTCTCAAAGCATCCAGGGGAGCGTATCATTATGAGGGGTTTAATGTTAATGAAGATAATGGGGAAGCCAAACAGTTTCTTTTGCAGCATCTGGTTTTAAGAGGCTTGAAAAGGTCTGTGTAGGCCTTTTTGTACAAAATACTGTGTGCACACCCCAAATACATGTTGTCCTGAATACCTTGCTTAAGGTAGTGAAGCTGATGCAAATAGAGAGTGACTGGTGTAGCCCAAGGCCTTCAAGCTCATCTGAGTAGAGCAGAGTTAAATGTGCTTCCTTCACTGGATTGTTCTAACAACTCAGTTGTGTTTTCTGCATTTCATCTCAGTGCTTTATTCATTTGGACATAGCAAATACCTACTGCTCCTCCATTTCCAATTGACCAGTCTTCATGTGAGGACAAATGTTACATTGTTCTGTTTGCTAATAGGAATTTTGCAGCCTGTTTTTTTATTTGGAAAGATTTCCCTGACTGAGGCAGGGGGCTGGTTGGAAACACTGTGGCTTTTTTTAAATTCTGTTTTTGTGTTCAGATGTACTTGATAAGCTGTATGACACTAAACATAAGCTGAGGGATTTTTCCAGTATATTTCCTTTATTCCTACTGGTCACTAATGCTGTACACATCACTAGTGCCTTCGGTGAGTGCCTTTGAAAACATTTGTGTATCAGAATACCCTAGTGAGGAATGTTAATATTACTGCTGTGCTAATTAGAAATTATAGCAAATACCCTGTGCCAACTCATCCTGAATTAATGGAGTTGAGAGAAAAAAAAGTTCCTAAGATTAAGTGAGTTTGTGGAATTTCCCTTAGTTCCCTCTTAGGACTGTCAGACCAGGCCCCTCTTTCTCATCTGGCTAAACTTCAATATAAGAATTGCAAGGCTGGATCAGACAAATTTCTGTCAAACTAAGGGTTCTGTCTCAACACGGGTTAATAATGATTTCCTAAGGAAAGAGTACAAGTTTGGCCTATGTGTAATATTTTGCACCAACAGGGGTTTCTGGAGCATTTAATTTATCTTTAATTATCAGCAATGGACTTACGTGAATTTTTGTGTCTTTGAACTCATTCATAGTTCTTGCTGCCTTTGGCAGAAGGTTCCACAACTGAATTGTGCTTCATATTCCAAAAGTAGTTCCTGTTTTTGCTCAAGATCTGTGGCCTCCTAGATTTAGTACCATAAGAACTAGATAGCTTTTTTTTTTCCTTCCTCTCTCTTTTAGTATTTTGTTGGCCAAGTACTGCTGCACTGAGTGTGGTGGAAGTTGGGCTGATGATTTATGAAGTGGAAGTAAATTCCTGCTCTACATGTATTTCCTACCCCTTTCCCAGTTAGCTGGCACTGTAGTATGTTAATGACAGCTTGGAGCAGGTGATTTCCATTTGTGTGATGAACCAGTTGTGTACTTATCCTTTGCAAATGTGATGACAGATTGGGGAATGCATCCAGCTAGACAACCCATGTCCTCCTCAACACTTGCTTGTGTTGGTGGATGCTGAGCTCCAGTCAATTAACAGCTTGTCAACAGCTGATTACAGGATGGCAAATTTAAGATAGAACCTCCTGCTAAGTGGGTTTTGCCTCTCTTAGGATATCAGCCCCCTGGTAATGACATTCTGTTTTCAGGCTGAGCTTGGTTTCCTTGCTGGTGCTGCTAGAGAGCCACAGTTCAGAGTCTGAACAGCAATTTTGTTGAAGTCTTGGAAACTCCGAAGGCTTCCTCAATTTTTCTTCAAAATGACAGGGAAGCAACACTGGCATTGAAATGTCTTGGTGACAAATCAAGCCTTAAGTCACTGTGGAAAAATCCTCTGCTTCAGAGGAGGTGAAGGGGCTATTTTAATAATTGAGTCGTAGGAGAGATGAGGTGGGAAAGGGCCTCAAAAGATCCTGTGGTCCACCTGTCATGGCAGTGGGAGCATAGACAAGACCATCAAGCCCCTGTCCAGCTGCAGCTTGAAAACCTCCAGTGATGTTGTCCACATCCCAGGGATGGGCAGAGTGGAACTGAGCTTGGCTGAGCTCTCTTGTGTGGTGTAAGCTTATACACAAGCATTGGATGTGCTTCCTCTTTAGCAGGACTGTGGGCTTTTGAGAACTTGCTTGTCCTACTCTTCCCAAGGCTTTACTCCCAAATGTGCAGCTGTCTCTTTAACCTGAAGCACATCTATAGCAGCAAGTAGAGTGGCTGGCTCTTTCTCCTTTCACTGAGTGTTTGCTTCCAAATATCTGTTTAGCCATATCCATATTTCTGGAGACCCTTTACATTTTCCTTTGGCTGTTTTCTGATGCTAAAATGATGCCTGGGTTTTGGTTTTTTTTCAGCATCCTGTGTTTTTTTTGTAGCATTTTAGGGTGAATCCTTACAGATTCAGTTCTCTACAAGGTACAGGTACCAGGAAACTTGTGCATTTCCTTAGCTTGTAAAGAGAGACAAATAGAAGTGCAGAGTGCTTCAAGGGTAAATAGATAAATAGTAATAAGTTGTCTTGACATTTCCATTTCTGCACTTAATGAAGGCACTGAGAGCTGTATGGGCTAATGCTATGGCAAATATTTCTGTTGATGTAGAGCGGGGGGGAGGGGGAAACACCACTAGATCAGAAAGGCAGCATTCAGTGCTCACTGTTTCCAGGAGTGCATAAGTGCCCAGGCTTCCTGAGAGGATAATCAGTCTGAGAGAACATCGTTATCTGACTGTGTGTACAAAGTGAAGGTGATTTTTCTCAACTTGCTTTACTCTTGAAATTGTAGGTCACCAGCATAAATGGAGTGCAGAGGCTCAAGATGAGATCACTGCTTTTCTGCTCTGCCTCTTCCATGTTGCCAGAGTAGAAGTGGGAGGGAGCAAACTTTAAGCCTGGAACTGGGATGGCAGGGGAAGACTACCCACAGAGATTTCCTCACTGTGAAAGGAAGGATCACAGGCTGGAGGCAGAATGCTGAACTTTAAGCATCACTTCAAATCATATTGTGGTTTAGGGATGCTGGAGTTCAGGCAGCCTCTCAAGGCCAAGTTGCCTAAAGAGCCTTTTCACATCCATCCTTCCATCTCTGCGTGGCTGAGGCAGGAATTGGGAATTATCTGTGTGATTGTTTCCTTTCACTATTCATAGTGCTTATTGCCTTTACCTGGCTTGTTCAATAGAGTTTGCACTCTGCTTTAGTTTGGGAGTAGTACAGGGAAGAGAGTCTGGAAGGAATGTTGAAGGGAAATATGCAAAGAGTTCATTTATAGTTCACAGAATCTGACCTAAAAATATTTTAAGATTTATTCAGAAAATTTAACATGAAACAATTAAAAATGTAAGATCAGGATGCCCACATGGAAGTGCATTAAACAGATTTAAGTGTACTCTCCTTCAGGGATAAAAACCCCTAATATGGGGCTAAACCTCTTTCAAGATGCATCAGTTCCAGAAAATATAGTATCATTCTAAGCATTATGATATTTGACTTGAGTTTTTTAATGTTTGGAAATTTTCTGCCTTGATTTTGCTTTAGTAAAAGAAATGTGTGTGGTGGTGGTGAACCTTTTTTCACTTGATAAGTGTGCAGCCCAATGATACCTTTATTGGATACTTGACTGATGTCTCTCCCCTGCTCTCCCTCTCTTCCCCAGTTGCTTGTGGCAGAAATCACTTCTACCATTTACTTTAATGGGGCTCTTCCAGTCCAGAAACAATTGCTATAGGACAGGTGTAAACTTGAATGATTTGTCATGCTGAGTGCTTGATGAACTCTGTTCAGGGACACTTTACCTTGGCAGAGTTTCACTGATTGCAGTGGCCTGGTTTCTAACATTCCCATTTTTAGTGGCATCAAAGCAATGGGCTCAGTATCATTACATACATTAGACTTGAATTTTCATATGGACTGGACACTTTTTTCTTTGATTTTCTTTTTTTTTTTTAACCACAAGTGTTATAAGAAGTTGGAACTTTAGGGGACAATTCCTTGTAGGTCTTGAATTGCAGTTAAACTTTGACTTCAACCATGAGGAATGTAAGTATCTTACTAAAACTAAATAGTGTGTTAATAACCTGCTGTTTTTGTCTTGGGATATATTTGAGCTCAGTACTGGACTCTTGGTGGCTGTTGCTCCAATGCATGTTTAGAGTTTCTTTTGCTGCCTCTAGAGAATTAATCAACCTGTCACCCCGTGCCCTTGTATGTATTATAAATGACGATACCAACCAGAAGTGAAACTATGAAAACTACAAACTAAATTATCTGCCTGCACCTTCAGCAGCATTTTTAGTTAGTTTTGAAAACAAGGGGAATAAATCAAATATAACAAAATGTGCTGTGTCTGGATTTTGGAAGTGACAGCTTTTGACAGTCAGTCTTCTCTCTGCCCAAGAGAAAATTCAGCTGTACATAAACACAGGAAATGAAATTACTTCTTGGAGGCCCTGGTGTTAAACAGTCTTTGTTGGCTGAAACTTGGCAGCATCAGCCTTTTCACCTCATTTATGGAAACAAGATCTGTCATTGTACTATATGAAAAATGAGCTCTTTCTGGAATCATCTCCATTAATTACCAGGTTAAAGATCAGATTTCCTTGCTAAAATGAATTTGGACTTTGATAATTACTTTAAAAGGAACAGTTCTATGGTCTTGTCTTGACTTTTCTTGTCAAAACACTGCTTCTTAATGCATTACTTTTATTGCAGTAAATCGAAGGGAAAAATTGCTAAAAAAGGACATGGAAATGGTGCAAGGCACAGGGACAGGTTGAGATTTGAATTATTGTACATTTTTTGGAAGGAGTGAAAATGCCTGTGTCACTCTCTGCCACCAGTTTCTTCCATGATGTGCCTGGAAGCATGGAAAAGGCATTCCTGCCTGTTTCTTTTCCTTTGAGGTGACTAGCCAGGGGCACGGAGAGAATAGGAATAGCCAGACCTTCAGATTGCTCTTCCACCCTCTGGCCCAAGAGTGGGTAAGCAACCAGGAAGCTCCTATGGGAATAAACTGTGGTTTTAAAATGCCCTGTGAATAATGAGCACTTTGTACCCTGCATCTCCTTGAAACCCAAGAGAATTAGGCTCTTTGCCAGGTTTAAAAAGGTAATCAGGCTGAGCATTGGAAATGAAATGTTTCCCTGTGTGAATTTGGATTCCAAATTTTATTTTTAAATCAAGCACTGTTGACTTTGAGTCTGTTACACAAGGACACAAAGGAGAAGGAAACATAAAAAAAATACTGGAGACTTCAGTAAGTTCTGAGCTGTAAAGCTTCTGCAGGCTACTTGTCAGGCGTGTTCCAGCTGTAAAATAAGTGTTACTGAAAATATCTTAAGATCACTGTATAATTTAGTCAGCTTTGAATGTCAGATCATACAATGGAGCACATGTGCATGTCTTAAAAGAAGAGAACTGGTAAAATTAGCCTGTTTCTGCTGAGATACTGCTTGAAGAGATGCTGGCTTTGAGTTGGCATTGCCTCAGGTGCGTGGCTGGGTGAGGAGAAAGGGCTCTGCTCCCTTCTGGCACTCAACAATTCCCCTCACATTTGCTTCTCTGTCTGTAAATGGATGGAGGAGCACTGATAAAAAGCTTTCTCTAAAAGGATAGCTAAGAGAACTATTCTGTACTCCTGAGGGTTTTACTGTTGTACTTGAATCTTTTTTTCATTAGGAAAGAGGGTTATTGATTAGCAATGATGTGGTCACTTAGCATTTTTAAGGTAGATACATATTATGTTTTTTCAGTAGTTACGATTCTGTGGGCACAATCCTAATTCAGCTCTCATTGTTCTTGAAATACCTCTATAAGAAGTTATTTTAAAAAGCTTTGGTACAGAGTAACTTTATTTCAGTACTTGGAAAACTACCTTTTCTGTTTTGTTTTATTGACATAGAAATGCTCAAAGCATCCTGTGGAGATTCATCATTTCTTAAAAGCAGCTTTCTCCAAAAACTGTGCTCAGTTTTTGGGCAAATGTAATAGCACATTTACTGAATGACAGTGTTAGACCCCACATTTTCTGAAAACCAGAAACTCTTTGAAAGAAGCAATGAGTTTTTACTGCTTCTCTCCTGCAAATGGATGGCACAATTCATCCCAGATTGCTCCAAGTGATCCGATTTTCGTTGTTACTAAAGACAAATAGTCACAAGTTCCCTTTGTGGTGTGCTCTCAGATGAGCAATCTGGGACTGATAGTCATGCTGGTATGCTGGGTTCATGGGAGAAAAGAGAAATATCCACTCCAGTGAAATCCTGGGTGCAGATGTTGAAATGAAAGGAGTACTGAAAAATGCCAATGCTTTCCTTTAATCTACTTTTTGCATATTCTATCAGTTCTGCTTGATTTGCTGATGAAAACAAGTTCCTGCGTTACACACTGTGGATAAGCACTTAAAACTGAATAAATATTGGAAAGAGGGATGTTGCCTCTGAACATCCAAGGAGAAATCAACGCCAGCAATGCAAATCTGTCCTGTCAAAGGCCTTGCTGATGAAACAAGAGTTCTTTTCAATAGATCACATTATCTTTAGAAGGACAGTGGTACTTAGGAAACTATATTTTAACTGTGGATATATTAATTTATGTGCACAAAGCAGTTACTTAAATGAGAATATCCAAGTATTTTTTGCCAAACCTAAGTGAATAAATACTTGTTTTTAATTAAGGGATTTGATCCCAATTCCATTCTGCCAAGACTGCTGTATATTTTAGGAAAAGGAGAAAAGGACTCAAGTGGTGTCAGAAAAACAAAACCCCTGAGCACATGGGAATAGATTTTATTTAGTTCTTTGCATATTGGATACTTTTGAAGATGTGTGGGAGAAATAGGAGAATGATTTTTAAGTGCTCTACAAATCTCAAGAACTGGAGATAAAGAGAAGCCAGGAGTGGAGCATGAGGATAATGCAGACAGAAGGGATCAGGGTCAGATCAGAATTCAGAATTGTGTTTTTTAGATAGGAATAAAAGCTTCCAGAATATATTTCCTTCGTATATATTCCTTCAATGTTTGTGTATCCACAAACACCAGTTTAAAGTTTTAGCAATTGCTACATTCATATGAGTTTCCAAAGGTTTTATCATTTTGGATATGACTGACAAACTGTGGGTGACAACTTGCAGCTCTGCCTAACTGGCCATTGCCCTGCCAGTGTTTCAGATTGTGAATATTTGGGTGCACTGCAATCTGCTAAGACTGAAGTGTGGCAGTCTTACATGCAGTTTTTAAAGCTTTGAACTTGTAATCAGTTAGACCTATAAAAGATTATGGAATTATTATAAAGTGGTGTGGAGCTCAAAAGTGAGTTTTACTGGGGTTTTTCTTGGTTCAAGCAGAGATGATAATGATGAACTTATTAAAGTTTTAAAAATCCTTTATAGAAAATGTACAGGCCCAAACTATAATGATTGAAATTAGTGCTTTGAAGGTCAGTAAATTAGGCCTATCTTCACAAGGGAAGCTGAGATTTGATAAAAGCATTTCATCCCTAGATGACGTTATTTCAGCTATGAATTGTCATCAAAGTGCCTCAAAGTCATTTCTCCTTGGTCTTTTACATAATCAAAGGTGTGTAGTGGAATTTTCTCTTGTATTTTCATTGTGGGCTAAGTTATCATGTTTCAGGCATTTAGTGCTTATTCGGAAACTGACATTTCTGCCTAAAAGTCTCCATGAAAGGTTTCAGTTAAAGATCTGGCTTTTCCTTGAAAAATATACCTTCTGATGGATTTTCTCCCACCTCATGAGTCACAGCAGCTCTGTTACTTCTGGATAGTGATGCTATTCAGTGTTGCATGTTTTTGTGATAGTGTGGACTTTAACTACTTAGGCCACTGCAGTTGGAGTTGAAGGACTGTCATACCTAAAAAGAGGAGAATGTTGATTCCATGAGTCTGAATAACAATTAGGAATTCTTGTATCTCACCTGCTCACAGCAACACAGAGAAATGCAATTCAGGATTGGACCTAAATGCTTAGAATAGCTCAGAGTGAAAGTACTAAGGCAAGGCAGCTTTGTGTGTGTTAAAGGAAGAGATTCTACTGAAGGATGTCTTTTAGTGGCAGCTTCCCAGAAGGAAAACCTTTTCCCACTGGTGTGTATGTAGCGAACCCGAAGGACAACAAGTGGTTCAAGCAGGCCAAGAAAAAACAAAGGGAATTAGAGCTGGAAGCAGGCTGGTGGAATGATGGATAGCTACTGGATTAGTCAGTACATGGAAAACATTATTTGGCATTCATGTAGTCTTGAGCCTCAAAGAAGAACCGCAATGTTCCCTTGGGAGATTATTTTAAGATCCCAAAGAATGTATGTGCCATTCCTCAGTATCGAGCAATTTCATCATGTTCTCATCCAGCCTGGGTTTTTTAATTTAGGAGCGAAGTGCAGAGCATCCCCTGGATGCAGAGCTACTGCTGTTCTAAGGGGGGAGAAAAAGAAAAAAGTATCTTGTTTCCATATCCACAATAAGTTATTTTCCCTCAGGATCCATTTTGCAGCACACTACAGCCTTTGGATCTGTCACCTATTTTATAGTCATGAGCTCTCTGGAAAAGGGAATAGAGACCACACTTGGCATAATGCCATTTAGAGGAAATTGTTTTAGCTGCTAAATAGAAACCTAATTCAAATTAATTGTAAAACTATTTTCAAGGTTAACTTTCAAATAGATTTCTTGAGGCTTACTTTTAAAAAGTGGGGATTTTGCTGGTTTTGTTGTTTTAGGAATAAATTGCTTGCATAATCAAACCAAAATGAGGTTTGAAGTGCAACTGTACCTAATGTTGGCATGTGGATATGAATATCCAGACATTTGATATATGAAATGTCTGTTTCTTGTGCAATACGCTTTTAATAACAGCTTTATAGCTAAATTAATTATGCCAACAATAGTCTGCTATTAGCATATCAATGCAACTATAGATTATTGTGAAGATGATGCAAAAATAAATAAATAAAAGAATCCCTAAGAAACACCCAGACACGTTTGTTCATCTTCTTGCAGGAGTTAAATGAGATGTAGAAGCAAGTGTTAGATGTTCCTCTGAGCTGTGCATGTTGTAAGCATTGTTCTACTTTCAAATACACCTGATTCCCCCAAAAGGATTAGCAAAACCTTCAGTCCCCACAGAGTAAGCACTTCAGTTTTGGGAGTTTGCGTTAAAGTTAAAATTTGGCAAATGTGCACACTGTTGCCTTTCCTTTCTCCACTGCTTCTTCTGCAGATTTAATAACTGCCTGTGCCTTCTCCAGCAAGGGAGGGTTCCAAAGTGGGTGGTGATTCTCTAAGTGGCTGTATTTTTAATTTTCTACTGCTGTGAGTGTCAGTGGCTTGAGCAGAGGAGTGGTGGTGTTCTAGGTAGGCAGTGTGCTCCTCAAAGGCAATGTGTGATTGAGATGTAGATGATACTATTCCAGCACAGCTGTGCTAATTTCCAGGTGCTGAATAAACTTCCCACTCTACATTTCAGTAGGTGAAGGCTCTCTATGCAGGACAGATACCCAGTGGAGACAGACTGTTCTAATTTTTGAAATCATGAAAGGCTTTTGACACTTGCTCTATTAATTTTCCACTAAGGACAGTAAGTCCTTAAAATAACTGTTTAGCTAACCTCTGTGTGGAAGGGCTCTGCTTGTCACTGCTAAAATTGGAAGCACTCATTGTACTAATGGGTTTTGGCTCTTCTCTGCAGCTTCACCTTTATCTCTTAAGCCTAGATGTTATTGTTTGAACACCGGTTTTCTGAGTAAAAAGATAAAATGTGCATTTTAAATTAATCCTTCTTATCCTCTTTGCTGTCCTTTTCCCTTACAATTTCCTCTTGGAAGCTCAGAAGTGCTGAATGACAGTGCAGTTGCTATTGTGAGGTCCTGGCAGCTGAACCACCACCATAGAGGCTTTGCCTGGCTTTTCCAACATACCTGTCCCTAGACTGGGGCATATTTTAGTTTGATTTCTCTGAGTCTTCACTCTCAGGACATAACTTTATTAACCCACCTCATAGAGTTCTCTGTTTTGAATTACAGAGAGGTGCATGGGCTCAAGGTTTTGTGCTGTCAGTGTATTACCAATTATTTCTCTGTGTCAAGTATTTTATCCTGTTTTGATTTTTCCATTCCACAAGTTGAAAAGCTCAGTGTGACTGCTCAGGGCTGTTTTGATGGACAAAGTTAATAATGTTGTGATTCAAGCTGCACGCCTGATACATCAAGCTTCGAAGATGTATTTACTTCCCAACCTCAAATCCTAAAATCCCAACTGAAGTATTAACAGCAGACTTCAGAATAATTTCCTGACTACCTTGGAGGGGACAAAAATCAGCACAGCTGTATACAAGGAAGTAAGCTGAATCTTGGAATGGTTACACATCTGCATGCAATTAATTTTTATCTGATTTAAGATCTCAAAGCTTTTGGAAAGCAAAAAGATGGCCCTTCAGAATTTTTTTATAAAATTGCTTATCTTCCCTGTGTCTCTGTGAGGGGGAGAACAAGTGTTCTAGAACAATCTAAGTGTATTCTCTGAAAAACCTGTATGAAGCCACCCTAGCATGACATCATTCATGGATTGCGCTCAAGAAAAGTTAGATAAAAATACAGAGTATGACTCTGTAGTACTTGCATTAATGGTTATCTAAACTTTATTTTAACATCATCCATTTGGAATTGAAAAATTTCCCAAGGTGTAGTAACTGATGAAAAAATCTGAAATGAAGTTATGCCTGTGGTTCTGGTGTATGCTCTGAGACTGTCTCAAATACTCTTAATGCTTTTTTTGTCCAAGATACCCACTTTGAAGGTGCTCTCATGTTAATATTAGGTCTGACAAACTTTTTTTCCCCTCCCTTTTTAATGAGCCTTTAGTGCAAACAGTAGTGTGAAAAGTGTTGCTGGTTCTGTCTGTGTTGAGGCCCTGTTTTTTTCATTTCTGTTGTGTCACTCTGGAATTTCTTCTACACCTGGTAGTACTTAGACAATCAACACGTGTCTGCTGCCTGATGGATTTCAAAGTGTTGATATAACTCTTTTGGGGTCTTCTGGGCCTATTTCTAGCAACACTGATTGGCTTTTACATGGTGCTTATGTATTGCACCTAGAACATCCCTAGATATTGCATCTGGGGTGTTCCCAGTTTGTGTGGATGGTGATGTGATGACCCAGTAACTGAGGAATTTGCATTCCTCTTCTGGCATCCATGGTGATTTTGACAGCACAGCCCTCACCTCTGTGTGTTCAGAATTGTAACAGATGTGAGGTGACAGGACATTTAGCGCTTGTTGGAACTCATGAAGACCTTTCCATGGATTTTAGTGGAGGTGATGCTAAAATCAAATGTATGCCTGTATATGATTTAGTGATAGATCCTCTGATTTCAAGAGGATCAGTGCTATAAAACAGCACTTGCCAAGCTGACTTTGACTGGATTGCCACTGATAAAAATGTCTAACCTGAAATTGCTGCAGTGTCTGGAAGGGGCACAGGCTCATGACTGACTTATGCAGGCACTGACAGAGACCCAGAGGTCCCTGTGTAGAGGCAGCAGGGAGCAGTGTTGGGATAACCTGGACCCTCTGGAGTACAGGTGCCTTGGCCATGGATTGCTATCAGGAAGTGGAGAGTTGGAAAAGCAGGTCCCTTGAGTGAGCTCCTCCACTGGCTGCTGTGAGGTGCTTGTTATCAAATCCTGCACTGTGTGAACAGAACCAATGCATGAATAGCAGTTTAGCTGGGCTATGAGGATATTGACTGTTCTAGGTGTGGAATGAGCACTCGGTTTCCAAAGTGAATTAGAGTGCATTTCAGCAGTGGTAGGCAGTCCCTTACACACTATTTACAAAGCCTGCAGCTTCTGTGACACTCTCCACTGTTGACCCCTTCCTTTTAACTGTGCTTTCCCAGCTCTTCTGTGATAAATGAGAGCTGAATATCCACTGTTCTTCATGGAGTAGAAATCATCTGAGAATGCTGCAAGCAAACTGCCTAAATCAGTGAGCAGGAGAAAAAGTACTATTGGCATTGAGTAAAGAACTGCTTGACTTTTCCTGTGCAGAACATGTTTTGAGAAACTTTGTTAGAAAGGCAAACAGAAATGGCCCCATTATAGTGCTGTTCATTCTGAAAACTCTGCTGTGACCCTGTTGCACCAGGAAGAGCAGCTATTTTAGAGTGCCTTGCCCATGCAACTAAAGCTGATGGAAAGGTGGCTTTCTTTAGAATAGAACT
This sequence comes from Lycocorax pyrrhopterus obiensis, assembly GCA_014706295.1. Taxonomy (NCBI): domain Eukaryota; kingdom Metazoa; phylum Chordata; class Aves; order Passeriformes; family Paradisaeidae; genus Lycocorax; species Lycocorax pyrrhopterus. The sequence goes on from JACSVZ010000004.1 coordinate 8,335,824, forward strand.
GCTCCTGCCTGCAGTTCAGATGGTTGATGGAGTGGATGTCATGTTTTGACTGCAAGTCACAATAGGTTTCAACTGGAAACAAACCCAGCCTCCATGGTTTTGTTGTGATAGGAAATAAATTTAAATTCTCTATAAACTTTAATTCTCCAGATGGATATATTAAGATGCTAAGAGTTGCAATTGAGCTACTATTTGATTCTCGAGGTTTAAAATCCCAATTAAGAGGTACAATGCCTTTGCCCCTTGGGTAGCTATACATATCTGTATAGTGTGCTTTAGTTTTCTTACTTCGAGATTATTTTCTAAAACATTTAGGAAATGTCTATTTCCCAGTACATGAAGTTGTCATACAGTTATTAAATCTAAGTATCAAGGTGCAGTGTAGGCTGATGGCTGACTGGGGAACCAGGAGCTGCAGGCTCTGGGCGTTCCTTGTCAGCCAGGCCCTGTCCCGCTGCCTCTGAGGACATCAGGTCCCTCTGGGGTCAGGCCAAGGTCAGCTGGGATGTCAGTCTGTGGATCAGGGTTTGGATCAAAGGGATCCATGCCCAGGGATGGGCATGGCTGTGTGACACAGCTGAGACAGACCCCAGGCAGGGGGTGAGGGTGAGAGCCTCAGCTTAGGAGGGAGCTGAGGGCAGGAACGGGGGAACCCCTCCCCAGGATATCTTAGCAGAGCTATTGAGGCAGCTCCAGCTTTATTCACAGAGCTGATCAGCCTTTGGAAGTTTAGAGGGGAGGGAGATGCTCTAGGTCCTGACATCAGGGACCTGTGTAAATAGGCAGAAAATAAGAAGCAAGAAGATCCCTGGGATTGCATTGTGCTTGCTCCTTGCATGTTGTGCAGAGCAGTCATTAATCCAGTGGTGCAGGCACTTGGGCCGCAGAACTTTGCTTTGCTGGCATTTGCTGTACACTAATAATTGTTTTAGTTGCACTAATGAGCTGCTTAGTTCATTAGTGCAGATAAATGAATTAATTAGCTGCCCAGTTGATGGCGGCAGCTCACATGGCCTGGGCAGCGCATTGACTTCCAGGATGGCAATCCCGTTTGCTTCAGGGATTGTCACAGTCAGAGAGGCTGGAGGGGAGCTCAGAGTGGCAGTGACTCCTAACTGATGGCAGTAGGTATGACCAGAGTGAGGGGAGTAGGATGGGTTGGAATTAGCACATCTGCCTGGTGATACAGGTGTTGGACAGGCTGAATGGCTCCTTTCAGTGGGACTGTGCTGGAGCCAGGAAGGGAGCTGGAGCCTGACTGCATTTTATCTACACTTCCCACCATATTAAGACTCTTTTGTGTTTGTAGACCACACAATTGTTTGACAAGAGTGTTCTCAGGCAGTACATCTCAAAGTACACGACTTTATAAATAAATGTGCCGTATGGTTTGTCAGGAAGGTCTCTGCTGCCTCTCACACATGCTGAGTCAGAAGAGTATTGCATGCAACCCTTGGCACGTGACAGGAGAAGCATCTGCTTTGTGACATGAAGACGTGTGAAATGGAAGTAAATCACTTGGGTTTGTATTACTGGAATACCCATCGGCCCTTTTGTGCATTGGAGCTGCCCTCTGCCAGGCGCTGCACAAACAGAACACAGAGTCCCAGACCCAAGCGCTCCAAAGTCTCTCCATGCTGGATGGGAAAATGTACCAATATGAAAGTCTGTGTGTAAGGAAGAGCCCCTCGCACTACTGCAGTGAGATCAGCTCAGAGTGCTATAAAATATTCAAATATTCTCATCTGCTGCAAACCTGGCCTAACTCAATTGAAATCAAAGCTATCACAGCATGGTTGATCTCATTAAAATCTATGCCTTATTCTACTGTCCAACCTCCTCTATGTTGCAGCCATCAAGTCTGCAAAAAAAATTGAGAATCAGCCTTTCCTTAGTAAGCCTTAAGGAAGCAGCACAGTTGTTTTAGGTGTTATTTATTAAACATGGCTTAATTAAAAACTGGTTTAGCTGAGTTTGGAGCCTGAAACAATTCCCATTAATTCCTGTGAGAATATTTTATTCAACTTTATTAGCAATTAAATCTAGCCCTTAACCCTTTGGAGGCTGCCAACAAATTGCATATTTAGGGAAGGCAGCTTAGTATTCATTGGTCAGCTGTCTGGAGACTGCAAATGTTCCAAGGATTAAATAGACACTTTTTTTTTTTGCCACTGGGCAAAGTTGTCTGCCAAGTTTTCACCAGATGCCTGTTAAGCTGGGATTTATAAACAGTTCTGATGCAGGGATCAAGGCAATCTGAGTGACTCAGCTGCTCCTCTTAGCTCTCATTTGAGCTGAGATGCATGCTGTAAGCGAATTAAAGTATTATTTGATAGTCTTCCCTGAAAATAGTGAGGCTCAAATCCATTCTCATAGCTGACAAGAGGCACATCTCAAAGGAGCTGTGTAGTTGGCATTACCTGAATTTTTTGGGAATCCTCAGAGAAGCCAAGGGCCAAATAGTCATGAAGGATTAATTGCCTTCATGGCACCAGCAGTGCCCAGCTCGGGCTGCAATGCATTGCCAGCAGCAGATGGGAGAGGTGGTGTTCTGGGCACTTGGGGTGACAGTAACGGGGTGAACATTCCCTTCTGAGCACAGCAGTCAGGCTTGAGTGGTGTTTACTTTGCCAGTGGCTGCAGACTGAGAACACCCTGCGAGTAGCACCAGCCCAGCTGAAATTTAGCAAGAGAAAGATAAGCCTAAATAATTCTGAGATAGATAAACCTAAATAATTCCTGCTCTTAAGGTTTGCTGCCCTGAGGCTGAGCATGTAACAGCTGTTAACTACAGTTACAAACCGAAGGAAGCAGGGAAATTTAGGAGGTGTTCAGGCTCCTTTCCAGCCCATTTCTCCTGACAGGACAGCAAATGGTGTGCATGGGGTATGGAAGGTAAGGATGGGAGGAGGATTCCTGTGTCCTTTTCTTCCTTTCCAGCACTCAGAATGCCTGAAATTTGTGAGATGTTAAGTTGTAGTGGCAAAGACAAGAGCCTTCTGTGACTCTGCTCTTTTTTACTACTGGTGTGGATGAGGGTCCTAGAGAACTATCACTCATGGGAAGTAGTCTGGAGCTGAAGCAAAGCCAAGAAAATCTTCCCCCAACTTTCCTGCCAGTGATAGCTGCCCAAGAAGAGAAATTTAAGTTGGTAGAGGAAATATTGTTCCTGTGTGGCTCCACAAATGTTTATGGTCTTATTTTAGAAATGGAGTCCCTCCCAGCAGCCAGAGTCGTTATTGTCTGCAAATATAAACACAGAAGTTACTGTGCATGATTGAGACACCAGATTTTCTTGTGCTATTATACAAGTGAAATAAAATCAGGGCTTCCAAGACTGTGCTTCCTTTCTTCCAGGACTGTTATTTTTTTATTGGCCTTGATAGTCTGGGGAGCTTATTGCTAGAAACTTCTTCCCACAAACATTTGTGTGCCTGTTGTGAATTCATTCTGGTGTGTTTTGTCTCCTTCACTGCTCTTCCACTAAGTTGTCTGCATTTTTAATATTAATAGCTACTTCCTTCAGAGCTGTCTCTCCATGTGACCATTGTGGAGATGGTAATTCTTGACAAATAACAAGATACAACAATAGCTATATCAGAAAGGAAATCCTTTTGATAAGAGAGAGCTGGAGGTGTGACTGCTAACCAGCAATTTATGAGACTGAGTGTGTTTCCAGCACAGTCTGGCCCTTTATTTTATCTTGGGCAATTTAATTCACTTCATCATTTCTTTTTGCTCCTTGCAAGTGTGGGGATAATGCCCAATCATGTGGTAACTTGTTAACTCCTATAAGGTTCTCAAGCTGTGTTGTTATATAGTATTGAAGTAGAACTTATATAATCAGAACAGCATTATTACTCCTATTAAGTATTTTTGCATTTTGTCTAAACTGAATGAAAGCCAATTTAGTCTTGCTGCATGTGAGCCTTTCACAGTTCATAATTATATATAATGCATAATTCATATATTAAAGAAACAACTTTTATTACCATGCTAAGTGCAAGCAAAGGTAGGGGAGAACAAAGATACATATTTTACAATCTATTAATTCTGGGCCATTTTAGAGAGAGCAAAATACTGAGTGGATTACTTAGGCTAATATCCATTCTGCAGGCTGCTCAAGGTCATATATAATGGATGATGGACCTTTCTGTGTACAATATGCATTATGCATAGTTTTGGGACAAGTTGTAATCAAGTCTAGGAATTACGCCAATTCATTATTGGAGAAATTTATGGCATTTAGCACTTATGTAGCATTTTAGCATTTAGCATTTTTCAAGGGGAATTATAACTAATTAACCCTTGCATGTCTGCAGAGTACAACTGTCACAGGTGTGAAATAGTTGCAAGAAGTCATTTTTGAAAGTTAATACCAAAATCAGAATTAAACCTCAAATTGTTTACCATTTGTCATGTGATCCATTTAATAGGCCTTCCTGTATCTCCAAAAAGGAGCTCCTAAAATAAGGAGTGGGTTACTAGAATCCAAGAGTCTTCTGGCTTATTGGAGGGCTTGACTCCATGGATATTAATATGATGCTACAGGTGAGCAAGTAAACTTTAAATGGATGCATCCTGTCATTGGGTCTTGCACTGAGAACACTCTGCTTAGCAAGCACCCACAGCTGCCAGGGGAGTGGGGGGGTTATTTTTTTATAATTTCTCCCTTTTGATTGACTTGTGGACTCCAAACACATGAAACCATGAACTGCAGGTGACAAAGTGAAAAGTTGGAGGCTGCACAATGTGTAACAGAAAGGAGGGATGAAAGAGGTATAGAAAGTTTCTTGGCTAAAAAAGTTGTTGTTTTGAGTCATTATTGCCCGGGCTTGCCAAAATCTTCTGACAGTTTTCTGTTTGCTAATTACCTATGACTGTAGGAATGCACTTCTTATAAAGCCAGTTTCTTTTCTCTTTCCTGGGAAAATAATAATTATGGACTTACTGAACAAACTTGTAGTGCTGTACTACAGAAGTGAGAAAGAAGAGCTTTAGATGAAGATCCTTGATGCTCTGTTCTTCTTGTGCTCAGCACCAGCAGCCCTGCCTTTTTAAAGGAGTGCATAGAATGTTCTGAAACCCCTCTGTAGCTTGTTGCTTAGCTCATTTCTCCAAAATGCCCTACTGTAGGCTCAGGACTGGCATGGCTGTAAAAATCTGACTTTTTCCTCTTTGCGTGATTTCACTGTATGATTGCACTTGGCACTACATTGTCACTTTCTATTTTTACTTGTTTGTAAATGCTGGTACATGTTGTATCATTTGTGACTGCTCTGATTCTTCTTTTCATCTGTGAAATCATGTGAGCAAAGAGCTTTTGGGGAAGACTCTCAAAGTCTTTATTTTGCTTTTAAGTCAATGTATCTTTGGAAAATTGAGGCAGCACAAACCAACTATATTGGGATCTCTTTCAGTGTTTTATTGAGACAGGCGCTACTTCACTCTGGGAGGACATTGGATGAATGGCTTTTCTTCATAAATGCTATTCATTGTAGTCAACATGGCTGTGGCTATTCCTATTCCCATTCAAGTCTAATTCCTGTTTTCTTACAGATTAGATTTTAGAGTGAATTGTATGGGCAGAATAAACCAAGTTGTAATGAAAGCTAAAAGGCTTAGGTTCTGATGTGCGTTTGAGGTCACTCTAACCTGAGGTACTGATTTCAAGCTTGAACAATGAGAGAATGACAAGGTAATGTTACTGTGAAAGCATAATTCATCTGGATATCTTTCAGTTCCCCACACTATTAGGCCTATTAAGAATCTGAAACACTCTGAAGAGGCATTAAAAACTGTTGATGAGAGAAGTTCCCATCAAAGTCCATTAGCATAAGTGAGTGGTCAGAGTAGCTGGGCCTGACATATTTCATATTCTTTTGCTACAAGAGCAAGTCTGAATTTCTGAAGAGCTTTCAGGCTCAATCTTATTCAAGATGATCTCACATGGCACTTAGCTTTCCCATCCCTTTTCAGGCACTTGTGTGAGGAGCACGAATTCTGAGAACAAGGCATGCATTCACTTCAGTAGATAAAAGGAAGGTGGGAGGAGGGAAAAGACCTGAAGCATGGCTGCAAGGGAAGACAGATTCCTGGATGATCAGCTTGGCATACAAAAGGGCCTCAAAATGGTCACTAGGTATTCTACAGAAAAGAAAGAAAAGCTCCCTTTCTGCTGTCAGAATTAGTAATAGATCCTTGGATATTGAAACACCACATGGATGCAGGAAACATCAGAACTTTGTGGGCTAATAAATCTGACATTAGGCATGGCTAATAGCAGTTCAAAGCAGGCTGAGCTGCACAGGTCATTGTGAGAAATCTGTAGCTTTTTAAAGAAAAAAATACAAATTAGACTAACTAATCATAATAACCCCATTCTTGCCTGCAATATAACTCACTTCAACCAATTCAGCTTTGTTTATAAATGTCTGTGTCTGCAAAAAGTTACAAGAATGTGGTGTTCTGGCTCAGCCTGCTCATGGCAAACAGCCTGGATGCTCCACCTGCCAAGGTAGGAGCAGCACCATCAGTGGGTGTGTGGCTGGGCTTCCCAAAAGGGCTCAGAGCACATTGGTCCCAAACTGCTTTTCTGGAAGTGAGGCAGCCTCCAGTCAGAATGACCAGGAGACTTCTGAAATAAAGGCTGGGAAAAGCAGTGTTTAAACAAAAACATAAAAACTTGCAACTGTGGGGAAGAGACCCAGACCTAGATTTGGCACTGCCAGAAGCTTTCCTGTGGCATCAAGACCTTCCCACCTGTCCCTGGCCGAGCATCCTCTGGTGGGCACCAGGAGTAGCTTCCAACAAGGTAGGGCACTGTCAGTTCAGGGTGCGGCAAGTAGGGATCCCCCGGTGGGTGTCTGCATGTTGGGATGTGTTCAAGTGCTGCATTTTCATGTGCTGGTATCACCAGTGAAAACACAGCCTCTGGAATCTGGAAATCAGGGAAAGTATTTTAGAATAATTCAGTGTTTTAAAGCAAATTTAAGTTGAATTGTAGCTGCTTGCTCTCACCTTTGAGGTGGGTAGGATGTTAAATCAGATGTTGAATAGTTTATTTAGCTCCATTTTAAAAGAATAGCTCAGCATGCAAAGCAGAGTTGATGTCTCCATGCAGTCTAGGCAATTAAATACCTGGCTGTGTTTTCCTTTGGATATTTTGGCATTGAGTGTTCAGGAAGATATGGACCCTCCTAGGGCATCCTGAACTGAGTGTCAGAGGTCTTGGGAAAGTCTTGGTCAAAGCACAAGCACAGGGCATGTGCTGATGCAGTCCAGTGCTTTCTTAATCCCACTTAGCTACACACAGGTAGATCATTATTTTGAGCTGGTTTAAAGTAATTTCAGCAGGTTTTGTGCTTATTTAAACCATGTGAACAAATTCTAGAGGAAAATTGTCTCTTTTAATAGCATATAAATGGATTAGGAAATCAATATTTTTACTTTTTGTGATGTAAGTTTAGGAGTATCTAATGTAAAGAAACATTCAATGTTTTACCTGTGTATTTAAACTGTTTATACTCCAAGCAAATGTTAAATGTTTACTTGTAATTATGTATTAAAATGATTTGCTTCAGGAGGAGAAAGGTTAAATCACTGGTATATCAGAATACATTGCTTATTCATGTCAGCATAAACATGCAAAGTAGGGAATAAAACTCTATCCTTGATAGCTGACAGTAGAACAGGAATATCTGTAATGATGCTCACATTTCTTTGCCATTTGGTAATATCATTCTGATAAATGCCATTAAACAGAAACAGTATCTTCTATGGATTAGCCACTGTCTAATGTCTCTATTCCATATGAGCATGGATCCTTGAGAGACATATCCTGCATTTTCAAAGGGATGTCATAAAAATGACAAAAAAGCAATATCGGTTGTCAAATGTTGTTCTAAACTAGGATGGTCATCAATATAATTTTTGTTAACCTAAATCTCTGAACTTATGTTATCACGGAAATCGTCCCATCAATGATTCTATACCTTTTAGTGTGTGTTCTTCCAAATGTAATAAATGAGTAAAAGATGGGCTAGAACTTGCCTTTATCTCATCCTTGGTCACTGTTTCTCCTTGCATCCAACAAAGGATGGAGATTCTCCTTTAGTGTTGCTCTGTTGCTTTGTACCAGTTTGTATCACTTGATTGGATCTTGGTTTACTCGTAAGTGGCAAATTAATGGTGAAAGATCTAACATATTACGGGAGGAGGACTTGTGGGCAATGCTCTTCCTCTCTGTGAGATTCTGAAGGCTGTACGTGCAGGCATTTCCTAGACATACTTTTACCATACATCTTTGCCCTTGCTGTCTCACAATCCTGCAAATTGTGGAAGCTCCTGTCCTGAACTTGTTCCTTTTGCATGAGTTCTGTCTCTACAAACACCATTTTTTGTACTTTTCAAAATACATGTGTCAGGAGTTTGTCATGTGAAGCCACTTGGGGTACAGCCTGATTAAACAGTTAAGAAATCTGTACTGTTAGTAGAAACAAGCTCTGGTTATCCATCTTTTCGTTCTCACTTCACACTTCTCCTATGTAAGACTTGTCTACTGTTGACTGACAAGTTATCCACAGCAGATTTGTATTAGCTTCTGACTTTATTGTCCTTAAGGAAGCTTTCAGGTGAAAGTGATTTATTAAAAACACCAAGGCTGAACCTGGAGTAAAGCAAACGTGTTGTAAGTGCAACCTAAAAATAATATATGTTAGAATTACCCTACAAAGACTTTGATTTGAGAATAAGCTTGACTGAAATGCAGGTGCCATTGCTAGGAGCCTTATTTCTGAAATACACTAGTAATAATTCCTTTTATATTTTAGGAGTATACTGTAATTAGTAAGGATCTTTTTCTTTTACTCTGATCTATTGTGCTTGACTAGTTATATGTGTAATACAATACTTGATGAATATTCATATGTGACTCCTCATAAAGTTCTCTTAAAATCGATACTAAAAGGCTGAAATTGTTTGAGAGGTGGCAATTACCGACTGCAAAGAAATTATTCTCTACTGAACACTTACAACAAGAATCAGTGCCAAAATGCTGCTGATGGAAAGAGTATTAAATAGTGAGTGTAAATCACAAAGCTATTATGGTGGTTTATATAAAATAGTTCACTAATGGATCACAAACCATGGCAGTTACATTTATAACAAGCAGATTCCTGAATTTAGACAAATAATAGGGTGTTTTATTGCATGAGGGTTTGAAGATCACTATATTCCTTTATTACTGGGTTATTTAACAGTTACTAGTAAGCCTGTGAATTGTCTTCACTGGGTGAATACTCCCTTGCCTTGGACAGTATATTTGACTGTGTTGTTAAATCAGGCACATCTTTGAGACTGAACTCTTGGGGGTCTGGTGCAGCAGTGTCAGCTGGATGTATTTTTAGGAGTGCACCAGAGCTGTTTGGGCACAGCCAGCCAGAATGGTTTAGAGGGCCTGTGGGGCAGAGCTTCCAAATACAGCCTCCCATTTATCTGTGGGCATCCAAACAGTTGCTGTGTGCTGTGGTGGGTTAAACTGGTACAGAAGAACATAAAAGTTTTCTCTTCCTCACTGATGTGAGGATGGGCAGATGGAGGTGTGGAGATGCTACACAGTTTCCTTTAGAGCTTCTGGCAGCATTCCACCTGCACTTTGCTTTGTAGCCTCTTTGTTCCATGTGGGATTTAGCTGTGCCAGAATGGTTGGCTTTTATATTATAAATGGAGGCGGAATGTGAGTGTATTTTGCAGGCAGTCATATTTTATCCACAAAGTTGCTTACCTGAAATATGAAACAAGCTTTTGACTCAAATGTGTGACCCACGTAAAGGAAGCAGAGCTAATGAAGAACGCACAGTAATGCCATGGGAAATGAAATTGCTGCATTGCATTTGTGATCCTAGTGTATCTGGGGAAATTCATTTGTATGCCACGGCACAGACAAAGCACCCCTGGTTTGCCCCTGTGTCAAACTTAGCCCTTGAGAGCCTTCAGGGATTAAAGACTGCAGTAGAACAAATCCGTGGAGTGCAGGATGGTCTCTATGCATGTGGCACACCCATTTCTGAAAGTCTGCCTTCAGGAAAGGCACAGAAATGTCTGTGTTTATTGCAAACAACTAAACACCTAAGATCAGGGAGTTAGAAAGAAAACATGTCCAAAGACATAAGGACAGCAACTCCATTAGCTCCACAATATCTTCAGTAGATACAGTTCCCTTTGATAATGTCATTATTTTTCATGCACAGCTGATCTTGCATCATTTGGCATTAAGGGACACATAATAGCCCTTTAAATATTAAAGAGTATTTTCATATACTGAAACCTGTTGGTGATATTATGTTATGCATAAAGCAACCTTTCCTTTTTCATTTTCCACCTCTAAAGATGTGTTGTACATGCTTCCCCCTCTCGAATTTGAGATGACGGATTTTTTTCTGAGTAGCTGTAGATATAAAATACCTAGCAGCAAGATGGCTTTTAACTCATTTTTATAGCACTGCAAGGCAGTATCTTCCTAATAGCCTTTTCTCAGACACAGAAATGCTGCCATTAGAGGAGGGCTGAGGTTGTCTTTCACAGGGGTTAAGACTCTTCATTAGAATACACAATTTTATATATTCTAGCAAAAATGAAGTCCTGTCTGTTTTCTGAGCTATGAGATGTTTTAAAGAAAAACTTTGTGCAGAAAAGCCTCTTGAAGCTAAACTGTTAGAAGCAGTATGGGCCAAATCCAAATAGCTGTTACATGTGGTAGGTGCTACCCAAGCATGAATCCTCCACTTCTGCCAAAATGTCAAGTAACTCCAAATACATTTCCTGGTTGTCTTAACAGGCAGCCTCTCACTCAGACTTTAACGTGATTGGAGAAACAAAAATACCTTTATTTGGGAATACAGGCAAAACTTTGCAAATAAACAGCTGTGCATTGCTAAGATGAAAACACAACCTTGTGGTGACTTGGAGAGGAGCCTGAGAAGTGATAGGTGCAGGCCACAGAGAAGAGGGGGCTGTGGCAAAGGGTTAATTGCTGCTTCCTGACAACCAGGAGGGAGTAAAAGAAGAACTCAAGAGTTTGCTTCATTTGGGAAGTGGTGGCTGGTGGTTTCCTAAACTAACAGCCCCATAAGCTGCTCTCAGCTGTGATTTATCTACTGGTCTGTGCTGCAGTCTAGCTGGCTGGTTCTTTAATGGCAGAAATGAGTTTTAAGAGGTTGGCAAAAGCAGCTGTAATTGGGCTCGAGGATTTAAGTGTTGCAGAGAGGAAAATAAGTATTCCTTCTGTTGGAAAGAGATAATGTTGCAAATAGCTTGATTTAGAAAATGAAGAAAAATTTCAGTGAGATGTCTAGTTTGCCAGGAGGAATACTTGCATGTTGTGCTGCAAACATTTTTAGTTAAATGTAATTAGGAATGTGTACATGCATAGATGACATACTGTTAACACTTATTTTATCCACATAAAGGGAAAAAGCCTACCAATTCCTCTTCTCATACCTCAGAAAACTCCATACCCAATGTTCTTGTAAAATACCTAACAACACAGTATGCTGAGAAAATACTATCCCAAAATGCTAATTCTTACAAAAGATGTGTGCTTGAGAACAGCAGATTAAAAAAAAATGTTCAGCCACCAGCAGTGTCTAGTTTTATTTGAAACGCCTTTTTTTAATGGAGGAATAAACTGTATTTGTCAGATAATTATCCTTTTATCTTTGGTGGAACTAGATGGTCTTTAAGGTCCCTTCCAAGCCATTTTATGACTCAGAAACACACAGAAGTAGATGAGAGTATGGAATACTCTGCTTTGCCAGAAACAAACCATGGATCGCACTGGAAATCTGCTGCCCAGGCCATTCAGTGCCTGCAGACCAGTGTTTCCTAAAGTTCCTCAAATTCAATGCCCACCCTCCCAGAGAGACAAAATCCGAATAGCAGATGTGAGTAAGATGTTGCTCAGGCTGGTGCACTGCTGAAGGACAGTGATCTGCCCACCATGTGAGAATGGAAGATTTTAAAGCTCTTCCTGTTGAAATCACTGGGAGATCCATTATATTCCAAAACAGTTCAGGAAGGAAATTAAGGAGACTGGCACCCCTGTGGCATATTGGAAGTCAGCCATTTCCTACCAGTGAGTGATAGGATGTCAGAGCACTGCTGGATTTTCTTCCTGGGGATCTGAGCAATTTCTGTAGTCTTGGATCTTTGCAGTTTGGTTTGAACTTGCTAGGTGACTCCAAAGGTTTTCCATGCTCCCACACAATAACTGGAATTATTCCCCTATGTTAACAATCTGGTATTAAAACACTTCTATCACAAAGTGAAATGGTTTTATGCCAAATATTGGTGTATGGGCTGAGGTGTACATGAACTTCCCCAGTGTAGGAAGGCGATGAAAAATTAAGTAGGGAGGTTTTGGTGTACAGACTTTACCCATAGAAGAGACAAGGCCACAGAGCTGATCCTGAGGGCATGGAATCTGGGGGTTGAGTTCCTCACCTTCCCACTTTATGTAAATGAAAGGCCTGACTATTTCCACTAAATGATTAGAGGGAAACAGTTTTCTACCAGGGAAGCAAACTGGTCCCAAACCAATGCCTGTGTCTCCACTGCCAAAACTTACTATGTTTTTATATTTTTCTACAATAAAGCTGGCAATTTTTAGCAATATTCTATGGTGCAATTAGATACTCATTACAGCTTGCAAGATCCTTATCAGGTAATAGTCATGTCCTTTTTTTAGGTAAGTGAGGAAAAGGTTTTCACTGATGAACAGTGGTAGAGGAAGGCAAGGAGCTCTGACTCTGAAATGGCTGTTTCACAGACTGTAGAGCCTATCTTTGTGAGAATAGAGTCATATTGGTAGCATTTTGCATCTCCTGAAAAAATAGATCCCAGTCATTAGTTTACATGTGAAAAGGCCCATGTCAAGGGCCTCTTGAGTTCCTATGTCCCATTTCTGTCTGTGAAAATCACCTTTTCTGAACTGATCCTGAAAAGAAATCAGTACCCGCAGCTCAGTGGAAAGCAGTGAAGTGCCGAGGAGGATCGGTGCTGTATGTGATCTGGCACTTGGATTTGAAGCAAGACTGACACTGCTCTGGCTTTGTAGTGATGAGCTCACATTATTGAATTTGTGGTGACTTTGTTTGCCATGCCAAGCTGAAGTCACATTGCTGTTTGCCTTTATTTTAGGTGGTATTTCTGAACTGGTCTGCAGGCAGCTATGCTTTAATTTAAATCCTTCTTCAATAATAGCTCCTATTGTGCTGGCTTTGAGATGGTATCAATGACTAGAATTTTATGGACAGACTTGGTGCCAGTATATATTAAACACTACTCATTGATTGATATTTATATAATGCTACTCACAAGATCCTTTCCCTACATTGCTCTGTTGAGTCTTGCTATTGTATCATATCTGAATCATCTTTTTTTTTTATCAGCATTGTGAGGCATGGAGGAGAACAGAGAAACACTACTTGATTAGGTTTCTTGGAAATGTGGGCTCGGGTCTCAGCTTATCTAAGACTTCTTGTAAGATCATGGTCTCTTAGGGTAGTGATAATCCTTGCTCTGAGCACACTTCCTTTGTGTCACTGAGATGGTAACAAACAGTCCAAACTGCTAAAAACGTGTGTGTGCAAAAGGAGGCTGCACTCCTGCTTGAATCCCTGGTGTATTACAAGTTTAGAAATCACTTAACATATTCTTGGCACTGTAAAAGCAAATAATGTCTATTATTCTGTTTTCTTAAATAAAAAGATACTTTAATTGGCGTCAACATACAGATTAATTTTATAAGCAGAAAATCTGCTTGTAGATCTGAGATTTCAGTGTGGTAACACTGGTGGGGGAATGTTAATTCAAATGAGCACCTGTGCCAGGTATTCCTTATGACTGCTGCAAATCTCATTGTGTAGAGAAGTCAAGAGGTGTTTTTTATTATAGCCTGTGACGTTCACTCAGCTTTGTTTTGCTCGTAGTTCTTTAGCTGCTGGCTGCTCTGAAACATGAGGTCTCCTTACAATAATTGCTTTTCCTTATTTGAAATTACATGTCGTGACCTTTTATGTGTTTACAAGACTACTGGGAAAATGAATGTTGAAACTTAAATTCATCCTCAGCTGTTTCATCAAAACTATTGCATAATCTCAGAAAAAAAGATAATTGCAAGATAATTTATTATTTGCTTTCAGAGGGCCTTTCTGAACTTGCACCAAAGCCCATGGATTGACTTCAACCCAAGTATGATTGGGCCCTTTCAGTTTGATCTACTAGTCCTTTTCTTCTCACTTTTCCTGGAACAAGAGGACTTTGGGTATTGTGGAGCTGAGTATATGATTAAAAGTGTGAGTAAGGCAACCAGCACTTTGCTGGTGATCTTGCAGTGCTATGGAATAGACAGTGGCTGTTTCTTCCTCTTCTCCTCCTCCTGGCTGTGTTGCACTGATAAATATCAAGATATAGCCCATGGTGGCTCATAAAAGGCATTTTTCCTCCCCAGTTAACATCCTCCCTTCCTCTGACAATGTCTCTGTGCTTCTAACAATGTCTCCTGCTTGGGAGGTTGGTAGATGTTGTTTGTGATTGCTCAGCAGGCATCCTGTTAGAGCAGATTGCTTCCCCGACAGCCAAGTGCTGTAGTTAGTGCTTTCCCTTGCCACACAGGGACAGGACCATCAGCACAGCCATTCCTGAACCTGCATTTTGAGCTTTGTGGCTCTCACCTCAAATTGTAGAAAACTGTTAGTTCCTGGTGAATGGTGCTCTGTTTTTTTTTTTTTCAAGAGAAAGCACTACATCTTGGAAAATGCTTATTGTAAATATTAATAAAAGTATAAGAGTTTGGATAGGCCATAATAGCTTTCAGTTTATTTTGTTCAACTTTATGATTATGGAGGACACTGTTCTTCGTTAGACTGACCCTGGAAATTGGGCTGAGGCAGCTCATAGATTGTAGGAGACTGAGTCCTTTCTTCCATTAGACATGTTATTAGTGACCAGAGGTTTATTCAGATGAGCAATATTAAGAACTGAATTAGATAGAGACCAGCTTCTCTGAAATGTAACTGGGACTTGGGTTTTTTTTTTTTTTTGCCATTAAGAGTTAGAATTCATTCCAAGAGATGTGGCTCAAAGACCTACATCACAAGAAAATTGCTCCAAGTTTTAGAAACATAGTTGGAAGCAAGTGTTTTCAGCTACGTAAATGCTGTTCTATTGCTTTGTGAGTAATGTTTTGTCAGTTGTGGAATTTTACCCTTTACAACTGCAGGTTCTGTAAAATAGCCAGAATGGTAATGAAAGTCTGATGGTTCAGGAGAGGGTATTATAAGAATATTTCTGAAATGAGCTTAGAGAGAATTGATAGTAGGCAAGGCATAAAGTTTCAAATGAGCTGCTTCAAGGTAAGGTATATCATCAAAATCTTTTTGGATTAATTTAGGAGTATCAAGAGACAAAACAGCAATTGGGAAATCTAAAAACTGACAATATGTCAAATTTCCCATGCAAGAAATTCAACACAAATTTTCTCCTTAACTTTTTAGCATCTGAAAGTGTTATAAACTCTTTTCTCTAAATGTTTAATGGAAATGAAATACACCCCCTGGTGTACAGACCCTTAATTTTCAGGGTACTTAAACCAAGCCCTGGTGATCTTCAGAATCCAGGGTTATGTGTATGCTGGGCTCTTTGCCTTTAGGAATGAAATGGGCAAGAGCCATCTAGAAGGACCTGGAAGATTATTTCCTTTGAGTTTAAGGAAAGAGGATTGGGCCAGATCTGTGAACAGAATCCACTTTTGCAGACTCAATCTCCCATCTTTCTAAAGATAAACCATCCTGCTGCCAGCTTTAATATATATATATTTTTAATTGTACCAAATGTGTAAGCTAGGCCTAAATGAATTAGCTACCATGGGACATGACTCCACCATGATAATGGGAAATACAGCTGAGAGCTATTAGTTAAATATTGCTTTGTCATAGCAATTCATGCAAAAGCTTTGTGGGAATTATGGATGGGAATCCAGAGGAAGTGGATTCTGACTCTTATTATGTGCATGCTGGGCATATAAGTAATATGGAAACCTCTTTGTGCCTCTGAAAGATACCATTAGATGTCTGTAATTTTCAGACACTGCAAGAAAAGCACAAACCAGCATTCTTCTCTTTGCATGAAGCACAGAGGTCCCATTCATGCAGCAGCTACCTCATCCAGAGCACGTAATTTCTGCCCTACAAAAAGGATGGGGATTTTCAAGGCAATTCCTGCTCTGCAGCCCATTTAATATTTTTGTCTTTTCATTCAACTCACAGCTCAACTTGGATATAAATTAAAGCAGGTGAGAGTCTGCTTTTGAGTTGGTTCTAATCTGCCTATACAGCTGGGACAAAAGTTGAGCTGGAGGAGGACAAAAAAAGACAAAGGTGCATACATTACACTGGGAATAAACAAAGCACAGCTTTGGAGTCAGTGGACCTTTGGCAGTTTACCCCACATGTGATTTAACAGACCTGGTAGGCCATGAAATCATTCATAATTAACTTCAACATTCTTAAATGTGTTGTATGTTTTATGGACTGGTTTTAACAATCTGTAAAAAAAAATGTATTATGCTATAAATTTAACAGGGAAGCAAGAACAGAT
Organism: Lycocorax pyrrhopterus obiensis; assembly: GCA_014706295.1. Classification (NCBI taxonomy): domain Eukaryota; kingdom Metazoa; phylum Chordata; class Aves; order Passeriformes; family Paradisaeidae; genus Lycocorax; species Lycocorax pyrrhopterus. Next base: position 8,352,480 of record JACSVZ010000004.1, read on the forward strand.
TATAGTACATAAAAGGTGACTTAACACTTCCTAGGGAATGCATTAGCTGACTTTTTAACTCGCCATTTTAACTGTTGCAAGTATGGCAATAATTTTGTGTTCTTCTGGTAATAGTTTGGGGTTTTTTTTAGCAGAGGTTAAGTAGGCAGAGAGTGTCAGGGCTCCCTGGTGGTCTGGATGCTGGGGGACATGGAGAGGGGCCCATGGGATGGAACAGCATCTGGGAAGGACCTCTCAAGCTGGGGCCCACCCCCAGTGAAAGAGCAGGGTAGGAGGTCTCAGGTCTCAGTGAGTGAGGAATTCTGTTAGCAGCATCTTCTGTCCAAACCATCAAGGGTTCATTCTTCCTCATGCAGGGTGTTGTCTGGAGGATTGTGGACTGTTTCTGGTGACATGGAGTTCCACAGGTGCCAGCTGTGCATCAGGTCAATCCATCCAGAGTAAAATATGGTCCCAGTGAGTGTAGCAGTGACCCAGCCACTTCATTTACACAAAGATGCTATTTATGTCATAATTCCCATCATTGTGTGTTAATCTTTATTCTCCCAGTATTTTAGAGACATTTGTGATTCTGATGTGAGGGAAAAATTAAAATTATTTTGACAGGAAATGGACTTTTGTACAAGATTCCCCTCCCCTTCCAATTTCTTTCCGAGCAGCAGCTGTTGTTGCCAGGCTGTCTTTGTTGCTATGGTGGTGGTTTGTGTGCCAGAATTTTATATTCACTCTTCAAGAGTCACCTGATTGAGTGGCTGTGCCACATAAGTTATCAGGCTCGCTCGTAAAGATAAAGGCTGTATCTGACTGCTGTTCTGTATGTATGACATCTCGTAAAGGGAGCAGATCAAACATAAACAGATTCCAAGGGCCTCTGGCCGTGAGTTTAGGGAAGAATTAGCAGATTAATTCTCTCAGTAAATGAGCGACTACTGCATTTGGAAGGTGTCGTTTCTTAACGCACAAGGCAGCTTCACCACACCTTGTGGCACTCGTGTCTCGTGGATCAGGTGTGAGCTTTGCTGTCTGCATGATGTGAAAGGAGCTTTTTTTCAGAAGGACTGAGCTTTTATTGAGAGATAGGGTCACATTTTCTATATTTCTTTTCTGGAGAATTGTTCATAGAATTTAATGATCCTGCTCCCACTGATAATTGAAGTATAATTTGACCCAATTTAAAATGCAGTTAGGATGATATACTTCTGGTGAAGCTGAATTTATCTTTAATCCCAAATCCTGTAAACACTATATTTAACTCTTAGTATGTTCAGTGCACCATTGCAGTGAAGCGTTTCCAAGGCTGAGGCCACTGCTTCTTTTCAAAATCTAGAATTACACCAATAAACTCAGGATAGCAAGTGAAATAGAGTTTTCAAATATATTTCTCTGAAACCAAATTTAAAATAAGTTTAGGTTTTAGTGCATTTCTCATATCACTTCATATCCAGTCTTTCTGTGTAGATTTTGCCATGTCTTCATTTGACCTGACTTTGGTCAAAGCCATCTGTTATTTAAATCAGTTATTGCTCCTTTCCTGATTTGTTTACACACATTTCCAGATGGGTATCTAAAACATTGTGTATTCAGTTATTCCCCTGGAAATGAAACATTGGTACCTAAGCCCCTTATATAAAAAATAATGCCTTATAGATATATTGCATTCAAATAATGTGTATTATCTATGCAAGGCAATCACTTTACTGTCTAGGCTGAGATTTTTGAACCTAGAGAAATGAAAACATCCTGAAATAGTTCTTGCAGCGACATGAGACCGGCAGGTATCACATCTTATTTGTATGATTTGGAATAACTACCTGAGTAAGTCCATTGCTGAGGTTTTTTTTTTTTTCCTAACACCACATCTTTCCTTCACTCGGAACTGAAAGGGACTGAGTGAAGAAGAAATAGAAGATAAGCATTTAGATGTTTCCTGAGGCTTTGGAGGAAGGTGTCTGGTTCTTCTTTTGCCAGGCTTGGTCCAATCATTTAATGATGAGACCTTCATACTCTTTCTGTGTGTACCAATCCTGCTGAGTGTAGCTGGTTTCCAGGTCACTGAACCCATGCTTTGTGGAAAAGGAACTAGATTGAGACACTCACTGAATTTGTGTTTGCAATATGTACTAGGTACCAAGAAATGTGCTCCTTGCTGGAGCAGATGCTAGTTAAGCAATAGCAGTAGCACATGAGCCAGCTATCTGGGTTGAAGCTAAAATTCCCACTGATTTCACAGAGCCTAGGATTTCAGCACAGGCTGAATCATAAGCACTTTCCAGAGCTGTTGTTTAAAAGGCACAGGCATAATGCCACTTCCTTTTGTGCTGCTTCTTCCTTTTGATGCAAAATCCATTAGATATCTGCCATATAAAAGGGGTGTTGCTTTTCAGACAAATACTATCAGATTAAAATACTCAAGTCTGAAAAACCACAAAATTGTTGCAGACAAAACTTTGTGTCTGTAATGACAGGCATCAGTATCAGAGCCTATCCTAATCCATAGGCCCACCTCTTCCATGTTCAGATGAAGGGCTGCTGGGAGCATATGGCATCATCAGGAATCCTGAGGTATCATAAATTGGGATTTGTTTTTCCCTAACAAAGACTCTAAATGAGGCCAGGCCAAGTGAAAGTAGATTGTGGATTTGTTGAAAATTGCCACAGAAATGCCACCATCCCTGGCAAGTTTACATTTTCCCAAGATCTGATTTCAGTAGGCTACTGGGAATGCAAGTGCTTAAGGGATTATGAGTAAGTATTGTAGCATCAGTACTCTCTGCTCTTATTTTCTGGGGATTTTAGTATTATTTTCATTCTTCTGTATGCTATATGAAATGAGATGAAAAGGCAGTTGTGAAAATGGTCCTGAAAATCTCTCCCTTTTCCCCCATCATGGAGCAACCCCATATGTCAGTGCAGCCAAACTCAGAATTGGTTATTGGTTCTTTAAGTCATGGCAAATGGCTGGGAATTAAAGCACAGCAGGGAGAGAGCAGGCTCTCATCCTGACTGATGCGACACCCACGTTTGCACGGAAGGTTAATAAGAACAAAAAACAGATCAAACGGATTAATTGACCTTGAAATGTGTATGCATGGGCTATTGTAAAGGAGCAGATTCACCTCCCACTAAAGGCAACCAAAAGTTTTTTGTTGAAGGGGAAGAATCTGGAAAAGGCTCAGAGGAAAAGCTTTAGCAACTCTTTATAGTGAGAGCAAATCAGCAGTCCAATATGCCAGTTTTGTAGCTTTTTAATTAAAGAAACAGAACCAACGTCTCCACTCAGATTGAAGAAAAAATACTTAGTTTGGAGGAATGGTATTTCAAAATAGTACCAGGTTAAAAATACATACAAAGACACTTTTTCTATGTCATTTGCTTTGTCTGTAGCAGACATTTGGCCTGCTGCCTCTAAATCCCAAGGGTCAGTTGGAAACCCCTGCAGAGAAATTAGAAATCTCATGTGCTGTGTCATCTGATGCTTTATCTCTATGACTGCACAGGGGCTCTATCAGAGAGAAGGTCATTGGTGGAGCACATATAACTTTGTTCTTCAAAAACATTCCCTTAAAACTTCTGGATTTAGAATTTTGCTGAGTGAGAGGACATTTTGCCATCTTTATGTCTTTTGAGTTGAGTATACCTAAAACTGACTTAAGGTCACATGCCTTTGTTCTGAGGAAGCCTCTTCATCTTATGAGATCAAAAAGCTGTGGTAAAGCAATTTCTGTGTATTTAAAGCATGAAGCTTTGATGGGAATTGTTTGTGCCACTCTTTCAATTCAAAGTTGTTCCTCTTTTGGCATCACTGTGTGCAGGCTCAGTGCTGTGCCTCTGCTCTGCTTTTGCCATAACTGTTCCGTCAAAACTAAAAGACAAGAAGTTGAGGGGGAACTTCTATGTTGAAGGTGGCAGAGCACTGGAACAGCTGCCCAAGGAGGCTGTGGAGTTGCCTTCTCTGGAGACATCCCGGACCCACCTGGATGCGTTCCTGTGTCACCTGCTCCAGCTGACCCTGCCTTGGCAGAGGTGTGGGGACTGGATGATCTCCAGAGGTCCCTTCCAGCCCCAACTATTATGTGATTCTGTGCTCACCCCCTTTGCAGCCCGAGGGACCTCTCCTGGCCGCATCTCTCAGTGGGACGAGACGCGTGGACACTCACCCTCGCTCCTTTGGCGGGCATTTCAGTGCGGTACCGGAGCCCCACGCGTGCTTCCCGCGGAGGGAGATGAATCTCCCATTCCCAGCGTCTCCCTGCCGTCCTTCTGCCCTGCGGAGGAGCCGAGGCGGCTGCCCGGGGCTTCACTCCGCGGAAGGCAAGTGCCGGGCCGTGGCGGTGGCCGGGCCGTGGCGGTGGCCGGGAGGTGGCGCCGCGGCGCCGCCGGCGCTGCCCTGGGCGCGGGGGAACCTCGGGGGCCGAGCCTGGCGGGGCGGGAGGAGGAGCGGCGAGGAGGGAGGGAGCGGAGCGGGCAGCGCCGCGGCTCCGTGCCCTGCGTGCGTGCGTGTGTGTGAGAGGAGCGGGCGGGCCGGCGGTATATAGAGGATGTGCCGCCGCATGGCTCGCCCCGGCCGCTGCCGCGCCAGCTCCTTGGGCCAGCGCCAGTGAAGCCTCTCGCCCTCGCCGCCCGGGCAGCCGCCTCCCTGCCCGCTCCAGGCGCCTCTGCCGGCCTCTCTCCCGGGTTTCCGGCGCCCCGGAGTCCCTCCTGCAGCGGCCGCTTCCCGCGGCTTCTCCGCGCCGGGGCAGAGCGAGCGCGTCCATGCGGTGCAGATGGCCGGGGCACAGCCAGGGGTGCACGCTCTGCAGCTCAAGCCCGTCTGCGTCTCCGAAACCCTCAAGAAAGGCGTCAAATTCGTCAAGTGGGACGATGTGAGTAGCCCCCGCTTCCCCCGGCAGGGGCACGGCGGGGTTACGGATCGATCGGGTGGGAGGGCTCCGGGCCCTGCCCTGCTCGGTGCGGAGGGCAGGTGCAGGGCGGCGGGGGTGGCGACAGAGGTGTCCCCGCCGTGTGCTGCCCGAGCCGAGCGGCGGTGTTGAACCGGCGGCCGAATGCCGGGCAAACTTTCTCCGAGGGCTCTCCTGTCTGATTGCGCTTGGCCGGTGCGAGGTGTGTCGAGCTGGCTCCTTTCGCGAGCGTCTTCTTCTCCCGCCTCCCGTGTTTTAGTGTGCATGTTGCCACCTCTGTCCTCGTTAACATAGTTGTTTCAACCTGTTCTCTCGTTCCATCTCCCGTCTCCTCCTCCCAGCCTCTCCTTTTCCTTCTGACTCTTTCTCCTCTCGCTGTCTCTCTCGTTCTGGTGGGGTTGTCAAGCTCTGGATGTGTTCTCCCAAGGCTTACGGTTGGGGTACCCTTGGTCATCTTACTTCCTCCGCAGAAGACACTCTTCTTTCTTGGCTCATTAGGGCATGAGACTTGCCTCAACATCGCATCTGCTTTCCCCTTCCTACTTGCTGCTTCCCGACCCTTTACGCCTGTATTGCCTCGCATAGGAAAGGAGTGCGATTTCCACTTCGCCTTTGGTAGAGCAGCTGTTCGGTAGCTGGGATTTCTTTCTTGGCAAGCTGGCTATGCCCGGGACAGTTTCAGAGGAAAGGGAAGCTAAACAGAAAAGTCGCCTTTTTCGAAGCCTGCTGTGCTGCAGAGAAGGAAAGCAGGATGAGTCCTCTGCTAGCTTTTGCTCTGGCAGTACAGCACTGGGTGTTGGTGTCTCAGTTGTGCGTGGAGGAGCAGGTGCCCCAAAAAGTCCATCTGTGAGTGGTGTCTGGAGGCAGAGAGGCATCGTGACACTCGAGCTGTGGTAGAGAAATGCTTGGGAAAGAAGGCAGGTAGTCTGAATATCAGCAGAATTGTTGAGAATGACTTGTTTTCAGAGCTCTTGTGTTTTTGCTGTGAGCTTGGCTGTGTTAGAGACATCCACAGCAACAACTGGAGGGACAGCAGCGAGGGAGAAGGAGCGGTTCATGTGTAACCACTGTTCTTGGCTAATGTCTCACTCTTTTGCCATTGCTTTCAGCCTGTCCAGCAGTCAAATGTGTGAGCCTGACCCCTGTAAACCTGTGATAAACACTCTCAAGGAGAGAGAGAACATCAGAAACCAAACAACTTGTGGTGTGAAGTTTTATTTACAGTAATAAGCTAACGCATTTTTAATAGGCTCGGTAAACTGACGTTGTCCGCAGTACCAAACAGTGGCTTGATACACATTATTTATGTTCAGGAACTAGGCTTGAATGACTTCCCTGAGAAAATGTTTTCTTTTGGTTGACATTTTCCTTAGGATAGGAAAAGGCAGCCCTGTCATTGCAGTTATTGTTTTATTTTTGGTAAGCTACCAAGGAATTTCCGTGTATATACGCAGAGGTCAAGTTAATGATGATTTAAGTCTCCAGACTGAAAGTCCAAACCATCAGGCAACAGTTTAAAATTATTAGTTTGAGTGCTATTTCCCAAATAATAATCATATAGATAGAATTAGAAGATGAAGAGGTGTTCTCCATGCACAGTGGATGTTCACTGGATAACCTGTCTGCTATAGGCTAGCTGGTAAAAAGATTTAGAATTGTATACCTAAAGTCTGCAGTATAAAACATGGCTAAGTTCTGGAGAAAGACGTGCATTTCAGGTTAAAGGTGTCACTCAGCAGGACACAGGTGTTACCTGGAATGTGTGACTGAGATGAGTCCTGTTGTGTTTGGTGAGTGCTTTCGTTGGCAGCCTTGTGAAAGCTGATGCCTATTTAGCCACACTGTGATGAGGAACTTCAGCATTAACTCATTGTTGACTGTGCATTGTGTGTGTCTGCACATTTCCCACACCTCAGGTCTCCTGTCTTGCCTGTAGTGTTCTCAGCAGTGGAAGCCCCACAAAATCCAAGGTTTCAAGGGAAGTGCGTCTCCTTTGCCACTCTGTCTGTAAGAAGGTATTCAGACACATGCATGTTCAGTGACTTTGTAAAGTATTTGCCATTGAGTAGCCATTAATCACTTCAGAATCTTAGTTTTCTATGAAATTAATCTGCTGGAGGGTTTTTAAAAAGGATGATGCTGAATGTGAACCTCTGTGGTCTCTCATGTAAACAGGCACGCACAAACTCGCTAGTGAAACAATAGGCTCTAATAAGAAGTAGTAAACTACAACATGTAACAGTAAAACACAATTGACCATAATGAGCACTTTGGCTCTGCTGTGCTATCAGGGCTCTTCAGAAAAGCCTGGCTCTCTCACTCATGTTTATTATGCACTGTTTCTTCTCACTGTGTGGGAGAGTGGGAGTTCAGTTCTTCCACATCGCCTGTGCACTGGGGCAGCCTCTGTCCTCTCCTTGTTCCCTTCCCTGTCGTTTTGGGTTGCAGTTTAAAGATGGTCCTACTGACTTTCCTTTGCATTTCATGAAGCAGAAGTGGTTGTTGTGAATTCTTATGACTTGTACCAAGTTTCAGCCCAAAGCAGAATTTTTCTAGCTGAGCTTTAAACCATGGAGAATTTTTAAATGGGTCTTTTTAAATGGGAATGGTGGAAGCATTTAAACCAGAGCATGAGAGGTGTTTAAGGAATTTCATGTTGCATAGAGTAATGTTCGTTACAGAAAGTATTTGCCAGCTTTGAGAAGGACACTGTGGCAAGGTGTGCAGAGCAGTCTGACAAAAGCTGTGGTGATACAGACTTGAAAACCAGTCCATGTATGGGCTTCCCGTCCTGAGGCTCTCGTAGCTCTGTGCCTGATCAGTAACTGAGGTGCTAATAGCAGGTGTGGTACTGACAATTCACATGACCCCTCTCTCTGAGGAACAGCACTGACATCTGCTGTGTGTCACCCGTGAGCCTCATCCAGTGCCTGCTGCCCCTGCACTTGGGGATGATCCAGCTGGAAAGAGAAATGCAGTGCCTGAGCTTGGTGGAGAGGAGGAGATCACATCAGCCACTCCAGATCACATACAGGCAGGTGGACTTCTTGGAATTCCATTTCCTTTGCAGACCATCTTCCGTTTCTAAACTGAAGAAGCATTAAGATCAATTAAGAAGTTCTGACTTTGCAAGCCGAGTCGCTCTTTCGTGCCTTGAGATTGGATGCAATACTGCTCCCACCATCCAATGCCTAATAGCCTGTTCACAAATTCCATCTGGTATCAGAGTGTAAAGCGCTAAAGTCAAACAGATTATTGTTGTCCTGTAACTTATGCTTTTCCTCACACTGTTTTATTCTGTAAGAGTATTACAGGTCAGAAAGCAAATTTTAGAATGATCTGTTGCTCTTGATGTGTAGTTTTGGATTCACAAGGCACTGAGCAGAAATAGCTGCTCTTAGAATCTGTGAAAGATAATTGTGGCTGGTTGCTTAGGTCTTTTTTTTGTGGCTGTATCCATGTGTGTGCCTGGTTTCAGATGGTGGTTGGCTGAGCACTGGCTTCCTCAAGTTGTTTCTTGAGTTGAACCTCTATAGCTGCTTCTCCCTGACTGCTGGGAGAGACTGAGTCTCCTGGCTGCCGGTCTGGCTTTGAACAGCTGTGCTCTTGTGCTCCTAGAGAGATGTGAGAGAGAGGGAATGCTTGGGAAGAGCTGGCTTGATCCCCTCTGCTGTGGTGGTACCCAGGTGATAGCAGCTCTTCCTGGTGGGAATTTTAAAGCAGTTTAATAAATAAATTTTAAAAAGGGATGTAATTAAGTCCACAGGTGACAGTTTTTTGGTAGGGGGTTAAGCTTAATGTAGCAGAACGCGTTGCTAGGCTGAGAACGGTAATGAAACCTGAGTATAAAGAGCAACTTCTCCCAGGAATTATCTGTCTTAAGGGCTGAAATCTGCCCTGGCTGACTTCTTTGTTTCTGTCTGGCCTGTAGCGGGAACAAGATAGACATAACTGAGTCTTTAAGCAGCTCAACAGCCAGAGCACAGCTGAGCTGATATTTTCTGAGAGCTGTAGTTGGCACACTGTAGCAAGTTAATATGGTGTTGTATGTTCAAAAATAGGTTTGTTTTCATTTCTTGCTTAAAGGCTTTCTTATGTTCCCTACTGATAATATGTACTTTGCATAAAGATTTTGACTGATCTCTGTGGCTCACACTATTTACTTTCGCTTTTAAGTTAACTATATTGCTAAGGTGAATTCTACCTAAATTGAGGGTCAGGATTCCAATTTTCTAGCCATGGGTTGTTTTTTTTTTTTTTTCCTAAGCATTGGATTAATGCAGCAATGCTCCTGATAGGTGGCATTGCTTAGTGGCTGCAGCACTTCCCCAAGTGAGCAGCAAAAACAAACCCAGGTCTTTTGAGTTCTCTTTGAATGACTTTCTCTTGGAGCACTTTGTCTTAATAAAGCATTTTTGAGCTCAGAGTGAATGCTCTGGAAATTTGCAGGCTTCTTTATTTGTTTAGAATGTTTTAAAGAAGATTATCAAGAGTATCCCCTTTGACCTTACAAGTAAATGTAACATCAGAGCATCTTTATTATGGATGAGCTGAGATGAAACAAATAAACAACTTGAAATTTTTCAGAAGTTATTTTAAGTAACTTTTTTCCCCCCTGCCTTTTTTGTTTTTAAACTGTGCACAAGCCTGCCACTCCAGTACATTAGTGAGGACATGAAAAATGAGCAACCATTGTTCTGTGTGTATAAAACTAAAACAATAAGCCGAAGAGTTTATTTTTTTGTGAACACTTTCAGTCTGGAGGGAAGAGGTCAAGTCGGACATTCTAGAGTTTTTGTTGTTTCTTCTTTGTTGCTAATCTTTATGTAGTAAACAAGTATCAGCTCTGGGCTATTTAAAAGTATTTTATATGAATGAGTTTAAGTTGTGGTTTTGGTCTTTTGCAACATAGGAGACTGAGTTTACAATTTTAAAGAGTTAACTTAGTAAATGGGAAAGCCTGAACTTGGTTAACTCCATTGGAAAGCTCTTTATAACTTAAGGCGAGGTGGGGGGAAATAGGATTTGGATCTGCTGCAGGTGGGTTAGATGCCTGCCTAGGAAGATCTGATGTTTAAGTCATAGATGACATGTTAGTGTAGTTTTGGAGCCCTTTGGAGTGTTGGTGGATACATGGGAAAGTGAAAACCAGAAAAAAACTCCTAAATAAATGAACATTCTTTGGGAAAGGGAAGTTAGCTGTGAATTTGGGTTGTGCACTGTGTGCTTTCTTTGCTTCAGTGTTTGAATGCTCAAGACTTTTTTTTAACAAAAGCTGTATTGAAATAGTTAACCCACAGTTAGCTATTCACTGTGCAGTCTTTTATCTATTATGAAGTAACTGCTTCATATGCACTTTTCAATTTCTTGTCACAAGGCCCATTAAATGACAGAATTTTCCAATTGTACTGTTGTAGGTCTAAAAAAGAGACCAACATTAAAAATCTACTAATTTGTGATTAGGTAAGTTGGACCTATTTTCAGCCTGCAGTACCATAGAGTCAGATGTTCCGAATGCCTCCCCACTGACTTAAAATGAGTTTGGGCTCAGCATCTCTGAAAATTAGAAGATGAGATGTAGAAATATAATTCCAATATTCTCTCAAAATCAGAATGCAGCATTTATGCTGATAAGCAGACTGGTTTAAATGATTTTCTCAGCATCACACAAGAATCTTTTGCCGAGATAAAAATCTTCCTGGCTGGCATTTGGCTGCTTTTGCTCTAAAGGTCTCCCTTTGTTCTGTCTTTTCTGGCTGTTTAGCTTGCAACATTTAAGGACTCAGGCAGTAAGAGGCTCTTCAGCTTGAGTGTGGGGACATCCTGAGAAATGGGCTGGGGTAGGACAGACTTCTGAGAAACAAATCCCACTCAAGGTAGATCTTTGAAATTTGCAGTCTTTGATCAGCAGCATGATGACTTCTGTCCTGTGGTACCATCACCAAAGTTTCTCCAGGGTTTAACCACTCCAATAGTGAAGGATATCTTCCTGCATGTTCTTGTTGAACAAGTGGAATTTCATTTTACAGTTCTGTAAAATCAATTCAGTTTTGATTTTTTTTTTTGTCCTTCCAGCCTCCAGCACTCATTTCACCTTCCCCAACACTTTCTTCTTGCCACCTGTTAACTTAGGTGGCAGATTTGGTTCCTCTGCCCTCAGTAAAAGAGGGAATCTTTACCCTTCCAGATTATTTCAGCGGTTCACTACAAATGGGATGGGAACTTTCTCCCTTTCACTTATAGTTCAGCTGTCAGCCTGAAGAAGTTCATAGTTCTGATTGTTTGGGTAATCCTGTTTAGTTCCAGTCTGAGTACGCTCAGTGTATTATGGAATTCACAGCTAATGTGTCTGCTGACCCCGTGGAAACTGGAGTTCTGCTGTCCCTTCTCCTTTACTCCTTCTCTGCTTCCCCCGGGCCTGGAATCCACCTGATTTGTGGGGTGGCAGGATAGCTCTGTTTAGGGACTGTCCCCACATCTTACACCTTTGTTCAACCAGAGTTCAAGCCCTTTTGCCAAAGTGAAACAAATGTTCAAGAATATTTTGCCTCTGCCAGAAAGAGTCCATATTTCTCAGCTTTGTGTTTCAAAGCAGTTTGGCAGAAATTTTCCAGAAGATTCAAGCAAGTGAAATAATGATGTGTAAAAGTTTTCAGGTTATATTTGGGGAAGTTCAGTGTCTTTGAAAATCTGAGGTGAACCAAGGGAAGAGCAGTCAGCCTTAATAAGGCAGTGTCATGAGCCCTATCTTTCAGAAGAGCTGAGGACAGAGGCCACTCTGCTTTTCTTTTAAAAATCTGTTGATGTGAATTTTGACTGCAGCTTTTTCTAAAAAACATCATCATTATCTATGTGATTTATTAAAAGACAAACTCATCTGGCTTGTGGTCATGAAGTAAAAGGCTCCATCCCTTGTGCACAGCCAGGTCATGGTGGTGCTCTGATATATAAAGTCAGAAAGGAGTTAAACCAAAGTTTTCACCCTCTTTGCTAATTGTCTTTGATCATCTTTACTGGTCAGTAGTAATAAAATGGAGGTGGCACTTTTTGCTCACTGATGTTAGATGTAGTCTGAGGAACCCACTCTTAAAATCAGACCTTGAAGTGGTTACCTGGCTGTCCTTTAATGATGGATTTGTCCCTTGATCCTCTGTGCTTGTGTTCTGCTGTGCCGGGCTGGTGAGGATCCCAGAGTTCCTTGTGGCACTTTCTGGGCACAATGTTGAAGCCTCTTTGTTTAAAAGTATAAACCAAAGAATATTGCTAATGCAGGATCTGAGGTTGGACAGCCAATTAGGAGGCAACTTAATGGAATAAGTATAGAACAGCCACATTACTCATTTGAGGCTGTGATGCTGGAGGAAAGTAGAGAATTGGCCTGAAGTCAGCAAATAAAAAGGTGGAGGACTTTTAAAGGTGAAATTAAAAGCCTTTCAAGAAAATTATTCACTTAAGCTGAGACCGGTGTGATGCACAGCACACCGGGACTGTCAGGTTAGGGCCATTCTTTCTTTCAAGGAATTTGCAGAAGGAATCTCTTGGAAACCAAGTCACTGCTTGGCATGAGCACCCACAGTGGCATTCAAGAAGTCTGATAACCCCCAGTCATTTGCACCATTGACTGGGACACTCTCCCTTTCTTGTTCCTCTCTCCCTTCTGGTCACAGCTGATTTTTGCCTTGGTCATCTCCTCCTGCACCTGTTTTGTCTGCTTGGAGTTGCCCCAAGAATCTGGCCTGCTGCTCAAAGGGCTGCTTGCTTTGTTGATATCCAGAGGAATGGGTATAGGATATAGGCTGTACTCCTACTACACATTTAAATGTGTTAATTTCCAAACCCTTCAGCTTTAGAGGTGGGCAATGCAATTTTTTTCCATTTTATTCTCACTTTTGGATCTGAATGGGTTAGGAGAGATATGAATGTCTGCTCCTGATTTGTTTGTCCTTGAAGTTTTGGGTCTTTTCTTTACTCCTTCTCTATTGTGTCCTGTCCATAACCCTTTTCTTCAGAGTCGTGTGTGGTTGGTCAGTTTGTTCAGTAGAGTTATGAGGTCAGCTCTTTGGGTGAGGAAACTGAATTAATGGGCTTCAGGATACTCATAAATGACTGCAGGTGTGTATTATGGGTCATAAACTGCAGCCATTCCCTTATAGCACAGTAACATTTGTAAATAAATGCACCAGGCGATTGTTGGTTGAAGCAAATTTCTATTTCAGAGCCTTGAACTGCTGCTTTTCTAGAATGTATATTGCAAAAAGGTGTCTTTTTGATTGTTTCCTGCCTTTGCAAGCCCTGACTTCAGAATAGTATAAAAGCAAGAGACCTGTCCCAGGTGACCAAGGACTCTGCTTTGCTCTGGAGTGGGGGGAAGGACTTGCAGAACTGACTCAGAAAGTTTATTTCTATTCCTCCACACCCAGAACTGAGTGTGGCATTTGTCAGGGATTTACAAGAGCGGTAATTATCTTGTAGGACATATAAAGCATTATGCACGTGGCTTTTATTGCTGCTGCTGGCTGCGTGGAAGAGTTCCTGAGACACGTGTTGCACCAAATACATGTGCAAAGTTATTCTCGGATCCTGTGACAGTGTGGGGTTCTCATGTTCATCAGCACATTAATTGTGCTGTGCCTAATGTTAGAGTAGTACAGTTAATTAAAAAAACCAAAACCAACCAAACAAAAAGCCCAACACAACCAAACAGCTTTCTGGAGCAGAGATTCCCAGACTAAGACTCATCCTGTCATGATAAAGTTTCCTTTATGCCACCTAATAGATGTTGAAGGTTTTCCCCTTATCCTCCACTTTCTTGAGTCTGATTTTAATCAACATTTTACAACCCACATCTACAAAAGTATTACTCTGGTAGCTGTATGTCATCAAACACACTTTGGTTTGAAGCAATTGATTTGAAATGATTAACCAGGAAAATTAGTTAATCCTAAAGCATAATTGCTTTGTGTCTGTTTCCCATCGCTTCCTTCTCTTTCCCCCTGAAGTTGCTTGTATCTCATCCGAAGGCAGAAGGACACTTAGTCTTTATCTTTCCTCATTTTGTATTTTCACACACAGGCTGCATATGACACAATGAAACAAACTAAGAAAGGAGAGTTATATTTCCAGAGCAGGGATTTTTCCTGTTTTTGACTGATGGTGGTCTAAGAACCCTTTTGTAGGTGCTTGTGGATACAGACAGATTTCTTCAGGACCTGATACATTTTAAAACCAAATTTAAATGTTGTATCACAGAACCCAACTTTCAGGTGTCCAAGATGCTAGGAACTACAGAGAAATGAGGGAAAAAGGGATTCTACAAATTCTGCATGTCTGTTCTCTCAGGGAAGGGCAGTGTTTTAATGAAGAGTCAGTGGTGCTTTATGAGAGCTCTGAGCCCACCTGGGACATTCCCATGGCACTGGCACAGCCACACTTCTTCCCAGCCTCTGAAAACTCCTGTGGCACCATTTGGGTGTTAGTGCACCTGTGGACAGATCTGAAGCCTGGATCTTCCAGTTACAAAAAGGCCGCCTACACTCATTGAAGGGTTTGATCTTGTGTTTTCTTAGTGTAGAACGTGCCCTTCAATATGTATTTCTCCTGTGCTGAGATAAAAATATGCTTGATGGCATTTTATTCTTTCACCTTGTTCTCCTGTAGGCTCCTGGCTGTTGCTGGGCCTGTCACTGAGCTGCTTTGGGTCTCATACTTTTTTTTCTAGCTGTGAACTGGGAGTAGTTCAGCTTCCCTATTTCAGGAATGCCCCTTGCTGGGAGTGCTGTGTCATGAAGGATTGTACTGGTGGCATATGGACAAGTGTTCTTGCATCAGAAGTGACACTTAGAGAAGTTAAGTTTTATTTATTTACAATATTGTCACTTCCATCAACTTTCCTTGCACTTAAACTCCACACTGAAATATGTTTGATTTAAATTTGAACCTATTACAGCCCATTTTTTTTCTTCCAAGCAATATAGACTGACCTCACATTACTGCTTTGGAAATAGGTGAATGCTAAAGCTGTAAAATACATGTAGCACTTCAACAGAAATATAAATCCTTTCTGAGGAAAAGCTGTTTAGCCTGGGTTTCTGGGGAGCTGAGGCTTAGGCAATTTTTCTGTCTCCTTGTCTTTTTCCCTTCTGTGCCCCTTCCATAACTTCTAAATTGAGTTTGGAAAATGGGTAGAGGACTTGGGACAGCAGTGTCTTTACAGATGTCATGAAAAATAGAAGAGAAAGAGAGGAGAAATCCTATTAGGAGCAGGCTGCACTGGTGTCAGGTATTGTTAGGCACCAGGGAATCCTGATGGGAGAGATGTGATGAACTCCTACCTGCGGAAAAGGCTTGGGTTAGAGCTTGTGTCTCCTGAGTCAGGAACTGCTGTCAGTCAGAAGACGTGAATTTGTAGGTAACAAGGCTGCCTTACTCAGTGTACTAAGAAATGTGCCTGGTTTTAAGTGGCCTTGAGCTATGGATGTTACCAGACGAGACAGGTTTTCAACCAATTTGAAAGTGAGGTGGAATACAGATATATTCCCATTATTAAAATTTTCATGGTTTGATTATAAAAAAAGAGCTAAATTCTAATGGAAAGTTACTGACAAAAGTGTTAACGTAAAGAATGCTATTCCTTGTTTTCTAGGCAAATTCAGCCTTTGTAAAAGTAAATTTTATAGGTATTTATCTCATGTTGATACCTGAAATTGAAGTCAGGTTAGGGTAGGCAGTGGACTCCTGCTAACTATAATGCTTTACTGTGTGAGCTCTAGTTTGACATTCAGGGTGTTATGCCTGTTTAATTTCATCTACTTCCAGCTCCTCTGGATTAACTCCACACGTTGTCAAGTCTGGAGTTATTTCGTGCTGTCTTCATAGTAATGGAAATACGTTATGTCAGAAAAATGGAGATGAGGCAGGTGATACTAAATTCTTTTAGTGACATCTTGCTAGTGATACCTTCAGGGTAATTTCTAGATGTTGCAGTTCATTAACACGGATGGCAAAGCAGCTTGTGCATAATTGTGTTCTGTGTGCTGACATGGATTTTTTGTTTGTCGTTTCTCTGCCAGGACTCCACTGTTGTGACTCCAATTATCCTCAGAACAGACCCACAGGGATTTTTCTTCTACTGGACAGATCAAAATAAGGTAAGAGAAAAGCTTCCAGCTCCGGAATGGTTCTTCCTTTTCTCTGTGGTGTGATGTGCAGTCCTGGCACGGCAGACAAGCATTTTATTGGCATATGTTCCTCTGCTCTTCTGGAGAGCAAAGGCAACAGACCTGTGGCTCATCCGTGGGGCACAAATCTTGGAGAGATGGATGGAAGATTTGGTAAATTCCAGCCGTGTTAATGCTGTGATGCCCAGTGAGGTGTAGAATTGTCCTGGTAAGGACAGGAAGGATCCATTTGGGATGCTGTTGTGGTTCATAGTTGGCTTGTGGTTTCTCTTGCCTTCCGCAAGAGGATTTTGTCTGTGGTGCATGGCAGGCCCAGAATTCCTGGAGCCCATAGCTCCCTTTGAATTCTTCCGCCTTAATATCCACGTGCTCCCTGGCCATGCCTGGTGGGCCACGTCACCAAGTTCTTACTAGTCCTCGCTGGACACTTTCAAAAGCATTCCGGTGTGCTGAGCTCACTCCTGTGGCTGGGGAGCAGTTGGGAAAGCTCATGGCCTGATTCATCTCTGCCGTGCTCCAGTTTCACATCCGTGTCACCCCTCAGAACCACCACTGTCATGTTCCCAGCTGTTGGAGGCTGGAAACTCAAGGAAACACAGGGAAAGAGGTCAGCACCCTGAGCACTTGGGCGCAGTTTGTTTCGTAGACACGTTTATAATAGAAAATTAGTGTTGCAGTCGTTACAGTAAAACACTGTATCGAAACTGGGAATTGAATGAGTTTCTCTTTTCATACAGATGAATTTTCAAGTACTTATCAAGTAAGTGCTTGTACTGGCTCCCTGTTGAAAATGGTGTTGAAGTTGGTAGTGCTTGAGCTTTGGCCTTGTGTGAGTATCTGCCAGAAAGACTAAATGTGTGCTTGTAGTATTCTGGCTGCAGAAGCCTGGCTTACCAGTTGTGTAGCTGTTTTTCAGGAGTTCCTGTTGATTTTATGTTTAGATACCAGGGCAAAAATAGCTTGAGGAGGTAGCAACCATGAAATGTGCAGGCTGAAGAGGCAATTTGCTATTACGTTAGATCGTGTTTATCTTCCTATGTTTGCTTTTGAGAGGAGATGGAGCACAGTTTTGAGTGAGTATATTTGGAAATCATATTGTGGAGTTTATAATGAAAATCTTGTCTTTGCCTGTGCTTGTACAAGGTTGTGGTGGGTAATAGTGAGTTTATCTGTTGACAGTGCGGAGTTGTTTTAAATTACTGCCCAGAGCAGCCAAGTGAGTGCCCTCAGAAGCTGAAGGCTGTGACTGATTTACACTGACCCGGTGGCTGTGCCAGGACACGGTGCAGCCTTTTGGCTTGTTCCTTCCCTTGCATAAACTAATTGTATAAGCTAAGAAATAATGATGAACTTTGTAAGAATAAGTGGAAACCCAGAGTTGATTGGAGAGTTTATTTCACTTTTAATATGTTTGGCACTAAGACCTCCTTCGGTTTCCTACTGTTGTCTGTAAAAACAATGTCTCGAAGCAGTTCTGTGAAGAATAGCTATTTATAGAATTGTTGTTCTCATATTCATGAAGAAATGTATTTATAATGCTCAGAGCATTTTTTAAAGGTTGGGTATTTATACAAGAAGTTTAAGTGTTAGTTTGATTTTTAAACTTGCAAATCAAGACTCTGTAAAGAACAAGAGGGATTTTTCTGGTTAATAATTCATGACAACTAGGTGAAGCTTGTTTCTAAACACCATCCTAGCAGTGCCTATTTAAAGAAAGTAAATTTATATCTACTGGGTACTGATAGTGCAAGGACTTCTGCTTTTACAGAGTATTTGGGTTTTCAAGTTTATTGTGAAATTGCAAATACATGGAAAATGGAGGTTATATAGGAGATTCTCTTTAATTTCCTTCTCTTTGTGTGAAGTGATCCTGTGATGATAGTGGAACTATGTGAAGAAATAAGAGGACAATACAACCTCTATGTGATCACTTTCTCTTTTTTCCCCATGTTATTTTTTTAAGCAATTGCTTTTGTCATGAGCAAGGCCTGTTATTTTCTGTGTGGAAAGATAAGCCTTGCTAAACAAAGTGATGAAGTGGGAGAAGCCTGCTGCCAGCTTCCTTGATCAGGCACGTTTTCCTGGGAGCTGACTACAAAAGGTGTGGAGATGAGGCCTGAGTAGCAGCCATCTCTCAAGCCATTTGTGTGTCCTGTTTGCCACTGTGTGAAACAGTAAATCACTGCCTGGATAGTGGTGTGGTGCTTAAAACAGGAATCTGCCTCCTTTGCTTGTTGTTGCTTCCTTATCAGTAAAGTTACACAAAAATTACATGAATCACTGGGAGGGAAAACAAAACAAACAACCACTCCCCTGTGTTAAATTTTATTTAGCTTAGGGAACTGGTGGTTGTAGCCCTGCAGCTTTCCCGAACTCGTTGGCTGGTTGAGCTGCTTCTGGCATTGTTTTCTTGTTCCCTTCCTTTTCTGTTTCTTCTCTGTTGCAGGGAAAGGCAAATAATCTGTAGTGTCTGCTGTCTAGCAGTGGGTCTGGACAGTCTTTGAGATTGCTCTTTGTGCAGTCAGAGCCCAAAGCTCTGGTGAAGATGCCTGTGGAGAGCAGCCCTCCCTCGGTGTCACTGACCCCATCTTGTAGCTCTCCATGAGCTGCCACTGCTCGCAGGGTTTGCAGCCCAGTCACTGCATCTGGGTAATGCTGCAGTCGAGCAGATGAGGCTCCCAAAGGCTGCTGGGGGTCAAGTTTTATATACATGACCAGTGTGCACTGTTCACTTGCTTTCCCTTGTAGCTTTCTGATAAAAAATAAGTTAGTACCAATTCCATTTTAGTCTCAGGAGCTGTGTGCTCCTCATAAACAATCCAAGATCTATAGTTTCAGCCCTGTGGAGGTCCTTCCCACTTAGGGTATACCACATGTGAAGGACTAAAGGGTGGCAATTCTTGTGATGTGAAGGTCCGTTAAGTAATTTCATTTAAGCTCCAATTTTGCAGTTAGGTAATAGCCGTATGGTGTCTGGCATTTGGACATGCTCACTGTGTATTTGCATATTTCAGCTTACATTGCTGTCATCAGTAAAGGTAATCCTCCAAAATCAAGGCATCCATAGCATTTCCCTATTTTCTGATAACAGTGAGGACATTTGATACCTTTTGTTTTGAACAGATGGCAGGACAGCTTTCTGATGTTAATTGTATTTTTCAGTATGAAATTCTTTTGTTGCTGAAGATTCTGAAATATTTTCTTCATCTGTATGCAAAGTACTGGCTGATTCCATATTATTACTTGACTGATTCTCAACATGGGCTTTAAAAAGAAAAATTAATTAATGTGACAAGCTTATGTTTGTTGCTTATCTTATTGTTTAGGTATTGTTTCTTAACTACAGCAAATCCAGACAATATTCATTGTGGTGTTGTATTTTATGACCTGACTAAAACATAACTCAATTTCTTGATTTTTTTTTTTTTTTAACATGGAGTGCAGTTTCTTCCATTTGTTCTTATTCTGGTCATGAGCATTGAAGAATGATAAATCAAAATTTAACCAGGTGAAGAGAGTCTGCTAGAGTAAAAAGGAGTGATAATCAAAAGCATTTCTCGGGAGATGAGCAGAGGCTGGAAGCATTTGGTGTGTTTAGCCCAGCTTGCAAAGAAAAGCCAGACAAAGACTGGTTTCTGTCTGTGGATAAATGTATTAATGGATGCATAGGCAGACTAGGAGAAGAAAAAGATATTGTCAGGCAGTTTGTGCGTTATTACTCCTGCATCCTTTGTCTGGAAGTTGTTATGCAATCAAAAGGATGTTGGGAGAAGGCGCTTAGCCATTGACTCAGTGCAATTCTAACACTGTGCGAGAAAAGGAGGGAAAGGAGGAAAGCAGTTATTGCTTTTGTGGTGGATCCATTTAGGGGTTTGAAAGTCCGAGGATGGTTAATATGCTGTCCTCTCTCTCACTAGCACATACTGATTTATTCCCCTTTATTTTAAAAGCTGGGCAACTGCAATGGCATGGCAGCACGCTGAAAACACAGAGGATGCAGACCCAGTCTCATCCACTGCACTGTGAAGAGAGATTTAACAGTCTGTGTTGTGAAACACACCATAAGTGCCCAGTTCCTGGGAGTCAGCAGCAATTTCTAATGCCTATTGTAAACAGATGTTGATGTTGTTTGTCCAAAGGAAGTGTTTGTTGAGAAGCTACTGTGAGTGCTGAGATACTCTGTGGGAGGGGATGTGAGGCTGGAGCTTCCCTCCTCAGCCCCTTGCAGTTTGAGCAGCAGCACAACCCAACTGAGGGCTTCAGCTACAGGGAGGACCAGCTTTGGGGGGTACATGGCACCATTCCTACCTCAAGACTTTAAATGTGTTTGAGAGAAGATGGGGTGGTGAAGCCACAGAAGTACTCACAGGCGGCCATTCCTGGCAGACTGGCAGGCTGAGGGTATCTCAGGGCAGAGAGACTTGATCTGTACAGTTTTTTAATGACAGTTTTGCAGTTTTCAAGGGAAAGAGTTTGTCCTCTTCCAGGGATAGGCCTGTTTCCATGTGTGAACATCACTGGCAGAACTGGTGCCAGCATGCTGCAGCTCAGCCACAGGATATGAGCTTGGTACAGGAGCCTGGAGCAATAATCCTGTGCCTTGAGCTGGAGCTCTCTTGCCATGAGAGTGCATGAAGCAGTTCCTTATGATAAAAGATGAGAGGATTTGTCTGACTTGGAAGGTCCTCTCCCTTCTTGTGTCCTGATGTGATCCTGAGTTCCTTGGGGCCTGGAAGCCCAGCACAGGTGGCAGAGTGAATGTGGGCAGTGGAGCCCAAGGGCTGTAGGTAGGATTCAGGAGGATTAGGTTTGGCTTCAGCATGTTTGTAAATTCTGTGGCAATCCCATTGCCCTCATCCAAATGGAAGATGATGTGGCATTTTTCCCACTGGTGGGGATTTTGCCTGTTATGTAAGAGTTCTTTTGTGTCTCTTTTGAAGCAGAGCTTTAAAACAATTGGCTCAGTATTTGTATTGCCCTATGGGTCAAAAATGTTTACATTAGGTCTGTATATGCTTTACAGTACATTTGACAAGCATGCAATAAAGACTGAAGTTAATATATCAATATTTGAAATACACCTAGTAATTTAATGAGAATGGAATATTTACTAGTACTGGGTTTAAAAATACCTGCTCCAAACCTCAGCTGTTTGCCTTAATTTATTCAAGAGCAAGGTTACTCAGTTTATGCATCTCAGTGCTGAAAGCACCCAGGAAGTGCTTCATTAAACATGTATTCACACTTGTCTCTCTGGCATGTAAACAGAAAAAAGCCAAATAACTTAAACCCTTAAAAAACTTGAGACCATAAATGCAGTTAATTGAATGAGAAAAATTAATGCATAGGTGTCCTTATAAAGGAGTATTTTGATGTATGCAGTGAAAAATCTCACTTTTCTTGCTCATTTTTATAGCATCCTTATCATTTCATCAGTCACCATCCCTTTCTGTGAATTCTGTTTCATAATGAGGATTGGATACATGGGCCTCTATCACGTTTTGCCATATGATCAGATTTGCCTTTGATTCAGCTGTAGGACACAGGAGTTGGAATGACTTGGGTCTGTGTCCTGGCATTTTACCAGGTGGGGTTTTTTGTTGCTGCCTTTTTTTTTATTCTGTATGAGATGCCTTGTGTTCCCAGTGCTCTGCTACTTCTCATGCTTCTCCATGGACTTCTGTAAAAAAAAAAACAAACAAACTCATTTCCATCTGCACATTCTCCAGTGTCAGACAGGCACAAAGGGAAATAATACCAAAACTGGGAAAGTTTTATATCCATAGGACCCTTTTGGTATCAGATAATAATCCTTTCCTACTGAAGAGAAACTAAAATTGATTAATGAATGATGTTGCTCTAAACTTGCTCTATTTCTTTATCCTTTTACTGCATCTGTAAACTGAATGTGAAGCTGGAAGTAGATTGTCCCTGAGTCTTGAGAGCAGGGGTTGCTTACTGTATTTCAGCTGGAAATTTAAGTATAAGGGGTTTCAGGCTCTGGAAGGTGAAGATGGTCCTGTGGAGGTCCTGCTAATCTTTTCACTGGAAATCTGGATGAGGACTTCCCTGGGACAAGGAGTTGTGGTGATGTGAGGTTTTGCGTCTTAATGACACTGGAAATTGGGAGTGAACCTGAAGCAGACAGTGAAATAATAGTGGTGGCACAGCAAATAATCTGGGTTTTGCAGTCTTTGTGATTCATGAATTTGAGATGTAACATTAAGAGACACCATGGTGGCATTAGGAACTTGAGAACAGCTCATGTTTTTTTCCCAACCACTTTAAAAATTGGCATGTGAGCGGAATGAAAGGAGACAGGGAAAGTGGTAGGGAATTGCCACAGACAGTCAAAATGGGAGGAAATATTTCATGGAGGTCAGCTTCCCAATCAGGCTGCTGATTTAAAGGAAATCTCTCTGCTTTCAAAACATGGAAATTGTTCAAGGCCCATTAGGGAAATGGTACTACATCAAACACAGATCTCTAATAAGCATTTCCCGCTGCTAAGTATCTCCCTTCTTGTGAGGGAGGCAGGAATAGAAAACGAGGTTTAGGGTTTAATCCACAACACAGGTCCAGTTTCTGAAGTGAGGAAGCCAAAGAACCTCAGAAAGTGAGGATGACTCTGGAGTCAGCCGAATTTATGTACTGCTGAGTTCTTGGGTGCTGAGAACAATCCTAACATTTTATATCATGTGAGAATATTATCCTTGCTGTCTATTGAGCATGGGTTGTGACTTTCCCATAAGGATGAGATTGTAGGTTGTCCTCTGTTTAAAAGGACTGAGACTTTGTAAGCTTTGGCTGTAGATGGATGTAAATGTCAAATGTTACAAAAAACTGAAAACTTAAATTTTTATGCAAGAGATTTTTATGATCTGCCTCCTGGAGACTGTTTTGCTGTTGGAGCTTCCAATTTAAATACCTCAGTGAAGAAAGCTTGTGTCCAAGTTGACCAAAATCCACTAAAGTGACTTCCTGGGCTGGTGTCTGTTTTCTAGCTGAGCAGGGCTTGCAGTAAACAGAACCACTGGTGTGTCATAAGCCAGCCTGCAGTCTCTTTTTTGCCTCCTTAATTAAAAAAAGTCTCTTGTGTTTGTGCCTGCAGCTTGTACATAGCTTTGGTTGAATGTGCAGCATCAGCTTTGCTGACTGACCTATTATTAGCATAGTTCAAAAATTGGCTCCTAGCACATCAGCCTTCCTGATCTTTGGAAGGATAGCTGGTCTCCCGGCGTGCCTGTTGGATTGACTTCTCCGTAATGCTTCACATCCTGGTTGTTTCCTCTCCCTATTATGCTTTGAGAGGGTTTTTTTTTTGTGGTTGTTTTTTTTTTTAGCTGTGTAAGAGGGAGTGCTTCAAAAATAATGCTCTTTAAGATATATTCTGTCTCTATACACGTGATCTTCCTGTGTGAACATATGCACTCCACTACTAATCAGTGCTATGAGATAAATGGGTTAGAAATTTGGGGCTTTTTTTTATCTGAGGAATTTGAAAGATGCTCTAGAAATACAAGTGAGTGGCAATAAATATCAGTTTGGCACTAATCCTTGTCTTATTTACCTTAAGGCTTTTTACCCCTAAAAAAGTGGACTTGACTCTGCTTGCCTCTCCTGCCTGCTCCTACAATTTTGGCATTTTACACTCTCTGCACGCTTGCAGCTGGCATCACACAGAGCAGAACTGCCCCTGGCCTGGGTGTTCAGTGGTAACAATGTGCTCCATTGTTCACTGCCTTCCTTTTTGGTTTGGGGTTAGTGTGTAAGGACAGAAGGCACTCTGTAGCTTCCTTTCCTAGGGAATCATCTCAGTCCTGTCTTTTTTTTTACTGACAACTTGTATTAACCCAGCATTGGGAAAACACATTAACAGCCTTAAATGCTACAAATTATAAAAGTTTTAGGTTCACTGCGTGTCTGTTATTTTTGAATAATTCTAACTGTACAGATGCTGTTGCATTGCCAGTCTCCTGCAAATATTCCACTGGATTAGAAGGGATGTAAAATCCATGGGCAGACTCCTGGTCTTTTGTGCTGCTGTATCTCCTCCCCAGGCAGCAGCTGTGCTACTGAAACTCTGAGCAAGCTATGGAGGGTGTCAAATCCCCAAAAGAGGGGAGACTGCCTTCCCCTGGTTTGTGTAGGTGTGCCGTGTGTGTGCTGCCAGCAGCAAACCTCCTGTCTTGCCTTTCCACAGTGAGGGCTCTACACCAGGCAGGAAGTGAGAATTTATCTTCATTACTGCTTCCAGTTAATCTTTCCACGTAGGCACGTTTAGCAGTGTAACGTGACTTGCTGACATCCATCCTTTCCTTGTGAGCAGAAACCCCAATAACAGGGGCACGTTCTCATCCCTGAGACCCAGTTTGTGATGTTGTAGCTCTCTGGTGCTGAGCTGTTCCTCACGCACTCAGCGTGGGCAAGGAGCAGGGGCTGCTGTGTAGAGGATGCAATTTGTCTTCATTCGTATCCCAGGAACATTTGCAGTGTCTGGATTTTTATTGTGGAGGCTGGCACATGCCTTTATCCAAGGTGTGCTCTGCATCATGTGAGGGGAACAGGGTGTTCTGTTGTCCCAGAGAACTGTTGGTGGCTGGAGAATGCCTGTAAATCCTGACTCTGGGGCACGTCAGACACTCATGCTGCCCAATTAACCCAGTGCAACTGGGGGTGTATATATAGCACTGCTATTTCAGGGCTGCACCTACACATCAAAAGTGAAATTCTACCCCAATGCCACATCCCAAAGAGCTCTTGTGCTGTCTGAGGCTGGGGATTAGCAGAACCTCCCCCTGATCTCAAGGCTGGTCACAGTGTGCCTGCAGAGCTTTACTGAGCCTTTTGCCTCTGCCTGTGCAGACACCGTTGGGGTGTGACATCCCTGGCTGAGGGATGATATCTGGGTGACAGAGCCTGCCCCAAAGCTGGAGACCTCCGTGGATTGGGAGCTGTTTCAGGTTCTGTTTATTGACAGCCAACTCACCACTGACTGAGGTGAACAAACAGTGAGTTTTAATGTGGTTACTGCACAACATTTCTCACTTAAGAGGCCTGTGGATAATTTGGACAGGTGCTTTACTACCCAGGGAGTGGGTTATCTCTGACTGATAAACAGCAGTAAGTGCTGTAATGAGCGTCATAATAAAAATATTGATTAGCAGGGTACAGCTGCTTAGTACTGAGTGATACTTGTTGAAACCTTGTTAAAACAATAATGAAATTCTAAAGGAAGCTCTTTTTCTTTAATTCTAGCTGCTCTGTGTTTGCTCAGGACAGTTAGACATTGGGGCTTATTTAATAAAAGGTATTATGAAGTGGAACACTAATGCTTGGAAGTTAGGAGTGTGGCCAGAAAAATGCAGGGAGTGCCATTAGAGAAATTTAGGTAGTCTATCTTGGTGCTTTCAACTTTGCGACAAATAAAAAATATTCTGTATTTAAGGCAACTTTTAGAACAATACAGTGATGGCTTTATTCTTTAACTTCCCTAAAAATGGAGATAAGTAAAATAAAGGTGGGTTTTCTGCTTTGAATCTAGATTTGCTTAGTAACTAGTAAAATAAGCATAGGGCCATGTTGTTCATGCAGAAAATCCTTCTAAATGAAGGTAACACCACAGTAGAGAACCAGGCAGAATCATTAAAAATCATAAATGCTTTCCTTGACACAGGGTTATGATGATTGTGAAATTTGAAGATAGGGAAACTTTGCCTTTCAGTTCCCTGCTCAGGGCTTTTCCCATGAAGCTGAGTTTTTTTTAAGTGCAGATCCTCAATTACTCTTTACTTTAAAAAAAGCATTTCCTTAAAAGCAATGTGATTTGTTATAATGCTCCAGCGGTCTGTAATTCACTGAGGTGTTTGATCAGTAACTGGTGCCTGACAGCAAAGGAAAATGCTTTAGCAGCTGTTTTAAGTGCTGTGTGTCTGTCAGTGCCCTGTGAAAATGGTGTTCAGAGGAGCTCAGCAGGCAGAGTGCTTTCTGTAGGGGCACAGTCCATCACCACACTGCAGCGTTTGGCTCTGGGTTGGCTGGAAAATCCATGTTGCAGAGTAAATGGGATTGTTCATGTAAAATGTTATCAATAAGTGTCATAGTTTAAAATGATAACTCTGTGGCTTTGCATCATTCCCTGTTGTGGACACCTGAAGACATGAACCTATAGACATTTTTGCCAGTGAAAATTGTTGGGAAGAGCTTGTCAGAGATGCTGCGGCAGGACTCTGTGAGCATAATGATGTCATACATGTTGGATGGGTGAGGTGAAAAGCTCCTCTCGTTAGACTTGCATGCAGTATATTTTAAAATATGGAAAAATCAGTTTGAAGAGTGGCACTTTCTCCTGCCAGAAGTAGATTTTTTCAGTGTGCTGCCTGCAAATTTATCTTGTCACTGACAGCTCATACCAGTATCTTTTGCATATCTGTGTGTTGCATACCCAGATTTAGATCCCTCTTTCACATATATTGGGCTTTCAGTCAACGTTTCTACCAAAATCAAGGACCCAGGAAGGGGGTATAGGTAAGGTAAAGAAAGCTGGAGGTCGACTCAGCTGTTCTGACTGGCAGACTGAAATATTTGCACTTTCCTCTGTGGTGTGCCTACATTTCACCAAATTGTTTAGACTTTGCAGCCTTTGTGTAAAGAGGAAATTATCTGCCCTTTTGTAGCCACTGTGGAAGTATCTAAAGGCTTATCTTAGTCCTGTTGCAAAGCTGATTGTTGAAATAAGATCTCTTAATTCCTTAAAAATGCTTTTTCTCTTGGCTGGGAACTGACATAAGCATTTCGTAATGCTGAATGAAGCTCTTTTTTTTTTCTTTGCCTCCACTTTTCCCTGGCATTTCATTCAATATTTGCAGGGGTTCAGGCTAAAATTGGGGGTCCTTCTTTCTCTCTTTGCCCCTCCTACCTCAAATTCTGCTTCATACAGAACTGACAGGATCAGCATACACAGCTCTGTCTGTGATATCTGAGTTTCCTGGGCATGCCCTGTGTCCTCGTGCAGGAATTTTGCCAGTGCCAAAGGATGGCTTTTGGCATTTCTTTCATTTCTGGAGTTGCTGTACAGTGCACATGGACTGTGCCACTCTGATACATTTGTGTTATATTAAAACAGCTCTTCACAAATTACCTTCAGAGCAGGTTTAAGATGTGACAGAGACTTGGGTATGGTTGGACTGGCAATTACAAATGTAACCGTGTATGGCATGTCACTTTGTGTCACCTTCTGTAGAGTGCTCAGACACATGGATAATATTGTGACTAAAAATGTGTGCCTGAAAATAACAATGTAAGGCTACTACCAGTGAAGAATGTAGGAATTTAGTCCCAGCCATCACTCCAAATCCTTTGGATTTATGCTGGTACTTTGTCATGGCTGCTCAGCAACTTCCCTGGATTACTGCCAGGAAGATGGCTAATGGAACAATCTTTTTATGATCTGTTTAGCTAAATGGCTATAATAATGTGGGATATTAGAGTAACAGATGCTGTTGACCATCCTGCAGTAGATCAAAGTTTGCGTATACAGGAACTATGCAGCTTCCTCTCAGAGTCATGCATATAATTTGGAGCTTCTCATTTGTTGCCATGGTATTATATTATCAGAACAATGAGAAACAGAAGTGGTGATTTTAATGAACCAAGTCAAAAGTGCCAGTCTGCAACAGTCTCAGCTCAGAGCTTAAGGAACGGTTCTTGGGTGCCAGTAGTAACACAAAAGGGTGCTCTGTAGGTGGCTGTCAGACGCTGGTGGCATCTGAGGATTTCTGGGGCTTGAAATACAAATCCAGACTTGCTAAAACTGTCCTGTGTCATAAGACTGGAGACATGTTTGGCTCATATTGCTGTTGCAATTTTATGTGACCTCAGACTGTGGCCCCTGAAGGACAGATGGCCAACACCTGGAGCTGGCATTTGCATCCTGGGATTCATGGGCTTGAGTCATTCAGCTTTACCTGGCCCATGCAGAGCGTGGTGGTGGCTGGCAGGTGACTCGCATCCTGATTCTGCAGTGGGCTTGGAGGTGAAGAGAAAAGGGAGAGATGGAAGTGAAGCATCCGGCTGGTGACTCTGACTTGACTTGCTTCTGGGAATCTTTTCATGGAGACAGAACAGGGTACTTCAGTTTTCTTGTTGGTTAAAGTAAGTGTGACTGACCAGCGTGAGATCACTCAGGGTCTGGAGAGACTTAAGCCCCAGTCTCCCTCTGCCTGACTCAAAAGAGGGATTTGAAGCACATTCCATATCTGAGATTGGTGAAACCGAGCTGTTTCAGACATGTACTAATTTTGTACATTTGAATTTAATCTACATGACAATGACACCAACATGAGGATAATCTCTGAATCACGAGGGCATTGTAAGTTGACAGTAAATTCCCTAGAGACTAAAAAATGCCAATTATATGGGCATGACTCGAAGAATAAGATCTATGGGAATAAATCACACATAATCTTAATGGACGGTTTCAGAAATTGTAAAATCTACTCCATTAGTGTAATATCCTACTGGCATTAAATAAGTTGTGTAATTGGCTTGGCTTTATGTTTGGCATATAGACTGGATGGTCTAAACATTCGTATATTGATATGATTAATTATGGTGCAAATGATTTACAGAACTAGCTTGAGAACATGGAACAAGCTGTTATGACCTAATAAAATTATATGCCCAAAAAAAAAGAAAATGGCATCATTTCAAGTCAAAGACTCAAACTGAAAAGGCAGCTTTTGTCCACCATTGAAGGTCTGGTGGGTGTAGGACACAAATTTCATTTCATTTGAGAAAGGAATTGCTGCATGAAAGCCTGGCTGGCTTTCATCTGTGTTTGTTACCTGCAGAGGTGGAGAGCTCTCCTTTGGCTGGCTGGGCAATGAATGAGCTGTTCATAAACACCCTTCTCATGTGTGGAGTTCAAGGGAGTTTACCAGGCTTGTGTTGCTACGTGAGTAGCAAGGACAAGGGACCAGGCTTTTGTAGCTCTGTAACATCTGGAAAATGTCAAAATCCAGATATACTCCCTTGATTTCGTAGCTGGGGTTTTTTGAAAGTATTTTTTTATACTTGATTCTGTAGGTGTGTATAAAATTAAATAGGCTAACTTGTGGAATCAGACTGATTACTCTGAGCTAAGGAAGCTGCCTCGCACCGAATGGAATGCTTTTGGAAGTCTTGAATGTCATGTTTGACTTCAGTTATAGTCATGGGGAGTAGGAATAGACATTAGTATCTGCTTACTGTCATGTAAGGAGAATGAACAGTTCTGGTTTCAATCCAAACTTACTTGGATTTTGTTAAAGACAAATAGGATCTTATTTTTATCTTCATCTGTACTTTACCCTGCACTGATCCGTTGAGGTGACAATGCAGTACTCTAACCTGAATTTGCCTGAAGATACAAGCCATGCTGTGATGTGGATTAATGAATTTATGTTCTGTTGACTTTGGTGATCAGTCGTATCTCCTGTGTCTAAATGTGCCTGGTTTTTTTCCCCTGAGGTTGTCTAAAAGGAGATTCTGGAGTTTTAAATGTGCCACAAACATAGAGCTGTGTGTATGTGCTTTACTCTTTTTTTGTTGTTTTTATTTTCCCCCCATCCGGAGCTCCCAAGAAGTTAATATACCTTGAAATGTGTGATCTCCCAGGAGAGGCCTGAGAGTGTCTTCGACTGATACTGTGATGGGAATGGCAGTGTTTGCTCTAGAGGCTCAATTCCAGTCAGACAGCTGCTGATGAACAAACCACTGCACAAATCAACAACATGAGAAAAAATGCAATATATTACAAGGTCCCGTGTGATCTGGAAATCTTTGTTTTAACTGTGTGTTCTGTCAAACTGATGTATGCTGATACCAGAGTGAATGATGTGCATTGTTTGTTGTGTGCAGAATCTAGAAAAGCCTTTTTCCATTACATAATGGATTTTGGACCCCTCTTCTTGCATGTTTTCTGCGTCCTCATTTTTTTTTCCATCTTACAGTGCACGTGACTTGGTAATGGTGCATCAGAGATGCTTCAGTAAGTCAGAAACATGTTGGAGTTGTGGAGTGACACCCGGTGCAGTGTTGGACTGCTGGTCTTGAAGTGCTGGTGTGCACTGTGGAGAGTGGGAGTTGGGGATGGAGGAGCACTGCTGCTTACCTGGCAGCCTCAGAGCTGTAAGCAGACTTCTGCTTTCCAGTCACTTCAAAATGTTACACTGATGATAAACAGCTTTTGAAATGGAAACCTTAGATCAGGAGGCAAATAACTAATGAATATTGCATTAAAGTGCAAAAAGTCCTCTTTGCAAACCATGGGCAGATAGCTTAGAGCATTTCATTTGAACTCCAGAATCTTTTTCACTTAGACCATTTTCTAAGCAGTCGAGCTAAACGGTGTGGGTTTTAAACTTCAGAGTAAGATGAAGATGTATGGGTGTACAGTTACACAGCTGGGCTTTGGAAAGGTCCTTCACTGAAGGAGGAAAACATGTTTGTTCTTCAGTTTTATTTATTTATTTTTAGCAAGAAGCATAACTTTGTCTGAAAATTCAAAATCATGCAGTATTTTTTTAAGTGAGTTCATGTTGTGCATGCCATCAAGATAGAAAGCAAGCCAGTTATAAAGCTTGGTCTCTGAAGCTAAATTGATTTTTCAGGGATGAGCTTTTGTGTTGTCTTAGCTTTGTGCCCAGGGATTTTTTTTCTAGCAAGAAACCTTCTTACTTTCTTAAGAGAAGATAATTTAAGTGATGATTCATGAGTATCCACATCACCAACACACACTGGGATAGACATTTGTGTCCTCAGGCCTTTAAGCATTGTACAGCATTCTGCGTAAGTGAGAAGAGTCACGTTTGGGGGCTTCTGGCTTTTGCTGAATTTGGGATGTTAATTTGGTGTCCTGGCACAGTAGGAGTGTTCCTGTTTCATGGTGATTGTTTTTGTAAGGTTTACATGGGCTATCCCTCCTCTCAGCCCTTGCTGATGTCTTGCATTCCGTGAGGTGTTGGTGGTGAGCTGCTGACCCTTCAGCTCATCCATGTGAGTTCATTCCTGGGGCTTGGGGGAAGCCACCAAGCGCTCCCACCCAGCAGGTTTTGCTTCAGGGTGGCCCTGAGGCCCACACAGCTCCCTACAAACTCCCCTGGGGCATTGGAGCTGGCAGAGGGAGAACAGCCTGGGTGATGCTGGCTCCCAGGAAGGTGACACGAGGGAGCGAGGAGACTGTGTGTTGGTTCTGTGACTGTCTAGGTGTGCTGCTATCACATTGGCAAAGGGTGTCTGATAGGTGTGACTCTGAAGTGCACTTATTTTCACAGGATCATATGGAACAGTTAGGGTTGGAGGGGATTTTGTTGTAGATCAAGTTCTAGGTGAGTTTTTAAGGAGTCTCATACATCAGACAGGTGGTGATTTCTGTAAAGCATCATGGCTGTGCTGTGCTACACAGAGCCAGCCTGGGCTAGCTCTGATCTGACACGGAGCTGAGCTGCAGTTAAGCAAGCTCTCCTGAGCACCCTTATTCCTGATGGTAGGAAAAAGTAAATCCTTTAGTGTACAGCTATATTAAAGCAGGATTCACTGCTCTTCATTGTTTGGGGAGGGAACAAACACTTGGTATTTGGTGCCCTTTTTTAAATCCCACATCTCGAGGCATTCTCTGCAGTGTGCTTACCCTGGGTTGTGAGCAAGGCTGCTTCTTGTTGACTGATACTGTAGCTGTTTAACTCCTGCCTCTGTCATGGAATAGGTTCTTCTCTGGAATCTGTTCTTTTGACAGCAGCATTTCATTCCTTGACAATTTAAAAGTCAATTAAAATAATGAAGATATTGATGCACATTTCCTCATCACCTGTAGCTGCCTAATCCTGGAGTGACAGATAAGTGGTGGCCCAAATAATTTGAACCTTTGTAGAGTAACTCTCAAAGCAGTGGACTAAACTTCTTTCCTTCCTCATAATCCTAGAGCAGATGTAGGAAAGGGAAAGTCAGGTAAGACAATATGGAATGCATTTAAATATTGGTAGGTTATTTCATCCTGATTCTATGTTTGCTAGGCTTTTTTGAGTTTTCTGAAGTTAACTTAGTTATTAGGGAGAAAGGTGAGATGGGCCACCAGGCATCCTCTAACAGAACCCCCAATTTCTCAGCCAGAAGCTAAATGTAAGTTGTTTGCTGGTGGCATCTTCTGGGAGACAGTGCTTATCCTCCTACCAAAGAGGAGAGTGAAGCTTTGTCCTTCTGTCTCCTGGCTGTGCAGAGAGCATTGCAGGCTCCTGGGACTGGGAAATGAGATTTTCCTGAGATCTCAGCACCAAGTAACTCTTCAGTGTCACTGAACATATTGCTGTACCACTCTACAGGAGCAGACAGTGTTGAATAGTCGGCTGTGAGCACAGTTGCTCCAAGCCCTTGAAGGATGGGTATAAATGCACTTTTAGGAAGTGGAAATCAAGTGTGTGCTTGGGCGGTGCTGGTCTGAAACCGTGTGAGACACTGATATCTTCCTAAGGGGCTGTATTGTTTGACAGGGTCTGTTTCCTGGCCCTCTCACACCTCTGTGGATAATCATTAGCTGTGTCTGAATCTTTTCCCGAGGGCATTGGGCTTCCTGTTCCTGCAGGTGAATAGCAATGAGGCATAATTGAGCCGAGGAAAGGCTTGCTGCCAGCTGTGGAGAATCCACACCTGTTGCTACAAGTGTAATCATTAGCCTGGCCTTTTAAAGTAACTGGAAATAATTATCAGGATATTAGGTGCTAAGAAAACTTCCAGGCCTCTTTTGGAGTGGTTGTGTGTAACCCTTGAGAGGCGTTGAAAAGTTGTGTACTCAAGAACGCCAAACTTTTCTCTGCAAGTGTGAAAGCCAAACAAGGAATCTTGTAATCCAGAGGCTGACTTCATCTGGTTCTTTGTTGTTGTTGCCACTACAACTTTCTCTACAGTTCAGGATATTTCTTTA
This sequence comes from Lycocorax pyrrhopterus obiensis, assembly GCA_014706295.1. Classification (NCBI taxonomy): domain Eukaryota; kingdom Metazoa; phylum Chordata; class Aves; order Passeriformes; family Paradisaeidae; genus Lycocorax; species Lycocorax pyrrhopterus. Next base: position 8,385,512 of record JACSVZ010000004.1, read on the forward strand.
TGTGATTCTTTGCCCTCTCACAGAAGGTGGAGTTGGGGAGCCTACAAAACGCACAAGCTGTTGTTGCATGACCCTTGTTTGCAGTGAGCAAAGTGAAGTGTTTGGATGGGTGGTACTGCAGCCTCTTCAACATCCACGTGGAGTTGCATTTGGCAGGAAAAACGTGCTGAAGCGATGCCTCTCTAGCAGAGATGCTGACGTTTTGTCCAATGAACAAATGCTGTATTTTAAGCAAAACCAGCAACAACTCAAAATTTTGAAATAGAAGTGCAGCTATAGTGGAAGATGCAGTGATTGTAGCTTTTCTGATGTCATTGGGAAAATAAAAAGAAATGTGGGAAATGTGAATGAATTTTCATTCGGTTGCTGTTGTTTGGCATGTATGATTACTTTTTTGAAAACAGGGAGAACAGGTTAAAATTTTGGGTTTAGGTTTAAATTTTGTTCATGGTTTCTCCTCTGCTAGTATGAGGGGAAAATGACTTAACTGTGTGATTACAGAAGCGGTTGTGCTTGCTGTGTGAGCTGGTACAATTCCTAAAGCTCAAGATGCATCCACTGAAGGAAAACTTTGGAATTAATGAATGTATTTGCCTATTTTTTTAGGAAGAATGACCTGTTAATTTGCAGGGGTAGGGATACTAAAATTGAAGCTGCTTCGTGGTGAAAGGGAAAACTGTGTTTGAACTGTGGAGAATTGGGAGAGGAGATTTGTGAGTGTGCCACATCTTGCTGGATTCCACCTTTTCGTGTCAGTTTGGGACAGGATCAATTCTGATAACTAAACCCCAATTCTGGGCAGTGCCCTGACATGTAGGTCACAGATCTCACTGTGAGGTTGGTGGCTCGTGTTAACTTTTGTGTATTTGGGGGCAGTAATTTCTCTTGAAAGCAGAGTTGCTCCACTGCTTCAATCCATGTATTCAGTGAAGAAAAGTAAAAGTATTAGGTACAAAAGTTACTTTCTCCTTTTTGATTGACTGGAGTAATTAATGAAAATAATTTTCTAACATTAAAGCTGACAGAAATGTAATCTGATGCCTTGTCAAGTTCACTGGCATTACTTTGCAAGAGACTGATTGACAGCTCTGGGGGAAAAAAGCTGTAATTGTATTCATATGGAACCTACAGCATTTGTCTTTAACTCATCAAGCAAAAGTTACTGAAAATGTCCCTAGACCTTTCTACAACCCTTAAGGCTGAAAGGTTTTTGTATTTTTAAGGCAAAATGTCAATATAAAAGAATTTATCTTGTACATGCGAAAGTGAGAAAGTTCATGGGTGAAGCTGAATGAAATTTAAATTCTTCAAGGTGCTCACAGAATACAGCTGTTGTGGCAGATCTCATTGTGATAGATGGATCTCTATCCAGCTTTGATAGATGGGTCTCTAAGAGGTAGAGCAGCAGAATTCAGATCCTCTGATTTTTGAGGTGAGTATTGTTCTGATATTGGCAGGTGCTTCAAAAGGTAGGAAATGCTTCTAAAAGCTCCCCTTTAATTTCAGTGTGAGGCAATGGAGTTATTCCATTACTGTGTGCTGGTTGCTGGCTGAGATTTGGGAAATGCTGGATTTGGGCTGGACTCCTTCCCTACTTTGTGACAACCCAGACCTGAGCTGAAGCAATGAAAAGTTGTTTAGTGGTACAGCATTGAGGAGTTTAACATAGACACTTCAGAGTATTTTTAATAGAAATAAGTGTTTTATAAGATCTACTTTGTGTTCTCAATACCAGTGCTTTGAAATGGTGTCATTTGCTGTAAAATTGTGATTTTTAATGAAGTTCTGGAAAATTCATTGCTAACCTTTACTCAGCAGAAGTAAGATGGAGCCTGTCCCTAATACAGGTTCTGTCCTTCAGATGAAATATTAAACCAGTGTCCCTCTTGCTGTAAAGAAAAAGTTCCTTTGGAAGGGGGGAGTGATAAAGTTGGTGGATGGGCCAAGAATCCCCCTCTGTCAGGTTATAGCAGTCCAGGCTGCCTGACAAATAATACAGTGCTGTTCTGCTGCTCTCCTGCAGTCCCAGCCCTAAACTAATTGGGAGAATGGGATCCTGACCTGTCACTCGGCATGCTGCAATCCCAATAATCTGTTTTTTTAGCAGTCTCTAGTGTGTGTTTAATACTTGAAGCCTTAAGTCAAATGTAAAAAGCTCCTTTAACAGTTATCAGGTAACCACTTTTTTGTTGGCTGTTAAGCTGCTTCTCACTAGACATGTAGAAACCAAGGTAAGTTTAGAATGAGGTTTGTATTTTTAACGCCTACCTGGAAGAAATTCAGTAATTAGAAGATGTAGTGTATGTTGTGGGGGAGCAACTTTAGAACTTAGCATTACTTCACTGATATTCTTTGAAGAATAAAAGTGCTTTTGCAGTTCATGCAAGACTTTTCCATTTGATTCGATAACTATTTCTGATTGCAAAGTATGCTCTCTTCTTTTGCATAGAGAATAATAGTAAATAAATTTCTGTTGCCTTCTGTTATGTATCATCTCTAAAAGTTTCAGCCATTTGAGCCCTCAGCTTGTTGTATTGCGTGTATTTGCTTGTATTGAACGTGTTCCAGCTCTTCATTTCCCAGGGCATGTGAAATTGGTGAAATTCCATGGGAAAGGATTGTTTTGGGCATGTAAACATAGTGTCAAGACTTTTTAAAGCTCGGGAAGTGCAGGCACTTAGAAGTTGTGGGAGTCAAACGCATCCATGTATTCTCGTACGCATTTCTCAAGGCAATGTGTTGTGGTGGGACATCAGAAGATGGTGGGTTTTTTTTTTTTTGAAATCAGGTTTCCCCCCAAGAGTTTTATCCATGTGAAGGAAGTCGGGAGAAAACAAGTCTGCTGTTATTTCCTGGCTTATATGTATTTACCTCCTAGAAAAGTTATGCAATAAATAAAGAGAGGCTTGGCCTGGCTTAGGTTGATGGAAAGTTCCAAAGGAAATGTCTGTGCATGGTTAGTGCTTTTGTTGAAGCTCTTGTTGCACTTCCTAAAAAGAAAAGTAGACCTGTAAACAAACAAGACAAGCTTAAGTCAGGCTAAACATAGAGATTTATTTCCAAGTAATCAGATATTTATTATGAAATGTGTAATTTGCAAGTCCTTCTTGCAAGACAAACAATAACTGCTATGGAAAACAGCAGATTTAAGTGTATTCACCGGTATCCCAAACATTCAGTTTTCCAACTTGCATCCTGTCCTTCAGCCAGTAACCAAACCTTAACGTGCTAATTGGAAAATGTTTTGTCTTCTCCCTGTTCAGCTGTTCCTCAGTTTGGCCGAGCCAGCCCACGTTTTTCCTGTGAGTCTTTTGCATGTGGCTGTCCAGCCAAGCTCTGTCTCCAGCCAGCCCCTTCAGGCATCAGCAGGTGTCCCGTGGGTGGTTGTTGAGATTTCCACTGAAATTCTCAGTCCCAAATACTGAGGGATCAGAAGGGAAGGATCCTTGTCCCCGAAGGCTGGAGAAGGCTGGATCTGTGACCGGCAAGCAGAACAATTTAGCTCGTTGAGTTGAGGGGCTGCCGAATCGCTGAAGGAACAGGGGTGGTACTTGATGGTGTAGGGCTTGTTTGGGTGTGGAGGTGGTGGGCACAGGGGCTGTTGGATTGTTTGCTTTGATTTCCTCGTGGGGGAAGGGATTTGCAGGAAGGCAGTTTGTCTCACAAAAAATTGCTTTTGCTGACAACCCTGTAAGAAATTACCATAAAAGTCAGTGTGCTGTGAAGTCCTCCTCCATCCCACCATCCTGCTGCCACTTTCTTATTTATAGAGCCTTTCCCAAGAACCTTTTTGTAGTCCCACTCCTGTGTGTGTAAAAGCGCTGGAGAAGCAGCACACGCTGCTTTTTGCTTCTGTACCATCCTCAGTGAGAAAAGGAGCTTTTTTTCATGTGGCTTTGATAAGCTTTGGGAAAGTTTTGTCCTTGCTGGTGTCCTTTAAAATATTTTTTTTTCTGAGGGAGTGAACTTTGAAGTAATTAATTGGACCTTGAAAATCAAGCGATTATCTTCCAGATAGCATGTCTGAGATGTATGTCTGTGTTCAGAGAGCAAAGCCTCAGATGCTTAACATTTTCAAATGCCATTGTAAGTAAACAATCCTTGGAAGTGTTTGCTGGAGATGTCACTGCCAAATTAAGGTAAAAATTGTGGAATCATGGAACAGGAGCTCCTGGAGTACCACGAATAGGGAATTTCTTCGGGAATGTTTTCAGAGGGTTCAATAGGCTATATAGGGATTTTCTGGGGGTGGGGGGAAGGGTGGGTTTAACAGGTAGAATAGCATAAAAAAAGTTAAAAAATAAAAAGCAGAATGCATAAATACAGATGAATGGAGCATGGGGTGATCACTGGAAAAGCCCAACACTGCTGGTGTAACTTTCTCAAGTGAAAAGGGTGAGGAAATGTAGTGGCAGGTGACAGAGTCCTGACATTTGCAAAAAACTTCTGTCTTTTTGACCAGCAGAACGTGCTGTGTGTCTCTCGCATGGTTTGAGGACGTTTCAGATCTGTGTAAATAATTTCAGCAGGTATTTTTAGAACAGCCACAAGGACTGATGGCAGAGCTTTTACCTGAAGATTTCCAGGTAACTCTCCAAGTCAAAATGGTAGAAATAATTGTTTAAGACAAAATTGCTGCTATTCTGTTGACAGCTTACTCGTGAGTATTTTTGGTCATCTGATAGCTCAGGTTAGAAACACCAAGGCTTGCAAAGCTATTACTCCTTTGAGTTGTGTCATTTGTGTCCGTAATCCTCAACAGTGCCAGAATCAAGTTTATAATATGCATCCTCAAGTACTTTGAGCAGTGTTTGAGCTCTTATTTACTGGAAGATAAGTGCTCCTCGAGTGTCTCCAAACTTGGACTGGATGTGGAGTACCAGATTTAACGCGGCCTTGTACCGACACTAATAATGTTGTTGAACTATTGGGCATCAGCGGAGCTCAAATCCTTGCTCGTTCCTTTCCTGCTCTCCCTACAGCACAGTAAATGTCAGGAATTATCCCCACATTATTTTAAATGCCAGTGCTAAGGCCAACTGTCTTTAAATGCCAGTTCTACTTAAACTTACAGATATTGTCATTATGTTTAGGCTAGAAGGGATTTTAATGAAACAATGACCTGTGGCTCCATGAAAGTTTAAATGAGTGATTTCCTTTGCCAGTAACAGAATCTCATTTACCCTCATGTGTGATTCCAAAGAAATATTAATGCTTGCAATACAAGTTTTAATACAAGTTTTGTACCTTTATTGAGGTGTCTATTATATAGATGAGAAAATAATGATTTAGAATGGTGAAGTCAAATCTTCAAGGTATTTTAGAAGTTTCTTTCAAAATTGCCATTCTAACTTGTAAAAACAAAACTATTGTTGAGGAAAAAATAAGCTAAAATAATCCTGAGCAGACTTATGTGGGAAGCAAGCCACCGGCTATGTTTAGTCATCTGTCTGGTGTCTTTGGTCTATCCAAAAGGGTGTTGCTGGAATATTTCCAAATTCTGGAAGCGTTGTGATCTTTTTCTACATTAAAAATGCACAGATCACTTATCTGTGTGCTGCTTCTCCTCAGCCTGCATTGGATGGCTGAAGAGGGCATGACCTCTTCTACTGGATTGGGTGATTTCATGGGATGTGTGTGTTCAAATTTAGGAGACAGTGCTTTTAGGGAGGAAAGACAGGCAGGATATTTGTTTTCTTTGGGAATGTGTGCCCTGTGAGATGCTGGTTAGGTCACAAAAGAATCCCCCATTTCTGAGGAGCAGTGGGGATGGAAGGATGTGTTCCTTTGGTCATAAGGACAGTTCTGCAGGCTCTTGTCAGTTGGAGCAGCAGCATCAAAATGCACGTGGAAAATGATGCTGGAATTTGTGCAATGGACTAACAGGCTGCAGTGCTTCTGCTTCACTCAGTAGTCAGATGCTTTTGGCAGAATAAAATAACTCTCCTATCAGTAATGTTCTGGGCTAAAAATGTTATTACTTCTTCAGCAGCAAGCACTCTCAGATTTTTTCTATATACAGTTCAGGTGATAAGGTGGAAGAGGAAGGAAGAATTGGCACGGAATGTGGAGTGTTTGGTGTGCTAGCAGTGTAGATGTGTCCTGCATCTTACCTGACAAATTTGTTTCCTGACTGTCACAGATACTCTCTAGGCCAGTCTACATTTGAGTTTCAGTTTGTATTCTCAGTTTCTAGGAACTATTCATTCCCTCTGGACACAGACCAATCGTGACCTTTTAAATGTAGCTATTTTCAGAAATTAAATTTTCTTACTAGCTTTTCTTTCTGTTTGCTACCTGGCCTACCTGGCACTTGTAGGCCATAATTCAGTTCTTTCCTGTTTTACCAAAAGCAGCTCCAAAGAACATGGCTCACTGTTTTCTGGATGTGGTGTGAAATCCTCTGCTTTCATATGCAACTGTAATATAGGTAACACAAAGTCCTCAATTACATCAGATTGATGAATTCACTTCCATGATACCATAATTTTAGATGAGTCTGATGCCCAAAGGAAGGACTGGACAGGCTTGCAAATTTGGTGTCCAGTCATTGTGTTCAGAGGGATGAGGTAAAAGTGTTCTTAAAACTTGTGAGGTTTTGGGAGGCTGGTCGTGTGTGGGTTTTCTTGGGTTTGTTTTGCTTGTCCCCATAAGTTCTCAGAGCAGCCACATAGCTTATAATCGGCGCTGGGTGTCATCAGTTCATTGCCCCAGAAGTGCCTTAAAGGACATTTTGGATAGGGACTGATGACAGCCCAGTGGTGTAGCAAGAACTAGGTTTAAGCCAGACCTAATGTAGTTTTAAGCACAGGAGGTCATTTGAAGCCAGTGCTACGGTATTTGTGTCCAGTGCTTCCTGGGATTGGTGAAAAATGACGAGTTCCTAGTATTTCCTGTCATGAAGTGCTTCTTCTTGTGCCTTCCCCTCAGTGCTCCTGTGCCTTACCCTGCAGGGAGCTGCTGGACCTGTGCAGGGTTGAGGGTCTTGCTGCCAGACTGACACTGCCCCACTGTCACCTCCAGTGAGGCTTTGCTCTTCTGAAGCTGACTTCCACACTGAGTTCAGGAAAGGGAACACCCCTGACTTCCTTTACTGCACGTAGAATTCATGCTACGCATCCAGGATCCAGTCCAGTTTGCTTCAATGGCATGTGCTTATCAAATTGTTAATTGTCTGGTAACTTCCAAAACGCTTGCTTCAGAGGGAAGGAGGCTGCTAAGGTACACAAATAGGGGATTACTTCCACCAGTGTCCTTCCTGGTGGTGTGTTGGTATTCATTCTGTGTTTGCATCACTCTGAGAAGTGACAGTCTTCTGAGCCACACACAGCTCTGTCCCTGAGCTAAAATAAAATGTTATTTCCAGAATGTCTGCTGTACTCACAAGGCTTGACATCACTGGAAAAAGAAGTTTGCATCCATAGACTTTAATATTGGCTTTCACATCAGTTACATGGCGTATCATGTGAATGGTTTTATGCACTGAAATTTGTCCTGCTCCTTGGTGCTGACTGCTTAAAAGATCATTTCATGACCTAATCTAAATCACTTATCCCTGTTGTCCCTCCCCAGCAGATGCGCATTCTCTTGCTGAAATGGCATAAAGGTCTGAGGGGGACCTTTTGAAAAGGCTGGAAGAAGGGTTTGTGCTGGTAGTCTGTACTACAACTGTTCTACCTTTCTATCTGCTTCGCAGTGATTAAATTGACAGGCAACAGTCAGTCAGCTGACTCAGCCAACTAATGAACATGGTACAGGTAGCAAAAGCTGAACTTTGTTCAAAAATTTCAATTTCATGTAACATCAGCATGAAATTTGCTGTTGCTGTCTCTAAGATTGAGTGCGCCGTGGATTTCAGACGGTACTGGCAGTAAGTGATCATCAGAGATTAATTTAAGAAATATTTTTGAAATGTGACTGAATAAGCTCCTGCCAAAGGCATTTTTGTTATTTTGTGGCACTTCTGATCTCTGCTTAATTAGAAATACTGAACTGTTCTGGTGTATCTACGAGTAGACTCATCATGCAAGTCTCTTTTCCTGACATCGATGTTCCACTTAGTGCTGTTATCTCTGTAATATGAGGAAAATTGGTGTGAGAACGGAACTGGGTTTCAGTGTTTTTCCAATTTCTACTCTCTGATATATGCAGGTCCCTCAGGTATGTAATAAGTCATATTGCTTATAGCACAAGAAATAAGTAGTGTATTAACCATTAATCTAGAACTGCAGTTAAGACATTAATTGCCAATTATGAGGATTATTGGATACTTCTTTTAAGCACATTAAATATTGTCCTGTTTTGGCAGGAAAGACATCTTTTCTTTGTATTGTGCACAGCCACTGTAGCTGCAAGGACAGTGTAAAATCACGTTTTTGAAATGTGCTTTATGTTCTTTAATTCCTGTAGCTCACACAGGCAAGGCTTTCTTTTATACTCGCAGTGGAAAGTATCTGTCATGCTAACCTGTCAATGACACGATTATTAAAATGCCCTGTTCGATTAAAGACATTCTGATTTCAGATCAATGTTTGTAAAAATAAGTCTTACGTGTGGAGTTGCTTCCAGATCAAGAAATATGAGCCCAGAGTTGGTTTGTGAGAAGCTGACTTGAGTGATTGTTTATTTCTGTGAAAATTGCTTTTTATATCCCATAGACACAATTAAAGCTGCATTTATTGGAATGAACAGCCTCGCTGCCATACAGGTGGAAGACAGATTATAAAGACATATGTGATACTGTAGTGAAGCCCCGGAGAATGAACAATCTAATCAGGATGAAATCAAATTGTCTGGGTGCTGTAATGAGAAGACTCAGGTTTGCTTTTATCCCTCCAGCTAGCTGGGAACGCTCTGGGTTGCATTTTGCAAGGGGAGATTGTGCTATGATTTGGAGATCATTATAACAGCTACAAAGAGAATGCAAGCTATCTCCAATTTATTTTGGCCCACTTAGTCCAGCATTTGATGTATCTGATACATTGTTTACACTGTGAAGTTTAAATATTTAATCTGCTACATTTAAATGAAAATAAACAGCCTAAAAGGAGGGAAAAGGCGTGATAAGTAAATACTTGGGGGAAAATATTCCTCTGTTCTTTCAGCACTTTAATAAGGAAGGAAAAAAAATGCCTGTAACGCATTCTTGTGATGTTTCCTTTATACTTGTTAGCTCCTCTGAACAAGTTAACACAGTGCCTAATTCTAGAATTTACAGCCCATGGATTAGGGGAATACAGGATTTTCCATGCTCTCAAATGGATTTAGCCTACAGCTGTGACAGTCCTGTAGCACACACGTGTGGGCCTTTTGAAATGTAGGTGCCAGCTGGATCTGCTCCGCTCCGGGAGCCTCTGCAGGTCAGGGCCTCGCTCTGCCTTTGCTTTGGCAGGAGGGCAGAGATCTTCTTAATTCCATGGCTTCAACATGGAATTCCTGCCTCTCAACATCCTCTGGGTGATCCCAGTGGCTGGCCAAGCTCTGGGACCTCCTCTCAGCCTGTTCAGCTTCTGTCCCCAGGCAAGGGAGATCACACGGGGCCAGCCCCGCTGGCTGTGCGGCTTCTGTTGTGAGCCAGGACAGAGGATTTTTAATTGCTGGCTGTTAACTCTGGAGGAACTAACATTTAATGGCTTGCACTGTAGGAATATAAAGAGAACTCGTGGAGAACCTGGGTACTCGTACTCTTCACAGTGTACTCTTCAACATGAGAGTTGTAACTTTCAAACAAGTTTCTTTCTTTCAAGACACTAAATTATAAAAAAACCCATCCCATCTAGTGTTAATGCAACCTATTAGCAAAAACTTAAGCATTTATAAACATCATATTGAGAATTCTCATTTAACTTAGTGTTCATGTATTAACCCTTACTTGTTACCGTTTTCCATATAAATTGTGAACACACAAAACCAGACACTTACAAGGCAAAATGAAGTCTGGATCCTGAGGTTGTATGGATGTAGGACTGCAGCTTAACATTTTGAGATAAAATGTTACTATTTTTGGAGTCACTTCACTTTCCCAGAAGCAGAAGTTATTTAGTAAGCTATGAAGCCCTCAGATTTATAAGACTATCCAAATCCAACTCCAGATTTTAAATAGGCTGTTTGTACAGTTAGAAAGGCTTCAGACTCTACTGGGAATACTGGCAGTGGCTTCAGTGCCAGGCGGGCACGGGCTGCGGTTTGCCTGGGTATTTCACGCATGGCCTAAAACCCTTTGGGGTTTTGTTTGCTTGTTCGTGGCCTTTAGAAGCCTGTTGGGTTTATTGCTGCCAGGTTCTGTCTGGTGGGGTCTTTCATACCAGGCTTCTGGAAAACATCCCGCCTTTTTCACAGCAAATTTCATAAATGTGTAAGTAACATCTTTGGTGCTGGGCACCACTCTTGTCTCTAGAATTGCCTGCACACTTTTCTGAGGAAAAAGTGTGATAATCTTCAGAAGCTACATGTCCCTCAAGCTTGGAAATAAATGGCTGATTGCAGTGATGGGTTTTGTTGCCAAAACTCCTAAATACCTGCAGGCCTCTCATGTGGGAAAACACTTGGAGCCAAACCCCCGTAAGTCATTCCAAGTTCTCTCCTCAGTGAACCTGGCTTGTTTTTCAAGACCTCAACATGAGCCATAACAGAGAATGAAGTGTGTTTGTTTTCAAATTATTGGATGGATAATTTCCTCAATGACTGTTAATGAGCTTAGTGTACTCAACATCTGACATTCAGGCTGTGTTGGATGTGTAGGGCCTCCGTTTCGTAGCTGTTCTCCCTGTTCATGTGAGTAATTCCTGACACAGCTGGGGTTTCAATTCAAAGACTTGCAAGTTCAGGTCTCATTTTCAACAATATCCAGCAGTATCACTCGAATTCAAGATTTCTGTTCAAGTTATATAAATCATTCTCCTGAAGTGCTCAGGGAAAAGGCAATGAAGGCAAGTTCACCCTGGTCCTCTGAGCTTGAGGGAAGAGTGAAGGGTGTATTCCTGCCACCTGGGCAGATGAACATGTGGATGAGTTAGAATTCAACTTCATAGCATCACTACTGCTCAGGGATTGTTGCTGTCATAGACATTTTGTGGTGCAGCTCTGGCAAGGTGATGTCTGTTCAGTCTTTGGTGAGTTACTCAGGAGACTTAAACTGTGGCTGGCTTTTGTTGAGCCTGAACTAATCAGCATCTCTGAGAGACACCACATACTTTCCTGGGCTGGGTACAGCACTGACAGAAGCGAGCAGGATGCCCTCTTGGGAATGCTCTGGAGGCTCTGTAGGCATCCCCTCAGCACTGGCCTTTCTAGAGGGAGGAAGGAACACTGGGGAGATGAAACACACCTTGCTGCTCTTTGCCCCTAAAGCTTAGCAGACAAATTCAGTGCAAATTCATGTTACACTCTGGAAGACCTTGAATGAGTCACCTCAGAATTCTTTGGCTAATGGCATTACATAAGGATGGGACTTGGAATGGGACTTTGTCTGATTGTTGCACAATTTCATGCAAATACAGGTTTTTTTTTTTTGATTTCACATTTGTTTCTTTTTATCTGGCACTCTTGTAAAAGATTTATCTACAGTTACTTCAGTTTTCTTTTTTTTGCTTGGTGACTGATTCCAGTGATGCTGCAACACTAGAGCAGAATTGTTTTCTGTGTGACTCTCTTCCCACTTGCACTTTATTGCTTAAATAATAATAATTAAAATGCCTGAGCATTTGTATAGTATTCTCTGAGGAACAGCTGGTAGCTTAACACAAGATCTGGGGAGTTCCCATCTTTTGGAAAGATGTAGGGATCTGACTTTACCTTGCAGGCAATACTTGAATACAGGAAATCCAGGCTGTGAAATGATACGGAGTGAATAAAAGATGAGTGCTAGCACACCTGATGGTGTTTGACAGGCTGTGTTGTTTTTGTGCCTGGAGAGGGGAAGAAAGTAAAGACAACATCAGAAATGGGCTGCAGTAAGTACAGGACAGCGGATTCAGTGAATGATGCCTGTGATATCAATGCACATCTTGAACTTGTTTATTTATAGCTTGCATGTGTCATGTATTTGGAAATAGAAGAGCTGTTTGGTCACAGCCCTGCAGTAGTGCATGCTTGTCAAGGTGCAATAACTTAGTGCTTTTATTTTTAAATATTTTTTTTAGTATTTATTACTTCTAGTAGTTTATAACAGTTTATTAATTTGGCTCTTTGAAGATGAGTGTTTCTCTCAAGACTGACAGTCGTATACTGTTTCTGAATCATCCAGACAAAAAGCTATCATTCTTAATTTTCTGGCCTAAACTTGGGGTGTGTTTTAGCTTTGGCAAAGGGATAAATTCTGGACTGAGTCCAAAGTCTCAAGATTTTACCATATCTGGATGTCCCCTTGCCTGTGTTTGTTCCCCTTTGGCTTTCATCTTCCATCAGCTCACTGGCAGCAGCGCTGAGGGAAAGGCCAATCTGAGTGACAGACGTGGAGTGTTCTCAGTGAGAGCTCCCTGAACGAGCAAGTGTGACTGCTCACATTGGAAGTTTTGATTCCCAGAATTTGCCTCCTTTGTTTGGAGAACAAGAAGGGTGGTTCAGTGGCTGTGTAGCTGATTAGAGGCAACTGGGGCTACCCCAATTCAGAGCTGGAGACAGCTCTCAGTTGCCAAGCGAGTTAAAACAGATTGTTTGCCGGCGCTCTGCTGATTTGATTAATGACCCGAATCAGCTGGCTTGGAGCATATCACTGCCAGCGTTTGTTAAACAATGAAAACAGGAAACTTGTGTGTCTTGAATCTCTGTGCTACCGTGGTGTCACCAGACATAACAAAACGGGGGCTTTGCTGCGTGTGGGGAAGAGGAGGATATTTAGGAACTGATTATGCCCCAGCCACACCCAGGCCACCGACCGCGCTGGGAGGTGGGAACTGGCCGTGGCCTCTGAGGAACCACCTGCTTCCTTGAGATTGCAGGGAGAGATCGCAGCTCTTGTGCTCTGCCCCAGCATATGTTTCCTGCTCTTGGGTCTGGGCCTGTGAAGAGAGCGTGGCTGGAGGAAAAGGAATTTCAGAGGTGCCCTTGGAGTGTCTCGAGCTGTGTATCAAATGTGCAGGGCAGCTGGGCTCCCTTCTGCTGTGCCAACAGGGAGGGAGAAGGGGAGTGGAACACAACAGAGAAGGTGCCCTAGTTGTGGCAGATATTGGAAGCAAGTGGCAAAGAGGAGGAGGAAATCAAGTTTGATGGGGGATATTCCTTATAATTTCAGCTGTGACTGTGTTAGGAAATTTGCACCAGCTCTTATGCAGGCAAACCTCTTGTGAAGCATCCCACTCTTCCCAGGACAGCTAAGGGTGTTTGCCTCCTCCCATGGTTGCTTCACAACAGAGCATATTCAATGTTAGCTAAAAACTTTTACCACTTTGTTGTAAGTGGCTGAGACTGAAGTTGTTGTCGTCCATGGCTGTGGTTTTCACAGAGAGCTTTCACAAGGGTGATGGAGCAGAAATGAGTATGGGAGATGACCCTTCTGGGACCCTGTGGTTCAGCATTGTCCTGGTGCCTTGGGCTGTTTGCTTCCAGATTTATTTGAAGTTGCTGTGAGTAGAAGGCAGAGGATACTGTGGGTGTGAGCGGGTCCTTATCTCCTGTGATATCATTTTCATCTATGTTAAATGTTATCACCAGCTTCTATAAAATACTTTGTATTAAAGCACATGACTAAATGCAACATTACAAGTGTAAGCCTGAGAAAGTTTAAAATTATTTTTGTCAAATAAACAAACATACAGAATTAATAAATTATTCTTATATAAACATCTGAAAGTAAGACAAATAGAAACAAGTCTGCCTGCTGATAAGCCAGGACCAATGAACTCGTGAAAGAACTGGTCAGCCTGTTAGTGTAAGTACATTGAGCACTTTCTTTTCCCAGAGGAGTCTTTTTGTGGAACCAGTTCCCTGACTGAACAGACCAGCATTTGTCTTCTGTGCACAGTAATAGCAAGCATGGTAGCAAAGTTATTTTTCTTGGTACCAGGTTGCAACATAACCAGGTGAAAAAGTTTTATTTCTAGGCTTTTAAGCAAAATATTCCTTCATTTTCAGTTTTAACTAAGCATTCTCATTTAAGCTTTAATAGTCTTGCTGCTTGGAGTTTTTATTTGAATAAGTGGTAGTTTGGATCAGTATTTTGCTTGGATACATGTGGCTTAAATCAATGAATGTTTTCTAGTATTCATGTTGGATTCAAGAGCAGCCAGGCAATAAAGCAGATTGTTGTACAGGATCAGGTGGAGAAGATTTCCCCATTCACCATTCCAAACACACATTCTCACAATTCTCCTGGTAGATGTTTTACAGCTGTGTAAATACTCAATTTATGTGCTGCTGCTTATCTTGCTTGCTTGCTCCGTTTTTAAAACCATAACACTGCTCTTAATTCTGTGTGTAATGTCTTCCTACCAACTCAAACAACTCCTTCCCCTGGGTTCACGTTTCTAATTGCAGCTTTAGATCAACTCTCTTCAATGTAACATTCCTTTCCTTTTGATCTTGATGCCTGCTTCAAACATGTTGTAATTAAATATGCATCTGCCACATCCTAAGCATTCAGTCTGGGGAACTGCTGTAAAGCTGAACTTGCTCTCTGTTCTTAGTTCAGTGAGCCAGGAAGGTCTAAAGAAAAGCTTGTGAGCCACTGATTTTATTCATACTGTTATTTTGAGGTGTTATAACAATTTTGAGCCTGCTGGTTTTAGTTTTGTTGTTTTAAGAGCTATGAACTCGTATCAGACTGCAAGGGGAGTTATCAAAGCACTTAAATCACTTGTGGATCTCTAACAGCTTAGTTCTGGATGTGGCTGTTATGGGAAGAGGTAAAGAAAATGCAGAGTTGTGGGATGTACCTAATTCTGTGCTGCTGTGCCTCATTTCCTCACGATGCATGAGTGCCTGACTGCAAGGTCTTCATCCCAGTAGTGGTGGGTCTGCTCATGTTCTGCTGGGAGCTGGATGTCCTGGTCCAAGCAGCGCCTGACTCCTTGTTCAGGAGTGCAGGGAGTGATGGGGAGTCGCTTACTGTTTATGACCTGCTGGGACACCTGAATGTCTGTGAAGCACTTGACGTGTTCTGGTGCAGGTGGCGATTGACAGATGCACGTGGTGCAATAAGGAACTGTAAAAGGCATTTATGTACCCTGCGTGCTTCAGATCTGTCCTGGGAAGAGATGTTTCCTTTACAGCTCTGCTGAGAGACCTCTCCACCTTTCGTGCAATGGTGTCTGCAGGGTTTCTGTGCAAACGTGGCAGAAAGGCTGAGGTTTAAAACTGTCTAGGAAAAAGCAATACTTTTGGAGTGTTAGAGATTACCCGAGATGTCATTCTGGATTCTTCATTCTTTCTCTGCCAGAAGGAGTTATAAAATCCAGTCTTGAGATAGTACATGTCAAAACCTCCTTTCATCCTTACCTGCCTTGTCTTTTCCTCTGAGATGTGTGATAATGATTTAGCCATTATTGTTTGACTCTGCTGAATTGGTTTGCATGAAAGGCTGGATAAGATGTTAGAGGTCATTTATAGATGGGAATGTGCTTTATATATGGATCATGGAGTGTTTATATATGGAATATGTCTCTGCTAGTGAAGTTACTTGGCTGTAAAGCAAAACCAAAAAGTACTTCAGCCCTCCCTTCCCACCCCCTCAAATGCTGCATTTGATGTCACTCACTAAATTCTACAAAAGGGTGTTTTTCTGGTCCTTTAGCATAACTCACTGAGATACCACAGCAAAAATACTCTTTCCTCTGAAACTGGATGACTTTTCCAGGGAGCTCATTTTAATTTAGTGATTTCTTCACATTAGCAAGTGGAATACTGTAATGTGAAAAAGTGAAATTTCACTTAATCAGATTAATAGCGTTATTAAAACTATAGCCTTCCTAAAGGGTTAGTGAATGGAAGAGCACATGGGAAAACTAATATAAGTTAATTTTTAAAGCAGCTTGTTGCACTGCATTAAAACTGTGTGCTTTTCTTCACCATTGAAGTGGCCTAATTCAATTGAGTTTACTTCACTTCCAAACTTAAGTAATGAAATCATGTTAAAGTCACTTTCATTCTGAAGGAAGGCATCCACATAGAATTTGCCTAATCTTTTTTAAGACCTGTGTTAAACTAATGCCAGTTGACTTCCCAGAGCATCCCTGCAAGGTCATGTCCTGAGAGCTGGAAACTTTGTCTGAGAGCTTCCCTCAGCCTCAGTGACAATTTTATTTCAGATAGATGAGGCAGTCAGGACCCTCTGTATAACTGTATATTGTGACAAAAATGCAAATATGTAATTAATTTCTACCCTGTAGATATGCTTGCTATATCCTAATTTGGTTTAATACTGAGTTAATGAAGCTCTAAAGGAATGGTTTTCAAGTAGGATGTTATTATTTGTTTCATCATTATGTATATTGACTATTGCAGCCTTTTGAAATAAAAAGACATGCAAAGTATTTCAGGTGCACTTTACATTTCTGCTACAGGTGAGACGGGGTACATGCTACTGGTTAGAATGTAAAAATTGGGATTGGTTGCTCTAAAGTAGCTGTAGCCTCTTTCTATGATTGATTTATAGGTTTTAAAAATAAAATTAATAAATTAATAAACACGTTACAGGATATGAGAGGCTCCTTGTAGAGATCACTTAATAAATGCACTCATAAATGTCTTCTGTTGGTAGAACACATTGTGTGATTGTCATAGTCACGTAATTATGTGACCCAAAGTGAGATGATTTTCTAAGCATTGGTAGTGATGTCCCAGAAATTTTTCACAGAGGACAAGCACAGGTTTGTTTCAGAAGTCATATGCAAGTGTTCAACTCTTAGTGTTTTTCCTAAAGTCTGGAGCTGGAGATTAACAAAGACTTGCATTGACCTCGCTGGTGTTTTTGAAGCAGACCTCTACCCTCAAGAAAAATCTTTATGTTTTGATACATTCCTTTGAGCAGACTCCAGAAAGAAATAGCTTGAGAATATCTTGGCAGATAAAAAATGTTAGAAGTCCATAGAATGAAGCCTCCAAGAAATCCTGCTCTGGCTGAGCTGGCATTCTGTTTGGCAAGCAGGAGTCCAAGGATTCACATATTGTGTGTGCCCTGATCCCAGCCACTTCTGACAGCAGCTGTAGTCGGTCTGGTTTTTTGGGTTTGCATCATCCCGTGTTACAGGTCCCCTCTTTAAGACTGTTGCAAATGATTGTCAGAGGAAGGGGAGGGTGCTGAATTCCCAGATTGGCAATATTTACGGGAATGTTGGCTTTGACTCAGCATGCTGGGATTGGGTCTGTGTGTGGAAGTCAGTGTTTGTGAGGCATCAGTTGAATTGGGCCGTGAGCTACGGTGCTTCAAGAGCTCAGGGTACTTCTGTGAACTTGCTGAGTGTCCAGGGCAAACACTGGCAATGAAATTGGTGAATTTGGGCCCTAATTTACCATCTAGGCTGATTTGTGAGATGTTTTGAAAAGTGAGAGACTATCCTGGAGATTAGTCCATGGCCGCCATGTGCCACAGGGTAGTCATAGCACTTGATCTCTGACCTGAGAGGAGGATTTACAGCCTATTAATATGTGCTAATTGCAAGCATCAGCAATTGCAGCCACATCCATAGGTGACATGGTGGCCTTGAAATCCTGAAATGGGTCAAGAGCTGTGTCACATAAAATTGTCTTTGAAAGTGCAGAGCTGTCTGGGAGATTTACCAGGCAACTGGGACAGAATCAGCATCTCCTCCTGGCTTAATCCACTCATGCACCAGCTTATGGGCTGGAAAAGTCTTTCCTTTTTTAATAGGATGGTTACCTTGACCAGAGCAGACCAGATCCAGCACAGCCCTGTCTGACAGCTACTCCTGCTGACAGTCTCGTCATCTCTTCGAAGAGAATCCTCTCTGTCTTGTCATGATGGGGATCCTCCTCCCTGCATTGCCCCATCTGTTCATCACACTCTCACCCACAGATCCTGAATTTTTGTTTGCTTGTTAAAAAATTGTTCCAGCGTTGTCAGTGGAGAACTCACATGTTTTATTACCCTTGGAGTTGGTCAGTTGTTTTCTGATGTGGATGGTCAGACAACAGGGACTCTTCCAGGCTTGTACAAGCCTCCCATTTCTCCAGGTTCTGTTTCCTGTGTGTTTGTGCTTGTTGTGTTTGAAATACCTGTTGTTTCCCTGGGTTGTTAATGGTGCCATTGGCAAGACTGGATGCCAGGGTGTAACTCCTTGCCATTAGTGTAAATGTGCATGATACTGGTATTTTGACTTCTAGGGAGGTTGCGTTTCCCAATAAAATAATGAAGGGGAAGAACGTTTAGCAAGTGATTCATCCTTTGCCAAGATGATTATGTACCTTCTCTTCTTCAAACTCTTTATCTGTTGTGAAGGATTGTCATGCATCCCTCTTGATGAAAGAGGAACCTTCCTAAAATAAAAGGCAAAGAGCTAAAATTGTGCACCTTCAGGAATGTGCTCTGCCAGTGTGGAGGGGTTTGGTCTTGTGGGTCAAACCCTGAGGCAGCTGAACACACAGCCCTGTTTTCATTTCAGCTGCAGAGCTTTGGCCTTACCTTCAATTCACTTTATCTGTGGCCTTTTTCCCAAGAGGGGAGCAAAAGTAACACTTTTTTTCTTCTCTAATTCTTGCTTCGATTTGCAAGCTCCTCAGGGTATGGGGCTGCTCAGTATCCCACCCAAGTCAGCACTTGCTACATTTGTCTCATGAAACAGATAGGAGAGCACAAGGATCCTTGACTCTGTTTTATCACCTTATACTGATGAAGCCCTGACAGACATTGCCAGGCCAGCTTAAAGATGTTTTGTTTCGTTTTTCTTGGTACAGCTCATTTTGTCTTGCTGAGTTGACAAAGCTAACCCATAAATAGTTACAGTAAGTTTGTCTATAATAAGCGTATTTCTTGATGAGTTGTTGTGGCAAAGTTTCTTAAATGTAGGCTTACTTCATTCCCATGTCTACACAGGGCTGAGAGCAATTAAGCTGTGTCGTGGGCAAAGCCTTATTATAATAACATAAAATCCTGAGGCTGCTCTTGCCTTTAAAATTGCACAGCCATGCTGGGCGACAAATAATCCAGTACTTCACTCCAGCTGAGGTGTTTACCCAGCCATCCTCCCTTCTCCACGAGAAACTTTTTAAGGTGGATGTGCTTTGCAGTCTGCCACCAGAATTGACACAAGCAGGAGGTGTCCTGTGGTGTGAAATGCGGAGTTAGTGGGTTCCCCCCGAGAGCATCGTGCTGGCAGCATGCTCTGCCCTCTCTGTCCTGCTGCAGTCCAGCTTGGCGACCTTTGCTTGTGCACAGACAGGAGTTTAATCACATCTAGACTGGTCCCAGCTGGTTACATCTCTAAATAGTTGCTTAGTGCTCGGCTGGAAATAGTGCGGTTCAGAAAGGAAAAGTTGTTTTTTCCTGGTTCATTGGGACACTGCACTTGCTGAGACACCAACCAGACTGTGGTGCTGGGAGCTTCTGGGAGCAAGACCCTCGGGTCAGGCCAGCCTGTGCTGCTCCAGTGCATTCCCCAGGCAGCTTTTCCTAGCTATAGCCCAAGGATTGCTGCGCAGAGCTGAGATGGAGGCTCTGGATACAAGCCTTGGAGGTGACTCCAGAACACAGCAACCTCCGGGAGCTGGGAGCAGGCAGATGGTGTTTGTTGTGCTGGGAACAGGCGTAGATGGGCTGGTGGGTCAGTGGAATGTGACACAGGACTCTTGTTAGAGGCAAACAATCTCATGCTTCAGTTGGAGCCTTCACACATTTTATTTAACAGTACCCACGTGGGAGGGGAAAGTGCCATCGTCTGCTCTCCCGTACTGCAGAGGGAAGGTGGAGCAATTCCGTGGGTTTCCTCGGAGTTGTTCCTTGTCTGTGTGGGTGATGCAGACAAACCCCCCCTTGGTTTTGAGGTAATTTAAATTATTTGTTTCTGCTTTGTTTCTTGTGTCCAAAGCAGAGAGAGAAGAGGGTGGGAGGCCTTTAGTTCTGCTGGGAAAGCACAAGCAATTTTTCATAGGGCTTCAGTGCTTTCTGGCTAAAATTTCTGCTGGAAAATTCAATATGCTCTAAGCAGGTCTTGTACTAAAAAGCAATTAAAATGTTATACCAAGGTAGGAATGTTGGTTTTTGTATTAGATAGCATTATTGTTCCTCATCTTATGAAAGCCTTTGGAGTTAGTTCTGAATTTTCTGCTGTGCTTATCTACCGCATTCAGCTCACCAGAGCAATGCTGTGCTCTCGTTTCTAAAATTGGGCTTCACTGACATCCCTTGGAGTTCCTGTGTGTGCTGCACAATTAGCTCAGCCAATATGCAAGGCCATACTTTGGCTGGGAGTATTTTCTTTTCAAGAAAAACCTGATAAGATCTAATTTCTTTTATCAAGTCACAAACCACTATCTGTTTATTCATTAAAAAGTGAGCAGAAAAGATTGATGCTGAAGCCTTGGCTATGTGACAAAACATCCCTTACAGTGAAGGTAGTGCCTGGAGCATCTGCCAGTTTATTGGGAAGAGCTGGAGTCCTGAATGCCTCAGGGCTGTTTATGGGTTTCTGGAAACCCCTGGCTTTCAGAGGGGCTGGGCTAACCCAGTTTGAAGGAAACAAATCCCTGGCTGGATGACTGGATAGAAGCGCCCTGAGCTGCCTCTCCAGCGTCTGCCCCCCATGACGGCATTTTCTCCTCTAACTGTGCCTCTCTCTGTGGCGATGCCATCTGCTCTAACCCAGTTTGCCTAATAGAAATGAAATAGGCAGAATTCTTTCTTTAACATATTTGGCATTTACATTTTTGAGTGGCTAAATAATTCCTGTGGCTTAAGGTTTTTGCACGATAACTACCTGGAGTCTGGCAATTCCTGTGCCCAGTGTAACAGACCCCCTGGCAGACAGACCACGGTGCCGAGTTCCCCTTGAATGGGAAGCTCAAAATGATGATTTCAATATTGCACAGTCTTTAAAAAATATTTATTTGGACTTAAGCTTCAAAGTTGAATAGAACACGTGTGAGTGCAATGCATTTATGCAGTAGCTTTGCTTTGAGAGGGTGATTAATGCTGGATTTGTGGAAGGAAAATGATTTCTTCCAGTGGCTTGACTGTAATAACTGAGAAGAATAAATGTCCTAATTTAATATTTATGTAGGTGTCTCAGTAATAGGCATCCTACATCCTAATTATGTAAGAAAGAAAAGTGTCGGTGCTGACATGAGATCATATATACTTGTAGGATAAGAAGCACAGATAGATTATCTGTCCCTTATTTTACCATCTTTCATTAAAACATCCTGAAATGAATTAAACCTGGTTTGTGATGCATTAAATTACAGTTGTTTCATGTTTTCTTAAATAAGAGTGGGGCATTGTTCTCAGCATTTCTCAGATAGCTCACAGTTTGCACTGCCTTTCTTCAGCCCTCCAAGCTATTTTTAGAGAAAATACTTATTCATCAGGAATTTGTACCTTAACACAGCTTAATTTTGAAACTCTGATACCTTTGGAGTTTGTTTCATGTTGGATTTATTTCTTCCAATTTTCTTAACTTTACAATATTTTTGATAGCCAGAAAATAACTCCATCCTGTATTTATGGATAAACCAGAAAATAATTAGCTGGTTTCTGTTGATTAGTTTTGTACATTAAGTTCGAGAAACATTAGACCTTTTCATTTGTGGGAAAACTTGAGAGAGAGAGGAATGCTACCAACTTCAGTGTTGTCCAGTAAATTGGAAGGAGCGAGCATCTCTAGAATTAAAGTTCTAGATGTAACTGGCCATGAATTCTTAAGTCCTCCTGAATCAGAAATCTTTTAAACTTCATTCTTATCATTCAGTAGCAAAAAGGAACTGTTAAATGCTTTTAGAGCACTATGTTATAATAGAAAATTATGGTTATTCTTTAATACCAAGCTGACAAATCAGAGAATGCAAGGACTAATTATGAAGGATGGAAAACAAACACACTTTACAAAGGCTTTGTTTGTGGCACAAGTTCGCCTGTCAAAGCAGACAGGAGAAAGCAACTGAATTACATAGAACCTTTTGTGCTCTTAGTCACCATTTTTTTTTGGCTGGAAATGGATGCTTCTTTGTAATTCAGATAATTCCTTTAAATCTCAGGTGCTCTAAAAAATTGTCTTCCTTTTAAGCAGTGCTTTGCAAATTCAAGTCTACCCAGTGGTGCAGAGCAGCAGAAGGGTTTGCTGCTTTTAATGAAAATAGGCAGAAATTTTAATCGGGGGACGATCCCTGCCTGAATAAGGGTTGGTGCTTTGACTGTTGTGTTTTTAGAGTCTCTGATGTCCTGATTCAGAAATAGTTTCCAATGTTGGGGTGTAGATAGAAGTAATAACCCGTTCAAACGTGTTCCTGGGTAGGGATGGAGTTGTATCCATTCATTTCCCTGGGTACAGGCTGAGAGTGAGGGAAGTAGAATTTGATTTAACAGGTCCAGGTAATAAGCTGAGCCCATGTCCCATGGAATAGCTCCAGGGCATCTGTTTTGCTCATGGCTAAACTACAGTTGTAAAAGAACAAGCTAATTTCTCTCAGTGTTCTTTAGCAGTAACAGTAGCAGTTGCTTTCTAAGCCATGTCCATCTGTTGATTTTGGAGGAGCTTTCAGGGAGGTAAGAGATGATCAAATGCTGCTCTGTAGCTCGGATTCTGATGCTGCCCCAGTCTTTGTCAGTGCTGAGAGGTTCCTGAACGTGCTATAAATGTACTCTTCTTCCGTGAATGCTTTTAGCACACCTAGACTGCAAGGTTAATGCTTTGGGTTGGATGAGAAGAAAAATGAATGAGAATAAAAAGAAACTGGGAAATGTGGATGCAACAGGGAAAAAGTCAGGCTCTATTCAAGTCAGTACCAAAATTCCCACGGGCTTTTCTGCTTTTTGTTCACAGAACTTCATGTGCACCTTGATACAACAAAACTTGGGGCTGGGACTGGAGTTGTTTGCATTTTAAATAATTTGTGACCAAGTGGGGCTTTTCAGTTTAAAAATGCAGTGGATATAAATAATCAATGTCAGTATAACATATAAAGGGCAATACTTTTTCATAGTGAAAGGAAGCCTTGAACAACTGTTCTCATGTGGGTCTGTGGTTCAGATGCCCAGCTGAGCTCTGTGTCACAGTGCCTGGAAAAGGAATAATGTTTGAAATGTTGTGCTCCAGATCATTTGCTTTAAACAACTTTACCTTTTGAACCAGCTGTAATCCTAGCTTGGACATACAATGAAATATACAGTTCTCCCTCCTGACTAATTTTTGTGAAATTGAATGTTTCTGAATGTGATGTTCTGTACAGTTGAAGAGCTTTACTGTGAGGTTACTCTGCCTTTAGGGGAGCTGGTAGCAGATGTTTTCTCCAAGTGCTTAAGATGGTAATTCTTTTTAATAGAGTTTGCTTAGTTCATCAAATAGTTATATAAAACACTTCTGTTTTCATAAGAAATATGTACAGTTATGCTGGAAAACATGGAGCTGTTCCTTTTCTGGGCTGCCAAAGGGAAAACGTTTCCTTTTTCTGCAAGAAATTTTTTTTTTATAAAAGCCTGACAACGTGTTATTCCTCACCAAAATTTCCTGCGAGAAAAATTCCTGCTCATCAACTCTTCCCCTGACCCAGGGAAAGGACTTCTTGTGCTGCAGCTTCTCCCTGTGGGTACAGCCTGAGCAGAAATGTGGGCACGTGGTGGCCGCTGAGCCGTGGTGATGTTCTCCTTTGGAAAGCAGGGGTTTGTTTTGGCACGTTGGGAAGGGACAGGCTTTTTGGGGCTCAGTTTGCAGTGACATCTGGCTGTGGAATAGAAGGGTATGGTTAAAATCCACAGCAAAGGATGTAGGTGGTTTAGGAAGTGTTTGGGTTTTTTTTATTTTAGTTCTTGTTTTAATCTTTAGCGCTTTCTCATCAGAAATGTGCTTTTCCCATCTTCCCCTTTAAAAAGGACGGGGGAAGAGCAAGTAATTCACCACCAAATCACTTTTTTTCTGTGCAGAAAAATCTGTTTTGTTCTTGCTCTGACTTCCTCTTTATCTACATAAGAAAATAAATATGGGAATTTATTATAGCAAGTGCAAAACAGTTTTTTTTTTTTTTCAGATAGGTGCTGGCAGGTTATTGTTGGGTGGTGATGCTGAAAATAAATACTTAAAATGTAGAAATAATTTCTTATAAAAAGTTCACTAAAAGTTTTATGGTCTAGCTTTGATTTTACTTTAAAATGTCTTTTGTTTAGATGTTCTTACCCAGGGTAGGCTGGTTTGGGCTGCAGAAAGATGGGGGGAGAGTTGTGAAGGTAAGGCTGGTGCTGATTTTCCTGAAGAAGTTTATTTGGGTTTTGTGAATTTGTGTTGCCGACAAGATAGTTACCTACCCTGGGTATTAGAGCTGTATTTCACATTGATGCCTTCTGGGTGTGAGAGCTATTTAAAGCACTGCGAGCACGCCATAGCCATGCTTTTATGTGCTGCCTGTAAATCTGGGTATTAACAAAACAGGAGGTGGCTGATGGATGGGCTGAGGGCTCTTTCCCAGCCCCTCTGAGCCTTTTCTGCTGCCAGGGAGAGAGAAAGGGAGGCTCAAGTGTGTGGGCTGGAGGTTGACTCTTCTGATTCTGTTTGCTAGCAGGAAGAATATTGTCCTTTTCTTTTTTCCTTTTTTGTTTTCCTATTTCAAGTCTGAATTCCTGTGTACTTCTTGTGCTGCTTGTTTGTGGTTGGTTTTAGAGACCAGTCTTGCACGTGCACCTGAGGAGCTGATGCAGGGATGCTCTGGCTGCTGGTGCTGTGTGTTGGACAGGTCCTGCTGCTTTGGAAAGGCTGGAGTTACCTGGCAGATGAGGTGAATTGCATTTCTCAGCTTTTCAGGCAAAGTCAAGTTATTTTCCTGTACATTAAACCATTTATTGAACCTATTTATGAAACTAAAGTTTTGTAAAAAGCAGTTCATGGTTTGTTTTTCATGAGGTGAGGTAGTCCCAAAGGGATGGGGAGAATTGGAGGCAGAAACTGGTGGCTGTGAGGAGAATGAGGAATTCCTGAGGAGTATGATGTGATGAAGCCTAGATGTCCTCTGCTCTGAAAATACACAGTTTCACAGGCAGCTGTACGTTCCCCTCGAAATTCCCATCCATTGTAGTTACTCAGGTGCTGTCAATAGAAGTTTGTCAATAATAAGCCACGTCACTGAGTGCAACATGTAGTTCCTTTATTTTTTAACTATCTCTTCAAAATGCCCCCTTGAAAAGTTGTTACTTTCTGGTGTTCTCCATCCCTCCATGTATTTTACATTTATCCTTCTATTCAGAAGCAGAGACTGGGACTGAGATCATTGTTAAGTAAGTGGCAGTCATGAACCTCTTTTCAGCTGGTGCCTATCAATAAGTCAATTTATTAGTAGACTCCTTGAAACTGCAGAACTTCAGAGATTACTTCTATTCTCTTTCTTCTTTTTTTCTCTTTTCAGTTTACAGCAGAGCTTGGAGGTGTTTAATGGCTTTTTATAGTTTTTTCTTTTTAAATGTACTTAGCATTTTTTAAAGAAGTGCAAGGGAGTATAAAGCAGTGAAATTGCCTGAGTGTTTGGAGCTTTTATTAACATGCCCCATCCCACAGACGAGAACATGTCTTCAAGTTCTTAAGTTCAAGCTTAATCTGGGCGTGAGACCAAGGACTTCAAATTTATGTCCAAATCTTGTATCTGATCCTATGTTAAACACATCCAGATGGAAGGTGATATTCTAATGTTAACAATCTGCTTCGCCTCCCTCTGCTGCCTTTCTAAGAAGTTGCTGACAAGTCTTTCTGACAGTCTTTTTTAAGTAAATGAGATCAAGTATATTGAAGGTCTTTTATAGCAACAACCTCTGAGAAAGATTAGACTTTGCAGTAGCACTGCAGAATGTGGGTTTGCTGATATTCTCCCCCAGTCCTGGATGGCACAGCTCACCTCAGGGCTCCCAGAACTTAAGGCTTGTTCTGGTCCTTCCATTCTGTGCATCCCATGCAAATGGATACCATTTGTACACTCTATTGTTAGGAATTTATAAGAATTTAATAGGTAAATACCTTTCTTGATAAATCTGTACAGCTTTTCATCTGCTCTGTTGAAGAACAGGTTTTTTTCTATATTGTGATTTTGGGTCATCCCGGACATGTCTTATGCAGCTTAGGCGATGTTAATGTAGTTCATTGAAGGATGTGGAGATAAAACATTTCTCCTTTATGACCAGAATAAAAAAGATACAGTCTGCCTTTGACAAAGATAATTTTGTTTTCATCTAATTATGTGCTGATCTTGCTGCATTTTGGCTCTTGAATTCCTTATGTCTCTGCAGTTAATGTGTGTTAGCTTTCCTGTGTAGAAGAATCTGATGTGTAGATGTATGTCAGAAGAGCTGCATTTAAATTATTTGGCATCACTGACAGAACCGATTGGTTCTTTCTGTGTGTAGGGTCAGTCTGCCTCCCATCCCATCCAGATTCATCCCACTGTGCAGTTCCAAAGCCTCACCTATCCTCAACCTTCCTGCTCTGCACGTCTTCAGGAATCCTTGTCCCAGAGGCAAACAGAGCTTGGGTGGAGGTTAGGCTGGATGAGCCTTTGCCTGTTTTTTGACCAGCTGTGCTAAAAAGCATCAAACCCCTTTAGGATTCCATGTGAGATTTTTCAGAGCTGATATCCTCTGCTTTCACTGAAGCCATTTGTAATGCTGCATGCTGCATAAAAGCCCTTCTTTACCTCGCCAAGCCCCATGTGCAGTGCTGTGGAAGCAGTCCCAGTGCTGAGCTGATTGACTGGGGAGCCATTGTGTGCCTCCTGCTCTTATTTCTTCTTGAAAGAAATGTATGGTACCATTAATCTGTAAAAGTACCAGAGAACAGATCCTGCAAAGGAACATTTATTAAAGTGTGTTTCCTGATGTGTAAAATTTGCGTTGTTGTGCAGGAATAGAATTCCGAAGGAGTTTTACCAGTTGTTTTATGGAAATATTTAGAGGTGTTTAAAATGACTCATTTTAAAATGGCACTTGCATACCTTGGAGTCTGACTTGAACTTTACAAGTGGTGATGCCTGGAAGTCTGCAGATGATGTTCACCGCTGCCAGACTGTGTCCAGCTGGGATTCTGGCTGTGTCCAGGGTTTCCATCCAGCTGGAGAAACAACCACTGGTGATGGGATGGGAGCAGAGCTCAGAAGCTCTTTGGGGTATGCACTGACCGCTTTCAGGCAATCAGCAGATCCCAAGTCATTGCTGTAACAGATGCATTCCCTGGTCAGAGTGTAGAACCTGCCTTTATAATCCAGGTGCTGGTATCTCCTCACATACAAAATATTTTAACTTGACAATGTATTTTGCATAAATAAATAAACATCACCCTGCTGGGGTGACATTCTCAATATGCTGCACATAAAGATGTCGTGTCGGCAGCAGGGTCAACTCATCACATGAGCTGGAGATCTCCAGCTTTTACTTTGCAGCCTCAGCACCCTCTGTCCCCAGACTGGCTCCTGCAAACCATGATGTCAGGCCAGCAAAGAGTTAAAGGAATAAGGGTTTATTCATTTCTGTCCTCCTGGGGTGAAATTGCCTCGCCTGTTCAACTAACAGCAACTTCTCACTTTAGAACTAATTTGTATTGATTGAATTTCAGCCTGGTGCTGTGGTTGCCTTGTAAAGCTCAAAAGCATGCTAGAACTCGAGACTGTTATGCTCTCATGATGGGATACAGGCAGTAGGTAATGCCCAGGAATTTTTGTGATCATTAGGGAGAATCTCGCAGCTTCCAGCATGCAGAGCAGTCTGTTCAGCTCCTGGGAAGGTGGCTGCACTTGCACAGGGCCCTGAAAACTCTTCAGACTAATTCACATTATTGTGATCATCTGTCTAATTGTCTTTCCTTTAACTTTCATTAGCGGGTTCTGCATTGTTCCATTTGTCTCTCTGAACAAAGATGAAGATAAATTCAGTAGAGTTACGACAGTGCAGCAAGAGACACAAGCTGCATGTACATGATGTGGAGAGATAATGATTTATTGGCCTGTGTGGTGGCAGGAGAGGGTGTGCTGGGCAAGGGCCAGGAAAAAAATGCTTAAAAAGATCATCTCAACCAGCTTTTTTATCTATTCCTTTTTTTTCCCTGTGTACATCTGCACTCTGTCTCCTGCTATGAAAGATGTGCTGAGTTGCCTGCATGCGCACATCAAACTAAGGTTCCTGTAAGCTTTTATTAGTTGGAAGGAAGTCTGTTTTGTGGCTAAGAGGCTGGGCTGGAAATTAGGAGACTTGGACTTGTCTTCCAGGCTAGATACTGACTTCCTGGGTAAACAAAGAAGGTTCATTTAATCTTCCTTTACTTCAGGTCTTGATCTCCAATGTGGGGATTAATAGTACTTCCTTTGTCTCTTCCTGAATATCCACTCTGTTGATACCTCTTTGAGATCCTTTTGATGATGTAATTGAAAATGTTTTGTGGGTTTTTTTTCATTTATTCCATAGTCTTAGGAAAAAAAAGTCCTCCAGTCATTGTGGAGAGGTAGAAAGTTAAAGCAGGAACAAGACAATCTGCAACTACTGCTGTTCTCTGAGCTGTGGCTTGTTTTACTGATAAAACACAGAAATCTGGGTAAATAGAGGCAAGAGAATTTCAGATACGGGTACCATGGCCAGCTAAAAGGTGATTTGGAGCAGATGCTTTTGATCTGCAACACGTTTGAAGAAGCCTTCAGGAGGTTTTGAGGATGGAATATGGCTAATGCAAGGCTGGTGTTGAGCTTTAATGGGTTGTTGACAGCTATGATAGGAGGAGAGTGAGAGGCTTCAGCTGCTGCTGGTGAGAGTTCCTCTGCAAATACTGGCAGCTCCCAAAGCAATGTGCCTGGGAATATGCAGAGCAGACAAATGGGGTATTTTGGCATCTTGTGTGGAGAGCAGTGTTGTACCATGCTTGTACTTCTGGCTTCTGCAATATGCCAAATTCACATGGGTGTGGAACTTTCTCAGCAAGGTATAAGCATGGCTGGGGTCTGCATGATGATGCAGAGGGCTAAAATAGTTTTTATTGTGTTAAACTTCTCATTGCTGGTTAATAGTGGTATTCTAGCACGGCTCTATGTTGATGCTGCAGTTCGAAAGCTTCATCCCACTGCACTTCTCTGCATGTGGAGCTCTCCTGCCTTCAGAGTGAGGTGTGTGGAGGTAACGTTAGACAACCTTTGTCAGAAGTCACGGTGTGTAAAGGAGCAGTCCTCCCGGTTCAAACCGATACACGTGGAGAGGGAGGTGAGGACTTCTTCCTCCCATGGTCCTGCCTGCAGCACAGGAGTGTGGAGGCTCCAGAGGAGCTGGTAACCATGTAATTCAAATCACTAGCAGGTAGCAGCACGGTCTGCTGTCAGCTACCCAGTCTGGATTAGCAGTGACTGCCCGCAAGCAGAAAACTTAGTGACTCATCTTCATCTCTTGAGCCTTCTGACTTCCTCACCATGTTCCCTGCAGCTGGGCTTAAATTAACTGATCATAATTATTTCAGGATCTTTCGTTCCTCTGAAAGCTTGCTTTTACCTCTGCAAACACACCAATAACCCTGTGTCTCTAGAATCTTCTCTAGTTTACTGGAGAGGAAAAAAGGTGAGTTCAAAGTGTTTACTTTAAATTCCTTCCTTAACACTACTCAGAGGATTATTTTTGTCTTTACACAGTGCATTATTTTAAATCCTTCTTAAAGGAATCTGCCCAGTGTTTCATTTCCCTTCCAGTTCTGAGTCTGAGGTGGAATAAGATTCACTCAGGCTCAAATTAGTGGTAAGAGTAGAAAAACCCAAGTATTAACCAGAATCAACCTCTGCTGCTGTCTGTCAGACCTACAAACTAGCCGAGCCTGAATTCTCCATGAAATATTCCTGCTTCCTTTTCATCTGGATAGCACTTACGGGTCAGTGTTGGCAGGTGGGTTAAATAGAGGCTGAGTGAGCCCAGCTCAGGGCAGGGGTTGTGTGTGACCACTGAACACCGTGTCACAGCCGGAAGGCAAGGAATGAGCTGCTTGGTGCAAGGACAAAGAGCCGCTACCAGAAGCACTCGAGTTTCCTCCAGTCTGCAACAACCAGGACATCCATCAGCCAAGGTAATCCATCCTCCCTGACTTTGCACACTTGTCTCCTTCTTTGGACTTTGCCAAAGTGCTGGCATAATACTTCAAAAATACTTTGCGCTGTGATCAGCAGGATTGAGGAGAAACTGTTTGCCCCTAGTGCTCCTTGTCCTCTCGTGTCCTTTGTCACCTGTCACAAGCAATCAGTTTGCTACAGCGATGCAGTCAGGGCTGAAGATGCTGAAGGCTGCACTGGTTGTCCAGGGATAGAGGCTGGATAATTTGCATCCTGCCAGGTCACTCTTACTGGCATCTACTGGCCTGACTAAGGTCTCTCTCCAGAAGGAGGTATCTCAAAGGTTTAGGAATTGAAAAATAACCTTTTTCCCCTATTCTTTTTTTCTTTAAATACCTCCTTTTAATTCCTCCTGTGCTACCTGAATTCCTGCCAAACCATTTCTTATTAATTCTGTGGAGTATAGACAATCTTGAGAGGTGATATTTCATTGCATATTTGAAAAATGAGATTCTTTTTGTGGCCTGATGGGTCTTGTGACTTACTTCAGACTTGGGCAGTCACTGGATTTGCTAAAAGTTTTTCTTTTCTTTTTTTTACTTCTCTATCCAGTGTTTCTTGATACCATGGCTACATTCCTTCTACTTGTAAGAGCAGCATGGTGGTGTGTTGCTCTCCAGTTTGCAAAATTCAGGTAATGTGTGTATTGGTGATTAAACAGGAAATAACTGAGGGGGAGAGAGGCTTGGAGAAAGCTTGTGGTGCCAGATCAACATTTTACATCTCCAGAATTTTGCTTTCCAAAATATGTAGACTTTGTATCTGTTTAAAGTGATGCATCAATCTGATGGTGCTTGACTGTGTATAGGAGTTTGGTTGATGTAGGATGGCACTCAGTCAATACAACCAATTCTCCATTGCCCAGCAGTCTGTGTTTTTAAAAAAGAAAGGAGGATGACTGTGAATCTCTTACATTGAATGTCCTCTCGTGCTCCAGATTACTTAACTGTCCCAAAGGGTGAAGGTAGGAATCTACAGCCTTGAAGGATGTGCAGATCTGGGGCTCTTTGTGGTGGCAGTTTTTCATGCATCACTGTGGGGTTCGGCTCACACCAGTGGGGTGCTTGTGACCCCGGGCTGTGGAGGACTGTGGCAGGACAGGAGTGGTTCGGGAGCAGAGAGTGATGGAAGAGGGCTGGTGTAGCTGGCAGCTGCTCAGCATGGGCTGTGAGTGCCTTTGGCACTGGGGTTGTTGCTGAGCAGGCTCAGACAGATGGGACACCTCCAGAAGCTGTGGGGGAATGCTGAGATGAAGAGCAGAGGAGGCACCAGGAGTCAACACATTGTACTTGGCTCCCTTGTATGGTCATACTCCTGAAAGTCTGTGAAAGGCAAATGTGGCAGTAACACAGGAGGTTCTAGGTGGAGATTGGGGCTGTTTTTTTCTCAAAACTGCTCTTTCTCAGGAGCTGGAGGGAGCTCCTCTCTCAGGGAGTCTTTGTGTGCTCCTCCTGCACTTCCCTGGCTTGCAGATGCCTGTAGTCCCCTTCCGTTGGACTGAAAAGTGCGAAGAGGGCAGCTCATCAAAATTGGCATTTTTGTGGCTGCATGGGACAGCACAGAGCAGTGTCACAGTTTGCTTGGTCCCTGGCCTTCCCATGCTCCACTTTAGCAGTGCAACTTGGAGTTCTTGAAGGGAAGGAAGGTTGGGATGCCAGAAATCCACCTCTACTTCCCATGCAACTTTTCATTGTTGTCCTGTTGTGCGGCCCCGTTCCAGCCTCCCCATGACTTTGAGTGATTGCACCGTGATCTGCTGATTTATGGGCAGAGCCATCCTATACCAATAATTGCCTGGCCATCAGTGCAGTCACATCTGGCCTTGACCAATGTTTTCCTGTTAGTAGCCCTAACAGAGAGAAGTAGTTGCTCCACCAGTTGTGCAGGGCCGAGATGAAAGGCTCTGGCTTGGCTGTGGTGTGTGGCGAGTTCCCAGTGTTGCTAATGGAAGCTGACAGTCTACATCCCGCTCCATCTGCTCCCAATTTATACCTCGAGATTTATTGTCTCTGGAAAAGGTAAAATAAAGACTTGTGGAACAGAATTAGTGGTTCTGAAAGCCATAGGGGGGATGTAGCATGTCTCTCCTTCTGTACTTTCAAAGATAAAGAAAGGCATTTTTAAATCAAAGCAAAGCTCCCTCACAAGGTCTCCTGGGATGGACCATAACCTGTCCCTCAGGGTGTGTAGCTGTCATTTGGTCCATGCTTGGCTTCAGCAACAGAGGAACTTTCAGCTTTCTTGTGTGTCTACAGCCTGAACTTGAGGATTTAATTTGTTTACAGCCATAAGAGATGCACAAAGTCTCCTGGCCAGACCCAGAAGCCCAGATATTCTGGGGAAGACGACACAGCTTTCATTTCTTTGCCAATTCTTCTCCCAGAAAGGGCTGAGCCCTGCAGGTACAGAGTGGTGTAACATCATACTGGTCCTTTATGTCAGTAAGAGCCACTGCCCGTGTTTGGGGTGCGAGGAAAACCTTGCAGTGGTTTCTGTCAGGAAACAGCAGTGCTTGGAGTCTGGCTCCTGTAGCTGTGGAGCAGAGTCCAGCCCACTGTGGACTTCCTTTGTGTCAAGAAAAAGGCGATGGGACCTCAGCAACAGGGTGGGCCCCTTGGGAAGCAAAGCAGCTGCAGCCAGGAAGGGTGGAAGCAGCAGAGGCTGCTTCAGGGACTGCTTATGGAACTTGAGGGAAGTGTGGAGGGGCTGAAAGTTTGCCAGAAGGCTTTGATGGTCTTGGTAGGTTTATACTTCTGCAGGTCACCTAGTGCTGGTTCAGCTGGGGACTTGCGGCTGTAGCAGTCACAAAGTGGGAGAAGAAGCTCTTTGGTGGGCTTCAAGGAGTTGTGCCAAACTGCTCCAAATTCTGCTTTTCCAGTGGTGCAGGGGGGAGAGAAGGGCAACATTCATCACTGAGGACAATGGACATAACAAATGAAGCGCGAGTTGCGGTGTGAAGGGAAAAGATGACATGAGAGAGGTTATTGTGAAAGTTCTCATGAATCTCACCTCTGTTTTACCTCCTTATCTGTGTGGTTGTGCTTGAAAGTTTGATTTGTTGTGCCTTTATAACAGAAGAAACAACCTAAAAATAAAAATATGTCAAAGCCAAAAAGAAAGGGGAAAAAAAGAGGAAAATGTTGTGGAGTAACACTTCTGTGTTTTTCTCTAAAAATCTAAGAAATCCAAGAGGTAGCATCTGGGTGTAGATATTTGCAAGTAAAAGCTGTTGGTTTTTTGCAACCTTTTGGGATAGTTCAAAGACAGAGAATTGAGGATATGGGTATGACAATCATCAGTTGTAGAGAAAGAAGCTGAGAAATGTCATGTTTGCTGCTAATGTGCCTGGAAGTTAATTTATTCACTGCCATCTGAAACACCTGAGGCTGTCTCCTCTCAATGCAGGGCTTGGGCATTTGGAGAAAAAAACCTCAGTAAAATTACTGATCTACAACTGCTGAATGACCAGGGAGGAAAAAATATTCACAAAGGAGGACAAGTGTTTGTCAAAATTTCTGATTTGTAGGAAATGTTAGAAATTTGCTGTTTCTATCAGAGCTGTGTGTATTCAGCTCTGTTGAGCGGCTTGTATTGCGTTTAATGTGTTTATACTATTAATTGTCCATTATTAAATGACACAATTTAAAGTTTATCTATTCTGCTGTAGGAAGTGAGCGAAGTTTCTATAAATAAAACATTGACATTTTTATTGGCAGAACAGCTTAAACTTTTTTTCCTTAGAAACCCAAGTCTTAAATGTGCAGCTCTATTTTTAAAACTTCGGGACAAAAATCTGCATTAAAAACATAAAGCTTCTTTAATGGCCCTGATCACAACTGACTGATAGCTTTTCAAAACTCTGTGGCATTCCAGGTGAGACAGATGTGTTTAGTATTCTTCCTTGTAAAAAAAAATCTAGGCTGTCTGACTTTGTTTTGCGAATAGAAATAAAAAGTTTGTTATTCTTAGCCATGTGCTTTTAGTAACATGGAAAATACCTTCAAATTTTTTTGCTGAACTGAGAGATGTGCTACAGGACACACTTTCTTATCATTAAAGAGGTTTTAAAGAAGTGATGCTTTTGGAATGTAGCTAAGAACAAGCTGATACTTTATTTTCATATTCTTCTTGTGGATGAGCGAGATTATCCCATTTACGGCTCGTATCCATCAGTAACATAGGAAGTAAGGAGAGTGCTGGGCTTCTCCAGACCAGGCTGCCTGGTTTTTTCAGGATCATCCCAGCTGGGCAGCTCTTGGCCAAATAAACACTGCTCGTGTCTGTGAGCTGTGAATTACAGAATCTGGGAACCTTGGGCTGATAAAGGCTGAAATCACTGTCCGTTGGCGTCAGGGGAGATCTGAATCAGTCCTATGGAGAGAACAAAACAGGAAATCACCGATTCAAAAAGCCAGATTTGTTGAGTAATGATGGAAATTTAGCCACTGGTCACTTCACTGTGTACTGTATAAACAGAAATGGTTAAAAGCGTCCTGGTGCAGTTTTTAGGTAAACATGTTAGTAGAGAATGTTAGGAGAAGGCATGAGGAATGTAGCTCAAGTGGCAGCATCACCCTTTTCTTTTGGGTTATGGTGAAAGACTCTTTTTCTTTTTTTTTCCTATTGGGCTGCTATGATTTGCGAGAAAAGAGAAAAGGGAGGGGACACACCTCATTCACAGAAGGGGAGGTTTTGACATGAACAAATGTTCATTAAGGACCACATAATGAAAATGCCTTAGTTTTCTTTTGTACCATAGTTCTTCTGACTTCTTCTAACTGCTGCAGGTGTGCTCTAGGGTTTTCCCCCTCCCATGCTCTTCTGGAGATCATTTTCAACACGTGCTCCAGGTAACCTCTGCGACAGGTGCTGTACCTGCAGGATTTCCGGGTGTTTGTGTGTCGGGTGTGCTGGAGCCCAGCATTTGCTTCCCTTTGGAGAGCCCAATACTGGTACAGAGCTGATGTCTGGGTTTCCTTTGGCTCCTGTTTTGGCCATCCAAAGTATGACAAGTGTCCTTTGGATCTTGAAGACAGTAAATGTCTGCATTGAGTTGGCTCAGACTAGATGTTTTAGGAAAAAATTCTTGACTGTGAGGGTGGGGAGGCCCTGGCACAGGTTGCCCAGAGAAGCTGTGGCTGCCTCATCCCTGGGAAGTGTTCAAGGCCAGGCTGGATGGGGCTTGGAGCAATCCGGGATAGTGGAAGGTGTCCCTGACCATGGCAGAGGGTTGGAACCAGATCATTTTTAAGGTCTCTTCCAGCCTAAACCATTCTATGATTCTCTATATATGCAGCATCTAATTTGAAGACAAATTTTCCAAAAACATAAAAGGCTGAGTCCTTTAGGAATTCTCACCACCTTGCAAGAGCACTGGTAAAATAGCAGTGAAAAAGCTCTGAGAAGTGTTTTATGGCTGGTGTTATGGCTAACTTCTCTGGTATTTTTGGCACGTGTGTGTTCATTAGCGTTTGAATGGTAAGAAGATTGTGAAACATTATCAAATAAATAAGGCTAGACAAGCTGGATTGCTGCAGCTGCTGTGGGAGCCCGCTGGGCTCAGAGCGAATTTGTGATGTCTCTGTACTGAAGCGGCACAGTCGGGCTCTGGCCGATGTCCTGCAGGAAACCTCGGCGGCTCAGGGCCCCACTGATGGCAGAGCAGGTGGAAAGGCTGCTGCAGGTCAGTCTGGCCTGAGAGCTAAAATTCATCTTCACCTCTGGCTTCAGGCCCTGGGGAGTGCCTCGAGTGTGGCGCCTCACTCCTCTCCTCTACGCAGTGCCCTGTTTACCTCCAATGGAGCAGACATCCGTGGAGGGTTAGGTCTGACGCATCCATAGCGTGTTTCACTGGAGAACATCTGGCAGAGCCCTTGCCTGCTGCTTCAGCATATGCTGCCTCTTTATCTTCACTTCCTCTCTATTGTGTTTACCTCTCTCCCATTCTGATAGCGTTCAACGCTTGCTTTGCAATGCCAAGAGTGATCACAAGCGGGGCGGATGGCGGAGGAGCAGCATTCCCTGAAGTCTTTGGTCAGATGTCACAGGAACCTGCAGGAGACAGAAGCAGATGTTTGCATCTGTGTGGAGCTGGAGAGGGAGGCTGTCCTGCTGCAGAGTTGTTTGTAGATCTGTTGCAGAGGATACTCAGTGTCCAAGTTTGGGAACAAGTGGTTTGTCTGTTGTTATTAAGTTAGAAAGGGCAGTAGGACAATCCACAGGCTGCCCTGTTTTCTTCTGCTGGGAAACAAAAAAGTATTGCATAGGAAGGTGTAAAATTACAGGCTGTAGGAAATAAGTAGAAATGGCTCTTGAAGTGAAGAGATAAAGCTAAAGCTGAATCCTTTATTTCTTCAGCCTGCAGGTCACGCCACTGCCCTTCGTGTTATCTGTGTGGGCAAGTGATAATGTGGTAGCTAATGATGAAGTAACACATTTCTGTCCAGCTTTTTAAATACCATCCTGCAGTATTAATGTGAGCTGCCCTGTGAAATGCAATCTGTGTCAGTAATCCTGCTGACAGCTGTTTGCCTCAGCCCTCGATTCACTGCTCATCTGGTGACTGCCGATTGCCCTTCGTGCCGCACTGGCATTTCTGTTTCCATGGCGCTGCTTTGCATGTGGAAGCAGTGCTGGAGTGTGTGCCTGGTGCATTTTACTGTCTTAATTGTTCTCATCTGGAAAAGAGGTATCAGTTCAACTGGCTCAGTGAAGTTTGTCAGAAATGAGGT
Organism: Lycocorax pyrrhopterus obiensis; assembly: GCA_014706295.1. NCBI lineage: Eukaryota > Metazoa > Chordata > Aves > Passeriformes > Paradisaeidae > Lycocorax > Lycocorax pyrrhopterus. Next base: position 8,422,438 of record JACSVZ010000004.1, read on the forward strand.
ATGAATCAGTGACTGCAGCTACCCAGAAGCCTGATGCCGGGGGCTGAAGACTTTGCTGCAGCATCTCTAAAAAAATGAAAAGTAGTTTTGTCTTACTATGAACCTTGTTTTGCTCTTTCCTACAGTTTGGGGATTAAGCTGTAAATTTAGGGTAATATCTTCAAGAATCTTGATGACTTAGAAGAGTAAATTCTAGTTTTAAAAGTGATTTTTTTTTTTCCTGCCAATGATTCAGAGTGTTGTCTCTGGTGCTTTGATGAGAACAGCTGCTGTGCTGGTGGGCACATGCAGCAGATAGAAGGGGATTAAAACTTCCTAGAGAAGTATTTGCCATGGATACTTTGTGGCTTATAAATGGACCCCAGGTCTTTCATGTAAACAAGGACAACTGCCTGACTACTTATGAGTCATGTTAATTGTCTTGAGATAGTTTTACCTGGCAAACTTCACTGTGGTGTCAAAGAGAACCACCACAAAGATTTGATCTCTGTTTACTGCACTGCTGTCGTGCAGGAGATGTTTCCACCTCAACTGCATTTTAAGAAAGCAAGGCACAGAGTAAGGAGGCAGAATGTGTCCCTTGACTTTGACACCTGTAGGTAGGATTATTTTACAGGTGTCTTGGTTTGAAAGACTGCGAAGGAAGGTGGGAACCTCCCTTGGAATAGAAAATGTGACCCCTTTCCCTCCAAGTTATAATAACTCCAAAATTAAAGGGGCTTTCAGGCAAAGATATGGGAAAATGAATAACAGTTCTTTACTAGTGTGTGTATACATATATATTTATATATATGTATATGTATAACAAGGCAAACAACCACCCACACCGGCAGCAAAACCAAACAGAACAGAACCCCAGCACCAGCCCCTCTGGGCCGCAGGCGCTTTCCCCTTCGGTGCAGTTCCGCTCGCAGCCGCCAGGGGCGCTGGTGGCTCCCGGCCGGGCAGGGCGGCTGCGGTGATTCCCCCGGGCCTGCAGGGGGCGCTGTGGCGCGAGGTATTCCCCTCATGAGGTAATGGCGGGCGGGATGGACGGCGAAATGGGCTGCGGCAGGAACCTCGGAGCAGTGGCCACAGTAAGGAAGAAGCAGGACAGGGCTGGGCTCTGGCGGTGGCAGGGAATTCTCCCTGCAGTAACCAACAGCTCAACCATTCTCCTCTGATGCCGACAGCAAGAGAGCGAGAGGAGCCAAGCCCAGCCCCTCACCACTTGGCCAAAATCTCGAGTTATCTCTGCCCTACCAAAGAGGAAACCCCCAAGGTAAGAGAGTAGCCAGCTGCACCCTTCCCCCACCTTGGCCATTTCTTTTGTCTGTCTTAAGTACCGGTCCTTATTGTCTCTTATTAACAGATGGGACAAAATTCTGTGAGAGAAGGAAAAAAAAGGAAAAAATCCTAATCCCTGACAACAGGCTTCTTGAAATTAGGCAGCACTTTATATGCTTCAAGCACAGTTACCACTGATTCTAAAGATAACTGGCCCTGCAGCAAATCAGTCTTAGGGGTTCCTGCCATGCATCCTCTCCCTTTCCCCTGAAATGGGGAATGCATTGGCAGCCTTTTGTGCAAAGATCAAAATTCTGCTCGCTGCAAAGGTTCTGGGGTGTTTGGCACCCAGACTGCAGGCCTCAGATGTGCTGAATCCCCGTGTCTTAATCCCTGTGCCCGTCAGGGTCTCCATGCCATGGTAGGCTGAGCCCATGAATCATGGGATAAATGCTCACCTTTCCTAAACACCAGGGAGACTGGGGTACCACGAGAGGGCTAATGTATGTCTTCGCTGCTCAGGGGACTGGGTACAAGCCAGAATGGAAATGGATTTTGGGCATGTGCCCATCATGCTGCCCAGCCAGTTCGCCAAGGTCACACAAGGGTTGTGGGAGTCAATGGGCTTGGGACCAGCCTCTGCATACTGGACTGGAATAGCTTGGGTACCCAGGCCTACCCAGAGAGGCTGCCTGGCTGCTCCAAAAAACTCTGGAGGAAAGAGGACTGCTGAGGGCAAAACTGGGATTTTGACCATAGGACTCTTGCTTGTCTTCCTATATTTCCCAGCCTCATTTCCCTGTTTTCTTTGAATTCCCTGAATAAAAGAAGCGCATATCAGCAGCTTCTGTCAACTGCACATCCCCTGGGTAAAGGGGGTCTTTCTTGGGACAGTGTGGTTGGCAAATCCTCCAGTGCAACCTGTACCTCTTGGGTGACACAGACACACAGAGATGTGCTTCCACAGGATTTATGGGGATTGGTCAGGAAGTCTTCAGCATCGACAGAAAAGTTTGTAGTTACCTCTCCCGCCCCCCCCAAAAGGAATTTTTAGAGAAACCTGTAAGTAGTGTTCTCTCCTCTAATCAAAAGTACTAATTCTGCATTAAGAATGTATTACCACAAGAAAAAAAAGGCATTTGAAATGCCTTGCTCTCCTTGTGAGATCACCCTATAGATATGGTCCACTTAATTGCAGTGCTTAATTGAGACAGCCACTTTTACTGGGACATCTCCCAGGGAGCCATTGTAGCCTAATGATTATCAATGCCAATGGTTGTTGCCTAATCAGGTCAGTGCCATAAATCCCTCTTCACAAGAATACATTCAGTGAGTATCAAGTGATTAAACAGTGTTTAAACAGGTGTTAAGTAAGTGTAGGAGGCCATGTTTAAACACAGAAAACCAAAATAAAGTGGAAAGCAATAGGTGAGAATCTCAAAAATAATAAGTGCTATTTTTGTCCTTTCTTTTCATTGAGTGCAGGGCTTCCTCTGTTTAGTCTCAAACCTCACGTGGAATTTTTCATCTTTTGTAATGTGATGAAGAGTCCTGTGAATGAAAGCTGGCCAGAGGCTTAGGGAATCAGCACTAACTCTGGTTAGGTTTGCCACTCATGCAGGGCTTCCCAGAGATCCTTAACTACTCTAGGAATTTCTATACATATTCTGGGATTGATTTCTTTTTTCAGGGGGGTGGTGGGGAGGGGAAGTGTTTTTTTGATAGTTGATATGGCATAGCTGTAAAATAGAGTGATAGAGATGCTGCTGGGACAGCTGAATCCTTCTGTTGCTATCGATTTAACAATCTTAGGATAATGTAGAAAGCCAGTAGTGTGTGTGAACTGCCAGAATGCTTGTGGTCGCTGTGTTCTGCTGCTGTTCTAAATACAAATGGCAATTGTCCACCTTTGTCCCCTTCCCTGGCCAGAAAAGCACCTCATTTTCCTATGGCACAACTTACCCTGTAATGGGAAGGTTTGCTGTGTCAGGATTCTGTTGTGCAAGCTGTGCTCTTCTCCATTTTTGATCTGATTATGTGCCCTACAGTCCCTATTGATTTATAACGAGATCCAGTCGTGACATATTTGATGAGCATGCAGTGCTGAATTAAATTTGGGAGAGAAGCTTAATCAGCTCTCTCTGTAGAGATCAAGAGGTGTGGGCATTTTCTAACAGAAAACTGCTATTCAATACCTGATAGAAATGTTATGGCATCAAAGTGAAGCCTTTGGAGTGTGGGGAGCCTGCTGGGAGCCTGGAGGCTGAGTCCGTCCCGCTGGTGCCGTGTGAAATCCATACAAGTTCCCTGTGCATCCAAAACAGCTGCTCACAGCTGCCTTTTCCTCATCTCGGTTTTCTAAGAAACAGGTCTCTTTTCTGAGCATTTTCATGGCCCTGATTGCTCTAACATTTTGTTTGCAGCCTTCTAGGTTTTCACAGCTGTTTTCCTAGCAACTGTGTGCTTGTGCGAGGAGTCATTTCGTGTTTTGTTCACTTGTAGTGCAGGGAGAATCTTTGGAACCATTGCTGCAGGTTGAAAGGCAACTGTTTTATTGTGTTTATTTTGACATGAGGTTAGATCCCAGTGCAAAAGAGCTGTAGTGCAAAGAAGTACCAGCTCTGTTCTCTTGATGCACTTCCTATTTATTAATCAGCAGCTGGAGCTCTGCTCCTTCTGTGAAAGTTTATTTTACCTTTGAGTCTGATTTTGTTTTCTGCTTGGCCTTCGATAATGTAGAAAATCAGAAAACATTCATCTTTTACCCCAGAACAAGTTCTATGCATTGAGTTGCTCCACTGTACTAGAAGAAACTTTTTCAAATTCACAAAAATGTCATTTGAAATTTGATGTAAGGTTTGGCAAATTTTTTAAAATTACACTCTAGCTCCTATTGATGTTTCTAAAAATAAACAGCAAAAACAACACCCTTTCCTTCTCATGCCATTTAATGGATCATCAGGAGTTTGAAATACAAATAGCCCTGTATTTTGTTACACAGCAAGCTCGATGTCCAAAGATACTTTGGAACTCACAGGAAGCATGGCTGGCATCACAGCAGCTACTTGATTTTTGCAGTGCTTCTCCAGCTTTGCACTACACAGCCACCAGAGGCAAAGGGACAGGTTGTGATAAATCTTTAATTAGAGCCATATTTAATATTGCAGAACTAAAAACTTCCATAGAAATGGTAGAGTTGTTACTGGCACATATTTACAGCATCAAGGTATGTTCCCAAACTGGGTGAATTTCCATTCTGGCACAAAATTGAAATCTCTGTTGTTTAAAGTGTTCTAGTAAAGTACTGAGATATGCAGCTTTTTTTGAATTTTTTTTTTTTTCAAATTTTGCATTATTTTTTCATTCGTAGATAAAGTTCCAAACAAGCATAGTATTTAGCACTTATTCTGGAAAAACAAACAGGCAAACTCATAAATGACAAAGTAAAGTCTGGAACAGAAGAAAATAGTATTATTATCATTTTCATCCTGTTAAAGTGAGTCTGAAACATAGTGGAAATTAGTGGTATGGTGATGGTCCTACCAGGGGTTTAGCAAGGACAGAAAATTAGTGTCAGTCTGAATCTTAGTCTAGTGCTGGAAGTATAAACCCAGCCTTCCTTTTTAACTGGAGGTCAGTGGGAGTTAAGGTGTGAGTGCTCCAGGGGAGCTTGTCTGGCACTGCGTCCAGCCCAGCTGCAGAAGTACTGAAGGGAAGGCCATCAGAATTCACCTTTGGGGTCTTGGCCTCCTTGCCAGGCTTTCCAGAAGCACTCTTTTCCTTCCACAGCAGACTCCACTAAGCTGGACAATCCTTTGCTTTCCTCTGTTTGTGCCAGAGCCCACCATGCCTCCGGCCCCCCGGGAGCACAGGAAGGAAACTTGCAGAACTTGGCACTAAGGACAGGCAGTCCTGTGTTTTCCTGGTCTCACTTCATTCCCAGTGTAGTTGTTCCTCCTCTGCTTCTGCTGTGCCCCAGGTCTTAACCCAGCAGAAAGTCATTCCCAGTCTGCTCCAGTGCAATGCCGTCATTCTTCATGCATCAAAATCCTCCTTTCCCTGTTCCCTCCCACAGTGCTGGTGTACAACAGGACTAGGCTGGGTTAGACCTGTCACCTCCATTCATTATGAGGTGACCACTGAGGGACTGTGTGATAGGAGAGGTGAAGATTTGGGAAAGACAACACAAACCTCCCTGAACTCTGCTGTTACTTGCACAAGCCACAAAGTAACCTCTTGAAATATGCAAAAAGGTCAGTGAGATAATGGAAGGATTCTGCTACCTGAGCACCAGAGGCTGTGCTCTATTAAAAAGGAAATAGGGAGGGATGGGTGAGCAGTTCGCCTTGGCTCTCCTCCAGAGTTGGAGCACACATGAAGTGAAGGAGAGAGCAGTGCCAGCAACTGGGAGAATAATGACTGAGGATGTGAGACTGGGAGCAAAACAGCAGGAAGGAGCTTACAGGGAACATTAGCAGAATGGATATTGGGCATAGCTGAAAGATGAGGTTGAGTCAGCAAACTCAGAAAGGCAGAGTAATGGCAGAAATATAAATTAACACCAGATTCTTCGTAATAGATGTTAGTGTAGCTCACTGCCACATGTCCAATTCTTTGTAAAATGTCGCTACTTCCTTTCTTGCCCAAATGGGAACTGAGCCCTTTTTGAAATTTTGGTCCCAGTGATGAGTTGAATACTTTTGAAGTAGTGGATGGGATCAAAATGCTGTAATTTATTCCGAATCTGAACTCTTTCCTTGGCAGCAGCCATCCTTTGGGGCGTGGCTGAGTTGCTTTATTCCCCCCCATCCTGCTGGTCCCCTGCTTTTCTGTATTAAGGCTGGTTTGGTTTGTAACTTATTTTAAGGGCTGCTTTGGGCTGTTAGTTGGTTCCCATCTTAGAGGATCAATGCAGTTAATCCAAATACCAAAACTATTTTTTTTCTTGGCCTTTCCTCTTTGTTTTGCTTTGTTTTTTTTTTTTTCCTGTGTGAGGAATCGAAGAGATCTGATCACACTGGTCCCCCACAGCAACATTCTGTTTCTAGAGCAGGAGAGGTGATTGAAGACAAAACCCAAATAAACGAGACAAAGCAACAACAAATCCTCTGCCCCCAAACCTTTCAGATTTTCAGAGCTGTATGCCTTGGGACCGTATAGATAAGAGAGGAAGGGCACTTTTTATTAAAGGAAGGAAATCAGCTGTTTGGATGACTAAAATAATGCCAAAGAAAGCAGATGAAAGGGTAAACAAAAGAAAGAATAGGTGCCATTGATGTGGAGGAGTAACAAATTCTGGGAATAGGAGGCTGGAGGTGCTTGGTGGAAACAAACACAGAATGAGAGGAAAATGGAGAAAAGATAATTCTCTCCCTTCCCTGGAGCTTGATGAACCTTCCAGTCTGTCAGCTGCCTTTCAGAAAATCCAGAAGGATTTTGGCACCCAAATTTAAGGCTGGATTTTCAGCATTACTTCCCTGGCATCCCAGGTTTGCTCCATGGCAGCTTCTGTGAATGGCTCAGCAGCAGTGGCTGGACATGAAACAACTTCAGACCAAGTTCTGTCCTCATTTAGACCTACATCTGCCCCCAGCACCAGGCTCCTGTCCATGTCAGATGAGGCAAGAGAAGGTAGGATTTACAAGTTGTAGCTGTTAGTGGGTCCCACCAGCTCCAAAATGAACATTTTCAGAAGACCTTGGTCTGCTAATGGGGGACACACCTTATGAAAATAATCTTAAAATTAGACCTGACCTGCTCTGAAAGTAGCTAGTCAGGATCTTGTTGAATTTGTGTATTTGAAGACTGGTCTGAGCAAGGGACATCTTGAATGGTTCATGGGCATCTTCTCACAGTGCAGATACTCAGTGTTTATTGAAACCAGTGTTCTTTACAGACTCAGTGTTCTGAGCCGTGTGTATTTATGTACCAGGCTTTTGTCTGTAGCTCCTTGGACATATTCTGACATTGTTCTGTGCCACTGACAATGTGGAGACCTGTGTTTGCTCTGTTCTCACTTGGTGCTTCCTGGTCAACAGAAATAAAAAGCTGGTTGTGTTAACAGCTGACAAGGTAAACTCTGTGGTACAGGGCCAGCAAGCTGCGTATTCTTCTCTCCTGAAAGGTGTGCTCAATCAAATGCTGGCTTCAGTTTTCTCAGTTCAATCCTTTCCTTTTCTTTTTTCAGGGAGAAGTTGTTGACTTGCACTTATGAGTTTAATTGCCTTTGACAGAGCAGTTGTAGCTCTGGTTTCTTGCCAAGATGGCTTTTTGCATGTGCTTTATAAACCGAAAGCTGAGCAACCCTCCTGGAGATGTAGTGAATTCCTCAGGAGTGTCTGTGTCACAGGAGGGAAGGCTCGAGGCAGAACACAGCCAAAGCCTGGTCTTCCTGCTGGCGATGCCATGTTTGGAGGGAATGTGGAAAGGTGTGGGAGAAAAGGATTGGGGGGAGGGGTGGGGGGGGGTGCAGAAAACAGGTCTCTGGGTTAGAGGTGAGAATTGAAAGGAGCAGGAAGACTCATTGCTGGAGCTGGTGGCCAGAATCCACTTCCATAAGGTGCAGATTCATCTTCCCTGTGTTTCAATCTGGATTAGAGAAGATCTGAACAGAGTGTTCAATATAACCCTGTTCTTCCTGCACTTGAAACAATTCCCTTTAATGGGGTAAACAGCAAATACAAATCAGTTGTCTCTTTGGTGCTCTGCCTTCCAGAGAGCCTTTCCATACTTATGGTAGCAGGTATAACTTATTCTTACCCATGGAGACCCAGAATTGGGAGGCTGATGTCACCATCTCTGCTGTTCTTTCTGTATTCAGTTTCCTGCTTTTTCAGATCTGTTTCCAACCTGTCTATCTCCAGATATTTCTTCCTAAAATAATTCTTTGTGAAGTGACAGGCACACAGGGACCTGAAAAAGAAAGTAAGCTGAGGATGACTGAAGGTGCTGATGAAAGGCAATCAGCTGGAGAGAGCAAAGCATTAGATGTGATCTGTTTGGCATGTGCCTAATTATCCTGTGCCTTCAGGCATGCAGCAGGGCAAGAGCCGGGAAGTTCACTGAGCAAGTTCACTTCATTTCCCTGTGCTGCTTTTCACACATAGGGAAAAAAAAAGTGAAAAAAAATGTTCCTTAGGATAAGCAACAGGACCATAAGAGGCGATGTAGAAAGGAAAAAGGCTTGACTGGTGTAGTGAAGCATATAATGAGGTAATTAGAACTGTGAAAAGTTGACAAAGCACTAGACCAAGATGAATTGCATCCCCCAAGTGCTCAGGAGATGGGCAAGGAACTAGAGCAGCCTCCCCGATGAACTTCCACAAGTAATCCTCATTACTGTTTTTGTCCTCTTGAAGTGTAGAGCTTCAGTAGGGCTGGAGGGGGGTTGGCATTATGCACGCAGTTTACAGGGAAAACAAGAAGGAGTAAAAATAATATAGATGGCTTTGCTAACAATGAGGAAAACTAGGGAGGGAGGACGTTGCTTCAAGCTGGTGGCAAGATTTATTTGCTGGGAGTGGTAGGGTATAGGTAGCTATAAAGTCAACATTTAAGTAAAAAATATTTTCATTCCCATTCTGTATCCAGTTGGCAGCGATTAAATGAGCATTTCTGTAATTTGTGTCCTTGTGAGGAGGGTCTGTCCTGCAGGGTGTTTGTGTTGGACCCAGCCAAACACAGCGCTGATCCAAATAATAACCACCCTGTCCATCCTTGCAGCTTTTCCTGACGTGCTTTTGGTCTGATGCAGCCCTCCCCGCCTCCCATCACCTTGCCATTATTTAGTATAAAAACAAGAAAAGCTGTAAAACAAACCGGTTGAGGTTTATCTGTGGGGATGCTGCCACTTGCTGCCCTTAAGTGAGGGTAACAAGAGAACACAGGAGTCCTTTGCTGTAGCCAGAATCCCAGTTTGTGTACCTGTTAAAATACATCATTTGCAGAACCTGTGTGGAGAAAAGCATCGTTTCCTTTGTTTTTCCTTCCTGTAAATGAGTGCCTGAAACTAATCAGGTGTTTCTGCTTGGAAAAAGAGGCAGTTTCTTCAGCTTTTCTTTTTAAATACTGTATTTCAGTTTCCTTACGTTGATAAAATGAATAGGGCTTTCTGTGACACTGGAAGGCTGCACTGCCCTGCAGTTCTCTGCACTTATCCCATGCATGCACATGAGTTCTGTTGGTACCTGCTGAGGTTTTTCAGATTTTATATGATTAATTTAGTTTGAAGATAACCCTGAAAAAAGCAGAGTAAGGGAAATATGTCAGTGGGAAATAGCTACATAAGTCATTTCCATATGAAAATACCCTCACTGGTCGTGTATTCTTTTCTTCTGACCTGATTTGATTAATTTTTGGTGAGCTAAAATTGTCCTAGGACTCCTCTGAACACAGCAGATACTTCTGTGAGGCAGAACTAGTGGAGGGTTTTGCATTCTGGCGTTACAAAAGTTGATTCAGGTTCATTAAAATGAATGGAAAGCCTGCCATTGATTTCGGTGGAGTTGAATTAGGCTCATATCCTCAGTCTAATGAAAAACATTATCCTCATGACTCTCATTAACTCTGTTTGCAAAACAGACAGCGAGATATGACTCCAGATTTCTTCTGAGACATACGACGATGATGATGATGATTATCCTGTAGAACAGACAGAACCTTGTGTTTAGAAGAGAATCACTGCCTCAATTTTGCCTGAATTTGTCCCTATTGCACCTGCTTTGTGCTCAGGCTTTTTTCATGTGGTGAAGATGATCTTTTGGGTGGCTGCTGTGGAGCACCCTGTGAAAATACAGATGTTGAGCTGCTGCTGGAGCTGTGGCTTTGGGGGTCAGCACATCTCCCTGTCTGTGCCAGGGTTGTGGTAAAAGGCAAATGAATCACGTGTCAGAATTTATTTTTAAGATTTTCTTATCAGAAGAGTGACCAATGTGTGCGCTTTTGGGAAAGGTACTGCAATACTTCATTGTGATGTTTGGTTGGCAGTAGGAAATCTCATTTCCTTGCGTTTTTTTTAACCTTGAAAACTAATTTACAAATTGTGGCTTGCAACAGGAGGGCAAAATGCCAAGGCATAATCGACTGACACAAAAGAAATTAAGTTTGGGCAGGCAGTATAAAAACCTGGTCCTGTTGAAATCAGTAGTGCAATTCCTGTTGTTGTTATTTTTACCTTTGGTTTCACTGATTCCTTTAGATGTTCATAGATCCTCTGAAGCCTAAACTTCAGCATATTTGGTGTTTTGTTAGACGTCCCAATTTCTACAGTCCCATCACGACATGACAGATTTTTTGGCTTGTTTTGAGAAAGGAATTTTCTTGCTCTTGTAGGTGAAAATAAATTTTTTAAGTAGTGTAAAAAATGGATCAAGAGCATGTAACAAAGACGCTTAAATGCATGATTTAAAGAATCTTATAATGCATAAGCTTGTTTAAATTTTTGTTGTTGTTGTTTTGGATCACTGGGCACAACTATAAAATACAAGGTGTCAAGTATATGTGTCATGTGTATGCACATGCCCTGACTGTGTATTTTTTGGTGATGTGGAGAATACCCAAACCAGCATTACTTTTTCCAGGGAATCTAAATGATGTTCTGGAAAATTTAGGTGTGACTTGCCGACTTTAAATACCGAGCTACAATTCAAACAGCATCGAATATCTTTTGAAGATGGCAGAATCTGTCAACGCTGTAGGTCTGCAGACACACACACGTGCAAAAGCTTCACTGGTTATTTTTCTGTTGTTGATGGAGCTCTTAAGTATCACAGCAACTCTCAATTTATTTCTGCAAAGGGAGGAGATGTATGGGCTGCGTGTCCTTGTTTGTTATTTTGAAGTGGTTGCCAAATGTTCTCTTTAAAGGTGGTACATTTTAAGGAATTTTATGCTTGTTTGGTTTTTTTAATGTTTATTTCCTCTGGAGCTATTGTTTGTTTGGCTTTTGGTCTTCTGGTGTGTGTGCATGTGAGGAGGAGTGGGAGGGGGGTTATTTCTTTTTGCGGTAAAAATGAAAAATAAACAACTTCCTCTTCTCCCTTGTGGCTAAACAAGCCATCAAAGCCTAGGAGGAATTGAAGCTGATGCCTTGACATGCACCATTGGTTTAAACAAACCAAAAGTATGTTTCCATATATATATTTTAAACACGCGTGATTTAAAATTATTCCCCAAATAATTTTGGCTTGCCTGGTCGTGGGAGGACAACCATGGTTTCCTTTTTTCTTAGATTCCTAGTACATGCACATTCTGTTGCTTGCTGTAGGCTACCAAAGACAAACTTTGTGAGTCAGTACATATTATTTCTGCAAGATAGTGACTGGAAGGAAATGAGCTTCTTTAGAGAGGCAGAAAGGAGAAAACAGGGTTAATTTTCTTCTTGTAGAAAGTGTTCAGTCAGCATTAAAAGCAAATGTCTCAATATCTTTATTTTTAAATAAAGTCTGCTTTGCCTTGCCCTACCTGTTTTCCAGGTGAATGTTCTGAAATCAGCTTCATTTTCTTCTTGCTCTGAACTCCTGCCTAAGCAGGAACTATGGGAGAGGGCAGGTTTGGGAGATTGTCTTCCAACAGCCTTGTCTTTGTCTCTTCTGCCACGTGCTGGTCAGTCAAAAGCTGTGCTTGCTACACCTTGGTGTGTAATCGTGACATCTGAATAAAGCCCAGGCACTTCATTATGGCCAGAGCAACCATCCTGAGCGTGAAATCACAGCATGTTGGGGATTGCACGAGGAAGGAGATGTTACTTGCAGAAAGAGTCGTTTGTGAAATCCTACCTTGCCTGACTCCAGGCCGGGCTCCGCACAGCCAAAATTGCTGGCAGAGAACTTCACTGTGATGTATGGAGTGATGATGTGAGGGCTGCCAGCAAATTTGTTTGGCTGCTGCAGCAATGTCTCCACCTGCACTTGGATAGCCAAGCTTCCAGGCTTAATCCAGTCCTGTGAAATGTGTGAATTATGCACAACCTTCCCTTAAGCCCTGCAGGCAGCAGCTGGCTCCACCAGCCAGTGCTGTGTGGGGACAGAGGATGTGAGTGAGCAGGAATAGCTCAGGGAAGAAGAGTTCCCATGCTAGCAAGTCAGGCTGATGCTACAGGCAGCACTGAGAAGTGTGTGTTTGTCTTCTTGCTGTCCCTGTCAAGGTGACTTTTACAAGAAGTCACGAGGTCACTTTTGTAAATGCATGAAAAGCTTGGTATAGACAAGCGGTGGCTTGGCAGGGTTAGGAGATGGAGAGCCTGAGGAGGGGATGCCAAGACAGAGAAGTCTTTGGAGGCATGAGAGGAAAGGATGGAAGAGAGTAAATCAAATATGGGCAGTTCTGCCAGTGGCAGAATGGGCAGCATCTCAGGGATGCTGTTAGGAGGCAGAGCTGGCAGGGCTACTGAGCTGGATAGGGAATTTAGTCTTTTTGACCCTTAGCATTTTCTCACTATTCAGCCTTTCTGCAACAAGCCCAGAAGTATTTTACCTTTTCTTGGTGGCTTTTTTTTTTTTTAAATTTTTCTTATATGCAGACAGCAAAAATTAAATGAAAGGAAATGGTGGGATCTGTCGGCTTAGCATGCCAACAAGAGCCTGCTCAAATGCTTGTCTCCCTAGATTGTGTGAAGTTTTAATTTCTCTCATTGGAGTGGGACTGAGCTCATCAGGTTATGTCACCTGCGGAGGCAGGGACAGGGGCTGGTGGGTGCTCTCAGCCGAGCTCGAAGCAGAAGTGGCAGCCTGTGGGTGTGCAGCCACTTCTTTCCCAGCCTGGATTAGGTGTCTTGCAGCCTGGTTTAGTGGGAACATCAACCTGATTCTGCCATGGCTGCAGGAGCTGCTCAGACATGGCATCGGGGAGACACACGTGAACAGAGCAGGAGTTCCATCCATCACTTGTTCAGCTCAGGAGAAGCAGAACTGGCACTAGGCCATTTCTGTGCTTGCTGAGGAATGTTTTTTTTCCAGTTTTCCTTCCTATAATCCCTTCATGAACAGTGCATGAGGTACTGAACTCTGCTGCCTCTTGATTGTGTAGCAATGGTCAAGTTATTTGTGTTGGTGTGTTAGTCTGCAGTGTTTTTGCTCAAGGATTGCAAAAACTGGGCAATACCTGATCCTTCAGATTTTGTAGGGATGTGCAAAAAATTGTGTTGAGAGGGTTTAGAAGTTATCTTTTGCTTTTTGTTAAGAGTTGCATTTCAGAACAGAATGCACACTGTTGTGTACTATATTTAGTACGCAGCCAAATTATATTGCTGAAGCTTTTTTTGGCCTGCCATTGTTCATTTACACTAATTTGGCTGGCTTAGAAAGAGATATGTTGGAAGTGCAGCTTTGCCAAAGCTCCTCTGTCCTCCAAGAGTCCTAACAGGATAGGTAATTCAGACAAGCTCATGTCTCAGAGGAATCATTCTTGGCTGCCTTCCTCCATTAGCACTCCTAGTGCTTATACCATTTATTCCAGGGGGAATTGAGCAACTCCCACACTCGGTGCATTTGCAAATTCCAGCCCACAGCCTCCTCTTATCGCTCACTAGAAGATGCTCACAAAAAGGAGCGTGAAAACAAGGGAGGGGCATCAAGATATGGTTACTTGCTATGAGCCCTGAAAGCAAGTACAGACAGAGTGTATTTTATGTCATGCATTTGATATCGAAACTCCTGTGGCTCCCCTCTGCCTCTCTTTTCCACCTTTCCATAGAAAATATCTTTGCTGTCCCAGGAGCAGAAGAGAGAAGCTTGGATACTAAACTGGTACCTGCCTGGTCTGCCCTCAGCTATTCAGAGGGAAAGTTCAGGACCTCTGGCCATTAGATGATTTTGTCACATGACAAATTTAATCAGCTTGCAGTAAGTTTATCACCCTTTTGAAATACCACATCAAAAATTTGTCAGCTGAAAGAGACTCCATAATCTGCTCAGTTGAACTGAATCAAGCTGAGTTTAACTTTTGAACTGTAACTTTTGCTGGCAGCAGGTCCATGCTTCCACCAGGTCCTGTTCCCCAGCCCCGTCATCCTGGTGTGGAACATGGGATTTTTGTTTAAAGCATGGGTGTAGGAGACTCCAGTTATGTTGTGGGTTTTGTCCTAAGCAGCATCTGTGTCGTGGGGTGGTAGGAGTGGCATTTTGCAGTGCAGGTCCAGGCAGCTGCTGGTCACTACAGATCTGGAAAACAAAGGGTGTAGAATTACTGAAGGAAACATGAACAAAGAAGGGGTTTAGTAGAGGTTTATTAGTGCTAGCTTATACGTTCTGCTTAGAGAGATGCATTGCAGAGTGCTGTGAGGAATGTAATTTCATACTGGTATTATTTTCCTCCTGTATCTTCCATCTGCATCACTTACTAAATGCGTTCTGAATAAGCATATGGCGAAGTCCTATCTGGACTTGACAATTGGACAGAGATACTGCAGCAGAAACACACAAAAGCATAATTATAAATAATGGATATTGACTGGATCTGCCAAAATTTGCAATGAAAAAGCCTTGCCTTAGGTTAGTTGTTCCTGGCACATGGATGAAAAAAAGGAATCCAGAAGTGTGTGTTATAACATGAGCGGCTGTACATCAACATTTGCCAGCCAGGCTTTTTTTTCTCCTTGTTTTTTAACTTCTCATGGAGCTCATATCTATCACAAAGGTGATAGATACAAGCTTTCCAAAACATTCTGCACTTCTGCACTGCTTGCTTGTATTGGGTTTTTTGGGGGGTTTTTTAATAATGAAGAGTGAGGTAATAGAGATAACCAAGATGACACTTGCTGTTCATCCTTCTCCTGAAAACCAGAGCTTTGTTGTGACTGTTGTTGGTCAGGACTTGTGTGTCACCCAGAAGGATCCCTCCACAATGGATCTGTGGAGTTCTACAGGGCAGGGACACTTTCCCCTTCACATCCGTAACTCCGTGTGGTCCCACAGCCAATCCTTTGCCATGACAGCTGCATCCCAAAGACCTGACTGCTCTCAGCTGCTTGCTGGGGCTGAATTACACTGTGGAATCAGAAGTTTTCTAACGAGGAGCTATCCTGTCATTTCAGCTGGGAATTGGCCTTCGGCTTCTGCTCAGACTCTTGACGTAGCCAAAGGAGAACAAAACTCGGAGGAGTCTCGCTGGCTGTGCAGCCTGGGCTGTGGATTAAGGCTATCATGAGCTACAGGAGGTTTTGCAATTGTTTATGCCAGTCCTTGGAGAATAAGTGTGAAATTAAGATCATGGTCTGATTTAGATATATAATTTCTGTGATGTGCTCCTGTGATGCTGCAGAGCCAATTATAGATAACTATAAATATGCCATTGGGAATCTTTTAAACGTTAATTTTAGCGCTTTTGAGGAAGCCAGTACTAAGTTTAATAGACTGTGGTGAATTATTGACCGAACAAATTATAACCATGGACTAGAGTATGGTATTGACATTAGAGATTGTACTGTCATCTTTAGGAGTCATTACAGGATTTAATTCGGGGCATGCTGAACTTTGAGATTTACACTGGGTGGGATATTGACTCCACAATGTGAGAGACATATGTTAACCTGCATGCATAGCAGTCCATTGTTAACATGTCTTCCATAAAAGCCATAGAAATGATATAATAAATTGAAATCAGATTTTTTCCCCTGTCTCTTTATGCTCAGGGAGCTGTAAATGCAGATGTAGGAAGGTCTGTGGTGAGTGGCAGTTACTGCCATAGAAATACATCATTTTCCTATCAGGTATCAGAAACAAGTTTTGGTGTTTTTTTTTCCTTTTTAAATAACCTAAAGCATTCTGGAAACTAATTTTGGGATTGAAAGAGAAGAGAAATAGGGACTTGTTCCATGCACATCTAAAGGGAGAAGTGATGATTCTGCACAGGGCACATTTTATTACCCAGTGGGGGTTGGTTCCTGGACTTGTAAAGCAGCAAAAGGCACAGGCTGTGTTTGTTTCCTTGTGCTCTGAAGCTTCCCAAAGGCTCGTGGCACTGCGGGGAGTCCCAGCAGGAATGAACTGTGGAGCCAAGTGCAGGCACTCGGCGTGTGCAGCCAACAGCATCTGCACTTCCCTTTTCCACACAGCGGGGTTTTGTACGGAATGGCTTGGGAGGAATCCCTGCATCCGGTCCTGAAGGGAAGCCCGTTCTGCAGCAGCTGCCAGAGGCACAAACATGCTAAGACGGTCCTGAGGAGCATTTCTGTATTCCAGGGAAACTCTCCTAGAGTTTATGTAGCCGAAGTAAATGTTGACTCTCTGGCTATTTACAAAGTTTCCTTTATACATCCAGTTGGGAAACAATTTTTCCTGTTTCTTCACAGTGTCTGGTCTTTAGTTTGCTCTGGATTCTGATGGAGCAAAAATCCCCTTCAGAAACCAAATCAATCAGGCAGTAGTGGGCACTGAGATCTATTCCTTACATTGCTGATGTAGTTACTTGGGATTTATTGCTGGGGGAAAGACAGTGTGCAGATTCCTGTCCTTACGTGGCAAGTGCAGGAAAAACAAATGTCTCCAATATTTCTGAAGTGAACAGAGTCGATATGCCCAGCCTGCTTCATTATTATGAATTTTGGAGGGGGGGGAGACAATGTGCCATCAATGGAATAGTAATAGTATGTTATTTAGGCTTCTGCTTGGTAATGGAGCATTCAAACTCTTCTGAGAATCAGAGGTGAGCAATTATTTATGAGATGATCAAATGGAGATTCTATATCCGGGGCAATAAAAGTCGAGATCGGTTGATTTATTTGGTGAAGGTTGGATGTGCTGCTCAAGTATTGATAGAATCTTCCTGAAGCACAAATGAGTCTCTTAAACTCATAACAAAAGTTATACAGAATAGTGGGAAAAGTATTAAAATGTCATTCCTACTGGTGCTTTCCCAATGCCTGAATGATCTGTATTCTTCCTTCAGGGCCATAATGACAGGGATACCCAGGATTGTGGCCGCTGAGAAGTTCTCCCATTTTGGGCACGTACTTGTTCAAGAAATTAATCTTGTATTTAATCTGGTTTGAGACTGTATCTTAATTTGTTTTGCTGCTGCAATAATTGGCTATGGTTTGTTTATCCATAAGGGTAATTTCAAGTTTAATATAAAACCCCAGCTCCTTCATCTTTTTAATTGGTCATGTTATTCTGTTCTCCTTTAATTGAAGTGGTAAACAATCCTTTTGAAAGACTGAAGCTGCTGAGAGAGACTAAGCCTCTGCCAGCCTAAATAAAAACTTATTTTAAAAAACAGATACCCACGGTTAGAATATAAGAGGCCTTTCTGTACAGAAAAGGCGAACTTAGATCTGGACTGTCTGTAAAGCCAGATTTTCAGAGAAATTAAAGCAGTATCTGCAATTTTTTTATGAATGGAAAATTTTATTTGCTGTGGGAAAGGAAGTGGGAATGCCATTACATTGTCATATGCCCACAGTCCCAGAGCTGCTGATACACAGATTAGTGTCTTGAATCAAGTTTGGAAGATCCTGGGGATAATAATCCAGACTGAAAAAGAAGTATAAAATATTACATCATGTGTCTGAGGGGGGATTTTCTTTGTTACAGAAGAGGCAAGTTTTGTAACAGGAATATACATAAAGGTGTGGAAGAAAAAGGGTCACAAGTCCCTGTGTTTATTTGCTTGTTTTTGAGAGAATTGCATAGTTTCTACCAGTTTTGTATTTGCCCATTATTATGTAAAACATGTTTGTTGTGGTCACTCTGACCCTTCTATGAGATGCTTTGTGGATTTTCATAGAAAACATCCTGCAAAAAATAGGGGAAGGTGGTGAAATGTGACTTTAATTAGAGTTTGCTCATCCTGGGAAAGGATAATGAGAATTTGAGAGTCTGGTTTAACTGGATAAATATTTTTTATTGGGTACACAGGCCAGGAGATACGTGCCTAAAAAACTTGCATGTCACTCTACACATCCTAATCTATGTTTAATCCTGTAATTCTCATACAGGACCTTGGGCTCACAAATAGTAGTAGAAAAAAAACCCACCAAATATAATACTAAATATCACAGTTGTCATTATAAGGCTGCAAGGGCTGACCACAAAACATTACAGACGTGACCTTCTAACAAGTTCCTGTTTATTTGCTCTCTCTCCCACCACGTGTCTCTTACCAGGCTTAGCTGTCACCCACGTTCTAAGTTTGAGCGTCTTGTGTCATCACCCCTCCTGTCCTGACTTACAGCCAGCCTGGCTGCGTGTTGTGGGACGGATTTTTGACAAGCTCCAGTTAAATTCTTATCAGTAAAATCCTGATCTGACGTGTCCATGGGCTAAAATCACGGTCAGTGATGCCCCCGACCCCAACATCTACCCAAATGCTGTTCTCCTAAATAGATTTTTCTCATTATTGGTTTTCAAACCACCATTTTTCTGAGGGGAAGGGGGGGAATGTTGTTTTTCTCATTTTCCCCTGTTTACTTTCCATAACTTGAAAAGTCTCTTTGAAGATGCTGGCAAAAATAGCTGTTTCTCAATCCACGTAATTATGGAAAACGCATTCCTTTTTCTAAGTGTGTGAGCCTTTTTCCCCCTTTTTACTCAATAATAGCACTTTCTGGTGTTATTTTGGAAGCAGCCTAGCCTGCTTTGAAAGACATGAGAAATCATACCCTTGATTCCTAACAATAATTTCATTACACGTGAAATTTTATTTAGAAAGAAACGAGACACTTGTTAAGACATTACTTAGGCTGTAAAATTAACCACTTAGATGTTATGAAATGCTAGACTAAACATTTAATTTCCCTTATGCATTTTGAGAATAACAGTATGCATATATATTCTGGGGTTTTATGTCCTTTATTGAAAAGGAGGTGTTTCAGTAGCTTGTCTGAACTTGGCTGTAATCTCACAGATGTGGTAGCGACAACCTTACTGGCTGTTGAAATCCAAAGGTATTTTTCCAAGAAGGAAGGCATTAGATCTTCCCACATACAAGAGTTAGTTGGTATTTTAGAGCATGCATGGAACATTTTCCAAAGCATTTTGACTCCCATTCATCTCCTTTGCTAGGATGTGCCTTATTTCAGAAATTGCAGTTTCATTTGAGGAAACTGGTGAAATCACCTTGGCTGCTACATTAAGAATAATAACAACCAACCCACCCCAGCCCAGGCAATCATCCAGCAGGATTATTTCATGCTGAGTGGTTCAAGTTTGGAAAAGAAATGCAGAGCTGACATCCAGATCGTGTAAGGGAGAGCACTGGAAAAGCGAGACTATTTTTCTGATGAGATGCAAATGGATTCACACCAGCGTGTCTGGGTTTTAGACGCCCTTCAGGCTTGCAGGTTGGTTGTGCCATGAAAGATGCCCTTGAGGTTTTTAAAAATTGTGCATCATAGAGGCTTGGGGGACCTGCAAAGTATTTACGTCCTCTCCTTCTTTTGCATTTCCGTGCCAGGATTGAGTCCTTCAGTATTTTCTTCAAGTTGTGTTTCAGCCACCTTCAAGAACACAAACTTTCTTTTGGAAAGTCAAGAAGTTTTGGCATGCTGTTGCTGGGGGAAAGGTACTTGGAATAATTATGCTCTAGAGAACAGAACTGAGAACATTTCTGGGGGAGAAAACAGCAACTGCAGTCAAACAAGCTGCTAAATAAGGAAACATCATTAGACAACAGGGCTAACCTTGGGTTTGCTGCCTTGCTTTTTAGTTCCACATAGTAGGAGAAAATATAAACAGGAAAGAGCCACAGTGCCCTGATAGGAGAGAAAAATATCTTCTTGTGTCTGTGCTGCCAACAAAACAGAGTTAGCAAAAAAAATCCCCACCTTGTAACAGCCCCAAAGTGTTGGGTTCAGGCAATGAATAAAATGCAAAGTTCGGAGTGTGCTGAGTGTAGTGCTGAACACAGCCAACTACTGGCACACTTCAGGTGTTGGCTGAAGTGAGTCCCTGTTAAGAAAAGTGTGTTCTTCAGTTTGATGAATGATAAGAAGAGCTAATCATCCATCTTTACAGGTTTTTTGCTGAATTACAACTTGGTTCTGTTTTGTGTATGTGCCTTTGATGCTCAGAGCAGCTGGCTCCTGCAGGAGAGAGTAGCTGGTAATTGCGGGCTGAGTGTGGTGTAGGGCAAAATATTTTGGGAAACGTGGCTTGGCAAGAATTCAAGGTCTTCCAACAAGTTGCCACTGACTTCATCTCTGTTGTGTTTGCAGAATGACCCGTATTTCCTCATTCACTGTAAATTCCAATTTCAAGCACAGCTGCCAAGACTAAAAGAATCTGAGGCATGCGCATGCAAATGCTTCAATAAAAATAATTTCCCAGCTCTATCTAGAGATTTATAAAATAATGGTGAAGAATATTATGCATTCAGATTAATAGCAGATGAATGTAAATTAAATCTGTAGAGATTCACCCACTGGCTCTGATCTGGAGATTCTTCTTTTTTTTTTTTGCTTTGATTTTTAAGATGCACTTATCCATAAACCCTGGGAGCATGCAAAAATAATAATGATTACAGCTTGCAAAGAATAAATTAGCAAGAAATTCTTACTCCCCTCTAATTAATTCCCTAATAAACACCGAACAAATAACTGTTTTAAACTCACTTATATTTACGAGGTAAGCAGCAAATAGAGCTAATAAGGGAAATTAAAGTGGCAGCAGAGGTGAAGTGAAAGGGGCTGTGGGAGGACGGAGTGAGAGTCTGTGGCACAGCACAGAGAGAACGACATGGAAAACTGCTGCCAAGTTCCTGCACTAGGGACTGTGCACGTTTGAAGAAGCAAAATATGATTTCCCTCACAACAAACCAATGCTTCCTTCCAGATCTGTTGTGCCCTCACCTGCACGTTTCTCATCTCTTTGGTGTGTGTGGACATCTTCAGCTGATGCTGTTTGTGTGCTTAATCCTCCTTGAGAGCAGGACAAACAGTCGAGGATCTGGGTGGGAAAAGCTTTTCCCTCTGCATGTACAGCTTCTGCTGCCTTTTTCTGATGTTCGTATAAGGAGCCTGGAAGTATAAATCTCCTCTGAAATTGTTGGAGTATCAACACCTGCCAGATAGGTCACTTACAAATTAGTAGTTAATGAATTACTCTCTGAACTATCCAGTTGTAATTTTGTAGATAAAGCTGCAGGGTGGTTGGAGTAGTGAGAACTCAAAAATTTAGCTGTAAATAAATACAGTTCCTTTAGATCACTACTGTAGAAAAATGTTTTCTGTGCTCTATGTTTATGGATATTGTGTAGTGCATGTATTATTTTAGCATTCAGAAACACATCAAACCCCTTTTTAAAAGTGAGTCTTGCTTTCAATATCTGAAGAAAAATAGTCCTAATTTTGCCGACACTTATTAGAACCCATATAACTCAGTTCTTATTTCTTTCAAGATTGAATAGCTTCTCTTCCTCTCAGCTGATTATACAATGCATGTATTTATAGACAATAATCATCCCCCTCTTAGCTGTTTGGTGGAAGCCAAGCTCTCTGAGTCTCCTCTAACAAGAGCCTACTCTGGATTCTGTGATCGCTTCTGGAACCTTCTCTGTAGCTCCTTCAGGTTAAATTCATCTCTGAGTACTGGTGACCAGAGTTTGGGATGATGACTTGTCAATTCTGGCTCATGTCATAATGAAAATTCAGGCAGAGAATATCTTCAAAGTTTCCTGTGCCAAGAAAAAAAAAAAAATCAGCTTAGGTATGATCTGGCTGGCAAGCTCATGTAGTCTCTTATTTTTTTGTTGTTTTACCTTCATGTGATTAATACTCTTTTCATCATTTTATCCAAAGCTTTGCCTATCCGACTAATGTGCCTGCAGCTGCTGGGGTTATTTCTCCTCTCTTTTCCTAAATTGTAGATATTTTAGGTTTTTTCCAGTCTCCAGGTTTTGCAGGTTTTCAGCTGTTGTTGTTAGTGCTCAAGCATTATGTTATAGCTGGAGTCTCCAGTTGGAATTGTGCCTGGACTGTGGATTTTCCAGTTAAGTAACACATGCCAGGGCTGTAGCTAGAGGAGCTGGCAGGAATGTACATTCTGCTTCCATACAGTTTTTGGTTGATTCTCTTTATCCATCCGTGGAAGCGGCAGGCGTGTAAGTAGGGCATGGATTGCCGTGTTTGTGCCTTAACATTAAAGCTCCCTGTGTTATGTGGGGAGCAGAGCAACTCCAAGGTCCAAATCTCCCAGTTGTCTTAAACTTAGATACATAAAAAGCATTTCTTGTTTTAATATAGACAAGCCAAAAAGTCTGTGCTGTTGACATGAATGTGTGGTCTCCAAACCCCTCCACATAACCCAATTAGTTAGAAGGAAAACTATTCCAGAGCAGTGGAGTTCTACCAAAAACACCCTCACCTGCTGAAGTAGTTTCTAAAATCATACAGCCAGAGCCATTAATGTGTTGATATTTGTTTAGATGCCTCCAGCTTATGCTGCATGCATTAAAAAAGGACTTCTCTAAAAGTTCAAAATACTTGATCTCATTCAGTCTTGGAAAAACTTTCTATTGATGGACAGATTTTCCTGAGGAGGAGCTGCACTGCCAGGTGTGGTGGATGCAGAGGTTGTACAGTGGTTTTCCACGTGGGATGAAAGTCTCTGCTCCAGCTGCTCACTGTTTCGGGTACTCTGTGGAAAATAATACATTTTACTTGTTTCAAAGGAAAAACCATAATTATGTTCTCTGTGTAGTCTGTGTTCCCATGGCAGTGGGAAATAATGGCATGAGAACATCACCCCCAAAATATGATGTGTCCCTTCTTGGGCAGGTGTTTAATCATCATAATCATACATGTTTGAGTTGAGATTTGAAAGAAGTTTCTTAATAGAAATACTACTTTTTTTGTCTTTTTAAAAATACTGCTTAAAACTTCAGTTCACTGTACTCTTCCTTGTGACTCTAAAGCTACAAATTGCCAGCTTATTCTCAGTTATGTGAATAAAAATCAGTCAAGTACCATTATGAAGGCTGCCTACAAGGTGCTTTTGTATTTTCTTCTGGAGCAGGTCCTCCCCCAGCTCTTTTCATTTTTGAATATGGCTGCACCTCATGAATTCTCCTTTTCCTCCTGTTCTTCCCTGCTTGTGTGAGTGGGACGAGCAGCTGTGTGCCAGCAGTTTTAGCAGAACCAAACCAGTTCCAACCAGGTACATTCAAGGTGTTCCTGTCCATACAATTCCCACTGCCAGCTGCAACAGATCCAAGCTGTTTGGATGAGAAACTTCTGGGTTTGAGTGTTCTTGTGGTGGAGCCTTTCCTGGAAAGGAAGAGCACTGGCAAAGGCAGCAGTGGGATAAGGAGACACCATGTTAATGGGTGTGGGATTAGGATAGGGAGGTACTTCTCCAGCTTTGCCACTGCTTTCCTCTGTCCCGCTGGGAGATCACTTCGCAAACCCATTGCTCCTTTCATTCACTGATTGTCTTGTGTGTTTAGGCTGTAAGATTAAGGATTGTGGCTTGTTTTTTTGAGCATGTACTGACACTGGCTAACAGAGGCAGTAATTATTTTTACATACCAAGCTGAGCTTATACCCTGTCAATACTGATGACTTTGGACTAGAACTGTAGCATGGCTGAAGTCTTACTTGGTATGGAAATTTTTCCAGTGCATCACCTGGGATGATGGCTGATCGTAGCACACTGAGTCTTTCCTGTGTCCTTTGCCTATTTGTGCTGGTCAATTTGCTGGGATGAAGGCAGGCAGCAAATCTTTACTGTGTTCTTCTGCTTCCTGTTTCTGTGCACTAAGATGTGTATTGTTAAATCTCTGTGCCAGTTTCTAGGCTGCTCAGCCACAGCATCTGTAAATCCAAGTAAATGAAATTTTCCTTTAATGAAGCAAAGAACTCTATGCATAGCTGCAGAAGAATTGTTTCGCTTTCATTATTAAAAGGGCACTTAGCATGAAAATTCCTTCTCGTTTTTTTCCTAATAGCTCAATGTTTTATGCTTTATATAACCCGCAGATCATTTTCCCTGTACTAGAAAATGTTGCTGTTCTTACAACTCCAGGGATACATTGAGAGACTGTGTTAAGATAGCCAAAACTTTTCAGTTTGGGGCTTATTTTTCCATAGGAATGCTTCCTATAATGGCCTTGAAGAAGGGATGTCCTGCAACCTTGCTTGCAGGTTCTTCTTGAAGTGCCAGGAAACCTTACAAGGTGTTTGGACCTCATTCCCAGAGCAGCTGAGTCAAATCATAAATGCTGGTTCTTGTGTTGCTAAGGTCCCCCAAGTCTTTTGGAATTAAGAATAACTGACCACCCAGTAAAGTTTAGCACAAGTTCAGATTTACAGATAATACATTTTGGGTAGTAAGAAATCGTTCTGTTCAAGGGATTTTTTGAAAAATTTCTATTCTCTGTAATATCAAGGCTCATGGTTTTGCCAGTTGTTCAGAAATGCTAGACCTAGGGAGCCAAGAGGTCAAGGCAGTGTTTAAACCCATCACTTCTTGTTTTCCAAGCTGCTGCTCTGTGTAAGAGGCGCATGTATCTGTCCTTTCTCCCATCTCCGTCACTCCCTGCCTTGGGGGATATGTCCCATGTCACCGTCAGGGGATGTCCCTTGTCACCACAGGTAACAGAACAAATGGCAGCAATGCCTCCCGAACCCCACGGGGAGCTGTAACGATGGTGATGACAAACAGTCCCCTCTGCTGGACCCTCCTCTCTGGGGATTTGGAAATTCCCCTGGGTGTGTGGTAAAACGTGCCCAGCCTCATGCTCAGAATGGGCCTGATGTGGATGAGGCTGTGGTGATTTTCTGCCACTGCTCATTGGCCAGAAAGGAACAGCTTGAAAATAAGTGATTTTTGAATGAAGCTGTGGAGGCAGCAGAGTGTTTTCTGTCTCTCCTGCCCGTCAGGAACAGCTGTGCCTCTCACCCAAATTTTCATTTCATGTGCCAGAGTGGTGGATTTGTTTTGGGCTTTGAATTTTTTAATAGATGTTTAGAATGTGGAGAATTCAGAAGCCACTTTAACCAAGTTAAAATTTTGTGTGTTTAATTGACCCTTGAGAAGTCAGTGGCTACTCCAGGAATAAGAGCTTAACCTGAGCCTTTGTTCCATGTTGTGAGTGCCTTGCTGCTGCTTTATCCATCACCTGCAAGGAGCTAGAAGAAGGTCTGGTTGTTTTGGGCAGGTTGGCAAGTTTAGCATTAATGAAAAAATTTTAATTTTTTTTCTTTGAGAAGGATGGGTGGGAAGGTAACAAAATACTTTGAACTTTTGAAGGACAACTATGCAGAAAAAGACTTTGCTGCTGTTGAGGAGAGTTCTGTTGATTTGAGGTGTACGTGCTGCTCTGCTGCTGCCTTATTGACACAGCCCATAATTTTGATGCCCAATAATTGAATTGTGTGCTGCCAGGAGGAAGCATGGAGACAGCTTCTTAAGGGACTATCTCTCTCTAGTGGGATGCAGCTTATGAATTATATAATGGGACTTTTGGGGAAGCACAGCACTACCTTAGCACAGCTCCAGTTACAGTCATTGACAACCTTGCTGTTCCTACTTGTAGCTGTCGGTGCAGGTTTCTGTTAAATCAGTCTCGCCAGTCCTCCATGGTTTTCCTTTGGGATGAGAAGACAAATTGCCGTGTTTCATTCAATTTAGTCTTAACGATAATAAGGAAAAATAGATATGTTCTTAACAGGGGAATGATATATGACATCCCCTAGCTGTGCAAGCAACCTTTTGGAACTGGCACTAAGTATTCACTCTCACATGGAGAATTTCATCTGAGTGTGGCTGATGGATCACTGTCAAAATCCCTGAAATGTGAGTGAGGTGTATTCCATAAATGGCTGTACATGGATGAGTTTCCGTACATATTTACTCTGAACCTATTGGGCCTAAGGTAGTTCTTTAGCAGAGCTTGCAATTTCTTCATAACTTGTAAATTCTTCACAGAAAGGGTGATTCGACATTGGAATGAGCTGCCCAGGGGGTTGGGGAGTCACCATCCCTGAAGATGCTTAAAGACTGGACATGGCACTTGGTGCCATGGTGATATTTGGTCAAAGGTTGGACTCAGTGATCTCAGAGGTCTTCTCCAACCTAAATGATTCTGCGATTCTGTAATTGTTCCCAATCATATTCAAATATTGATCTTAATATTTTCTTTCTAACATGTTGTTAGGACAGTAG